>CM060179.1:18892500-21292500 GCA_030549775.1 Tamarix chinensis | reverse complement strand
AAAATCCACAACAAATCTACTATTTTTTTTATAAAAAAAAAAAAGAAATGAAATAAAGTAAAAGGAAAATTGTTAGGGAAATTTTAAAATAGGTTTCATGTCCTCAAGTTTTGCACTTCCATTTATCCAAATTATCCATCCATATCCAACACACCAAAACTTTTCCAACAACAAACTAAACACGGGCCACCCACTCATATAATTTCCAACACACCATACTGGCCCCAACAATAATTTCAACATTGATCATAATTTAGGTTGCACTCCATTACATCAAATCATTTTCAACCACAACCTTAGCAATTATCTCAGTTTGGGTTTGAAGCCAACAAACCATATGTTCCCTAACAACATTATGAAAAAAAAAAATATTCCTCCCTCAAACTCAAGTTCAACCTACTGACCACAGGTGTCACATGGATTATATGGGAGGTTCTTACATGAATCTACTATGGATCAAAATCTTGTGACTCCTAGTTATAAAGAGGCTTACATATTTCATCATTGATGTATCTTGGATACTCGAGATAGCCAAATTTTAATAATGATGACATAATTGATAATGAAGAGGATAATGATAACAATGATGTCGAGGGCGATGCTGGTAAAGATGAAGGTGATGGTCATGGTCATAGTGGTGGTGGTGAGGGAGGAGATAGTGAACCTGCTATAGAAATACGTCACAGGAAAAAAAAAATTATTTTTAGTAGAGCATTGATGAGAATACTTGATTAATTGCCTCATATCTTAATGTATCAAACAACACCTTCATTAGTACTAATGAAAGTAGGAATATAGTATGGGGTAAGGTTACTGCATGCTACAAGGAATACCTTGGTATATCCATGAGGCCTAATATCGAGCAAGAACTACTAACAAAAGGCTTTAATTTTTATTTTATTTTTAAATAGTGGTTCCTACAAACAAGTATAATGGGATCAATTGAGCGGAGAATGAGAAGAAGTTCTTATCTAATGCACATTAAATTTATTTCTTGAGGTGTGGGGAGGGTAATTTAGGCATGAGAAATATTGAGGTGTTAACCACAGTGGTTAGTTGTAATACCCCCAAAATTCACTACGGAAAAATTTCATTTTATTAAAAGAATTAGAGGAAGCGAAATAACAAAACTGTGAATTCTGGGGATATTACCACCACACTTAGTACCAGACCGGTTAACTCCTAACGTTCCAGTACTTAGTGCTAAGGTTGAAGAGGATTATCATCAAACACAAGTCTATAATTAAACCAAAAATTTATAAAAGAACTAAATCATTCACAATACAGAAATCAGAGTAAGCATAAAAGAGTTACAATCCAAAGAGTATATGATTAAAGTTCCCAAAGAGACAAAGGGTACAGTAATGACAAAACAACACTAAAGGAAAACGGTACAAGATAGATTAAAAGAGAATCCGACCAAGTCCATCTTGGTCCCAAACCAAGTCCAGGCTCAACTCTCAGCCCCGTCCGATGTCGTGTAAGTATCGTAGGCATCAAAGATATAATCTTCCACCTACACAACCTCAGGCGGGCCCTCTACTCATGAGAATGAGCAGCACCCATGAAACAGGTGGTCAATACGCTATGTACTGAGTAAGGTAACCATACAGCTAAGGCCAAACATGTAAGGCATATAACACAAACATGATCATATAAACATCATATGATAATACAGATAATGAAGGCTGAGTTACGGTCCAGATAACTTATTCTTTAGATCGATGGTCAATATACTCATTTCACACATACTCTTTATCAATCCATGTGAGTGCAGGAACCCCACTATTATAGCCCATGGACCGAAATACATATAGGGAAGAACACTCCTGACCACTATTATTGCCGGTGGACCGGTCTCCGAGGTAGAACACTCCTGGCCACTATTATTCGCTGGTAGACCGGTCTGGCCCGACTCACATGGTGTCTTACCGTAATTACCTAATGTATTTCCCATGTCTTATCATCATTACATTTGGTTTGTTAAGCACGGAATCCCTCACTATTATAGCCGGTAGATCGGAAAATATGTAGGGCAAAACGCCCCTGGCCACTATTATTCGCCGGTGGATCAGTTTCTAAGGCACCCCGACTCCTAGCCACTATTATTTGTCGGTGGATCGGTCTGGGTCTGGCTCAACAATCTTTCTTTTTAAATGGTTAGTATCTTATTCATGACTTATTTGATAAATCTTTCTCCCTTGACATGCATGTCACCAACCTTCTACTCCTATCCTCCCAAGAGAGGTCGTCCCATATCTTGAGACTTCTACGCCTTCTATCACACCCCGACATCCATCCCTCCTTCCATTTACTCATAACAAAAACCCAACTTCTGAGGGTGTGGGTTAAGGCCTATCACCTTATGACATCCAAATCCACTTACTACTACTCTCTACGGTTTTTCCTTGAAACCCTAATTGGACCTATATGGCCCAACCTTCCTCTGACTTACACTACTATTATTTATTTTATTGCCCAATGCCTCATCTCATTTAGATTCATCCCAAATCATATCACTTTATCCACTGATTACACATGTGACCGTGATACCCTAGTTGGCTACTTCAAACCCTAGCACCTTTCTTCCCCCATAAGTCATATCTCCATTCTTCACCTAACATCTCTTCTTTCCCATGGCACCCATACTCGTCCCTCATATACTAAGTTTCCACTCTTATCCCATATTCCACTCTTCTTCAATTATTTTTATTGTCACATTCCCCTCTAATTAGGGTTTTCCTCCCAAACCCTAACCAGGTCCCCTATACACCCATATACCAACCTACGTATTATTTTTCACCCTAAGTCTTCAATCACTCCACAACTATCATCTTACCTTACTTATGCCCCAAGATAACTTTTCTCACATGAGGATCATCCCCACACAGACTCCATCCATCCCATGCAAACCATAGAAATTTTCCATGCAAGATTCACATCACTCATTCATTTTGACCATGTCCTCCTTTTTATTTTCTCCCTCATGAGTCATGAGGTAATTAGGTCAATTTCATGTCCCCTTAGTTAACTCACTTCCCCTCTTTCCCTTTTTATCCTTTTATCTCATACCATATTGTTAAACTTCCTAGCATGCATGTCCTAGAGGATCACATCATATAACATCATAATCACAACATATGTAATCATTATACATATGCCATAAGAAATTCACATAAGCATACCTCAACTCCAAGCTACGCTACAAGTAATTAGTCATTATAATCATAAAGTATACAACATGGCATAACACATGGCACACAAGGCACATAACACACCCATAGTTGTTCTCAGCCACATCCTCACATAATACAACACCGGTCTTGGAGCACGCTCCTACGCCTCCTTAGGGTTTTGACTTGATTCACCTATAAGAGGAAAATACTATGGGTTAACTTTCCTCTTACCAAAATTGCCATTATTTCTACCTTACGCTTATTATAACATACTATTATGGTTAGTAATGAAAATAGTAGTTTTATAAGTAAAAGTAGGGTTATTATTCCTAAGGTAGCTAATCATGCTACTACTAATTAAAATAGGTCTTAGTAGATATAACGATTTATGTTAAAGTAGTTATAGCGATATTCATATTATTAGAGGTAATAGCTTCAATATTACTAATAATAATAGTTGTGGTGATAATACTAATAACAACCCAAATCCTAGTAATAATAATAGTGGTACTAATAATACAAAAGTAGTGACCATAATGGTACTAATAATAATAATGATGATAGTAATGTTAGTGATACATGTAATATTAACAATAATGACAAAGTACGATTTATGTTAAAGTAGTTATAGCGATATTCATATTATTAACAATAATAGTAGTTCCTATCTTAAGAATAATGCTAACAAGGGTCCTAATAATCATAATAGTAGTAGCCTTAGTGATAACACGGTCAAGTATAATAATAGTGATAGTAATAATAATAGTAACAATAATAATAATAAGGCTAAGAATAATACTAATAATAATAATTAAGTTGGTAGTAGTGATATAAGGATTCAAATATTTACAATAATAATAATAATGGTAATAATGATAATTACAATAATACTAGAGTTGTTGACCATTAATAATAATATTAGTTAGAATATTCTAGGGTTAGGCTAAATAATAAAAATGATAAAGGTAATAATAATGATAACATGATAATAATAGTAATAATATTAACAATAATAATAATATTATTAAGAATAATACTATTAATACTACTAAAAAAATAGTTAACATTTGTATGAAAAGTGTTTAGGGTTTGGGGAGGTTAGAGTACCACCTAGGGACAATGGCAGCACTGGAAACGGCACAGTGGTGGCGTGGCGGCAGTGGAGGGAAGTGTTTTCTAGCTAGTAGAGGGGAATGAGGGGGTGATTGAGGTGGTGGTGGGTGCCTCAGGTGGAGAGGGTTGGAATTGAGGTGGTGTGCAGCCAAAGAGGGTGGCGCACGGCTGGGGTGTGGTGGCCGAAGGTGGTGGAGAGAGGAGAAGGGAGAAGGAGAGGAGGCATGGAAAAAGGGAGGTAGGGAGGTATAGGAAGTCCCCAAGTTCTTTGGAGGGTAGAAGAGTGGTTGTTACAGAAGTGAAGAGGCGAAAAGGGAGAGGGGAGAAGGGGCTGTGAATCGAGGTTGAGGGGATTGGGAGAACTTTGCACAGTTGGGGTAGCTCGTGCAAGCAAATCGAGGGCGAAGGAAGGTGTAGTTTGGTAGAGGCATGTAGGGAGCAGTTCGGTGGGTGGCTCGGGCGGCTGAGCTAGGTGGAAGCTACGGGGCGGTCGTCTGATCGGGAGGTGGTGCAAGGGCTAGTTTTCTAGGCTGCAAATCAAAGGAGCCCAATTATGGATGCCTTTGAGGTATTTATAGGCCAAATAGAGGGAAAATGACAAAGGGGGAAGAGGATAAGAGGGGGCAGGTGAGGTAGGCATGTCGGCTGGCAGTGGTAGAGTGACGCAGGTTTGCCATTGCAGGGGGTGTGTTTGGTCAGGGAGAAGAAAGGAAAAAGGGGTAGGCATGCGTGAGGAGAGAGGAGGGCTGGTTAGGTCGAAAAGGGATAGGAAAACGGCGGGAGAGAGGGTTAAGGTAGGCTAGCAGCGCAATGGCGGCTGGTTGGCGGTGGCAGGCTGGGGCAGTGGTAGGGTACAGACTGCGATATGCAGCTCGGGGGTCGGGGAAGAAGGAAGGGGAAAGAAGAAGCTAGATTGGGAGGTCCAAGGGGGGAAAGAAAGGGAAAAAAAATAAAAGGGCCAACTAGGCTGGTGACGGGGAAAAAAAGAGGAGAAGCGTGTAGACCTAGGCCATGCCAAAGGAGAAGGGGGAAAGAAGGGAAGCTTGGGAAAAGAAGGGAGAAAGGAGGGAAACAAAAAAAAGGAAAAAGAAGGGAAAAGGGAGAGAAAAAGAAAAAGGAAAAGGAAAAGGAAAAATAAGTTGGTTGGGTGTTTAGGATATTTTGGTATTCTTGATTATTTAAAATAATAGTATTTAGAAAAAAATAATTAAATTCTTTTTTAGATTAATTTGGGATATTTTGAATAAATTTTTTCAAGTTCCATTTTAATTAGCAAAATACCCTAATTTTTTCTAATTAAATTTTCCTCTTTATTGTGCCTTAATTTCTTCATCTTATTTTAATAAAATAATTTATTTAATTAATTTATCTAATAAATCATTATTTTGCCATAATTTTCTATATTAGGATTTTTGGATATTTTATTAGTAGAATGTCAAACATAATTATAAGGCTCATTTCATAATAAATCAAAAAAGAGTAGGATCAATGGAGTCGGTGAATATTCGAATACATCCTCTAATCCCGATACTCCAACTAATGTTGCACCAACCAATGAATTTGTTGCTCTTCCACCTAGTTGGCAAGGTAAGGGGAAAATGAGTTATTTCCGAAGAACTAATAAGTACTTGTCATGAAAATACACACATGATAGAAAATATGTCAATTTAAATGAAAGAATATGTTGTAGTGGAAAGGGAAAAATGAAAGCGTAATGCATATTGAAGAGGAAAATATGAAAAATTGTAGTTGAGAAAATGAAAATGGAAGCTAAACAAGTTCAAACTTATGCTTATAAGGCAATTGTAGGAGTGGAGAAGATGAAGTACAAGAAGTGGTTGTTCCTAGAAAAATTATATGCTGCCCTAAATAGAACATTGCTACAACAAATCAAGTATGAAGAATTGTGTTTCAAATTCTATCCTTAAGGTGGTGTGTAAGGAATAAATTAAATGTTCATATTAAAATAATTTATTATTTAGTTTCCATGTTATATCTAATTTTAGTTTATTTCACCTATAATTTTGATGTGCCTATTTTACTTTACTGTTAGTTTGGTGTGTTCCATTAAAATGTTTTATATTTTATTAAAATGAGTCTACATTTTTGTAATCGCAAGTGGTTTGATATATCTTTATTCAATACACTAATTCAAATAGAACCACATTATTGCCATCACATAGCTACATTTGTCCTCATTATGTTAATAATTTAGCAATCAACTTTACATATAGAAAAAGTATCTTTGACACATGGGGCCTCACCAACTTTATTCATATTTGGTTAACATTATTAAACTTTGACTTTGATGCGTGACCAAGTATTATATGACATCATATTATCGCCCTTAATAATATGAAAATTACATGCATGGCTAACTTTTGCATTAATGATCGACAAAGTGTCTTATAACATCACATTAGTGATGCTTGACCAACACTATATATTCATAAACTTTACATTTTAACACTCACAACTATAAAATGTCTTCAAGATTTTCATCAAGCTCTCCCTCAAATAGTAATGAAATGGATCCTTGTAAATTAGAGTATAACAAAATTAGTGAATAACTAAGGAATGAATCCATCAACCAACAAGAATCAATGAGGAAACATATCTGCAATTGTTTATCTAAATGTAATCCTTTCTACCTAGAAATTCAGAGTTGATTAGAGATTTGTCAATTCTTGTGGATCCACAAAGAAGAGTGAAGAAACATATTTACATGAATAGGGATCATGTGGCAATACATGATCTTTTGTATGCTGACTACTTATGTGAGAAGCCTACATACACTAACTTTCATTTTATCATAGATTTTGAATGAGATGACATGTTTTCATTCGTACACTAGATGCTCAAGGTAACAATTTCACATAAAAAAAGTTGAGTCTTGTGCTAAGTGTGGCTTATCATAATTACAAATGATCGTAATTTTTGGCTAGCAATATATGAGGAGGCCAAACCAAACTAGCCCCTAATGTTTGTTTCCTATGAATAAAGAAAGTGGATTTCTAGGTATGATCAAGAGAATTGATTGTATGCATCGGAAGTGGAAGAATTATCTAGTTGATTGGAAAGGTTAATATGCTTAGGGTCTTAGGAACCCCATAATTGTTCTTGAAGTTGTAGCTTCTTATGATATGTAAATGTGACACACTTCTTTTGGTACTCCTCATTCTTGTAACGACCTTAATGTCCTCAATAATTCTCCAATATTTGATTATATATACAATGGTCGTGCTCCACCACTATTCTTTACAATTAGCGGACATGATTATAATTTAGGATATTTCCTCACTGGTAATATATATCCACCATGGGCCATGTTCATTAAATCTATAAAAAAAATATGTAAGATGAGAAGAGCAAACTTTTTGTATAATGTCAAGAGTTGGCAAGGAAAGGTGTGGGTTGATCCCTTGGAGTTATGTGGGCACGTTTTATAGTCATATAAGACCCTTTATTGTTTTGGGATAGCTAAAAACGAAGTAATATGTAACACCCTTAAATTTCATAATCATTTTTTTATTTTAAAGAAAAACATGGACGTAAATTTAAAGTCGAGGGTGAAATCGCTGCATCAAAATCAATAAGGTATAACCATCACGTAATCAATGTCAAATGCTAGACTAAGGTTGAAATAATAATAAAAAATATTACAACCGCTTAACTAGATTAAATATATATATACACATAACAATAGTGATAATGTTACATAAGACAGTAGAAAAGATAAAATGCATATCAAAGTAATTAAAGGTTTAAACAAATAATAAAGCACAAACATGGGCAAAAACTCTCATCGATTAGCCTAGCTATCGCCTTCATCACTCCCCATCAAGAATTCAAGGGCAGTCGTTAGAGAGCGGACTGTCATAACCATCATTAACTAGGACTTAGTCACCCTACAAAAACATATCACCTATACATTAAAGGATAAGGAATGCAAGTGGTAGTATTAGTATGCAAGTATAGAGTAATAATTAATTGTCTCACATAAGTACAATATGTTAACATCATATGCATAACATAGAAGAATCATGCTATAACAATCATGAACTCATAAAATAATGACAAGATAGCATTCTATCATGGTAAAGGAGTGGTAAAATAGCACCAGAGAAACCACATTCTAAGGGAAGAACCCTAAGGTATCTCTAACTTACAATTCCAGCATAGCTATAGAATCTAATACATAATTTCATGAGTGTGTTAAGATGATAACACTAAACATAGATCAAACACATGTGAACATCACATCCCATTACCAATGGACATGTAAGTTAGAATCATAAACATAGTCATTATGAGCAAATATATCAATAATAGGAGCTCGACTCCACTACACATGAACATATGTGTTGAGGGGCTTATCCAAGGACAACACGCCCACCCCCACCCCCTATATTGATCACTAAATGCCATGGCATCTTGAATAACCAATGCCTACCACCAATGGTCTCTTGCCATAATGGTCTCACAAATTGTATCCTAATCTTTAAGTGTGTTCATCCCCTATTATTTTACAAAAACAGGAAACAAAAGTCTAGAGGATTTTGTTTTAAATGTTCACACTAAACATATTCCGCAAAGGGAAGCTCGAATAGTGTAATAATCATATATCACACAAGTATTTGTGGTTAACAAAAAATCCTAGATATAATCAAATTAATCTCATCTTTATTTGAAAATACCGCTTTATGTCAAAAATATCTTAAAAAAGACAAATAGAGGAACAAGTCAGATAAAATACGCTTAGTAACCATAGAATAGGATTTTATGCTGAATTTGAAAAATTACTATTCATAAAACTACTATTTATTTGGCAACGAGAAATGTTGTTTTATACCAAAAAGGTTATACCAAAAAAAAATTATTAATAAAAATTACTATTTACCAAAATTTACTATTTACACTCAATTACTATTCACTAGAGTAAAATGGTCATTAGTAAAAGTCGGGGCGGGCATCTGACTCATAATTACACTAAAGGCCTTTGAGAGTTATTGTATTCATATTATGCTTAATTATCTAAAAAATACAAGTATTGTAGGATTAAACCCTACTTATGATAATTAGGGTGCTGTTAGCCAAAAATATTTTGAATAAAACTAAGAACGTGAAGAATATTCTAAAACCTTGAAAACTTTAATAAAAATTAAAACCTTATAAACTTGATTATTGATCAATATGGTAAATACCAAAGTTATATACAAAGTAGAATGATTATTATGGTAAGATCATATCGTAAATACAACTCAAAGATCATCAAATACCCAAATATTACCTAAAGCCTCAAAACTTTCTTTTAACTAAAAAAACATATCAACCATGCATGTAATTAAACAAGTTAAGCATAATACATTATAGATAACATCCGATCTAAAATATGGTAGAATCAATTTGACAAAACAATCATATAATCAAAACCCCCAAAATCAAGCTAAGCTTAATTAAAAAGTAACTCATAATTAGTATCATCAAAAGACAACATAATATATATATATGTATATATACATATATATATATAATATATATATATATATATATATATATATATATAGTTAATCTACAAATTACTAGGAGTAACATTATACCATCAATTTTTTTAAAATAAAAAAAAAACACTCAAGGGATCTAAAAAATCCCAATATGGCCAAAATTCCACCATCAACTATGACACACAAATAATCAACCAAACATACTTATGTATGCTTATATGTAATAAATCCATAGTTCTTACCTTAATCTAGCTTCAAAATAAAAAATAAAGATGAAGAATTAATCCCAACTTAAAATCTTCAATACGTACAAAATTCCCATAAAAATTTAGAAGAATATCAAGTCAAAAGGATTAAAGAAGAGAAGAATGGAAGGAGGAGGAGAAGAAACCTTAAAAAGAAATTTATGGAAGCTTGGAAGTTGAAAATGGTGAAGGAATGAAGATGGTGATGATGCACAAAATTGAGGCAGAAAAGAGAGTAGTTGTTAGAAGAGAAAAGGAGGGGATAAAGTATCATGACAAGTGTAGAATTGATGGAGGGTATGGAGGTATTGAGGGGGCTTAGTTATTAAGTATATAAGATATCTTGGTGCAAAAATATCAAGGAAGGAGGGAGTATGTGGTGCAACATTGAGAGAAAAAATAAGTTGATAGGGTTCATCCTAATAAAAAAAATGATTAGAGGAGAAGAAAAGAAATAGATTTGCAATGTGAAGCCCTGAAGAAAAATTAAATTTGGTAACATATACACATCCAATAATATATAATAAATTCCAAATATATATAAAATTAATTATAAAACATTTTAAAACTATTTTAATTTCAATAACACTAAAATATATCAACGTCCAAAGTTTCTTAAAATTTAAGTACTCGAAAAGGTTGTTTTGGGGCTTAAAAATATGTTTAAAGCACATTGGTATAATAAATAGTGCATTATTATCAACAACTAAGTTTGGTATTTTCAAAGACCCTAGGAAACTTATAAATATATGAGGAATTCAAAATCCACATTAGAGAAGAGTCTCAAAAGAGATTGAAAGTCAAAAGATGCTTGGAAATTTCATAGGACCCAAAAATGTAAAAATTAACAAGAAAGCTATTATGAAAATTTCCAAAAACACCACTACGGTTTCATATCTTTTAAGAGATGTAATAAAATCTATAAAAATAGAATAATTTTATTTTCAAACTAAAAAGGTCTTGAAAAAATAAAATTTTTAGAAAGTTGGGTGTTACATAATATTATGCATGTTGCATCATATTACACAATATGATAGCTGAAGATGAGAGTGACATGAACTTATTTCTTGCTAATATGTCACTGTTTTATTAGGATAAAATAGATGATCTAGATTTCTATGCACATATTGTGGAGCATGCCTAATATACTCACAACATGATTCAAGTACGAAGTAAGAAATATCACAATCAATTATTTATGGATTTGATTGAATATATCTAACAACATTTTGGTCAAAGAAACAACTGAAAAGTGGTTGCTGTTGTATTTGTACCTAATGCTTATGTCTTAATTTTCATGATATGTCCATATTTTGATTATACTGATTTATTATCTCTATTTTTATGTTCCATGTCAACTTTTAATGTATTGTTACTATTTTATGTTGTTATATTTTATTTACCTTTTATTTTAATATTTGTTTACCTTTCATTGTATTGTGATTAATAAAAATGTTATAATTTTATTAAAAAGACTATTTATCAAAGAAACAAATCATAACACTAATTACATCTTTGTAAGAAGGTGTAAATCAAAAAATATATATGGATACCCATCATAAAGAAAATACATGTGGATAAATAATATTTAATTTTGATTAATTTTATAAGAATATTATTTTTGAAATAAATAAAATTATAGTTATTTATGAAATTAAGATTATATTTTAAATTAATAATATTATTTATTTTCATAATTTATATTACTAATTTATTTATGAAATTAATTATAATATAATTATTTATAAAAATAATAATATAATCAATATTATTTTCAAAATTAGTATTATTATTGATTTTTGAAATTAATAGTATTAATAAATTTTTATTTTAATATTTTTAATTATTTAAAAAGAAAATGTGTACATAAAATAATAATAATAATAATAATAGAAATCAAAAAACAATTAAAATCGTTAATAATGGTAAAATATAGATTGATTAGATTGTATATTTTAATATTATAATGATAATAATTGATGTAGGGGCAAAATGACTAAAAATTAAAACAAAGATCAACCATTGTTTTAATATTAAAATTTGATAAGAAAAAAAGGTAAATGTAATCCCCAAACCATTTTGGGTGGTCTTAGGGATGTGTGTGCTTTTGAGCAAATGTTTACTATTCCTTCTCACTATATTAGTAGGAAGAACAATGGTGGATAGCCTTATTTAGATATTTCTATATTTCCAATACAAAAATAATTATTTTATGGCTTTAGTTATTCATAGGACTATGAATGAGTGGAATCGAGTCAAATGCATCCTAGCTTGAACCCCAACAAAATAAAAAAATATTTTATTACTTTAATTATTTATAGGGTTATAAACAAACCAAGTTTAGTCAAACGTTTAAGGGATTGAGTTGATTCGTTTAATAAATGAATTTAAAATAAAGCTTAGACTTGACTCATTTAACCAAACGAACAAATTAAAATGAACTTTTAATGAGTTGAGTTAAGGCTAGTCAAGCCGAGCTCAAAAGCTTAAGTTATAGATGAGTTGAGCTAAATTTTTTAGGCTCGGACTTGATAAGTTTAATAAATGAACCTGAAAGTGAGGCTTAAACTTAGACTTATTTAACTAAATAACCGAATCGAATCAAACTTTTGACGAGACAAGTCTAATAGGCTTAAGAGTCAATTTGACTCATTTATAACCCTACCTACTCATATGCTCTCTATTCATTTTCCCCTAACAATGGTACACAAGTTCCAATATACTATCTCAAGTATTTGTACCCACTAAATTATTATTTAAAAAATATTATCTTTATTTGTAAACTACTTATACAACCCAAACTCATTAATTTATGCCAAAAAATGTAGCACATTACCATGTGCTACTAGTTCCTAAATTTGCTACTCAAGTTACTTTTTATTATTTATGATACCAATTAGCTACTCTATTATTGCTTTATCTGCCCATTTCTACCAAAAATAATCGTCCATTGTTTGTGTTCTTAAGGCCCTAAATCATGTACATTTTTGGGGGATAGCTTTTCTGTAAGGCCTAACATATTTTAAAGCTGACCTAATTTATTTTCCATATCTATTAAATATTTTATAAGATGACCTTTATTTCAATATTTTCTTCAGATCATTGGCTCGAGATTATTTCATAACTCACTTGCTCTTGTATAGTATTAGTGGGAACATGTTCAAACAAGGATTGATAAAATATACTTAGTAGTCATGGCATTACTATTAATATTCTAGAGCATCTTTTCACCAAGTTCTCTCTCCTCATTTCAGGATAGACTCGTATAAATCTTGTAATAGACATGTTCCTCTATCATCAGCATCCCATAGAAATATATTATCCTACGATGAGCTTAGACGGATCAACATCACTAGAGACGATATGATGCATCATAAATCTTTGTTTGGTGAGTTTAATGAAATACCAACATACAAATGATTACAAATACACAATAATTTAAATATAGGAAAGAATATTACTTTATATTTATTATAGTGAGTTTATAAAGTATTTGTTGTACCTTTAACTAAAAAATAAGGTTGTAAATAGGTTAGATTGGACAGATCACCTTGAGATTTAAACTTGATTTATTTAATAAATGAGTTTAAAATAAAATTTAACTTATTTAACTATACGAACGAGTCAAACCGAACTTTTAATGAAACAAATACACGGGCCTCAAACACAACTTATTTGATAAATAAATCTTAAAATTAAGCTTAGCACGTTTAATTAAATAAACAAATAAAATCAAACTTATAACGAGACAAATCAAATAACTCATGAGATAACTCACCTCATTGATAATCTTACTAGAGAGATGTACTCTCGGTACTTCCTATTGTAAGATGAATCACAAGGACAATCTCATCTACTTTCTTTGGTGCACCGAAAGTTTGAAAAAACTAGAAACCGTCAAATTCTCAATGGCACTCGCTCTTCTCAACTTGTGGAATCTTTGTTCTTGCAAAAATTCATCCCATACCAATATCATACATTAATTCAGCTAGATAAGGGATTCTAGCAAACTTTGTCATTTGTCTCCCAACTTCCACAACCAAAAGAGGTACATATTACTACTTGGTCCAAAACACTAATGACCCAATTAAGGAAACAATTAATTCAACAACCATAGATGTAACTGAATTCATTTATTAGCAGCGATCATAAACGATGCATTGTATTTGTCGCTATAAGCATTCGGACAATAAACTCTCACATTTTATTGCGAGAAAGATAGCAAAAGCAGCCCTACATGGCTATATATAAATATATAAAAGGGTGACCAATCATGCAGCATAATCTTATTTACGAACAAGCTATATTATTCTAGACATTACTTGTAGGTTTTTTCTTATTAGCTTCCTTTAATTGTAAGCATAGTTGACAGATGTTGCGCAGTTTTAACACACAAACACATTCATTTGTTTATTCTCTGTATCCATACTGAAAAATTACTGGTTTCCGGAGATTGGAGTGTCCCGTCCTCTCTTGATATCATCCCATCCTCTCACCCATGGTTGTCCTGGCATTGCTCGTGTCTCAGGGGCAGCATAACTATCTAGATTTTTCTTTACTTTCCCACTTATGGCAGAGAAAACCTGTTACAGATCCGGATCATCTCTCAATACCACGATTATGATGTGTGCATGAAGAAAATGCAAGTTCAACCGTTTGAATCTTACAGGATTTTTACTCATTGCCTCTGGTACTTCCTCTTGCTCCGTCAGCCACTTCCACAGGGTTGGATTTTCCTACACAAACAAAGATTGCGTTTCATCCTCAAGTGATATAATCCTCACATCAGAATTACCATGCAAAGTGTCAAAAGTTAAATAGAATTGAAGAGCAGACGAAATATCATCCAGTCATCCAATGCCGTATAGAAGTGGTCTAATTTGTTGATAAGAGCACAGATTTTTAACAAGCTTTGACCAATTCAAATACAACAGAGGTTCCCCATACTGGAACAAGGTAGAAACATTCCTATGATGGAGGCAAGATCCAGGAAACCCTGACCTGGCTGGCCCCCTTCCGATGAATGATAATCCATTCTATATAAAATCTCCGAGCGTATTTACACCTAGCTATTTTCTTTGTCCACAAATCATAGTAAAATTTCTATACCACATTATTTACCATCAGTTATATGATTGTGGCATATAGTCAGATGGATGCAAGTCCAAAACTTTAAGCAAACACATAACACACAAATCTTAAAACACAAAAGACACACAACCCTCATAAGCTAAGCAATTTAAAGGAACCATACAAGTGATCCATCATCACCCCATTTCATATACAAGAACTATCGATTACATTGAGATCAGTGAAATTAGTGGCACAGCGAGCAGTGAATCCTCACTCAAAAGCATCATAAGCATGCACACTAGACGCAACTGTGGAAGCAAAAGAAAAGATAAATCTATGAAATTGTGAATAGCTGACGAGAAAAGAAAAATCCATTAAATCTGCCTGAGCTAGCAGAGCACTAATACGAAGACAGCAAGCTGAGATTTTAAGGTGTGAAAGGATATTCATATTAATATAGTAAGCCTAAATAAGGAGCCTTAGTCAATCACAAATCGAAAATGTGTCGAGATATGCAACCTACATATTTGACAATCAAGCAGTAGAAAACATACACCAGTTGGAGGCTTGAAGTAGCCATACCATCTCCAACATAGCAATGACATAAGAAAAAGGGCCAAAAGTGCTTCTAGTCAATGCTCTAATCATTTGCTTTCCAAGTAACTCCGTGTTAAGGTTTGGAGCCTGAGCCTGAGCCTAGTCATAAAGGATATAAACAAATGTGGCCTTCAAATAGGTTCATGTTATACTTAAGTCGGATAAATAACCTTAGGAGAGATTCATGCTCATTGCATGGTTCTAAAGGTGACATGCATTTATCAAGTGCATGAGTGATGAGAGTGATGCATGTATAGTTCCACTGGGGGGGAGAATTGTTCTTAGGAAAATATTGGCATTCAACCCTAGAGGATGAATGCGAGTTTGCCTCCCCATATACATAACGCTCTCTATCAACTTGTAACAATCATCAAAAACACATTAAACACATATAAGAAGGAAAATAAGCAGAGAATTCATTTTGGCCATGGATGTTCCACCAAACCATGTAAAGGTACATTATCTTGTTTTCTCTCTCCCTCCCCACCCCCTAGTCTTTATTTGATTATCCTATAGGGTGCTGAAGTCCAACCCTGTTGATATCAAAAGGAAGAAACATATGAAAAAACGATGATCAGTAAACTCAAGTCAATGCTCTACAATATAGCAGCAATATGATACCATGGGACTTGAAGTAGGCTAAATGAAGCTATGACACAATTTAACAGCAGATATCAAACACCTAAAAATATGGGGATTGTTACAATGCCTAACATTTGCCATATGATGATTGATGAAAATATCAGTTCATATCTTGGTATAAAGGACCTCATACTGTGATGACAATCAAGACTTAATTTTTCCATAGTTGAAAATTTCAACTGTTAACAGGAAACACTTCTCCAACTATAAAAATGACAGCAATCACAATGATTGGTATGTGATAATTTCATGTTTTATGGCAGCAATGAATGCTGCCTCATAATCTGCATTTCAAATTTACAATCCAATGTCCAGTTTAGTTTACATTTGAAGATCCAAGTTCATTGAAAAATCCATCAGAATTCAATATTTTCAATAAAGGATCCAAGTCCCATAACTTGCTATAAGGAACAGTACACAAAAATTAATAAAGTCAAAAAATTGATACTTCGATCATTTAATAGGTAGGCATCTTCTCACAAAACAAAGTCATTTTTTGGGAACAAGAAAAGAGAAAAGAGAAAAGAAAAGGATAGAAGAATTCCAAGTTTGATGAAGCTAGCTAAAGATGAAATTATTTAACCTGCTTAATAGACAGAATGCACTATGGAACAGTAACAGAAAACGAACTGACGATTTCTCGCAACTCTGAATGTAACTGTAAAGGAACATATAACATCACACAAATCAACAGAAGCAAAAAGGTTTCAACTCCACCATTGAAACAGGAAAAAAGTGTTGAGTGGGGGATGAACTGGGACAGGGGGCACTAATCATACATCACCACAGCAGAAAAACACAGTAACCTATTTATTGCAAACACCTGTTACAGGCCCGTAGTGAAATACACTTATATAAGGAGGAATAAAAAGGCCCATGAGGATGGGAGTACTGAGCATCAGGTGGGGATTGGGCATCAGCAGACCCATGGGGAGGAGATTAAAATGGCAATTTGGTGGGGCATGGGGAAAAGAGAAAAAAGCCAAGGAGTTTCATGCAGAGCTGAAACACTAGGTGGGGAATTCGGTTAGGAAGGTTGTTATACTTATCATAGCTGGGTAGCCAGAACAGAAATAAAAAGGGAGGTAGACCTGAGAAGAGGGGAGGAGAATAGAGAGTTGGGAGGCCACAGGTCCTCGAAATCCTGGTGTATTCTCTGGCATTTTTCCTTTCACTACTAATACTATTACATTCCTACTCCCCACCATTGCTACTGTGTTATTTTTCTTTTCTGTTCCTTGGCGGTTTGTGAGCCACGATCATTCATTTCAGGGGGAGTAATGGTTAGGACTGTGAGTTCTACCAAATTGGTATCAGAGCAGTTATGTCCCGGAGGAGACAGCACAGAAGAAGGTAGATATGTTAGATAAGAAACTTGTAGTCGTATACAGGGGTAGCTGGATGCTTGGAGAGAAGACATCCAGCACATTCCAGGAATGGATACCAGGCTTGGGAATATAGAGAAGACACTGTACGGGCTAGTTGAGGTTGGAGCAAGGTTGGAGCAGGCGATGACAGGAGGAGAAGGTAGTGAGTCAGTTCTGAGGCACAGAAGTGAAGCTCAGGAGAACCAGGGGCTATAGACACAAGACAAGGGAAGGCACACACGGGAATACTAGCCATTGCGGCAACTGGAGTTTTCCAATTTTAGAGGAGTAGATCCTGATGGATGGCTTTTTAGGATCGAAAGGTATTTCGCAATTAACCACCTGACTGAACCAGAGAAGCTTGAGGTAGCAGTGGTGGCCATGGACTCTTGCGTGGTATTAGTATGCGGAGGAAGGGGGTTGATTCAACTCATGGCAAAGCTTCAAAGAAGCAATGCTAGCTCAATTTCAATCAAGGCATGAAGGGACATTATGCAAGAATTTCCTGGCCATTCAACAGACATCGTCAATGGAGGCATACACAGAAGAGTTCGAGATACGTGGCACCTGTGCAGGGAAGCTTACCCAAGGAAGTGTTGGAGAGTACTTTTCCTAACAGCTTGAAGCCATCCGTGAGAGCAGAGGTCTGGATGATACGACCCTTTATGATTGAGTTAGATAATGAAGATGGCCCAGATGGCTGAAGATAAGATTTGGGTTGTCCACGCTGAGCGAACCAGGTCAGGAGGATAAGGGTCTCAAACAGTGGTGTAGGGTAATTTTAACTCCAACAATAAAGCCCTAAACCCACCCCAGTTTAATGCGAGTCCAAATCCATTTGGACGTCGAGCCTCTGTAATCCAATCCATCCCGCGACACTCGCCCACCCTAATTAACAACTTAGAGGGGTCAGTCAGCAAAGCCTAGGAAGTCAGCAATTACCTGAGGCAGAAATCTAGCACCAGCACAAGAAGGGAATTTTAAGTGTGAATTAGGGGCTACGGTTGACAATCTAGGAAATTGAGATTGTTGATTTTATTTTATTTTCCTATTGAATTAGGGGCCTAACCTAATAATCGGAATGTTGTGGCTAGAGAAACTGGGGCAGATGTAAATTAATCGGAAATAGTTAAAGATGAAATTCACATTGGGCAATACCATTTTTAATTTGCAGGGAGACTCAAGCCTTTGCAAGACGCAAGTCTCCTTGAAAGCACTAACCAAGGTTTTTTCAAAGGAGAGCGAGGGAGTCTTGATTGAAGGATGCAGACCGGAAAGGGAACAACAAAGCAACGGACCAATCAAGGAGATTCTGGTGGAAATTCAAGAACTGATACAGCAGTTTAAGGAGGTGCTGGTGGAGCCTTAAAGGGCTACCCTCACCCCGACAGCAAGACCACCACATCACACTCAAGCCAGGAACCACACCAATCAATGTGCGGCCTTATCTCTACCCCTATATTCAAAAGGATGAGATAGTAAAGATTGTCAAGGAGATGCTAGCAGCAGGACCAAGCCATAGTCCTTTCTCTAGTCCGGTGTTGTTGGTGAAGAAAAAAGGCAAAAATTAGGAGGTTTTGTGTAGATTATAAGGCTCTCAACAAGGTTACGGTGTCTAATAAATTTCCCATATCGATGATCGATGAGTTACTAGATGAAATCCATAGGCTGTGATTTTTTCTAAGTTAGACTTGAAGTCAGAATAACATCTAATTTGGGTGAGCCTGAGGATGTGCCTAAAACAGCTTTTCACACTCACGAGGGGCACTATGAGTTTTGGGTCATGCCGTTTGGGTTGACTAACGCATCTGATACGTTTCAAGTGTTGATGAATGAGATATTTCGCTCTTATCTCCGGAGGTTTGTGTTAGTATTCTTGGATGACATTTTCATTTTTAGCCCCTCCTTCGAAGAACACATTAAGCACCTTAGGTTGGTCTTTACGGCCTTAAAGGAGCACTCCTGTATATCAACCAAAAGAAGGGTCTATTTGGCCAATTGGAGGTCGAGTATTTGAGACATATTGTGTCGGCCAAGGGGGTTGTAACAGACCCTTCCAAACTATCAGTATGGGGCAACAGTCAGTTCCTAAGAACTTACGAGAGTTGAGGGGATTCTTAAGCTTAATTGGCTATTACTGCAAATTTGTGTATCGCTATGGGCACATTTTAGCATCGATGATTGCTCAACTCAAGAAGGATAGTTTCGGATGGAACCAAGAGGCACATGTGGCCTTTGAGAATCTCAAGAAGTTTATGACTTCAGTTCCTATGCTAACATTACCAATGTTAGCCAACCCTTCATTGTGGAGACCAATGCCTCTAGATTTGGAGCAGGAGTGGTTCTAATGCAGGAAGCAGCGCCCAATTGCTTTCTTTAGCCAGACCTTGGGCACTAAAGCGCGCTAGAAGACAGTATATGAGCAGGAGCTTATGGCTATGATGCTGTCAATTCAGAGGTGGAGGCACTATCTTCTTGGCAAGGAATTTATCGTATAAACAAACTAAAGTTCCTCTTAGAACAACAAGTCCTTCCAAAGGAACATCAAAAGTAGATCACCATGCTGTGAAGTTACAATTGTGGCATAGAATACAACCTAGGAGAGAAAACAAGGTAGCAGATGCCCTGTCCAAGTGCAAGGAATGAGAACCAATGGGTTGGCATGCCTCTAGATTTGGAGCAGGAGTGGTTCTAATGCAGGAAGCAGCGCCCAATTGCTTTCTTTAGCCAGACCTTGGGCACTAAAGCGCGCTAGAAGACAGTATATGAGCAGGAGCTTATGGCTATGATGCTATCAATTCAGAGGTGGAGGCACTATCTTCTTGGCAAGGAATTTATTGTATGAATGGACTAAAGTTCCTCTTAGAACAACAAGTCCTTCCATAGGAACATCAAAAGTAGATCACCATGCTGTGAAGTTACAATTATGGCATAGAATACAAGCCTAGGAGAGAAAACAAGGTAGCGGATGCCCTGTCCAAGTGCAAGGAATGAGAACCAATGGGGTTGGCAGTGTTAATGGTGGTTGGGATGATTGAGTGGGAGCACTTCAAACCGAGATGGAAGTTGATGTTGTACTTGGGCCGATTAGAAGGGAACTACAGAACAACCAAGCAAGTTTGAGGGCTACACTATGCAGCAAGGGAATTTATTTTTCAAGGGAAGGTTAGCTATCCCTTCAACATCTGCCTTGATTCCCAAATTGATGGCTAAATTCCATGGGGGATTTTTTTTTTGGGGGGGGCATTCCAAAGCCCTTAGAACTTACAAACGCATGGCAAGGGAGGTATTTTGGTTGGGCATGTAGCGACAGATACATCAATTCACGGCCTGTTGCAAAATTTGCAGAAAAACAAGGGAATGGCCATATCTCTAGCATGGTTGCTACAACCATTTCCAATTCTGGAGTAGGTGTGGTAGATCATATCCCTTGATTTTATAAAAGGATTGCTTACGATTCATTATTTGTGGTTGTTAATCGCCTAACCAAGTAAGCTCATTTCATTCCACTCTAATACTCATTTATAGCACCTATGGTGGCTGCTGTTTTTGTTAGAGAAGTGATTAGGTTACCCGGGGTTCCTTACTCAATGATCACGAACAAAGACAAGGCATGTTTGAGTCACTTTTGGAGGGAGTTATTTAAGTTGCAGGGGACGACTCTTAAGTATAGCACCACTTACCATGGGAAAACAAACAACCAATGGGAAGTTGTTAATAAGAGTTTGAAGACCTATCTTCGTTGTTTTGCAAGGGAAAACCCAAGCAGTGGGTACATTGGATTCCTTGGGAAGAGTATTGGTATTACACCTTCTACCATGTGTAAATCAAAGCCAAGGCTTTCACTGCGCTTTATCAAACGGTGCCACCCCCACTCCTCCGATACGAATTTGGGGAAGCACCCATGTTTCCAGTGCATAGATATTTGCCAATTAGGAATGGCATTTTAGAAGAATTGATTAGAGCACAAAAGTTGATGAAGACTCAGGCCAATAAGAAGCATCGAGATCTAACACAGGACTGGGTTGGGCTGTAAATAAACTAAGTCAGCTCAGTATTCGGTTCGGTTTGGCATGTCAAAAGCATAATTCAACTCGTTTATTTAGTTAAATGAGTCAGAGCCCAAGCCTGAGCCCCACTTTTAGGCTCGTTATTTAACAAGTCGAGCCCGAGCCCAAAAAAGTAAAGATCGATCCATTTTATGGCTTTGGCTCGTAAACTCAACTCAACTCAGCTTGTTTGTTTAGTTAAATGAGTCGATGTTAAATATTGTTTTATGCTCATTTTGTTAAACAAGCAGGTCCAAGCTAATTGTGGATAGTTTGGGTTACGTGAAGTTGAAATCATACCACTAAAGATCACTCACTAAGCACCAGAATGAGAAGCTATCCCCTCGATTTCATGGTCCCTATCAGGTGGTGGTCAGGTAGGATAACTTGCTTACAGGCTCAAGCTACCCCCAACCGTTTCCATTCACCTAATTCCACATCTCCATGTTGAAGCCCGCGGTGGGCGTAGATACATGTGTGCAGCCTTTTCCTCTAGCCCGAAAGGAAAGATTAGAATGGCAGGTAAAGTCAAAGGAGGTCAGAGGTCTATAGTACAATGCCAAGGGGGGCTAGAAGTGTTGATTCAATGGAATAGCCTGCTAGAGTTTGAAGCATCTTGGGAGAATTTTGAGCTAATCAATGGAGCATACTTATATAAGGAGGAATAAGAAGGCCCATGAGGATGAAAGTACTGAGCATCAGGTGAGGATTGGGCATTAGGTGGGGATTGAGGAGGAAATTTAAATGGCAATTCATTGGGGCATGGAGAAAAGAGAAAAAAGCCAAGGAGTTGGTTGTGTGCGGAGCTGAGCCATTAGGTAGGGAATTTGGTCAGGGAGATTGTTATCCAAGCTAGGTAGCTAGAACAGAAATAAAAAGGGCGGAAGACCTAGGAAGCAGAGAGGAGAATAGAGAGGTGGGAGGCCACAGGTCCTCGAATTCCTGGCGTATTCTCTGGCGTTTTGCCTTTCACTACTAATACTATTACATTCTTACTTCCCACCATTGCTACTGTGTTATCTTTCTTTTTTGTTCCTTAACTTGTGTGTTGCGATCTTTCATTTAAGCTTGTAAACCAGCTAAGAGAAAATTAGGATCGTACCATTTTTCGTGACTAGGAAATTGATTATGGAATCTTTAGTAATAGCTCTTTGGAGAGGAGAGAATAATGGTTAGGACTACAAGTTCTACCAGCCTAATCCTCAAATTTGATTTCTCTGCAATTATAGAAACAGTAAGCTCTTGTATGGACTGACATTTCTCACAATTGATGAAATTCTTGTTCCTTTTAAGTAACTAATGACTAGATATTAGGTGACATCTATAAATTACAATTTCAAGGGGATAACTCCATCTAATCTTCTATGATTACAAGGCATTCCAATAGCCAGGTTACAGGAGTGGAAAACATATAAATAATGGGCAAGGTCATAGTCTTGTGAAGAGCGAAATGAAGATTAAATGAATTTTATTAAAGTATTGTTTGATGGAAGAACCAATGTTCACTGGTGTTAAAGCAAAATGCAAACAAATACATCTTTTAGGGGCCAAGGAAAACAAGCCCGCCACCAAGCAAGACTGATGAAGAGCTATCTAAAAACAAACCGGAACAGGGATTACTTGCTCGTGTAGGCAAGAGGAAGAGTTTGTAGTTTACAAGAAAATGCCAATTCCAATTGAATGTTGTATTTACACCTATGAATTCTACATGAACTCAAATCTCCAGAATCTAGATAGCTTATAACCTATTATGAGTATGTCCTATCCAACAAAAAAAAAAAAAAGAGTGACATCTTCGAATCACTAGTTCCTGTAGGAGAGATAATCAGTGGTCGTCCTAGGTTACCAAGAGACTAATAGACAATGTCATTCTTAAGATTTCCATAGAACCAAATTTAATCAAATGATAAAGAGATTGCTTAAGTTCATAATACTAAGGAATGTATCAACGAAATCTTCTATAATCACGAATCAGCCAAGTTGCCTAGCATAGCATTTATAGAAATATAAAGCATAAGCAAAGTGAATATGTGGTGGTGGTGGATTTGTAGTTTTTATTGTGTTTTTGTGCAACATATGTGTGGGTGGTGCGGTGGTTGTGGTTCATGTGTAGGGTTGCTAGCAAGCTCAACCAAGCCAAGCTAGATTAGTTTTAAATGAGTGTTAAATACATGTGGTCAAGCTTCGAGTCGGCTCTGGTCGAGTTATTTTAATGTATCCCATTATAAATTCAATTAATGACTCGATTTATATATGTATATATTTTTTATTGAAATTAATATTATAATAAGACATCTTATATTCTTATCTCCATTGTAATCGACTAGTTTATATATAACACAATGCTTATTTTGAAACTAATTATTGTGAATGAATATACTGATATTTATAAAGGAGTCTCTAACAATTATTTCTCAAATAAGCATTTAAACAACTATCAAGCTTTTAAACGATCCTATAAATGAGTCGGCTCGCGGAAAATGAGCGGAACTTATCTAAACTTGAGATCAGTTTATTTAATAAATGAGCCCAAAATTTAGGTTTGAACTTAACAAGTTTAACTAAATAAAAGAATCAAGCCAAGCTTCTACCAAGCCAAATTGAGTTGGCTTGGCTCACTAACACCCCTATTCATGTGATGAAAAGTTGATGAGATCAAAGTTTTGTACATTGTTGTGGAAATGGATTTATGGGATTGATGCTCGACTTGGATGCCAAATTGATTTAGGGTCAGAAAGAAAGAGGAGGGAAATGAGGAAAAAGAAGAGAAGACAAATGAGGAGAAAAAAAGAAGACATGCTCAACTCAAAGGAAATTAGTGCTACAGCCTACAGCGATAAGAACAAATCCTATACCAATTAGATCATGTCTTAGAAGCTATTGTAAATTTATACGAGATAGCTAAATGAATCTACTCCTTATTCTCACAGTGATGCTCATCCCCAAACGATAGTAATAAATCCTGAACAAACAATATGTAAAAGTGTAAACCTATAAATATAATATAAAGTGCTACAAAATAATATAAAAATATATATTAATTTTAAAAGATAGAATATATCAATTCTTAACCTAAATTGACTCATGAATAACCAGAAGAGAAAAGGTACCAGAATGTTATCTAACTAAATATGAACATCGCATACAAGAATAACCGAAGTGTATATCCAGGAAAAGCAGAGAAACAAATAATAGCATAAAGTAAATCAAACCAGGTCTAGGACTTGGATAAGGGATTTGATGCCACTCTCGTCCATGGAATGAATGTTCTCTTCCACCCATTTGCCCAGCACCAAATCTAGCTCCAGAAGTCCTCGTTGCTTGCTCCTGTAAACTAACCTGCACAATCCCATAAATGAGATCAATGCAACCCAAAGCTAACACGAGTTGGGAACAGAAAAACAAGCAATAGCAAATATGCAGCAACAGCAATAGCGAAAATAATTGAAATGCTAAATTACAGTAATATAGCAGAGAGACAAGGAGTGAAACAAGAGACATAACCTGTTAAGTATTTTCCTCTTGCTTTCTTTGTCAGATAGGTTAATTTCCTCAATAACAGGCTTCCCATTCACACAATAAAACCTGTATGCAGAAAACCCCAATGCAGGCGTCCTGGAATAATACATATATGAATAATTCATCCACGGCTACAGAAGAAAATACAACCACCATACGGGCAACTCCGCCGACGATCATTTAAGTACGCAACATTAATTGGCGAGCTTACCTGTAATCTTTGGAGCAGAACGATTCGTAGCCGAAAATTTTGTTGCCTACAGAAGTTGTTGGGTGTGTAGCTGGGATCCTCGACTTCAGAAGATGGTTTAGACCAACAGCAGCAACCCTCCTAAGCATTTTGATATAGCTGCGAAGAACCAAACAGAAGACATGAGAACACAAGAGACTTTCAGGTCAGATAATTGTTAAGTTCGCTAGAAACTTGCTCGTTCAGTATCTTCTTCCAGTTAGTAGATCGTAATCAGATACAACTAATAGGCGTCATAAATAGCTGAAACATTGTGAAAAATAAATGAATCAGAATGATGAATTGCAATGGATGAGGTGTTTGTCTATCCATGGGGTCTGGGTACACGTGCGAATTAGATGAATGGTATCTAGAACGAACAAAGAATTCATCACCGAATTTTTTTATGATTTATCAAAAGAAAAAAGAAGAAAGAAAGATAGAACTAACCGATGTATACTTAACCTTAAAAAACAGAATCCAAATTGGTCGAAAGTTAAGGGTCTGTTTGGTTTGAAGAAAACTAAGTGGAAAGGAAAATGTAGAGGAAAGAAAATTGAAGGAAATAAAATGAAAAAAATTAATTTTCTTTCCTTTGTTTGGTTGTTGGAGAAAATTTTGTGGAAAATTAAATTCTTGAAAAATATTTTTAGTGTTTGGTATATAGAAAGAAAATTCTAAGAAAAGTTAAATATTATTATTTAAATATTTTTACATATTTAATTAAAATTAAAATATTATATTAATACATAAAAAATTACGTAAAATTTCTAAAAAATTTATAAAAACTCCATAAAATCAATACTAATTTCAAATTTTTTTTATAGAATTATCCTAAAATATTACATGAATAACTTACAATAATTTTAAAAAAATAAAAAAAAATACAAAATATTTCATATTCCTTTTCATTTAAATCATGTTACAACAAATATAAAAAGAAAAAATCTAATATGGATATGAAAGCCACGGTGGGAGTCGTGCATGAAGATGCAAAAACACATGACCACACGCCACTAACAAATATATATATATATATATATATATATATATATATATATATGCACACACACACACACACACATACTCTCCGTAATTCCACAACATATCATTATGTTAATAGTAGTATATTCATGCACCCATTCATTCATTCAATTAGGGACCCACAGCCTCATCAAATTATGATCTACATCAAAAATTAATTTCATGCCTATATTGATCTAAGAAATAAATTGAAGTCTTTACCTCTTAAAATTTATGATAAGTAGGAGTATCATAATACAAATATTTTATATTATACAAAAATAAAAAGAAATATACATTCTGGAATAAAAATACGCATAATTTATTTTAGTTGTTCGAAGCAAATTTGCACAGATCATTTCCGAAGTCTAGAACTATATAAATATATAATCTGGTTTCTTTGGCCCATTGTTGCTGCTATGTGCCGTCGACCCACCAACCGGCCACATTGTGCACCATAAGGCACCACGCACCATCCATATGACAGCAGAATTGCAGCTGGGCTTGATGGAACAAAGATCACTTACAGCTTAATTAAGCATCGTCTTGGAGATCTATTTTACCGGCTAGTGTGCGTAAAATTCTGGATGGTAGTAGAATGGATATGCAACTTTATTAGAAATCAGCCTGTGACATATGCCCTCTTTTTTTTTTAACTTCAAACAGGTCTCAGAAGTTTGAAGATCCAGCCTGTGATATATCCTTTGGTTGTCAGGGTGTAGCTGGCAATTTCTAGCGTTCTGTCTTTTGGATTTACATTGAATAGATGCATTATCTATGCCTATCAAATAAGCTTTCATTGTGATACAAGGATCGGAGAAGCATCCACAAACAATTTGTGTGTCAAAGTAGTGGATTCATTTTATGGCTGAAATAGTGTTCAAAAAGACATATTTTCTTCTAATTTGCTGCAACTAACTTCAAACAGAGAATTAACGTATCTATTAACCCTCCAGCAACTCAAAAGCTCACTGTCAGTTCTATCCAAATTCAATTTAATAATCAAAACAGATAAAAAAAAATGACATAGAAATGTTGCTGCCAAACATATATGACAGATAATACAATATTACAATAATGCCAAACATATATGACCCATCATCATCAATACAAAAGAAGAGCAGGAAAATACTAAATTAAGTTGGCAAGAATGAGATAAAAGAAATACTATCAACCTAATAACCTCAGTCAGAAAGGTTTTCCTTTCATTCCTCAATCCTTATTCCTCAAAAAATTATCATGAAACACCTCAAATTGAAGCATGGAATGATATGATGGAAAGTGAATGAACTCAAAAGAAAATCAAAAGATGACATCAGATATGAACTGCATTCATTCATTCATCTTGAAGAAGATGAACTGCCACACAGTTATCAACATCACAATTTAGCATCAGGATGAGAATCATGAGAACAATTTCTGAGAGAAGGAACAAGTCTCAACTTTGTGATTAATCAAGCTATTTACTTCCTACATTTAAATTCTCCTCAACAATCTCATTCACCGTTTACACCCAAAAGCAGGCATGCACAACTACACCAATAGCCAACAGGCTGCTCAGTAATCTTTGTCCGCATAACATGAGGGAAAAAAAAAACATAAATTTATCTCAGAACAGGATGTACCTACAAGAAAAGCAACATAGCTATAGTACACAGAAAGCTTATCATGAAAAATATAGGAGGATGCAGATGCACTCTTATATTCATTATCATTGTGGGGTCCAACATCCTCAGCAAAGTCATCCCCTCCCGAAAGATGGGAATTCGTCCTCTTCTCCATCAGATAAATTGTACTTTTTTCCCTATAGTTTTATATGTAAGCAAAGTAAAGTCATTTTTAGAATATAAGCACTAAATTAACTACCAATTAAAGTCTGAGTCATCCATCCCAAACAAGTAGATAGAAGACAAAATTAAGCAATGAGTATTCATTATTACTCCTCATATGTACAAAATTTTGATTTCCTCTTCTTTTTTTTCTATAAAAAAAGGGGGGAAATCAAAGCTTTAAAGCCTAATTCCATAACCTGAACCATAAATCAAACAAGAGGTCCACAATAGATCAAGAAGAAGTCAGTAGATACAAACAGAAAGAACCCAAGACAGAGGCCTCGCTTGCAGCATTGAAAAGGAAAAAAGAACATCAGAGGATGATAGTAAGACAATCTTTCATATCACGAAAATACCAGAGGCTATAATATTTCAGAGCTAACCACAAATTAATATTTCAGCCTTGCTGTACACAGATAAGGAATTTGTAGATAGGAGACTATACACAGGATCTATAGGTAGACAGAACATTTGTTCATAAGAGACTCCATACATAAACCATAGATAGATAAGGAATATATCGATAAGAGGCTACATACAGCAAAGAGAAAAGTAATATTCATCCATACACAATGTTAGTTCACAGATGATGATAATGATGATGATGAAGACTGACGAAGGTGTAGGAAAGATTAAGAGCAGAACAATATTAGTTCACAAAAAAATGAAAAATATCATACTTGCAGATCATGAGATATTATTTTGTGCATTGAATGTAATTTTGTTCTTTTAGTTGATTATTACAGAGTGTCAATGACAACGCATGGTTATCCGCTAATAAGATGAGGATCATCAATAAGATCCTACACTTCATGCCCACAGATTTATTGCAAGCAAGGTACATCTGAGAATCACTTGCACTCAGCTAGAAACACATTTGTCTGTACACAGAGGATCATCACACACAGTATGCCACACAACACACAGAAAGGAAAAGACAAGTCATATGCGCACTGGGATTGAAAAATAGAGCAATGTCATGCCAAACATGGCAGTCAAAACAAGTTCAGCTGCAAGCAACAAATACCCAACTACTACAAGCTGAAGTTAATTAATCTCTGTCACTTGTTTGACTGCCTTTTCATAATAATAATAATACATTTATTACTTTCAGCTAAAAAACGACCAGATCGAGCATGAACACACGCATCTGAAACTCTAATAATTGTCCGAAAATAAGCTTTGCCATGAAAGATGAGTTTAAGCATGATGTAAATGATGATTTTAATCGAAACAGAACATATTTTCTTTCTATATATATAAAGGCACGCAGAAGATTTCTTAATATTAGACAACGCAGAAGATTCAAATCCAAACCAAACCTAATCAACCCGAAAATAGGACGGTAAAATTAGGGTTCCACAATCAAATTTATTATTAAGTTCAAACCAAAATAGAACCGATCTTACCTTTTTAGATCGAATTAGTTGAGTCAATACTCAGGTGACAAGAAGCTTCAAAATCACCATCGACCAATTCCCATTGTTGAGATTACACAGAGAGCTGAAGAAAATCGGATCCGACGGAGGAGAAGGAGGTGAGCATGCAAAAGGCTGGGAGAATTTTTATCGAGCGAAGGAGTTGCAGGGCCGAACGACTCCCACTCGTTCGGGTACATCAAATGTTGCGTTTTGAAGGTAAAAACGGCACACATTACCGGAACTCTGTGTATCAATCAACCAACGAAACAAATAATTTCACGACTTGTATGCTGCCACGTAACACTCGTCTAATGTCTTCTTAGCAAAATTATGTACCAAGACACTAGGAGAGGCTGATTTCTACGATAATCCATTTGAATTAAAATGAATTGAAGCGATAATAAATATTAAAAATTAATTTGTATGAAAAAATAAGATTAATTAAGAAAAATATTTTAAAATATTATTTAAATAATATTGAACTAACTTGGTTAAATTAAAGTAAATATTTTAAAATTTTTATTTGTATTAAAATAAATGAAGGTTAAAAAATAAAATAAATAATATTTATATATATATATATATTAAATAAATAAGTTATTTTTACAATAACTTAGCTTACACATCCACCACCACTAACACCACCTCCAAAACCAACTCATCCTCCTCCCCCTCCACCTCTACTGCCACCAATAGATTCAAACAGTAGTGAAAGTAAAAAAAAATTACAATGAAAGCATAATAGATTCAACCTGTAATGAAAGCAAAAAAGATATACAGCATAAGATCTAATTGTCACATCAGTGAACAAACACAGCACAAGATCAACGAACAAACACAACACAAATCCATAATTTCAACTAGAAAAAGAATAATAAATACAACACAGATCCATACCTAATGGCAACACTATGCAGGGATAGGAGAAACATATGTTGCCATTGTTGTTGCAACTCCAGCAATCAAGATTGGAAGCTACTGCTAAGATCGAGGTGGGTCGATGAGAATAGGAGAAGGTAGAAGAGAGCTAGTTCGAGGTCAAGTACAGAGGAAGGCATGGAAGGAAATAGGAACTCTAGAGGAATTTTTGTCTGATCATGTATAAAATTTACTTATATTTTCAAATTTACCTCCATTACCCCTGAAATCAAAAGTTAATAAAAATTAGGTTAAGGGTAATCAGAGATCAAGCTTTCACTCTAGTTCACCTAATTGAGGTTAACAAGACCAATCCGTAAACATAATGAATTAATTGATTCACTTCCATTAACCTTCATTTACCCCAAACTAAACACACCAATAGTGTAATCGATTTTGTGTGTGTGTGCGTGTTAAATGTTTTATTTATTTTTTTAAAAATAGATTATTTTTTAAGATGGTCTTCGAAACACCCCCCAAAAATCACCATTAAAAAAAATGATTTTAAACATAAAAAACATACGCTATAAGAGGATCTATTATCGTCGTAATTACTATAAGTCTGGCATCAGGCCATCCTCGTACCAACTATAAAGCAAAGTAGAAACAGGTGCAACCATAATAAACATAACAAAGAAAGCATTTCATAACATAATAGAGGTTAAATGCTTGTAACCAAGAAAATACTAAAATAAATAAACATCGTTCGATTGAAATAAAATATTAAACTAATAAGCTGAAATGAGTAATAGCTGGATGTCGCTCTCTCCGGGTCCCAAACCTAGATTACTACAACATCATTCTGCCTCGATCATGTCATCATAAGCAGCAAAGTCATCTAGGGCATCCTTAGTCACCTATACAGACTCGAGAGGAGACACTGTTCGTGGAAATAAGCAACACCCATAATAGGGGTGATCAGTATGCTACGTACTGAGTAAGGTAAAAATACAATCAAGTAGGATAAAAACAGTCAATGGTATCACAACAATAAGTAAAATGCTTATAAGCGGGTTAAGTTCAATTCGTTCATTATTCCATAGTCTCAAGACAAAGTGTAATAACTAGTCAACTCATGAATTATGGTCACGTGGGTTCATGGACCCCACTATTCTCATTGGTGGACCAGTCAATAAGGTACAACCCCCGGGTAGAATTCTCCTAGCCACTATTTTCACTGGTGGGCCTGTAACAAGGTACAACCCCGGGGCAGAACTCTCCTGGCCACTATTCTCACAAATGGATCGATAATAAGGTACAACCGGTTCCGACCCACATGGTACTTCACTATGAGTAGTTAGTGTCTTCCCATGGGTTATTATTGTCCAAGAGTTTTATTATTTGAGCTCAGGACCATACTATTCTCACTGGTGGACCAGTAAATAAGGTACAACCCCAAGACAAAATGCTCCTGGCTACTATTCTCACCTATGGACCGATAGCAAGGTACAACTGACCACAGCTCAAGTGATCTTCCACTTCAAACAATTAGCATCTTACCAAAGTTATTATCACTCATTAATTTTAATTACTTAGGTGCGGGACCCCACTATTCTCACCGATGGACTAGTAAATGTAATGCAACCCTTGTATAAAACACTCATGACCATTATTCTCACTAGTGAACCAATAACAAGATACAACCGACCCCGACTCAAGTGATCTTCCACTTTTAAATGATCGATGTCTTATTTTTTTCTTATTTGTTTAGATACCATACACACTTATGCATCACTCAAGTATGACTCTTGCCCTGCTACCACCCCAAACTAGCCCTAGTCCCTTACAAACCTCAGTTTCCTAAGCCTGGTAAATCCTCACCCCCTAATGATCCTTTTGAGTCTCCAATGTATCTAATAATCCAAACATGCCATTAGAAACCCCTTTCATGCATGAGTCATATCTCATTTCTCCTGTTTCTCACATATGATAACAATTAGCCCTTAAGGTTACCGCTCAAACCCTAGTTTGGCCCAGATGGGCCTAAACCCCCTTCTATACTACTCATTTAGCCCTAAACTTCGACAACCAAGCATATGTTACTATGGTTATCGATCCCCTAAAATTTTGTAGCCTAACTCCTTCATTTTGCACATGTGATGACAACCTCCCTAATAAACTCCTCTCAAAACCCTAATTTCCCCTTAATAGTTGTACTTACTCCTACTTATCCCACCTAACCATCAGACTTAACACAATCCCCAAACAACATATTCATCATCATAGTTTAGAGGCACAACCCAACTCTCCCATTTCCTACATGTGATAATGACCTACGCTTAGGGTTTTGTACTGCCAAAACCCTAACTCCAATTACTTAGTACTTTCCCATCCCTTAGAATCCAAGGACTCCCCCATTTGTCATCAAGCTATCCAAAAAATGCCATCATCTCTCCCATAACCATTCTTAACAACCATCCTTCACTTAGTCACCCCCAGACCTATACCATATTAGGTTTGACTCACCCCATGCATGGTCAACCCTCTTCATACAATATCTTCCCTAATCCACTTTTATAATTACCATAATTATTATTTTAACATCTTCCAAATGATGTTTGACTAACTTTTTCCTTAGAGGTTCTCCCATATGCCATTTTCCTCGATATTAAACAAAATGCCCCTCGGTCTCCAAAACCCTATCCAAGCCACATGACTTAAATTACAAGAATTTCTCAACAATCTCCAAAATAGAATTACACACCAACATATGAACCAATACAATCATGTCTACACATATTCTTCCCTTAGATCATTGCAAGCCAAGATGCACAAGCAACCCTAGAACATGTAACATTTCATGCAGGTATTTACTTAACACATGATAAGATCACATAAACACAAGGCCCTAGCTATGACTGTATCCATACTGAAACGGCTTCGGTCTTGAAGCAAAAATAACCTACACCTCCTCTCTTGTGGTCATCAGAATAGTACCTAAAAATGGGAATACGCGAACTTAAGATATCTTATCCTTTTTCTTCCTCCCTCCCCCTTTCCTTAAATAAAATAATAACGATAATAAATTTAATTAAATGGAACTTAAAATGGAGGAAAAGGAAGTGGTGTTGACCATAATAGGTAAGAGAAGTGGAGGGCGGCACTGCGGCAACGGTGCGTTGGTGGTCACAATGGCGGCGGTGCAAGGTGGGGTGTAGTTTTTTGGTTGGAAAAAAGAGTGGGGGTTTGCCTTTTAGGGGTTGAGTGTGGTGTTGGCACTAGGTGTACTAGTAGGAGGGAGGTGGGTCACGTCGGCGGGTGGTGGTGCAGCTGAGAGGAAGGGATGAGAAAAGAGGAAAAATGGAGGGGAGAAGGTGGTGGAGAGGGTTGGTTGCACATGTTAGGCACCTACGCAGGGGGTTAAGGTGTAGCAGCGGTGTAGAGAATGGAGAATGGGATAATAGTGGTGGTGGTGGTGCAAGGTGGTTAGGGTGGCACGACCTACCCACTTTGCAGGCTTAGGGAGGGGAAAGTAAGGGGAGAAGGAGGGAAATAATGGGCTTAGTAGGTGTAGGGAGGTGAGGGGAAGGAAGACGAGGGAGAAGATAGGAGAGGGAAATGTTGGGGTATTTATAAGTTGTAGAGGAGGATGAAGACAAGGGAGAAAGAGGACAAGGTGGCTGGTCATTGGGCAGCACGGTGGTGGTAGGGCAGGTGTAGGGTCGTGCAGTGTAGGGGGTGTGTGTAGGGGTTGTGCAGGGGGGACCATGCACACACTGATGCGAGAGCAGAGTCGCATGACACGGCACCAACTAAGATGGCTACGCTGCTCTACGTAGGTACATAAACATTGAGGAGCATGCATGGGCTGCATGCAACGTTCTTTAGTTAGCATAACATTTATTATTAAGTCATTTATTATTATTATTTGTATTTTGAGTCAAATAAGGTTGTTAGTAGCTAGATCATTTAATATCTTCTAGCTAGTCTTAAGTCATTTATTATTATTTTTATTTTGAGTCAAATAAGGTTGTTAGTAGCTAGATCATTTAATATCTTCTAGCTAGTCTTAAGTCATTTATTATTATTTTTATTTGAGTCAAATAAGGTTGTTAGTAGCTAGATCATTTAATATCAAATAGCTAGTCTTAAGGGAATTAATGCTGTTGGGAGGGAATATTCTTGTAATCTTTTGAGAAGATGCTCGGTTACTTGGCTATATAAACCATAGGAAGCCAAGTAGAAAGACACAACTTGAATAAGAATAATAACCTTAATCATTGCTTAAACCTGAATTCTGTGTGGATTCATCTCGTAACAAGTCGAATCTGTGTGAACGATTTGTTTCGAATCATCTCGAAATAAAACTGAATCTGTGTGAATGGTTTTGTTCTCGAAAACTTAATCTTTATTTCTGTGTGGTTTAAAGATTAATTTACCCTTCTACCTCATGTTCCATCATCATCCACCCCTTCGAATCCCCATCATCAACCTCCATAATCCATACTCATCAAATACTCCATATAAACTCTATCTAAATCTAAAACTCTAACCGTGCACGCATCAATTTGATATCAAAGCCTCATGATTCATCCTTCCTTAAGCGTGTGCAACAGTGGAAAATTAAGATGTTATGTAGTCCATCCTTGATGCCATCAACATTCAATTTGAAAAGTTTGAAGTAAAAATGGAGAATAGGATGGAAGAACAAAATTATAGGGTTGAAGGCATGGTGGGGTGAGCCATTGAATCAAGAGGAGGTCATTTGAATAAAAAAATTGAATATATTGAAGAATACTCAAGTCCATCTTCAAGAACTCATGGTCGAACAAGAAGAAGGCAAGAGCATGGTGAAGATAAGGGTTTGAAGGTTGATTTTCCAGAATTTCATGGAGAGTAGATGCATAGACATTCATAGATTGGATGCACACTATAGAATCCATCTTTGAATTTAAAGAATATGATGATCACATGAGATGTAAGTTGGCTACTCTTAAATTTCGAAAATTTGCAAGAATTTGGTTTGATAATCTCAAGAGATAAAGGGAAAGAGATGGCAAGCCAAAGATCAAGTCATGGGAGAAATTGAAAAGGCACATGAAGAGAAAATTCATCCCAAGAGAATTTAAGCAAGACAACTTCATCAAAATGATGACATTGAAGCAAGGAAATTCAAGTGTGGAAGAATATACAAGGAACTTTGAAAAGTTATCCTTGATATGTGATGTACAAGAGAGGAAAGAACAAACTTGTGCAATATCTCTTGGAGGATTGAATTTCAACATTAGAGATAAAGTTAAAGCTTCTCTATATGATACACTTGAATATATGATCAAGCTTGCTATAAAATTTGAAAGGCAACTCAAAAGGCCTAAGGTATTCTCCAAACCTTCCTCTTCCTTGTCAAATGAAGCAACATCATCTTCAACTTTTATGCCATCAAATTCGAGCATTATCATAGAAGAAAAATATATTGAGCCACGCATGGAGAACTATAAAGTTAAGGAGATTGAAGGTAAAAGTAGACAATGTTTTAAATGTAGAGGTTATGGTCATTATGCTAAAGAGTGTCCTAATCAAAGAGCTATGACCTTAAGAGAAATTGAGGAGATTAAAAGGGAAGGAAAGGAAAGCATGAATGAGGAAGAAAATCAAGTATGTAATGATGAAGACAATCATGCTATTACTACCATTGAAGTGGAAGAAGGGAAACCAAGTTTCTACATGCATCACATTGATTATGTGGAGAATGATGTGTATTATTATCCTATGATTTCCTTGTGTTTTTATGGAGAAAATTTTATCATGGAACCCTTGTATCATTTGAAGAAAATTGAAGAAGAAAACATGGTGAGTTCGAAGGTATATAATGTGTATGAAGACATATGTGATGTGAAGAAGCAAATGAACCATAATGCACCCCATGCATTTAGTTTATGTTCATTGATGTGCACATATGAAGATCCAATGTCAAGGCTTAAGAGGCATTGGACCATTTTCAAAGATAACTTTAGTGTGAAGGAGATATTCAAAGAATACAAGGACCAGTATCACGTTGAAGAATATGTCCTTTGGTGTTTGTTATTCCTCATCAAAGTTGTGAATTTGAGGACAAATTCAAACCAACATGGGGAGAATGATGCGGGAGCAGAGTCGCATGACACGTCACCAACTAAGATGACTATGCTGCTCTACGTAGATACATAAACATTGAGGAGCATGCATGGGCTGCATGCAACGTTCTTTAGTTAGCGTAACATTTATTATTAAGTCATTTATTATTATTTGTATTTCGAGTCAAATAAGGTTGTTAGTAGCTAGATCATTTAATATCTTCTAGCTAGTCTTAAGTCATTTATTATTATTTTTATTTTGAGTCAAATAAGGTTGTTAGTAGTTAGATCATTTAATATCTTCTAGCTAGTCTTAAGTCATTTATTATTATTTTTATTTGAGTCAAATAAGGTTGTTAGTAGCTAGATCATTTTATATCAAATAGCTAGTATTAAGGGAATTAATGCTTCTGGGAGGGAATATTCTTGTAATCTTTTGAGAAGATGCTCGGTTCCTTGGCTATATAAACCATAGGAAGCCAAGTAGAAAGACACAACTTGAATAAGAAGAACAACCTTAAGCATTGCTTAAACCTGAATTCTGTGTGGATTCATCTCATAACAAGTCGAATATGTGTGAACGATTTGTTTCGAATCATCTCGAAATAAAACCGAATCTGTGTGAATGGTTTTGTTCTCGAAAACTTAATCTTTATTTCTGTGTGGTTTAAAGATTAATTTACCCTTCTACCTCGTATTCCATCATCATCCACCCCTTCAAATCCCCATCATCAACCTCCATAATCCATACCCATCAAATACTCCATATAAACTCCATCTAAATCTAAAACTCTAATCGTGCACGCATCACACACATGCTAGTGCGCATGCCCTACATGGACGAGAAGGTAAAGAGGGAGGGGAGGTTGGCTAGGTTGCAGGTTGTGGGATGTGAAAATGGAATAGGATTGTGTAGGGTTTGCAGGTGAGAGGTAATGGATGGGGAGAGAAAGCAAAAAAAGGAAAGAAGGGAGGAAGAAAAAAGGGGAGGCAGTTTGGGCTGTTACACGGAGGAAAAGAAAAAGGGGAGAGGGGAAGGGAATTGGGTCGGTATGGGGAGAAAGGAAGAGAAGAGGAGAATGAGGCTTCAACATAGCCTAGATAGGGGAAGGAAGAAGAAGATGGAATAAAATGAAGGAGAAAATAAAAGAAAAAAAGGAGAAAGAAAAAGGTTGTGAGATTTTCAGGTTAGGTTTTTAGGATAGTTATTGGAAATTATAAAAAAAATTAAAAATTATTTTAATTTACCTATAATTTATTTTAGGCTAAATGATTTAAATAATGACTTAGAACAAGGCTAGATAATAAATTTTAAATATCATATTATTATTATTATATGTGCATATATTTTATTTTAGATATTATTTTATTATTTATTTTCATGAAAAAATTTGGGATATTATAGTCGTACAATAACAATCTATGTTATAAATAATGAAAAACTTTTAAAAAATCCTAATATTATGTTCGGTCTAATCATTAAATATATCTATTGTTTATAAATATATAAGATTTATAGTTTGGAATCCAGACAAAGCTCATCCTAAGTTATTAGTAAACCCTTCATAGGTGTGAGTACATAAAATTGAGATGTATAATTAAATACCAATTGAGGAAATGTTTTAACCAATGATCTCTAATATTTAAAATTTTAATTCCAACTACTAGACTATTATGCCTCCAATAAATATATGACACTATTATTAAAATTAAAATAATAATATCATTTTTGACAAATGTTCACAAAAGTACTTTTTGAGGTTGCTAAAAACAATAGATAAATTAATTAATATTATTTATCTAATATTTATTATCACCAACAAACATGTATATTTATAGTTTATTAACTAACTAGTCATCATATTTTAACAAAATTAGCAATATGTTAAAACTTTAAGCAAAGCATTTGATAATAATCAAAGGCACTTGCTTGTCAAATAAAACTACAAAAGGCCCTTGGTAATACTATGTGTATTAAAATAATTATTTTAACCAAAACTTAAAATCTCAACTAGTGCAGTAGTGACCATGAATACACAAAATGTTAATAGTATGTATACGAGTAATTAATAACAATAACAATAACAATTCCAATAATAATAGTTGCTAATTAGAATGGAACACTGACATCTTGCATAGATGAAAAAGGTTCAAGCAATTCAGTTCATCTACTTTAATTTACTAGCTTTACATAATTTTGAGCTCATTTATAAAGGTAATAAAAGGAGGGAGATTGAAGTTGTGGCGACGAAGAATATAGAACCAAGGCTTTCATCATTCATGTAGTGCATCACAACCAACATGTTTGAGTTAACAATTTGCTTCATAGTTGTAGTATATTACTCTAATAGAAACCCAAAACTTGATCCCCTTTAATTTGGAGGCCTTGTGTGATGGTGCCAGAAGTTGACACTACATGTAGATTATAGAAACTATCAGACAACACAAACATCAATATTTGGAGTGTTCAACTTTAGCATTTACAATTGTCAGTATTTACAAAGGCAATAAAATCATATTTATCAATATTCAATAGCAAAATCATGTGATACAAATAATAATTAAATTGATCTTTTCTGGTTGGTATCTTCTGAAATTGTTGTAGAATATATTTGTTTATATTGACAAAATACCTACATATTATTTACATTTTGTTCAATAAAAGTCAATAATGTACAATCAATCCATAACTTGCGGTAAGGAGATAAACAAATTGGGTGTCTTTATTCTAATATACATATATTTATTTGAGATGATTAGGTAATAAAGCATACAAATTAAGCTTATTATTATATTTTAAACAATCTTCATTTGCTTTGTTGATGCTTCCATATATGGTATATTATGATCTCAATAATTTCCAAGCAAAAAAAAATGGTTAATTCATGGAAAAAAGAACTATAATTGAGAAAATGTAACAATTACTCTCCATATCAAAAATATAATCATTCTATTATTAAATTTGTATACCAAAAAAATTACTTTAGAAAAGTCAAAAACTAATTTTTATTTTAACCCTCACTTTTTTAATTATAAATACATTAAATGATTTGTTATTTTTTAATGAAGGGTGTAAGTGTAATTTTAAAAATATTTTTATTACTCTTTTAAATATTATGCAAATTGTTAGAATACTTTTTTTTTGTATACAAATGGAATATTTGGTAATACTTATATACATATATTACGTAGCATTTTGTTTACATTTATTTGGAGCTCATTGTTCACCCTCTTTATGTAATATATTTATTTTGACTACAAAAAAAACTAAATCAGTATCATCTCATAGGTAGATGTCATCAATGTCATGATCATCATGATTGGAAGAAGGTGGTAAATCAAGAGGCAAACCATATTTCCTTTATATGACATTATCTTGCTCATCTTTAAAATTTTAGCTCTTTGGTGATAATAAACTATTTTTTATCTACGGAATTAGTAACATAAAATACTTGTTTTACTTGTGACATAAATATAAATAGATCATGCATATCACCAATCCTAGTAAGATTAACCTAGACAAACCTTGTATCTTACGTTGATACAACCTATTGATTCTCAAACCACTTGTACTAAAAAATAGGAACCCTACAAATGGAATAATCAAGTTTCTGTATATCTTTGATGACCCTCTAGTATGATATTTTGTATAAATTGGATTTTTGTCTCCAGAACTAGAAACGTGCAACGATTTTGATACCAATAACACATCATTATTTTGTATATTACTTTTATCATCATGAGCCTTTGTCTAAAAGGTATATACATTGATTAAATATGACTCGTAGTGTAAAACCTGAGGTAAAGGGTCTCTTGATAAACTAAACATCATGTCAAATGATGATACAATATCATTGATTATAATCTCCTCACTAAAGTAATGCTTAAATAAATGTTTGTGATCCATTTTTTGCTTAATATATCCATTTGTTCATTTATATAGGGTTTGACATCCACCATGTTATGAAGGACATATAAAGTAGCCTTCGCAAGCATATTAGAATCCCGAAACAACAACCACACACCGTCCTTTATCCTTGTTGCCTTCATGAAACCTATTATTTATAGGTCTCATAATACCTATGGTTTGAGCTTTGGGTAAGAATTCACCATAGAATTTGGTTGTCTTGTCTACATGATAAGTTTCAATAGTGCATCCTTCGGGTTTATTAAGATTTTTCACATACCATTTTATGTACTTAATCATAGTAACATCCTAATATTTAGTACTTAATAAATTCATTTTAGCGGAATCAATTATACCAAATATTGGGTATTATGCCACGTCCAATATGATGAAAGGTATAACTAATACCCAACCCATGTCAGATATGCAAATTAAGTATGGTTAGCACTTCATTCAAGGCCAGGGCAAAATCAACAAAAAACAAACAATGAAAATAGGGAGAACATATTTAAATATAATATATTTTTGTTACAACACTTGATGTTCTAAACAAGGAACAACAAGAACAAGAGACACCAGATTAAGCCTAAACTCTTTGACCCAAACCTAAGTTGCTACCAAAACCTGTGACTAGGACTGTTCATGTTATCTGATATCCTAATCAATCTGATATTTTTTTCAAATCAAATAATCTATCCGATCAATATAAGATTAAATAAATCAAATATCCAATCCAACAAATACAAATAATAACTAATTTGATAAATCATATACATATATACTCTAGACACTCTTTGTTTTTCATAAAATTATATTATATATAAGCATATATGTGTGAGTTATCTGAAATGATAGTATTTATTATAAGTAAATGTTATAGTTTTTAATTATTATTTTGATTAAATATTTAAATATTATCCATATTTTAAAATTACTAATTAAATATAATGTAATTGAAAACTCAAATCAAATCATTAGATCATATCAGTTTAAATTGGATCAATTTATTATTTTTTAATTGAATAATTTTCTATTTGATATTTCTCATTTATAGCTTGTTCGAAACTTTTGGATATCCAATTTGTTATCCAATCCGAAATTACAAATATATAAAGTATCTAATATCTAAAGTTTCTTTTGGATATCCAATCTTTCAAATATTTATTTATTTTTATCGGATATCTGATCTATGAACACCCTTACCTGCAAATAGCCTAAAAGTGATAGTATGTTCAAGATAGCAGGATCCCATACTCCAACCAACGATATTAACTCAATCAAAATCCTAACAAGGGCCCAAGAAATACATGCTCCAAATCGTACAACATTTATTAGATATCAGCAAATCTTATTCCATATTCAACACGTAGTTATTGATTACACCAAACAATCCAGTGCTTACCAAGCCATTCCTAATCCATTTATTGTAGAGATATTATGGTGGTTTTTTAATCCAATTTAATCAACCTATAACCAAATCTTGAGTAGAATTCAATCTCATAACCTAAAGCAATGAGCGATAGGGATAACCACAAATTAGCAATCAATCCACTGACCTCTTGACATCAAGCTAGAGAAGTTACATAACATCAAGTCATGTATAACAACTACTATCATTTTGACATCACGTCACAGAAGTTACGTAACCTAAGTCATGTATACATAACATCATCACTCAATTATTTATGTACGCATACTCCCTTTAGGGTTTGTGATTCCTTATGAGTAGAAATGAGCATTTTGATCCAAATATCTATGATGTAATTGGTGGCCCTACGTAGGCACAAGATCCCTTTCTAAAACTCAAGTATTTCCTTTTGATTAATTAGTATCTTATTCGAATTAAGATTACTTTTCCTCAAAAGATACTAGGGTCCAACACAACAATCAAATCAACCAAGGATCACAAGGGTCGTCATAATCAATGTTATCATGGCCTAGGGTTAGGAATCACACCATAACCCAAATCAATCAACTCAACTCATTCTAATTCAACCTTGATCAACTAGTCATTCCAAATTATTCTAAGGCTAACCCTAAGATCAATTAAAGCCAACCCGTTATACAAACATAATGACAATAATAACATGTCCATACAAGGCCCTAAGGATAGTGGGATAACCCCCACAAATCAAGAATTCAACAAGGTTATCATAATACAAGATGTGAGAAGAAGAAGGCATTCGGTTAACTAGTTATTAATCTTAGATGGTTGACTGATTGACCGTGGTAGATGACCAAATATTCAAAACATAAATGGGAAAATATGAATAATCAGTCAACCAATAAGAGCCACGTACACACTCAGTCAACTGATAACACGCATCAGTTGATGGTACACATGTATACATCGATTGACATGGTCTATCAATTGACCAAAGACATTGATACTCCAAAACTCTTTTTTGAAAATCAACACAAACAAAGCCAAAATTTCAACCCAATACACTTTTGAATAGCAAATTCTAACAACTTCAAGTTAAATTTTAACATGCTCAACACTAACTTATGCTTGGAGAATCATCATATAACAAGAATTATGCTTGCATATCAAATCAAATCTTAAGGCTTAAAAACTGAAAGCATGCTCCCTAATCTACCTTCTCCCACACATATATCCTCATACTTCAACACAATAAAACCATAAATGATAATTACTTTCCAACATTCTAGCATACATACAATTTCACATAAAAACATAACATCACATGATTTCACTCTTTAATACGGAAAAAAATTACAAGACATAAGCCTAGCATGATTCTACTCTAAAACAACATAACATGATTGCAAACAAATTTTATCAACTTTAGAGTAGTTGGATTTACCTCCAAATTACACAAAAGTGCACAATCCAAAAATCCTTCTCAAAGACACCTCAAGAAATATTGGGACCACCTTCAAAAATACCACCATAACAAAATGAGAGTAACGATGATAAATAATTATAATTTAAATAACAAAAATTGAAAATTGAAAATCTAAGAGGAAGGAAGAATAAAAACTCACAAAAAAGGAAGATAGAAGCAATAGATCAACCAAGGCAAAGAATCTTCACAAAGTTACCCACAAATAAGTAGAAGAGAAAAATCAAAAGAGGAAGTAGTGAAGGAAGGGGAAAAGGATAAAAAATGGGCTATCATAAGATGAGTGAAGAATAACTTCAACTCACAAAAGAATATAAGATAGGAGGGAACATGCAACACCTTAAAATTTACTACTTTTTTTGTGGAAGTGTTAATAAATATATTATTGGGTGTTACGCCACATCCAACATAGAAAAGGTACTCCATATGCCTCATCTATGTTAAGTGTAAGGCTAAAAAGGAACTCATACTTAGAGATCAAGTGTGGGCAGCACTTGATCCCATGATGATACAAGATTAAAAAATAGAAAGAATATGCACACTAGAAAATAGAGGATTAAAAGCCTAGAGAGAGAGAAATATCTGAATAACCATGCACTTGAAGAAACCTAAGACTACTGACCACAAGTAAGCACAACAAAAAGCATTTATTCAACATATACATGCAAACAAGGTAATAACTACTCGTAGAAAGGATCAATACCCATGAAAATGATGGTCAGTATGCTATAAGTAAGGTAACAATACACATACATAGTAAAGGGCATGTGTATCACATGAAACATAATGATAATGTAGGTGCTAAACATACATAGATGTTCAAGATACAAGACGATCCAAGAGAAAGTCATATTTAAAGTTTATCATTAGTTGATTCACACAATCTATTTAATTAGTCACATTGAGATGAGGGAATCACTTATAATATAGCCAATCCTCTCCTCATTCCCCAGTAGATGAGAGAAAATAGTCAACCTCACTAATATATAACATCTATTGTCCTTTTTTCCCACAAATGAGAAAAAGGTATTCAACCTCATTGATTTTCTCACATCTAGGGTAGAACACAACTGACCCACTAGTAAACCTCTAACTCCTACATATGCATACCCCATTTAAGCCGGTGGATTGGTTTAGAGCCCTTTGGTCATTTTAGGACCAGATAAGTACTTGGAATAATTTTGGTCTTATCTCATGTGATATTCCACTTTAAGTAGCAGTATTTTATTATACTATTAACCAATGCTTGGTACATAATAATTCATCACTTGATTTACTTAATGTCATAATACTTCCACTTTTATTACGATTGACTTACCATAAGAAAATTTTTTATCATGATCCTCAGTTATTATGAATTTGTTCATTTAACATCCCCAAAATTTACAGTTAAAAAATTCTATTTGTTATGGAAAATTGTGCACTAAAAATGGAGGGTGCTACCGCCATGATTAGTATACCAATCACAAGGCTAAAGGTATAAAAATCATATATAATGCTGATTAAAAAACCATAACAGATCAGCATTAATTAATAAAACTAGAGTGCGCAAATGTTAAGGTCAATACATGACTGAAATAAAGTATAAAACAACGCCTGCTATAGGGGAATAAAAAAAATAGAAATAGTAAAAAATAATAAATTTAGAGAACACCCTCTCGGACCCCACTCTAGGTACATCAGATCATCACTCTGCCCCAACCAAGTCATCATATGCATCAAAGTTAACAAGGGCATCATCTCCTATCTACATAGACTCAAGATGGGCCACTACTCATGGAAATGAGTAGAACCCATGATAGAGGTGATCAATAAGCTACATATTGAGCATGGTAACAATATAGCTAAGATAGAGCATATCATATAAAATGGCAGATAATGCAAGCAGTAAGTTAATTAGATTAGTCACCACTATCTAAATTTAAGCCATTAGTTCCATATTTACACATCTCTCGAATTATAATCATGTGAGTATGGGAATCCCACTATTGTGGTTGGTGGATTGGAAATACAAATCTAGGGTATAACGCACCTAGCCACTATTATTTACCGGTGGATCGATCTCCAGGGTAAAAATGCTCATGACCATTATTCTTCACCGATGGATTAGTCTGGCCTCGACCCACATGATGTTCCACTTTAAGTGATTAGTATCTTCCCCATGATTTTTTATCATCCAAAGTTTGGTTTATTGAGCTCAGGATCCCCCACTATTAGGTACTCTAGGTACACTGGCGCCCAAAGGTAACATAGTATCCTATTGACTATTAACCCAATAACACTAAGGTACCGTGGTCGCATTGGCATATGAATGAAGCATAGTACCCTATCGACATGGACAACTAATCCATATGTATGCATACCCTCTAAAAAATTTATAAAGCTAAATTAAGTAAGATATAGGGCTTAGCTAAGGCACCGAGGCACACAAAAATCTGTAACCAACTATAGGCTAAATCATGTCTTTAGGGTAGCAGAACCTAAAGAGCAACCATTTCCTATCTCGAGGTCTTTTAATTTAAATATAATTTTTATTAAGGAGATCACAAATATCACATAATACGCCAATAATTTCAATTTTCATACTTAACTATTTTTATTTGTTTTCAATTATTTAAGATAACCATGAACAAGGTCAACACTAAGGTAAACTCAAAAATATACTAAGGTCATTCTATGTTTAATTATTCATATTTAAGCACATAAGGTCAAAAATGACCAACGTCGTATCCTTGATACCATAATTATCCATTTTAAACACTAATTCTATTTTATTTAATAATTTATCATAACAAGGATAAAATACAATAAACTAAATATTTTAGCATGCAAGTAAATCACTAAACACAATAGATGATCATTTTGCCCTTACACATAATTTAGCACGTAAAACCCTTACATGTGTTTCTAAAATATCAATTTACATAATTTTATACAAAATATTAAATAGTACATGTTAGGCATATATACTAGAATAAATAATATAGTATCCTTAAAAATACAAAATTGCTCCTAGAGCACATAATGATAATAATCATACAAAAAATACACCTAAGCATATTCGACCTATAATATCAGACATACATCACATACATAATTTATTATTGACAATAAACTCATTTCTAGCATGACTCTATACACATAATATTTTACACAAATTAACATGCTCCATTTACTAAATTTCATGCTTATATTATTAGGCAAATAATTACAATGTAATAAACATGCGTAGTACAATTTATACAACGAAACCCTAATATAGTATTATAAAAAATTTAATAGTTTAGTAATGCATATACATTACCTTATTTTCAGCAAAAACACAAAAATAAGCAACTTAATAAAATTATCATGCTCCACTAATCAGCCTCTTTTACCTAAAAATAAAACCGACATTAATCATATTAATATCTAATTCATAAAATGGTAATAAAATTACTAAAATGCCCTTAAATTGCAAAGAAATAAAAACTCCAAACTCATGCTGCATGGGTAAGCATCATGAGTAATGCATGCTAGAGCTTGATGCAACATGGAGAAAGGGAAGGTAATGGTGGTTGGGTGGTGCTATCTTGAATGATGAAAGGTGTATGGCTAGGTAGTGGAGTTTCTATGGTGATGCACTCGAAGTAGTTAGGTTGTTCTAAGTGAGAAGGTGGTGGTTGATGGTCTCTTGGATCACAGGAGAGAAATGAAAGGGAGGAGGATGGTCTCAATCATTAAGTTAGATGAGGTGAGGATGACATTAGGGGAGGCTAGCAATTTTATTGGTGGTGGTGACATGAGAATGGTGGTAATGGCTGCCCTAATAGTGATGAAGATGATGGTAGGGAGATGTGCCGAGTTTGTTCAAACATGTTGGGGGTGGAGGATGGTAGGTGGATCTTGTGCAAAGGAGGTGGAGTCTTTGTGGTGGTGGTTCAAGTTTTTGGATGTGCTAGAGTTACGTGAAATAGAGATGTGTTAGAGCTACTAGTGGTGGTTCAAATGGAAGGAGATGGTGGATGGTGGCGTAAGTTGGGAAGAGTTTGGTTGTTGGTGAACAACGAAGGAGGTGTTGCATGATGGAGCACATAGTTGTGTAAGGGATGGTGTACGAGGTGTGCATGGTTGTGCGCAAGAGCATGCATGATTCGATGCACACAGATGTGTTGAAATACCCCAAAATTCATAATTTAGAAAATCATGGCCGGATAGGAGATTATTAGGGAAGTTATTAAATAAACTACTTTTAGTGAGATAAAAAGGAATTAATAGGATAAATCAAGAAGGAAATTATAAGAGTGTAAATAGGGGAGATTATGGTATTTAAGTTAATTAAGGTTTTCACTTTTGAAATTTATTTAATACCTTAAATTATATAAAATAGGGAGGATAAAATAGTTCCAAATTAATATAAAATTTATGAGTAATTTAATTTAGGGGTTTTGTTAATTAAAATAAATTTAGGAAGATTTTTCCATAAATCCCAAAATTTACCTAAAGGTAGAAATTAATTATGGTTTTGATAATTATATTAAATACCCTAAATTACCCAAATGATATTAATTAATCCAACCCCTAACTTTCCCCTCCTTTTCCTTTTTCCCTTTTCCCTTTTTCCTCCCTCCTTTTTCCTTTTTTCTTCCTTCCCCTTCTCGCCCCTATTTTCCCCGACCTGGGCCGGCCTGCTGGCCCAAACCCCTCCCCTTTTCCTTCTTCTCGCCGCGGCCCAGCGAGCCCGGCCGTCCGTGACCCAAAACGCGGCGTTTCAACGCTGAAGTCGCTGAAACGCCGCGTCGCGATACAAAGAACTTTCGACCGTTGCCTGACGACGCGAGCACTGCGTTTTCGCCAAATTCCTCCTAAAACGCAGCGTTTCATTTAAAAGGAAAAGAAACCGCGCGGTCCGGCCGGTTTCCTCCCTCTCCTTTCTTCCCCTGGACCGCCGGTCCAGCCCCTCCCCTTCTTCTTCTTCCTCGCGACGCCGTTTCTCCCCGCCTGCAACTCGACCTCGCCGGAAAACGCAGCGGCGAGCGTCCCGTCCCTTCTCCGTCCTTCTCTCCTGTCTTTTCGTCCCTGATTTGACCTTACCTTGAGATGTGACCAATCGGGCAGCGTTTTCCCCGCACGCAAGCCCTGTCGTCCTCTCCGGCGGGTCACGATCTGCAAATTGCAGACCTACTCCGGTCAGCCTCGCCGGACATGCCTCCACCTACCCTCTGACTCTCCCTCGCCTCCTTGTCGTTTTCCCGTTCCAGATCCTCTATAAATAGCCCCGGAAATGGCCTGAATCGGGTTCGAGATTTGGAACCCAGAAATCCAACCCATCGCGCCGCCCCACTTTCAGCCGTCGTTTCCTCCGCCCTCGGCCACCGTTGCCGCCTGCCCTTACCACCAAAATCCTCCCTGCACCGCCCTCTACACAACCAACCTCCTTAGCCTCCCTGCCTTGCCCCGCACGCGCCGCCCTGGCCGTGCGAAAAACCCTTCCCGAAATCGACCCCTCCAACCTGGCGCCACCTTCGCGCCGCCACCGCCAGCCACACCGCCGCTTGCAGCGCCACCACCACCCTCCAAAATGACCAGCAACTCCTGCCCTACCACCCCGCACCTCCCTCTCCCTTTGTTTTTCCCTTCCCTAGCCTCCACCTCCATTTTTCCCTCTCTCCTCTCCTCCACCGCCGCCGCCGCCGCTGCTGCCGCCGCGCCGCCGCCGCCACCACCCCAGTCAGGTTGCCAACACCCTGAACCCTAAGTCTTAAATAAATAATAAATAAATAAATAAATAAATAAAAGGTGATTAGTGGGATTAATATTATTAACTAATATTATTAGTATTATTATGATTAATAATAACACTATCATTACTATTACTAATATCATTATTACTACTAATACTACCACCCATCCAATTATTATTATTATTATTATTATTATTATTATTATTATTATTATTATTATTATTATTATTATATTATTATTATTATTATTATTATTATTATCTTATTATTATTATATTAACATAAGTATTGATATTATTATTGTTATTATTATTATTATTATTATTATTATTATTATTATTGATCTTATGGTTACTATTGTTATTATTATTATTATTATTATTATTATTATTATTACTATTATTATTGTCATACTATTATTATCCTTATTATTACTATTATTATTGCCATTATTATTATTGTTATTATCTTTATTATTATTATTATTATTATTATTGTTATTATTGTTATTATTATTATTATTATCCCTATTATTATTATTATTAAGTGTTATTATTACTAACGTTACCATTAGGGTTAGTATTATTATATCGTTATTAATATTAATATTATGATGGTTATTACTATTAATAGTATTACTAGTATGATTATTATTATTACTAATATAATTGTTATTATTAATATTATTATTGTTATTTTTACTATTGTTATTGTTAGTACTATTATTGTTATTATTGTTATTATTGATATTATTATTATTATTGCTATTATACTTAGGGTTGTGTTATTGTTATTAATATTACAATTATTATTATCATGGTCATTATTTTACTATTAGTATTATTATTATTATTATTGTTATTTTTAGTATTATTATTGTTAGCATTATTATTGTTATTATTATTATCATGGCTATTATTATTATTATTGCTATTACTATTACTATTATTATTAGTAGTAGCATTGTTGTTAATATCATTATTATTATTGTCTTTACTATTTTATTATCAACGTTATTATGGCCGTTGTTATTAGTATTATTATTACTATTATTATTATTATTATTATCATTACCATTATTACCATATTACTATTATTATTGTAATATTATTATTATTACTTTCATTACTATCACTAGTATGGTTGTTATTATTATCATTATTATTCTTATCATTGTTTTATCGTTATTGTGTTTATCGCACCTATTATTTTATCGATTATTACTGCTATTCTTATTATCCTTATTAATATTATTTTCTTATAATCGTTGATATTATTACTAATACTTTCATCGTATTTATTATGATTATTTATATTATTATTGTCTTCATTCCTATCATTATTATTATTATCACTATTATTATTATTAACATTATTATTGATTTTGTCACCTAAATGACTATGGTTGTACTAGTACTTTATTATTATTATTATTATCGATAATACACTATCACTAATGCTAATATGATTTCAATCATTACTATCATCATTATCACCATTATAGCTATTATTATTTTTATTAGGAGCACTATTATTATAAATAGTATTCTTATTATGGTAGGTATTATTGGTAATTATTATTAATGTTGTGAAAACCCTCTCCTTAGTATTTGGATTGCTAAAATCTACTTAAGTAGCGATAATCCGTTTAAGTTATCGTAAGAGTAGTAATAACCTACCCTTTATTTATAAACCCCATTATTAATAGTAGCCTTGGTAATAGGCCATGATAGGGGTAAGATAGGAATGTTGATAATTCTGGAAGAGGGAGATTAACCCTAGGTATTTCCCCTCTTATAGGTAACCGGGTCAGACCCCAGGAGGTGTAGGAGCGTGCTCCAAGCCCGGCGCCGATTTAGGTAAGGACGTAACTAAGGCCACTTGTGTGCTCTGCATGTGTTGAGTGCCTTATATGCTTTGTATGGTTGTATGCTATAACCTGTATTTTATGTGTTTATTTGTGAAGCGCAGCATGGATCCGAGGTACGTCCCCGTATCCTAGTCTTCGTGTACTAATATGCTGTGGTGCAAGTGTGATGTGTTGTGATGTGGTAAGGTGACGTGATTCTTATGACATGTAGGTTGGGTTATGAGAGGGAGTGTGGTGAAGTGGGAGATTTGAAAAAGAAAAATAAGAGGTTAGAATGACCAAAGGGGAGTATGTTGGCTAAACAAGGTATGGACGACCTAAGTAGTTCACCATTTGGGAAACAATGAGGGGGAAGTGGAATTAAGTAAACAAAAAGGTGGGTACAAATTAAGGTTGCGTGAGGAAGTCTGTTGCTTGGCGATATGATGGGTAGTATTGGAGTTTATATATAGTGGTTTTAATGTTTTCTTGGTGGTATTAACGACTTAATGTGGTAATAGGGTTGTAAGATGGTATTGTGGTTTAGATAATGGTTTTAATGATTTCTTGATGGTATTAGTGACTTATTGTGGTATTAGGGTTTGCAAAATGGTATTGTGGCTTATATAGTGGTTTAATGAATTCTTGGTGGTATTAATGACTCATTGTGGTATTAGGGTTTGGAAGATGGTATTGTGGGTTATATAGTTGTTTTGATAATTACTTGGTGGTATTAAACACTTATGGTGGTATTAGGGTTTGTAAGGAGGTGTTAGGGTTTATATAGTTGTATTAATGATTACTTGGTGGTATTCATGGCTTATGGTGGTATTAGGGTTGCAAGGTGGTATTGGGGTTTATAGAGTGGTATTTATGACTTCCTAGTGGTATTAATGATTATGGTGGTATCAGGGTTCTCATGATGGAATTAGGGTTGTTACGGTTAAGGAAGGTTAAGAGTGGTTAACCACGGCTCGGTGAGGACAATCATGGTTCGGGTGACTGTTTAGAGTTGTTTGGTGTATTATGTGTACTATTGAGAAAGGTATAGTTGTGAATGTGGAATTTTACCGTGTGTAAGAATGTAATGAATGATTTATGCATGTCAAGGACCTGATATGATTCAATAAGATACGAATAAGACATTAATTACGTAAAGTGAAAGACTGATGAGCCCGACCCAGTCCGTTCCACCGTTAGAATAGTGGCCAGAGGCGTTTTGCCCTGGGTGTTGATTTTCGGTCCACCGGCTATAATAGTGGCCAGAGGCGTTCTGCCCTGGGTGTGTATTTCCGGTCCACCGGCTAAATAGTGGGGGATTCGGGCTCGACAGACTCAAACGAATAAGTTAACCCACGGGAAAGATACTAATCACTTACAGTGGAACACCATGTAAGTGCGGGGCCAGTCCGTTCCACCGTTTAGAATAGTGGCCAGAGGCGTTTGCCCTGGGTGTTATTTTCCGGTCCACCGGCTATAATAGTGGCCAGAGGCTTTGAGCCCTGGGTGTTGATTTCCGGTCCACCGGCTATAATAGTGGGGTCCCCGTGCTTACAGGGTTAAATGAAGAATGTGTGAAAAGAGATTATTCTCATAATAAGAAATAACGGACATTGTATGGGCATGTTTCAGCTTTCCGTTTACTCATCCTAATGTATGGCTGACGTTTTGGGTATGTGTCTTGTGTATTAATGCATGTTGATTTTATGCTTATGTGTGACTGTATGATTGACCTTAGCGTCTACGCCTTACTCAGTACTGGACCCGTACTGATACTGCCTTGATTGACCGGGTCCTGTGATGATCCACCGATGGTGGGGAGCAGACCTTTGATGCAGGTCCTGATCAGTTACTAAGTTGGGGTGGAAGGCTGGATATGAGTGAGTAAGTGGTCCGGATAATTACCTTCGAAAATCGCGTGGTTTAATCGTATTTACCTTTAGAGGATACAAATGTTGTATTTAACTTTTCAAGGGTTTTATCGTATCTTGCTATTCCGTTATTTTAAGTATTCTGATATATGGACCTCTTAAATTGTATTTCGGAATGTAACTTCTTACCTTCGCACTCTGATTGTAGGATTCGTGTTTTATGAATGATTCGTTTCCCGTTTTATTCTCTTTAGCCTTAGCACTTAGTATCGGGTCGGTAGTTATGGATCGATCTGGTACTCAGTGTGGCGGTAATGCCCCCGGATTTACGGTTTTAATTTTCCTGCTTCCGCTAAAACTTTGATTTAAACGAAATTTTTCAGTAGTAAATTTGGGGGTGTTACATGTGTGAAGGAGTTTTCATCGTTGTGTAAGGGGGATTCACAATTGTGCAAATAATAAGAAAGAAAAGAAGCTGATTGAACAGAACATGAGAGAAGAAAAGAGAAGAGGAGAAGACTAAGGAGAATAAAGGAAGGGAGTTGGGGGTTGGGGTTGGGTGGTGGTTGGTTCGAACAAAAAATGGAGGCGAGTAGTGGAGTATATAGGCATCCAATTGAAGGGTGGTGAGGTCTAATAGAGATGGGTGTGGTGTGGGTGCAAGGCTGAGGCGTGGTTTGGGTTACAGAGGTAGTAGGGAGGTATGTGTAGGGTAGTGGGTGAGAAGGAAAGGAAAAGGGAGACATGAAGAGGTGGTGCATGAATTAAATAGGAAAGGGGAAGGCATGCCCATCAAGACAAGGGAGAAGGAAGAGGAAAAAGAAAAAGAAAGGGAAGAAGGAGGCAAGCAAAATGAAAAAAAAGGGAAAATAAAGAAATTTAGGATTAGAATTAGAGTTAGGTTTAAACTTGATAATAATAATTAGAATAAAATTAATTTATCAATCATTCAGGGTTAGAGTTAGGGTTAGGGTTATGTTTAGGTTTTGAATAAAAGGATAAATGCCCGAAAGTAGAGTTTACACAATTTTGGGATATTATAATAACCTATAATTTTCTTAATTACTGCAATTCAAATTTAGGCCAACAAAGGAGATAAAACCGAGATTAGGTAGAGAATAACAACATATATGAATAATGATAACATTTAGCTTCTCTGTGTGTGTGTGTGTGTGTGTGTGTGTGAAATCATGAACAAAAATAGACGAGTTTACCAGGATACATGAACTTTCTTAACTTAGCATGTTCGCTTCAACATGCAAGCACATCTAGAGAAGAAACAAATGAGATTTAATAGTATCACTAGATGAGTAATCTAAAATATCCCAAAACCTGATTTTAAGAATTATAGCTAATTCATGATTTATTTAGAAATTTATTAAATAAAATATTTATATTAAAATAAAAGGAAATTAATTAGGGCTATTCAAGAAGAAAATAATAAATATTTTTATTAGAAAATTTTGGTATTTTAGCTAATTAAGGATTTTATTTTGGAAATTAATTAAATAAATTATTTTATTTAAAATAAGAAGGATAAAATAGTTCCAAATTATTGTTAATTTTATAAATAATTTAATTGTAGAAAATTTGGGTGATTTTCTAATTAAAATAAAATTTATAAAAAGTCTTCCAAAAATCCAAAATTAACCTAAAAATGGATTTAAATATTATTATTTTTAAATATCTAAAATATTCAAATTAATTTAATTGACCCTAACCCACCTATTTTTCTTTTTCCTTTTTTCCTTGTTCCTTTTCTTTCTTCCTTTTCTTTTTCTTTTTCTTCTTTTCTTTTCTTTCTTCTTATTTTCTTTTTCTTTCTCCTTCCTGACCTGGGCTAGCCTAGTGGCCCAAGTCCTTTCCCCTCTTTCCTTTCCTTCAGCGCGACCCAGCCCGCGCTATCGAATCCCCTCTTCCGCGGCACCTTTCTTCTTTCTTTTTTTTTTCTATCCAAACACATCGTTTGATTTAAAAAAAAAATCTTAGCCCGTCGCTCGGCCGGTCTCCCTCTTCTTTTCTTTCCCGGGCGCCTGGTCCAGTCGCCTTTTTCTTTCTTCTTCTTCCTTCCTCCTTCCTCGACGCCGACGATATGCAAATACGCCCCCACCCTGGTTTTTTGTTGCCGATCTCGCCCCTTTGACTAGCCGTTTTCCTCCCTTTCTCTTCCCTTTATTTCGGTGACCACAATTATCCAACCCACCTCCCTTCCTTTTCGCGCACGACCCTTCTTTTTTCTGCGCAACCACCCCTACCCTGATTTGAATTTCACCGGCTTTTGTTGTTGCCGGTGACTGGAACCCTACCTGCATTATCCCCTAGCCAACCCCTAGAATCCTACCCTTTCCTCTAAAATCTATAAATAGCCCCATAATTATCCTTGTTCGAGTTTTTGATTTCAACCCAGAAAATTTTACGCCTTGCCCCGCCGCCCCTTTAGAAGCCATTTTCGCCCCCTCCGGCCAACAACGCCACCCATTATGGCCACCCAAGTACTCCCTGCACCGCCATCTAACTAACTACGCCTCCCATATCCCATGATTCTCCCTGCACAAGCCACCCCGGCTGTGCAACGTTTGCTTCCCAACCAACCCTTCCTTCCACTCCGCCACCATTCACACCACCCTTAGACACCACTTCTGCCGCTACCGCTGCTCTTTTCACCTTCCAATTTATTCAATGGGCCACCCTCCACCTTCCCTTTCTTTTCCTCTTCCTCCCTCTCCTCCTCTCTTTCTCTTCTTCTTCTCCATTCGGCCACCACCGTCGCCACCGTGTGCCGCCACCTTTGGTTGCACAACTACCCTCATTTTGTTCCTCTTCTTCTATACAATCATAACCACCCTTACTTCCACCCTCCTTCTCTTTTTCTTTCTCCCGACCCTCAACTTTTCCCCTTTTCTTCTCTTTTCCTGGCCACCGCCGTCGCCGCCGTGCACCACTGCCGGTGCCACCTATCACCACCAGCCTAAGGTTGAACCTTAAACCCCTCAACTCTTTTTCACTATTTATACAAGCCTTAATCTATTTTATTTCATTTATTTTAAATATATTATTATTATTATTTCTATTATTATTGTTATTATTATTATTAATGTTATTATTATTATTTCTATTGAGGGTCGAGGCCCTATTATATTTTGATTTTGATTTTATTATTATTATTCTTATTGTTGTTATGATCTTTATTATTAATATTAATATGTTGTTGTTATTATTATTATTATTATTATTATTATTATTATTACTATTTCGAATTATTATTATTATTATTTCATTTTTATTACAACTATTTTACTATTAGTGTTGCTATTATTATTATTATGATTATTATTTTGTAATTTTGATTATTATTTCATTACTATTTTTATTACTATTTTTATTAATAATGTCCTAATGATATTATTAGCATTATTTTGGTGATGGGTTGAAGCCCTTATCTCACCATCTGTTTTGAATCATCATAATAATATTTTTAGCATTAGTATTACCATTATAATTATTATTATTTTTAATATTATTATGGTTTTTATCATTTGTATTATTCTATTTTTATTATTGTTATTTTTCGTGCTATTGTTATTATCATTATTATTATTTTGGTAAAGGGGTTAAAGCCCTTATTTCACTTTGTTTTTGAATAATGCCCTTATTATTATTATTGTTAACATTATTATTATTCTTGTTAATATTAACATTTATATTATTTTTAGTATTTTTGCTATTATTATTTTAGTATTTTATCAAAAGCCTAGTCTTAGAATAAGTTAGTATTAATAGTATTTTTGGTGGGGGGGATCTAATTTCAGTTTTTTCCTCATATAGGTGAGACCAGTCAAAGCCCTAAGGAGGCGTAGGAGTGTGCTCCAAGACTGGTGTCGTTTTAGGTAAGGGTGTTACTAAGGCCTATTGTGTGTTGATGTGCATTATATGCTTTGTATGTTATGCATCCTATGCTTATTATTGTAATTATTTTGTATGTGGTATGACATGGAGTTTAAAGCATATTCTTATGTTGTTATATGGCATGCGTATTATGTATATGTGATGAAATATTATGGTATGTGATGATTAGTTTGTAACCCTTTAGACATGCATGTGAGGATGTATAAAATAGGTATTGTGTGGGAAAAAAGGTTGAAAATGGAAAATGGGAAAGAAGCTGACCAAGAGGAGTAAGTTGACAAAAGAGGAGTAAGTTGACCTAATTATTTTAATGATCCATGAGTGGAAGAATAAAATGGGGATTTTAAATAAAATAAAAGAGTAGGAGAATTTATGGTTGTGCATGGGAGAGTCTAGTTTATGGGTTTGTATGGGAGAATTCAATTTATGGTTTTGCATGGTTTTATGTGAGAGAATTTAATCTATGGTGTTATATGGGAGAGTCTAATTTATGGGTTTGCATGGGACAATCTAATCTATGGTGTAACATAGGATAATCTAATATATGGTTTGTATGGATTGAATTTAGGGTGTTGTATGGATAAACCTTGGGTTTTGTGTGGATTGAATTTAGGGTTTTGTATGAAGGAATCTTGGGTTTTGCATGAAACAATTTAGGGTTTTGTATGGATGGACTTAAGGTTTTGCATGGCAGATTTTATGGTGTTGCATAGGAGGATCTAATATAGGGTTTTGTATGGATTGAATCTAAAGTTTTGTATGGAGAAATCGAGGGTTTTGCATGGATGGATCTAGGGTTTGCATGGTCGGATCTAAGGTTTCACGTGGGGGATTAGGGTTTGCATGAAAAGTTTGAAAGGTTGCATGAGATGTGTAAAGTCTGCACGGGAGTGAAATTTATGTATGGAACGTTGATTTGGGATATGAGGAAGGTAATGTAAGTATTTTTTGGGTGTTTGAACACTTTGGATGAAAAATATTATGTGTAGCAATATAAGGGTACGTAGGAGATTGAGCTAGGGTTTGGTGTGGCTGCTTAGGGTTTTTGTGGTATCATGTGTATTTGGTGATTAAAGTGTAATTATGAGGGTGAAATTTTTGAGTTGTGATGTGTGGAGTGTTAAAATGTTTTGGGTTGTGTGAGGTGGAGTAGGATGGGCCATGTAGGCCTAAATGAGGGTTTCTGGGGAAAAACCCTAGAGTAAGGCAATAATTGGACTTGGAGGTGTGTAGTAGTGGGCTTTGACCTGCATATTTCGGTGTTAGAGTTCTAGTGTGAGTTTGAGTATAGAGGAGGGGTTGTGGAAAAGATAGGAGGTGCAGGGTTATCATGATGCGGTCTGGGTCGGTTGGAAGGATAAGTGTAAAGGGAGTGATTCATGCATGTCTAGGGTGAAAGTTTATGAATAAGATACCGTAATACATTAATCATTTAAAGTGGAAGATTGTTGAGTCGGGCCCAGACCGATCCACCGACGAATAATAGTGGTTAGGGAATTATGTCATATATGTGACCGGTCCACAGGTAATAATAGTGGTCAAACTTTGTACCTGTGCATTTTCGGTCTACTGGATATAATAGTGGGGGATTCCGTGCTCAACAAAATCGAACATATTTGTGCTAAGACATGGGAAATACACTAAGTACTTATAGTGGAACACCGTGCGAGAAAGGGGCCAAAGTGGTCCACCGGTGAATAATAATGGTCGGGAGCTTTATGCCCTGTGTATTTTCGGTCTGCCGGCTATAATAGTGGTTAGGAGCTTTTATGCCCTGTGTTTTTCGGTCCACCCGCTATAATAGTGGTCAGGAGCTATGTGCCCTGTATGTATCTGGTCCACCGGCTAAAATAGTGAGGTTCCCGTACTCGCATGGATTTGAATAATAGCATGGTGTGAATCGATTTCCGATCAGAGATTAATTAAGTAATTAATCCGGATTATAAATAGGATTCTATGTATCTACTCGAATGATTGTTCGATATTACGTTATCATGTTGGACTATATGCTTATTTTATTTCTTCTGCAATATTTGTATGATTTTATGTGTTGGCCTTAGTGCACGGTTACCTTACTCAGTACATAGTGTACTGATCACCCTTTTCATGGGTGTTGCTCATTCCCACGAGTAGTAGGCCCTTCTGACTTTGTGCAGTTGGGAGAGACATCAGTCGGGGCTGAGTGTTGAGTATTTTTTGGCTCCAAGTTCGAGAGTAGTATGGTCGGATTCACTCTTCTTGTTATTTTATCTTCTTCTGCTATTTCTTTTGTATCAGATTTACCCTCTTATGATTTATTACTTGTACTGCGTATTTTAAATGAACCTTTTATCGGATGTAAGCTTATTTCTCTTTTGGAAATGAATTATAATTCTTTACGCGTACTCTGATCTTTGGTGTTATGATATTTCTAGTTCTTTCACAAACTCTTGGTTTAAGTTTAATGTTAATCTTTTTTTAGCCTTAGCACTTGATACTGAAACGGTCGGAGAGAACTGATTTGGTACTAAGTGTGGCGGTAACATCTTCAGAATTCACAGGTGTTAAATTCTAAATTCTTCCGCTTTAATAAAAAAAGTGAATTTTGGGGTGTTACATAATCAATCTCAAATTCCAGTGGTGATATTGAAACCATAAGTATGTATAATAATATGTTTAGAATGGTTTAACGACTAAAAACCTAAGATAATGGCATAAGTTTTGAAATTTGTTGAGATGATTAAATTGACAAATGAAATAAAAGGAGAAAAGTAAACTTTATATAGATAGGTGAAGTACGAAGAGTTCATCTAGAGTGAATGAAAATTATAGAGGTAGAAAATAGTGGTATACTTTTGTCCTTTAGCCATAATAAACTTTTGAGGTCCTCTAATTTTGTTGGCAAATACTTTTAGAAAACAGTGGTGGATATTTTCTTTTAATTAAAAGGTGGAGATTCATTCTTTTTATGTATACCGTGTTTTAAAGAAAATGAATAGTTAGGATTTTAAAGTAATGATTCCGATTTTCATTTAATGGGGAAATATGTTGTTGATTTGGAATGGAGAAGGACCAAGGAGGATAATAGCAACAAGCACACCAATTGTATTTCTCTTTGAATTTTGAAGTAATGAAAATGGCGGCGATTCCTAGATAGTACAAAAAATCAACAACTCCCGTATGCTTCCACTTAAAAGATGACGGAGGTTCATATTAGTAAATCATTCTCTCGTATTGACCATATAAAGAGGCTGAGAGTTGTTAGGTTGGATAAAATTATTAGGGAACTTATATAAAGGTGGGGAAAATTAATGTAGAATTTATTTATTTATTTTAAATGTAATTTATTTTTAATATAACACTTACAAAAAAATTTATTTTTATATTACAATTATATTTTTATCATGAATGATGATGAAATTACAAAAAGTAAATAATGCATATAGAGATTTATGTAGCTTATTAGTATTTCCATAAATCCTAAACTAGCTTAGGTAAGAGCAATATTAATATCTTATTAGTATATCCAAAGAGACCCCATCTCAGGTTATTTGAAGCGTGTTTTGATGCTTATGGTTGAAATGCCCCGGAATTTTTATTTTAGAAAATATAATTAAATGAGGTTTTACAAAGAAATTAATTAAATTATTATTCTATTTGGAATAGAAAAGATTTAATTAGGGTAAATTAATAATATTTTGTAAATATTTTTATTAAGGGGGAAATTGGGCTTTTTGCTAATTAAAAAGGGATTCAAGAGAAATAAAAATTTTTAAGCCCTAAATTGGTCTAAAAAAAAATTTAATATTATTTTTATTAAATATTTTATCCTAATTATCCAAAATATTATAACTAATTTATTTACCCCAAACACCACAATTTCCTTTTTCCTTTTCCCTTTTTCCCATTTTTCTTTCCTTCTTTTTCTTTCTTCCCTTCCTTTTTTATTTTCTTTTTCTTCCTTCCCCGGTTTGGGCCTGGCACAGCCCACTCTCCTCCCTTCCTTTTCTTCTCCTGCCACGGCCCACACCCGTCTGCTTCTTTCTTTTTCTTTCCTCGGCAGCCAATGCGTCGAGTTTTGCCTCTTTCTTCCCCAAAGCACGACGTTTAATTTAAAAGCCCTTAACCCCCACGTCGAACCGCCTGGTTTCCTCCTTTTTCTTTCTCCTCGAACCGCCAACTCATCCCTTTCTTCTTCCTCCCTCCTCCACCATTGTCGAACCTGCAACCTCCTTCCCCTGAAAATGGCGCCGCCGACCACACGTGTCGTGACCGGCCTTTCTCCCGCCCATTCTCTTCCTCTCGACGCACACTTCAATTTGAATTGCCCCACTCCCCTTTTCTTCCCCACATTTGCCCTCATTTCCCTTGCGAAGGTCGGGCAGAATTTTAAAATTGTGCCGCCCGATCAACGGCATAACCACCCCACTCTCCCATAGACTTTGACCTTCTGGTAACCTCCAGCACTCGAGCCTACCCTCCAACACTATAAATACCCCTCGTATGGCCTGGTTTTGAGATTTCTTTCCCCAAAATCCTAAGCACCAATCTGTGTGTCACCGCCCCTTTAGACACGCTTTCCTTCGCCGTTAGCCAACCTCGACATCGCCTCTGCCTCCCAAAATTTTCCCTGCAACGCCCTCTAGCTAACTAAACCATCTACATCCTTCGATTCTCCTTGCACGAGCCTCCATAATCGTGCAAAGTTTGCTACTCATCTAGCCATAATTTTCACCCCGAAACCTTAAACCACCGTCCACCACCACATCTGCCACCCTCTAAACCACCCAATATCTCATGCTAATTCTCCTCCACCGACCCATAAACTTATTTTATTTTTCTCCTTTCCCCTTCCCTCTTTTTCTTCATTTTCACCCCTCTTATATCACTTTTCTGACCACCTCCGAGAACCACCGCCGGTGCCACCCATCCCCTCCAACTCAAGGTGAAATCCTAGACCTTTTCAACACTTCCTTTTGATTTATTGAGAATTATTCTGCTTTTATCCTAATTTTTAATGTTAATTAAATTTTAATTATTATAATTATAATAATTATTATTATCAACTGTAATCTAATTGCTAAATCTTTTTGACAGGTTTGGGAGTATTATTGAGTTAGATAAATTATTATTCTCGAATTTTTGTGATTTACTAGAATTATTACATGTTTACTATTATTAATAATAATATTATTATTAGTGTAATTATTTATTTAATATTGTAATTATTTCAGGAGGGGTGGAAACCTAAAATTTTAATTAAGTCTCGCACCTTTGCTTTTTATTACTATTATTAACATTTTTAACATTATTACTAATTATATTATTATTATTATTATCTTTAATAAATTTCATATTATAATTATATTTATATATATAATATTAATATCATTATTACATTTTCAAATAGTATTATTATTAAATGGGTGGTTTCGAAAGCCACCTTGTAATTTTAAGATTTATGGTATTATTAATATTAATATTCTACTAACAAGAGTATTATTAATAACGTTTTACTTTTATCATTACTACTACTACTACTACTACTACTACTACTACTACTACTACTACTATTACTAATACTATTTTGGTGAAGGGTAGAAACCCTTATATCGCCACCCTTTTCGAATGAAAATAGTGATTTATTTGTATTTTTAAGTAATACTTTGTATAGTTAATTATTATGTAATATTGTTTTAATTAAAAACTAAATCTTAGAATAATTTAGAGAATAATAAAATTTTACAAGGGAGCCTAATTATAGTATACTTTTATATAATAGGTAAACTCAATCAAATTCCTCAAATGGAATATGAGCGTGCACCAAGATCGGTGTCGTTTTAGGTAAAGGTGTTACTAAGGCCATTTGTGTGTTTATATGCATTATGTGTTTCATATGCCATGTATTCTATGGTTATCATTATGAATTATTTCACATGCGTTATAAAGTGGAGTTGAAGTATGTTGGTATGAATAAATTGTGGCATGAGAATTATGTGTATATTTATGTTATTATTATTGTATGATGCGGCCTTAGGACATGCATGTTATGGATGTAAAATAATGATGGGGAGTGTAACCATGTGGTGTTAGGGTTTTTCATGAAAGGGCATGGAGCTAGGGTTTTGCATGAAATGGTATGGTGTTAGAATTTTGCATGAAATGGTATGGATTAGAGTTTTGCATGAACGGTATGGTCAATGGTGCTAGGATTTGCATGGAACATGTCTACGTGGAGCTAGGGTTTGCATATGGATTAGGGTTTGCATGGAAGTGTGGTCTACGTGAAGCTAGGGTTTGCATGTGAATGAGGGTTTGCGTGGAAGTACGTCTACGTTAAGCTAGGGTTTGCATGTGAATTAGGATTTGCATGGAAGCATGTCTACGTGGAGTTAGGGTTTGCATGGGAGCTAGGGTTTGCATGGAAGTGTGGTTTACGAGCAGTTAAGGTTTGCATGGGAGTTAGGGTTTGCATGAAAGTGTAGGTTACGAGGAGTTAGGGTTGCGTGGGAGCTAGGGTTTGCATAGAAGTGTGGCTTACATGGAGTTAGGGTTTACGTGGAGTAGGGTTGCTGGGGACTAGGGTTGTATGGAGTTAGTCACGCACGTCTGGGCAAATGTTTGTGAATGACAAATGTTTATGAATAAAATATTGGAGACACTAATCTCTTAAAGTGGAAGATTATTGAGACGAGTCTAGATTAATCTACCAGTCAGGAATAGTGGTTAGGGTTTCACCCTATATGCGACCGATCCACCGGTTATAATAGTGGTTATGACATGAGGTCTTATATGTGACCGACCCACCGGCAAAAATAGTGGGGTGACTAGAGCTCAATAAATACAAATCAGAAATTACTAAGTTTTAAAAGATATTAATTACTTACAGTGGAACATCATGTGAGTAGGAACCAGACCGATCCACCGGTCAGGAATAGTGGTGTGGACTATTGTCTCGCAAGTGATCGATCCACCGGCGAAAAATAGTGGTGTGGACTATTGTCCCGCAAGTGATCGACCCACCGGCTAAAATAGTGGGGTGTTCCTTTACTTACATGGCTTGGATAAAAGGTATGGTGTGTATCGACCTTTGATGAAAGAAAAATTAAATAATTAATCTGGACCTTTTTGGGCCTTATGTGTGGACTTGTTGATTATAAGTTATGTATTTCACTTTATACTTCTATGTATCATATGTATGGGTTGTAATTGTATGTGATCATTATCCTGCATGATTTAATGTGTTTTATGCCGGCCTTAGTACTCGGTTACCTTACTCAGTACGTAGCGTACTAATCACCCGTTTCATAGGTGCTGCTCATTCCCACGAGCAGAAGGCTCGTCTCATCTACTGCAGGTAGGAGACACCTACTTTGATGCTATTGATGTCTATGGGACATCAGGAGGGGTAAGATGATAGCTGGGCTGGATCAATCTCTAGAGTGACGTGACCGTTGTCATTTTTAAATTTATGACTCATGTTGTCTTTTATTATGTTTGAATTGTCGAAACAATTTTACTAATGTTGTTTAATTATTATCTAGAAAAGAATAGCTGGTATTTCGAATTATGTAAGACTTGGCATACTCTAGTTTTCGTTTTTATAAATTTGGATTTTTATGGTATCAATAATAGTATTTTCTTAGCCTTAGCACTTGGTACCGGAACGGTAGGAGTGAACTGGTCTGGTACTAAGTGTGGCGGTAACATCCCCAGAATTCACAAGCTTTAAACTAAGTATTTTAATTACTTCCGTTTTAAAAAAAAATAGTAAATTTTGGGGTGTCACAATGGTTTGACATAATAAGCCCACGTTTTGAAGGCATTTCAACAATATTAATAGCAAATACAGAGTTAAAAATTGCGTTTAAATACCAATCATTTATCATAATACTAAAATATATTGATATTAATATTTTTGTTCCAAAAGATTCAAAGTGATATATATATATATACATCCTTATCATACTCTAAACATATGATTAATAGATGTTAAACTCTTATTCATATATTATATATGTATATATGTATATATCTATTTAATATAGGAAAAAACAATAAAAACACATAATTAATAAATGTTATATTATTATAGTTGTTTGTTTATTTTTATATTATATTTATAATATAACTATATTAATAGTTAACGTGGAGTTAACAAATATTTAGATAGCAAGCTTTTATTATAGCTACAAAATAATTATATTGATATTTATACTTTTTGTTAATATATATAGATATATATGTTTTAAGAAAGATCAATCAGAACACAAAATTATATTTTACTAAAAGAACATTAAAAAAATATTGCTACAACAATAAAAAAATTATAAAAATAAGGCAATAAATATATGTATGAATAAATAAGGTATTGTATAGTAGATGTAGGTAGTGCATTGTATAAAATCATATATATATATATATATATATATGTATGTATGTATGTATGTATCATTCTACAAATGACTGTGATACTAGGTGACAAGGTTTGCGAGTAATAGTATGGATAAGTCGGGGAGTTTTTGAATAGACAGAGGGGATCAATCTTTTGTTATTTTATTTTTTATTGTATCATAATGGATGTTAGCATTTATAATCTTCATGTGGCCAATATATCATTGGACCGAAAGAAGAAATTCGCCTAAATTGAATTAAAATCTTATTTGGGTGTTATTTAAACTATAACTGAATATAGTAATGAAAAAAAACACTGCACATATATTTCATTAAATGCTTCAATTGCCAAAATGTCACCCACAACAACATTATTAATTATTTCATTTGAAAATTTTTAGAAGTAATTTAACAAAGAATGCAGAAAGTGTTTGAAAAGATTTGAACATGTCATTGTAATATAAATATATCTAAATTTTATTTTAGATTACGTATGTTTACTTTATTTTAATGAACTTATTACTTAAATATCAGTTTTTGGTAAATGCTTCCATTATCAAAATATTACCTATAGCAACACTTAAAATGCCTCCGTGTATAGCAGGGATAAAATTTAGGTAGCCCAGTACTCCTTTGGTAGGAGTAATAGATGTAGAAAAATTATCTCCATATTTTATATATCTTGAATAATTTATTTAAAAATAAATATTATTATTTTAATGAATATTTATTTTAGATTTTAATTTGATCTAAAATAAATATTTTATTAAAAATATATTTATTATTATTAAATATTTAATTTAAAATATTTAAAATAAAAAATAATTTTTTTTATCTCCATTATTTTCGTACCAAACAAGCCTTAAATGTTAAGATACCCGAATAAAATTTGTTATTCAAAAAAAAAAACGTGAATTTGTCACTTTTATCGGACTCCATGTCTGCGGGGATAAAAGAGGCCCGCCCAATTAAATACCGATTTAAAGCCCAGTGAGTAGGTTGAGCCTTGACGAGTCGTTGAGGCTCTGCCTTAATTTCCACACCCGCAGACGTAGCGAGTGCTTACGTGGAGAATAATAATTGGAAGGTTTCAGGTGGCGATGAATATCATTGGTCGAAACAACTCGATGTCCGTGTTTTCTCAGATCTATATAGATGCGAATCATCGAACGCTTCGTTCATCTAGGTTGTACGGTTAAAACGTTCCGGCCCCAACGAAATTTCGATTTTACTCCTTCCATTTTCCATTTTCGAAAAGATAAATAAATTTGAAGTTGGGACGACAACTGAAACTGAGAGAACACTCCAGATCTACCCCATTTTTCTCTTCTTTCTGCTCGTTCTTTCTTCCTCCATCTGTGCGTCGTGCGTACCCTCTGTTCTACCGTACGACAGAGTGAATTTTTAGGTGGGGATTGTGGCTATGGGGATAGGGAGAGGATTCCTCTCAATCGGTCTGTTGTTGCTTGCAGCATGCCTTTCGATTCAGCCCTGCGCTTCTGATCCCGTAAGTTTTAAGTTTCGTTCTGATGTATAAGACTAGTACTTGTTTAACGAACGTTTTCCATATTTTCACCTCTCTCGTGTTCATTTTTGTCGTGTTTTCTGACTTTGTTGGCTTTCTACCGGGGGTATGTAGATCTTATACGAATCTTTCGACGAAGCTTTTGATGGACGTTGGGTTGTTTCCGAGAAGGACGAATATAAAGGTTGGTGTTGTTGCCTTTATTTCCTTCATTCGTCCCCATCTGACTAGTAGATCCAGTAGTTCAGTCTAGTTTTGTAGTTATACTCCTGTCTCTATTCTAGTTTTGAGTGACGATCTTGTCTTGCGGATGCGTCTTTTGTCAATCTCTATCTCGATCTATGTATCTAGACTCTAGAGCTGCTTTTGTGGATAGAACAGGACAAGTGTTGCGGCTTCGGACTTAGTTACCTAGTGGTTGATTGGGTACAAGCGTAGCTTGCGATGCGATCGACACGAATCTTCAATTGATTTGCTATTCATGATGCAAGTTCTGTTGCCGATACCTTGTGACTACGCATTTAAGTACGCAAACATTGGATTTGAGACCATATTGTCCGTTCAGCTTATGCATTCGTTTCTGCATACAGTTATTGAGTTAGGGGATACTGTATCGTTGGCTCCCAACAACCAGCCTTGACAATTCTTAGCTGGGTAAATGCACAAAACCGAAACTTGCTAGCTATCCATGTTGAATGATGTTTGCATACTGAAGTTTTCTGGATCCACTTTGACGTGAAACCTCATCCATTGCTCGCTCTTGGACCTTATTGGCAAATGAGAAATAGGCCGCCAGTCTCAAACACTCTCACATGTAAAGGGTTTAGGTGAATAATGCCTGTTCTGTATATTAAAATGTGCTCTTTTTATGCCAATCCTGGGTGTTTGCCATTGCCTGCTTCTTGAGTATGCTCCAAATTTACATGCTTGGTTTAGTTTGTTGATCAATAACTGCTAGTCCATATTTTCTCTACTGCGATCATCCTGTGCTCTTCTATGTCTCTTGGGGCTTGACTTGTTTCATAATTCCTATTAGGTGTCTGGAAGCATTCAAAGAGCGAAGGACATGATGATTACGGACTTCTTGTCAGTGAGAAGGCCAGAAAGTATGCTATAGTGAAGGAGCTTGATGAGCCCATTGACCTGAAGGGGAGGACTATTGTTCTGCAATATGAAGTTCGCCTGCAGAATGGGCTTGAGTGTGGTGGTGCCTATTTGAAATATCTCAGACCCCAAGAAGCTGGGTGGACCGAGAAAGGATTTGACAATGAATCCCCTTACTCCATCATGTTTGGTCCTGACAAATGTGGGTCCACAAACAAGGTTCACTTTATTCTGAAGCATAAGAACCCGAAGTCAGGAGAGTACATTGAGCACCACCTGAAGAATCCCCCGTCTGTTCCATCGGACAAATTGACTCATGTGTATTCGGCCATCCTAAAACCCGACAATGAGTTGAGGATCTTGATTGATGGGGAGGAGAAGAAGAAGGTCAATCTTCTGTCAGATGAAGATTTTGATCCAGCTGTCATTCCACCAAAGACTATTCCTGACCCAGATGACAAGAAACCAGAGGACTGGGATGAGAGGGCTAAGATTCCAGACCCAGCTGCAAAGAAACCTGATGACTGGGACGAGGATGCACCCATGGAGATTGTGGACGAGGAAGCAGTCAAGCCTGAAGGTTGGCTGGATGACGAGCCAGAGGAAATCGATGATCCCGATGCAGCTAAGCCTGAAGACTGGGATGATGAAGAAGATGGTGAATGGGAGGCACCAAAAATTGACAATCCCAAGTGTGTTACTGCTCCTGGTTGTGGTGAGTGGAAGAAGCCCATGAAGAGAAACCCTGCATACAAGGGCAAATGGACCCCAGAACTTATCGACAACCCCAACTACAAGGGAATTTGGAAGCCAAGAGATATTCCTAATCCTAATTACTTTGAACTTGAAACACCCAACTATGAGCCTATTGCTGCTGTTGGTATTGAAATTTGGACGATGCAAGATGGTATACTCTTTGACAATATTCTCATCGCAAGTGACGAGAAGAGCGCAGAGAAATACAGGGAAACTGCGTGGAAACCTAAGTTCGAAGTTGAGAAGGAGAAGCAAAAGGCTGAGGAAGAAGCTGCCGGCTCAGATGGTATATCAGGGATTCAGGTAATGTCACTGCCTGCATCTGTGGTGCGGTATTCTGCATCTTCCATTACTGAGAATTAATAGAAGTGTTTTCGTTTCTGCAGAAGAAGGTCTTTGATGTTCTCTACAAGGTTGCAGATGTTCCTTTCTTGCAAGCCTACAAGCCTAAGATTCTTGTAAGTCTGGGTTCTGAACACGTGTCCACGAACTGAGTGAGAAGCAAAATGATAGAATATCTCCCGTTCTACATTTGTTTTATTGTTACTGACTAATGTGAATTCGTCCTGTAGGAGTTGATTGAGAAGGCGGAAACGCAACCTAATCTTACCATTGGCATTATCGTCTCCATTATAGTAGTGATACTTAGCATCATCTTTAAAATCCTTTTCGGCGGGAGGAAGCCGGTGAGTTCTCAGTCTCTCCCCCCCCCCCAACTCTTCTAATTCTTGAAAAACTAATAATTCTTGTTTGGTCCATGGTTCGTTTCTTGCACTGTAAATGCGGAAACTGATATACTCCATTTTTTGCAGGCCCCAGCCCCAGCTCCAGCTCCCGCCTCTGCCCCCTCCACCGCCCCCCAGAGAAGCGACGATGGTGCTGCGGAATCTTCCAACGCTGAGAAGAGTGATGGAAAGGAAGGCGAGAACGAGAACGAGGAGGAACGTGCACCTCGTAGAAGAACCAGGCGTGACAACTAGACGGAAGTGTTGAAATTGTTTGGGTTAGACCTTTTGTTTACGTTAGTATTAAATAGTCAATCCTCTCATCTTGTGCTGCTAGATGCTAGACAAGTTTTGTTGGTTTGAATGATTGTTTTGAAACGTAATTCTATCCATGTAAATGAATACATGCCTGCGCTGAGTCCTAACGAAGTTTTGATTTTGTTAAATCGAGATTCTGGAATTTTTAACGCATCGGTTATGTTGTTCTTCTAATACGAAGTTGTTCGAGGTATAGAGCGGCTTGTGTTGATAGAAGGGATGTCCCATTCTTCCATAGCTTGTATTTGTTTGTAGGGATGCCGGTAGCAGCCTTATCAATTTCCAGCCTAAGCTTGAGCTTGATTAGCTTCGTAGAAGTAGATTGAGCTACCTGAGTCGGCTCTCAAATGTGTCCTAAAGTTTAGTTTGCAAAATTGTTGAGTTGGTAATATACACATATTTTTTGCGATATCACGGTTAACCAATTTCTTGGAAAGTTTAATTTATATAACTAGCAAATTAAGTATAACTACTAAAATTGATAATAAACATATATATATACTTTTTAAAATTTAGTAATGTTAATCAAATAACTAGTGCTGGACGTAATTTTGTTGACTTTGCGTTAATCTGTCTAGTATTTTTTTAATATATATATATATATATATTTAGAAATTATTATTTTTCTATTTTTTAATGTTTTATTTTTCAAATCCATTTCCGTGTAATGCAGTTCAAAACAACACAAAATCCACTCACGCTTAGCGCTCTCGAAAATAACCAACACCTAAAGCTCACAGTAGGCAACCTTAGAAAAAACAAAATAATTAAAAATAATAATAATCAAAGACCCCTGGCCCTCTGTGACATATTTACAAGATTATTAATGTTATAATAATCGAACCATATTTACAAGATTCGGACAAGACACCAACTTGCAAGATTCGGACAAGACACCAATTACTAGGACTGAACCAACTTTCATGTCCGATGCTTGTTAAATGGATATTAATAATCATGTCTAAATATGTAGGTGCGGTTTGGTTGATGTAATTAGTTAGAGGAAGCAACACTTCTTTGGAAGTGGCTAACCAAGTCCGTAACAAGTAAATCTCATTTTCTTTTGATTTGATTATTAAAATGTTTCCTAACAAGGTCACTTTAGGCTGCTTGGTAGGTATATTATTATTATTATTATTATTATTATTATTATTATTTATTTATTATTATTTGATATTATTACTTTAACATTGTTTATTTTGCATATTATTTTTATAATCTTATTATTTATGTTATCTACTATATATTATTACTCTATGATTATGTTTTACTATCTTTTATTAAATGTTTAAACTATCCTATATTTTAAATCATATATCCTTGTAAATTACACCCATTCACCACATCCCTATAATTATTATAATTAATTATTAATATTTATCCTTAATTATTATTGTTATAAATACTTAAATATTGATATTAATAATATGAATATTTTTGCTATCAATTATTAATTTTAATACTATTTAACTATTAATAATGTTTATTTTTAAATATAATTATTTAATACTTTTAATTATTATGCATAATTAGTATTATAAATTATTAATAATTAATTATTACGAATATTATTCATATTAATTATTAATAATTAATAACTAATACTTTTTAATATCCATTATTAATAATAATTATTTGTCAAATTTAATTATTAATATTAATTATTCATAATTGTTAATTGTTTATATTAATTATTGATATCATCAGTATTAGTTATGAATAATTAATAATTATTGATATTCATTATTAGTTAATAATTATTAATATTATTAATCTTAATTATTACTTATTAACATTTCAATGATTAATTAATATTACTATTACTAGTATTAATATTAACTATTATTATTTATGAAGATTAATTATTATGCTTATTATGATTAATTAATAAATTTTCATGTTATTAAATCTATAAAAAAAAATATTATAAGAATATATCTTATTAATATAAAAAATATCCAAAATTGTCAATATACATTAATTTATTTCAAATTAGATAAGTTATCAAACAACATTCTTACTTCACCAACTTCACCAACTTTCGTCCATAAATAATACGTTTCTATCAAACATTATGATCACTTCACCTATATTATTACTTAAGACATATTATTACTTCATATACTATTAGATTGAAAATTGAGGTTACCAAAGGCAAACTTATCCATTCCAAGCAACTTTTACTTCCTTAGTTCTTAATTACGCATTAGCTCTTAAAATTCTTTATGTAATAAATAAAAAATATTATTTAATATTAAACAATAATATTATACTACTTTCCTATAGGGTTGTAAATGAGATGAGCTAATATGTTATTTGGCTCAATTCGCCTTGTTAAAAACTTGGTTAAATTTATTTATTTAGTTAAATAAGATAAGTCCAAGTCTCCATTTTAAACAAGTCAAACCTGAATCCCAAAAGATCAGCTAGACTCATATATAACTTTGGTTCATGAGTTTAAATTAATCCTAGTTTTTACCTATAAATCTTATTTTAAATTATTTTATTAATAATCTTTTAATCCGTAATCTAAAAATAATTTTCTAAGAATTATTTTGATTATTTTGCTCTTTCCGATAATTTTTAAAACCTATCCTAATTCGAATAAATTTTCCCGAACTATTTTTATATTAGATACTTTAATCTATCTAAATTAAATATAAAACTAAATAAATAATCTTTTACCCCGTCGTATTATTTTACCCCGTACTCTACCCTCTATCATACCTCAAATATCTCCTCCGAATATTTATCTGTCGCCCTCATTTTCTGACAAATCCATCCTCTGCGCCTTATATACATATGCACGCCTCATCTCTACCATTTATACATAGTTACACACTACATACTTACACACTCTGCACATTATACGCATACACACACACGACATCCTTCCCCGAGCCCTAACCAAATAAAGCCCCGTATACATACTTTCGGCGCAGCCTTCCTTAGCAACACTCCCTATCACAACCCCTGTTTTTCTCCCGAGCAGCGCCAACGCCACGCCCCAACCTCTAACAATCGCCAAAATGCCCCCTGCATGCACCTTCTCCCAGCCACTCCTTCACCGCCATAGCCCTCGTTTTTCTCCCAACCCAACGCAACGCACGACACCCAACCCCAACTATTTTCTCTCGGCACCCATCCGATCACCATCCTACTAGCTCCCTTCTCAGCCTGTCCCCTGTCGCAAAACCCAACCCAACCTTTGCACCACCACATCCCAACTAACCAACACACCACTCCAGCCACCCAAACCCAGTAACCCCCGACCACCTCGCAACACCAACCCCGACCATCTCCTCCTCCCAACCTTCAACCACCAACCCCCTCTCTGCATGCCCATTGCACGTAGCCCCTACCCCTTCCTTTCTCTGCCTCTTCCACCACCGTTCGCAGCCCCTGCTCCCCTCCATTTTCGTCCACCTACCAACGACGCCCTTCCCTGTCCAGCACAACACCCCGACCAACCCTCAAGACCAGCCACCTGCTTGCACCATCCTGCCTGCCTCGACCAACCATCACCCTCCGGCGTAACCTCCAGCCGCCCTGCACTACCGACCAACCACCACCTCTACCCCCTTTTTCTTTCCCTACCTTGCCGGCTAACCCCCGTTGCCCTTCGTTTTCTTCCGTGTATGGCTCATGCTGCGCATACAGCGTGAGTTGTGTGTAATTTAAAAAAAAATATATATATAAGATTTGTACCCATTTTAAGTGTAAGGGTATTTTAGTAATTTTTGAAAAAATAAATATTTTTATATTATAATTATTATTTTACTTGATAGATATTAATTCAAAAATTCGGTATTATTTTTAGGTACGAAAGGTTGATTAGCGGGATCCGATAAATTTAGTAGGATACCACTATTTTTGCATTTTTGCTGGAATTCAAGTAGCCGTTATACCTTACTAAAATTATAAATATTGTGTGATAGAACATTAGGGTTTTTGGTGGATGAAATATGTTAAGTATGATTTATTTGGTGGATGAAATATGTTAAGCATGATTTATTTCGATATAATTATGTGTTAATTATTATTATCATGAAAACAAATAAATCGAGCATGCTATCTGATATAAATTATGTTGGGTATGAAAGTATGATTTAAAATGATTATATTGATGGAAAAATAATTTGTATGATAATCATGTATAAAATAATAGGTTGAACATGCTTAGATATAATTATGGAATAATTATTATGAATGTGTGTCTTAGGGGCAATTTAGTCATTTTTATGTATTATGATATTTATCTTGAAAATCATGTCTAATATGTATTAGTTGTTGTTGAGTATGTATGTATTTTGGATGGATTAAAGGTGTGGAAAAGGATTTTATGTGCAAAATTATGTATAAGGGCAAAATGGTCATTTGACAAATCTAATAATATAAATTATGTAATGAATAATTTAATTATGGTGTTTTATTCTTTTCATGGCAAATGAATAAATTACAATAGAATTAATATTTAAATAGATGATAATTTAGGAATTTTTAGTCTTAAGGGTATTTTGATCTTTTTAACCCAAAGGGTCCAGATGTGAATGATTGAGCCTAAGTTGACCTTAGTATATTCTAATGTTGGCCTCGATGTTGACCTTGATTATTATTGTCTCGGATGATTGGAAATAAGTAAAAACTGTTAAGTATGAAAATTGGATTTATCTGTATTGTATGCGATTTCGTAGTCACCTTAATAAAATACTAATACTTAAAGTGAAAGTCCTCAAGATCGGGAATGGTGGCTCCTAGGGTTCGCTACCCTAAGGACGTCATTTAGCTCACAGTTGATATGGATTTTTGCTGGTGTGCCTTAGTGCCCCAGTCAGGCCCTACATCTTACTATATTCTGTTCTGCGGACTAATAGGGGGTATGCATACTTATGGATTAGGTATCCTTGTCGGTAGGGTACTGTGTTACCTTCGTGTACCAGTGCGACCAGGGTACCTTTGCGTCTTTGAGTTGATAGTCGGTAGGATACTGTGTTGCCTTGTTGCGCCGGTATGACTGGAGTACCTTTGTGTCTTCAGGTAGATTGATCTCCCCTTGAGAAAGTAAATAAAAATGGAAATGATATGGTTTGATGGAAATAATGATTATCAGATTATTGGATTATTCACTAGCATCCTTCGTGCCTACCTGAGGTTTTCTGTGGTTTCGGTAACAACCTTTGTGCCTACTTGAGGTTTCGTTAGTAGCCTTCGTGCCTACCCGAGGTTTTCTGTGGTTTCGGTAGTAGTCTTTATGCCTACCTGTGGATTTGGTAGCAGCCTTCGTGCCTACCTGTGTTAGTTTTATGTCTGTGAGCATACCTGTGATATTTTGGGTCTTATTATGCTGTATCTATAAGTTTACCTGTGACGTTATGGATTTATTATGCTATACCTGTGAGTATGTCTGGGATGATATATATCTTAGTAAATTATACCTGTGAACACACCTATGATATATGTAATTGGTTGGGAGTTATGCTGAGATGTGAATTATACTGAAGTTGGGTTTTAATTATTACATCAGAGAGTAAGAATATCTCTAGTATGTTCTTTAATAAGTTCAGTTATTTCAGATGAATGAAAATGAGTAGTACGTGACCTTGATGGAAATTGATCATCTGAGTGATTATTGTATCTCAAATCTCAATCATCGTATGTATATGTATATATTTTATACCATGTTAATTGTATGCCTTGCATGTGTTCCATACTGATTTATCATATTAGTTTGGTATAAAGGGTTGCTCAGTACCATAGTACTAAAGGGTTCATTTTCTTGGGCCCCTACCTATTCAATGGGCAGTGGACTTTACAAGTCAGCCTCTAAGCTCAATCAAATGCTGATAGTTCAGATTTGGGAGCGTAGGACTATCCGGTGTTTCTTTTGTTGTCTTATTTCCGATTGTATTTGGACCCTTGTGTCCTCCTGTAATTTCTCTCTCGAGTTTCGTAAACTGCTAATGTCATTTTTAATTAGTAGTATTTATCTAACGTTCTCTCTATCCTGATTTCTATAATCATGATATTAATTTAAGCGGATTAATGATTTTAGCCTTAGCACTTGGTACGAGAATGGTAGAGGAAACCAGACTTGTATCAAGTGTGGCAGTAACACCTTTTGTTTTTATTGTTTTAGCTTCCGCACTTAACTCTGTAAATGAAAATTTTCAGTTGTAAATTTTGGGGTGTTATAGCGAGACTCTATGTCTATGGACTTTATCACAGGGTTGCCAAGGACAAAGCGCATCTGCGACACCATTTGGGTTCTTGTGGACAGATTGACTAAGTCGGCTGTGTTTATTCCAATGAAGTCCACGTGGAGTATGGATCAGTTAGCGAGTGCCTACATGAAGTTCGTGGTCAGTCATCAAGGGGTTCCAGAGGACATCGTATCAGAGAGAGATTCAAGGTTTCTCTCTCATTTTTGGGAAAAGTTGTAGGAAGTCTTAGAGATAAAGTTAAATATGATCACAGCTTTTTACCTTACCACATATGGACAGACGGAGTGGACCATACAGACTTTAGAGGACATGTTGAGGGCCTGTGTGTTGGATTTTCAAGGTTGTTGGAAGAAGTTCCTACATTTGATAGAATTCTCATACAACAACAGATATCATGCCAGTATAGGGATGACTCCCTTTGAGGCTTTGTACAGGTGGAAGTGTAGGACTCTGTTGTATTGGAGTGTAATTAGTGAAACAGTGGTCTTTGGGCCTGAGATGATTGGAGAGATGACTAGGTAGATTTGGAAGATACAGGACCGAATGAGAGTAGCCCAGAGCAGACATAAGAGTTATGCTAATCAGAGACATCGGGATAGTGGTTTTGAGCCTAGGGATAAGGTATTGTTGAGGGTTTCCCCCACAAAGGGCGTGCGGATATTTGGCAAAAAGGGCAAGCTAAGCCTGAGGTACGTTGGCCCTTATGCGATCCTAAATTGTGTGGGAGAGGTTGAATATTGGTTGGCTCTTCCTTTAGAATTGGCACGAGTTCACAATGTGTTCCACGTCTCGCAGTTGTGAAAGTACGCCGCCGATCCCTCTCATGTGATCCAATCGGACGAGATAGAGCTGGATGACACTCTAACCTATGAAGAGTGACCTGTGTGAATCCTCAACACCAATCTACCGCACAAGTTCAATGCCCCTTGTCAAGATTCTATGGAGCTGACATGGAATTGAAGAAGCTACCTAGGAAGATGAAAAGGACATGCACGAGGCATACTTGAAACTCTTCGCTGTAGCCTGTAGGTATGACAACCTTAGAAGACCCTTTTTTCTTTAAGGGGGTGTTTGTATAATTGTTAGCGATAATTTTTCCCTTAACTGCGTAGAACTTCTTAGCCTTAACCCTAGGAATTAGCAAATGACTTCGGGGATGAAGTCTTTCTTTAAGGAGGTAGTTGTATAATTGTTAGTGATAGTTTTGCCCTTAACCGCGTAAAACTTCTCAGCCTTAACCCTAGGAATTAGCAAGTGACTTTGGGGATGAAGTCTTTCTTTAAGGAGGTAGTTATGAAATATCCCAAAACCCAAATATAGATAATTATGGCAAAATAAGGATTTATTAGAAAAATTAATTAAATAAATTATTTTATTAAAATAAAAGGAAATAATTAAGGTAAAATCAAGAGAAAATTAATAAATAATTTAATTGGAAAAATTAGAGTGTTTTTCTAATTAAAATTAAATTTAGAAAAAATAACATATTATTATTTTAAATATCCTAAAATACCAAAATATTCTAAATACCCCAACCCACCCATTTTTCCTTTTTCCCTTTTTTCCCTTTTCCTTTTTCCCATCTTTTCTTTTCTTTCCTTTCTTTCCTTTCTCATCTTTCTTTTTTTCTTTTTCCCTTCCTTCCCCAATTTGGGCCAGCCCACCCTTGCAGCCCACCCTTCTTCCCTCCTCCCAAGCAGCCCATGCTCGCTGCCCTCTTCTTCTCCCTCACTAGCCGCCCGATCCAGCTTTCTTTTTGTTTCTTTCTTTTTCCCATGGACCGACCTGTCTGTACCCTTCTTCTCCCTCCGACCTTCCCTCTTCCCTGATGCCTCAATTTTCCCACTTCCTAGTGCAGGCACACGATCTCTACACCGTCGCATGCTGACCTACCACCTCTACCCTCTTCCCTGATGATCCCCTCCCCTCTCCACCCAACCGCTCTCTCTCTCTCTCTCTCCTCTTGAGTGCCTCTCTCTCCTTTCCTTTCTCCCTTCCCGAGCTGATAGGTCCTGCAATTTTGCAGGCCTACACCAACCGTGCACCACTGGTCGGCGACCTGCACGCATGCCATCCTCCTATCTTCCACCTATGTCGTTTTCTTTCATCGATGGCCTATAAATACCCTTCAATTGCCCCATTCAAAAAAATTTCTTATCCTAAAAACTTGCTCCTTTTTGTGTACCGCCACCTGTTCAGCCTCCAATTCCGCTGCTGCTGCCCAAACCACCACCCAAAATACTCCCTACACCACCCTCCACCGAGCTACACCCCTCACCACCCTCAATCCTCCCTACACGAGCTACCTTTGTTGTGCAAAGTTGGCCATTAGACCAACTTTAATTCACCCAACGCTGCCCTTTGTGTCGTCGTTCGCCGCCACTCCCACCTCAACCACCACTCCCTCTACCCCCAAAACTACCAGTAGAACCTCCTCTACCTCCCCTGCCATCCTTTCCCCCTACCTCCCTCTCCTTCTCCCTTCCTCTCTCTCCACCACTTTCGCCCACCACACTACTACAGTCTGTGCCGCCCCCTTTGGCTGCTCCACCACCACCATTCCAACCCTCTCAACCTAGGGCATCCTCCATCACCTCAAATCCCCCTCTCCTATCCTAAACAACCTTCTCTCCAACCTTATTCTCTTTTCCCCATTGTCATCGCCGCTACCAGTGCCACCTAGTCACCACTAACCCTAGGTGGTACCCTAACCCTTAAACCCTAGTTATGATATCATTATCTCTTTTATTTGTATTTATGTTATTATCCCTATTATTATTATTATAATTATTATATCATGACTATTATTTTTATCATTATTATTACTAAATGTAGCCTCAAAATATTTATCCCATTATTATTGAAAGAAGTCAAAACCCTATTTTAATTATTATTATGATTATCCTTATTTTTATTACCATTGATATCATTATTACTTTTATTATTATTATTAGTGCTAACCTTAGTATATTATTACTATCATTATTTTTGTAAATATTCGAACCCTTACCTTATCATTATTTTGATTATTATTATTATTATTAGTAGTAGTATTATCCTTAACAATACTATTATTATCGTCATTATTACTATTCTTGTATTATTTTTTTTATTACTAACACTATTATTAACCTTAACCTTATTATCACTAGGGTTTCTATTATTATGATTATTAGAACCCCTTTTAAGTATTATTCTAAATATTAGAACTATTACTATTACTATTGCTTTATTATTATTATTGCTACAACTATTATTAGTAGTATTAAAGCTATTATCTTTAATAATATAAATATGGCTATAAATACCTTAGCATGAACCTATTTTGACTAGTAATAACCTAGTTGGCTAACTTGAGAATTAAAATCCTATTTTTACTTGTAAAGCTTATTTTAATAATAATAACCCTAATATTAGAGTAAAGTAGGAAATAATAGTAATTTTCGTAGGAGGAAAATTAATCCCTATTTTTTTCCTCTTATAGGTAAACCCAGTCAAAACCCTTAGGAGGCGTAGGAGCGTACTCAAAGATCGGTGTCGTGTTAGGTAAGGATGTAGCTAATGCCCTATATGTGTGTGTCATGTGCCTTGTATGCCATGTACCATCTAATATTGTGTATCTTATGATTATTATTATAACTGTTTTATGTGTAGCACAACTTAGAGTTGAGGTATGCTTATGTAGCTTTCTTATGGCATGTGTATAATATATATATATATATACATATATATATATATATATATATATATATATATATATATATATATGTTGTGCTTATGATATTATATGATGTGACCCTTTAGGATATGCATGCTAAGATACTTAATATATTGATATGGGGTGAAAGGATGAAAAAGGAAAAAGGGAAGTGAGTTGACCAAGGGGATATAGGATTGACCTAATTATCTCATGATCCATGAGGGGTAAATTAAAGGGTATTATGAACAAAATAAAAGAATGGGATGAACTCTGCATGGGAGTTTCTAAGGTTTGCATGGAGACTTCTAGGGTTTGCATGGGGTGGATTGAGTCTGCATGGGGATGATCTTTACGTGTGAAAAGTTGTCTTAGGGTGTAAGTAAGGTAAGGGAAGAGTTGTTGGGGTAATTAGAGACTTTGGGTGAAAAATAGTACATGGGTTGGTATAAGGGTGCATAGGAGACCTGACTAGAGTTTGGGAGGAAAACCCTAATTTAAGGTGGTTGTGAAAGTAAATTGAGTGTGAGTGGAGTGTGGGATGAGGGTGGAAGAATATCATGTGTGGGGTGAGTATGTGTATCATGGGAAAATAAGGATGGCAAGTGAGAAATGGAAGGGTGACATGTGGAAAAGAAGGGTACTAGGGTTCGGTGTGGCCACTAGGGTTCATGGTCACACGTGTATTTGGGGGAGTAAAGTGAAATGATGGGGGTTAAATCTAAGGGAGGTGATGTGTAGGGTGATGAATCAGCCTTAGTTGCGTAAGGTAAAGAAGGATGGGCCACATAGGCCCAAATTAGGGTTTCAGGAGAAAATCCTAGGGTAAGGTAGTGAGTGGACTTAGAGGGCGTAAGGTAGTAGGTCTTGACCCACACACTTAGGAGTTGAACCTCTAGTCTGAGTAAGTGGAAGAAGGAAAGGGTGTTGGGGTATGTTAGGAGGTGCAAAAGTCTCAAGATATGAAACAGATTCTCCTGGGAGGATAAGTGTAGATGGAATGTGACATGCATGTCTAGGGTGAAAACTTATAGAATAAGACACAGTAAGATACTAATCATTTAAAGTAGACGATTATTGAGCCAGACCCATACCGATCTACTGGCATAATAGTGGCCAGGTGTCGGGGTGCCTAGGAGACTGATCCATCGACATATAATAGTGGTCAAGCGCATTCTATCCTATACGTTTCTGCTCCACTGGCTATAATATTGGGGGATCCTGAGCTTAATAAGTCAAACCCTAACTTTGATAAGACATGTAAAAGACATTCAATACTTACAGTGGAACACCATGAGAGTTAGGGTCAGATCGATCCACCGGCATAATAGTGGCAAGGAGCATCTTTCCCTAGATATTGATCTACTAGTATATAGTAGTGGTCAGGTGCGTTTTGCCCTATACGTTTCCAATCCACAGGCTATAATAATGGGGTTCCCGTACTCACATGGATTGATAATAAGCATGGTGTAGAATGAGTATTGATTAGAGATTAAAGACTATGATTATTCGGACTATAGCTTGGCCTTTATTCTTTATTGTCGTATGTTGTTTATGTGATCATACTTGTGTTATATGCCTTTGTGTGTCGGCATTAGATGCATGGTTACATTGCTCATTGTGTACATTATTGACCACCCATTTCATGGTTGCTGCTGTAACACTCCCAAAATTTACTATTAAAAATTTTTATTTTAGTAAATAATTTTGTGGAAGTAAGTAAATCAAAAGTTATAAATTTCGGGGATATTACCACCTTGATCAGTACAAGCCCAACCCCCAACCGTTCTCATACTGACCACAAGGTTAAAGGAAAAATTACCAACCACCATAATTCAAACTCAAAACAAGGTTTCATAAAAACGTTGAAGCATACATAAGACATAAACTAGAGTACGCGAAATTATAATCCAAAGTATATAATTAGGATTCCTCAAAGGGAATAAAAGCTACAGTACGTTGAAAATTAAGTTTAAATAAACCGGTACAAAATAAAGGAACATAATAAGTAAATCCAACCACGACGCTCTCAAATACCCAGGCCAAGTCCATGCTCAACACTTAGGCCCATCCGATGCCTCGTAAGCATCAAAGGTATCAAAAATAGTATCACTGACCTACATAAAGTCAAAGGGGCCTTTTTTTCATGGGAATGAGCAACACCCATAAAAAAGGTGGTCAGTATGCTACATACTAATTAAGGTAACCATGCAACTAAGGCTAACAGACAAGGGCATATAATACACGCATAATCACATAAACAACATACCATCACTACAAATAGATAAAGGCTAAGCTATAGTCTGGATCAACTGATTCTTTAAATCTTTAATCAATGCTCATTTCACATCATGCTTATTATCATTCCATGTGAGTGCGGGAGCCCCATTACTATAGCCGGTGGACCGGAAACATATAGGACATAATGCTCTTGACCACTATTATTGCTTGTGGATCATTCTCCAAGGCAAGATGCTCTTGGCCACTATTATTCACCGGTGGACCAATCTGGCCCCAACTTTCATGGTATTTTACTGTAAGTACTTAATTTCTTTCCAATGTCTTATCACAATTATGTTCAGTTTGTTGAGCTTGGAATTCCCCACTATTATAGCTAGTGGAATGGAAACATACAGGACATAACACTCCTGACCACTATTATTGGCCGGTGGATCAGTCTCTAGGGCACCCCAGCTCCTGGCCACTATTATTCGCCGGTGGACCGGTCTGGGCCCAGCTCAATAGTCTTCCTCTTTAACTAATTAGTGTCTTACCGTGTTTTATTTAACAAGATTTACCCTCGACATGCATGTCACACTCCATCTACACTTATCCTCTAAGAGGGCCCGCCCCATATCTTTAGACTCTGCCCCTCCTGACACACCCCAACATCCTTTCCTTCCTCCATTTACTCACACCGGAGGCCCAAATCCTAAGTGTGTGGGTCAATTCCCACTACCTTACACCGCCAAGTCCACTTACTGCCTTGCCTTAGGATTTTCTCAAGAAACCCTAATTTAGGCCTATGGCTCATCCTTCTCTGCCTCTCTCAACCAGGGTCGTTTAACACCCCACACATCACCTCCCTTAGATTCAACTCCCATCATCTCACTCTACTTCCCCAAATACACATATGACCACGAAACCCTAGGTGGCCACACCAAACCCTAGCATCCTTGTTTCCACATATCACCCCTCCATTTCTCACCTTCCACTCTTACTTTCCCATGATACCCATACTCACCCTACACATGAAATTCCTCTAATTTCATCTCATACTCCACTCACCCTCAATTATTTTTTACTTTCATCATCATCTCAAATTAGGGTTTTCCTCCCAAACCCTATCCAGGTCTCCTGTGCACCCTTATACTAACTCACATACTATTTTTCACCCAAAGCCTCCAATAATTCAAACAACTATTCCCTTACCTTACTTACATCCCAATACAACTTTTCACATGTAAAGTTCATCCCCATACAGTCTCCATGCACTCCATGCAAACCTTTGAAGTTTTCATGCAAACCCTAGATTCTCCCATACAAAGTTCACCCACTCTTTTATTTTATTCATAGCACCCTCTTATTTTCCTTTTCATGGATCATGGGATATTTAGGTTAATCCCATGTCCCTTGGTTAACTTACTTCTACTTTTTCCTTTTTCATCCTTTCATCCCATATCAATACATTAAATATCCTAGCATGCATGTCCTAAAGGGCCACATCACATCACACCATAATCACAACATTTACATATTACACACATGCCATAAGAAAACATATGAGCATACCTCAACTCCAAGCTGCGCTACATAGAAAGAAATTATAATGATAATCATAAGATACATAACATGTCATGATACATGGCATATAATACATATAAGGCACGTAATACACATAGCAACTTAGCTACATCCTTACTTAATATGACACCGGTCTTGGAGCACGATCCTATACCTCCTTAGGGTTTTGATTGGGCTGATCTATAAGAGGAAGAAACTAAGGATTGATTTTCCTCCTACCAAAAATACTATTATCTCCTACTTTATTCTAATATTAGCATTACTATTATTTAAAGAAACTTTACAAGTAAAAATAGGTTTTTTATTCTCAAGTTAGCCTACTAGGTTATTACTAGTCAAAATAGGTTTATGTTAATATTTATAGCCATATTTATATTATTAAAGTTAATAACTTTATTTCTTCTAATAATAGTACTAATACTGTTTTTAGAGAAAATAATGATATTAATAATAATAGTAATACTAATACTTATAGTAATAGAAACCCTAGTATTTTTAAGGCTAAGGCTAATAAAAGGGTTAGTAATAAAAATAATAATATAATAATAGAAATATTAACAAACAATAATACTATTTCTAAGGATAAAACTAATAATAGTAACATTCAAAATAATGATACTTATATGGGTAAGGTTTTGAATTCTTTTACGCAAGTAATTATAGTAATATACTAAGGCTAGCACTAGTAGTAGTAGCAGTAGTAACTATATTAATAATAATAGTAATAAAAGCATTAAGAATAATATTAGTAATAGTAATATTCAAATAGTAAATAATAATAATAAGGTTTGAATATTTTTTAATAGTGACAAAAATGATAATATGCTAAAGTTTGCATTAATAATAATAGTAATAATACTAATAATAATGATAATAAAATAATAAAATTGAAATAATAATAAAATAAGGTTTTGAACCCCCTTAATAATAGTAATAAAATTAATATCCTGAGGTTGCAAATATTAATAAATATGATAAATAATAAAAATATGAATAATAATAATAATAATAGTAATAACATAATAATAACAATATAAATACAAGTAAAATGGATAAAGCTTGCATAATTAGGGTTTAAGGGTTGAGAGGGGATAGGAAACCACTTAGGGTTGGTGGCGACCAGCGACGATGGCGGGAAAAAGGGGAAAGAAAGTGGAAAGTTGGGTGCTTAGGGTAGGAGAGGGGGATTTGAGGTGGTGGTCGTTACCTAGGCTGAGAGGGTTGGAATGGTGGTGGTGGCGCAACCAAAGGCAGTAGCACAAGCGATGGTCGTGTGGTGGTCGAGAGTGGTAGAGAAGGAGGAAAGGAGGAGGAAAGGAGGAGGAAAGGGATGAAGGGGAAAAGGAGGGTAGGGAAAGGTAGGGGAAAGTCTGTTGGTATTTTGGAGGGTATAAGGGGTGGTGGTTGCGGCGGGAGTGGCGGTGGATGGCGGCAATGGCCGGGGTGTGGTTGATCAGGGAGTGAACTTTGCATGACCGAGGTGTCTCATGTAGGGCGAACCGATGGTGGTGGAAGGTGTATTTTGGTAGGGGTGATGCAGGGAGTGGTTTGGTGGGTGGTTCTGGTGGCGGCGCTGGACGATGGTGGCGTAGTAGGTGGTTGAACAGGCAACGACAACAAGGGTTGGGGGTTTCTAGGTTGAGAGAAAAAAGAGTTGAAAGGGGTTTGGTAGAGGGGTATTTATAGGCTAAGGATGAGGGGCAATAAGAGAGGGGGAAGAGGAAGGGTCGGTGGTAGGCGTGCATGTCGCCGGTCGGCGGCCTATGGCCAGAATAAGCCTGCCATTGTTATAGGTCTGGTATGCTCGGAAAGGAGAAAAGGGGCATGCGTAAGGAGAGAGATGAGCTACGATTGGATGGAGGAGAGAGAGGGAGTGATAGGGAAAGGGATAGGGTGGCAGGCTAGCGTGCGGTGGTGCATAGGCCGCGTGCTTGGGCCGAAAGTGGGAAGGTCGGGCATCGAGGAGGGAGTCGGAGGAAAAGGGAAAGAAGGTGCGGCTGTAATCCCTCGAAATTTTAAAAACTTATAAATTAATAAATAACTTTTATTTGGGATAAATTAGCTTATAAATTCATTTAATTTAATTATTTTATGGATTTTTGAGTATATAAACTTGGATAGGGATATTTAATAAATTAAAATAAATATTTTTATTATTTTATCATACTCATTTTATTTAAATAACTTTCGAAACCAATATTTTACTAAAATTATCCTTTCTAAACCCATATATTTAATTATATTAAGTTAGATAATTAAATAAATTTATTAACCAAAAATATTACACTCTATTAATTTATAAATTAAATTATTATAATTTCCTTATTTTCCTTTTCCTGATTTTTTCTTCTTTCCTTCTTTTCTTTTTTTTTCTCCTTTTGGGCCACCCACACCAGGCCTGCCTCCCCCTCCCCTGCACAACTAGGCCACTAGCCCATCTCCCCCTCTCCCTTCCTCTTCCCCTACGCCTGGGCCACATACCCGTTTTTCCTCCCACATGTATGAGCCGACCCAGCCTCCCTCTTTTCTTTCTTTCCTTTCTCCCCTCTGGATCGAACAACCCATTTCTTTCTCCTCCCCTCCTCTTGGCCTGTTGCCCTCCTTTTCTTCCTCTTCTTTTTTTCTTCTTCTACGCCCCGACTGAAGCCCTCGACCTGTCTTCATCGCCCAAGTCTACCACCCCGAACGCCACGCCTAGCCACCGCCGCTTGCACCCACCCACCTGCCTCTCCCTCTCTCTCGTCATTTTCTTCCTATTCTCGGACCTAGCCAGCCCTGCAAACCCACCTACTTGCCACCCTACCACCTCCCTGCCACCTTACACGCTGCCACCCAACCGACCACCTGCCCCTATCCTCCCTCTTCTTTTTCTTCTGTTCATTGACTCCTTTCCTGCCCCATTTATCGAGCCCCTTACCTTCCCTAACCTCCTTTCTCTCATTTTCTTCTCCTTCCATGTCCATCCCTGTTTTGTGCACCACCCCCTCCGCCGCTTCCTCCTCCACACCAACCGTCTGCAATGCCCCCTGCCACCTCATACTACTGCCCCGAACCACCAAATACCCCCTCGAGCCCCCTGTAGTCCCTTATTCCCCCTCTTCTTTTCCCCTTCTTTCTCTCCCTTATCGGCAACCTCCCTGAAACCCCTTTGTCCGCCGCCGTCCCGCTACCTCTATCGCCACCCAAACTACCAATCCACTCCCTGCAACCTCCTCTACCACCCCCACACCCTTAGGGGTTGGGTTTTCGTTATGAGTAAATGTAAGGGGGAATGGATGAAGGAGTGTGATAAGAGGCGCAAAGGTCTCAAGATATGGGACGGGCCCTCTTTGGAGGATAGAAGTAGAGGTCGGTGACATGCATGTCAAGGATGAAATACTTTTGAATAAGATATGAATAAGACACTAATCACTTAAAATGGAAGATTATTGAGCTGGGCCTAGATCGATCCACCGGCATAATAGGGGCTAGGGGCCGGGGTGCCCTGGAGAACGATCCACCGGCTATAGCCTATAATAGTGGGGGATCCTGAGCTTAATAAACCAAACCCTAAGTTTGATAAGACACATAAAAGGCACTAAGTACTTACAGTGGAATACCATGAAAGTCGGGGCCAAACCGATCCACGTGCATAATAGTGGCTAGGAGCGTTTTGCCCTGGAGACCGATCCACCGGCATATAATAGTGGTTAGGTGCATTCTGCCCTATAAGTGACTGATCCACCGGCTATAATAGTAGGGTTCCCGCATTCACATGGATATAAAAATATGAGAGATGATTGAATAATGATGGACTAATGGCTTAAGGCCTCAAAGCATTGATTTTGCACTATGACATGGCTTAAGGCCCGAAAGTATCAATTTTGCATTATGACTCATTAACATTTGATGGACTTGTTAAGGATGTAAATGTTAAGTATGTGAATGTTATGTATACACATCTTGTTATCTATGTATATAGCTTTGTATTGCGGGCCTACTTTTAAGTGTGTTTTTAAAGGGCTATTCAGTATCATAGTACTGAAGGGTTTCATTCATGGGCCCCCTGCCTATTCAATGGGCAGTGTCATTTGCAGGCCTTTTTTTAGGTACTATTCAAGTGGGTAATAGGAAAGAGAGTAAAGATTGTTCGGATTTTGGATAGGGTTTTATTATTCCCTTTTTAACTCTTGGTTTAAATGTAATCTTCGTTCTTGTAACCATCATTGGTGGATTTTATTTTATAAATGGTTTATTGTGCTACTCTAAATTTTAATTTGGTTTGGATTTCTAGCAATTGGTATTTTATTCTATTAGCCTTAGCACTTGATACTGGAACGGTAAGAGTACACCGGTCTAGTACCAAGTGTGGCGGTAATATTCCCACAATTCTTAAGTATTGTTATTTCTCTTCCGCTAAATCTTTTAATAAAAAAATTTTCAGTTGTGAATTTTGGGGGTGTTACAGCGGCGAACCGACGGTCCAAGAAAAAAAAGAAAGGAAAGGAGGGGAGGACTAGACCGGGGCTGGGCGACAGAGGAGGTAGAATGGCCGAAGGAGAAGAAAAAAAAGGGTTTTGGGCTATAAAGGGTTGGCCCAATTAGGGAAGAGGGAAAAAGAAAATGAGAAAGAAGGGGAAAGAAGAAAAGAAAAGAAAAGAAAGAAAAGAGGGGAAAAAGAAAGATATATGGGTTGGAGTATTTAGAATACTTTTAGATTTTGGAATATTTAAAAATAATAATATTTTAATAAAATTATAATTAAATTTCCTTTTTAGGTTAAATTAGGAGTTTTGAAAGATTTTTCCTAAATTTTATTTTAATTAACAAAACACCCTAATTTTTTTCCAACTAAATTATTTATAAAATTCCTTTTGATTTTTTCTTAATTACTCCCTCTTATTTTAATAAAATATTTTATTTAATTAACTTTCCTAATAGTTTATTAATTTTCCATAATTCTCAAAATTAGGATTTGGGTATTTCAGCTGCTCATTCTCACGAGCAAAAGGCCCATATGAGTTTGTGCAAGTAGGTGATGATGTTTTTGATGCCTTTGATGCTTACGAGGCATTGAGCGAGACTGAGAATTAAGCTTGGACTTGGCCTGGGGACCAATAGTGACGTGGCCAAATTTCCCTTTTCCTTTATTTTATATCGGTTTATTCAGACTTGTTTTTATCATACTGTAGCTTTTATCCCTTTTGAGGAATTTTAATTATGTTCTCTTGGATTGTAAACTCTTTTCCGCATACTCTGATTTCTGTTTTATGAACGTTTCATTGCTTTTATGAATATGTGATCTACAATTGATTAATGATGGATGTCAATCTTTCTTTAGCCTTGTGGTTAGTATGAGATCGGCTGGGGGCCTGGCTTGTACTGATCACGGCGGTAATATCTCTGAAATTTACAAGTTTTGATTTACTTGCTTCTGTTGAATCTTCTAATAAAATAAAAAATTTTATTAATGAATTTTGGGAGGGTTATAAATTAAGAAATTGAAGATTCGAATATAATGGAATAAGGATGAGGATGGTTCGAATATGGTAGAAAAATGATGGTGATGATTTGGTTGTGGTGGTTTGTTAATGATGATGGCTCAAATGGTATGTACTAATTAGCTTATGAATTCGATAAATAGTTTGGTAAGGATGTTAAGCTTTGAAGGTTAGGGTTTAGATGAAGGTTGAAGTCATGGTATAGGGTTAGGGTTTGATTAAATTCGAATTAGAGTAGGATTTTGATGGTAATTATGACAGAAAAAATATAGATTAAGAAGAGTAGAAAAGATATAGATTAATCTCTAATTCACACAGACGAAGAGACTAAAACTTTCAAGCTAAACCGTTCACACAGATTCAATTTGCTTGATTTTGAACTAACATAGAATTCACTTGTATTCAACTTCAATGTTGATCTTCAACTTCAATTCATTCTCATTTCTCATACTCGACATTCATAGCAACTTTTAACTTTTGTACCACTAGCTAAAAGCACAATTCAAAAGATTCAAAGTTAAAAGATATTATGCTACCTTTATGCTAACTTTATACTGCTTTATGCTAACTTTATTATCCAACTTTACTACCTAATTAATAAATTAGCTAAATTACTAATAATGCTAAGCAAGTCTGCAAAGAAACTCTGCATGCATGTGGTCACTCCTTCCATGCATGCCATGCACATGCATGTAGACATTTAGTTGCTTGTTTGTTATATTTCTAGCAACGTAACCATTCGTTGGTCTTCAAATTTGCGGGAGATACTTTTCAAATAAAGAATAATTGGTTCCATAATTATGAAAGCCAATTCTTAAGTATTTGCTCCTACATCACCCTTATCCCTCCAACAACCATCTTCTTCATTACTATTTCCACTCTACTCATCTCATTCATCCCCAATCCATTACCTTGCATCTCTCGGATTAGTTAGAGCACAAAACTAGAAGTCATCAGATTGATTTTTCTTATGGCTTGTGTGAATAGTGCCTATTGCCAACGCACACACCTTGTGCTCATGTGCACAAACCTAGACATCCTTTCATTTAGTTTTTGCTATGGCTGATTCCAAGTAATCTAATTACTTGAATATGATTTAGTCAAATGAATCTGATTAGTTCAATGTTATATGTTACTTATGGAGTGGTGAACTTATGGACTAGTTGTGCGCAAGCTATGGCCTGCCTTGGTATTGTGTGCAAGCCTTAGCTTTGCAACACAAGTATGTGCACAACCCCTTCTCATGCACATCTCATATCGTAGGCACAACCATTGTGTTTAGTGTGTGCATTTTGATGCCTAAAGGATGGTTGATTAGTTGTGCCACTGGTGTATGTAAGTCTATCAAGTTTTATATCTGCGTATCTTTTAAGTGCATGTCATATTAAAAATTAGTAAAAATGTACCCAATTGTCAACAGTTATTGTATTTTCAAATTAGAATAAAGTGTATACAATTCTCCTGTAAGATTAGCTTGATTATTATTACTATCCATGTTAGTAATATCAAAATTCATAGGATTTGATAGCTGCTGCTGTCAAATGTAATAAGAGAAGAGACAGACACTATAGAAAATGAGGGTTAGAGGGATGGATATGAGAAGGGTATTTGGGCATATGATACAAATAATTATTTTGTACTTTTTTCTTTCATTTGACAACACCCAAAATAACTTAAATAATCATCCAAAGTTGCACTAAACTAAACCTAAGCAAGAAACAATCGTAAAAAGAAAAGCTAAATACAATTTGTTTAATTCGAACATGGAGATACGAGGACACCAAACCCATAATTCATTCTAGTTTTGTAGGTTAGCGAGCACAACATACATCCTTCCTCCCTCGATTTCTCCCTCATATAGCCCTCGTGTGATCTTCCCATCCCCTTTTCTTCTATCTCCCCAAAAATCATAATTAATACCATGAAAGTTTTAAGAAAAATTAATAAATAAGAAGGTTTTTTCTTGTGTTAGACTTATCTTGTTTAAAACTAATTATTAAAAGTAATTGTATATGATAATTACTTATTTTAAAGATCGTTTTAGTCTATAATATTTTTAAAATAAGTAATTATCATGGATAATTATTTTGATAAGAAGCTCAAGCTCCAAATATGGATTTTTTTAACAAAGTGAGATAAAAATACGAGGAACAAAAATGTTGCGAAATAACTATTTGATTTTTCAAACAAAAGTATATGAAAAACCAAAGTTTGGAGAAAATTTTTGTATTCCAAGAATCAAATGGAGTGAAAGAATTATAGTAATAATTAGAAAAGTTAGATTCTTACCAACATTAAATAAAAGAATAAGCAGTGAATGGCGCATATTGGCTTTACTACTTTACTCTCGAATCTCGATCGAAAGTCCAACAACGCCACAAAGATTTACAAAGCAAGGGGGCCGTAGGTCGAAGTGTCTTGAGAATTGAGATAATGTGCTCCGCGTCTTGCTTTGTTGCATATCTGATATAGCTCTGACTGTATCCCCTCGATCTAAATCCTATGTCATTCCCCTCGTATATATTTTCGTTCCCCGTGACACGATGGTAATCAATTATGCGGCAGAGTAGCTAGCCACCTTCGGGCGGTGCCTTGAATCGATCGCCGTTCTTAATTCCCCGTAGAGATGTTTACACGATGATAGTAATAATAATAAACATAAAAACAAATCGACATATCCCTCGTTTTCTCTATAATTTAGAATATAGTTTTGAAAAATATCCGCCTTCGCTCTGAATAAAAATTTAAATTAGTCAATAAAAAAGATTGTTCCCCATATTAAGAGAGATACTAATTCTATAGCCGTTGTTTCCGTTGACTTTTTTACTTTATTTATAGGGAAAATTTCTTTGTAGTATATTTAGGTGAAACTAATTAGTTAAAAATCAAAATGGTCCAAAATTATTTAGTTACAAGTACAAAATATTATGTACATATAATTACACTAATATGTACACCTAATTATATATAAATGTACATGTAATATTCTCTATATGTACATGTATATTAGAGTACCAAAAAAACTGGACTAAACACTAAATAGATTGTACAACTTTAATTATTTTGGTGTAAGTGGACCACCAACTATTTTTTCCTTATTTATATACGAATTTACTAACTTTTATTTGACTCTTCATTCTTTACCCAGAAACTTGGTAATGGATATATTTTCCGCCCATTATTATTATTATACCAAACTCCCCGTAGATTCCCATTCATCACCTGTTACACTTAATTGGCTCCTCGACATATGCCCATGCTTTTTTACTTTTCGTATCGAATAATGCAATGCAATAATATAATGACAATAACCAGGACAATTATGCATATTAATTCAGTTGCATACATTTTATTCAAATTAAGCCACCTCTCAAAACTTTAGTGTAAATTAGATTTAAAAATCATATACCTTCAAAGTTAAAGGATTTTTATCTAATATATGTAAACGATACAAATCGTTGGTTATTATATATTAAAATTGTATAAAAATGATCGTATTTATGTATAAATTATTTGGATTTAATGCATCTAATTAGATGTAGATTCATATATATAGATATTTTGGATATTCTAGGTTATTGATAGATCGAACTAGAATAATCTGATTAATAAAAAAAAAATCATTTGTCTATATATATGGTCGTAGTTCTCGGGTCACACACTTCGTCCTATTTGATTTACATCAATTAGTATAGAAAGACGAGCACCTTGTCACTTACTCAGAGCTTTCGACCCTAGCATCCCTAGCAATGCCAGCATCTAACACACATTCCTACTAAGTACCATGTCGAATATGCACAACATCCCACAATAATAACACATAGAGATGTATAGAAGGAACACCGAGTTGTACCTGAGACATGATATCAACATTAGCAATCACCTGACAGCAAGTGAGCATCCATATTTACATGGTTTATTCGCAAGATGCTTGGTGTAAGTCACGGACCGTGACAACGTACATGTCCTGGAAGACCATAACACCGCTTGTACTGTTATCTTATCTAGTTATTCCATTATTATGGGTTCAGTGACGTTTTTGTATTATTGGTATCTATCAATCTTGATGAATCGACATACGATCATGTCAAATATTCGGTTAATTTTTTATCATATGTAAGTTTACAAGTACATTATAGAGAGTGATATAATTTTAAACAGGAAAGAAAAGATTAATACAACATCACAAGAAATGATAAGCTTGAAGTGAATCTATAATTTTCAAAACACCAATATTATGGCGGAGCTGTCATCTAAGAAAGTTCTCACCTCCTTTGGTCTTTGAACACCACAAGGATATTAAAATGGAGACGGGGAGTAATAAAATTCTCCTGTTAGTGGGATAAGCATGTCATTAGCCTGACCTACGTGGAATATTTTTTTCCCAAACGGGGACCATTTGAAGATGCTCATGTTGTGACTCTTGTAGGAAGTGGGATATTAAAAATGAGCCTTTTTTATTATTATTATAAAAAAAGGATGATTTTAATGAATTACAAATTAGTTTATAAGCTACTACTTCACTCTGGGCCTCTGGCCTTGTCAAATACGGAGAGAGAGAGAGAGAGAGAGAATAGGAATAAACGAGTAAGCTGTCATCGGTAACAAACTCGAGATTAAAGAATTTGTGATGTGGTGTACATCACTATCTTAAAAGCTACTATTACAGTTTGACATTCGGTGCCACTATTGTTGGTCGCTCTCTTTCCTAGGTTAACCCTCCGACTCCGATAGTGCCCTCTTGGTTGAAAAAGATGGAAGTTTTGCGTAACTACAGGTATTCATTAAAAACGAGGCCGAATGGGCAGAGATTTTTTTTTATTTATAGTGTTTTTAATTTGTACGTGATGGAGGACTATTGATATAGTAAACCCGTCTTTTATTCGTATGGAGTCATTAAAGACGCAGCAGTTCCAAAAGCATTAGTTGGTACAGGAGAACCTAGATTTAAATTATGGTAGAATCGTTAGATCATCGTAATTTACATTCTTCAACTAAAGTTGTCGGGCTAACAGGTTGAGGACCTTGAGGATAAGAGATTTTGCCTTTTGACGCAGGAGTAATTAAAAATAAAAATAATATATTTATTTACAAGAAAGTCAATTTAATAATTTATATATTTTTTTTAGAAATTAATAAATATAGTATTAAAATTCTACTTATACATTTTATTAAAATATAATAAAAATAATTAATGCATAAATAATGAAAGAAAAAAGTGTGAGAGTAAAGGTAAAAAATAAATTATGACTATTTTATAAATTAATTTTTTTAATTTAAAAATTTAGTGATAGAATAATTTAAATTTTTATAAAAAAAAAAAGAGAGAGAGCCTATAGACGACAATAAATGTGTTAGAAATGATAAGAGATATTTGAACGCACGGGTTCTGGTATATAATGGACTGTTGATACACCAATTATACGATCGACCACCGAAGAAGATAGAAGTTATAGTACATTAAAGTTGACAAATACGGATCGTTAATGTTAGAATATAAACCTGGTGATAAAGTCTGATCGCCACGGCTTTACAGCGGGGCAAAGCATGTTCTGGGAGCCATGTAGCTAGCAATTTATATGTGTGTATATATATATATATATATACGTACCATCATATTCGACCTTACCAGTTCAGTTACCAATGAAGCTCCCGACCCAAAATATGCAAGGTGAAGATGACGAAGAAGAAGAAGGAGGAGAAGAAGAAAAAGAAGAAGAAGAAGAAGACGACAGCAGTGATAAACGTCGTTGTAAAATACAGAGAGCTCCTATTCACTGCAAAGAAGGCCATGGTAATAATGGTCTATAACATATCGAAGACAAAACAGGCAAGTCTCACTATAGGCAAAGGGAAGGCAACGCCTTTCTTCCGGTTTCCTCTATTCCGCATGCGTCCCTCCTGCGGTGTACTTGTTTTCAGTAGTACACATCTTCATTCACTGTTACTGTACTTTTTCCTTCTTCTTCCTCCCCCCCTTTCTTCCTTCAGTTAAAATAGACATATCCCCTCTTGTTCCCCCCTTAAAAATAAAAAATAAAAAAAAATAAAAATCCTTCATGTTGTATAATGTATATGTTGTTTGTGCTTGTATGAGTGAGTGCCAGTGTGGTTTGAACCCTTTTATTTATGAAGATCGAGAGTGAATTAAGTTAAAGGTCTATGTATGTCTCATGGTTCGGTGTATTATTTGATATAGTACAGTTTTCGATCAGATGATTTACGTGTATTCGGTTAACGTATCATAAATACAATTTTACTGGCTCCTCCGTGATTGGAACGTAAAAGTAACGAAATACAATCCATATCTGAAGTCGTCGACGATTAAGAAATTGTCTGCCGATCGGGTACGTTGATCGATCGATTCGTAGATTTGGTCGATGGCTTTCGGTTCAGTGAAAACCATCATTAAAATGGACATATGAACCCACCTAATGTTTTTGAGCAAGCCATAGATCTATTGGTTTGGTTTCTCTGAATAACGTTTGCCCGACAGAAAGACAATAATTCAAGCTATAGTGCTCGGAATGATGTCTACAGATAGAATTTACGTTAGACAAAAGGGTTCCTCCATTGAGAAAATAACTTCCTTCACCTCCCCCCTTTGTGACAGGGGTTGGAGACAATGGCAAAGGCAGTGCGTTGAGCCACTGCAGCTGTTGTTTCTTTTCCTCAGCTCCACATTGGCGGGATATATATATATATATATATGAAGATTAGGTTGCGTCGTTGATGCCTTGATATGGGCTAGGTCATTGAGTAACCATCTGCATGGTTTGTCTTTCCTAAAGCCTAGGGAGAGAGTGTTTATTGTTGTGTCCCACGTTAAGTCCTTGCTCCCGAACAACTTTTTGGCTGAGGAACATTTCCTCACACTTTTATCAAGTAGTTATAGTTGGAGAAGGAGCTAGCGTCTTCTCTCTAGTTGTGGAAATGGCTTAAACAAGGTACGGGCATGTGCAACCGTCAATATCTTCTTGGATTGAATCACCTTCTCGGAGATATAATGAGTTGCCTCCCACTCTAAGCTCTCCTTATCTCGTCCGTCCTTGCAAAAATAGAACCATAACATATCTTAATCATTAATGATTGATCGTAAGAGCTAGACACACTGTTACGGGCCACATCGAGAGGCCTGCATTGAAGTTCTACAAGTCCAAGAATAATCTAGAATATTATTGTATAGTCTATATAAGTGTAGAGAGATGTATAACGTTCTACATTATCTTAGATGATTTTATATGTTTGTATAGGGGAATATCTCTAGATCTTTCCACGTTTGTATGGAGTATGGAGAATTCTAAAAACCCTTAAGAAGCACTCTAGAAACCCTAATAAACTATTCTAGAAACCTTAATAGATTTATTGGGCCACTCCAGAGAGATCCATTAGACTCATCTTTAGAATCCTCCTAGAAGAGGGGAAAGACTTGCCAGATTGAACATCATGAATTCTGAAGATTCCATATGCCCTATGTGTAACACCGAGCAGGAGACTATTAATCATCTTTTCCTACATTGTACTGTGACAGGCAAGATATAGTATGAGATTTGTGAGTGGATAGGGTATTATTGGGTGACACCCAAGTCTGTGGAAGATAATGCTAAAGCTTGGTTCGGAGTGGCCAAAAAAGGATTGAGAGGGGAGATTTGACAAGCGGCTTTCTTTGCAATCTTGGGTACGATTTTGGGATTCCAGGAACAGAAAAGTCTTTGAAAAGGTCGAAGTTTGTAGAAGATGGATGATCATACTCATTAAGATGCGTATCGGGTTTTGGATCAGAAACGGAAGGAAAGATTTTTCCTATCGGGCGGAGGAGGTGGTCCATAATATCCATGCGCTGATAGATTAAGTGTTTTTCCTTATGTTTAAGCCTTATGTTCATCTGTAACATCAATCATAAAAAAAAAAAAGAAGAGGGGGGGTGGAGGCATTTGAAGATTATCCAACAAGAGTTGTATTCAGAGATTTTCTCTCTGTAATATAATCTTCTTTCTCTCTCTAAAAGTTCTTTCTTGAGTTATCTTGTGAAAGGTTCAAAGTGATGGTCTTGAAGGCATCTTTTGTCTAAGTGTTGAGCACACTTGAAGGAAAAAGGTTGGCTTATTATTTGAAGGAGTGAGAAAAAACTAAGGTTACACGTAGATAAATTTAGTGGAGAAGTCGGTTCGTGACGACATGCTCTAGTCGTGTCACGCCTACAGTGACTTGGTTCCATGCCTCCCTTTCCTTCTAGCCAGGTCATCCTTGTCATTGTGTTGAGTGGGATTTGATCCACATCTCTAACAATGGGAGACAAAAACAAAAACCTAGAAGAAGGTGGAGGGACAGCCATAGGTCGTGGTATGTCCGACCCTAAGCCTAAGTTTACCCGAAAAATATAAAGGGATTTGGTATGTTGTTTGAACTGATACTCTTAATGTATGATTAATATTTTATGGATAATCCATAGGTGAATTATTTCCCTTAAGTTTTTTTTTACGTAGATTTTTCTGATTATTATTACTTAAATATTTTAATAATGAAATTTTCACATTTTCAATTTTATTACTCGTTTGGATAGTCAAAATAAAATTATATATAAATAAAAATACCACTAACCAGAATTATTAAAACATAAACACCTATAAAATATTACATGAATAAAGTTTATCCTAATATTTTTAATGAATAGTAAACAAATTTATAGAGACTCCAATTAACAAACATGTCGGTCTGAGGCCCTAAAATATATTAGGCCCGGTACCTGCCGACATAACAGCTACAATATATTGTGGCGGAGTATGGAGCCAGCATGAAAGCACTAATTCCTTCATCATCAGCTAGACCTCAACAAGCGCTCGATCACATTGAGACGAATCACACGCCTCATCTCCACCCAAGCTAGAATCACTACTCATCGGACGTTTCGTCTAGTGAGCAGCATTGCAAAAGAACGGAGATGGAGACAGGAAAGCGTGGACGTAGAAAAACGTAAAAATATTATTTTTAACAAATTTAAGAAACAGAAATGACAGAAAAAAAAATATATATATATATATAAATTAAATCTATTAAATTTAAGAGAAAAAAAATAAAAAAATTTAAAATTATGATCTATATCAGTTAATTTTAATTATTAATAATGTTTTAATAAAAAATTAATTAAATATTTTTTAAAAAATAATTAAATAATTTTAATATAAATTACGACATTAAAAAGGTTTTGGAAGAAGAAATATTTTTAAAACATTTCCGGGATAAAAGATAGCACGGAAGTGTCGTTTTCATGCATCAGACCTAATGAGTTATCGATTGAATAAACAACCATAAGGCCCGACATGTAAATATGTAATGAGGTTCTGAATAGCGAGTAGTTGTCGGTGCCACCAAATCATGGAAATGGCTTGTTTACGAAACTTTCCAAAAACATTTCCTCTTTCAAAATTTTTTTGTATCACACAGTTGATACCGAAAGTATTTAATTAATTTATTTTTAAAAAATATATTGATGATTTAAATTAATTAATATAAGTAGTAGTTTTATAATTTTTTTTATTTTTCTCTCTAAATTTTAATAAATTTGATATATTTAAAAAATATATATATGTAATATTATATATATATATATATATATATAATATTTTTTGCTCTTTTCGTCCTCATCTTTTAAAATTTTTTAAAAAATAAAATTATATATATCACTCCATCCTCGTTTTCCGATCTCCTTTTTCGTCTCGACTGTGATGCACGGAAACATTTTTCGAATTAAAATTTATATTAAAATTATTTAATTAATATTTTTATTAAAAATATATTATTTAATTAATTTTTTATTAAAAAATTATTAATAATAATTAAAATTAACTAATATAAAAATTAATTTTATTTTTCTCTCTAAATTTTAATAAATTTAACCTATTTTTAAAAAATATATATATAATTTTTTTAGCGTTTTCTGTCGTCCTCGTGAAATACCCCGAAAATTTCTAATTTTATAAATTATATTTAAAAGAGGTTTTATTAGAAAATTATTTAAATAAATTAATTTTATTAAAATAAAAGGGTATTTAATTAAGGAAAATCAAGAAGAGATTTATAAGTATTTTAATTAGGAGGAATTTGGGTATTTTAGCTAATTAAGCATTTAAAGAAAAAGTTAATTAAATAAATTATTTTTAATTAAAATAAGAAGGAGAAAATAGTTTCTAAATTTTAATAATTTTATAAGTAATTTAATTGGAGAAAAATTAAGGTGTTTGCTAATTAAAAAGGGATTTATGAAAAATCCCTCCCTTAAAAATCCTAATTTGGCCTAAAAATGAATTTAAATATTATTTTGTATACATCAAATATTTTAAATAATTTAAATATCCCATATTATTATTTTTCCTTTTCCCCTTCTTCTTTTTCCTTTTCTTCTCTCTTTTTCTTTCTTCTTTTCTTTTCTTTTCCTCCCCCTTCTCCCCGTTTGGGCTGCCCCAGCCCCGGCCCTTTTCCCCTTTCCCTTTCTCCTTCCCGCGGCCCAGCGCCGCGCGGCCCGTCCTCGCATGGTGAAACGCAGCGTTTCGCCCGTCCTGTCGCTGAAACGCTGCGCGCCGAATTAGGCAAGTAACCGTTGCCTGCCAGCTTCTCGACGCCGCGCTTTATCCGAACGATACTCAAAACACCGCGTTTTGACGAGGCGTTTTAACGGTCGCCGAACCGGCCGGTTTTTCCTCCTCTTTTCTTTTCCCTGGACCGCCGGTCCGCCCGTCACCTTCTTCCTCCCCTCGCGCACGACCTGCACACCGCCACCTGCGCGCCGCCTGCACGCCGCCTGCGTGCTGCCCCCTTTTTTTCTGACTGCCGGCCACCCTCCCTCGACCAGTCGACACCCCAGCCTCCCCCTAGGCCGCCGACACCCCCAGCCTCCCCCTAGGCCGCCACACCTTTTCCCTTCTTTCCCCGACCAACCTGCAAGTCTGCCATGGCAGACCTGCGTCGGTCGCCACCACTGGCGGCGTGCCCTGATCCGCCGCCTGACCGTCCTCCCTTGTCTCCCCTCGATTCTCCGATCCCCAGCCTATAAATACCCCCGAAACCCTCGGCGTTGGCCACGCACAAACCCCCCAGCCAGAATTCTCCCTTTTCGCCACCTCCCCTTCAGATCACCACCCTGTCGCCGCCGCCCATCTCCGCCGCCCTAACCACCCCAGAAACTCCTCCCTGCAGCGCCCTCCACCTAACCAGCCCTCCCTCACCCCTCTGGTTTCTCTGCACGCGCCGACCCATACGTGCAAAGTCACCTTCCCGACCAACTGCGCCTCCAGACCCCGCAACCTTCTCGCCGCCGCCCGCCACCGCGCCGCCACTTCTAGCACTCCCTCTACCACCCAAAACCACCTGGAGAGCTTCCCCGACCTCCCTAGACCACCCTTTACCCCTGCCCCTCTCCTTTTCCCCTTCCTTTCTCCTTCCACCTCTCCTCCACCCTCTTCTCCCCCAGCGCCGCCGCCGCCGCCGCCGTGCGCTGGGCACCACCACCTGTGTCATCAACACCCTAGGTGACTCCCTAAACTCCCCAAACCCTAAACCCTTGATTTACAATGTAAATTATATTTTTGGTATTAATATTATTAATGTCACTATTATTATTTTATCCTTCTTATTATGACTATTAATATTAATGTACTATTATTAACTTAGCCTTATTATTATTATTATTATTATTATTATTATTATTACTATTATATTTATTATTATTATTATTATTATTATTATTATTATCATTATGGTTATTATTGTTATTATTATTATTATTATTATTATTATTATTATTATTATTATTATCACTATTATTATTATTAACGTTATTATTTTTATTAGTATTTTTACCCTCATTATTATTACCATTAATATTAATGGTACTATTAATGTCTTTATCCTTATTATTATTAGTAATGATACTATTATTACCCTTATCCTTGTTATTAGTATGATTAAGGTTATTATTATAGTTATTCTTATTTTCCTCATTATTATAATTACTACTACCACTATTTTCTTAGTTCCTTGCCACCATTAATAAAACTAGTACCATCCTTAACCCTAACGGCAAATTAAAGATAAGAGTAAGGTAGAAGACTAGAGCTTGGTTAGAAAAAAATAATAATAATAAAATAAAATAACTATTTAACCTCTAGTGTTCCCTTATTTATAGGCGGATCAAGTCGACATCCGGAGGAGGCATAGGAGCGTTCTCCAAGGCCGGTGTCGTGTTAGGTAAGGACAATGCTATGGCCTCACGTTTGTGTGTGTTGTGTGGTTGAATGTGGAGCATGCCATGTTGATGTGTAATATGCATGTGTTATGATTAACCGGTTTTGTGTAGCGCAGCGTGGATCATGAGGTATGTTGTGTGCGCCTTATATTATACGTGTATGCCATGTTCCATGTTTATCGTTGATGTTGATGTTGTGACTTGTTATAGCCCTCTAGGACATGCATGCTAGGGTTTTGGGTAACATGAAATGATAATAAAAGAATAACGGGAAAGTGGACATTTGAGAAGCTTGCATGGGGGAACTAGATCTTGCATGGGCATGATCCTTACGTGGGAAGAGCTGAATTGGGTTGTAAGTGAGAGTTGTGGAGAGTCTTAGAGTGATGGGAGACTTATTATGAAAGATAGTACGTGAGTTGGTGTTTAAGGACCCATTAGGGTTTTGGGAGAAAATGAGGAGATTGAGGGGTACAAGGGTAAAAACGATCAAGGAAGGATGGAGTATGGGGTTGAGAGTGAGAATTCAGTTAGATAAATGATGAGTATGGGTTTTCTAAAGGAGAGGGGAGATTTTGGGGCGAAAGAGGGAGGTTACGTGTTGAAGAAGTAAGGTGCTAGGGTTAGGTGCAGCCAATTAGGGTTGGCGTGGTCGATTAGGGTTTGAGTGGCCAACCAGGGTATGGTTAGTCACATGTGAACTTGGGAGATAAAGAGATACACTTGGGGAATTTTCTAATAAAGAATGAGGTGCGAGATAGAGAATAACGTAGCGTTTGGTAAGTAAGAAAGAGTTGGGCCACATAGGTCCGATTAGGGTATCCGAGGAGGAACCCTAGAGGGATGAGAACATGCGGAGGCGACATCATATGTGTCGGGATGGCCTATATCCTTGGGGTTTGTGTCTTACTATATGCTACTTTACATAAGTCTACGGGGGAATGGATGTCAGGTGCAAGAGGAGGTACGAGTCTCAAAATACGGGACGAACCCTTAGCGGGAGAAGTGGTAGAGTATTAGCCGCATGCATGTCAAGGGTGATGTGTGATTTAATAAGACACTGATAAGACATTAATTACGTAAAGTGAAAGATGTCGAGCCGAGCCTGCGATCCGGTCCACCGGCTATAATAGTGGATCAGAGGCGTTCTGCCCTGTGCGATATTTTCCGGTCCACCGGCTATAATAGTGGATCAGAGGCGTTCAGCCCTGTGCGATATTTCGGTCCACGGCTATAATAGTGGGGGATTTCGCGCTCGACAAACCAAACTTATCAGTTAATCCATGGGAAAGATACTAAGTACTTAAAGCGAAACACCATGTGAGTCGGGGCTGCGATCCGGTCCACCGGCTATAATAGTGGATCAGAGGCGTTTTGCCCTGTGCGTATATTTTCGGTCCACCGGCTATAATAGTGGATCAGAGGCGTTCTGCCCTGTGCGATATTTTTCCGGTCCACCGGCTATAATAGTGGGGCTCCCGCACTCACATGGGTTATTAAAGAGTATGTGTGAAATGGACTTATCATTAATGAGAATAAAGAATAAGTCACCGGAAAAGTACTCAGGCCTTATCTTGTGCGTTATCGCATGTGACTTATATGTTTGTGATGTGTGTGCTATGTGGTATGATTGTATGTTTGGCCTTAGCGCACCTGCGCCCTTACTCAGTACTGGACCCGTACTGATACTACCTTGATTGACCGGGTCCTGTGATGATCCACCAATGGTGGGGAGCAGACCTTTGATGCAGGTTGATCTGTTACTAATTTGGGGTGGAAGGCTTGATCTGAGTGAGTAAGCGGTCCGGATATTCTCCTTCGAAAATTGTGTGGTTTAATCGTATTTGTCTTTAGAGGTTACAAATGTTGTATTTAATTTTTTCGAGGGTTTTATTGTACCTTGCTTTTCCGTTATTTTAAGTATTCTGATGTATGGACCTTTTAAATTGTATTTCGGAATGTAACTTTTGACCTTCGCACTCTGATCTCGTAAAGCTTGTGTTCTATGAATGATTTGTTCTGGTTTTATTCTTTCTAGCCTTAGCACTTAGTATCGGGTCGGTAGTTATGGATCGATCTGGTACTAAGTGTGGCGGTAATACCCCCGAGTTTACGGTTTTTAATTCTCTTGCTTCCGCTAAAACTTTTGATTTAAACGAAATTTTTCAGTAGTAAATTTGGGGTGTTACACCCCGTTTCTTAAATTTTTAAAAAACGACGTTTCTGCGTTTCGTCCCGTCCTCGTCCCCGTTTCCGTGCATCACTGGCTGCGTCTCGGTGCAACCTCGGTCGGTGCACTATCTAAACCCCAGTATTAAAAATCGGACCGAACCGACCGGTCCGACCGATGAACCGGTCAAGTCACCGACCATATTTTATATACCGATTCTCAGAATCTCGGAACCAGTAAAAATCGATCAAAAATCAATCGGACCACTGAAAATCAGTGAACCGGTTTCAAAATTAGTCAAAAAATTGATCGAGAGACGATCAAATTTACGTAGATTTTTTTTTATATTTTATTATTTTTTATTTAAAATATATCATTGATCCGACCGATTTAAATCTTTAGTCCGACCGCTAAATCAGTAGACCAATTATAACTTATAATGCCTACTGTTTTTAAAACTATAATCTAAACCACTATATTCGTCGTCAGAAACAGTAGTAGCAAACGAAGATACACTTGATACACGAACAATCTTGACATTATGACGTATTTGGTTCTTAGTTTACACGATATTTGAAGTATCGGCATGGCACGCTTCTTTCAAAGGCACCTCATGAATCTACTTTAGACTTATAATATTTTTTAGTCGTAATAATAATAAAACCAAATCAAAGTCATTATTGTCACAACTATAATAAAATATTACCTTCGCTGTCGAACTCTATTCGCAACGGATCGAAAATCATTAATATTAAAAAAATATTCAAATTAGTATTAATTATACTTTATAGTTATATTACTTATTTACCCTCATTACTGATGAGTGTTTTTATCAGAAATGTATAAAATCCCTCATCTATAAAGGATAAATTAAAAAAAAAGTGAAAAAAAATTCAATTTCTTATAAATAGAAATCTTGAAAAATATTTTGGGATAGATTAAAATAAAATCTATTGGTATATAAGAATAGAGTCTTGCCCAACATCAGTTTCCGCTCAAACAACAAGGAAAATATTGGTATATATATATATATTTTATATCATTATAATCCTAATTTTTATATTTTATTTGAATAATATATAATCATAATTATAATTTTATGTTCAAGTGATAATAATTTTATATATTTTAAATTTTAAAATAAAATAAAATAATGGATTTAACTTATAAGAGAATTTATTAATTCATTTTAATTTTATTTTGTAGCTATAATATTTTTTATAAATAAAAAATAAAATAAAAGAAGAAGAAGATGGCCAGAGATCCGAAGGAACAAAGGACCAAAGGGCCGGACAAACCAAAGGAAAACGGTGCAGGAAGTGAAGGCTGGAAGAAAAGAATAGAAAAGGCGAGTAGGGGAGGCCAGAGAGAACAAGACGCACGAACTCGGGAAAGAAAGAAGAGAAGAAGAAAAAAAAATGGAAGAAAAAGTAGCAGGGCCATACGCGGGAGCGAGGAGGGGTCAGTCAAGTCGGCCAGAGGAGGAAAAAAGGAGAGAGGAAGAAAAGGAAAAGGGCCGACGGGACTGAGAGCAGACGTAACGTGAGAAGAAGAGAGAGAGGGAGACGCGACACACGGAAAGAGAAGAGAGGACGAGCGCAGGAAAAGACTGACGTGCAAGAAGTGAGAAGAGAGAGAAGGCGCAAGAAGGAGAGAGGGAGACTGACATGCTACAAAAAAGAAGAGAGAGAAAGATGCGAGATAGAGAAACGAAACTATTATTCGAAAAACAAGAATTTATTGGGGAGAAAATATTTGCGCAGTAAATTCTTAATTTACTCTTGTCGGCGTAGCAACAATTATTTGACCCTCCTCCTCTGCCATCTCTCCATTTCGACATCTCTCCCTATCTTCTCTCTTCTCTCTATTTTTCTCTCAAAATTCAGTCGAAAGTCTCCCTCCCGACAAGCAACTGAAGGTAAGTATCTTATTTTATTTTTAATTTTTAATTTATAATATATAATTATAATAATTTCTTTATTAGATTTGGTAATTTTTTTATTTTATTAAGTAGATCTGGTAGGTTTCGGCGAAATAGACCGAAAGCCGAGGAGGGTTTCGGTGAAAATGACCGAAGACTGGGGGGTTTCGGCAAAATCAACCGAAGGTCGGGAGGGGTTTCGGCTAATTTTGCCGATGTGAGGCATGAGATTCGGTAATAATTGCCGATGCCATGGCGGCGAATTAAAAAAAAATAAATTGGAGCATCGGCAGTTTTTACCGATGGAAGGGCCTGATTTCGGCTAATTTTGCCGATGTAAGGCATGAGATTCGGTAGAATCGACCGAAGGGAAGGCTTTGTTTCGGCAATTTTTGCCGATGTGAGGGTCTCCTGGCTTAGTTTCCGCTAATTGGATTAGGGTTCCGGTTAATTTATATAATAATTTAATTTAATTTAATAACGAAATTTAATTATATTTAGGATGTAAAATTATATATATTAATTATAATTTATTAATAATATTAATTGTACTCCAATATTCTAATTAAATATAGATTTGGTAAATTATATCTTTATTGTATTGTTTTGGTTATTTGTAGGATATATAATTATATATTAATTATAGTTTATTAATTATATTGATTATGCACTAATATTTTAACTAAATATAGGTTCGATAAATTATCTCTCTATTGTAGGGTATTGGCTATATTTTGGATATGTAATTATTTATATTATATAATTATGTTTTAATTAATTATAATTATTTGTAATGTATGTATATTATATATTTATGTATTTATTAATATTAATTAATGGTAATATATATTGTCTATTGTAGTTTGGTATTGGCTATATATATTGATTTGTAATATATTTGATTTGTAATTAAATTGTATTATTTATGGTAATTATTTATATTTTTTATTTAATTATATTATGCTGTCATAATTTAATTAAAGATAGGTTTGCGTGTATTATGTTAATGATTATAATTATATTTATTAATAATAATTTGTTAATTATTAATTATGTTAATAATATATTTTGATTATGTTAATTGATTAATTTTAGAAAAATATATTTTAGATTTATTATACTCTAATTTTGAATTAAATATAGGTTTTAGTAAATTGTCTTTCTATTATAGGATTTTGGTTATTTTTATGATGTAAAATTATATATATTGAATATAGTTTATTAATAATATTAATTTTACTCGAATATTGTAATGAAATATGGGTTTGGTAAATTATATCTGTATGTTTTAGTTTTGGTTATTTGTAGGATATATAATTATATATATTAATTATGGTTTATTAATTATATTGAATATGCACAAATATTTTAACTAAATATAGATTCGGTAAATGATCTCTCTATTCTAGGGTATTGGCTATATCTTTGAAGTGTAATTTGTATATATTAATTAAGGTATATTAATGATATATGCTAATTAAAGATTTTAATTATGGTTAAGTTGATTAAATTTGTTTATTATGTTTATAGATTTGTTAATACGTTGTTAATTATGTTATTGTATTATTTATATATGATTAGATGTTTATTACATTTAATTATATTTTCATTAAATATGTTAAATATTATTATGTGATAGGGATTATTTGTGAATGTTTTTAATTATATTGATAGGATAATAGGTTAGATTTGTTTAATATTTTTGTTAAATGTATTTATAATAGATAAAATATGTTTATATTTGAATTATATTTAATTATGTTGCTAATTTGTATGGAATATATTTGGATAATTCTGGTTGGATTATTGAAAAAATAGATGAGGACATACCATAATTAAGTATACTTTAGTTGTTATATTATACTAAACTCCTACTATTAAGTAATGCAAATATTGTTGATATATGTAATGAATAAAGTAGAGGATTAATGTAAAGAGATTGTATTTGAGTTATATGGTTGGGTATACAGATCTCTTTGGCTATCATAATATGAGTTGATATTTATTAATGATATTAATTTCATGTATGTAATTAGGTTATATTTATGTTATCACGTATTACCTTCAATTCATATACATAATTAAAAATGACTTTATGTATTTATTATTGAAATTCAGATGAGTCGCAGACAAGACAATGTAGTAGATAGAACCGATGGTCGGCATGTGATTGCTTCTGCACGACGTAACAGAACTTGTACTGAGGTACCTGCGCCGATGGCTCGTTTGAGAAATTTCGGCAGGAGTATTACCAAAGGATTACGACGATCTAAGAAATCTGAAGAACAAGAACCGGAAGAAGCATAAGAACAACAAGAATATGCAGAAGTTCGCGAAGAACCATCGTCTAGTCAACAAGGTCATAAATTTCCATCATTTATAGACTATGCAGGTCGTCCATCATTTGTGGCTGATGTTGGTACTGCGGGGTTTGGAGGTTTGGGGGCAAGAGGTCCGGGGTTTGGAGGTTTGGGGGTTGGAGGTTCTAGGGTTGGAGGTTCTGGGTATGTAGGTTCTGGGGTTGGAGGTTCTGGGCATGAAGGTTATGCGGTTGGAGGTTCTAGGGTTGGAGATTCAGGGTATCGAGGTTCTGGGGTTGGAGGTGCTGGGTATGGAGGTTCTACGGTTGGAGGTTCTGGGTACGGAGGTTCCGAGTCAGGAGGTTTTCCATATCTTACACAATATATAGATTTTCTTACCTCACCGGCGCAGCCTGCTATGGGAGGAGGAGGAGGAGGAGCATCGTCATCGAGACTCTACCGTAATGATGATGATGATGAGGAGGAGGAGGAGGAGGATGAGGAGGAGGATAGAGATCATCATGATAGGGATGTTGGTGATGCTGGTCACGATAGTGATGATGAAGAGAGTATACAATTAAAGGATGAATGGTACTTGCTTGGGCCATGTCCAGGAGGTCCAATAATTCCTGATTTGATTCCTAGCTTTGGTGGTCACGCAGCTTTAGATTTATGGTTAGGAAAGGTAAGTTTAATATATCAATTATTTCTTAATTATTATTTTATATGTAATCAATCATATGTACACATTACATTTGCTTGTTGTATTGATCAGGATCGGGGTTGTCCGAAGATCCACACGAGGCAGGAGGTTTTAAGAAGTTTTCTAGGAAGTGTCAATGATAGGATGTTCGCTCTGATACGACGAACAGGATTATCACACCTTCCATCCTGCACATTTGAACATGTGAACCACGCTTATTTCAGCATTTATCGAGCGATGGCAACCAGACACAAATAGCTTTCATATGCCATTGGGGGAGATGACGATCACTCTTTTAGATGTACATCGTATATTAGGGCTACGAGTTGATGGTCATCCATTACATTTGGACATGACGGCGGACACGTGTGGGCAAATGATTGGTGCAATGGGTGCCTTATTTGGGATGGAGGAAATGCAAGTGAATGAAGTCACTCGAAAGGGCGGGCTTCCATTTAAATGGCTGCAAGAAGTATGTGAATCATACTGGTTAGGGGACGAAGCAAAAGCGATCGGGTATACTTTATGGTCGATCGGCTTATCGCTGTTTGTCGATAAGACGGTTGATAAAGTTAATCCATACTTTATCATTTTCCTTCAAGATCTTAGCCAGGTTGAAGGTTATGCATGGGGTGCAGCCATGTAACACCCCCAAAATTCACTCCTGAAAAAATTTTTTTGAAAGGATAAAGCGGAAGCTAGGAGAGAATTTGGAGAATGTTACCGCCACATCTAACACAAGATAAATGTCCACCATCTATCTTATGCTAGATGCAAGGCTAAAACCTGTCAAACAGAATTTTAAACATCAATGCCGTAAGGATAAACTCCCACAAGGAGATATCCACAGGCAGATGGCAAGTGAATCAATTCACTAAATAAAATCATCGCTGAATCAATCAGCGGAACCTGTGAAATAAATCCGAATTTTAAAAGCTTATCAGAGTACGATAAATTAAAAGTTAATTACAATACCCTTGAATTTTAAATACAATACTTGAGAATTCCAAATACAATTACAGTTAAATAAGACAAATCCCGACGGATCAAATTCCGGATTGCCTACTCTCTCAAGCCAGGTCTTCCACCCAAATATAATATCTGAACTCAAACCTGCACAAGAAGTCTGCTCCCCACCATCAGTGGATCATCACAGGACCCATTCAACCAGTGTAGCATCAGTACGGGTCCGGTACTGAGTAAATCAAGACCACCCAATTCAGGGAAGGAAACATGAAACACGTAAGATATGAAAGACTCTAACTTACAATTCTCATGCTCAGTTATACATGTATTACATACAATAGAACATAGGGTCACGAATTCATACTTATGAATACATTACTAAACATGACAACACATAACATACAAGCGTATAAGAAATCACGATCACATGCTAAACAACATCAATCCAACGATCTGATAATAATCATTATTACATCCGATTTTATTTATTTACGATGAGTTCAGGGACCCCACTATTCTTAAACCGGTGGAACGGTCTGAAGCACCTCTCGGGGACAACACACCCGAGCCACTATTATCATCCGGTGGAACGGATCCTACACCTCTCAGGGCAAAACGCTCCTGAGCCACTATTCTGAACCGGTGGAACGGCTTGAAGCACCTCTCGGGGACAACACACCCGAGCCACTATTATCATCCGGTGGAACGGATCCTACACCTGGTCCTGACTCACGTAATCTTCCACTTTAAATAATTAATGTCTTATCCATTACTTAACTCATATCATATTCTTATTCACGTTGAGCATAGGGCCCCACTATTCTTAATCCGGTGGAACGGACTGAATCACCTCTCAGGGACAAGTCACCTGAGCCACAATTATCATCCGGTGGAACGGATTCTACACCTCCCAGGGCAAAACGCTCCTGAGCCACTATTCTGAACCGGTGGAACGGCTTGAAGCACCTCTCGGGGACAACACACCCGAGCCACTATTATCGTCCGGTGGAACGGACCCTACACCTCGGCCCAACTCACGTGATCTTCCACTTTAAATAATTAGTATCTTATTCAATGATTTTAACCGACCGTAAACTAGGCCCACATAAATAATTCCATGGCATAAGAATACAGCATAGGGTATCATATAATTTCAATCAATATTTAACCATTCAAATAATCAAATACATACCATATCCAAATGTCATGTTAACACACATTTGCATTAAGGCTATAAACTTGTACATACATGCAATTACCACACAGAACACAACATCCACTTGACATAATTAATTAATCGATAGACATACTTATCACCTTTCACTTCAAGTAGACATACATCCAAATTCAGCCATAGGTAAAGGTAAGTAATGACTTACCTCAATCCGAAGCTAGCTAAGCAAATTGAGAAAGAGGGAGAGCTATCGAAGGCTCAACAATCCACAAAGAAGTTTTCCTAGATCGCCGATAGAAATCGGAACTAAGTTAGAAACTATCTTATCAATTAATAATTCACATATTCTAACAAAATCAAGACAAACGACCTTTATTGGAAAACGTGTCCAAAACTTAGGACTCAAGAGCATAGCTCTATTAAGATTTAAGATTAAAATATAAATCAAATGATTTAAAACCCAAAGACAGAAATCAATTTGATAAAAGACACACAGCATAATCGATTTTATAAAACAATCCCTGAAGATTAGGGTTTTTAAATGCCTAAACTACGAATCGACCAAATCACTTCGATCACCTCAAATTGATAGTTTTAAAACACAATTAAACTAATTTTAGATAAATCTAGATAATCAATTTCAACAAAACAATATTTCGATTAACCAATTCAAGACGATCCGTTTTAAAAATTAGGGTTTTAAAGCCAACGACACAAACTCAGGTAATTCAAATCAATTAATTTCAATTAAAGGTATTAGAATACAATTAGGATCATTTCAACTATTTCTACAAATTTAATTTTAGAAAAACTATTATACACATGACAAATTTCATAATCTCACTTAAAATCTAGGGTGTTAGGCCCGAAAATGCGATTCGGTTGAATTCTATTAATTTAATTAAATTGAATGTTTAGAAATGCAATTAAACACATTTTATAACATATCAAATAATCAATTGATCAAAACCGCTAAAAGAAATACCCAATTTAGCACAATTAGGGTTTTTGAGCCCGGAACGCAAATCCGATAAATTCTTGCTAAAATATATAAATTGATGGTTCGGAAATGAAATTAAATATATTCTAATATAAATTGTATAGTCAATTGAATAAAACGACCCGATTACACAATCCAATTTAGACCCGCAAGAGTTTTGACCTAAAAATCCAATTCCGATTAATTACACACAATTTTCCCAAATCAACGCTTCCGATATGAAATTAAATACATTTCAAACGATATTGTAAAATCAATTGAGCGGAACGACTCAATTACGTAACCCAATTTCAATACACACGAATTTTGACCTAGAAATCAAATTCCGATTGATTCCGCATAAATTTCTCAAATTGACGGTTCCGACATGAAATTAAATACATTTAAAAACATATTGTATAATCAATTTATCCAAAATCGCCAAATTGGACGGATCCGAAAAATTTGGGCATAACCCGGCCTAAAATTCAATTTTCCAAATTCCGAACACAAACCATACAATTAACATATCCAAATCAATCTTACAGCACATATATACATAATACAACAATTAATTTAGCTTATCACAAGCTAAATCACACTCAATTAATCAAATTCAATATTAGGGTTTTCGGAAATTTATTCCCAACGAAATCAGTAAAAATCGGAGCAAGGAGGGCTGGGGAAGCTTCGTCGGAGGCCGGAGGTGGCTCGCCGGTGGTCGGGAGATGTCGACGGTGGCCGGGCGGTGGCGGCGCGACCTGCACGGTTGCTGCTGCTGTGCGCTGCTGCTGGTGGCGCGTAGCTGCTTCGACGGCTCCTGCTGCGGCTGTTGCGCAGCTGCGGCGTCGTCGGTGGTGGCAAGGGGCAGCAGGTTGGAGGTCGACGGCCGGCGAAGGAGGAGCAGGGAGGAGGAGGTCGAGGCTGGGGTTTCTGGGCGCAGAGAACAGGGGGTCGGGAAGCAGAGAAGAGAATGGGAGAAGAGAAGAGAAAGGGAAAGAAGTGGGGTTGGGTCGGGGCACCGGTCGGGTAGGTTCTTTTTTTTTTTTTTTTCTTTTTTTTTTACAAATACATATATAAGATAAAATATTAAAGGTTTAAAAATTATTATTGGAATATTTTATCTAAAATTCATTAAACAAAAATTATTTCGTAAGGTTCCGAAAGCTAATAATTAATAAAAAGCTATATAAAGAATTTCGGAAACATTTTCGGAAAAACTTACCAACGAATATAAAAATTTGTATTATTTACGGAAATATATTATAAGACCTCGAAATAATATTTAAAATCATAAAAGTAAATATTTAAATTAAATTCTAATAAACCGAGACTAATTTAAATAATTTCTGAAATCGATTTTCCGTAACCAAAAATCGTAAAACGGAAGAAGATTAATTCTGGAAAGAAATTCACAAATAAACTCCGAAAATCTTTTTAATTTAAAACTTCCCGAACATATTAACGATTTTTAAAAACGAATAAATTTAAAGTCGGAAATATTTTCTACGGATAAAATTATTAAAATAACTTTAACTATTTAAACCGAAATTTTATAATTTAAATAATATATTTCGTTAACGAAATATAACTCCAAAATAAAATCGTAATCACACGACGAAGTTATAATCGAAAATGAATCTAAAATATTAAAAATCAAAACACGAGAAAGAAAGGGAATATATATTTTTAACCGAAAATCGAAATCATAAGAATATAATAAAATCATGGTCGTGAACGAATTCATCTAAAATGGTTCGCAACGACAACAATTAATTAAATTCAAATATGAATTCGAAAACGTCGATAAATCCATAAAACGAATCGAAATTAAAATAATTAAATATTTACATCAAATTACGCTAATAAAATCATTAGGCTTAATAAAATTAGGTTTCAAAATCCGGGGTATTACAAGCCACACTTGCTTTTTTATATCGACAGCTTGGCATGGCTTCTAGAGCCGACGCTGCTCAATTGTCTGGATGCATGACTCTATTACAGGTAATTTTATAATCAATATATATATACATATATGCCATACTCTATATTCATTATGATGGCTAACAATCGAATATTATGACAGACGTGGATATATGAATACTTTCTTGGGTTTGGAGTGGAAAGATCTGGGTATGATCCAGACCATCCTCGTTGTATAAGGTGGTCTTGTGGCCAGAAATTCAAAAATCAATTGGAGACGCTCGAGTACTTTCGGGCAAAGATTGATGTTATGTCTGCGTCGAAGGTATGCTAAATCAATTATTTTATCCTCCTATATTATATTTGTGATATCCATATTTACTTGAATATTTTCGTGAAAGGTTAATTGGGATCCGTACGGAGTTGCTGATCCATATATATATTGTCGTATGGCATTCTATCACGGTTGTATACACTGTTTGGCCAAAGTTGAACCACATATGCCTGATAGAGTGACACGACAATTCGGTTATACACAAGTCATCCCTGAGGAGCCCATCAAGCCAAATAGAAACTCATACAGAGGTCCTTCCCTGAAGAAGTACAAAGTATACTATGCACACATGCTCGGGCAATGGTTCTTGAGGTATGAACATATTTTGGGCCCGGATGTTTTTGGACCAGCTGTTGAATACCCATGGGAAGTGGCCGATGATTATATGGATTGGTATGTTCCGAGAACGCATAGATATATATTGGCTACGACGGAAGAATATTTGGCTGAACATGCGAACGATGATCATCATATACCAGCCGAAAAACGTCTGAACAAAGCACGTAAAACTATTCGTCGATTGTATTGGAGGGGAGAGCCAGCTCCAAATTATGAGCAGTTAGTTACATGTATCGAAACCCTTGTGCGTGATTTAGGAGTTACTCCACCTCGACATGGCCATTTGTAATGAACTTCATGTATTACCGTATTGTTATGTGAAAACATTAACATATGTTTGTTAGAATTAATACCACCTGTCCTTATTATTTTACCATTGACTATTTGTGTTCAAATTTAAAAACATATCAAGTGTTTTTTTATATATCTATAGTTTAGAACTTCGTGATAGAAATTATACTATATTTTATAAAATTACCACGTACATGTTACAAAGGATGTAAACTTAAATAAATGTACCATCCTAATTACAACAATTCTATATTAAAGTTGAGTCCGAAGATAAAGGATGAGGGTCTTGTGTGTCATCATTTACCAATGCACGCCATTGTTCGAATCTTGAAGAATATTGCGTATTCCATGTTGAAACGCTGTTATCACGATATCTATTCCAATTGGTATGTACTGGTGGGAGTGGAAAACTTTCTAGAAGATATACATGTAGAAAAAAAACTATTATGTCAGCCATTCATATCATATTGAAATGGAAAAATTCTTCATTAAACTTAGTGCTCACCGATATGTAGTGACTCATGTCTTGCAAGAAAAATATAGTGACTTCAGTTTCAGGACCTTGAATTCCGTGCATAGCCACTAAAGGTAGGAATGAACTGCATGCATTCAATGAGTAATATGCGAACAACACACAGTAACGGGTTGCAATGACATGACCAATATCAGACATTTCCATCCAGTGCGCCATCGGAGCTGGCCCTTCCCAGTGGGCAATAGTATTAATAACTTGATCAACTCTTTCATAGACGAACACATTCTCGTACAACTGTCGTCTCGCCAATATCTCATGATACAAGTCGGTACGAATCTGAACCCATCGTTCTTCATCTCCTAGTATAATAGAAGCCAGTGCTCTGAAACCACAATTCCCATCTCCTAAAACATTACACCAGCTACTAATATAAGGAACTATATGTCGATTCATTTGAGTCACATATGGAAATTGAAATTGGCATGATGACAGAAATGCCGATTGCCGTCCCCGACCCCGACCCCGACCCCGACGTTGAGTTGATCTAGGACGACTACAAAATTGTTGTTCTGTATACTCCCAACTAGATTGTTCCCTTCTAGTGGAGTTCCTTGGTTGACCCTTGTGCTGCCGTACTTGTGGCTCGTCGAAAGGTGTTCTCTGGGGAACTGCAATATTAAATATCTCTCTAGCCAACTGATTCTGTATTTCTGGTGGCTGGCGCATAACAGATTCCATCGAAATATGGAGCAAGTGAGATGCAACATCAACTGGTTCTTGGGGTCTCGGTGGAGTAATGGGTCCATCTATGTCGAGTTTCTTCCAAAACGGATGAATAGCCGACAGGGGGATTGACATGTAGTTATGAATGTATGTTTTAATTTCATGCGTACACGGTATCCCGTGCGTACGACGCATGTAACATCCACATAAATCATCATTCCCACTTACATGCTCAAGTCTCTGACACTCGTTGTTCACCAATTCCATTGCATATAAAGAAACATGACCCCTCAAATTGGCATAAATATCACTTGTAGCAAAATGAGGAGTGTTGAACCGAGACCTCTCAAGCGATGCTTTTATCTCATCATGTTGTAATTTGAAAAACGTGTGCATTTGTTTGTGGACTGTATTGAAGCTGCCCCGTGATGTCTCCAGGAATCTTTTTAAAGATCCATGAGCTCCTTCAACCCTGTTTGTTACAAAAATTTATTTACTTAACTTTATCAACATAAAAGAAGCTCAATCAGCTATCACGGTTGCAAGAAAATATAAATCATACCTATTCGTTGTAAGTTGATGGATATGGAACGCGTCACTAAAGAATGCTGCAACAATTTTATGTTTGTAGGGTTGTAGCCAATTCGTCTTGAGATACGAAATTAGACTGGGCATGCTTCTGTAATCTTCCTCTATTGACAACAATCGTGCCTCATATGTTTCTTCGTCCGTGGCATCTATCAAATTTTTCCATCGTGACATAAAACCACGTGCGAACGATGAACGACCATAAAGTTTCTTACATTTTTCCTCGACATTCTTATTCACATGAAATCTGCATAATAAATGTTTTGAAGTAGGAAAAATATGTTCCACAACTGAAATTAGAGCAAGTTCTCTCGGTCGGTAATAATGGTGGTTGGAAGCATATATGGATCCATTAAGGTCTTTAATCTCTCAAGCACCCAGAAATAATTTTCCTCCTTCTCAGATGACATATATGCACATGCAACGTTGAAATTCAATTGTGTTGGTGTTAAGCCAATAACTTCAAGTAAGGGCATTCCGTATCTATTTGTCTTATACGTGCAATCCATTTTTAAAACAAAAGGAAATGCACGTAAAATATTAACAGATACGAGGGATGTGCGAACAGATGCTCACTTATTACGTTTGATTGAGGCTCACTTCGATGCCACTGAAAATAATTATTCTCAACCAACATACTCATGACATGCTGTAACATTGTTTGACCATCCATTTCTTCGGACCTAAGCTTCTGTCAAGCATTATAAATATGCCTCCTCATACTCACATTACCTTCAAATTGTTTTTGAAGAAGTGGTATGATTTGTTGTGGCTTCACGTTAGCTGTAATAAGTTCATCAACAAATTGAACTTCATTTTCTGTCAACTTACCAAGAACAGCATGACCTTGCTCATAATTAGCCAATTCGTGATTGTGTGTCCCGTTCCTAACTACCACTTGCCATCCACCATTATTATTTTCAACACCAATAATAAAAAAAGGACAATCGGTTTTTGTTGAACAAGTATTACGTGCACCTTCGGTATCTGTTGGTCTAGTACGGATGTACGTACCACTTCGTTCACATCTTATCGAGACTCTACCCGCCCCTATACCATTTCCTTTTCTAGAACCTTTGATAATCAAAATCATCTTATGAGTTCTACCTATTTTCTTAACCCATGTCACAAGTTCATCCCGATCCGAAAATATTTCATCCGTTACAAAAAATCTCTGATAATTTTCACTCGTAAAAGATGTATTCCCCATGTCCTGAAAAAAAGAGTTTACCATAATAATATAATAACAAAAAACTATAAATTTCATGTAACTAATTTTTTCGCCACAATTTACAATACTTAAAAAATAATATTTTACCTCTTCGTTGAAGTTGTAATTAATATTGGGAGAATGCATTTGCGTATCTTCTGCATATCCATAGCTTCCTGGTATTGTAAATCTATCATCGTAATACGATGGGGTTCTGATCCCATCTTCGTAGCTCATCGGACTTCCGAAATCATCGTACCCTATCGAAGTTTCAAACTCTTCGTAGTTTGAAGAACTTCCAAATTCATTATTCATTGTGAGTGTTTAACAAATATTGAAAAATTATATCTCAACCTTCAACTAACAAAGTTTCTGCAGAATAGAAATATTGAGTTGAAGAATACGATCGGGTAAGCTGTTCCTTTATATAGAAGGCTTCATGTTCCTATCCCTGACGAGCTTAACATACCATCGTACAATTATTTTATTTACAAAGATATGCAACAGTAAAATTATTCTACGTACCGTCCTACAATACTATTTGCAGAAGCCACACACATTAACTATCCCTGCTAGCAACCTTCGATTCATTGTATATTAATATGATCGGCCAAACTTGCCGAAACACCAACAGTAATATGATTTATTATCACGCAAGATTATTTTGTCAGAAGTACGCGTTACTGAAACACCAACAATAATATGATTCATTGTCAGGTAAGATTATTTTTTCAGAAGTACGCGTTACTTTTACTGTGTACAATCTTTGAATCAGCGTTTTTGTTATTTGGAAAACAAAATTTTACTCCATAGAAAATATATTTTATCCTTATCTTATATTTTTTTAATTATAAATATATTAATTTAATTTTGTATCAAATATTTATATAAATTCTGATTTTTTTAATTATAAATAATAATTATTTACAAACTTTTCGGCCAAAATTAAAAAACAATAATAATAATAATAATTGGTGAATCAGCAGATATTACCGATGGAATGGCCTGGTTTCGGCAATAATTGCCGATGCCCTGGCGCTGAAATAAAAAAAAATTGGTCTGGTTTCGGCAAAAATTGCCGATCCCCTGGGCCGGTTTCGGCAAAAATTACCGAATTGTCGGCCAAAAAATATATATATATGCTGCATTTCGGCAATAATTGCCGATATGTTTCGGCCGAAATTGAAAAAAAAAATTTTGGTGCATCGGCAGTGTTTGCCGATGTCTTGGCCTGCTTTCGGCAATAAGTGCCGATGGCCTGGGCCAGTTTTGGTAAAAATTGCCGAATATTATCCATTGTTTCGGCTAAAATTGCCGATGCCAAGGTCACTTTCGGTATTTGTTTTCCGCCGAGTAAAAATACGTTTTCCATATAACAATACCCTAGAGAAAAGGACTCTAAACAATTATATAATAAAAAATAATTAAATTTTCATTCAAATAAATTGTTAAATTATATTTATATTTAGTTTTTATTATTTTCCTCTCTATTTTTACTGTATATTTGTGTGTACTTATTTTATTGTGATTGAATAAATAATTTTTACTGAGAAATAAATCAAAACCCTATCTTATATTTTGAAATATAATATTAATTTAATTGATCTTATAATTTTCTTTTGACCTTAATTTAATTGTTAAAAATGATATTTATGATCTATTGAGTATGATTTATATAATGTATGTCTCATTCTAGTTTCTTTAGAGTAATAGTATATAGAATTATTTACTTTTTAGGTGATTATATGAATATGCTAGAATTTATATATATAAATTGTAGCTATGTTAGATAATAATTTACCTAATATTTTTATAATTATAGCCAGAGTAGTGGTACACTTATATAATTTAATAATAGTTAATATTAACACTAGGTCATATTAATTATTTTAGGAAAGTAATATAAAGTATATAAACCTGATTTTGGTTTACAACTTGGTTAGTTTTTTTCTTATGATCGAAAGATATCTTAAATATTAATGTTACATTTAGACTTAGTCCAATAGTGGATTTTGAATTCCTTGATACATTTGTTTTATTGGTATTCACTCATATTTATTTTATTATTTAATTTTTATTATTTTTATTTTTTTCCATAATTGTATTTTTCTTATTATTTATTTTGTGTGATTTAGAGTCTTTTATTTTATTTTGTGTAATTTTTAGTCATTATAGAGTGCTATTGGTGATTTTCATGACAGGTGGTTTGGAAGTCCATGGTTTTGGTTTTCAACCATACACCTAATATTTTGTTAACTAGAGAAGAGTTCTTAACAATTAAGAAGAAAGGGTTGTGAGGCTATAAGGAGAATAAGGTGAGGTAAGTGGGTCTAAGACTAGAGAGATGCTTGGTTGGATAAGGTGGGCCATGAGTGAAAGATTATGGTAAAGCATTCTACTTCGAAGAAAGTTTGACTATATTATGTATATGAGTTGATTGGAGTTTAGCAAAAGAAATACCTCAAGCTATATAGTATAATTCTGTAACACCTCAATTTTTATTACTAAAAAAATTTGTTTTATAGTAGAAGCATAAAAGTAAAATATTGGAGGTTACCTTCGTAATTGATACAAGTCTGGTTTGTCCAACCATCCTTACATCAATCACAAGGCTAAAATCATTTATAGTAACACAAGGAAATTACAAATGGAAGAAACATTTATATTACAACAGGAGTTTGGAGCCTATCTCCAAATTACAATAAACAAAATACAAAGTAGGGATACCATAGATCAAGAGTTTAAAAAGGTATCTAGGTAAATATATCATCCGGATCACCCAAACACCCAGTATAGATAATAGATTACTCATCCCCACATAGTACATCATAAGCAACATAGTCATATAGGGGATCTTCCGAGACCTGCACAAAAGAATTAGGGTCTCCTGCTCGTGGAAATAAGCAACACCCATAAAAAGGGTGGTCAGTACATTAGGTACTGAGCAAGGAAACAATACTAACAAATCATGGTTACAAATAACACATGCATTCACAGCAGGTGATAAGTACAAATTCAAATAAATGAAACACCTCATAAGATAAATATTGATGCAAGCCTTTTTATTCGATATAACCATTCTCATTCTTTTATATACGTTGAGTATATGAACCCCACTATTCTTAAATTGATTGAACAGTCTAAAGTATATTCTCAGGGATAATACACCTGAGCCACTATTATCTCCGGTGGAACGGATATAAAAACATCACCTTAGTCCTTAATCATGTACTCTTCCACTTTAGTTATTAGTGTCTTTTCCATAGGTTCTACTAATATATTTTCATTCATAATAAGCATGGGCCCACTATTATTAATCCGATGGAACAGACTAAAACACCTTCTTAGGGCAAAACACTCTCGAGCCACTATTATCTCCGGTGGAATCGATGTTTAAAAAAATCATCTTCTCAGAGCAAAATGCTCCCAAGCCACTATTATCTCTAGTGGAACGGATATAAAAATATTACCTTACCCCTACTCATGCGCTATTTCACTTTAAATGATTAGTATCTTATTCATAATTGATTCATAGGCATTGAACACATTGAGGCATATAAGCACATAACATAGGTTAAGATCCTTAATCTCCTTAAACCCTAGTTTTACACTCCTAGCATCATTCTCACATATTGATCATTCAACCACCAATTATAATATATCATTCTCAAATATTATCATACCCGTAAGTCATGGTCTAACTCCCACGTCATATACATACAATATTAATCTTATCCCAAAGTACTACTTATAGAATTACCAAAAATCTAATTTCACAGGTGTTCATAATTCTTCCCATAATATTCGTATGATTACCAAATTCAATGTGAATCCCTATAATTCCAACCTTAGCAATATATCTAGAATTGTGGAATAACTTTAGGGTTTTACACATGGAATGCTAAGATTATCATTTTAGGTCATTATGTCTTAATTAGACCATCATCTCATTTTAAAGGACCTAAGACAAACAATAATTATTCCAAAAAAAATTCTCAAGATATCATTACCATATTTTAATCTACCTAACACATTACATTACTAAAATTTCCATATGAACCCATAATGACCAAAATGCCCTTGATAACCAATAGCCATTATTTTATAAAATCTTGTATCTTCCACAACTATTTTTTTTTTCAAATTCACCACTTATTATCAAACCTCATAAATATGCTTATGACCACTTATCATAGCTTACTTGGCCTATCTTTCATGCCATAAAATATATTCCTCAAAAATACGTCATTACCATAATAAAATTCATATCCATACCTCTTACCCTTTCTTACTTTCTTTCAAATATATATTCCACATAATCACAACATAAATTAAATCATATAACAACAATATTATGAAAAATACAAATATCCATAAAAGAAAATAACATAAAAATACTAAAACATTGATTAGTATAATTACCGACTAGGACACTGAGATCTAAGCACGTAAATCCTAGACCTCCTCCTCCAAGATTACCAGAATATCACCTACGAAAAATGACATAATAAAAGGTTAGGTTTGAAGAGTATAATCAAGGGACATTTTAAAGTAAAGGAGGGTAAAAACAAAAATAATTAGAGTAAAATGGAAGCTTGAGTTGTGTGGTGGAATGTATGGTGGAGCTATGGTGAAAATTTGGTGGTGTTTAGATAAGGTTTGGATATGAAAATAGGGGTGCACAATTGAAATGGGGAGTTGCACTGGCACGCTATAGGTTGTGCACACCTAGGTCAAGATTTAAAATCATGCACAACTAGGCTATACAAAGAGGTACGGTTGTGCTCAATCACTGGCAAAATAAACTTAATTTGAACAAATGTGTACGAGCATGTGATAGACCGTGCATGGGTGTATGGGCGTGCAATAAGATAATGTTGTACGGTCATGCTTGAGGGTGGGTCTAGGTCGTGTATCTTATAAAAACAAGACAGATAAGAGGGAATAGAGGGGAAAATGGTGGAGGTTAGAGGAAATGGCCGACGATGGCGAAGGGGAAGGATAGGGTGACCTTGGTGGTTAGTCCACTGGTCGATGGTGGTGCACGGTGGTTATGGTGGAAAAAATAGCGGCACGGTTGTGCAAAATAAGGCACAACCGCATGGGAAGAAGAAAGGAAGAAGAAGAATAAGAAGAAGAAGAAGAAAGGAAAAGGGATCTTGAGGTAGTTGATTTTGGAAAAAGTATGGGAAAGAAATGGCACAAACAAATGAGGAAGAAGGAGAGTGTGTAATGTGTATATATATATGGATACAGGGCACACAAACAGGTGAAAGAAAATGATAGAGGGAGGCGTGTGAGTGGGCAATGCAAGAGGATGGTGCAGGTCAGGCACGAGGGGAGGCATGGAGATGATGGTTGTGTGTGTTGGGGTGAAATTGCAAAGGGTACAGACAATGGATGGTGATGGTTGTGTGTGAGAAAGTTGCATGAGAATGAAAAAGAAATGCCTGGGGAGATGATGGTGTGTAGATTGAAATGCCCCAAAAATCATAATTTTATTATTATTATTAAATAAGATTTTTATTTTGAAAGTTAATCAAATAATTTACTTTTATTAAAATAAAAGGAAGTTAATTAGGGCAAATCAAGAAGAAATTTATAAGTGTTTTAAATAGGAGGAATTGTGGTATTTTAAGATAATTAAGGATTTTATTTTGGAAATTAATTAGATAAATTACTTTATTTAAATTAAGAAGGATAAATTAGTTTCAGATTAATATAAAATTTATAAATAATTTAATTGGAGAAAATTAGAGTGTTTTGTTAATTAAAATGGAATTCAAGAAAATTCTTTCAAAAATCCCTAAATTAACCTAAAAAGAGAATTTAATTATTATTTTAATATTTATATTTTATTAAACATCCCAAATTACCCAAATTATATTAATTAAGCCAAGCCCCATTTTCCCTTATTTTCCCTTTTTCTTTTTTTTTTCATTTTCCCCCTCTTTTTCCTTTTTCCTTCCTTCCTTCTCTTCCTTTTTTTTCTATTTTCCCACGACCTAGGCCGACCCGTTGGCCCAACTCTCCCTTCCACCCTGTGCGGCCCAGCTCCCGTGCCTCTCCTCTCCCCCTCTCCCAGCCGGTTCGACCTTTCTTTTTCTTCCTTTTCTTTTCCGTGGACCGCCGGTCCACTACTCCACTTCATCTTCAACCTCCACACACCCGCAACTGAGATTTTCGCCGAAAAAAGCCTGCAACGCCCACGCCAACTGCACCGCCCATTCCTCCCCTCTCCTCTCGTTGACTAACCTACAATTTTGACCAAACCATTCCTCTCTTCTCCTGCACGCCATCCCTCTCTCTCCCCAACAACGCACGGTCTGCACACGCAGACCACTCTCGCCGGACAACAGATATATCCCTACCCCCTACTCTCCCACACATCCTTGTCACTTTCCCTTCCCAATTGGCCTATAAATAACCTCAAAGGCTGCCTTAATCGGGTTTGGAATTTGAAGCCCAGAAAAAACCAAACAGTGTGCCGCCCTTCTTTAGCCAACCAATCCTTCGCCGTCGGCCACCCTTGTCGCTCGTTCCGCCCACCAAAATTCTCCCTACACTGCCCTCTACACAACCCAACCACCATCCTTCCTTGCCTTGCCCTGCACGAGCCGCCTCAGCTGTGCAAAGTTGCCTCCCCGAACAACCCCTTTCGACCCCCCGCGACACCTTTGCACCGCTGGTTGCCGCCGATACCACCGCTTGTTGCGCCGTCCCTACCCCCCAAAACAACCAGGGGATCCTTCCCTACCACCCCATACCTCCATTTTCCCCTACTTCCCTCTCCCCTAGCCTCCACATCCACCTCTCCCATTTCTTCCTTCCTCCACCGCCGCGGCCGCCGGCACCACCACCTAGCCTAGGTTGTTCCCCAACTCCTTAACCCCTAAACCATTGTTATTAATGTGTTAATGATTTTTAATATTATTAACTATTATTATTAGTGTTATTATGATTATTATTAACATTATTATTATTATTACTATTATTACTACCACTATTATTACTATTAGGTCCTAAAATTTATCCCTAAGAACTTCTAATTAATGGTATTAATTAATACTAAAACCTTTTTGTGTTATTATTATTATTATTACTATATTATTACTATTAATATTACTATTACTATTACTATTACTATTATTATTCTCATCATCATCATCATCATCATCATGTTTATTACTCTAACTATGACTAACATCGTTATTATCTCTACTATTATTATTATTTTAGTATTCTCACTACTATTAGTATTATTGCTATTATTATTATTATCATTATCGTTATTATTATTATTATCATGGTTATGGTGGTTATTGTTATTATTATTACTATTATTATTATTATTATTATTATTATTATTGTTCTTACTCTTAGTATTATCATCATCATCATCATCATCATCATCATCATCATCATCATCATCATTATTATTATTATTATTATTATTATTATTATTATTATTATTATTATCAACATTATTATTATGATTATTATCAACATTATTATTATTATTATTATTATTATTATTATCAACATTATTATTATGATTATTATCAACATTATTATTATTATTATTATTATCGTTATATTTACTATATTTATTACTTTAACTATTATTACGATTGTTATTATCCTTATTATTATTATTATTTAACATTATTATTTTTAGTATTCTTATTATGATTAGTATTTCCACTATTATTATTATTATTATTGTTGTTGTTGTTGTTGTTGTTGTTGTTGTTGTTGTTGTTGTTGTTGTTGTTATTGTTATTATTATTATTATTGCTATCATTATCACTATCATCATCATCATCATCATCATCATTATCATCATCATCATCATCATCATCATCATCATCATCATCATCATCATCATCATTATTATGTTTATTATTCTAACTATTATTATCATTGTTATTATCTCTACTATTATTATTTTTAGTATTATTATTATTATTATTATTATTATTGTGATCATGGTTGTTGTTGTTGTTATTATTATTATTATTATTATTATTATCATTATTATTAGTATTACTAATACTACTACGATTTCAATTATTATTATCATCATTATTATCATTAGAACCATTATTATTATTATTATTATTAGTAGTAGTAGTAGCAGCAGCAGTAGTAGTAGTAGTAATTGTTATTAATAATATTGAAACCCTTACTATAATACTATAGATTTTACTAAGACTTACTTTGATTAGTGGTGATTCGTTTAAACTATCTTGAGAATAATAATAACCCTACCTTTTATTTGTAAACTACTATTATTAATATTAGCCTTAGTATTAGGCCATGATAGGGGTAATATAGGAAAATTATGGTAATTTCGGTAGAGGGAGATTAACCCTTAGTATTTCTCTCTTATAGGTGAACCGGGTCAAAACCCCCACGAGGCGTAGGAGCGTGCTCCAAGCCCAACGCCGATTTAGGTAAGGACGTAATTAAGGCCACCTGTGTGTTACGTGTTTTACTTACCTTGGGTGCCTTGTATGATTTATATGTTGTGTTCTATATGTTATCTGTTTTATTGTGTAGCGCAGCTTGGAACCAAGATATGTTCTCTTGCTCTTGTCTGGTATGTGCTAATATGGATATGCTGCAAATATGATGTGATGTGATGTGACATTAGGAAATGCGTGCTAAGTTATTTGATGAGGTGTTGTGGAATGGGGGCATGAAAGAGAAAAATGAGAAATTAAGATGACCAAGGTGAAGTAAGTTGGCCAATGTAGGTAAGGACGACCTAGATAATCTGTGATCCGGGATTGGACGAGTAAAAGGGGAATTAAATAAAATGGAAGGGTGGAAGAAACTAAGGTTACATGGGAGGAATGAGGGTTTGCATGGAAATAATAGGGTTTGGCATGGTAGAGATCAAGGGGTTTGCATGGGGAGGTTAAGGTCCGCATGGGGGCAAACCTTACGTATGGAAGGTTACTTTGGGATGTAGAGAAGGCAATGGAAAGTTTGTTTGGGAGTCTGGAGGCTCGAGGTGAAAGATAGTACATAGGATAATATAAGGGTACATAGGGACCAACTAGGGTTTGGGGAGGAAACCCTAATTTGAGGAGGTGGAAAGAGAAAAAGAAAATAATAAAAATAAATGAGAAGGAGCGAGGTATGAGGGGAGAGTTGAGTCTGAGGGTCATGACACGTGGGGTGTTATAATAGTGTGGGTTGTGGGAGGAAGAGAAGGAAGGGCCACATAGGCCCAGATTAGGGTTTTTGGTGAAAACCCTAGGGTAAGGTGGTGAGTAGACCTTGGGGTATAAGGTGGTGAGCCTTGACTCACACACTTAGAAGTTAGGTTCCTGGTGCGAGAAAGTGGGTTATGGGAAGGATGTCGAGGCAAGTTAGGAGGTGCAAAAGTCTCAAGATATGGGACAGGCCCTCCTGGGAGGATAAGGACGGATATAGTTAGTCATGCATGCCAATGGTGAAAATCTTTTGAATAAGATATGTTAATACACTAATCACTTACAGAGGAAGATGTTGAGCCCGACCCAAACCGGTCCACCGGCAAATAATAGTGGCTAGGGTCGGGGTGCCCTACATGACCGGTCAACCGACAAATAATAGTGGCAGGGTATGTTACCCTCATGACCATTCCACCTGCTATAATAGTCGGGGATTCCGTGCTCAACAAACCAATCATAATAATGATAAGAAATGGGAAAGATACGATTATTTATAGTGGAACACCTTGTGAGTCGGGGACAGACCGGTCCACTCATAAATAATAGTGGCAGGGTATTTGGGGGGTGTTACTAGATCGAGCAGCTTGAGAAGGAGAAAAGGGTGAGGGATGATGGATAATGGTGGCTACAATGGTGAGAGTGATGGTTGATGCAAGATGCAAGTTGTATAATAAGGCTAGTCAAATGTTACAACAAGGATGATGGGAGAAAGGAGAAATGAAGGAAAAGAAAAGAAGAAATAAAAGGAAAAAGGGAAGTTTTAAGATTAGTTTTAGATAAACTTTGGATTAGCTAGATAGGATTATTGATAAATTTTAGTGAAAATAGGATCGGGTTACAAAGTATGGTTTATCTAGGTTAAATATTTAGATTCGGTTAGGATTTCAAGATTAAAAAATTTGGTTAAAGCTAAAATAATATTTTATTGAGATTAGAATCAAATTAGTGTATTAATGATACAGGATTAGACTAAGTAAAATTTCAGGGTATTACAAATTCACCTAATCATTTCCGACATACATTATGGTAATATATCTAATGTATCTTCTTTTACATAATATATGTGATTTGTTTTTTCTTTGCAACTTTCTTTGCCTTTCCTTTCAAGATATTGTTACTCTATTATGCTAATATCTAAGCTATTGTAATAACAGAAATGGATTGCTATTTGAAATATTTCTAACCCTAATTCCTTGATGATTAGTCTTTTAATCTCTTCCTTAACCCTTAACATTTATTTGGACACCTTACTCATGCACGTCAAACCCTCATTTTTACCTTTCTACTTTTCAAACCATAGTTTTTTTTTCAATTCAACAGAGAGACAGTTAACCAAGCCTTACCTTCGGTTAACTAGCCAACAACATTCCATAACCCTTTATCTAGAGCATTCGATAGTTAATTGCTAGCCCCATCCGATTGGCTAGATCTAGGCAATTTTTACCATTCTTGATTTTTATAATTTCTTGTAACCTCAAAATCAATTTTTATGCCCAATATTTTTATATATTTTGGTTCCTTGATTAATTCTTCACATTTTCCTAAATTTTCATGATTTTTGGGAATTATTTTATTATTTTTCCCATTGTTAGTCATTTGTTATACATTCTACTTTACTTAAATTATTTTTTATATTTATTCACTTTTTTGGCATGCTGAATTCAAAATTTAAAAATCTTACACCTTATGATCAAATCACGTCTTATCCTAGCACACTGAACAAAAAATTTACCTATAATCACCTCAATAACCTTCCATCAATTCTCTTATACTCTTTCACCTATACCAATCACCCTCATCACTCCTTTTGCTTGCAAGCAACTGGTCTCATCTGATTTCTACCTCTCTCTCTCTTACTTTGGTTGATAACCATAAGGGGTTGTATGCCCCTTTAGATGGTCATTTACAATTAACCAAATTTCATACACTCCTACTTTGTTCTCTTCTCTCTACTACCTTATTCTTGTTCTTCTTGTTTTTGGGTTGCAATATCCTTAGCAATTTTCCTCATTATCTGTCCTCTCTTATCACTTCTCTCTACCTAAAAAAATGACATAAATACATGATTAGGTTAGAAGAATATAATAGAGGAAAAAGTTAAGGTAAAGGAGGGTAAAATAAAAAAAATTGTAGTCAAATGGAATCTTGAGTTGTGTGGATGTGTGGTGGAATGTATGGGGGAGCTGTGGTAAAACTTTGGTGGTGTTTGGATAAGGTTTGGGGTGAAAATAGGGGTGTACGGACGGAATGGGAAGCTGCAGAAGCTTGTTGCAGGTAGTGTACACCTCAGGTTGAGAGTTTGAATTGTGCATAACTAGGTTGCACAAGCATGTGATAAGAAATTTTAGTGTGGCTATGTGCAAGCCATGAGTCTTATAAAACATGATGAACACGAGGAAAAAGTGGGAAAAGGGGTGATGGTCAGCGAAGGTTGTGGGGAAGGATGGGGGACCTTGGGAGGTTGGTCCACCGACATTGGGTGGTGCATGATGGTGATGTAGGTGATTCGATAAGCAAAAAAAGTTAGAGAGGAGGAGGAGGAGGAGGAAGAGGAAGAAGAAGAAGAAAGGAAAAAAGGGATCTTGAGCAATGTATTTTTGATACAAATGGGTAGAAAGTAAGTCAAAATAAAAGAATAAGGAAGGAGAGTGAAGTGTGTGTATATACATATGGACATGGGCATGCGAACGGGTGAAAGAAAAATAGGGGAGGCGTGCGAAAATTGTGCAGGGTGATGATGCAGAGGTCATGAGGTGATGGTTGTATGTTGTGGTGAAATTGTAGAGGGTACATCAAGGGATGGTGATGGTTGAATGTGTGTGTTGCGTGAGAATGAGAAATGGTGGTAGGGGAATGGGGGTGTGCATACAGGAAGAGTTGGGCAGCATAGGGATAAGGTATGGTGAGGGATAATAGATGATGGTGGCTGCAGTAGAGGTGATAGGAGATGGTGTAAGTGGGACGAGGCAACACACACGCAAGAAGTAAGTTAAGTTGCAAGTTATGTAAGTCAAGAATTACGGCTGAAGAAGGTGGGAGAAGGAGAAAACAAAAAAGGAAAAAGGAGAAAGAAGGAAAAAGGGGAAAGGTTTAATATTAGTTTTATATAATTTTAGATTAGTCAAAATAGATAGGGTTTATAACACCCCCAAAATTTGCAGTTAAAATTTTTCGTTTGGTATCGAAAATCATGCACTAAAAACAGGGATTTTACTGCTGAGATCGGTACAACATTTTATTTTAATCCTTCATTTTTTTATTTTCTTCCCTTATTTTATCTCCCTTATGGCATTATATACTTAGGCTTTTTCCTCACTTCTTCTTACTCACTCCACCCTCTTTATTTCTTTTAAATCCCCACAACCTCTCAAAACCACTTAAGGCCATTAAGCATGCATGTCATACCATAACAACATACAGAAGAGCATGCCATAAATAACAAGTCATGTCATCCATATTACACATATCATAAATCATACACAACATACCCTAAGATGCACTACACACATATTTACGCCATATTCACATATAAATACACAACACATATCATTACACCCATAAGCACATAAATCATAGCAAACCCAAGCCTTAACCGTATCCTTACCTAATTGGACACAGGGCTTGGAGCATGAATCCTACGCCTCCTTACGAGAAGGGTTTTGTTCACAACCTATAAAAAATGGAGCATTAATTATTAAACCTTCTTCATACTCCTTTTTTATTTTTCTTTTCTTTTTCCTAACTAGATATTAGTAATAAGATTAATAATAATAGTAATAAGGTTAATAATAGAAAAATATTTAAAATACTTTATACTAAATACACACAAGGGTTAAGGGCACAACCAGAAAGGGAATAGCATGCTAGGTGGCGGCGCAAGGCGATGGTGGCTGTGGTGATAGAAAAGGAGGGGTTTTAGGGTTCAAAAAGAGGAGGGAAGATAGGTTTTCTTGGGAGGGTTTCTAGGTCAGAGGGAGTTGTGGTGGTGGTGGCTGTGTCTCACAACGGCGGTGGTGGTAGTTAAGAGAGCAGGAGAGAAATGGAGGAGGAAGGAGGAAAAGGAAATGAGAATTGGTGGTGTGGGAAGGTAGGGGAGGTTTTCTGGGTATGAAGGGAGGAAATGGAGGTGGTGGAGGTGTAGGGAGGCACAAGTGGCGAAGATGGGTGTAAAAGGGTAGCTCAAGCTGCCCACTTGGTATAGGTGGGGAGAGAAGAGGAAGGAGACTTAGGGGCAGGGGAGGTCTTGTTCAGTGGAGGGTGATGTAGGGAATAGGAAGGATGGGTGTGGCGACAGTTGCACGGCGCAACGACAACGATTAAAGAGGAGGTGCGAGGAGGCTGGGAGAAAGTATGGAGTGGCAGGAAAGAGAAGAATTTGAGGCATAGGGGGGTATAAATATGGGGAGAAGGTTGGGGTAGTAGACAAAGGAAGGAAGAAGATAAGGGTTGGGGTGGTTGGCTGCCGACCGACGTGCAGGCCAGCACAACTTGCACGGCCAGGGGACAAGGTAGGGTTTCAGTAGGGTTGTAGGGGGTTAGGTGGGGGTGTTGGGGTTGTAGAAGGGAGGGGACCAGTGCAAGGAAGTGACAGCTACATGCCCTACAGTTCAGGACAAGGGGAAGGTGAGGGGGGAGAGAATCAGGGCTGCGAAGCAGCTATGCTCGCTACACTAGTCAGGGGGAGGTTGAAAATGGGGGCAAAAATAAAAGAAGGGAAGAAAGAAAGGGAGAAAAGGGGAAAATAAGGGGGGAATGAATGGCGTAGGGCTGCACTGGGCAAGGCCTAGTCTGGCGAGGGAGGGGAGAAAAGAAAAAAAGGAAGAAAGGAAAAAAAAGAAAAGGAAGAAAAGGAGAAGAAAAACAAAAGCGAGGTGTTTGGGGTGTTTTATGGTTTTTTTTTGAAATTGTAGGAATAATAAAATTAGTAAAAATACATAATTAATTTATAAATTATTATAATTTACTTAAAATTTATTTTATTTTGGTAAATAATTCTATCCTCCAATAATTTGATCTTTATATTATTTTACTCCTCTTACTTTTAATTATTTTATTATAATTTCATTATTTCATTAAAAATGATATATTTAATTAAATCTCACCTAATAATCGTTATTTTATTTTTAATTCCTAAAATAGAGTTTTGGGGTATTACACGATTAATGACAAATTTTATCAAAATTTAGATCGGGTTACAAATTATGGTTTATCTAGGTCGAAGGTTCAGATTTGGTTAAGGTTTTGGGATTAAGAAATTTGGTTAAGGCTAAAATTATTTTTTCTCGATATTATAGTCAAATTAGGGTATTAATGATATGGGATTAGGCTATATAGAATTTTGAGGTATTATAGTTAATTTTATGTTATCATTCTTTGTACTAGAAAGCATAATTAGGATCTAATTTTATTTATATCCATGTATTACGTTAATAAAGTCATTATTTTTAGAGCTTTATCATATGTAAAATGTTAGTTTTATACCTTAATATGCTTTGCCATAAAATCTCAAGTATGATGATATATTATGTTATATTAATGTGTCTTTATATGAGTAGATTTCATTATGTTTAAATATTATAATTGGTGTTCTATGTTGATGTTGCAAGATTTGGGATTTTAGGTTGTGGCGGTTTCAATCATAGAGGAATTTAGGCTTTTGTGGACTATTTTAATTAAATATAATTAAAATTTTAAGATGCTAATAACGCAGGGGTAGTTGAACATAATTTAGGTGAGCTTTGGAAGCTTATAGAATTTTGTGGATTAAGTATGTATTTCAGCCTTACGGGTAAAAATGTCTCTATGTAAGTTATTTTTTTGTGGAAAATAAGCATTTCATTGTATTCCTCTAGGTCAATACATTAAATTATATATATATATATATATAATATGTTAGGGTTTGGATAAATATGACCTAACTTATGAAAATAATAAATTATGAGATGTTTAGGTGAACTAAGGGAATTTTGGTCCTTTTGGGTTAAAAATGGAATTTTACTACTTCATAAGTATTATATGGGCTAAAATATGATAATTTTGATATATGAAGTGTTTTGATAAGTTATGAATAGCTTAACATATTTTATTATTTTTTTGAAAAGTGGCTTAAATGGAGAATAATAACCAAAAGGGTAGCATCAATATTTTATATGTGAAATGTTGAAGTAAGGTTATGTTTTTTGGATATGGTGTTTTTAATGATATTTTGGATTATTATGTTAAATTTGGTGAACTTTAGAGCCTTATAGATGGAGTTATGGCATTGTTGCAAATTTGGATTTTATAAGGGCTTTTTCAATTGTGAAACGTTCCCTTTTGTGCTTAATATATGCACTTATGTCTTATCCTTACATTATGGGAACATAACATGTCCAATTTTATTTAATCATGACACATTTCAAGTTTTTCAATATTATCAATTGTTGGAATAAATTTGGTAACATTGGTACCTTATATAATCAAGATAAGCAATAATCAGGGCCGACCCTTGATATAGCAGGATTAGGCCCCTGCCTAGGGCCCCCCAATTAATACGGGCCCCAAAAATACATATACATTAATATATAATATATATATATATATAACAAAAAGTTTACTACGGAAGGATTGACTTGACAAATTACTTTAACATTTATATTTTATTAACAATAGACTACGGCTATATTATTCACTGCAGCACGTTGCTGATCTACCGTACTGTTCATTGTTCACTGTATTGTCGCACGCAGCATGCTATTACACGCTATGCTGAGCCGCCGACTCTTCATCTTCAATACTCAAATCAATAGTTGCGTCACGCGTGATCCTTCTTCTGTTCTGAAAATAAAACAAACGACAACAAAAAAAATCGTCCAATGAACCGTTCTTCTATTTATTTGAAAAAAATTGTTCTGTATTATTTAAATTTATTTCAGCCTTCTTCAAACTCTAGCCTCTGGTCTTCATCCATTTTAGCATTTTTTTGTTCAAAATTTTCAGCTAGCTACCTTCTCAACTTTTGGGTTTCTATTTGTTGTTGATTCCATATTATTTTATGGTAAGTGATTTAAATTTCATCTATTTATTTTTAATTTAAAAAAATTCACTATATTATTTGAATTTCTTGCAGCTCTCTCCAAACACCAAACTCCAGCCTCCATTCTCCATCCATTTTGGCATTTCTTGTTCAAAATTTTCAGCTAGCTACCATCTCAATATTTTGGGTTCAATTTATTGACGATTCCATAAAATTTTTCTGGTAAGTGATTCAAATTGCATTGTGTAAGTTATTTTATGTTTTTTATTTTATAATAAGTTAAAAATTGATTCAATTGCATAATAGAAATTTACATTTAGACTATAATTTCTGATTGCATATGCTGATATAAGGAGTTATGTATAGATTTGCAGCATCTTCTAATGATGAATAATTAGTTATTAGACGTTTTTCTAGTTTTTTAATCTCCCTTATTATGTTTGAACATTTTTAGAAAAAAAGATAAATATTAATTAGAATTTTATCAATTATGCAGGGCCTAAGTATGGCTCCTATTAGAAAGTACCCATCTGGAGCCAAAAAAAGAAAAGAGAAGGAGAGAAGAGAAGCTTTAGTGAAGCTTCAATCAGGTTCTCTCAATAAGTTCTTTATTAAACAAGGTGATACTTCACAAAATGTTGTGGTAAATGAAGAACATGAAAATGAGAAAGATATTGGTAGACAAATGAATTCCAATGTAAAACATGATCAATCGATGAATGATAATGAAGAACTAATTCAAGGTAATGAAACCATGAATGATGATAACATTGAAGGAAAAATTCTACCATTAGAAGAAGAAAATCAACCTTTGAATAAGGAAAAAGAAAGTGATGAGAATATTGATCATAATCAACATGAAGTAAGAGCCGAAGACTTTGTGTATCCCTTTGATGTTGATGATCCAGCAAATTGGGACAAAATGAGGAACAATTTTAGGGAATTCTTAACTGAAAGAGGCCCTAAACGAGATGATGATATTATCTATCCTACAAATGATTCAGATAGACATTTTAGCTCTTCACATTATTATCGTACACTTCCAAATGGAGAAAAGCAAGATGGTCGATGGTTGGTGTACTCAGTTTCATTGGACAAAGTATTTTATTTTTGTTGTAAGTTATTCAAGCAAGATCATAATAAGAACCTTGCAGGTCAATTTGGAAATGAAGGAGTGAAAGATTGGAAAAATATAAGTGCACGGCTTGTAAGTCATGAAAAGAGTGGCTATCACATATCTTGCTTTATGAGTTGGATCCAGTTGGAAAAAAGATTGAAGGAGAAACAGACAATTGATAAAAGTATTGAAGAACATATTGATAAAGAAAGAGAGCATTGGAGGAAATTACTCACAAGAATCCTTGTTATTGTGAAGAGACTTGCAAAGAATAATTTGCCATTTCGTGGAGATAATGAGAGGTTGTATAAGGAAAATAATGGAGTTTTTTTACAAATGATTGAGATGATATCAGATTTTGATCCAATAATGGATGAACATGTTAGGCGTATTATGAAAAAAGAGACTCATTACCATTATTTGAGTCATAAGATTCAAAATGAAATGATTCGGATCCTAGCAGGTGAAGTAAGAAACTATATCGTGGCTAGAATCAAAGAAGTAAAGTACTTTTCTGTTATTCTTGATTGCACTCCTGATGTTAGTCATGATGAACAAATGTCTCTTTTGGCACGATGTGTTAATATATCTACATATCCCATAGTTGTAGAAGTATTCTTTTTGGGATTTTTAAAGGTGCATGATACATCTGGGTTTAGCCTTTTTAAGGAGCTTACAAGTGCATTAGAATCTCTTGGGCTTGACCTCAATGATATAAGAGGACAAGGGTATGATAATGGAGCCAATATGAGAGGAAGACACAAAGGGGTGCAAAAAAGACTACTTGAGGTAAATCCTAGAGCACTATATACACCATGTGGTTCTCACAGTCTTAATCTTGCAATTTGTGATATGGCAAGTTGTTGTGAGAAAGCCGATTCCTTTTTCGGAGCAACACAAAGAATATATTCATTCTTTTCATCTTCTACAAAAAGATGGAAGATTTTTAGAGATCATGTAGCGGGGCTTACTGTTAAGCCATTGTCTGAAACTCGATGGGAAAGTCGTGTTGAAAGTGTGAAAGCAATAAGATTTCAAGCTCCACAAATACGAGATGCTTTAGCACATATGAAAAAATATGGTGATGATTCTAAAACAAGAAGTGAAGCTAGTGCCTTACTAACACATGAACTTGAGAATTTCGAGTATATATTTGGCATGGTTATTTGGTATGATTTATTGGATCATATTAACATTGTGAGCAAAATTCTTCAAGCTGAAGATATGCACTTGGATTATGCTATCAATAAATTAGAAAGTCTTATGTCATGGTTGCTTAACTATAGAGAAACTGGTTTTGAGATTTCTCTTATCGAAGCTCAAGAAATTGCAAGAAAGATGAATGTTGAAGCTACACTTCGTGAAAAGAGAATCAGTAAACCAAAGAAATGGTTCGGTGATAATGACGATAATGATACTGAAGAGGTGACACAATTGGTAATGGAATCATTCAAGGTTAATTACTTCTTGTATATTATTGATCAAGCTCTTTCTTCACTTCAAAGCAGGTTTGAGCAATTTCTGAAATATCAAGCAGATTTTGGTCTTTTGTTTGATTTGAAGGAGTTAAAGTCTTCTAACAATGAGACTTTGATGAGTTTTTGTTCAAATCTTGAAAGCATATTAAAGCATGGTGATATGTCAGATATTGATGGGTTTGAATTGTTTATTGAACTATGTCGCCTAAGAGAAGCTATACCACAAGAAACAAAAAGAGTTGTTGAGGTGTTGAATTATTTGAAGGATTTTCAAGCTTGTTATCCGAATGCTTGGATTGTTTATAGAATTCTTTTAACAATTCCTGTCACAGTTGCATCCGCTGAAAGATCATTCTCAAAGTTAAAGTTGATCAAGTCTTACCTTCGTTCAACCATGTCACAAGAAAGATTGAATGATTTGGCTATGTTATCCATCGAAAAGAATATTGTTGACAAGCTTAACTATGATAGCTTGATTAAGACTTTTGCTTCAAAAAATGCAAGACGATTGATATTTCAGTAGTGTTTGCAATAGTTGTGTTATTTTTTAAAAAAATATTGTATTATGGTTGTTTATATTGGTTTGCAAATTTAATTTTATAAAACTATTTACTTTTTTTTTTACTAGAAAAATTTTATTTTTATAATTATATATATATAATATGGGGCCACAATATTTTTTTCGGCCTAAGGCCCCTCAAATGTCAGGGCCGGCCCTGGCAATAATCCATGTGGTAAGACGTTAATATTTAAAGTTAAGAACATTTGAGTCAAGGCTAAGTTGTATCTATTTGTTTCACTGGATGAGAATAGTGGGCATGTGCATTATGCCCTAGAAGTTGTAATAATCCATTCCATGGGACAAAAATAGTGATAATTAATGTTCCTCTTTGAAAGTTAGATTGGTTTATTCCACTGGAGGAGAATAGTGAATCCCTTAAACTCAACGTGGATAAACAATTGAAATATATGATTACCTAATAAGGAAACCCTAATGTAATCTCTTGCTTAGATCATCTTGTATCATGTATGACGTGCATGTATAGTTTTAATATAATTATATGTTCTTATGTGATATATCTACCCTTATCATGTATGTGTATTATTACTTTACTCATTCTGTAGTATATAAATAATCTTTTTTTATGGGTGTTGTTCATTCACACCGAGTAGATAACGCTATGTTTGCTGGTAAGGATACAAATGAGTATAGTCGAGCCAAGTCAAGGTGGGCTTGGGTTCAACTTTTTTAATAAATGAGATCAAAAATAAAAACCAAGCTTAATTCATTTAAAATGAGGTAAGCTCTTAACAAGTCAAGTCGAGCCAACTCTCAAGCTTGTATAATAAACAAGCCAAGCCATGTTATGATCTTTTACACTATAAAAAGAGCTTGAGCTTAAATTCATTATGCTCGAGCTTAACTTGATTAACTTAATGAATGAGTTGAGTTGAACCTAGCAAGATCACAAGTCAACTATGTTTGCTCACGAGTTGAGCTGAGCCTATTTGTGGGTATATGTTTTCCATGTATAGTTTACATATACTTGTATATTCTTATATGATAGGTATACCATTGCTATATATGTGTATTGTTACATTACTCATTACGTAGCATACTGACCATCCTTTTTATGGGCATTATACATTCCCACCGAGAAAATATTGCTATGTTTGTAGCTACAACTGTAAATGAGTCTAGTCAAGACAAGTTGAGGTAGGCTCGTGCTCATCCAATTTAATAAACAAGCCTAAAAATAAGGGTTGAGCTTGACTCATTTAAATATGAGCCGAGCTTTTAACAAGTCAAGTTGAGCTAGTTTGTAAACTTTAGTAATAAACAAGCCAAACTAGATTGTGACCTTTTGCACTATAAACAAACTCGAACCTAAATTGTTCTTGCTCAAGCTCAACTTGTTTGGCTTAATGAATGAGTTGAGTTGAGCATATCAGGCTTATGTTTTCTTACAACTCTATTTGTGAGTATATGTTGATTTGATTTTTTTTTATTATACTTACTTGCTATGAGAATTTTATGGGTTGGTTCAATCATTTGGTTATCTAGATCTCTCTCTCTCTCTCTCTGGACCTTTAGTTCACTATTTTCTATCATATTTGTTGTAATCTCTCTATTTTGTAATCTTGTACCATTGTGGGATCATGTGTTTTCTACACTTGATTTTTAGGTATGAGTTACTTTTTAGCCTTATACCCAATATAGATTAGGTATAAAAATGTATATTTTCTATATTAGATTAAGTGTAACACCCAATATTTTTTTATTAATGCTTTTACTAAAAAAATGAGTAGTAAAATGTGAGGTGTTATACTCTCAAACTCTCTTATTATTCCATTGATTCTAAAAAACATGTTGATGAAATCACCTCCATTGATGGATAAGGAGTGGTAAAAAAACTTAGTTTGTTTATCCTATTATTTTTCCTAATTTTAGTTTTAGTTGCATCTTATTTTTTGCTAGAATACGCATTAAAAGATTAAAAAGCTAAAAAAAATAGTTTAAGTTGTATCTTATTCTTCACTTTTTATCACTATACTATGCTAGCTTAATATGTTCTAATAATTTTTTACATATTCTTAAACTCTTATTATTGCTTATAAATTTCAATACTCTTTGTAATGTTCATTGTCCTAGGTGAAAAACATTTCATTTACTTGATATTATTCATTGATCAAATGACGTTGGTTCACTACCCACTAGATGCTATCTGAAATCTCTATAGGTATGTATTTTTCGACATACCCCATCCATTTACCCATGTTTTATTAAGTCTTGATAAGGTCCAAGTTTATTATCAAGTTAGTGTTTTTTCATTGGACTATAAGTTACATTTTCTTTTTCTAACACTTGTTGATAATGATGTGGTAAATGATATTAATGCGTAAAAAATAAATCTTTGTATCCATCAAACAATAAAAATGTATATTTCTAATATTATATTCACACATCATAAAGTCTATAAATTTCCTGATTGCCATTTGAAAAATAGTCATAATGCTTTAGATGCAAAACAACCAACTTGGTTAGTTTGGATATGCTTATGCTTGATCAAGTCTTATGCGATATTTCATTTTGTGGGGATGGAAGCTTGTGAAAGTATCCTAACATTTGAAGAAAATGGTAATATTGCTCTTAAATAGTTTCTTAGGGATCAATGAAATATGATCAATCGTTGGATGCCTTATCTCCATTTATTCTTGTTATTCTCTTTTTTTGAAATTGGATAGGAAATTTGGGATCACTAATGGGCTTTATATCTTGAAATTTAAGTTAAGAATGTGAGGTAGCTTAATATATCTTTCTTATGACTCAACCACTTTGAAAGTTTTGCAAAACTAGCAAACTATATATACCTTAACCAAACATGCTTACAATATTTAAATTAATTATTAAAATAGGGTGATCATAATGTAACAATTCAATGATAAGTAAGAATTAAACAAATATTTGAAGAAAACATATCCTACATCCATATTCCCATGCAGAATAATATATGATGTTACTCATCATTGTTTTTTCATGAAGGATTATATCTACTTGAATTTTGGAGCAATAATGGATTACTAAACTTACTACGTGAATCTTGTGGAAAATGTATAAGTAATGGTTGAGGCGAAGTCATACTTTACTCGATAACATTTTTCTATATCCATGTTGAATAAAAAAAAGTTTTTGTTGTGTTTCCAATAAATAAGTTGGCATATATTCATCATCCTTGAATGGTTTCTTACAATATAGTTTTGATTTACAAGTTATATAATAGAAAAGACCATGTTTGTTTTTGGTCTTCAATATTTTTCTTATAGTGTATGCATTATCCATCAGTAAAGTCAAATAAAACAAGATTTTTCACTATGTTTTTCAATATTTATAGTTTTTTCCCTCTTTCTTCCATTTTTTTTAATGTTCTATCTTGTTTGTAGAGATTCTAATTGTGCCCTAACTTATTAACACCTCGATTCAAATGAAGTGGAAAAATCAAAATGTGTACGTTTGAGGCTATCTCTTTTTTGGACATTCAAAAATGGTACAAGTATGGAGCATACTAAAATAGATTGGAAGTATGTCAGATCTAATATGCTTGTAATGGTCAAATGCAATTTTCATTCAGTTATTTTTTTATGCTAAAAATAGGAGAAAATATGGTATGGTTGTAGCACGTAATTTAAACTCTCTTATAGTTAATTGTAGTATTGTAAATAAGGGTATCATTTTATACTAGAGATTGAGAGGGCTCACCTCTATTTAACTAGTTCACAAATAATAAAAATAAATTAATAAATAAAAGCTCTAAATCACACATGAATAAACAACAAGAAAAATACATTAATGGGGGTTTTAAAAATAGAAAAAAAATAGAAAAATAAAAAATAAAAGAAATTAATAAAAATAATAGATAAATGCAAATATGATAAATGTAATAGATAAATTAAAATCTGCCACTAGATTAGGTCAAAATATAATAATAATATCTAAGTCATCTTTTAATCATGAGAAGGAGAATGACCAAATTGTAAGCCAAAAGTAGGTCAATACACCTTATATTACTTCCCTAAAATAATTAATACAACAAAATATCAATATTAAAACCTATTAAATACTAGTAATATAGTAGCAACAAGTAGCTCCTATATTTAACTAAATTTAAAGCTTTAAGAATAAGTGGAAGGATGTCGATCTAACTACCCATACTAGTACCTTGAGCATGTCTAGTTGTATTTCTCTCCTTTAACCCATACGTGTCTAAACATTTTACTATTCCGGTTAGAATCACAAAACTATTAGGTAAATTGTTATCTAACCAAGCTGTAATATATATATAAATTGTAGCATATTTTTATAGCCACCTAGCAAGCATATAATCCTTCATACTATCACTACGAGGAAGCCAGAACAAAGCATAACCATATAAATTAAAATTGATAGAATCATATATATAAACAACAGCAATTAAAATAGAGTTAAAGTACAATCTCATGAAACAAAGAAAGTTAATATCATATCTCAAACCATAATCTAGGGTTTCAATCTATTCTCCAACAATAAATAATTAGCGAGTCATAATAATCAAATTAATTGTACAAAATTATATACTAAAAATTTATATTAGAAATACATAAAAAATAACCAAATTAACTATGTATGAAAGTTCAGCAATTTATTTAGATAAAAAATTGATTAATTTCATTTTAAATAAATTTTTCGATCACCTTTTCTCTTTTCTTTTCTTTCCTAGTTGCCTAAAATTGTGTGCCTATGTCTATTTTCACTTTCTTTGGCGCATTGCCTGGTCTTTTCCTCTATGTTCTTCTTCTCTGACAGTATGTTGCAACCTTTTTCTTTTTTTTCTTTGTGGCTCCCTCTGTTTCTGTTGCTCTCTGCCGCCTGTCCCTCTTTTTGTGTGCTTGCTTGTCCCTTCTCTCCTTGTTTGTTGTCCACACTTTTTCTTTCAGCCCTGGCCCTCTCACTCCTCCTGGCTTTCTTCTACTCCTGTAAACTCTCTCTACTTCCTGCCTTTGCTTTTCGACGTCGTCTTCTTCTTCTTCGTTTTTTTCAGCAGCTGATGTCCTCACACATAAACCAAAGAAAATCATAAAAATAAAATTAACTAGCCACTTTCATAGGTCTCACGATTGCACTTAGCATATGCAACAAGCCCTTTAAACCCCTATATCACCCCCAGAGGACGAGTAAGATCTAATGAGGGTTTCAAATATGATACACCCACAAAATCACACATAATTTAAATAAAAAAATAAAATAAAATCATACCTAACAACCTTAACCAATTTTATATCATAATATTTTAATTTTATAGCATCAAGATTAGCAATCAACCAAAATTCAGCATTGGGAGATTTAAGGGATCAATTTCAACATATGGTTCACACATAAACATGACAGGTATGGATAGATCAATAACATAGATGAAGATCTATCATGATTTAGTCATATCAAGATCCATCCTCACTATGAATACCCTCTATTTTTTCTTTCTCAAATTCATTGATACATATGTATAAAAATCACTCAGGTATGTGAGATATGATAATAAAAATAACAAGTGTAGCACATACATAAATAAAAAAGGCTTATATTTTTATGGATAAAACCTTATGAAAGATATAAAATATCCATTAGATGGACCAAACCATATGCTTAACTATTATGACTAATATCCATCAAATCAAATGTTGCTCATCTCAAGAATCAAATAGGACTTACTTATCAGTTGTAACAAGCTTAAGGTATAGAAGGGTATAAAGTATTTTAGGATTGAGTTGTTAAAAAGGCTGAAAATTAGTGGAACTCTAATAATCGGATGAAATATAAGCATTAAATCCACATAAATAATAATCAATAATATACATCTCAACCTTAACATCAAACTAGACCAATGAGATAAACAAAAATAGAATATGAATAGAACTTTCTCAAAATCATCTCTATATCTCCCTTTCTTCCTTATATCATGTCATTTTCTTCTTCTTTTCTTTTCTTAGTTTTATTATTTTTTTAATTTTTTATCATCATCATCATCATTATTATTATTATTTTAAACAAAGAAAAATAATGATAATACAAGGAATATATATATTTGTTCTCCACCACCAAACATAATCAATTCCTTTCTCAATAGAAACACATATATTACTTCCACATACAATCATATACACAACCACTCTATTTTCATAATGAATTGATCCCCTTCCACTAGCTTTAAGAAAAGGTAAGGATAAGGTTCGAGGGTTATATAAATATAAGTAATGAAGAAAAATATATGTTCAATGTATAGGCTCAAAGGGGCTTCTATAGGGTTTACATCATGCACACACAAATTAGGATTCAAGCTATTTGGTTACGTGGTAGAAAAATCCTAAGTTATCGTTATCATTTTCTCAATCAGAGCATGTTTTTACTATAAGCTTTGGCTAACACAAGAGTAAGTTTTATTAATCTCTAAATTCCATTACAAGAGTTATGGCAAGTAATTTGATCAAAGAAATTAGACATATATGAGGTTTGCAAAGAAAAATTGAAGCAAAGATAAGTAGATAATTTTATGTGAATTCACTCAGAAAAAGAAAAGAAAAAAAGGTATATATGGTTCAAAAGCTCACTGAGAAATGTGATAAATCTCAACATGTCATGTCAGTGGTTAGAAAATCATAAATGTTCTGACTCCATTCACATCTAGACATGTAGATATGCATTCCTTATATCTAAATTAATACAAAAAACATCCACTAGCTTTATATCAATTTTACAATCCTCTTTTAGGTATATTTCCAAGAAATAATCATCATTAACTAGTTGAGGGCTTATAAGCCTCTAAACACACTAAAAACTCAAAAATATAAAATGTATTTTTTTTAACATGTAAACACATAAAAACACTCACACTCCCACAATTAAATCACACATTGTCTTCAATGTGTAAACAACTAAAGGAACATGTAATTTTAAGTATGGGGAGATAAAATAAATAAATATAAACAACTAAAGGGTATAAAAATCCCTTTTCATATTGGGTTGTATCCCAAGTAGCATTTATTTTTACATTTTTAGCCTGATGCAACATTGGTTTTACTCATTCAAGGTGGGTACATCCACTTGGGAACTACTTCACCAAATCCCTCCTCGTGTTAATCATCTATATCCTACAAGGTAGAAAACGGCAAAGTATTAGCTTTAATAAAAGTTTTAACCTAACAAGAACGCAACCTACCTATCATGAGATTTAGTATTGTGTGTAAAAAGAGAATGTTTAATCCAATGTCAATGTATGGTGGTCTCTATATCAAAAGAGGAACATATTGTACCATCTTAAAATATTTTAGCACATCTTTCCAACACCACCTCTCTTTTGGAGCATTCCGATTCTTATTAGATGTATTCAAGATGATTTGATTACTCTCTTCAATATTGGAGTCATATAACTTTCTAAATTAAGGAAAACAAGAAGTAGAGTTAGCATAAATAAACTCAAAGTGGTTCAAAGGCTTACCTCGTGCTTTATAGTCATATCTAAGCAAAATTAGGGAATACATGTCCAAAGATTATCTATTACTTTTACAAGTTCTTCTTCCACCTGATCATGCTTTTCAAATGAGAACCTCCTCAACTAGTTCATCCTCACATGAGGACATAGCATCATCATACTCGTAACTCCCACTTGAATTTAAAACTAAAGTACTAGAATCCTTTCATGTTGACCATGTTGATTGACCATGTTGATCACAAAACTCATTTGTTCCTCTAATACTAAAATCCTTTCATTTTATTTAATTTGACTTTGCATAAGTTGAATTTTCCGATTTGTCAATGCCTAAAAAATCTTTTCCATTTTTTCTAGACTTGAGGGTTCTAAAACCGAAGAATATTCTTGTTGAGGAGATTGATAATATTTTGAAGCTGCATATTCGAGTTTGTAAGAGTCTTGATATGGCACTTTATAATTATCATTTATCTCTCATCCAAAGTTAGCGTGATGCCTCATTCCTGAATAATATGCACTTGTGTAGGGCCCATGTCCTTGGAAACCATTGAAAGGTTGAGCACTAGGTTGTGTCCATCCTTCTCCTCTAATAGCTTGTGAATGGTGAACATATAGATTTCATTGTGTGTAACACACTCCACTTGTATTAATGACTCCTGTAGTTGTGTTAATCTCATTTACTCCAGCATAAGTGTTCGTGCAAAGTTGTTCATAGCTCATAGCATCCTGAAGGACACAAACACTTTGAAAGAGAAGGTTAATTTAAAAAAAAACACACCAAAAATGCTAAGAAAAAAACTAAAAGAAAAATAAATAAAACACTAAAAAAAAAACACATTTACCACTAAAAATCCTATTAATTGATAGACTTGAGTGCCCATATTCACTCTGACCTTTATATAAAAGGATGACACGACACATAAAGCACACTAAAAATAAAAACACATGAAAAATACTAGCAAAATAAAGGTTAAGTTACTAGTCCCCTGCAACAGCGCCAAAAATTGGTGTAGCTATAGCCAACACGTAATTTAAACCCTCTTATAGTCAATTTTAGTATTGGTAAATAAATGTATTGTTCTATACCGGATAGTTAAAAATATGACACTCACATACCACCACTCTCTCTATGTTACCATATCTGAGTATCCACAAAACCAATTTTATTTGCTAAGGGTGATAAAAGATGTAAAGAGGCAGCTTCGATGGACATATATGAACGGTGATAGAGAGAGGAAAATCGAGGCACTTTGACAACAATGGAGAGATCCAAAGGGAGAAACGATGATGGACATGAATAGAGAGAGAGATGTAAATGGAGAAAGAACAATGTATAAGGAGTTACGACGACAGAGAGAGCAAGGTAAAGACAACGTGCGATAGAAACGAAGAAAACATAGTGGTAGAAGATGGGTGGGTGAGGGTTGAGAGGCTCAAGGTGGATGAATTTCAGCAGGTCGAGGTTAGGGACTCAGGGCTAGGTAGTGGGCAGAGTGTTGGGGGGAAGCTAGAAGGAAGAGAATGTGGGTGAATGGGGGCGATGGAGAGAGACAGGAAGGACAAAGCAGAGATAAGGATGAGGGAATAGAAACAAGAGAAAGATGGAAGGGGTAAGGGACTCGAGGATGGGAAGTGTCGGGGCTGGCCTTCTGTACTATTATCTGTTCTATATTTATAGTTATGCCACTGTGTTTCTTTGTTATGTGTAGTTTTAAATTTTAATCTCAGCCTTTTATTTGTTCAATCCTACGTATATAATTTGTTCCTATAATTTTATTTTATATAATAGTGTGTATGAGAGCCTAAGTCTCTATATATATAGATAGATAGATAAATAGATTTTGTGTATATGAAGCTAAGACCAAAGTAGTAAAATATAAAATTAAGATAATTTAGTTTGCATATATGATGGATAATCTAAGTAATAATCATAATATCATTATGTGTAATTATTTATTTAACAATATCAATTTAGAAATATAGAGTTTTAGAGAAAAAAAATCAACCAAAATGAGGTGTATATAAAGTATTCGAGCAAAATGAGGTGTATTGTTTTGTAATAAAGTTTAGGATAGGGGTTTTGGGACATTATAAACAAGGGTGAAGGAGGATAATGATGGAAACATAATGGACAAGATGATATTATAGTGGAACGTAGCTTTTAACTATGATTGTCACAGTAATGGTAGAGTTTGGTTACTTTAGGGTCGCAATATTTATGTAATAGTAGTGGAAAGCAAGTGTGATTAGGGGATTCATTTAAGGTTACTAAGAATGGTAACAGAGATAGATTTTATCTAAAAATGATACATGCTTATAATATTAGCATGCAAAGAAATCCCCTTCAGCATTGGTTGGTGAATCTAGCAAATCAATATCTTCCTTGGGTGACAAATAGAGTGATTTTTACGTAGTATTAATAACATAAGAGAGAAATGAAGGTGTTTTAGATATCTAGGATATTGGTGATATATCCTTTTATTTACATAAATTTTGTCTGGTATGACATTATATTAGTTCTCTATTTACTTGGACTAACAACCAATGTTCAAGTGTTATAATTTTTTGAAAAAGCATATCAAATTGTTGCAAATTGTGAATGGTTGCAACAATATCCCAACAATATAGTAAAATGTGAACCTGGATTTCTATCGAATCATGCTACTAGGATCTTTATCATACATAGGGAAAAGAGTAATGATCCCAAGCCTTTGTCTTTTCTCAAGTACTGGCCATTTAAGTCTAGATTTATGGAGGTGGTGGTGGTAGCTTTGCGATATGAATCTAGAGGTAGTGTTTGTTATCAGGTGGTAAAAAAAATTTGCACACTTGAAGACATAGATGAAATAATGGGAATGCCTTACAATAGAGAGCAAGTATTCAAGAATTAATCCTCTTAATGATGTGTTTACCTTTAATGTTGAAGTACTTTAATGAGGACCTCTATAGACAGAAAACTATATCCAAATAGAGAAGTGGTTTTTCATTACAATTAGTTAGAGCCAAGGAAGTTAAAAAAAAAAAGGAAAAAGAATCTTCTCCATGGATGACATTAATATCCTAAGGTCAAATGGCAAGAATCCTTATTTCTATATAATAAAAAAATACATTATTTTATAGTATGGGAGGATATTGAGAGAACTATATAAGAATTTTGGTCTACAAATATATTGTTGAAAAAGATCAATAATGGAGCTACAACCTTAATCCCAAAGATTCCTAATGCAATTAAGGCTAAGGATTTTCTCCACATACTACAATATCCTATATAATATTTTATCCAAAGTTTTTACAAATATGATTCAATCAATTATGCATGAATTAGTAGACTTGCCCCAAACGACTTTTGTCAAGTGATGGATGTTGAATGATAATGTGTAAAGAGATTATGAATTGGTCAAAAATCACACCATGAAGCAATTAGGGGCACAAATGATGCTAAATACTGACATACAAAAGGCCTATGATAGCATTGAATGGGTGTTTATTAAGCATTTACTCACTAGATTTGGTTTTCCATCCTATATAGTTAAACTAGTTATGGAATTTATCTCATAAGTTAGAATCTATTTGAAGTTAAATGAATATTAACTCAGCATATTTCCAATAGAAGGGGAATAGGATAAAGTGACCATTTTTCTCCCTAACTATTTTTCATGGGCATGGAATATCTCCATAGAAGTCTTCAAACTCACTTTGGAGATGACCTCCTCATATTTTGTAAGGGTGATGTGAAGTATACAACATTGATACAAAATAACCTTGAGGATTTTGATAAGATATCTAGTTTCAAAGAACACCCTATGAAATACTACTATGCATATTAAACATCAATACAAACCATAACTACTAGGATTTTTCCAAAGATTCAAACTCGGACTTCAAAATTCTACAATTATGATGGTAGACACCAACTTATCTAGATTGTGTTGTGGGGTATCCATGGATTTTGGTCTCATTTGTTATTGATTCCCAATACAGTGGTGAAGTACATTAGGATAATTCATCGTACATTATTCTGGATAGGTATGGGAGAAAAAGAGTAACCACGCCCTAGTTGCTTGGAAGAAAACATGTGTTCCAAAAAGTGAAGGGGGCTTGGTAAGAAATGATATTAATAGGTGGAATCAAGAATGCTGGCTCATTATCTATGGCAACTTATTTACCACATAGAGATTTTGTCGATATGATGGGTCCATGGTGTATATCTCCACATCACTATAGTACTTGACTATGTTCTTAAAGCTCATCATTCTTGGACTTTCAAAGTTGTTATAAGTCTGAGACATATATCGTTGGCCAAATATTATATTTTAGGTGTAATATGAAGGGGAAGTACTTTATCCAGCTAGCTTATAAAACCATTTAACTGAGAGCTAAGCTGAAATCATGGAGACATTTAGTATGGGGTCATGCTAAAATGGTCAAGCACAAAATAATATGGTTGTTCTATCTTGAAGCAATTTAGATCGAGGAAAATTCGAAACATGAGGGCATTTTGGATTTAGTTGACTGTAAAATATGTTTTGTAGAAAAGTAAAACTAAGACCATATAATGGCACGTTGTATAGTAGTTCGAAGATGTTGGGAGATGTTGCTAAATTAGATGTATATTGTGCATAGACATGTAATATGGATGATGTAGAAGCATCTCCAATTGATGATCATAACTTCACCATTAATATTCCCAAGTTTGAGAACCATAAAATCCTCCTCACTTGGACAAATTAATTGTCTATCAAAATCTAGCCATGCAAACCCTTTCTTCTTATCTTACAAAACCCAACCAAAACAAAAGTACCCAAAGCCATGTTTTCTTCAAGTTTTCCATCAATTTTTAAACCCTATTTCCTCTAATATTTTAACTCTACACAACTCCAAAAATACATCCCTATGAATCCCCCATTAGAAGCCACATAATTCAGTCACAAGTCTATTTCATTTAGCTGATAAGTCACTTTTAGCACTTCGGAAGAACACTGTAGATTTGGGGAAGAATAAGGAATTCTGGAAGACATTCCTTACTTTTTTTTTGTTACTTACAAGGTTATAAGGGATATTTGTCTCCTTCCTTTTCTGTAATATGGCTTTGTGAATTGTAACATGTGATATTATAGATTAGAGGATTCGAAAATCAATATTAGGAATTCCCCCAAAATCGAGACTCATAGATAGGAAACTTAGCTTGATTTTTGTCCCCTTTAGTCATCTTATGCATGTATTGGCTGGTTAAGCAGTACACATTAATCATGCACTTCTATAACTATTAGGATAGTTTCAAACAATGGAACAACTTACTTTGGCTGCACTTTTCCTCTCCAAACTGAGAGGCTCCCTTCTTTCTCAAGTGAATGAGTTTGAAGTTTCTTTGTAAAATCTTACAAGATTTATCCGAGTTATATATCTTAGGTGGTTTTTACATGTGTCGATTCAAGGAGTTACGAAGAATCAATCTTTATCACTTATAATCTTCCTCATTTCTTTCCCTTATTTTTGGTTATTCTATAATTTTAGAATACCAAAACCTAGCAAGACCCAAGTTGGATCTCATATGCATCAATGGAGTTCCCTATTAACATAGTTGATTTAGAGTGTAAGAATACAGAAATGATAAAGAGATATTTTGTGAATGGGTGTGACTGGATTGGTATACAAAATCTATAAGAACATAAATGCAACTATTTTTCAGGCTAAGACTTTACTTCCTCGAGTTATTGTGCATGAGATTGTAGAGAAAATTTTTATTTGCTTACATGATAGTGCATATCATAGAAGGTATAATGGTTATTTAGATTCATTGGATAGACTACCATATTAACTTGTTGTAGATATTTTTTATGTACGTATGCACTTTGGTATTTATAAAGATAGTTATTAATTACCAAAACAAAAAATATAGATGAATTATGTGGATTATATTAATCATAACTTCTTTTTGAAATGATATCAATAATATTTACTAATGGAAGCATACAAAATAGCCAGCTTCAAACCCAAACAATTTTGTATATTAATAATTCTTTTTGAAAAGATGATGCTTATTTACGTTTTTATTAGTGCCACAACATTAAAACCCAAATGATGGAATCACTAATATGGCTAGTCTAATAACTATCATTGTTAAATGATACGACCATACCTTTTGATACAACAAATTAAACTATCATCTTGTTAAATTAGCTAGAATAATTATCTACTAGCCTATAAAAACATTCCATTGAGTTTGTGTTATTTATGAAACACGATAAAAAATTTATTTAATGATTAAGAACATCTTTAATGAGGTAAAAAAAAAAGAGGAAATTATTATATCTAATATCCCTCCATCTAAAATTCTCCCCACTAAGAAAGTGTGTAGTTTTATTGTTATGCAACCAAGTCTTTTAAATATCAACTTTAGGTTACAATTATATTTAAATTTTAAGTAGTTTTATGTATCACACTAGTATTAATCTAGCAACATACATATAGAGTAGTATCACGTTCATATAAAAATATTAAATAACTTATCGTTTTCTTTTATTTCAGCAAAAAAAAAAAAACCATAAAAAAGGCCGTTGATGGTAGCAAAGCGTTCCTTGCTCCGGCTTGTGCGTGGATCATTGAAAGTTAGGACACGTATTTCATGAGTCGCAAAATAAATAATGGGATCCGAAAACCTCGCCCGGAGGCACGCATAGCGTCGGAACAGAGCTCATATCTCTTCTTCTCTCTTTTCTTCCAACCGTTGCCTGTTTTCTTTCAGCTCTCGTTATTTTCGTCCGGTTTTCTGCCGAAACGGAACACAACAGTTGCAGTCACCTCCACCTGAACGTGAAAGGAGGATCGCCGGAGACGGCTAGGTTTCTCTGACCGTCTGTTCGAAACAGATAGAGCGAAGGACATACATTCACGATAGAAACTCATCCGGACTGTTATCTCAAATTAATCCAGCGATAAGTGCAGGGGAATAAGTTGATCAACGTTATGGGTAGTAAAAAAGAGCGCGCTCATGAGCGAAGAGAGAAGAGACTCCAAGAAATCTCTCTGCTTCGGACTATTCCTTATTCTGATCACCAACGGTATTCTGCATTTTCCTTTCTCTCATTCCAATCTAATTGAGTCAATTTTAATTATTAATGATATGCTAGTAGCATCATTGTATCTGCGTTTGCTGCCTGTCATTATTGACATTGTTACTGTTTACATTTTCCGATTGCACGATGATTAAAAAAGATGGCGACATGCCTCATAGCATTGCCTTTTTCACCTGGATTTATTTGGCCTTGCTTAAATGGAAGAGCTAGCTCTTTCTGAAATTTTTACTGTGGAGGTCCTAATTTTATTATCGTTGTATTAGCTGTAGTATTCAGGATGTGAAAATGCCAACGCTTCATTGCACTATCGGTATCCTTATCGAAATTTGATCACCGTGCAGCGAATATTTGATTAGCTTGCGTCAAATTGTGTCCATAAATCGATTTTATACGGCGGTTCCTAAATGTGGAAATTTGCGATAGCTTGTTATTGGAAATTGATGTCCTCCTGTAACTGCACAATGCACATTCTTAGGTGGTGGAACTCTGATACTGTTGCTGTGGTCACGGGAGGTAACCGAGGTATTGGCTTTGAAATCACTCGGCAACTTGCGGATCATGGCCTCACTGTCATTTTGACGTCAAGAGACAGTAATGTTGGCCTTGAAGCTGCTAATGTCCTACAGGAAGCTGGTCTCAACGTATATTTCCATCAGCTTGATATCGTCGACTCTTCTTCTATTAAAGAATTCTCTGACTGGATACAACAGACCTATGGTGGCTTACACGTTTTGGTAAGACCCTTTCTGACTGTCAACCTCCGCCTTTTAAAAAATAGATTTACTTTTGATGATCTAACACTTGCCGGCCCCAAATGGTAAGGGCTCTATGCAAGAAAATTAAAAATTGGGGCCTCGTGCGTGTGTGTGTGTGTATCCACTGTAAAAATTGTTGCCCAACTTTTTGTGGGTCTAGGCAATCACCTTATCTGCCTATAGGCCCTGTACTCGCCGTCAGCCATGTGACAACAGATTTTGAAAATAGTCATTGTTATCTTGTCTGCTTCCTATAAGCCATTTTTCTTAAATGAATTCTGTCTGCAGCGGCCTTTCTGACCAGCTTGGTCCTGTATTGGTGTGTTATACTCGTTCTTTGTATTTTATGTGCTTCTGCTGTCTTTTTTTTCCCCTCTAAATAAAAAAACGAACTAAAGTTGTGTTGAATTATGATGCATCGGTTTAGACATATCACACTGGATGTTATTTTCTCCTCCTTTCTCAATATTTCTCAATATTCAATACTCTGAAGAGACTACATGGTTACTTTGTACTTGGCAGCATGGTGCTTCATGGATCTCAAGCATTGAGAAGGATAACAACTTCTTTACTACTATGTTGCTGATGTTATAAATATCCTTATGTTACAGGTGAACAATGCAGGAGTTAATTTCAATGTTGGGTCTGAAAATTCTGTGGAACATGCTGAGCAAGTTATTATTACAAATTACTTTGGTACCAAGAATATGATTGCAGCTATGATTCCTCTTATGAAACCTTCTGCTGCTGGTGCACGTATAGTTAATGTGAGCTCGAGGCTTGGTAGACTTAATGGCAGAAGGAATGTAAGTCGAAGCCTTCCGCCTTGTTTCTACCTTTCCCTCTAGTGCTAGAATTTACTGTCGAATTAGAATAATATGATTCACCAGTGCTCTTTTATGGAACTCGTCCGAATAATGTGGACTGATTGTAACACTCTCTTGTTCTTATAAAATGGCTTTTCATCCTTATAAAGTCAGGAAAAGGGATGTATCAATTTTGGTCCTTTCACTTTTATGTTACAGGTAGCAACTTGTGACTTATGGCAGTCCTATTGTTTACCATTCTTCTGTTACTACCCGGGAACACACAACAGTATCATTATTACATTGTGTTTTATTTTTATTTTTGTTGGAAAGTTGCAGCGTCGTTCTCACCATACTGCCCACGTCTGTCATGTTTACTTGGTCTTATGTTGCTCCACGCCTTCTAAAAGTTGATGTCAAAATATTTGATACTTAATTGTTTTAAATGGGCATGTATATAATATGAAAGTTGTTCTGTCATGTCATTGTTTGCTACATTGATCTGAGTCGTTTGACCAGCAAGGAATCAAGGGGCTAAGCAAAAACTTGTTGCCAGTTAGACCTGTCGTTAAATGTTTCATACTGACTATTTGTCTAATTATTACAGAGGATCAATAATGTTTCCCTAAGAGAACAGCTTAGTGACGTGGAGTCGCTTTCAGAAGAATTGATCGATAATACTGTGAACACCTTTCTTGAGCAAGTCAAAGATGGTAGTTGGACCTCAGGTGGATGGCCTCAGACATTCACAGATTACTCAATATCAAAGCTTGCCATTAACTGTTACACCAGACTGATGGAGAGAAAATTGTCTAACCGACCTGAAGGCGAAAAGATATGCATCAACTGTTATTGCCCTGGTTGGGTTAAAACAGCCATGACAGGTTGGGTAGGAAATATCTCCGTTGAGGAAGGCGCTGATACAGGTGTCTGGCTAGCATTGCTTCCAGGGCAGCCTGCAAGTGGGAAGTTTTTCGCTGAGAGACGGGAGATAAATTTCTGACTTTGACTGAGGTGTTGCATAGCGTTTTGTACTATCCACTTGAATGTTTTTCATATTTGGATTGAATGAAGAATATTTATGTAAGCTGGGATTATTAGTGCAATCGAAGGTCTGCTCAGCCAACAGAAGTTGATTTCATCTGACCGGAGTATTAAAGGGCATGAGTATCATAAACTTTCTTCTTATTTATACTTCTTTTGTAGCTGAGATGATAGGACACTATTGCTGGGAGGATCTTGTGGTGAATATATTCAGGCAATGCTCTGCAGGCTAAAGAACCGCTACAGATTAGATGAACATTCCTCTTGTGTTCAGCGCAAGTCTGCCTCCTTGAACTGAGGATAGATTGGCTGATTTGTGGCAGGGTAAGTGACTGATTTGGGTACTGTGCGTGTGCTTATCATTGTACTCTTCCCCAAGTAATGCCATGGTGTATTTGCCCATATATATTCTCTCTTTTGACCACTTGATACTCTCTACAACCAAAAACGTAGCTCTCAGATGGCATCGTGCTAGGGCTGTAATGTGAATAATTGGAGTTCGATTATTCCCCTTCAGAAAAATATTAGAATGAGACGTCCCTCCACCGTTTAGGATGTAGGCCTTTTAGTTCTTATACGAACTTGATTTGATTTTGAAAATGTAGTGGATATGTACTTGTCTTTTATCATGATTAATCTTGATCTTATAAACATTTTTTATATTTAGAATTATGAATAGTTGTTTGGGTGAGTTGTTAATCGTTGTGGTTAGTTTTTTTTAAACTTATTTAAACAATTAAATTAACCAGATTTTATTTAAAAATTCAAAAGTTGTAATAAAAAATCATTTGTTGGAAGCTAAAATTTTTCTGCAAATATACACAAAGTTGATAAAAAAAAAAGTGTGAATTCATTTTTCTAGTTATATTATTTTGCTTAACATATTTCATCCAAATATGAACTGATAAAGTAAATGGACTAGCCATTTTCTCTCCAAAAACCCTTGAAAAGATAAAAGAAAGAAAAGAAACAATAAAGAGTAGGGTGGGGGTTAAATTTTCTACATTTTGTTGGCCTTTTGTGTACTATGAATATGACTAATTCAAGCTTTCTATCTATTTAAAATTATAGTTTAAGATGTAAGAGGTATTTTTTTTTCAATTCTCTTTTAAATAAGTCTGACATTCATTATTCTTTTAATTTAATAGGAGCATTATATATGTGATATAATTACTATAAATATGTATAACACTAACAACTTGTTTGGTAAATGGGAATAAAAATTTGAGATTGAGAATGAGAATATGGATAACTTGAAAAATGAAAATTTCTATGTTTGGTATATAAAAAATGGATTGGGAATAAAGTTATTATTTTACTAAAATACCCTTCTAAAATTTGCCAATTAATTATTTAAACAAAAGTACTTTAGCTTTTTAATATTTTATATCCAACTCCCATTTGCAAATACCAAGTCCCCTAGGTAATGATTTTGTGGGAATAAAAGCATGTTAATCTCATTCCCCTTGCAAACTTTAACTCCCATCCCCAATTAACAAATGATGGATTTGTTAAATTGAACCCCTAGTCCCATTCTCATTCCCACCTAAAAACTCCCCTTTGCCACAAGTTGGGGGATTTAAATCTATAAAGTCGAGTCCCTAAAATCCAACAACCAAGCTATCAATTCATCGGTTAAAACTCAAATTTTATTGATTGACTTAAAGTAGTTCTTTTTTAATTTCTCATAAGTTTTGCTAGTTTTATTTCATAACTTAATAAATCCACTATAACTTATATATAACTATAAAACTAAAATGGAGATATCTTATGACCTAATCATACTAAGATAATATTTGTCGCATGCATGCATGCATGCTTTACTATATAAGGATTTGGTGGAGAGAGTTTATGCTGTCAATCATTGATCTTTAGTTATGATTAATTATGTATGTTAATTGGAAAACAGATTCATCAAACTACATGTAAGGTTTAGAAAATTTGAATTAGCAAGAAAAAATATTCTTCCAAGCACACGGGTTAATGGATATGGGCTAAGACAAAAAAAAAGATGGAAAAAATATTTTATGTAGAGTTTAATGTTATTTTGGTCACAAGGAGACATTTATCTAAAATGGTTGGTGTAATATATTTTTGTATGAAGATTCTATTTAGATATTGTAGATGTACATCTCATAAAATTGTGTTGTATTGAATCCTAAGTTTAATATTTTCATTATTTTCATCAATTATAATATTTTCCCCTTATCATTGTTGACTCTTCGTAACCTTCCCTACTTCATAACCTTAACCCTCTAATAATGTTGTTGATTTACAATGAGTATGAATGAAAACTAGAAGTACCATTCTCTCTTGCTCTCTATCTTATTACTTCTCTTCCATTTGAGTATCTTAATTATTCAACATGTTATTGGCACAACATTCTTCAATCAAGTATGCCACAAATAAGTGCTTGCTCAATTTGACTCTCAAATAAGGACCATACAATTAAATATTGGTCTCAATATGTAATATCGACCGATATTTATTATATTTTGGGTCAGCTAATATACAAAATTGGTGATACTTAATAATGTTATAATTTCACATATTTATCAATGTTATATAAGTTATTAACTGATATTTTACCAATATTTACCAATAGTTATTTGATTTTGAATCAATCGATACATAAAATTAACAATACCCAACAATATTAGAATTTTATATATTTATTGGCGATATATCGGATATCGACTAATATTTTGCCAATATTTATTGGGAAAAGAAATATAAAAAAAAAACATGATGCAACAACTATAATATATCTTTCATAACACCTCGATAGTAAGATTGCAACTGCAATCGTAATTTTATTGTCTTATCAAAATCGATCAATATTACGCCATGCACTATGCCTGCTAGGTAGTACTCAGAATCACTTCATCCCATATAGTATACTACCATTTTACTTCTTTTGTGAGATCTCAACTTTTACAGGGATATGAGTTATAACCCCATTTACACATTATTATCATGTGATAAATTTGTGAAAATTATATTTTTTTTATATATGGTCTTATAATCTACTTGAAATAAGGGAGTCTCACTCCTCTTTACCTCTGTCTTTATTTAGATAAACACATGATCTAGAGCCTATTTGGTTTTACTTAGTAAAAGTAGTTTTTCATATAAGTAATTATAAAAAGCTATTTTACATTAATTAATACTAATTGGTTTTACTTATAAAAAGTTATTTTTAAAATAAATTACTTAAAACTACTTTTCATAAGTTAAAATTAAGAAGTAAATTTGACCTACTTATCTAAAATTGATTTTAGTAGATTCACGGTACGGTACTAAATGAAAATATCGTTTATAAACGGGATGCACTATTGCTCGTCCCCCTCCCTGTTGCTCGTCCTTGTTGCTTGTCCCTATTTCTCGACTATGTCTCCCTTCACTGCATTCCATCAACACTCATCAATAGAAACATCCGATGGAGCGGATACAGGTGTAAGAACTTATCCTACCTGGCTAAATCCGGCGGAATGGGCAAAGGTTTCTTCAAGTGTGCGGACTACTTCAACCTCACGCACCATGAGGCCCCCCGATGGCGGACACCGACGGCCGCCCTCGGGACAAACAACCCGACTACCTTAGAGTTCACAATAGCTAAGGTGTTGAGGTTGAAGACGGACGACTCGATATGCATCGGGCTAGACTTCAGCATCGGGATCGGTACGTTCGCGACGAGGATGAAGGAACATAACACGATGGTAGTTTCGGCCACGATCAATCTAGGCACACCTTTTAATGAGGTGATCGCATTACGAGGGTTGGTGCCGCTTTACCTGACGGTGAATCAGAGGTTACAGTTCTTCGACAATACGCTGGACCTGATACATATGACGAGGTTTTTGGACGGTTGGATCGATTTCATGCTATTAGATTTCATGCTATACGATTGGGATAGGGCCTTGAGAGTCGACAGCTTAATTTGGATCGACGGGTTCTTCTGTATAAAAGATGATCTAGACGATTATTTGGAGGGGTTTAAGATGTTAAGGTACAAGGTACATAAATGGATTATTGTTCCAATGGGTATGGCGGTGGTGGCCTTGGCAGCGGGTATGGCGGTGGTTTTGGGGGCTATGGGTACCCAGGGGTTCCTTATGGTTACGGGGCAGGAATCATTCCCTAAGCTTAAAAGAAGTTTTGAAAATGGTTCCTGTGCTAGTAGTGAGCCAAGAGCTGGAAGTTTAGTTCGTATATAGTAATTACATGTCCATTAATGAGTTTGTTTGCCCGTTGATCTTTGTGGGCAATTGAACTACGACCCCTTTTCCCTGTTTTTGTGCAAAAACACAAGTAGAATCTGACGGTTAGCGCTCAAGATTATTGCTTAATACATTGACTTCATTAAAGAGGCAATGTTAGCTGATCGCTAGTTTGCAGACATCACCTTCCCCCTGGATGAATCAAAGGCCCCCACTTGATGTTAAGGTGGGTAAGTAAAATGGATATATATAGGAAGATAAAAATTAAAGATGGAAAATGAAAGTAAATTTATAGAAAAATAAAAACCAAACACTAATAAGATACCATAAGTAGTTTTTTAGTATTAATCAATTATATACTAAAAGTAAAAACAAACATATATTTTACTTATCAAAGTACTTTTTAAAAAGTAGATTTATAAAAGTAATTTTAATATAAAAGTAGTTACTAAAAATAAGTAATACCAAAAAGGGGCCTAATTTCATATTCATATTTCAATGGGATTTAGACCTCATCAATATCTCAATCTAATTCTTATGAAAAATTTGCTAGATCAGACACAAAACTATATTAATATATATTTGATAGTATCTTTTGAGTTCATTTATTCTAATTATGTAATAATTTAACAAATTAAAAATTAGTTTGAGATGGCAATGTGATAATTTTGTAAGCCGCAATATGTGACTATATTGCCGATAATAGTTGGAGAGTCACCTTCGGTGGTCATATAGGTGCACTCCCACGAGATTCGGGAAATTAGGTATAATGACCTCCAAACATACTATAAGATGGATGATTGAGATTATTCATGATGGTAGCGGTAGAACCATGAAATTTTCTATTTAACAGACATAAAATTGATTTAGTAATATTAATTGAAAAATAAAGTCGGTGATTTGATGACTACATTATCAATCACTATGTACCCATCACTTAAAATTGATGGAAGGCTACCTAAAGTGACAATATATGAAAAAAAAATACATAAAACCAAAAGTGATGCACTAATAGTCTCATCACCCATCACTATGCACATTTGTTATGATCTGAAGTTGAGTGGAGAGCCTATAGTTGTAATGCCTCCAAATTTATGAATTGAAAATTTTCATATAAAAAGATAATTGCGAAAGCTAATATAGTAAATTGTGGGGTATTATCACCACACTTGGTATAAGTTTGGTTTCCTCTACGATTTTATTACCATGTGTTAAGGCTAAAAACATTGTTCCACCTAAGTAATTAACACAATTGTAAATCATAATAGTGAGAGAGTTAAAGTAATCTAAATAATTTCAAATAGAACCAACTTTTAGTGGTTACAAATTGTTAGTGAAAGAAAATACATAAAGACAGTAATAATTACATAATCTTTAGGATCAAAAGATACCGAACAAAACATCAGATAACCCTACATTCTCAACCCAAATAACGGCCTTCAACAGATCTTGCAAGCTAATATGCAAAGACCACTACCCATTAAATAAGTAGGGACCCATAAAAAGGAACCCTTTAATATAACGGTACTAATTAACCCATTTTACAAAACTAATATAAAAAGGTCTGCATGTAACACATAAAAGGCCTCACAATAATACATGTACATTAAATTATGCATATAGTAATTGAAATACAATATTCATTCATATAACTACACAACATCAAGGCCATATAATACCAATGCTCATTCATTTGGAATAGACTAAAACTTACCAATGGAATATCCAAGAGATGCTCTATGCAATATAATTAGAAAATAACATCATTCTCAAGTCATAACCCTGGTCACAATTCTCATTATCAAAACCAACAACTCTCATAACACAAGTAAACTCACCAGCACAAACCGATAGCAACACATGGCATCATAGGTAGGCACAAGGGCGACTACCGAAACACAGGTAGGCACAAGGGCGACTGTCGAACCATAAGTAGACACAAGGGCTACTACTGAACCACAAGTATGCACAAAGGCTACTACCGAACCCTAGGTAGGCATAATGACTACTACCAAACCACAAGTAGGTACCAAGACTACTACCAAACCACACATAGGCATAAAGGTTTCTATCAAACCACACATAGACACAAAGGCTACTACCGAGCCACAAATAGGTACAAAGGCTACTACCGAACCATAGGTAGGCACAAATGTTACTACCAACCAATCCAATAATAATTTCAAATAAAATATCAATCATTTTAATTTTTATTTACTCGAAGGGAGACCATATTAACTTGGAAACACTAAGGTACTCTAGTTATACTGACGCACAAAGACAACATAATATCCTATCGACTATCAACCTAGAGATGCAAAGGTATCTTGGTCACATTGGTACACGAAGGTAAGTACCCTACCGATAATGACACCTAATTCATAAGTATACATACCCTCTATTAGGTCTATAAAGTTAAATAAAGTAAAATATAGGGTCTGGCTGGGGCACTAAGGCATACCAGCAAAATCCATAATGAATCATGGGTTAAACCACGTCTTTGGGATAATGACCCCTAAAGAGTCACTATTCCCAATCTCAAGGTCTTTCACTTTATGTATTAGTGTTTTATAATAATGACCACGAAAGCACATATTAATTACATAGATCTAATTCTTTATGAAATACCTCAAAACCCTAATTTTTTTAGAATTATGGAAAATTAAGGATTTATTATAGAAATTAAATAAATAAATTATTTTATTAAAATAAGAGGGAGTAATTAAGGCAAAATCAAGAGGAAATTAATAAATAATTTAATTGAAAATTAATTAGAGTGTTTTGCTAATCAAAACGAAATTTAGGAAAAATCTTTCAAAAATCTTAAATTAACCTAAAAAGGAAATTTAATTATTATTTTATTAAAATATTATTATTTTTTAATATCCCAAATTACCAAAATATTTTAATACCCAACCCACATATTTTCCTTTTTTCCTTTTTCTTTTTTCCCCTCTCTTTTCTTTTCTTTTCTTTCCTTCCTCTCCTTTCTCATTTTCTTTATTCCCTTTTCCTTCCTCGGCCTAGGCCAACCCACCCCTGCAGCCCAAATCTTTTCCACTCTCACTTCCTCCTGCACGGCTCAAGGCCCACCTCTCCCTTTCTCTCCCTCACGACCTAGTCCGACTCCCCCTCCTTTTCTTTCATTCTTTCCCATGGACCGACCGGTCCGTCCACCCTTCTTCTTCCCTTCTCCTTCTCCCCTAACCCTCTCTCTCCCCTATGCCAACCCTTCCACTTCCCGGTGCAGGCACGCAACCTCTGTGCCACTGCAAGCCAGTGTGCCACCCCTATCCCCTTCCTTGTCACTCTCTCTCTCTCCTCCACCCATTTGCAACATCTCTCTCTACTCACGCATGCCCCTCTCCCATTTCCTTTTTCTCTTCCCAAGACAGACCTATAATAGTGGCGGCCTGTCGACCTTCCCCCTTCCCCCCTTTGTTGTTCCCCCTTGTCCATGACCTATAAATACCCCTCACCCACCCCCATGCAATCTTTTTCTCTCAACCCAAATATCTCCACCCCTTGTGTGCCTTCGCCATCCATCACCACCGCCCAAACCACCACCCAAACTACTCCCTACACCACCCTCCACTGAGCTACACCCCTCACTACCCTCAATACTCCCTACACAATCTGCCTTGTTTGTGCAAAATTGGTCATTCGACCAACCTTAACCCAGTCACCGCCACCCTTTGCGCCGCCATCCGCCGCCACTCTCACCACAACCACCACCCCTTATACCCTCCAAAATCACCAGCAGACCTCCCCCTTCCTTCCTTTTCCCCTACCTCCCTCTTCCCCTCCCTTCCTCCCTCTCCACCACTCTCAGCCACCACACCACCTTCGCCTACGCCACAACCTTTAGCTGCGCCACCACCACCACTTCAACCCTCTCCATCTAGGCATCCTCCACCACCTCAAATCCCCCTCTCCTACCCTAAACACCCAACTTTCTACCTTTTTTCCTCTTTCCCCGTCGTCATCGTGCGCCGCCACTAGTACCGCCGGTCACCACTAACCCTAGGTGGTACCCTAACCCTTAAAACCTTAATTGTGATACCTTTATCTCTTTTATTTACATTATGATATTATCCTTATTATTATTATTATTAAGGTGGATATTATTATCATTATTATATCATTATTATTATTAAATACAGCTTCAAAAATACTACTACTACTACTACTACTACTACTACTACTATCGTTTTTATTCTTGTTATAATCATCATCATCATCATCATCATCATTATTAATGCTAACTTGGACATAGCATTACTATTACTATTATAGTAAAAATATTCGAGCCCTTATATTATCATTATTTCGAATATTATTATTATAATTATTATCCTTGGCAATAGTAGTATTTGGTTAATATTACTATTATTATATTATTATTTTTATCACTAACCCTATTAATAGCCTTAACTTTAATAATACTAGGGTTTCTATTACTACAAGTATTAGTATTACTATTATTATTAATATCACTATTTTTGTTACAACTAGTATTAGTACTATTATTAGAAGAAATAAAGCTATTAGCTTTAATAATATAAATATGGCTATAAATATTAACATAAGCCTATTTTGATTAGTGATACCCTAGTGGGATAGCTTGGGAATTAAAAACCCTTTTTTTACTTGTAAAGTTTCTTTAATGATAGGAACCCTAATATTAGAATAAAGTAGGAAATAATAGTATTTTTGGTATGAGGGAATTAATCCTTATTTTTTCCTCTTGTAGGTGAACCTAGTCAAAACTCTAAGGAGGCATAGGAGCATGCGCCAAGACCGGTGACGTATTAGGTAAGGATGTAGCTAAGGTCCTGTGTGCGTTATGTGTCTTATATGCCTTATATGTTATGTACCATGTTATGTTGTGTATCTATGGTTATCATTAAACTTATTTTATGTGTAGCGTAGCTTAGAGTTGAGGTATGCTCGTGTGTTTTCTTATGGCATGTGTATAATATGTATATGTTGTGATTATGATGTGATGTGATGTATCCCTTTAGAACATGCATGCAAGGGTATTTAATGTAATGACATGGGGTGAAAGGATGAAAAAGGAAATTTGGGAAGTAAGTTGACCAAAGGGAAATAACTTGGTCAAGGGGAAGTGAGTTGACAAAGGGAGATGGGATTGACCTAAATACCTCATGATCCATGAAAAGGAAAATAAGAGAGGATTGTGAATAAAATAAAAGAGTGGATGAAATTTGCATGAGAGATTCTAGGGTTTGCATGGGAATTCAAGGGTTTTGCATGAAAACTTCGAGAGTTTGCATGGGGTGGATGGAGTCTGCATGGGGATGAAATTTACGTGTGAAAAGTTATCTTGGAATGTAAGTAATGTAAGGGAAGAGCTGTTTGCGTAATTGGAGGATTGGTGTGAAAAATAGTATCTCGGTTAGTATAAGGGTGCACAGGAGACCTATCTAGGGTTTGGGATGAAAACCCTAATTTGAGATGGTGGTAAAAGTAAAAATAATTGAGGGTGAGTAGAGTATGAGATGAGGGTGGAAGAATGTCATGTGTGGGGTGAGTATGGGTATCATGGGAAAGTAAGAGTGGCAGGTGAGAAATATAGGGGTGATAGGTGGAAAGGAAGGATGATAAGGTTTGGTGTGGCCAGCTAGGGTTTAGTATGATCAACTAGGGTTTGTGGTCACACGTGTATTTGGGGAAGTATCATGAAATGATGAAGGTTGAATATGAGGGAGGTGATGTGTGGGGTGCTAAGACAGCCTTAGTGGTGTGAGGTAGAGAAGGATGGGCCACATAGACCCAAATTAGGGTTTTAGGAGAAAATCCTAGGGTAAGGCAGTGAGTGGACTTGGAGGCATATGGTAGTTGGGCATTGACCCACACACTTAGGAGTTGGGCTTCTAGTGTGAGTAAGTGGAATAAGGAAAGGATGTTAGGGCGTGTTGGGAGGTGTAGAAGTCTCAAGATATGGGACGGGCCCTCTTGGAAGGGTAAGTGTAGATGGAGTTGGCCATGCATGTCTAGGGTAAAACTTGGTGAATAAGACACAGTAAGACACTAATCATTTAAAGTGGAAAGTTATTGAGCCGGGCCTAGACCGATCCACCGACATAATAGTGGCTAGGTGTTGGGATGCCCTAGAGACCGATCCACGGGCATATAATAGTGGTTAGGTGGGTTTGCCCTATACATTTTTTATCATCAGCTATAATAATGAGGGATCCCGAGCTCAATAAACCAAACTCTAAGTATGATAAGATATGGAAAGACACTAAGAACTTACAATGAAATACCGTTGGAGTCGGGGCTAAACCGATCCATCGGCAATATTAGTGGCCAAGAGCATTTTGCCCTGGAGACCGATCCATCGGCAATAATAGTGGTCGGCAGCATTTTGCCCTGTACGTTTCCAATCTACCGAATATAATAGTGGGGTTCCTGTACTTGCATGGATTGATAAAGATCATGGTGTAAAATGAGTATTGATCAGAGAATGAATAATTAGCCTATCCATACTATAACTTGGCCTTCATTTATCTATAATGGTTGTATGTTGTTTACGTGATCATGCTTGTGTTACATGTTTTGTATGTGTGGTATTAGCTGCATGGTTACATTGCTCAGTATGTAGCGTACGAGCCACCTGTTTCATGGGTGTTGCTCATTCCCACGAGAAGAAGGCCCCTCTGAGTTTGCGCATATTAGTGATACTATTTTAAATACCTTTGATGCTTATGAGGCATCGGGCGAGGCTAAGTATTGAGCACGGACTTGATCTGGAATCGAGAGCGATGTGGCTAGATTTAATTCCTATGTTCTTTTATTTTGTACTGGATTACTCAGAGCCTTTATTCCCCTTTGAGGAATTTTAATTATGTACTCTGGATTGTAAACTCTTTTCGTGCACTCTGATTTCTGTCTTATGAATGTTTCAATGCTTTTATGAAGCCTTATTTTGATTTTGAATTATGACGTTGTTAATTATTCTTTAGCCTTGTGGTGAATACTGAATACGAGACCTGCCTGGGGTCGGGCTTGTACTGATCACGGCGTTAATATTCCCGAAATTCACAAATTTTGATTTACTTGCTTTCATTGAACTTCTCATAAAACGAAAATTTTCAGTTGTGAATTTTGGGGGTGTTACACTTTAACACTTAACCATTTTTATTCATTTCAAACATTCTAAGATAACCAAAATCAAGGTCATTATCAATGTCAAAATTAGAAACATACTAATGCCATCCTAAGCTCAATTATTCACACTTGGGCGCTTTAGGTCAAAAACTATCAAAATACCTTTGAGGCTAAATTTACCGTATTATCATCCATTTTTATTACATATTCCGTTTTACTTATCAAATTTTCATAAAAAGGATAACATACCATAATTAAATTATTTAGTAGGTAATTAAATAATCAGATATGCCAAATGACTAATTTGCCCTTATACACAATTTTACAAATGAAACCCTAACATCATTTCTAAAACATCAAAACACATATTCTCATGTTTAAAAATTAATAATAAATATCAGGCATATTTATTAGAATAATCATTATGATACACTCAAGATTACCAAAATATCCCTAGGCCATATAATAACAATAATCATGTTGCACAGGTGTTTCTAAAATAGCAAACCTACCACCATACTTAAAAATAATTAGAATATGTTAGGCATTTTGATTTAGATTAAATATCATGTTGTGATCAAATGACCAAATTGCCCCTAGGAAAAATGAATAATAATAATAATCATGCTACATGTATATCTAAACATGCTTAACCTAACATTTTCAGCTATACATATCATATAAAATCTCTTTCCACATTAGATTCATTTTAATCACACTTTTGTACATATGACATTATACGTAGGATAACATGCTTCTTTTTATGATAACAATAGTAAGCACATAATTATTTGTAACAAATCATGCTTAATACAAATTACATGTCAAAATCCTAATGTGATATCATATGTTATCCAAACATTTTAGTGGAGTATAAAGGTTATCCGATTTCCAACAAAAGCACAATTTATTGTTAGCCTCCTAAAAATTATTAGGCTTCACTAATAAAAAATTTGTGTCTAAAAATAGTATCACAAATACTATATTAATATTTGATCAATAAAATAATATTTTTTATCAAAAATATTTATTAAATACAAAAATACTAGGCTACCCTTATATATATTAATAATTACCAAATAATATTAAAATCTAAAAATACAACCCACACTGTGTGTGCAGCTTGAGCCATGCACGTAGGGGTTTGGTGGCTGACAAGTCAACTGATGGTTGAAGATGGGGGTCGGGTGGTGTTGGTTCCGCTGGTCGGTGGCAGAGGTCAAGGTGGCAGTGGTTGGGTCACTAGGTGGGTTGGTGCAGGAGGGCCAAAGGCCGTGACGGTGACAGTGCAAGGCTATAGGAAAGGAGGTGATACAGAGGTAGGGAAAAGGAGAAGAAGAAGGAGGGAGAGCTAGCAATGAGGGGTGGTTGCGAGTAGGTTGCACGACTAGTGGAAGGGTACCACAAGCAGGCTCGGGTGGGAGTTTTTGTGGCTGAATGGGGGATGGTAGAGGTGGTGGCAGAGAGGCATAGTGTAGGGAAGAATGCAGAGCAAAGGTAGCTGGATGGTGGTGAGGTTGTGGTTTGGTTGTGCAGGGAGGTCATAGGGGTGGAAGAGGTAGTGATTGGGTGTCAATTAAATGAGATGGCAATGAAAAAAACTATCATTTCCAAGGTATGGCTATAGGGGATGAGGTTGATGCTAAGGGCAGGGATTTGCAGAAGTTTTTGCGGGGAAGGGAGGAAGGAAAAATAGAGCGGCAAGATATGAGGAAGAAGGAGGGAAGAAGAGAAGAGGAAGGTGACCAATGGTGGAGGCTGGGATGGTGGCAACAGTAATGGTTGGACAAGAAATGCAGAGGGAAAGGAGGGTTATATGATTGTTGATAGGTGCAACTGAAATAAATACCGGCTTAGTTGCAATTGGAGTTGGTTTGATTTATGTATATTGATTCATGATTTTGCATGGACCATGAAAATAAGGTTATATGCATTGGTATATGTTCATGAACAATACTTATTTTAAACTACAATTCCTTGTTGGCATATGAAAAATGATAGATACTATATATAAGTAATATTTGTACACTACATTATGGAGATCAAAGAAAGATATAATAGATGAAAAAATAATTATATGTTTTGTAAAATAAGTGTGTAATATTTTTTCTTGGATTGTTGTCTCTTCCCTATTTGTTGAAGATTTTAGTTGACTTATTTACCATATTTATTTTTTAGCTAGACAAAATTGAATATAAAAATCAAACAAAATAAGTGAATTATGGAAAATTCATCTATACTATTTTCTTTTCTTATTAGCTATATATTGACTCTAATAAAATATGTTTGCTAGCTAAAATTGATTGTAAGAATTAGAAAATGGAACAAAATCAGAGTGAAAGAATTTGTTTATTAGATATTTAAAATTGATTTTGGATATATATATATATAAGTATACTGCTATATATGAAAATTTGTAACTAAAATGCCTCAAATTTCTATAAAACTATAATATAAAAAAGTTATGGTTAAAATTTAATTTAGAGTATATGATTGTATGTTTGCAAATAATTATGGAAAGTTTATATTTACTCATATTTTCTTTTCTTGTTAGCTATGTATACGTATTAACTTTTACCAAACATGAAAGTGTGTGTGCTAGCTGAAATTGATTATGAAAATCTCAAATGGGGCATAGGATGAGGAAGAATACAAAGAGTTAAACTTTTATTGAGTTGACATCTTTTCTTGTTAGCTATATGAAAGTGATTTTGAAAAACTCAATTATAAGTACATTGCTATGAAAAATTATAACACAAATATCTAAAGTTTCAATAAAAAAATATTTAATATTATATTACACACACACACAATATGGTTCAAGTAAAAAAAATTGACGTAAACTTTCCCAACCATTTCCCATGCCCTTAAAAGTTATCTATGCGACTTTATCAAACGTAATAAAGTATTAGAGAGGGAGGGAGGGAGGGAGAGAGGGAGAGAGAGAGAGAGAGAGAGTGATGGAAACCGGTTAGGGTTTCACAAAAGGATCGAAGATTTAATCGAGTGCAACGTTCGATTTCCGCCGGTACAGCCTAAGGAAATCTTTCCAAAGGAAGAACCACAACTTCAGAAGCACAATTGATTCAATGGCAACTGAATTTAGAAGGTGAAAGATCAAGATCGATCGAGAAGAGAACGGAACAGAAGCAGAACAGAAGCGAATGAGAGAATCGCCAAGAGAGAGAGACGGAGTCGAGAGAGAGAGTTCGAGAGAAGCAAATAACTCTGACTTTATTTCTGGCCAAAGTTACGTATTACATCGTATCTATCATATATATATATATGTATACAAAGGCCGTATAGAATACAAAATACATACGGAAATCACAGCCTGCCATGGTCGACAATACACAATCCGTATGGGCCCGAAAATACAAGTGTCGAACAGCCCAACCCAAGCAACATCAACATAAGGTGTCGACCAGCCAGCCCTCATAAAGACCATAACCCACATAATACAAATTAAGCTTAAAGCTTAATCTCCCATCAGCTACAACAATTTTAGCAAATCATGGTCATTAAGGATTGATTAATCCACAATCCAGCTAGCCCAATTTTATGGACCGGGTGGCGGATTATACAACCGTCCTAACTCCCATTAGCCAATTCGACCGGCGAATGCATCATATGGGATTACAAAAATTTTAATAAAAGTTACAAAAATCTGTACACTCCAGACTTAATCCGAACGACCCAGCAAACATGTTCCTGTTCACAGAATTCCCATAAGCTGCGACATTATCCTATTAATTCAACAGATAAGATAAACAATTGTAAGTAATTAACTCACAGCAAATTTCAAAATTACTCAGATATAAATTTACAAGATTCACATCATTCCCCTCTTCTTGGAAAGGTTTCGCCTCTGAAACCTGAACAAGTCCCAGAAATGGACTAAGGTCTGATACATTGAAAGAATTACTCACATTTCCAAACTTAACAGGTAAGTCAATTTTATAAGCATTGTCATTTATTTTTTCTAAAACAGTAAAAGGTCCATCCCCTCTAGGATCCAATTTTGACTTTCTTAAATTTGGGAACCTTTCTTTTCTTAAATGAACCCAAACTAAATCTCCAGGTTTAAAAATCATTTTTCTTCTTCTTTTATTGGCATGTTCAGCCATTTGTTGTACCTTCTTATTAATTTTTTGGTTTACATTCTCATGTAATTTTTTTATACTTTCAGCTCTAGATTCAGCATCAAAATTTTGTAGATCAGCATGAGGTAAAGGACTCAAATCTAATGGAGTTAATGGATTAAAACCATACACAATCTCAAATGGAGTTTTATTAGTTGTAGAATGTAAAGTCCTATTATAAGCAAATTCTACCTGAGGTAAAATATACTCCCATTGTTTAAGGTTCTTTCCAAGGACAGCCCTCAACATATTTCCCAGAGTTCTATTAACCACTTCAGTTTGACCATCAGTTTGAGGGTGACAAGTTGTAGAAAATAATAATTTAGTCCCTAATTTACCCCACAAAACTTTCCAAAAATGGCTTAAAAACTTAACATCCCTATCTGAAACTATAGTCTTAGGAATTCCATGTAACTTAACCACATTAGAAAAAAATAATTCAGCCACTACTACAGCATCATTGGTTTTATTACAGGGAATAAAATGAGCCATTTTACTGAATCTATCTACTACAACCATTATAGAATCTTTAGCTCTATTAGTCCTAGGTAATCCTAACACAAAATCCAAAGAAACATCAATCCAAGGATGGTTAGATACAGGTAAGGGGGTATATAATCCAAAAGGTTTTGAAGTAGTTTTTGCCTGTCTACATTTAATAAAATTAACACAATGTTTCAAAACATCCTTTTTCATGTGTGGCCAATAAAAATGTTCAATTAAAATATCTAAAGTTTTCTGAGTTCCTAGATGTGCCATTAATCCACCACTATGTGCCTTTTGAACTAATAATCCTCTATAAGAGCATACAGGAATACATAATCTATTTTCCCTAAACAAGTATCCTTCGTTAATAAAATATTTTCCTTGAGAAGAAACTTCACACCTTTTATAAATTTCTTTAAAATCATTATCTTCTAAGTATAATAGCTTAATACTGGAAAATCCTAATAAAGTAGTATCAGCAGTGTTCAATAAAGCATATCTCCTAGATAAAGCATCTGCAACTATGTTATCACTACCCTTTTTATATTTAATTATGTAAGGAAAACTTTCAATGAATTCTATCCATCTACCTTGCCTCCTATTTAACTTTGACTGACTCTTTAAATACTTAATAGCCTCCTGATCTGTGTTAACTACAAATTCCCTATGCCACAGATAATGTTGCCATACCTCCAAAGCCCTTACCAAAGCATACAATTCCTTTTCATAGGTAGAATAATTCAAAGTACTACCATTTAATTTTTCACTAAAATAAGCCACTGGTTTTCCTTCCTGAGAAAGTACAACCCCTATTCCTAATCCTGATGCATCACAATCTAATTCAAACATTTTTTCAAAGTAAGGCAAACTCAAAACAGGTGCTTGGGTTAACTTATTCTTAAGCATCTCAAAAGATTGTTGTTGTTCTAATCCCCAAATAAACCCATTATCTTTTTTTGTTATGGCAGTTAAAGGAGCAGCTATAGTACTAAAGTTTCTCACAAATCTTCTATAAAAAGAACACAATCCATGAAAACTTCTTACTTCAGTTACACTTTTTGGTACAGGCCACTCTTGAATAGCCTTAATCTTTTCTTTATCTACAGACACACCTTCTTTTCCTACCACAAATCCCAAGAAAACCACACTTTCCAAACAAAATTTTGACTTAGCCAAATTAGCATAAAGTTGTTCTGCCTTAAACACATTCAAAATAATTCTTAAATGTCCCAAGTGTTCCTCTAAGGATTTACTATATATAAGTATATCATCAAAATAAACAACCACAAATTTTCCAATAAATTCCCTTAATACATGGTTCATAAGTCTCATAAAAGTGCTAGGAGCATTTGACAACCCAAAAGGCATCACTAACCATTCATACAAACCAAAGTTCGTCTTAAAAGCTGTTTTCCACTCATCCCCTGGTTTCATCCTTATTTGATGATACCCACTCTTTAAGTCTATCTTAGAAAATATAACAGCACCACACAAGTGATCTAACATCTCATCCAGCCTAGGAATTGGATATCTATACTTAATAGTTATCTTATTTACTGCCCTGCTATCCACACACATTCTCCAACTACCATCCTTTTTTGGCACTAGTAATACAGGTACTGCACAAGGACTCATACTCTCTTTAATGTATCCTTTACTTAACAATTCTGTTACTTGTCTTTTTAGCTCCTTAACCTCTTCTGGATTTGCCCTATAAGCAGGTCTGTTTGGTATGACAGCTCCTGGAATAAAGTCTATTTGATGTTCTATTCCCTTAATGGAGGTAATCCACTAGGTATATCCTCAGGAAATAAATCACTATATTCTTCCAATAACATTTTCACTGTACTAGGTACTTCTTCAATTGTTTCTTTCTGACTCTCATAGCAGCCCTTAAAAACCATCAAATATACATTAGCATTTCTTTTTCTTGCTTTTCCTACATCCTTTCCTTTAGCATAAAAACCAAAAGTGCCTTTCATGTCTTTTGTACTATGATCATTTCCCAAATTAGAATTAGTCAATTCCTTATAATCAGATTTAATTTTGGTTTGATCCTCAAATATTTCCTTTGGAGTCATAGGTGCTAAAACAATCTTCCTATCATCCTTTTGTACTGTATACCTATTCTTATAACCATCATGTACTACCCTTCTATCATATTGCCAAGGCCTACCCAACAACAGGTGAGCAGCATGCATAGGAACTATATCACATAGAACAGAATCTTCATATTTTCCTAATTTTAAATTCACTAGAACCTGTTGACTAACCTTAACATCTCTTAACTCATTAAGCCACTGCAATCTATATGGTTTTGGATGTTTAGTAGTGTTTAAACCTAATTTAGATACTAATAAGGTACTAGCAGCATTAATACAACTACCACTATCTATAGCCATGTTAAAACACTTATCATCAATTAAACATCGAGTATGGAATATATTTTCTCTTTGTAAAGCATTGGAATCAGGTAACTTATTACTATTTAAGGCTCTTCTAACCACAAAAAGATCCCTACTCACTGGTAGTTCTACTTCGTCTTCTAGGTCACTATCTCCCTTTCCTTCTAAATTAGCCCCTTCTTCCTCTTCTTCAGATTCAGATTCAGATTCTACTTCCCCAGATTCTCTAATCAAAATATTCCTCTTGTTTGGGCATTCAGAAGCTATATGACCTAAACCTCCACATCTAAAGCATTTAATATCCCTAGTCTTGTTTGACCCAATTACAGGATTTGCCATTACATTCTTACCCTTTTTAGGTTTCTGCCCTGTCTTAACTTCATTGTTTCTCCCTCTAAACTCTACCTTATTATTGTTCTTCCAGTTTCCAGAGGTATTTCCCCCAAAATTTCTCCTCATAGTAGTCTTAAACCCAATCCCAGGGGGTTTATATTGCCTAGATTTCTTCAACTGAATTTCTATTTTTGTAGCTATATTCACCATCTCAGTTAGTGTTCCACAAGGATACAGCTCTACCTTATCAGCTATCTCTGAATTTAATCCACTCATAAACCTAGCCATAGTAGCATCATCATCCTCAATAACTCCTGTCTTAATAATTAAAACTTCCAACTCTTTATAATAATCATCTACTGATCTCATTCCCTGACTAATAGTTTGTAACCTTTTATGCAACTCTCTATAGTAGTAACTTGGTACGAATCTCTTTCTCATTAAGGTTTTAAACTCTGCCCAAGTCTGTATAACAGGTTCTCCACACCTACGTCTAGTTAACACCAAATTATGATACCAAGAAGACGCATACTCAGTAAACTCCACTACAGCCACTTTAATTTTCTTTTCCTCAGAGTAATTGTGACACTCAAAAACCAATTCTATTTTTCTTTCCCACTCAAAATAGTAATCATGGTCATTTCTCCCATTGAACCCTGGTATGCTAAGCTTAAGATTATTTAAATTTCTATCTACAAATTCTAATTCCCTATCCTGCCTATTGTTCTGTCTGAGCAGCCTATCACTATTGTGGGATATTTGATCTTCTAACTCTTCTAGATTAGCTATAGGTGGAATCCTAGTCCTAGGATCCATTGGAGCCCTTCCTAAAACTCCTGCTTGATTAGTCTCAATTCTGTTATTTTGCATTTCATTAAGTCTCACTTCTTGTTCTCCTAATCTTTGTTCTAGGTTAGCAGATAAGACAGCAAATTGTGCAGTCATTTGTTCTTGAAAAGTCCTAAGGGTTTCTAGAAGGTCATTACTAGACACAGATTGATTCACTGATTGGCCATTATTAGACATGATGAAATTCAAAGTAATTAACAATCAATCACATCAGTAATTAATCACAGAAGCAACTGATCCAAGAATCACAGATAACAGACACACAAATACCACAGGAATATGGCTTCACAAATATCAGCAGTAATAGCAACAGTAAAAACTCTACTCAGAATAACTCACTGTATATGATAATTTGACAAAACTATTTCAATAATACGAAATAAGTAGGAAGGAACGATATTACCGCGTCCGCTTAAGTAATTAGTTCAAAGATTTAGGGTACCCCTCTTCTTGGAGGACTATCCCCTTTCTTGAAACCAAGATAGTTCGCCGGTTGTAAAATTTCAACCTATATACTTAACAATAACAGATAAATTGTCGAAGATGAAGAAAACAAATAAGTATAGCAGGTAGTAGTATTAACAAGGAAATCACAAATCGAAGTTACCAACAACAGTAGCTCGCGCGGTCAATCAAGATTCGGATTCTTGACCAAACCCTAGGTCGATTATGGTTTTCTTTTTCACACTTTCAAAAAAAAAAAGAACAGTTAGTAGTCGAAATGCCTTAATCGCCGGTTTGAAAGCAACAAGAATCGATACTGAGTTCGTCGCTGCAAAACCCTAAAATTTCACACCTCAAACTAGGGTTAGCGAAATACAGAAATCGAATTAACAAAAATGAATACAACTTAATCAATGATACCAAAAACTACGAGCACTCTAGAAAAATCGAGGCTTTGATACCAAATGATGGAAACCGGTTAGGGTTTCACAAAAGGATCGAAGATTTAATCAAGTGCAACGTTCGATTTCCGCCGGTACAGCCTAAGGAAATCTTTCCAAAGGAAGAACCACAACTTCAGAAGCACAATTGATTCAATGGCAACTGAATTTAGAAGGTAAAAGATCAAGATCGATCGAGAAGAGAACGGAACAGAAGCAGAACAGAAGCGAATGAGAGAATCGCCAAGAGAGAGAGACGGAGTCGAGAGAGAGAGTTCGAGAGAAGCAAATAACTCTGACTTTATTTCTGGCCAAAGTTACGTATTACATCGTATCTATCATATATATATATATGTATACAAAGGCCGTATAGAATACAAAATACATACGGAAATCACAGCCTGCCATGGTCGACAATACACAATCCGTATGGGCCCGAAAATACAAGTGTCGAACAGCCCAACCCAAGCAACATCAACATAAGGTGTCGACCAGCCAGCCCTCATAAAGACCATAACCCACATAATACAAATTAAGCTTAAAGCTTAATCTCCCATCAGCTACAACAATTTTAGCAAATCATGGTCATTAAGGATTGATTAATCCACAATCCAGCTAGCCCAATTTTATGGACCGGGTGGCGGATTATACAACCGTCCTAACTCCCATTAGCCAATTCGACCGGCGAATGCATCATATGGGATTACAAAAATTTTAATAAAAGTTACAAAAATCTGTACACTCCAGACTTAATCCGAACGACCCAGCAAACATGTTCCCGTTCACAGAATTCCCATAAGCTGCGACATTATCCTATTAATTCAACAGATAAGATAAACAATTGTAAGTAATTAACTCACAGCAAATTTCAAAATTACTCAGATATAAATTTACAAGATTCACATCAGAGAGAGATTATAATGAAAAAATATAGACATATAATATGAAGCAAAATTATGTTATATCCACTATAATATGGTAATTGTAATATAGTAACATGCCATAGTTACTAATTTTTTTGCTAAATTTTTGCAGTTAAATAAACAACTAATTCTCATAACTAACTGTTCTATGGATATAAATAAATGATTATTTATGATGTTTGGTCTAGTAGTAATGGTCAAATTCTAGGCACCATAGTTCATAGGTTAAAATCATTTTCCTTCTCTCTCGATATTATAATATATTTATGGTGACACTATCTATATAATGTTTTGTACTTGCTTTTTACCTATTTTCTTATAAAATAATTACTTAAATTTTTACTATTGATTCATGGCATCTAAAATTACAATCCGTATTACTAATAAAAAAAATCTAACAAAGCCTACGATAATAAAACTTAAAATCAAGTTTCTTTGTGTTATTAAAAATATTAAACTAAAAAAAGTAATAGATAATTGCTTTAGAGTGTAGATATAAGTAGGAATATAGGATACACAATAGGAGAAATCGGCCATACTAAACAAAATGACAGTTGAATTCAAGTATAAGGCCACATTTTGTAGTCTGCAACAAGTTTCATAGTAAAGTCCTATCAATTGTCATTAAATACAGATATTTGTATCACCTATTTTTTTTAATCTATTATTTTTTTATAATCATAAATATTAATTTAATGTGCATAAGAATCCCACACAACAAAAACATAGCAATTGATAATAATAAACTTCTCATAATTTCCTCAATGTCCTCTTATGATACATGTCACCTCCTTATTTCCAATTCTTCAACCAAGACTCTTTTTATTGGTCTAATGACTATATTTGATTTCCCTTCAAGTGTAGGAAAACTTGTAGACATGCAGCTGCATCAGAAGGTAAAGAAAATATAATGATTGAATAATTAGTCATGAGTGCTTAATTATTATTTTTTGAGAAATGTAAAATTATCATTGAAAAATAGAGTAAACTAGAGATATAATTTTATTTTGATTTTTCCAGCTTTGTGATCCATTTTTTTATTGTACTAATGGTGTCTAATAGGAATAGGATCGTCGACTTGAGGGGAGGGGAAATTAAAAAGTGAAACATAACACCATGATATCGTATATTTTGGTTGGTTGGTTTATGTTGTTTTTCATCCATGCTTTCCTTTTATTTTTCAAATTGCTTCTCCTGTTTGGATTGATTAATTATCAATTAAATATTGTAGTTAAAAATTCAAATCAATCAAATGTAATACATAAAATCTCTAATACTTCTACAGAGACTTCAAAGATTTTGAATTATATTTGTAGTTACACTATAACTAATCTACTAGTATATGTTTAGATTTTAAACATATTCCTTACAAATGTTGTCTTTGATATAGGTTAAGTTTTTAAATTTAAATTAAAATATCTTATGGTTCATTAAGTTTGTAAGGAATAAAACATATGTAAAGACATGCTTGAGAAATATAAATAGTTAGATGCTTTAGTTTAAATTTTCTATTAATTTTTCAATTGTACAAAGATTTTTTTGCCATTATTATCAATAAATTCATCATATAATTATTTATAGTATATCATTTTATAAGGATTCTTGCAATGCATGAGAGCAATTCTAGTTCATATAATCATATGGTTGTCTATAAAGAAAAAAAATGTGTTGTTATTCATTAAACTAATTGTAATCTTTTTCTTATGTTCTAGTGTTGATAATAAATAAATTTCTTATGGATCTTAACATGTTGGAAGAATCACTTCTATGATATAAAAAATTAAAAACAAAAGAAATATGTTATTTTCTAATGAGATGCCTAATTTAAATAAAATAAGTGGTTAATTACTAAATAGATAGATGACTTTTTGTATTTAGTGATAACAAGATTATGTAATTCATTCCCCTACATTTATGGAGTAATAAAAATGAAAACTAAAAATAGTGTAAAATAAAAATGGACCATAACTATTAAATTTCATCATATCACTTCTACTATATGAGTTGAAGTGAGTTTGTTAAATTTATAGATTTGAGTTGGTATCAGATGTTAATTTTCTACTTAAAAAATAGCCTATAAGAGAAGATTTGTACTAAAAATTTGGATAACTCGTATGAGAAGATTTATGCTGATGTATATGAATGATATATGTGGAATATGTAGTTCGTTAGTTGAAATAGAGAATAGATATGACTACACATGATATACACTACATAGATATGACTTCAAATCATAGATCATGATAAATAAAGTTTATTTCAAAAAAATATTTTTATATTGTTTATGTTAGGAAAAAAACCTAGTGGATGACACATCTACAATAATGAACTTCATGCAGCATTTTACTTTTTGTTGTTCATATATTTTTAAACCAATAATGAGATGACATGTGTTAGTACTTTGGGAGTCTCAAATGTAAATTGCACTTCAATCCAATTAGATGGGGAAAATATATGATGCAATAACTCTATATTTTTTCATATATATATATATATATACCTTGAACTTCAAAATTAAAAAAGATGGATTATCCAACAACTTATAATTCCACTTATAAGCTTACTCCTCCCATCCATTTATGTAACAAAACCTTCACTCAAAGTTGAAAATCCATTTACTAAGTTAGTAAATAACTATTTTGATCCCTTAAAAATAAATTTGTAATTTTATTTTAGTCCTTAAATGATAAAAAATAAGTGTTTAATCTGATTCCTCTATATTAATTTTTAATCTTCCATTATGCTACAATTAAAAGTTTATTATATTCTCTCTATTGGTCAACAATCTAAACTCTAACTAATAATTTAAATTCTAATACCATTAAATTATCCTAATAATAAAATCAATTTTTTAAAATTAAAACAAAAACCTACCTAAATATTATTCAAAACCTTCTATCATCTTTGACCTATTTCTTCTCTCCTCTTCCTTATTCATGCTCCTCACTCTTTGCTTGAGCACAAATTTGTGGAAATTTGATAATTTTCAACTTCTATATCTATACAAACTTTATCCCTTCTTCCTTCATCCACGACATTCTAAAGATTTTCTTCTTATATTATTCTTTTTAACAAGAGGAAACCAAACGACTGTTTTAATTATATAGAATTAGCATCTCTTTGCACTACATCAATAATGGAATAAGGGTTCAAATATCTAAAATGAATCAATTGTAGAAGATATTTCAATCTTGCAAATGAATGCTATAAAATTGACTTTTCATTGAACATATTCACCAACAAAATCAAAAGATTAGGACAATATGTGCTTGCAATAGATGATAGTATTTAAGATGTGCCATGGCAACATCAAATTTTGAAAATACATAAGTTGAGTATGATTAAATGTGAAACTTAGCAACACCATCATACAAACAATATCAATAAGAAGCTAAGAAGTGTCAAAAAAACAAATCTATTTTTTTACAAGTAATTGATGCGAAAGGTAGTGATAATTCTAACTCAATTGATACTTTATAAGACTGTAAAAATTAAAACATGTTGTTCTAATCTTCCTGATCAAAGAGAAGGAAGGAAAATGAAGAAGAAAGACAAGGAGCACAAACATAAGGTCAAAGATTAAGCGAGATTTTGAAGAAATATTGATTAGGATCTAAATTGTTGATTGAGAGAGAAAAGAAGTGGGTTAACTTACTATTGTAGGTTAATGGATGATAGTACAGACTAATTTGGCTAAAAATGAATCTAGAGATATCAAATCATATTTTATATTATTATATAGGAATTAAGATAGAAAATATTGCATTTTAGAGAGACCAAAATAATATTTAACTCTTTAATCAATTATTACAAGATAATTACCAAGAATCAAATAAACCACTAGATAGTTTGAGTTTTAACAACAAAAAAATATTAATATGTGGCTTTTGGGGTTGAGCATCTGCATAGAAGTGAGTCATTCTTTAGGAAAAATCTTAATGACTAACATAAAGAGAATATGATATGGATGGGAAATTGAAATGTAATGCATTACATGTTACTCAAGTTTTAAGATATCTTAAGTTGTAGGATATCTCACATCTGGATGGTAGTGAAACACTAATATTTGTCTCATGAATTAGAGAGAAAATATAGAGATAGATTAGAAAGAGAGAGGGAGTGTTGTGATTGAAGGTGTAATACCCCCATAAATTGGACTTATAATTTGTGATAATTCTTGTGCTTGATGATGATTGGGTGATGTTTAATCTTATTTTGGAAATGTATTTTGATTTTGATTTGCAAAGGATTTGGAAAATTTTGAAAAATAAAGGGAAAGTGATTTTTTAGGCGTAGTAATTAACCTGTTATGTGAATCGATTAATTAGTCCATCATTTTTTAGATTGGGTTTTATTTTAGGGTAGCTAATCTATTGAATATTGAAAATTGATTGACTGTGTAACCGGTCAATGAGTGTATTAAACCGATCGATTGGTTTACTTGACTTCTTTGATTTGCAAAATTGGATTTGTATGAGAAAGTTCTTAAAACAATATTGAATCTTGGAATCAAGATCCGATTTGTTTATAAACCACGTTTGATAATTTTTACCATTAACCCGATCGTTTTTCCATACCTTGAATGGATTTGATAACCAAAATTTACAAAAAGAAGGAATATGACCTTATATATTTATCTCATTATTTCTCTCTCTTCGATGCGGATTTGAACAAACAATATTGTTCTAGATAATCTTAACAATGCTAGGTGATTTTCTCCCATGACTCTTTACCTCACTTCCCTTCTTGTGTTGGGATTTTTTTTAGGCACATTATATTCAAATGTTTTGCGCATTATAATTGGATCCATGAGGGAAAGTTGGACTATTTATTGAGAAATTTGCCTAGATTTGTCCAAATTCGAGTAAGAGAATTAGGATTTCAATGTTGTATACCTCTCCCCTTCCTTGCTCTTTAGATTGTGGGTATATCAACAAGCTTAACTCTCATTCTTGCTTCATTCTCTCTCAATTATCAAAATCACTTTGATTTTCCTTCCCTTGTTTCTCCACTCTTTTCTCCTTTGTATTCCTCATTCATGATTTTTTTCACCTTTTATTATCCTTTATCTAGATCTTTCTTATTTTTATATTAAGCAATATAGGGTTAGATTTAGTAAAAGATTGAGGATTTAGTTGGTTTTCCTTGGTGTCTAGTTTGGTGAGGTGGTATCTTTTATTTTTTCTCAGTGTAATATTTTGTTTTTTTTTATATTTTTAAGGTGATTTTCATATGTTTTAATAATTCTTTTAAGGTGTTCAACGTTTGGGACTTTTTAGCTAGAGTTTCCCTACTTGTTGTGGATTCTTACTAAGCTTTACTAGGTAAGTCATTAGTACTTTGAGGTGTGGAATGAATGAGAATGTAGGTTAGTGTAGGCTTAGTAATTTAATTTTGGCATGACTACATGATAGTAGTAGTGTTGTGGTGCATCATGTCTTTAGTTGTGCAACTCTCGGAAAATAAAAGTTTTATGTATATGGTTGATGAATATTGGAAATGTACCATAACATAGTAGTTTAACATGTTCAATCTCATGTACATGTAATGTATAATATTATGGAGGTGATATGGTGGGTAGTTGAAGTATGAATTATGTATGTAGATGCACGTGTATGTTATTTTGTGCAGAGCAATTGATTGGTTAGACCAAACCAATCAACCGGTCTCCAGAAGAACCTGATGGTTAGTCGAGCTAATCGACTGATTTGTTTGTGGAAAGTTGTGGGTTTGTCTCAGCTTGATCCCATTGACTGGTTTGGATGAATGGATCAACTAGTCTCTATAACATTTGACTAGTTCGAAAAATTAATTAACTAGTTTTAACATAGAAGCTAGGGTTTGGCTACATTAAATCAATTGATTGTTTTAGGCCATAATGCTTTAATTACTTCATTTCAACCTCGTAGTGATTTGATATTTGATATTATGTTAAGGCATGATTCTTGGACTATGGAAGTCAAATTATTGGCATAAATTAATTAATTTAATTAGTGGATTAAATTGGTAAAGTATTGATGATATCACCTCTAAGTGTCCTTAAAAGGTTAAGATGGATAGCTTGGATTAATTATATAGTTATGGTGGACTTAGTATGTTATGTGGGATTTTTTTAGTATATGTATTGGTTAATAAAATATAAATATTTAAAATGGATGATCATGGAGTACTATATGGGTCTAGATTCTCGGATACTTGATTAGCTATCAGGGGTTAGTCTTGTAATACCCCAAAAAATTTTCTTAGCCTAATCCCACATTATTAATGCCCTAATTTGATTATAATCTCAATAAATCATATATTAGACTTAACCTAACTCCTTAATCCCAAAACTTCAACCAAATTCGAGACCTTGACTCGAATAAACCATAATTCATAAACTAAAATCAAATTCAGCTAAAATTATCACTAATCCTACTTACTTGGCTAATCCAAAACCACACTAAAATAATCCCCCAACCTTTCTCTTTTTTCTTTTCTTTATCCTTTTCTTTTCTTTCTTTCTTCTATTACTCCGGCTAACCTCAAGATGCACTTTGGAATTGGTTGTAACTTGCACCAACCACTTGCACTATCACCTTTATACATCCATCAACCATCACCTTACTTCATTTCTCCTTTTTCTTCTTCTCCTTTTACACCCTTATCCCTGCCCGACTGCACACCCTTACGTACACTCTACACACCCCATCTTCCCCTACCATTTCACTTCTCAAGCAACACCTAAATATGACCATCACCACCCTCACCCTATAGCTACTACCCTACCCTAACCATCCTCTGCAACCATCACCATCATCATCACCTTGCAGCTACACCATCACCATTGCACACCACCCCCTGTTCTTTTCTTCCTTCCCGACTCACACCACACACGCACACGTGTATGTATGTATGTATGTATATATATACACACACTTCACACTCTTCTTCTTCTTCTTCTTCTTCTTCTTCTTCTTCTTCTTCTTCTTCTTCTTCTTCTTCTTCTTCTTCCTTTACCTATTTTTGGCTTGAGCACCACCATTTCGACCACCGAGCACCACCTCAGCCACCACTCACTGCCCTTTAGCCGGTGGACCGACCACCAAGGTCACCCCAACCTTCCCCCTCGTCGTCACTGTCGACCACCGCCTTTTTTCCCTTCTTTGTCCTATCATGTGTTGTATCATTTTAGAGTGCACCGCCTGCTGCACGATCGTGCAACACTTAAAACCTCCTTCTACACAGCTATGCAACCCTTGCACCACCTGATTGTGTGTGATTTTTTCTCTCAGCTTGTTGCTACACATCCGTGCAACTTTCGCACCGCTTGGTTGTGCAACATATTTTCTCTGAACCAGAAGCTACACCACCTACTGCACAGTCATGCGACTTTATTTTTTTTGTCGTGCACCCTTATTTTCACCCCCAAACCTTTTCCAAACACCACCAAAATTTCACCATAGCTCTACCACACCTTCCTCTACACATCCACATATCTCAAGCTTCTATTTGACTACTGTTATATCTATTTTTACCCTCTATACCATGGTTTTCTCCTTCGATCTAACTCTTCAAGCCTAACCATGAATTTTCTTATTTTTATAGGTAGTATTCCAATAGCTTCGAAAGAGGAAGTCTAGGAGTTGCATGCTTAGAGTCTGGTGTCCTAGTTGGTAAGGATACTATTTGATGTTTAGAATTTTTTGTGTCATTTGCTGGTACGGTTTTATGTATTTTTTATGGTATTATTGATATGTATTGTAACATGTGTTGATCATGATATTTTGTGATGATATGAATATTATTTTATTAAAATATAGTAAGAATGGGTAAGAGGTGTCATTATTATTTCGTTGTGATGATATCATATTTGTGGAAATAAATCCTATGGCATGAAATATGGACTTAAGGATATTATGTTATTATAAGAAAGTGAGAATGGGTAAGAGTTACCATTATTATTTGTTGTGATAATGTAATATTTGTGGATATATATATATATATTATATATATATATATATATATATTGGTATGAAATATGGGCTAAATGAGTTCTTGATAAATGGATTTAAGAATTCTCATGAGGTATGATGATTAATTGTGGACTTGGAAAATAACATGTGTGGAAAAAAAATAAAGGTTTTATTTATGCTTAAGGGTAACTTGGTCATTATGGAATAATAATGAAATCTTGGTATTTTATGTGTTACGAGGTTCAAAATATGATATTAATAGAATGAGGAGTTCATGGAAGTATTATTGTTATTTGGGGGTCCTTAAATGATTTAATGGCTAATTTGGGGCAAACTATCTTGTAATGATAAAAACATTATTCCATGTTTAAAATTTAGATGTTATCTATCGGAATTGGTAATCATGAAAATTTTATAGGAGGTGTTGTGACAATTATATGGAAATTGGGTCTTGGATATCTCTGTGATTAACATATCGGGATGAGATTATTAAAATATACTTATGGAAGTTAGATCGTGCATATTGGGTATGAAAAAAATGAGGGGTTTTGGAGGTGATATAATACAAGTTGTGTGAATTAATCAGTATGGGATAATGAATACCAAAGGGTGTGTAATTAAGGTTTGAGAGGATTTAAGGACTTAGACCTATGTTATATGCATATCTATTTTTAATGTGTTATATGCTTAAGAACCAATCTTGAATAAGCTACTAATTACTTAAAGTGAAAGATTACTGTACTATAAATGTTCTTTTATTTTTAATTTCCTTGTGTTATTTTAAATGTTTTAGCCTTGTGATTGATGTAAGAATGGTTGCATAAGCCAGAATTACGGCGATCACGGCGGTAACCCCCCTATTTTACTTAATTACTTCCGCTACAAAACAAAATTTTCTAGTAGTAAAACTCAGGTTGTTACAAGTTTACCCTCAGGTGTTTTTAATATTTTCTTTTGGGTGGGATCCTATTTGATTACAGTGTCTTTCCTACCCTAGAAATTGATGATATAATAGGAGGTATCCATACTAAAGAGCTTGGTCACCTAGGTGGCTTATTTAACTTTGGTCAGACTTTATGTCCATTGGTAATTCTCTTGGCTTTGACTGGATTTTATGTCAATTGGTTATTGGTTTAATTTTCATGGATATTGGGATACCATAGTGGATAACTCATCCCATTGTTAAAAAGAGAAAAGAAGCATAAGTCATTAAGTTAACGGATTATATAACATTGTGATTTGAATCTCATGGATGGTTAAGTGAAATGGACATTAGAGTATATCTAGTATTTTACACCAGTGGTCTATCACATGCATAATCATATATGATTATCTATGATTCATGAATTTTGTGATATGCGTAAAAAACCAGAATTTTCCTATACTTTGTGTGAAGCATGAAATTTCCATGAATTTCATGTCTATTATTGATCATGATACTTTACTTTCGTACGGATGTATGGTGTTGAGTATTAGGCTTTATAGGCCTCATGTCCTTAAGTGCCCTAGGCCTTGTTTGCATGTGGTAGTGTGAAAATCGTATCATAATTTATTATTCAATCAATTTGCTATCAATTCTATTATTGGATTGTTTATATATATATATATATATATATATATATATATATATATATATATATTAATATTAATAAACGAATCAAGAATGAATGATATGCTTGGTTTTCTATTCATTGTTTTATCTTGTTGTGGATGGTATGTACTTGATCTGATAGGTTTCCATGCCTTAGGACATTGTTCAGAGGTTTTGTTTATACCTCCTTAATTAGTTAGGTTACTTCTATTTTGGTAGGAGGTGGGTGTAAGCTTGTTTGACTCACTTGGTGGATAATTTCATTGGTCTTCATCTCCTCTCTTAGAAGATGAGGGAGGTTATTATGGGTGATACCTGTGGCTAGCCTCAATCACCACAAAACCTACATAAAAAATAATGAGCTCCTTGAATTCAAAGATCATAATAATCGATCTCTTGCAACATGTTTCCTTTATTAGATGTCCTTATTTTACTTCATTTCATTTTTTTGCCTAGTTGTATTTAAGAATTATTATAATCAATAAATGAATTTGAAATGAACCTCCGATCTTAGTTTTCCCTTGTTACATGAGTACATGACTCATTTTATCAATTGCAACCTTTTTACATATTGATTGGTTTTCAAACATGATGATTTGAGAATTTGAACGTAGGGGTTGTGGTATTTGATAGTGAAATGGTTTATCACTATTTGTTATTCTTGATTGATAAAATGTTGAATGGTTTTTTATAATATTTTTAATTTTTAATTTTTTCTACTATGATATGTTAATTTTTAGTATTCGGGTTTGATAATTTCCTTTCAGTTTTTCAATTTAGTAATACTATAATTTTTTAGATAAATTTTATTAAAGTATCCTAATGTTTGACATATTATCTTTCAAATTTATGTATCCAAATAAAATCAAATTAAATTGTAAAATTAACTTAATGGAAAAATATTAAGCCAAATGGCAAATTAGGTTTTATCATTATAAGAACTTTATTGAACCAAAAGCGATTGTCCATACCAAAAGATGATGAAGCGACCGACTAGGCGTGGTCATTAATATCTTTTTTACCAAATTGAATCACTAACTATCCATCTATCTAACAATGACTTGATTCACTAGGATGCAGTCATTAGAGTATCTACAATGGGAAGGAAAAAATCCTCCCGATCTCAAATTTGAAAATGGTTGTAATTGCAGAAAAAAATACTTTAAATTTGAGGTTAATACAAAATTATGATGTGCCTAAAGTGTACAAATCGAGACACATTGAGTATACTTTTTAGACTGATTTTTATTGTTAGAGCATATATGAAGTATTTTTTTTTAAAATATTTGTTATTGATTAAATTATTTATAAATTTATATTTAATGAAATTTGATTATATAAGATTATTAATTGACAATTATATATTAATATAAAATAAAAGTTAAATATTGTAAAATATAATTAATTGGTAATGTGATTGATAAAAGTAATTGAGTAGTATAAATTTAAGATAATGAGATGTAACGAAGTACAGATACAGATATGACACTCAGGTACCGTTTCTCATCCCTAAAACATCTCGAAAATTTTTTTCAGTCCCAAAAACTTTTTTATATAGGAATTTGTACCGAAATTCTCCGATTAATTTAAAAAAAATATTAATACTTTACATCAACTAATGTAGGTAGTAATTTTAAGATTTTTAATTTTTGTTCTCTTAATTTTAGTGGATCTGGTCTATTTTTTTAAAATGTATATAATATGTGTGTGTGTGTAATTTTTTTTATCATTTCCTTTCATCTATGTTTTCTTAATTTTTTAAAAATGATATTTTTCCATTTTTCTTCGTCTTTGTTTTAACGTCCTTGTCCCATTCCCTATCCCCGTAGAAGTTTTAGTAGAGAATTAAATTTGAGTTAAATAAATAAAAGTATAAGATATTAAAGAAAAAATAATTAAATAATATAATTAGATAATTTAAATATAAGAGCAATCGCAATAGATTAAAAAAAATTAGATCCTAGTCTCAAATTTGAAGTTATGAATGTGGGAAAAAGATTTTACCCTCAAATTTAAGATATTTTTAAAAATTTTGATTCTCTCATTGTCTGAAAAGTAGCAAAAATAAGGTCCAACGGCCCCGCACGAGTAGCAAAAGCTGTGGTTGCCAGGTGCATGGAGCCCATGCGTAGCCCTGACGAGCGCGAGTGTGTGTCATGCGCCTTAGAGCATTAGCTTTTGCTGTTTCGCACGGACCCTTGGAATTGATTTTTTAAAATATTTTTTGGTATATTTCTAGGCTAAATTTTATCATTAAAATATATTTTTTTTAAATATATATCAAAAAATATGAATGTTAATAATAATGGTAAAAAAAATTACCTATAAATACATCATTTTCTCCATATTTTTATATCATCTATTCGACTTCTCTTTCTCATATTCATTTCTCTAGCTATATTTATTTTATTAATTATTAATTTTTCTATGTATAATTTTTTGTTAATTTTTTTATTTATATTTATTTAATTAAATTAGTTTGTGTTCGTATTGATTTTCTATATTTTAATATTTACGTATGTTGTATTCATTTATATTTTCGTGATGTTATTGTACTAAATTATATGCGGCTATCATTAAAATAATATATTATACTTGTATTTTTGTTGTAATATTTATATAATAGTTTTTATTAATTTTATATAGTTTTACTAGTTATTAATATTGTAGTAGAAAAACTAAATAAACTATAATAGTTTATTTTAAAAATAATTCAAATCATAATTTATTTAACAATAATAAAAATTAAATGTAAAAAAACCAAAATTAAATTTTGAAATAATTTATAAATGTGAATTTAATTAAAATTATTTTAGCCTAATTATTAATTGTTATGTATATATTGATATAAATAAAAGCTAAATAATGTGAAGTGTAAATAATTGATGATATAATTGATAAAAATGATTGACTATTGTAAAATTGAGATTAATAAATATAGAATATTAATTTAAATTTAAGAAAAATTTATAAAAATAGAAGAGATAAAGAGATAAAATAATTTGACAGTACAATTATAAATCTTAAATTTAACAATGGGTCGGACATGCTCTAAGAACTTTTATCAGGTACGACTAGAACCCGTACCATCTGTCACATCGATCGAACAGCGATCTATCTAAGACGCGCTGTTGCCTGAGTCCAGCAGGTGCATACGCAAGGTATGCCGAAGCCAAGAGAACCCTCCGAGTGCATCAAAGAAGTTGATGTAAAACGACACATCCCTCCTGCCTCTTTCCGGGTACATAGACTCAATTGAATGCATCACATCAGGTTCCATGATCTTCTCGAGGAAATAGAATTCATCTGACTCGGTCAGTTCCTGCACCAAGCGACACCGACCGACGGCGTACGCCCAGCGGTTTTATGTTATTAAGCATAGAGCTGCAGCAGAAACAAAAGTCTGGAGGAGGAGAATGAGTGGGCAGGGCGGGATACTTGCCTTAAAAAATGCCCGGACGAAGGCAGCAAATGTGGGAGACATGTCTTTCTTTTCCATAATGACGTGAGCAAGTATGCGCCAGGGCAGGCACCCAAGCCCGAGCAGTCGGGCAAACACATGGGCTGCCTTATTGATCAAACAGCCATCTATTCTCCTCATACTACTTTCCTCCTCCTGCATTTTTTTGCACCGCTCAACAAAGCATTTCTCCAAAGCAACCCCGTATGGCTGGCTGCCCTTGCATAATTTGAAAGCAAAGTGCAAGCATCCCATCCCATCCTTGTTTTCAAGAATGTAGCCCAACAACACGTCAGCGACAATTTTCTGTATAAATTGTGGATTCAAAATTATGAGTTCAAATATTTTCATTAAATAATTTCAAAATGGGTTTTAGATCGAAGGACATCTTCAAAATTAAATGAGCCGAGAATGTACGTAGGCAGGCATGAAGGAACGAGGAAAAGAAGCAGAGAGGAAGTTTAGACTTAATAGGATTAGAGGCCTGGGCAAAAAATTATAAGTAATATTTATTCTCTATATACCAATTCAATATATCATAATCATTGAGTCCCTGGTTTCGATGATTACAAACAAAGATGAATTTACTTATGTTCCATGTGTTAATACATTACAGATCTAAAGAAGTTTGAGAAGTTGATTAAGAAGAAATAACAAAAGAATTAAAGGAGAAACTATAGAAAGCACGAAGATCATGAAGCTTGAATGAGTATAAAAAGGTAGTATGATTCTTATGGAAGTTAAGTGCTCAGGCATCAAAGGCCAGCTGGTTTTACTAGAGGAAACTTAGCTTGGGTTTCCAGCTGCATTCCTCAAGTAACAGGTCCTGTTCGAAAAAAAAAAATAGGGAAGTATTTATGGCGTGAATAAAATTGGCCAATCTAAAATAATTTGGATTATATTTTGAATAAATATCTTATCTCCTTTTTGTGTTATAACTTTCTTGACAATTAACTAAAAGATTTTGACGAAAATGTATAGATATTATAGGTAAAAATATTCTTCGAGAAAATATTATATCCTAAGATATTTTATTGATTTTACTGAGCATATATCTTAGACTAATTATTTGGTTATTGTTTTATGTCTACGTTCTATGTATAATTTTGTTAAGTAAATATGTGATTGACTTAATTATTTTTGGATGTAAAACAAAGATTGATTAAAGCGGTTTTTATGAAAGTTACCATGTAATTTTTTTATTTATTTTACTTTGGTAACTTAGAGATACATTTCTATTTAACAATTGAGCTAAAATTATCTTTATCCATCTATGAAAATCATGAGAAAAGTGTTATCGTATTGAGGATTGAAAATGCTTCTTATGAGTGAATTTTTATGGAGAGTTACTAAATTGGGAAACCGGTTTTATATTTAAAATGGAAAGATTGTTCTCTTCTTTATTGATTGCGGATTTGGGATTGTTCCAGACAAGTTTAAGAGGTTAAACTTGTGTGTTTCACTTTAGAGTTAAGGTAAGTTTGACACCTAGAGTTAGGTGTGTGTTTGATAATTTGGAGGAAAATTGTCTACTTCTATTCATATGCTTATGAAAAATAAATATGATACAATTATGATTATGGATGTATGTTATTTAAGAGATGTATATCTCTCAATTATATGAACCACGTAGTATCTTGTTTTGATTTTTTTATTGTATTTTCGTTTCAAGGAATCTTACATGATCCCATCCAAGAAACTTATTAGGCAAAAAAAAACAAAACAAAAGTTTTATGTATACAAATTAGTACAAGAGCATTTCTAAGGAACTTAGGGATTGTGTTAATTATATCATTCATTATAGAAAGTTTAATTTGTATCTTCATTAATTTTGAATAAATTTAAAATTGTCAATATTCAATTCAACTCCCTTCTTAAGGATTATTTTCACATTAATTAGTACCCTAAATCGTTTTTATTTAGCTAAAGTGTCCCCAAAAAAACTTTTGGCCACTCTCCTCACCAAGTCACCTTCTTTTCTCTCTTCTAACCTACCCTTGATCCTAGGTTGTTAAAGGGGTGGATTCCACCTAACTTTGGTTTATCATGGCTTGATTTCCTTATGTAAATCCCATGATTCATCATGGAATTTCCTTACACCCTTGTACTTGCACTCCACCCCATCCTCTTTCCCCCTTTATTATTAGAACCACAACAAAGCCGCAGTCTCTTTTTTTGCTCTCAACTCTCTCACACTCACACTCTCAATCACTCAATTCTTTGCTAGAAGCTTGTTTTTCCCTATTTTTTCCTTTCCCTTTGTTGTTCACTGCACCAAGGTTTCAACCTCCACCTTTTTCTAGAAATTGGTGCATCTTCTATCCTTCTTTAACTTCACTTTGTTTCTTAAGAAAAGGGAGGTTAAGGTATTGAAACAGTTAAGGGTTATTTTCCTCTTTGATTCAAGTTTTGGTTGAGATGTGAATGTTCCCTCTCTTTATCTTTTTTTTTTAGTCTTAAGTCGATTTTTAATTAGTTTTGTTGGCATAATTTCCTTGTTTATCAAAGGTAATCAAGAGCCTTAATTACTAGTGGTGCTACCAAGCTAGGAGGAATTTTGTTATTGTTTCTTAAATATTTGATAGCTAAGGTAAGAGGAGTTTACCTAGTGGCTAGGTCCTTGTGTTCATGTGTGTTTTGTGTATATTTATTCATATCTGAGTATAAATGCCTCTAAATTCAAGTATGAAATATGAAAGCATTCCAATCATGTTATTATATCTTGAAATGAATTGTATGCAAACATGATTAATGTTTATGAGCATGATTGAGTTATTTGCTTATTTATGAAGTACTGAGAATATGCATGAATTCATATATTTAATGCATTCTTTAGATGTGTATCATGTGCTTATTATGATAAGTATGAGTTTATTAAGTGTTTGAGGGCATCAAAGTATGGTGGGTATGTTTTGTTTTAAGTTGGGTCGGGTTTTATATGTTGCAAATGTTGTTTGCATCAGTTTCAGTGTAACCAATCAAGTGGCTATTTGGGATTACCTGTGTTGTTATATTCAATCTATGACCAATTCAGTTGGTTTATCCATTAATAGTTAATTGATTGCTCTTGGTCAACTAGTGATGAAAAACTTGTCAACTGGTTGGTTGGATTCTAGTAACCTTGCTTTCAACCTATAACCAAATCAATTGGTTTTCTATTAACCCATCAACTAGTTTATACTATTCAAACAGTTACGGAAAACTAGCTGACTAGAGATTTGAGATTTTTCAATGTTTTTTTTCCTTGTGATTAGCCAACTGGTTCATTTGTTAACCAATCTGTAGTTTTATAACATTTGATTAGGCAACAAAAAACCATTCAATCAGTTTGTGTAGGGATACAAGTTATAAGACCCGGCTACATCTAAGTTCTTGACCAGTAGGAATGTTACCTTTAATGAGTTTGTGTTCCTCCAAAAGATTGAGTCTTATGATGGTATTCCTAAGAAGGTGGGGCATGATAGTGCTTCAACCAGGTGGAGGTTGATGTTAATTTGGATGGCAGAGACCTTTCTGATAGACCCACTATTTCTTAAGTGGGTGGATCCAGACAGTAGGCTAAGCAAAGGGGCATTACTCCATGCAAAGGATAAATGATTAGTAAGCTTCCGGTCAGGTATAGTTATGAATAATTGATTGGTTATGCTTTATCTGGTGCAAAGCCTATTGTTGATGTGCATAAGCCAACATCATTCTCTAAGGCTATTGAGAGTGCTGATTCTGCTGAGTGGTGTGCTACTATGGAGGAGGATATGGAGTCCTTACTGAAGAATCAGACATGGAAAATAGTGAAGGAACCAAAGAAGAAAAATATTGTTGATTGCAAGTGGGTGTACAAGCTCAAACAGTGAGCTTTTAGGGTTAAGAGACCATGGTACAAGACTCATTTAGTTGCACGGAGATTCAGACAGATTCTAGGCGTAGACTATAATGAGGTATTTTCTCCTATGGTTAGACATACTTCTATTCATATTTTGCTTGCTCTTATTGCTATGCACTATTTTGAGTTAGAGCGGTTAGATGTTAAAACTACATTTTTATATGGTGAGCTCGAGAAGGAGATTTACATGCAATAGCTTGATGGGTTTGTAATTGAGGGGATGCATGATCATATATGTCTGTTAAAGAGGTCATTATGAGGTAGTCTCCTATACAATTGTATAAATGATTTGACCAGTTTATACTTGAGCATGATTTATCTAAGAATGAGTATGATGGATGTGTATACTTGAAGGAGATGGAGGGTGGCTATATTATGTATCTTTTTCTATATATTGATGATATGCTTGTGGCAAAAAAAGATATGTCTAATATTGATGAGATGAAAGCAATGCTGAAGAATGAGTTTGAGATTAAGGATCTTAGAGCTACAAAGATGATCCTTAGCATGAGCATCATGAGAAACCGTAAGTAAAAGCTTTTATACTTGTCACAAGAGTCCTACGTGAACAAAGTGATGGATATATTTTATATGATGGATACTAATATGGTGAGCACTCTATTGGTTACTCACTTTAGATTGTCTGATTTGGATTGTCCCAAATCCAAAGAGGAAGAGGAGTTCATGGTGATTGTTCCATATTCAAATGTTGTTGATTGTATCATGTATGCTATGGTGTGTACCTAGCCTGATATTGCTCAAGTTGTTAATGTTATGATTTGATATATAGCAAATCCGGAAAAGGCTCACTGGCAAGCAATGAAGTGGATCCTTAAGTATGTGAAGGGAACGTCATCAGCTTGTATTGAGTATGGGAGGTCAATTGTTTCACTAGTTAGGTTCGTGGACTCTAATTATGGTAGAGACCTTGATAAAAGGAGATCCACCAGTTGATATGTTTTCTATATTGGTAGTTCAACTTTTAGCTGGAGGTCTTTCTTGTAGGAGGTGACAGCTTTGTTCACTACTGAGGCAGAGTATATGACTATGACTAAGGCTTTTCATGAAGCCTTGTGGCTTGATGGTTTAGTATGAGAGTTGGGGTTTGGCCATGGTGCTCCAGTTGTTCGTGGTACTAGCCAAAGTATTATTTATTTAGCGAAGAATCATAATTCTTTTCATCGTTTAACGGAACATATTGACATTGGGTATCACTTTATCCGAGGTATTGTTGCTGTAGGCAAAGTTGTGTTGAAGAAAGTGAATACTTCGGATAATCTGGCTGATATGCTAACAAAGCCAATGAATGTAACCAAGTTTGAGTATTTCTCATATTTTATTGGTGTTCATAGGCCATGAGGTCTTTTGTTGGGCTAAGGTTTTTTGTAGAGGTATTTACATTTCATGTGTCACAAATACAACGTCAAGGTGGAAAATTGTGAGTTTTGATTGAGTATTTGAAGCACAACATAACATTGTGTTGGTTCATGCAGGTTTTGAAGAATTTTAGGTAAAGGATATGAGTTATGTGAGAAACACATGGGGTCTCGTGTTAATTAACAGGAACCGTGTTTCTCAATGAATGGCAAAAGTCAAGAGTAAGAAAATAAACACGAGGTCCCTTATTTCCTAAACACGGGATGTGCTTTTTCTTTATTTTTAAAATACATTATTTCACCTCATAAGGTTTTTTCTTCTATAAAAGGAGATGTGATGAACCCCTAGCCGTTGAAGTCATGAGACCCAACTTCTTCTTCTTCTCCATAGAATTCTCCGTTAAAAGAGAATTTTAGATTCGTGTAATTGATAGATTGATTAGTTTAATCATAATTTAATTACACAATAACACAAATAAAAATCTCTATTTTTTCCTCAATTGTTTTGAATTGTGATCGAAACTTTAATTGTTCATAATCATATTAATTTTGGTTTTTTGGTTTGGATCCTTTCAATCCACTCTATTCCACAACAAGTACTTTCATAGTGATTACTATACCGTGGCACTCTAACAACCTCATCCTTAGGTGATTAGACTCTGATAATTTATATGGTTGCAACTCCCAACTAGAATAAGATAGAGACGCCACTACTATTGTGGGCTTCTAGATGGTCATTGCTTGGGTATTAAGGTTTATGGGGGGTTTCTTTTATATTAGTCTAGAGTAAGGATAACTGAATAGTTATTTTTGTTACCCATTGTGCTTGATTGTTTTTATGTTTTTGGTTATTTAAAATCTTAGTTTTGATCATTTATTTTGGTTATTGTAGACTCTATCATGTCATATTATTGTTGTCATCTCATTTGTTTCTTGTTTATATGGTTTCGCCTTGCATCAATCATGAGTTAGGTGAATAATCACACATCTCTTCATGGTTGATGTAGCGGTAATATCTCTAGATTTTTATTTTTAACCACTTTTGTGTTGTCTGAAATGAAAAAAATATTGTGAAAATTAGAGGTATTACAATTATAAACTATACATTTCAAATAAGTCCCAATGATATATACCATGATATTTTTAATTTAGTATCATTGTATTAATTTTCTTTTGTCTTGTATAGCTAAAATGATAACTATATTACCATTGCACATTATGCACTTTTTTTAGAGTTTGTAGAATTTGTAGAAACTTTTGGAGTTTTTATTTTTATTTAATAGATATAATTTTTTCAACAAAAAAATTTAAAAAATTATTCAAATGTTCAACTACTTAAAAACTAACTTTAAAAAATGACATTTTAAATAGTCTAATACCAATACTGATACTAATAATATCAACAATAAAACGGTGAAGTAAACAAATTATCAATATCATGAGATCTAAAATGTATGAAAATACATAATATCAAATTTAGTCAAACAAATAAGAACAACACCATAAACACTTACACTTAGAATTGAAACTAGTTAGTGCATGTATGATAAATAAGAACTAAAAATGCAGGGAATGTTTTGTAGTGTTGCTAGTGTTGCCATGTAGTGGGTGCTTGTCAAAGACTTAAAGGATAAAAAATATAGCAAAAGAAAAAAAATATAATATCAAGATTCAAACTCGTGGCTCCCCGTAGCTACAAAGACAGACAAAAGATCACTTAGGGAGACTAATTATTTTGCTATTACACACCAGTTGAGGTGGCAAATAGGGTATACAAATGAGTTTAAGTTGGGTCAAAATTAAATTACTATATGATTGAGTAGGATTCAAATATTTTTTAGATTTAGGTCCAATTCGAATGACTCTAATTTGGACGAGATCTATATTAGGTCGAGTCATAAGAATATTAGGTCTTGTATGTGTCTAACTCATTAAGATTTATTGGGTTTATGTTTGATTCAAATCTACAAAATCTAGATCATATCAATTTTGGGTCAATTTAATTCAATTTAGAATTGATATTGACATTGATCGTTATCAATTTAATATAAGTAGCAAATTAAATTTTGTGAATTATTAATATTGTTATGATTATCATATTAATTTTTATCATAATATATAGAATGATATAACAAACTGTTATCATAGAATATGTAACAATAATTATGATAATTTATTATGATCACTATTATTATTATTATTATTATTATTATTATTATTATATTTATTCTTATAAATAAAATTTTAAATATTATTATGTACATAAGTATAATAATTATAATTTTGACGCTAATTATATTAATTATTGCTATTATTATTATTATTATTACTTATTGTGATTATTATTGTTATTACTATCATCTTAGAAATATAATAATCATTACTATTAATAGAAATAAAAATATAAATTTTAATATTGTTATTATAATAATATATATTCTAACTATTATATTTACAATTATAATTGTATGTTTATAATAATAATAATATAAATATGTATGATCTTATTTGATTAATGTCAATATGATGTTAAAATAAAGTGAAATAACATAGTGTTACTAGTTTTGTTTTATTTGTTGTTACATGGACTGCGTATTTTTATCTACATAAAATTATATTAATAATATAATTTATTAATATTTATGTATCAATTTATATGTGATAAAATATTATAGTTGTAGATCAAATTTGACTTTAGTTTGGATCAATTTTAAAATTATGTTTGGATATAGGTCGAGTTTTAGTTTGGTCACTTTGGGTCGGATTATTATTGAGTTTATGTGATATAAGTCGAATTTGAATCGGGTTCTTTTCTGGTTGAATTATTTCGGTTTAGATCATTTTAGGTATGGATCACTATCATATTAGTTAAATTGGACCGACTTCAAATTGTTTTAGATTTTCGGATTGAAATCAATTTAATTTTTTTAATATATATTAAATTTTAAGTCAGATTATTTAGATTGGATCAATTTTGGCAGATTAATAAACTAGTATACTATACAAGATCATTATTTTAAGGGGCAATGATATCCTCTAGGCCATAAGTCCTCACCTAGATTACTTAGCCCTCAAGTTAAACAATGGGTAATCAAATTCATACTGACCTCGTGACCACGGCCAAGAAGCGCTAGTTCCCTAAGAGCGGTACCCCAATCAGGAGTAACATAAAGTCTCGTGACGACATATTCGTAAACTTGTTCTCGAATTAGGGCCTCATCCTCTCTCATGGTCAAGCCCGCTAACTTGTTCTCGACCTCATCAGCCATTGCCAGGTAGTCTAGTTTCAATACTGAAAAATTAACTCCAATTTTAAGAAATTATTATTGAAAGGACAAAGTGTATGCTCAACCATAAAAGTAAATTGACACAAATGAAAAAGAGGCCTTAGGGATTCATATCATAATTGAAAACCATGCACTTATTATAGCTAAGGTTTAAGATGATTCTAGGACATAATCACAAAAAAGAAAAAAAAATAAGGAAAGTAATTCATGAACAAATATCAATGAAATAAATAAATAAATAAATAATCATATGAAAAGAGGTGCATGCATGATCCAACATGAATGAATCACCGTATTACTAAAATACAAATAAAAAAGAGAGATGGAGATGGAGTCAGAAAGAGAGATCAGAATTCAATCTACCTCCTAAATCCTTCTTGGAGCTCTGATGCCACAAACTCACGGTAAAGTGGTGTCCTTCGCTTTTTAAATTTATGTTATTCACATTCAAATTACATACCACATAAAGTAGTACTTAATAAAAAGTCAAAGGCAACAACCTTTTACATGCCCGTAGCTTCCCAATTTATAGACCCCGTATAAGCTTACATATATACACCTCAATATATAAGTTTCCAAAAAATTATAGGAAGTAAAAGTATACTAGCTAGTCTATGCCTTTTAAAAATAAATAAGAAATGGTAATTTTTGGTATTTTACCATTTGGAAAAATTGTTTTTCTTAATCTTTGCGGTGTTAAATGCATGTGCCTCAATTTATGGCATTAATTGACACAAGGATTGGATCCTGTACACTTTGCTTACGTTAGTTTATACACTTTGTAACGTTCTTTCTTAAATTGGAAGCAATTAGAGCAGAACTACCGACGTCTACAATATTGTCCTATATATATATATATATATATATATTTTTAGATTTTTTTTTGTAATATAAGTTCTTTTTACAGAAAGTATAAAGTGCATTATCATCCAATTTTCCCACTAGTAGTTACTTGTTAAGTCAGATCATTGATTAAAGAAATATAATTATTTTAAAGATATATTAGTCTATTTAGATGTCAAGTTTCTTAAATTTATTACTCTTAAATTTTAAACGGAAGGAGTCCGATGTAGCATTGAAGTATTTATTTAACTGTTATAAAAATTCAAACATAATCAATGCAAACATTAATATTGCTATGCAATCAGGATTAATCTTTTGTTAGTAAAAACATAAAAGAATCTAGTTAGTATGCGGTTCTTCCATTATATTTTTCTTATTTTCTTGTAGTTTATTTTTTTTACAAAAATAGTCACGACATTGAATATCATCTTCTCCGTTTTATAATAACACACACACACAAATAAAAAAAATGAAAAAAAAGACTCATTTTCTTTGTTCTCTCAATAAGTTGAAGTAGTCTATGGACATCAGCAGACACTAATGGAAGTGGTTCGCAGCCTCTTTAAATTCTACGAAATTGTTAGTCACTATCCTCTTCCCATTTCCGTTTTCGTTCATTTACTTATTCATTAAGAAAACTACTTGTAGCAACCGAATGAGAGCATCGACACCTCCTCCTCCATTCCGGCCGTTTCTTTCGAATTAAGGTGCAATGTTTTCGCTAAGATCATAATTGCTCCATTATGTTTCATCTATTTTTTTTAATAGGAATTCATTGTAGCATTTACACACTATTTTATTAGGCAATTAATATACCTCTACCATAACAATTACACAATTCATTAGAAAACAACATGATAATTAATGCATTGAAGAATAAAAATAAAAAAGTAGGAGTAAATAAAGAAAGTAATCATTTATTTTTCTAGAAGAGTTTATTTTTGAAATAATTTTTTCACCTAAGAGGTCGTATAAAATTATTTTTAGCTTCATGATATTTCATTATTTTATCACTGAAATGGTAGTCATTCCATTCTCGAGAAGGAGGGCATTTCAATCAATTTATCTCTCAAATCTATATTTTTTTTGTGGTTGCATTGAATTAAGATAAAAATTGTACATAATTTCAAAAATCAGACCGGACATCAAATCGATATCACTTATGGTACACTAGTTTAGTGGTTAGATCAGTAGTTTGGGCTGCTCAAAATAATAATACATATTAGGTTAAAAAATATAAAAAATTAAACTATATATAAATCTAACTACCTTCTAACTGATTAAGTTTTTTTTTGCCTTTTTTAGAACAATTTATTGATTCTTACTAGTTTGATCTATTTTAACTAGTTCTAGGCACTTAGAGACCATTGCATTGAACCATGTTAGTGAGACTAATTCGTTTGGTTTGATTTTTATAACTATAGAAGTATATATTGTGGGTGTAATGATCGGATGGTGCTTGTGACTTTTGGGGTTGATTTACCTTTTAGGTTTGATATTAATTATTGTTTATGAATGAATTGCTTTCGTGGGGAGGGGGGAGGCTTATTACCAAATTTAATGTTTAGCACTTGCTCATTTTAGTGCTCTTTTTTGTCCATCTCAAAATTAATGTTCGTTTATAAGCCTCTTACTAAGAATGTCAACCTAGAGAGCTAATGTAATATTATTGTTGTTGTAACAAGAATGATAAAGTCCAAAATTGCTATGGTTTTCCATGAGTCTTTTGAAACTAACACAATTGCTACGATATTATTGGATTGAAATGACAAAAATGTAACCCATCAAGCCACTGTCCCTTATCAATGTACCTCTTATGTCGGTCTCGAACTGTTCTCATATACTCATAAATCAAATGAACATGTTGGTTGGTGCCCACAATCCATTCTTGTCCCAACATAATTGTAACACTCCAAAATTCACTACTTTTTTTTAAAGCGGAAGAATTTAAATTAAAACTTGTGAATTCTGGGGTGTTACAATTTGGTATCAGAGAGATTGGTCTTGTTGACCACGTTCGTTTTCGGAAAATGAAATTGATTTTGGAAAGTCTATTTGAATTTTGAAAAATATTTCCACTCTAATTAAAAACTCTTTCTGTTTTAAATTTTGGAGCCCGGCCACGGTGAGGAATACATAAGGCATTATAAGGGTATGGAGGAGACTGAATTAGGGTTTGGAGTGATTAACTATGGGTTGTTGTGATTAACCAAGGTTGGAGTGGATAATGGTGGTTTGTTGTGATTAGTTAAGATTTGGAATGGCTAATTATGGTTGTTATGGTTAAATAGGGTTTGGAGTGGTTAACTAGGGTTTGGAGTGGTTATCTATGGTTTGTTGTGATTAATTAGGGGTTAGTGTGGCTGCTTAGGGTTTTTGTGGTATCATGTGCATTTGGTGATTAAAGTGTAATTATGAGGGTAGAATTTATGATTTGTGATGTGTGAAGTGTAAAGGGAATGATTCATGCATGTCCAAGGTGAAAACTTTTGAATAAGATACTTAAAACATTAATCACATAAAGTGGAAGATGTTGAGTCGGACCTAGACCGATCCACCGGCAAAATAGTGGCCAAGTACTGCAGTAGCCTGGAGGCCGATCCACAGGTAAAAATAATGGTAGGGTATGTTACCCTAATGACCGATCCACTAGCTAAAATAGTGGGGGATCTTAAGCTCAACAAAACAAAACCATATATGTTGTTAAGATGTGGGAAGACACTAATGACTTACAGTGGAACACCATACAAGAAGGGGTTACACCGATCCACCGGCATATAATAGTGGTAGGGCATGCACCCTAAGTGACCGATCCACTGGCTATAATAGTAGCCAGGAGCCAAAAGTACCCTGGAGACCGATTCACCAGCAAAAATAGTGGGGTTCCCGTACTCGTATGGACTTGATAAAGAATATGGTGTGAAAATATTTCGATAAAGGATTAATTGAACTATATTGGATCTTGGCATTTTCACTTGAGCATTCATTTGCCTTGTGCTATTATGTGGGACTTTATGCTCTTTTTATTATCCTGCATGGTTTATGTGAATTTTGTGTGTTAGCCTCAGTGCTCGGTTACCTTACTCAATATGTAGCATACTGATTACCCTTTTCACGAATGATGTTCATTCCCACGAGTAGTATGCCCTTCTAACTTTGTGCAGGTGGGCGAGACATTAGTCGGGGCTGTGTGTTGAGCATGTTTTGGCTCCAAGTTCGAGAGTGTCATGACTGTATTCATTCTTTATGCGATTTATGTTCGTTTGTTATTTCGTTTGTATCGAAATTATTATTTTTGATTTATTACCTTGTATTGAGTATTTCAAATAAATATTTTATCAGTTGTAAGCTCATTTTCTTTTGGATATGAATTATGATTCTTTATGCGTACTCTAATTTTTGATGTATGATTCTTTCTAGTTCTTTTATGAACTTTTGATTTGAATTTAATGTCAATCTTTTCTTTAGCCTTAGCACTTGGTACTGAAACGGTCGGAGAGAACCAGTTTGGTACTAAGTGTAGCGGTAACATCTCTAGAATTCACGGGTTTTAACTTAAAATTTTTTCGCTTTAAAAAAAAGTAGTGAATTGTGGGGTGTTACAATAATAGTCTCACTAAAATCTCTTCAACACACACACACTTAGTATAACATCGGTACCCTCACTATCCTTATACAAAATGCATGGCTAAATACCTTTAATCAACAATAGTGAAATATATAAAATGATAAACAATAGAATAGTATATACAATGAAAATGTAATGCCTCATTTTTTCTAAAACCTATTTATTATTATAGTATGAGAAAATTAGTATAAATAAAGGTTATATAACATCTTATGAATGCCTCTAAATCTTCGTTACGTTTTTAAAATATTTTGTTCTAAAATTCTTTACCTTTCTAACATCTTCGTTTTGTGAGATTTTCTATGCTACTTTTGGTCATTGAACTTATTTGAAACCATTATAATTTATTAAAATTTAAATTCCATGACTTTTACCAAGTCTCTTGATCGTTTTTAAAAATGATAAATGAAGATTTTGAAGAAAATGTATAGTCCACTATTCCATTAAGCTCTTATAGTGTTTTGAGCCCTAAAATAACATTTCTAGCTATCTAAAATTTATAAAACTTCATATAAACTTAATATTTTGGCATTATTGACAAAAATGGTTTATGATAATTTTTATTATATTCATATTTAATTCTCCAAATTCAAGCGTAATCAACTATTGAAATTCATCTTCTCTTATTCTTATCTCATCCAAAAACTATGAGATTCAATCTTAACCATCCATTTACCTTTAATAAAGGTGATTAATCCATCTTGTGGATGTAATCACTATCAGTGACCCCATTTTATTTCTTTTATATAATTAATTTATCAAACACTCAATGAAGAAAATATCACAAAATATCCTACTCCCTTAGTCATTCTTGTTCTTATATTTCTTTCAAGACTTGAGACTCCTTGTTATTGCCTTATGATTATCACCTTCTTCTTTCTTTCCTCTATTTCTTCTTTTATAATTTTCATTATAATATTTAGGGTTTAACTTACTTTTGTTTAAATCAAACAAAAGTTGATTAAGGCCTTTAGTATCTTGAAGAAAATATTTTTTTCACTTCTCCATTTCAATATCATCCACTACTTGAGAAGATTATGATTTTCCCCTTCCGTTTGTTCTTATTTTGTTGGTTTAATTTTTGTATTTTGAACTATTTTAAACACTTTTGTTTATTCTTTCTCAAAGGTGTTAGAGGAGGATAAAGGCTTGGAGGTGGAAGGTTATTTGACTATTTATGGCTTGGAATATAGGTAAATATAACTAATCCAGGAGTAGATAGAATTTTACTTATCGGCATGTGTTTGTGAGGCTTGTTGTTGATCTGTGCATTTTTGTCCATATAATGGGAACTCGTTTAATGGATTGTTTTCATGCTTCTTCTTCTTATTTTTATGATTTCATTTTATTCAATAGGTATTTTAGATAAAATTGAATAAATAACATGTTAAGGCTTGAGCATTTCTAGGCCTTGTTTGGTTAATTTTACCAAAAAAAAATTATATGTTTAATAGCATTTTTGGTATTTTATGTAAGCTACAATTTTGGCAGTGTGTAGGGTTCGAATGTTTTCTTCATGCCATTGTTGTTACATATGTGTATTTTCATGAATTAATTCTTAGTCGAATGTATGTTATGGCCAAGTTTTAATTTTAAGGTTTAAGGGCAAAGTGGTTATTTTACATGTTTTTTTTATTGATTTATGAGTTTTATTATGCTATTAGTGATATAAATATGCCTAGGTTTGATTTTCATGACTTATGGAAATTATTTGATTTATTAATTTTTTAATAAATTAGGGATAATATGATCATTTCATGATTCAAGGCCTATTAGTGTGATATTATGGGTCAATGGTTAACCATTGACCTTGATCTTTAGAATATCAATTAGTAGTGAATAGTAATTTTTGGGTTTTTGCTATAATGTTTCTCAACATAATTCGACATGCATGAATAATATTTTTTATAAATAGTAAAATTTCTAAAATCATTATATAACCATGTTTTTTGTTGATAATGATTAAAACATCTTCAATTTGCTAATAATTCAAGTGTAAGAGTAAGTTTAGGATTTATGTTAATTTAGCCTTATATTAGCCTTTTTAGTGTGTATAATATAATTTTCCTACTGCCTTGTACACTAATTAAGCCTTTTTTCTACTCTATAGGTGACTTGTGGGCCCTATAAGATGTACATATATTTAAGAATTATAGTGTGCTCATGTTTCTAGATCTTTCCTCACGTTGTTGTATTTGGGATAGTTTTCATGTGCCATTGTAGCACTAGATTGAGATTCTCCTTCTCAGATAAGCGATTGAAGTGGATTGTGGGATAACATTGGAAATGAATAGAATAACCAATTGACCTTGCATGTAAGTGTTTTTTGGTGACTTTATAATTAGGAAGTTGTGTACCTGCTTTTACATGTGATATCATGCTAGCATCATATATTGGCTATTATTATCTATATTATGTTGTTTAACTAGATTATACATATTAGCGTGACTTCCTAGTTTTCCACTTTTAGTATGTTCAACATTTCTAGTGTGTCTTCCATGTGAGCATATTATCATTTTCAGTTAATTATTTTTACTCGATACTATTATTATACTGATGCTACCTTCTTTTCTTCAAATGAATATGTACAAGTTTTAGAGGAGGTCGTGGACTTTTCACAAATCCTATTAGGTAGACTTAGAATAAAGTTATCTAGTATGCCATATTGGTGTATATGTTTGTATATTGATGTGAACATTCTTTTTTTATTTTTATGCCTTAGTCTCTCTATTTTGATGTTGTTTGTTTGTAAAGTTTTATCTCTTTTTTTTAACATGGTCATTGTATATATGTCTTGCCTATTTTCTATTTCACATGTTTCATGTATGTTGATTAAAGTTAAATGTTTTAATCTTGCATTTCATATAACAATGGTGAAGGAATTTAATTATACTTAACAAGGTGGTACCACCCATATATTTATATTTAGCTTCAACAAATAAATAATTTGCGTTGATGACTCCTGAAATTAAGTACTAATAAAAATAGAATGTGATAAAGATAAGGACTTAGAGTTTGCAATATCAGGATTTAGGAATTATTTTTGAGAGTTTATAGAGAAATTTGTCACCTCATTATCTTCACTTGAGACCTATTCATTTGCAGGGATGAAATGAGGATGGATAACTTCTTATTTTTCTTCACCGTCATAAGTGTTTTTTAGCTTTTTTCCAAATCTCATCAGTAGTGGAGAATTCTAGATTTAGTTTGTATACTTCTTCTCCAAGGCTATAGTGGAGCATCAATATAGCTTTATTGCTCAAGGTGACTCTTTTCTTATCAGACTCCATCCTTCTTTAACCGGTTTGTCAACCGACCCATTGATGAAGGATTTTTAAAATTTGATCAGACCATGTTAAATGATGAACCAAAGGTATTGATTTTGTGCTTTGAAGAATCTTCTAATTTCTAACTTTCAAAGCCTAAAGTTTTCTATAAAAATATGGCTTTGATGGTGGCAAGTCTTCACCAATGAAGTTATCTAGACTTTGAGGATATCAAGCTTTTGATTGTTAGATTCATTTGATGAAGCCCCAAGCTCTGATACCAATTAAAATCTCATATAGATACTTTAGAGGGTGTGAATAGAGTATTTTATAACAATAATATCAAGTTAATTTTTTTTGTTGAGAAAATAGGTAAAGAATTTGACAAACAATGAACACATGATTTATAGCGGTTCAAAAAAACTCTCATTTCCCTACACCCATTACATAAATAAAATAAAATTGCATTTTGGCTTTGAAATTTTCTTTATTTATAGTAGGTTATGATGATGATCACTCTAATATGCTTATGAGCTTACTACATCAATGACATATCTAGAAATGATTTACACTTGTCCCAGTTATACTCTCTCAAATTCAAGATACAACCTATCCTTGAATATCTCCTAGTAATGCTAGACAGTACACTACTATTCACTTATATTTGAGATGATGAATTTGAATTAATACAATGTGAATGCTCATTAGATAACATATGAAAATAAGTAATCACTAGTGAATTTCTTGATTTAGCTAAAGAAAAAAAAATACAAGTATATTAACACTCTACCTAGTTATAAATAACAAATTAAATACTATAGAAGTTCGATTTGGATTTAAAGGAGTAAAACCAAAACTCTATTTGATTTTTGTAAAATATGAAAATGATGATTTTTAAAAGAGTCGTGCATGGTTCATCAATCTATATTAAATTCCAACAACCCTTATTTACAATGTTAAAAAGATGAGGAGAGTTTGAACTAGCTTTTAGGTACAAAATTAGCTCTAACAGGTAGATTTTTTTAAAACACCCATACCAATAGACGGGTTTCACAAACTAATTGATTTGTTTGATGATGTGTTTAAGTTGGTGTAAAACAAAATTTTAAGGAAAAATATAATAGTCAATCAGTTTTTAAACCAATCGATGGGTTTGAACTTTAAACAAATTTAAGCATTGCTTAGTCTGATAGTATAGTCAATATCTTGAACTATATAACTTTGACTTGAGTGCTATCTTTTTTTCCTATAAAACAAGACATCTTAAGCTTTCCAAAAAAACACTGTGCATCCAAAAATAATGTCTATATAATTTATGGTGATTTTTTTTTCATGTTAACTCATATGCAAAAGGGTTAAGATAAATCAATTTTAAACAAACATTCATGTAAACACTTAGACATATTTTGATGCTTGAAATTACTTTAAGACCTTTCAAAATTATTTTTTAAATTAGAACTAAAGAAATTGAATCATTGAAATATTTATGTATTCAATATGTAAATTACATGTACATAAAACTTAAGATTATAACATACACTTTGAAACTTGTCTTGGTTTGTTGAGCACATCTATTTCTCCCATAATTATTTGCATATTCCAAATATGAAATAGAAGCTAACACATGAATTAAACAAGTTAGACAATAAATTATGTTTGTTATCATTAAAATAAGGTTGATTGATTTGCAAGGTCAATAAATAGTAATTAATCTTAAAATATTTAATTTTAAAAGTGTTTTAGAAAAAAATATTGTATTTTTTTTATAAATGCAATATCCAAAATAACAATTTATGTTCATTTTAGTTAAAACCTAAAACAAAAGAAAAAATTAAATAAAAAAATCAACGATAAAACACTTTTTTTATCACAAAAGGCTCCCATTGGATTGTAAGGTGATTTTATTGTAACAAACTAGAAAAATTAGGAGATAAGAGATATGTTTATTTTGTAGTATAAAAATCTCATACAACAAAACCCCCTTCATTGAATATGTTATAATGGTTCATTTGGATTGGGATAAATCAGAGTAAAAAAAAATATTAAAAATTTATCTAGATGAGGGAATTTGAAGTGAATCGATATAAATATATTAAAATACTGTTTGGATAATATTATTTTAATTCGAGTAAAATTTATTTTAACTTTACTTATATTGATATTAATTAACATAAATAAATATTATATTGGTTAGCTTCTACCGTTTACTTTAATTATTCCAAAAATTAGCTGATTTTAGGTGAATATTTAAAAATCAATCTAAATAAAAAAATAAATTAAAATAAATATTTTAAAATATTATTTACATAATATTAATCCAACCTAGACAAAGGATGTTTACCGCAAGCACAATAATACTAATAAAAGTTGGGCCCTTAAGGGTTGGGCCGAACTGTCGGATGCTTTACCCGAAGGCAGTCTTACAGATATGCCTCTCAAATTGCCGTTTGCGGGGGAGGGTTTATAAGGATCAAGGAGAGTGTATTGTACTGGTGGCAGCAGCAGGGGTTTTTATATCCTCCGTCGTCTTCTCTCCATTTTTCGAGACCTCGCCGTGCGTGAGACCGGCGGCTGGGTTTCCAGCTGGTGGAATTTTCTTAGACGAAAGGCTGTGGGTATCCCTACGAAGCTGTAAACTTTCGAAGATGGTAAGGCTGACGGCGGATTTGATATGGAAGAGTCCTCACTTCTTCAACGCCATCAAAGAGCGAGAATTGGATCTTCGAGGTAATGCTTCGTTATTTCCCTCATGTTGGTTTTCCAATAGCTGGATTTACGAATTAGTAATGCTTTCTGGCGTTTGACTGGAAATAACATCGAGCCCGCGCATCCCAATATTTTTTTAAGGCTTCCCCGTTGATGATACGTTTAGCAAATGCAATTTTTAGAGAAGTTACATTTTTTCCCCTAATAAATGCAGGAAGATGTAAAGAATTTTAGGAACCAAATGTTGCACGGGCTGAGAAGGGGTTATTAATTAGCATATTTTTATATACTTTCAGCTCTATTAAGCCTCAACAACAGTCCTCTAGTAATAGGTCATGTTAAGCAGCGGGGCTGTAAATGAGTCTTTAATAAGGCTTGGACTCGGCTCTTTTAACAAAACGAACGATCCAAGTTTAACTTTTAACGAGCCGAACCGAGCTCATATACAAAAGCTAAAAAATGAACTGAGCCTTATTTTTTCGAACTCGGGCTTGACTCGTCTAATAAATGAGCCCAAAAATGAAGCTCGAGCTCGGCTCATTTAACTAAACGAGCGAGCCAAACCGAGTTCTTAATGAGCCGAGTCGAGCCAAATACCAAACTGGCTCAGCTCATTTACAACCCTATTAAGCAGTAACAACTCCGCCACACCTTTTCAAAACGTTCGTTTGGTGTATAGGATGTAGCATTTTGGATGTGATTGAATACAAAATAGTAATAGCAATCAGCAGATAACACGAGAAAACCTCAAATGCACCCTATGCTACTATAAACTTGTTCTCAAGAGTTATTCGTCTATAATCACCATAACATTAGAGAGGTCAGAGGGAAATGGTGGCGGAGAATAAATTAGTCAGTCTCAATGTCGGTAGTCTCCTCAGCATCTCTGCCTTGTGATTTAACCACATTTGAGTCACAGGACTATGCTCCACTTTGCCATTTGTTCGCCTAGAATGAGAGCTGTATGTAGTAGCTCATGCAATCATGACATCAGCCAATCAAGCAGAAAGTGTTTCTGTTCCTTAATGTTTCTTAACCCAAGAAACATAGAAGACCAGAAATATTGGATTCTGATGGCAAGGCTACATAAGATATTGACCCCAATATCTCCCAGACTGGAAAATTAGAAATGGGCCAAGAACATGTAAGTTTATGATTGCTCGTCCTCTTTGGTCCTTATGGTATGTAGAGCTGTGTTTTTAGAAAGATTGAATTCCCAACAGCAAATTTCTACACCCCCACTCCTTTTAGCCATTTATATGGCTTGATTATGAGTCTGATGCATGTTCTTTTGATATGGGTTGTTCTTGATTTACGTCTTCCAGAAAACATCTTCATCAAACTGTTCATCTTAATCAAAATCTGAGTAAATTTAGCAATAGTAAGCTTTATTGAGTGCTATTAGAGCAACACTAATTTATGGTGCATAATGTTGGTCAATTAAACATCCATAAGTTAGTAAGTCAAAGGTTGAGGAGGCGAGGATGCTTTGTTGGATGTGAAATCTTAATAGAAAAGATAGAAATAGTAATGTAATAATAGGGAACATGATGCTTGTGAAATCTGTTGAAGATGTAGGTGTTTTATACATATTAAAGATGAAAGGTGAAGAGTTGCGAGAATATACAAAAAGGCAGACCTGCTGCCTTCTCAACCACTGCCAAAGGGAAATGGTATTAGTGAGTATCGTTATTGTAGCTCGTGTTCTTATTTGTCTGACTTACTTTTGTTTGAGTTGAAGGCCTTGGAAGAAGGCCGGTAAAATCTACAAGCCTTTATATGCTTAATTAATTATGTATAAAGCTGGGAAATTCTTGTATGTAGGATTGTGTCTACTCACTTCCTGTTAGCCTTCACCTTGATTTTTCTCGTGGTTCTTTACCATCCCTTCTTCCCATACAATGAAATATCGGTACCGCAATTTCGCGGTTTTTGGGTTAGTCGCGATGCAAAATTCTGAAAATGCAACTATTTCAGTTAATCAAATATTATTAGGAATATACCTCCCGGCCTTATCTTCAAATATAATAACCTGCAGTAAATAAGTGAAAAGTCAGTTAGTAAAAGTATGATTGATGTAAAGAGCTAGTAATAAGGAGAAACTTTAGCAGAAAATATCTCTCCAACAGAAAATATCTCTCTGTACCATTTCTACTTTCCTCTCTGCTGTAATTATAGATATGCCAAGGTCTATCAATAATAAATTCGATATTTTCTTCTCATATTTCTCTGTTCTTATTATGGTATCAGAGCAGCGACGGATAACTCCACAAGATCCATATAACCCTCTCATCCAACAACTCCAATAGCCTATAATCTGCAGCTCAATCCACTACTGCAATTACTAATATTCAATTACCAGCAATAACCATCAAACTGGATCGCAGCAATTTTTATCTCTGGCGAGGCAATGTCCTATCAGCCCTTGAAGTCTTCGATCTTGACTCGTTGGTTCTCACAAACAACATACCTTCACAAACATTGCCTGCTAATGATGATAACTTAGCACAGCCACAACAAAATCCTGCCCACACAACTTGGAAGAAGAAAGACAAACTTGTCCTATTATGGCTCAAAACCACCATATCTGATCGGTTTTTGGGCTATGTGGCACGTTCAGCCACATCCTATGATGCATGGTGCACACTTGAATGCATGTTTCAAGCTCAAACTTGCGCCCGTGTAATGCAACTGAAACTGCAGTTACAAACCACTACTAAAGGTAACCTCAGCATTCTTGAGTATGTTGAAAAGAAATCAGCCAATATTGCATCCCCTTCATCCATTGTTGACCCACAATGGTACATGGACTCTGGTGCAACAAACCATGTGACCTCTGATCTCAGCAATATTTCTCTTCAATCTCCATATCATGGTAAAGACCAACTTGCAGTTGGTAATGGTATGCTTCTTCCCATCTCCCATATTGGTCATCATTCTCTCCCCACTTCCTCCTCTTCCCTTCGCTTAAATCGTGTTCTTCATGTTCCATCTATTACAAAAAATTTACTTAGTGTTTCTCAGCTAACCAAAGACAATAATGTTTTTATGGAGTTTCATCCAACTAAGTGTTTTGTTAAGAACTTGCAGGGCAAGATCCTACTCCAAGGGACTGTTGATGATGGTTTGTATCGTCTCCACTCCGGCAGTTCAATTTCCTCAAACTCTCAATCTCCTCCTCGTGTGTTTCTTGGTGAAAGAACCTCTCTTCAAGGTTGGCATCAACGGCTTGCTCATCCTCATGAGTCTATCCTTCGGTCTCTAGTATCCAGATTCAAACTTCCTTTATCAAATAAATTATTTCCCCATGTCTGCGAACCTTGTCAATTAGGCAAGAGTCATCGCCTCCCTCTTCCTAGTAGTCAATCATCTAGCTCTTCTCCTTTCGATCTCGTTTATTCCGATGTATGGGGTCCTTCCCCCGTTCTCTCATTTAATGGATATCGATATTTCGTTATTTTTTTTGATGACTCTACCAAGTTTATATGGATTTATTTCATGTCCCACAAGTCTGAAGTCTTTATTATTTTCAAATCCTTTCTTACTATGGTGCGGGTCCAATTCAATTGCCATATTAAAGCCCTTCAAACTGATTGGGGGGGTGAATATCACAATGTATCTTCTTTTCTTCACACACTCGGCATTTCCCATCGTATCTCCTGCCCCCATACTCAAGCCCAAAATGGCGTTGCTGAGCGTCGACATCGTATTATTGTTGAGAAAGGCCTCACCTTACATGCTCAATCCTCTCTGCCTCTCAGCTTCTGGGAATTTTCTTTCCATACTGCTGTATATGCTTCCAACAGAACCATCACTCCTCTACTCCAAAATAAATCTCCCTATGAATGTCTATATAATCGTCCTCCTGACTACACATTCCTCAAGTCATTTGGGTATCTCTGCTTCCCTTTTCTTCGGCCGTATAATTCACATAAACTGCAATTCCGCTCCTTACCATGCATTTTTCTGGGTTACAGCTCCAAACACAAAGGTTACTTATGTCATCATCTTGCTACCTCCAGAACATATATCGCACGCCATGTTGTCTTCAATGAACATGTATTTCCTTATTCATTACACTCTCAACAGATTCGCACTCCTTCCCCTTCTCGTCCTAACTGTTCCTCTTCACAATCTGCTTCCTTCACCTTACCCACCTCTTCCTCTAATTTTCACAATCCACCTCCAAACACAGCTAACGACATGGTCCTGTCTGACTCTTCTCCTTTCTAGCCTCCTATTCCCTCTCCTCCATCATCCCACCCCTCTTCTCCATCCTCGCTTCCTTCCTTTCCTCCAGTGAACCGCCGAGTTGCTGACCCTACTGTCCAGCAGTCCTCTTCCTATCTTCGCCCCTCTAGCACATCCACTCACCCAATGGTCACCCGTACACACTCCCTCAAACCCAAAGCCCTTATCACAAGTCCTCACCCATTACCATCCTCTGATATCAGCTACACTGAACCGCACACCTTCTTGCAGGCCTCCAAATGTAGTGCATGGCAGCAGGCTATGGAAGCCGAGTATATTGCTCTCATGCACAACCACACATGGAACTTAGTTCCCAAACCTCTTAACACCAATGTCGTTGGTTGCAAATGGGTATATCGAGTTAAACAAAAAGTAGATGGCTCACTTGATTGTTTCAAAGCTCGCCTTGTGGCTAAAGGCTTTCATCAACAAGAGGGTGTTGATTACTTTGACACCTTTAGTCCGGTTGTCAAACCCACAACTGTTCGTGTGGTTTTATCACTAGCCATTACCCATAATTGGTGTCTTCGTCAGGTTGATATCAACAATGCCTTCCTAAATGGTACCTTAACTGAAGTTGTTTATATGGAACAACCCAAAGGCTTTATTGATCCCTCAAAACCAACTCATGTTTGCCGTCTACACAAAGCTTTATATGGTCTCAAGCAAGCTCCGCGTGCTTGGTTCACGAAACTCAAATCATTTTTACATTCCGCTGGATTCTCATCTTGCCGTTCTGATTCCTCTCTGTTTATTCTGAAGAAATCATCACTGGTCTGCTATGTTTTGGTCTATGTTGATGATCTTATTATTACCGGCAGTGATCAACCTTTCATTCAACAGTTTATTCAATCCCTTAACAATACCTTCTCCCTTAAGGATCTTGGTCCGTTACACTACTTCCTTAGCATTGAAGTGTCCCGTGGCCCTTCACACCTGCGTCTCACTCAGTCCAAATATGTCCGTGACCTTCTTGCTCGTTCACAGATGCTGGACTGCAAACCCATAGCCTCACCAGCTGAGCCACACTCTAGGCTCTCTCTCGCAGGTGATCCATTTGAGAATCCTCACCTCTATCGTAGTATAGTTGGTGCCCTTCAATATGTTACCATAACTCGCCTAGAGATATCCTATGCTGTCAACAGAGTTTGTCAGTTCATGCACAAACCTACTGATTTACATTGGCGTGCGGTGAAGCGTATACTAAGGTACCTAAAGGGAACTCTCCCACTTGGTCTTCTTCTCACTCCCAATGTTGATAATAAACTATCTGTTTATTCGGATGCTGGATGGGCTTCTGATCCGGATGATTGCCGCTCCCAACATGGGTTTGCTATCTTTTATGGTGGCAATTTAATCAGCTGGTCTTCACGTAAGCAAAGGGTTGTTGCTCGATCAAGCACTGAAGTTGAATACCGTGCTTTGGCTTTTGCCTCTGCTGAATTATTATGGTTACAACAGTTGCTTTGTGAAATGTTTGCTCCCATAACTCACCCGCCCATCATTCACTGTGACAATTTAAGTGCCACATACCTTGCTGCCAATCCGGTACTTCATCACAGATCAAAACATATTCAGATTGATTACCACTTTGTCAGAGAATGTGTGGCCGCTGGAGAAATACGTGTTCAACATATTCCTTCTCTTCACCAATGGGCAGATATTTTCACTAAGGCTGTGGGCACAGCTCGGTTTGGCATTCTTCAATCCAAGCTTCATGTCCATGCTTGCCCATGAGCTTGCGGGGGGCCATTAGGAATATACCTCCCGGCCTTATCTTCAAATATAATAACCTGCAGTAAATAAGTGAAAAGTTAGTTAGTAAAAGTATGATTGACATAAAGAGCTAGTAATAAGGAGAAACTTTAGCAGAAAATATCTCTCCAACAGAAAATCTCTCTGTACCTTTTCTACTTTCCTCTCTGCTGTAATTATAAATATGCCAAGGTCTATCAATAATAAATTCGATCTTTTCTTCTCATATTTCTTTGTTCTTATTACATATTTATCGTCGCGATATCGGCAAAATTTCGGATATTGGCCGATATTTACCAATATGGGCCGATATTTATCGATATTTGTTGTGTAAAAGAATTAAAACATCACGCTACGACAACTTCGACATATAAAATATCATTCACGACACCTCGATACCGCGACATTGAGACCGCGACCGCAACTGCAATTGCGACCATAACCGCGGTTTTATTGTATGCTTCTTCCCAACCAGGGTATTTTGTAGGCGTTATGACCCGAAGTGATTAGGTAATATATGGTCTTTCTAGTCCTCGCCAAAGATATGGGCCATGATAGAAAGTTGTGTTGACCAAGGATTTGTGTAGGAGACATTTGGTAGGAAACTTTATACCATCTTCTTCAAGGATTTTAGACGACATGCATCTTCCTCTTTTCTGATTTGCACCACCATCCCCTACTTTGTTGTGATTGTATTTGTAGATGTCATTATTTATGTTTTCTTCACTGTGATTACATGTCATTGTTTTTATTTTTATGATTTTCACTGCAACTCTATTTGTTTATTTATTTAGTTAGTATTATTACCACTCTTATTAACCATCTATCGTCGACTTTACCAATCTTATTATCTGATATCTTTTAAATTTTCCTATTACTATATCCTGTTCAAAAAAATTCCTTGATGGAAGTGGTTCGCTATTTTTCCATAAGCCAGTAGAAGTGAGGCTGTGTGCATTTGAAATTCCCCAATTCATGACTATGGCTGATCCATACAGCGTTGTTGCTGATGATGATGAATAAGAGAGATGATTATTATACTTCTGGTTGTGAACTATTCAATTTATTTATTATATTTTGTACATGTTACCCAAAATTTTGTCCACCAAATTTTCAGAACTATGCGCGTCTCCTATTTTTACCCTTTCCCATCCTGTTCATGATAGATTTTAGCTTTAGATAATAGCCTTGGCAGCTAGCATTGTCAAAAGTTGTTATTGTATTTGAATTAGCGACGATCGAAGGTTGAAGCCTAGAAGAAAATACTAGTTTTGTGGACTTTATCAATTGTTTGAGGCTATATTGTTCAGATGTGCGGCGAAGTGGTGTTTTTGTATTTCCAAATCCAAAATGTTTTAATATTTTATTGTATTTCGGAAAACAAGAGAAGTTTGGATACATTTAGGACATACATGCCTCTGAAATGTTTTAAGCCATATCATGTGCATCTTAAAATGCCCCAGTTGTGTGGCTTCTTCTTCTTTGATTTTTTAATCCTTCAACTTCATAGCATAACCCACCCATCACTGGGTATTAGGGCTGTTGACAAGTCGAATCTAGTCGAATACCCCCCAATGCAAAGTTGCCTTGAGTTCAAAACGAGCCAAACAAGCCTTGCTCAACTCAATAAGGTTAGTGAGCCGGTTCTGCTCGTTCGTTAAACTTAAAAAAAATTTAACTAACCAAATCGGTTCGCTTATCAAGATTTGATTTATGATTCTACTTGTTTGAAAGTTAAACAAATTTAATTATTCGGCTTGTTTAAAGTTGTATTTAACTATTCGACTCATTTATTAAGGAAATTCTATACAACACAGCTTATAAACGAATGAACTGAGCTTATAAACGAGCCAAACTTCTCTTAGCTTGAGCTTGACTCGTTTAATAAACAAGCCTAAATATAAGGCTCGGATTTGATTCATTTTCCTAGATAAACAAGCCGAGGGGAGTCGGCTTGCGAGCAAGCTCGGTTTGTCAACAGCCCCACTGGACATCAATGTCGACCTCTACTTCTTTCTCTTTTTTTGAATGTCTCCACTGCCTGCAGCCATGCAACTTGAGCAGATCAGAAATTTTAGCTGTTGCCTTGCACCCGCATCTAGTCACTTCTCCCTTTCTTCTGCTTTGTTCGGGTCTGCTGCTTCCTCATGTGCTTCTAAGCGCTAATGCTTCTCGTCCCTTCTTTTCTCCCGCCACTTCTCTCTCCTGGACTTGGTATATGTTGACTTCTTCTTGTGGTGACTATTTTGTCTCCCTATTTCTTTTCTCGTAGCAAGCTTAGCTTTGAATTTCTTCAAATTCTTTGTTCTCTCTGATTTAGGTTTGGCACTTTCACGTAGCTGTTCTTTATAATTTTTGTTTCAAAACTTAGATTTTATTATAGCTTGTTCAATTGCTAGTGCAAAAACCAATTTTATTTTTTGTGTAATATATTCCATTTTGAGAGTTTGTAGTGCTTAACCAATTATTAATTTTTTTCATAACATTAATATTATTGCTAATGAACAAAATTAGGATTTATGAGTATCAAGTTTTTGTCTGCAATTCTTTCCTAGCATCTTGTCCCTTCTTATAGCACCGGCATTTCCCATTTTCCGCGTCCCTGTTTCTTTGCTTATCCCCTCCCCATCCCCATGCCTCTGGAGGCTAAGAGAACACTTCTAGATTTACATTTCTTGAAGCTAGTGGAATAGTTTGAGGTTTTAGCTGATTGAATAAATGTGTCTAAGGCTTGCCATGTTTAATAATGAGTCAAACTCATAATTATACTGCGTAAGTACATGAGTTATAATTGCTTCAAGCCTGACATTGGATCATAAAATAGAGAGGGGACCTTAGTGTTTATTCATCTCATGACACTGTGGTTGACTCATGGGTGGCTGTCTGGCTGGTGCCATTATGTTCCTTCCAGACAGCAAACTTTTTAAAAATTGGTCATCTTTGTGTTCTTGCCTTTAAACCCTTTACTGTAGAATATTGGAAATTTATGATGTATACTTGCTTTTTGATAGATTAAAAGGTCTTTCACTGGCTGGCATTAGTACTTCTTGCAACCCTCCACCAGCTCCTCAAATATATTGCACTGTAATTTTAAAATGAAAGTCTGATGCGTTTCATTAATCTTCTCGTTTTGTGAATGAGTATCAATTTCTGCCATTTTGAATTGGATGAAGTTGTGGTTTAGATCCTTGAGATTCTGGAAATCAGCGACTTGGATGAGATGGACTTGTTTTGAAGGAATTTTTGGAAGAATAATACAACTCGATGGATAAAGTATTGCATAGCTGAGTGGAGCAATATGTAGACACAAAAACTACTTAGGCCCCATTTCTAGATTATTTACCTATTATTACTTTTTCAAAACAACCTTTATTTTTTCCACAAATTACAATATAATATTCTCCAAAAAATAAGAAAAGATTATAGCCATATTCTAAAATGTCAATATACATAATTTTGTTTCAGCAAATTAATATTTTCAAACAGAACCTTTACAAACTAACCATCAACTTAACAGCAATGATAGTCTTGCTCCCCACTTTTGCTAGTTGACTGTGCAAGTGCAATCAATTACATGTTTGTAGCAAGATGGTAGAGTGCAGTACACATTTCACCTCTGGAATAGTGCATTAATGTCTGCAAAGACAACGTCAATTATAGTAACTAGAGTGAGAAAAATAAAAATTAGTAACAAGTGGCTATAGGAATTCCCTTTCAGGTAGGCGCAGTGCCTTTATCTTATAGTAAGTGAAGTTGCATGATTTAGCCTTGCTGTTAAAGTTCTGGAGTATCTCAGCAGTGGATTGGTTAGGATTCAGGTTCATCTTCAGTAACTTAACTGCAGTGGGCTCCGTTTATGAGCATAGTATTTATGTTCATTTTGAAATTTGATACCCGAGTGGCTGAGTGCGTATTACATACTGTTAAGACTCACCATTGCAAAATGAGCCAAAAATTAGACTTCTGACTCCTCGATTGGAGTGCCAATGATTCTTGACTTAGGGCCTGTTCTCCTCAACTTAATTTTTCTATTTTCAATGAATTATTATTATATTTATTTTGCTATTATTATTTTCCTTCTTAGTATTACCACTATTATTATTATGATTAATTTTATGTGTTTTTTAATTATTATAAAAAAATTGCTTATTTGAGTTGGCAAGTCCTGAAAATGAGCAAAGGATAACAGGCCTTGAGTGTATGCAAGTTGACTTCATTAGCTTGTATTTTTGGATGTGTTGTTTTCTTCATACTATTGTGTCCATGTGAGGCTAGACACCATGCTAAACTTCAGCCATTGGTAGTGAAACTTTGGGTGATTAGTGCATATGTATCATTCTTGTTATGTCATTTTCATCTCACCATGCCCATCTACCTTGTTATTTTTTGATCCAGGCAATAAGATTGCAGTTATAGAGAATTTGGGTGCAACTGAGGTAAGGTTTCTACTCGCTTTAGGATGGACTATCCATTATGCTAGAGTTTTCCTTTAATGTGAAGATCATAAACAAAGCATACGGGAATTTCGTAGAATATATTGATTTATTATATGTTGCTTACAAGATTGCATGATCATTTGGGTGGATGAGTGTTTATTTGTACTTTTCCCTTTCCCTGCCTTCATTTTGTGAGTAGCATATCTTGTGGTATCAGCTAACAATCTGAATGGGCTCCACTATTGGAGACAATGGAAAGATTTCGGTGCACATTATCGAGAATATTATAATTTTAAAGAGTTGAAGCCCAGAGGAAATGAAATAAAAAGTATGTTTTATACAGATTGCTTCACTGCTGTAATTGAATGTAGTAACCAGCAACATTGGACCCAAATGTGGTTATTTTCTTGGTAAAGCTAGCTGGATGCACGACTATTATGCATTTCCAGTTCATATTTTCTGCATTATGCAGTACTATCTGACACCGCAAAGCTTCTAGTATCGTGCTATTCGACATGAACTAATGAAAAATGTTCTGCATATTCCAGTTAACATTTTGTTGGACTATACCACCCTGACATTTCCTTGTGTCAATTACCATGGAGAACATTGTCACTTGTCAAAAGTCCTTTTGATGTTTTTCCTGCCTCCTGTTTTGCAGGATCAGTTTGACACAATTGATTTGTCAGATAATGAAATTGTAAAGCTGGAGAACTTCCCTTATCTACACAGATTGGGAACTTTGATAATGAATAACAACAGGATCACACGTATTAGCCCATCTATTGGAGGTCAGGCTGTCATCAATTTTGCTGATATGTTTGGTGCTTGTACAATCGCATTATCTTTTCTTGTTTTGGTTAATGATGATTATGTCGTTTGATATTGCAGAATTTTTGCCGAAACTGCACACACTTGTTCTAACATACAATCGATTGGTGAATTTGGTTGAGATTGATCCTCTTGCATCCCTTCCAAAGCTGCAGTTTCTTAGTCTACTTGACAACAACATCACCAAAAAGCCAAACTATCGTTTGTATGTTATCTACAAATTGAAGAATCTACGTGTCTTAGATTTCAAGAAAGTAAAGCAAAGGGTAAGATTTGTACATGAAGAATGGTATGTGTGTGTGTGTGTGTTTTTTCAGGTAGACAAATATGCAAGAAGCTCGACTCTGTGGCCATATATTATGGGTTATCCCTACATTAACATAGAGAATCAAATGTGACGTACATAATTAGATGTCAGGCAGCAATAAAGGATTCTGTGGTCATAGAAGTAATATTTCATTCACCATGCCTACGTAGCAGCTCTAGGAGTTCTAGATGTGTGCACCATTGACTCATGACGATTCATGTTGCTGCAACCTTATTTTGCACTGGAAACTTATAGCTGCTTCAACTTGGTTAAGCATTCGATCCAAGAGAATGAATGTGGCATTACTATCTTCTTCTGCATCTGACATTACCATAATTTCATTTTATTTGTGCTTTACTGTATCGTTTCTGAATAGAAAAGAACCTGATAGGTGTTTGGCATGGTCTCATACAATTAAATAGCAGTGCCACTATAGCATAGCAACCATTATTTAACACTTTTTGGGCCAGCCGCGACGCGAAATTACTGATACATTACTGTTTTAAAATTTCACATTTATCGATCGATAAATCAGAAAATATAACTGTTAAATCGGGATAATTTTAATTCTTAAATATAGAAGTATGCATGACAATTTTTTCTTTTTCATTTACTATATATATCTTGAACCAAGTTATTATTGTACAATAATAAAGTATTGTATTTATTACCTTTATATGTACTACTAAAGGACATGCTTTTTTTCATTCTAGGGAAAATTTAGGGTTATTAGGATAATTTAGCATATAATGACTTGCTTAAATATTTGCAATATAATATAGAGCACTAGCTTATTGAATATTTATATTCAAATGGTCAATAAATAATAATTAGAGTTTAGGGTGAAATAAAAATAAAAATTTACGCCCCGACTACCATGACATATAATTTATCGCTCGCGACGCTTCGATACTGTCACCGCGGCCAAAATTTTATTGCAAGCATGGTCTCCTAAATTGCAGTGCACTAGTGGAGTTGGTATCTGCCATGAAGTATGCATGTTTTCATGTTCAAAAGGCTTGTTTTGCATGGTCTCAATTTTTGTTTGCTCCATTGGGTTCTTCTGTGATTCATCTAATATGGGTCCTCATGTTTGATAGATATGCCTTTCATTGACCATGCTATGTGATGCTAGATCTATTATGGCATATGTTGTGGATGAGATTTCTTAGTAACTCTATATGCTAATTTTCTCTTAAGTATTTTCTGCGAGCGAAGATAAAATACCTGTAATTGTGCATAGAGGTGCACTTCTTTATATCCTGAACTTGAAAATGAAAGTCATTTTGACTAACAATTTATCCATGACCACTTTTTTTAGACTTTATTGCATACTTTGCTTACTCTGCTGGTAACATTATCGTAATACAGGAGCGTGTCGAGGCACAGAATTTGTTTTCATCAGAGGAAGCTGAAAAAGAGGTACATAAGGTAACTACTAAGACTCCAGTGGAGGTTCCTAGCGAAAAGGAGGCCCCTAAGGAAGAGGAGGTACCGAAACGGGTTGCTCCTACACCAGAGCAGATTACAGCTATCAAGGTAATGCTTTCATTGCCATTCTTATATTTTCATTTTTTTTAACGTATCTTTTATATGAACCAAATGTTGATAAATACTTCATAAACATTTTTGTGGTTGACGTACTGAAATGGTTCTGCTCAGTGAACTAATTAAATGATCAGTCAACTATCGCTGTCGATAACATCACATCATTGCATGATTTGGGATTATTGTTCTTTTATAGTTATTTCCAATATATCATTCACATTGTTTTTTCAATATTATCTGAGTGCGGCCTTAGTATGTTTCATTCTCCTTATTTATCCTCCTCTTTCAGCACCAGCATATCCAATTATCAGATCACAAATATAGATTCACTTCTGTACAAAGTGCATGCAGCTATTTCCATGTTGAAATGTCCCAGTGTTGGATCTGCTGTGGCTACATTCATTTTGGTCTACAGTTTTGCCTGTCAGGACTTTTTATCATATATGTTGGAAGCGTTTTATCTGTATTTTTTCAATCTCAGAACTCAGTACAGATTAGAGCTCAACATTTATTGCAACCAGGAAGTTGTAGAAAAGCTGACACCGGTAGTTTTTGTTGCAATTGGCATTTTACAACTAAATTTCCTTTTTATTATTTATGTATCGTTGATGTCTGTGCTAGTACCAGGAGTACAATGAAAGTAATATCAAGAATGGGCCATCTGCATAGTTTTTATTGTTTTAGAAATCCATCTTCCCTTTGTAATAAAATAAACGACACGAGCATCCTACTTAGGCACGTCATAGGTGTCTCCCTATCCTCATTTTCAGAAGCTCCAGAATTTCTCGCCGCATATCGTACATTTATTGGCTAGGTAGACCACAAACATACTCAGCAGTCCCCCTGAAAGCAGGTTGGCAAGAGAACGGTGTACCCTTCAACATGGCTCCAATGCTGCATATACCCATCTCATGAAGTGATATAACAAATTGCAAGGGCAGATGCTCTCTTTGCTGCTCTCATCTTATTGCTTAGTTTGTTTGCTATTCTTAGATGTGAATTGGCAGATGCTGATCCTGCTCTGGCTCTCAGTTTTATCATTGGAAATTATAATGCAGTATCACTTTCCTTAGTCTAAAATGTTGTAGGCAAGACATAGTCAATAGTCACGCCTTTTTGGTTTGTCTGCCAGATTTAGGGAGAATATTGAGATGCGTTCATGCCTTCATGGACATATTTACCATTGGATTTATTTACCATTACAATTTTGGATCCAAAATTTTAGCATTTTCTGTCTTAGAATTTTTGACTGTTAGTATTCATTTTGTTCTTCACTGTCAGGCTGCTATTGTCAACTCTCAAACTCTTGAAGAGGTTGCTAGACTTGAAAAGGTACTGATTTTTTTTTCTTAACTTTGTGCTCATTTCAACCATACTTCTTATAGTATTCTCATTTTTTTCTCTGTTATGGATTGAATGATCCTTGTACATCTGAAATGTCTTAATAATAGCAATTTTAAAATAAAAAAAATCTTGTAGGTATTGAAATCTGGACACCTTCCTGCTGATCTGAAGATTGGAGATGATGGAGTGACTGATTATGGAAATTCCCAAGATGATAACATGGCCACGGATGACCATAATAAAGCTAGTAACGTTTCAGGTGTAAATCCTGAAGAAAAGGATAAAGAACATTCTGCCATGGAACAGGTATTGATTGAGCTATTATTTGGACTTGTTCGGTTATAATGATTTTTTCATCCTTAGACATTCATGTTTTAAACTCTGATTTGGTCTTATATTTCTGCCTCACCGGTGCAATACGAACACCTATAGTGTTGGGAGAATGCTTTGCAAATTTTTTTATCATGGTGGATGTAATTCTAGTCCTCTGTTACATGATGACTCTTTGTTGACTATAAATATTCAGTAAAAAATAGGTTTTCTGTCACCTAAGTATTAGCTAAGTACAAAACCATGGAGAAGCATGCAACTGCAGGAATCCCTTTCGCATCCTTTAGTTGAAAGCCTGACACTAGAGACCGTAGTCAACCTCCACATTCACTGCATTTGAAGTTTAGAAAATTATAGCCTAACGGAAATACCTGAAGAAAAATCCACTTGGTGTCGTCAAATGTGCATAGATTTGACTGATAGTTGTGGTTATGAAATTGTTATTTGATGCTCCAAATATTCGGCTAGATGAGTTCTCCTAGCCTAAGCTGTTTTACTCTTTTATGTGCATCGGTGCAATCACCCTAGACTATATATTAAAGTCTATTGATTCCATAAAGTTCTACCGACCATGTACTACTCCCTGGATCAAAGTAAATTTATAGTAAGAAGATGTGTTACATAATATTTGTCCTATTCAGACGTAAATATTTGTTGTTTTTTCTGCTTCAATCTGGACTTACAGTAACTCTGAATTTCAGGATTAGGGTGCCCAATATTTTTGTTGCTGATTTGAATTCTGGGAGGTGATCAGGCTGTCAATTCTCGCCGGCTGGATACTATATGCCGTCTCTCTGGGCCAGGGACCTGTCTCTTTTTTTTTTTGTTACGTTCGAGAGAGTTTTGTATTCCTGCTCTATCCAGTGTGCTTCACCCTGGAGGTCTTAGGTTTCTTACTTAAAATTGAGCAGGTGTAACATTAACTGTAGTGAAGGTGTAGGAAAGGAAAGGTTGATAGGGTGCATGATGTGGAAATCCTGTAAAGAAACTAGTTTCAGGGACTGAATGTTTTCGCTTCGCTGTTCATTCCGTGTTGTTGTCGGTGAGGTAATTTTACGATCAGGTAACGGCTTATGTTATTTGTCCCGGAGGGCCTTGTACTTGCATTTGCGAATGTTTGGTGGGGTATTTGTAGGGATGGCAACGGGGCGGGTCGGGGACGGGGACCCCATCCCCATACCCGAACCCGATAAGGTAATTTATCCCCGAACCCGCCCCGATCCCTGTTTATTTCTTAACGGGGAATCCCCGACCCGATCCCCGCGGGGATGCAATCCCCATACCCGTCCCCGATCCCCAATCCCCCATCCCCGATCCCCGATACCCGATCCCCTATCCCCGATCCCCGATAAGATCCCCGATCCCCGATCCCCTATAAACTCCCAAATCCCCGATCCCCGATACCCGATCCCCGATCCCCGATAAGAGCCCCGATCCCTGATCCCCTATAAACTCTCAAATCCCCGATACCCGTTACTAGGTCCCCGATCCCCGATAAGATCCCCGATCCCCTATAAACTCTCAAATCCCCGATACCCGTTACCAGGTCCCCGATCCCCGATAAGATCCCCGATCCCCTATAAACTCCCAAATCTCCGATATCCATTACCATATCCCCGATCCACTATAACCGCCCCAATCCTCGATACCTATTTTCCAATTTCCGATACCTATTTTCCAATCTCCGATACCTGCGTCCTGTAATTATAAGCTGAAGAAAAAATAAACGATGAATAATTTTAAACCATTCATAGCTCGATCCGCAACCGCAAACAAGTAACAACCATGAATAGCTGTAACCTGAACGGCTCAACCTGTGCAATTTCTAGAGTTCCTAAAAAAAATAATTAATTCTAAAACAATCCTAATTATAAAACATAAGTTAATCAACCTAATTAATAATTAAAAATAAAAAATAACACAATAACTTTAACTTATATAATCCAGATTCTTCAAGCATAATGTATCCGTAAAAGTCTCATACAACGGATAACTTGCAAATTACAATGAATAATTGATAAATGACAACACTTCAAGCAATGCTAAAAATAAATTAGGTTGAGTCGTTGAGACAATGATAGACATCTTCATTCTTCTTCCATCACAAATATTTTGCACTGCATCCGCAATTCTACATCCTGTATTCATGTATAAACAGTACGATATGCTCACAATCATTAAATGACTAAAAAAAATATCTAGGATTGTACATTTTCAGCAATATAATTAGTTTACAATTTAATAGACTTACATATTCATAATGGATTTAGAAATCCATAAATCACGTCAAATCACTCCCCGCGGTGTTGTTCTTATCAGTATACACCTCTGTTGCCTACAATTTGTATTGGAGGTTAAGGTTATACACACACACACACATATATATAATAGACATATATATATATATATATATATATATATATATATATATATATATATATATATATATATATATATATATATATATATATATATATATAACAAAACGGTAACTCAAAGCTAAACAACAATTTGTCTTTGGGAAAACTAATTCTTTATATTTCTAAAATCTCATACATCCATCTCAGCCCATAATGTACATGTATGTATATATGTGTGCCTATATATATGTATATAGATAGATAGATAGATATTATATGATTTACATGATATAACAAGACCAAGAAATAAATCAATTACCTCCATATCAGCATCAACATCATCATCAAATTTTTGACACTCTGAAGTAGCTGTAGAGTTTGAAAGAAAAAATAAACAACAAAATATGCAAATAATAATATTTACAATAAATAAAACTTACAGAAATAACTAAAAATATAGGATAATACCTTCAATTTCACTCCATAACCAATCTCGAGTACACATCAAAGCTTCTATGGTGTTAGGATGAAGCCTACTTCGATGAGCACTTATAACCCTCCCACTAGTGCTAAATGTTGATTCAGAAGCAACAGTTGTCACAAGAATAGCCAACACATCCTTGGCAATATTTTGCAAATTGGGATACTTGTAACCATCCATCTTCCACCAATATAAGATATCAAAATTAGCAACAGTCCTTGGTGCAAGAGGATCCTCCAAGTATCGATCTAACTCCGACTTTATAATTTCAATACTAGAATTGGATTCCATGAATCTTTCTAGTCTACCACCCTTAGGAATTGGAGGCCTCGAAGAAGAACAATCTTGTGACCCTTGGTGGACAACATGATATTGCTGAGATTTCTTCTTATATTCTTCAATTAAGTCACTTGCTACCTTCTTTACATCATCAATCTTCCTCAAAGACTCATCACCATAAACAAGAGGGTAATACAATTGAATGGTCTTTAACTTATACCTGGGATCCAAAATACTTCCAATCGCAAACAAGCAATTTATCTTATCCCAATACTTGTCAAATTTCTCTTTCATATTACTTGCCATACTTCTCACCCTAATCTCATTTGAATTGATCCATTCATCAATTGCCAACTTAATCTCACACATAGTAGGGAAGAATAAATTCATGGTGACATACTTAGTCCCAGAAAACAACTCCGTTGCATCATAAAAAATCTCTAATTTAGAAGCTATATCAGTCACATTTTGCCAATCTTCTTCGGTGGGAACTCTCTTATACAAAGGCTCACGCTGCTTCAAACGATAAAACACATCTTTATATTGAATTGTAGTGTTGAGCATTAAATATGTAGAGTTCCACCGAGTCTTACAATCAAGTTCTAGCTTCTTATTGCATTGAATTTTCATATGCTTAGCTATTTCAACAAATTTTTCATCTCTTTTTGGAGTTGCTGTCCAAAATGCAACACTGTAACGAACATTTTCAATAGTTTCTGTAATTAATTCTAATCCATCCTTCACAACTAGATTCAAAATGTGTGCAGAACAACGCATATGAAATAATCTGCCTTCTAAGATGAGTGAACTCGGATGAAGCTTTTCCAAAATAATATCAACCATAGCGTCATTGGAGGTGCAATTATCGATTGTCAAACTAGAACACTTACTATCTAGGTTCCAATCAAATAAGCAACCAACGAGACAATTTGCAAGCACCTCGGCCGTATGCGGACATGGCACGTACAAAAATCTAATAAAAAAACAAAAACAAAGTTTAGTAATTAATTTAGTTTATGTGTTGATTTTTCTTATAAAACACATAGAGCTTACCTAACAAGCCGACTTTGAAGCTTCCATGAATCATCAATAAAGTGCGCTGTGATAGCCATGAATCCCTTTTCTGATTACTTGAAGTCCACATATCGCTTGTCAATGCTATGCGGCTTGCATTTGTCTCCAACAACTTCATAGTTCTCTCTTTCTCAACATCAAACATTTTCAGGATATCACTTTTGATTGTGTTCCGAGAAACCACTTTAAATAATGGTTGTAAAACATGAAGGAACCTTCGAAACCCTACATGTGTAACCATAGACAATGGGTACTCATGCAACACAATCATTTTACCAAGCTCCTCCCTTGCATGATCTTGGTTAAACTGATATGTACTAAGTTTTGATGACCCATCAATGGACTTTGTTGGATTTAAAAGACATTGTGTCATGATTGATTGCTTTTTGTGTACACATGTCTTCAAGTGATCATGTAGATGCTTAGTACCATTCTTACTCTCTCCTCCCAAATGCTTCTTACAATAGTTACAAACTGCTTTCCATTTCCCTCCAACTGATTTTCTTTCGAAATGATCCCATACAATTGATCTTCTTTTTCTTTTTCTGGAACTATCCGCATCCATGATTTCAGTGTTTTCATCATCAGAATTCTGGTTTAACACCTCCACATTAGCTTCAATATTCTCATCTTGAAAAGTATGTGCCCCACTTTCTCGAGTTGGAGCACTTTCCATAATACTATCAACCTCTTTTTCAATGTTTTCCATCTGTTTATTAAAAATAATAGATATTAATAACCCATACATCTCTATAGATTTAAACAAAAATACATGATATATATTAACTTATATTGTAGAGAAAAAAATCATTAGGAGAGATTAGGAAAGATTGATGATTTGGAAAGATTATGAGATATTGACGATTTAGGTTTTTCACTTGGTTAGTTGCTTTTTCTAATTTTCAAAATGATTTCAACATATATTTTATGATTATTTGTTTAGGTTAAACCTTTCAAGTGCATCTGTTTTGAAAGGTATAGCTATTATTTTGCATATTATTATTTTGCTGTTTTCCATATTATTGTTTTACTGTTTTGAAATGTGAGACAGTTACTTAATACCCATCTATTCTCACTTGGTTAATTGGTTTTGTTGTTTTCACTTGGATAATTTTCTAATTTTCTGTTTTGAAAGGTAAGACATGTTATTGTCTTATTGTCTCTTTAAATTGGATCAAATTTAATCACCCCTTTACACATCAAAGCTCTTGATGTAACATGGGTTTGCAGTTTGAAGAACTCCCCAACATAAATTAAGTCTACAACATAACTCTAAGCCAATCCTAATCCTCTATCATAATTAGCAATATAATCTACCATCACCTTATTCAGATAAACGAGAGCAACAACTTAGTAAGGTCACATATACTTTTATAGATAACAATAACTTATTTACACCAACATGCACAACATAAGGAGAAATGGTCTCCTCCAATCTCCATTTTAAAACAACATGAAGCAGATTAATATATGAAGACCCATGTAAGCAGCACCCACAGCATATGAATCATCGCCCTATTATATATTCATAGAAGAGTAGATAATTTTATGCTAGTTCAGAGACTGCTGCTATGGCTGGTAGCAGATGAAAAATAGTCCTTCTGCAGCTACTGATCATTTCCATGGATCAGATTTCAAGCATGCAAACAAAAGGAATATTTAAAGTATTTAACAGACATTGTAACAGAGAAAAAAACATATGATCATTACATTGAAAATTTTAGTTGCAACAGAACAGATGCATGAGTAGGAAGCAATTGGGTAAAGCCAAGAATTATTTTTTATATTCTATTCTGTTTTTTCATATTCTGGGATATTAATTATTATTTATTAGTGAGAATGAGATACTGAGATGACAGGGAGAGAGGTGTAATATTCTAATTCATATTCTATTCTGTTTTTTCATATTCTATTCTGTTTATAAATTCTATAGCAAGGCATTAAAACACATATAGATATAGAATAGTAGACCATACTGATCAACTAGTCTATAAAATAGTAGATCATATTAATATTGTTTCTTCTATCTACAGTTTGCTGCAGTTAAGTGACTGCATTTCTATTTTTTTTGGGCATTAGGTACATTAACCGTGATGGTATTGACTTCTCAGATGCTCAAAGTATGCAGCCTGTTCAGGTACCAACTGTTTGATGCTGGTTAGTGTTAGGATCATATGTCCACAGTCGATACTTGGTCTTATATGACGTGTCTTGTAACTCTTGTTATGGATTTAGGAGTGGGACTTGCTCTTATCAGAAGTTATATTGTTTTAAAAAGATTTGGTTATAAGGTTTCTTTGATGAACACTATTTCTATTGATTGATTTCTGTAATAAATTAAATTTCCAATATTTTCTGTAATTCTGTAGTCAACATTATATTGTTTTTTTCTTTTTTTTTTCCAAGGATCATATAATTGTCAACAAAATTTCAAACTAATTGGATATCTAATCCGACAAATATAAATAATATTTGATCTAAAGAAATATCAAATATATATATATATATATATATATATATCACTTATATTCCTGTAATTCTTATATATAATAATTTATATATGTATTATCTCGTGGGATTATTGTTTTCATTTGCTATTTGGAGCGGATCGGTTGGTTCATTACTCATTAGATTGGATAATCTGCTACCCAATATTGCTTATGTATATTGGGAAATGATCGTTGAATTGTTTCTGATTAGTTATGATCAGAGTTGATTCGAAGTGTCTGCTATCAAATAGTGGTTTACAGATACATGAAGGATGGGATATCTGCAATGGATCTATCAACATCCCTTCTGTGCAAGCCACTAGAAAAGTTTGTGGAGTTAGGGTGGATGTGAAGTGAAGTTCTTTGCATTTTTTCTAGTGTCATGAGTTAATCTATTTAGACTTGGTCCCATCAAATTTGACTTGTGCTTGATAATTTTGAGTGCCTGATAAGCTTATTCGTAGAATGCTTCTAAGAGGAAGGTCTTGGAGTTATCATGCAAACTTTCATGTCCTGTTCTCGTTTCTTATGTTTTGTGTCTTGGGATTTCAACACTATCTTATGACTCTAAGTCTCTAACACTGGAGAGGGGGGCGACGGCCGATGGGGAAAAATTAGGTTAAGGAGTAAGGACTTACAGGTTCTGAGCTGAGCTGCTGAGGTGAGGTGAGGGGCGACTCAGGCGAGACTCGAGAGCGGCGGGAGGCGGCCGGCGGCCTGCGTGCGGCGTGCGGCGGGACTGCTGGTGTGGGGTGCCAACTGGGGTCAGGGAGTCGGGGACGACGGGGGAGAAGATCGAAGACAGGGACGACGGGAAACTGGGGTCCGAGGAAGAAGATCGAAGACTCTCACACTATCACACTCACAAGTTGCAAGAAAAATTTGGAGTTGGACGGAGAATCGGAGATGGCAGACCGCAGATGACGGGACTCGGCACTCGGGAGAAGGTGAAGGAGAACACTCAGAGTCACCAGTGTGTGCGACTTTGTGTTCTGTTTGGCATGGTGACTTTCAGACTTTGTGTTCTGTTTGGCGGGGCGTCAGGCGGGTGGCAAAATTAAAAAATTTAAAAATTTTAATTCGGGGCGGGTTCGGGGACGGGGACCCAAACCCATACCCGACCGTCCCGAATTAATCCCCGAAAAAAATCCCCGACCCCGAACCCGATCCCCGAAATACATCCCCGAACCCGAACCCGAACGGGGAATCCCCGACGGGGCCCCGAACCCGTGGGAAAAATTGCCATCCCTAGGTATTTGACGGAGTTGTATGCGGGCTGATTCCTTTTAGTTTTCATGGCGGTGATATTTTTTATCCAGATAGCCAAGTGATCGACTAGGCACGGGGGATGCTAATTAGAAGGTGATCGTTTGGGATAAGATTAATTTCTATTTTTTATTTTATTTTAAGGATAATTTCTATTCATTTGACTTGACGTTTTTCAGATGTTATATGTTTTTAATAATTTTATTTGAATATCTTTATATTTCAATTTAGTTTTATCCAAATTTAAAAGATGAAAATGAATCACATTTTCTGTCTCGTTGAAGTATTTATTTAGGTATTCGAATAATAATAAATTGAAATGAGAAGGTATTTAAATGTAATTGTGAAAAATGTGTACCTAAATAATTTTATTTTATAAAAAGAACATAAAAAAATAGCCAGTTAAACCATGTAAATGGTTTTTTTTTATATATTTTATTTTATCTAAATTGAGAACTCAAACATCGCTCTCGCTTAGAAAGTACCTTATAATCCATGAGGTGGGGCTTAATCGTGAAAATTTCATCCGTCGACCCAGGTCGGTCATTCCAGATTTTTGTGTTTCTTCCATTTCTCTGTCTTCTCTGAAACAGTCACAAGTTGCTATTTTCTCGTTAAAATTACGGTGTTCTTCAGCAAATTCTTTTCGACTTGTTGCGTGTCTATGAATTGCTATCAGAAACCCCTTTGCTATGAATTGTCTAAGTCGTTTTTTCTCTCCTTGCTGTCGCTGCTCGGTGCCCTCTCTAGGCTTACACCTTTCAGATGTATTCATCTCAAATTTTAACTCACAACGGATATATAATTTTAGTGAGATGCTGTAGAGCTGTTGGCTCCCATATTTAACTGTAGATGGCGGTGAACAATGGTCGTGATGAAAATTAAAAGTTGGGCATTCATATTTGGTGAATTATGGTTAGATCATGTGGATTTTACCTTAATTTGATTATTAGTCGACTTGGAATTGTAACTAGTCCAGTAATTTTTTAGCAATTACAGAAATTGTGAAACTGAGTTCAGAATATATTCTGGCAAATGTGCCACCGGAAAATGCTACAACCCGGCAAATGTTTCTTAATCGAAACAATTAATAATTGTTTATTTCTCAGCGAAAATAGAGATTTTTAAGCCTTGAACGTTATTTTTGCCGTTTATCGCAATAGAAAATCAACGTGTATCAATAGAAAATACATATGAAATCACGTTCGCGGTTGCGATTGCGGTTGAAGTTACGGTCTCGCGGTATCTGAGTGTCACAAACGATATTTTATATTTTGTGGTTATTGTGGTGTGGTTTTTTTTATTTGTTTTCACAATAAATATTCGCAAATACCATTAAACATCGTTATAATATCAGCAAATATCGGTCGATGACTAATATATTGTCAATAAATACATAAAATTATAAATCCGTCATGTATCACTAATTTTGCGTATTGACCAAATCAAAATTGGATAAATATTGGCTAATATTACATATCATAACCAATATTTAATTGTATGGGCTCTCATGTGTCTCTTGGATTGATCGCAATCAAAGGCCAACACCTTCCTCCGCCCGCATATGTGCCTGCATATTGTGATAACCATGGTCCGTGATTCGGCCGAATTATCTAACTCATATCGTTCCGGTGCCGACTTTCAACATTTGGCTATTGTTCAGTGGAGTTTACTAGTTAGGGAATAAAATTAGACAAATCTTGGAAATGCACTGGTACTCCACCTATTTCTGTTGTATTTTTTTTTCTTAGGGTTTGAATTGGATGCAGAACTTTCGGTGTATAATGTATTGTTGGCCGCTTTGCTATGTGCTATTCAAGGAACTGTCATAGACAATTTCATTTGAAGATGGTTACTCTCTAAATCCGTTACATGTTTTTCACCTCATTAATTAAAGTTGAAGGGACTTATTCAATGCTTACGGTTCAACACCTTCAATCTCCAATGGATGCTTTTTTTTTCCCCCTCCAATAAACAATATATATATATATATATAGTATGTTATTAGTCGAGGGAGTCGTTTATCCGTTTATGGACAAACGCTATTGAGTAGAGAGGCATGTAGGCGTGGGCAAGCTTCCTTTTGAGACGTTGCATAATTGGGAGGATAAATCAAATAGTTAAGAGAAATATGAGATGGAATTTGATAAATAGAGGTAGAAGCATGGCAATGGTGCATAAAGGGGCGCCCTGGAAATCACAGAAGAGCGTAATTTGTATACACAACTAACATAATGCCATCATGCCACCTAAAATACCCCCAGAAATGATATTCCCAATTGCAAATCCATTCATCTATATGTGCCCCCTTTGAAAAACAGCCGCAATTTAATCTGTAAGAGATCTATTCATTTCTTGGCGTGAACAAATCTGCAGTGGAGACAAAAGCAGCGGCAGTTCAAAATTTCACACCAGAGAATCTCACAATCAATGGACACAGTACCGACAGCTACAGTTGGAATTGGACTCATTTTGCCTAACACGGCAGATATGATAATGTTGGTTGAATATATCCCGTTGGATGCGGTTTGCCCTCCAAAACTTAAGTCAGCCTTCATCTTCTCAAGCCAGATCGGATTGATTTTCTGAATCTACCGGAGGCTCAACAAGAAAGCCCGCCCATAAAAATAAAAAAATAAAAAATAAATCTTGTTGCCGCCTTCTTTCTTCTATTCAAGCCTCGCCTGAGGTATTGTCTGCACTTTCCGTCGATTTTAAGAAAAGCTTATTGAGACGTTTTGAGGCCTTGTTCACCTGGACATCAATTAGAATGCTCTTAGTATTTCGACGCTACTACAACACCGTTAGGCTTATAAAAAAAAAATGAACGACCTATAAACTGCACACGGTTTGATATACATAAAGATGCAAAGCAATCTGGCAAAGGCACATCAGACAAAGCTTCTTCCATAGAAAACCACTGTTAATGATCCAGGGTTAAGCCCCGGCAGATATTGCCTTCAAAATAAATATTTGGGTCATTTGTTCGTTTGAGGAAATCATTTTATCACGTGATGGTTAAAGAAAATATAAATATTTCACAAGTGGTCTTCTTTCATTAATCAGGTCAATGGATGATGTGCGGAACTTTGCCTTTTCTATTCATATTTTCAAGCTTCAAGATGTCCTAAAAAACAAAAGGGCTTCTATACGTGCAACATAAACATAGTGGTCAGGCATCATACATGGATGAACATGATCATATACATAATTAACTTTATCACGACTATAACTTCAATCTGCTCTTCATATGTCCGTAAAAATTTACCTCTTCATCAATCAATAGTCCATGTCAGATAGGCGAGCACACTCTGTTGTATTACCACTCCACATAGCATTCCAATCCATATTCCCTAAGACATCACATACATAGAGATGATTATTAACTAATGTTAGCAAGACAAAACTAGGCACAACACGAATAAAAGTACTCCACTGCAACAGAAAGGGGACAAACAAAAAACCTAAATGAGAAACAAAACGGTCTATACATAAGTTCACTACTCTCCAGGAACACAGTTTCTTTGTTTTAAGATTGTCAACTTTGAGATGGCTGCTTTCTGTTCCACGTCATTTACACAGACAAGATGAAGATATAAGATCCTACAAATGATTATGTATCCCCACTCTTTATATTATTTAAAATTATAAGGAAAAGAAAATATAGAAGAAGAAACATTGGCACCCGTCCTGCATCATTTGGCATAGTGGACACATGCAGGTCTCTTTTTTGCCAGTTTGTCTTCAGGACTCAGGTTGAAGCTCCTTTCAGGCGTAGTAAGTTTTGGCTTATATGCAGACATGTCAGGGAGGGGTCCTTGAGGTTTGGGGGTTTAGATTGGGGTGGGTAAAGGAACAGGTTTACCTTTTTCCAGTGGCAAAAAGGAAAAGGGGTGGGAAAAGAAGAGAGGATCCCAACAACATTACCACAAGACATTTTTCTATATCTGTTCTCGAGTAGTTACTACTAGAGAACATAGAAAGTGACAAAAAATTAGACAGACATTAGTCAAAACATGCATTAATATACGCACCTTGACCTCAAGATTTGCCACATATGCTAGAACAACTCCAACAGGGACTCCAACTAGGTAGTAAGAACAAACATTGACAATAGCAACCCTCGCTTGTGAACCACTGCCAACTGCCACCCCTGCTGAGAATATAGAATTATACAAAGAAGAAAAGGAGAGAAGATGCTGCGACCCTAATTAATCTAAACAATTCATACCAAATATTTTCACAACCAATACTTCTGCAGTCCATATCTAAAAATTCTGGAACTGAGATTAATGAAATTCTGCACATGCATACTTGTGTACATTTTGAAATTGATATGGTTACCTGTATTATCCTTGTTATACCTGTATTATCCTTGTTAAGAACACAGCTACGATGAATGCACACACAGACAACAGGACAAGCTTAGGGTCCAGTTCTAAAATAACAAGTATTCATGTCAATTATTTCTTGCAACCTGAGAGAAAGCTATTATACTTTATGGAGTACTAGCCACAGATGTCAACAGATGTAATGAAGTGGACTGTGGAAATTAACTTCATGTAGGCATCTTCCTCAATGGCTCAATGTTCCCAGGAAACAAAGATATGTATTCAGCAGGCAATCATACTGGTAAGACGCCAGTCCAGGAAGCATTGATTGCCTAAAAACTAGAGAAGAGAATGAAATACTTGCCTGAGAGTATAGGTTGAATACTATTCAACAACATTGAAAAGGCAAGAAGGACAGAGAGATCTGATGCAGCTTCTGCAACTTCTGCATCGCTTGTGAACAAATAAGGAATTTCGTCACCAAAGACTAGACAAAGAATGAAGCTTAATAGTCCAATAGAAAATGCAATGCCAAATGATACTTTCGCTGCAAACTTTGCTGCATTGGCATCGCCTCTTCCAAGTTCATTTGAAACTCGAACACTGATGCCAACCAAAAAAGGGACAGAATACATGTTACAAACAAATCAAAGACGCTATTGCAGGACTAGAAATGTATTAAAGTGGAAAATATCTCATACCCAGTGGAACCAAGAAAAGCCAGGCATATCATTAGTTGCCATGCACTGATGTTGAGGCTGAAAAAATGGTCTCTTATGATCAAATTCCAACCAGAAAAATGAAAGGGTAGAAAGAAACCCCTAGAAAAATAATGCCAAGTAATCAGAAATCATACCAGATGGAGAAGGCAGATATTGATACTGTTGCATTTTGTGCAAATCCGGCTACTAAGATAAGAACAGCGGTGTACCACAGCTGAAGGCTGGTGCAAAATTGAAATGTGAATATTAGAACATTGTATGCCATAACTATTTATTCTCACAGCTAATGGTGGGGGAATACTCCAGATGGAGCATGATTTTTAACAAGAGGACGTTAGAAAATGCAAGGAAGCAAAGCACTTGAGCAAGAAGTTTGAACTGGCAAAGCTAAGTCTGTTCAGCATTAATATACCCACGTTCCACTCTCATTTGCAATTGAACCAACATGGCTCATATAAACTGCAATCACACAGAACTTACCAAAGCATGAATCCAGAGGAAATGGACAGCTTCACAACAGGCAACATATCATAAAAAGCAGCTTTAGAGAATCCCCTCCATGTCTCAGGACACCAGCCTCCAAAGATGTAGATGAACTCACCAAAAATAAGTACCCAAGCTCCTATGATCATAGAAATCATAGCGCCAGGGACCCCCCAATTAAGTTTGTAGACAGCAATCCATGACAGAAGTATATTAAGTACAAACGAGAATGAAGATAGCCACGCAATGATCATGTTCTTTTGTTGTCCTTGTAAATACATTTGAATAGTAGTACTGAAGACATAACTATAAACAATAGGAATGAACCATAGGGAAATGCTCTCAGCTGTGTCAGCAATGTCATCTTCCTGTCCAAGTAATTTATATAAGGGTGTCGCGAATATATAGACAGGGAGCAAGACTGTTGCTGTTACAAAATCAATAATCCATGATCTTTGCAGGTAAATGCCCATCATATGGTACTGCTTGGCTCCAAATGCTTGACCACAGAGAGTTTCAGTTGCACTTGACATTCCTAGCTGAGGAAATAAATAGAACACATATTATGACCAGATCCCAAATCTGGGTTAGAAAAATTGAGACAAAGATGTAAGCTTCTACACTACACAGTTGAAATTTCAAATTTGCATACATATTTCCATCCAATCACAACTCTCTAGTCTCTGACCAAATAAAAGGAGTGGTGATTTCAAGTAATTAAGACTGATACATCTATTTATAAGATTGCCGAAATATGCACTTGACCTTACACTTCGATTACATCAATGAATAAACAAATTAATATATTTGTTAAAGATGACTTAGTTTGTTGCAGAATTGCACAGCCGTACAGTAATCTATCAGTACAGCAAGCAGATGAAAAATGGGGCTCTTAGAAGGCTTATCATATTAGAATTTCTGGAAAAATATATCTTATTTTTATGTTACTTAAATCTGATAAGAAAGGTAAGGTTGTGGCCTATGTTTTGGCCTTTTCAGTTGACATTTTTTATTAGTAGATGAGTTTAACGTTTATATATTGATGAAATCAGATTATTAGAAACTAGTGAGCCGCCATCACGCTCTTTACTCATCTGCTACCATAAAAGTAACAATTGGTACCAGTCATGTTGAGAGGTTTAACAATGTAAGCTTGTGTATCCAAGGATGCAATGGGCAAGAAAATAAGCTCCAGAAACACAAATAGCCTTCTGTTCACCGTATTCTCTGCAGTGGCCTTCTTTGGCTACTCCGTCTCTATTTTTTTAACAGTTGAAAATCAAATGTAAGTCCTATTTGAGGGCTTTTGATTGGTGGGATGTCGTGGAGACTGACAGAGATGAAGGGTTTAGTTCATAATGACTGATTGGTAATGGCTGCTCACATTGCATGGCAGAACATTAAAGCTTGTTCAAGACGAAGTGGAAATGCTGATTAGCGAGAAGACAAAGGGAGCGGAGATGCACCTGGTAGAAACTCCAAGAGATAAAAAGCTTATTTATGATGTTTATACCCTTCAAATCAATCAAAATTCTGGTAGTGCTGGCAAATGCAAGAAGCTGTCAGTTATTTTATAGGACACATACTGTGTGATTTGTTCTGAATGGAAAAAGGGTTTGGCAGTAGAGATGATAATATGTTCATGTTAGACTGCAAATAAAATAAAATAACTGTTCAATGCTTGTGTTGGCATGTCGCTGCTGTAGATCAAAGCAGTTTGTGTGATAGAAGATTATGGCATATCATACTTCAGGTTTAACTTTTTGCATGTAAATAATTTAGTCTAATATATGCCTAATAGAGCGGAGAGCAATGATATTTATGAAGCATCCCAACTTGGGAAGCAAACAACACCATTGGATCCTCTTCACGTTAAACCCATCCAAGAAGCTTATGAGGGGTTAATTGAACCTGGATCTGGAGCAGGTTGAACCTTGTGACTACAAAAGATGAGTTGAAAGACAAAACGTTATCATCTCCGAAAAAATAAAGGGAAGTAGAGTATATGTGTTAGGGGTGTTCAATTGTTTGGGTTAGCCATAACTTATATAACCATCCCATGGAAATAGTTTTATGGGGTAGATGGTTTAGGTTAGTATTTTACTAGGTTAGCATGGGTCAACCCATGGTAGGATATTATCTAGGGATGGCTACCATGGGTTAACCCACACCCGGGTTGGTAACTACTACCACGACCACTATACTACGACCAACCACTCCACTACCACACTACCTCCTCCTCTGCCACTGTCCACAATGGATTGGATTTAATATTTTGACAATATTAAGAATATTAGAATAGTAAACTAAAACATTTTATGATATTACAGTTTATTTACCACTCCTTCTGTATCAAAAAAGAAGTTATTCTGTCATTTTGCACACTTTTTAAGAAAGTAATAAAAGTATTCTTAAAATTATACTAATACCCTTCATTGAAAAATAACAAAGCATTTAATGCATATATAATTAAAAAAAATAAGGGTAAAAATAAAAAATAGGCTTTTATTTTTCTAAAATGACTTTCTTTTTTATACAAAATATAATGACAAAATGACTTCTTTTTCAATACAGAGAGAGTAATTAAAATATGAAAAATAGTCAACTAAAATAAAATAAAATTAAATTAAAACTCTTGGGGGGCATCCAGTCCAACTCGACCCAACAATGGTGGTTGTAGGTTGGTGGTTTGTGTGTATATTATTTGGTTGAAATATTCTAATCACCAACCCTAGCCCATCTTGCATCGGACCCACAGGTAGCATGGATTGTAGGGCTGAGGCAATAATGGGTTGGCTACTTGGGTTAACACATAAAACAAATTTGAGCACTCCTAATGCACGTGTTTGTGCTCATGTGAACAGTGAATATAAAACAGATCCCAGAATTCTAAAGACAAAAGAATAGGAAAAAGTCAGGCCAAGTTTTTAGCAAAGTAACAACAATAAACAAGAAGAAAGTTGCTTTCAGATATGCTGCGAACAAGCTGAGAAGGAGTGTTCTGCTGCAATACACACAAGTGTACACAATCTGTCAGCACAATTAGAGGACTACTAGGGTTCTTAGGAAGGTCTATCATATTAAAATTCAAGGGATAATATCTTATGTTATTTAAATAAATTTGATAAGAAACATTAGATTACAGTTGAGTTGATGATCAGATTCTTATAAATATCAGAAGCTAGAGAGCCATTGTCAGGCTCTTCACTCAAAATATCCTTACTCTTTTGCTATTCTAAAAGCAAAAATATTATATATAAAGTTAATAAAAGTTAAGGGCATTGTATATAAGAAAATTTGATGGATGAGACCCACTGCCCATTGGTTTAGGTATCGTAGGGGTTCAAGTCTTATCTCCTCACTCTGCTCTGGGTGTACTCCTTATGGACCAACAAAAAACATATTAACAGATGAAATAACATATATAATATGCATTGAAAAATAAGTACAAAGTTACCTCAAAGGGTAATAGATATAATATTTGCATTCAGGAGACAAATATCAATATATAAATAAATTAACCCTGAATGTATGAAGGGTAAACATTTGTAATTGCAACAGAGAGCAGATAAAAATATATGAACAAAATAACCGTGAGTGCATGTACAGTTAACAGCAGAGCCAATGAGGCCAGACAAGAAGATGCAACACAGATACTTGGAACCAAGATCACAATGCTCTTACCGTGAAGAGAAAAAGCAACAATCTGCACAACATAGCAAACAATGCTAGCGTTAAAGACATAAAGCCCTTACCAGAATACCATTTGCAAAGCGTACAGATATTGTTTGTACAAGGGCATAAGCAGCAAGATCCAATGCACTTATATGCCCAATAAATGATTGCGTCACCACCAGTCTTCCAAATGATGTTGTGCGAGCTAATATACCTGGAAATGCAATCTTCCATATTTTTTTATTTTCTATCCATATCCTTCTCTTTAGATCAGCTGGTTCAGCCTGAGAAGCAATTAATCTTGATTCCAGCTCATTAGCCATCATTCTGCCCAGAGAAAAGGAAGATGCGTGTCACAGGAGAAAAAATATATATATATCACATGTCAACTGACTAAATACTCCATACTTAGATAGCAGTCTGGATGGAGGAAACAAATGCAAATGCAGAAACAGGAAGGCATGGAAAACTTTGAGATGAGATTCATTCAAAGGGATTTCTGTTATCTTTTGTTAAAAGAGGATCGGTCATTGGAGACAATCGGTTTCTTCTGCATTCAGTCCAAAAATTATGGTCCAGTTTGGCGCCTGCAGCAGCAGTCTGGTACCAAGAACAAGATTTTTCTGTTTAAGCATCAATGCCATGCAACATAGCTGTACTTTAGTGAATCAAAGGGATGAAGAGAAGATAGTACGCTATTAATATGTTCTTTGATACCTCAAGAACAACCCAATCGAGGCTTTCTCATGAATTCCAATGACGATTTTCAATTATTATCATATTGTGATTCCAATTTTTATATGAACTCACAGTGCCTCATTTCACTTTCATTCTTCATCATTGTGATAATTCAACAGCTATATACATTGTCAAGAATCCAATTTCCTATGAGCACAAAGTACATAGAAATGGAGGGTCATTATGTCAGGGATCAATTGTTTGCTAGCCTCATTTTTGTATCTATATATTCCCACTGCTTCTCATTTGGCTGATATTTAGACTAAGCTCTTTCCTGGTCCTCTTTATCATTCTGTCCTACCCATATTGATCATTTCAAACCCAGCTCCAAACTGAGAGGGATGCTGGAATATTTTAAGGAGTTAATATATCCTAGGGAATTCACATGTATTCACAAATGCTATGTTTGTGGGATTTGTTGGGATGATTTATGAGTTAATATAATCCATGAAAATCACATGTATTTATCTATGTTTTGTTTTTAGCATTTGTTGGAATGTGTTAGGAGCTAATACATCCTAGGAAAATCACATGTATTTGTTTTCTTCATATTTCTAGTTTCATGTGAATGTGTATATGATGAAAAACTCGTACACATAATTTAGATATTTTTTTTTAAAAAAAAATATAGAATACCAGACTGTATTTCTTCTTACTGATGAAGATTTCTTAATCAAGTTCTTATTATTCAAATTCAAGTCCTAACCCAGCTCCGAGCTCCTCTTCTCATCACCTCATCTGATACTCCCCACAACACAATCCACTACACTAAATCGAGGCCCTAACATCATCTGGGCGTATATCAGCAGTCGCCAAAAGCATCATAACATTTGAGGGGTCGACATTCACCATTAATTAGCTGTTCCTATCATGGGGGCACCCCCAGCACCATAAAGGTAGCAGCTTCTCGTGTGTTCTGGTATTGATAATAATTGGATTAAAACTCTGGAAACGAGTACCAAACGCTAGATGAGGGTTCTCTAATGAAGGAATAATGTGGGGATCAAAACAACATCTGGTCTAACGAAAAAGTTATAATCCATCTACAAGTCTTTATAATAGCACCCTCTAATAAACACACCTCTAGAATTAAATGCAAAAGAATACAAAAAAAATATATCAAACTCTAGAATCAAAGGATAATGTGTACACAGTGACATAACATGACATATGGTAAATGTTGGAAGTGGTCTCCCTCCTGCATGCATACATGTGAGAGCAGATTCTTTTGACTGACAAGTCCCATTTTTGCAATTCATCCCAAAAAATAAAAAATAAATAAAATAACCGGCAATAAAGTGATTTGAGCAATAAGAGTAGTAAGAAATCAACTTAAGGAATAAGTAATAAATACTCCTTAGTTGTGAGAAAATAATTGAAGAAAGTAACTAGATTAATTACCAGGAATGGGCACCGTATTTGAGTGTTGCGCGGCCACTCAACTTTGCTGCAGATAGTCGCTGAGGACCGGAAGGATAGTGAGAAAATAATAGCGGCAATAGAGTGTAGCTGATGACTTGGGGGAATAGCATTGCATTTTATTTGGAGGGAACTTTGAAAGGTAGGTGGGAGTGAAAACCGGGGATGAGAATTGAGGGGCCTCACTTTCGTACATTACATCCACTCTTGACTTTACCACCTAACAGTTTGAGCTTCCATACCGAAACTTCTTGCATTAATGAACTAACATTTCTATTTCAGTACATAGACAACTATGCTCTCGGTTCATTTAAGAACCCTATCCAATACTCTGAGTATGTGACACAGAAAACACACTGTAGTCCGTAACTGAGTTGTCGAATCAGTTCTCTCTCCCTTCTGCGGCGACTGTCACCGCCATTGACACCTTGTTCGGAGCTCGATTTCTCCATGCCTTCCAATAAATACTATAACCACAGCAACTGAGCCCAGGCCTGACCTTGACGATGACACCGGTAGGTGGCAGGCCAGATATGAAGTCTCCGGCGACCACATACCAACCCCTGTTCTGATATTGTTCGGCAAACGAGACGAGAAGGATATAAAAAAAGAAAAAAGAAAGAAAAAAAACTCTGGATGCAGGTCGTAGAACCATAGAACTAGGATGGGCAGCGATCGCGACAGGATAGTCTCGAGAGTACGTGTTCGACAACAACATTTCAGTTGGTTTTCAGCAGGCAAAACCGGGTACGACTCAGAATTTCTTAAGACCGAATTGGAAATACAAAAAATGGAATTGAATTAACGGATATATCCGAATATTTAATTATATTAATATTTATAATTTAATATAAATATTTTAAAAATTAATATAATATGATATACAATATGGCATAATACACTAAAAATATAGTATAATATGTTTTAATACTTATTAATACATTAAAATATATTTCTATATATTTAAATATAATATAATATTTATAAAAATTCAGTAAAATATACTTATAATATAACATAATATATTGAAAAAGAAAATATTATATCACTTCGAATAGTTCGGTTAAAAACTAAATAGAATATCTATTTTGGTTGTAATTAGTTTTTTTTTTTAGATTTCAGATTCTAATTTTTCTATATAATCCTAAATTTTAGCTTATTTAATTCTCAGAAACTTCATTTAATCGATTTTTGAGTGATTTTAATGACAAACTATTTTAATCTTAAAAGCCATTTTTTAAGAAACTTGTTATAATAACTTATTAAATAAGCTTAAACTTTCAACCTTCAACATTTGGTTAGCTTTTCAACTAATTGTATCAAAACATACTCTAAGATTGCTAACAAGTTGCTCGATTCATGTCAATAAATGCTCGAAGCACTTGTTCATTTAATTAAACATAAAAAGCTTTAATTTTGAATTTTAGTATCATTTAATTGAGCTAAGTTGTAATAGGTTTGACCCATTTGTTTGCAAACCAACTCATTTGAGTTTCATTTAGATACTTGTTAAAGAGTTATTTATAAGTAATTTGTATGCATTCATTTACAACAACTAGTTTCAAGTTAAGTATTCTATTATATATAATTTAGTTAGGTATGTTGGTGATAAGATATATGACTTCTTATTATAATCTAAAATTTAATAATAAAAAAATTATATTCAAATCAACTCAATAATGAAGATTATAAGCCAACGAGTTAAAACAACTCATCGTAATATTTAAATTTGCCTAGTAAACAGGTCATCTTACATTGATTTGTTTACTAAGCAAGCAAATCTTGAATGAGAGGTAATTTGACTCATTTTGGTATGTTAATAACCCTACTCAAGAGTGCCCTACTAGAGGATGTGCTCCATTTGACGACTTTAATTTTTGTTTCCAAAAGATAAAATTCACATTATTTTGGGGATGGGGGGAATCAACTTTTTTTTTTACCACAAATTTTAGACTTGACAAACATATATAGCATCATAATACATAATGCTGATAGATAACCACATAAGACACCTTCAAAACTATCAACATAAGGCAATAAATAATATGCACTATGTTATACCTAGAGGGTGTATCAGGTAAAAACATGGGATAACAAGGAATACATCGGATCATGGAGAGAAATCAAGCAAATCCTATGGCGTCTCTAGCATGCATTTTCCATATGAACCATAAACTCTAACGCATGGTCACAAAAGTGTTTTCAAGCATTTACACCAAAAACAAATCAACACTCATATATGGACATCACATCCTACCACCAATGGACAAAATCCATGGGGGCAACATCATAAAAATATATTAATGTTCACATATGGACAATCATGTCACACCACAAATGGACATGTAGGTCAGAAGCATAATCATATCTGCCAAGGTAAGAAATCATTACACATATTTTTCTTGGCATAGAATCAATAAATAGGAGCTCATCTCCACTACAAGTGAACATCCATGTCTAGTGGATAGAACAGAAGGGATAACACATCCACCTCTCAAAGTCAACAAATGTCACAACATTTGGTGCCCACCACCAATGATCTCCTGCCATTGTAGCACCACCATAGGTATTCTAGTCCTTAAGTTTACACACCCCTTAAAGGGTTCAGAGGAATCTATAGAATAGAAAAGACATTGAGCCCCTTATAATACCCTGAATTTTATTTAACCTAATCCCGTATCATTAACACCCTAATTTTATTCTAATACTGAGAAAAAATTTATTTGAGTCTTAAACTAATTTCTTGATCATAAAACCTTAACCGAATACCAATATTTGACCCGAATAAATTGTATTTTTGTAATCCTATCTTAAATCTATTAAAATTAACACTAATCCTATTTATTTTAGCTAATCTAAAATTATCTAAAATAATCCTTAACCCTTTCTCTTAATGTCTTATCTCCTGTCATTAAATAGTTGAATCTAATTAATTGCATCTAATCAATCCATCATCTCATTACATAATACAATCAATCTACATCCACAACAACATTGCATTACTCCATCACTAATATCAACACTCATCAATCACATCATATCATCTCAACACTACCTCAACCTGCACTACAACACACCATACTCATCAGCTATCACACACAATCATCCATCATCACACCATCCTACCTACCTGCACACTGCACTTCTTCATCTCTTCACTTACACACACATACACATCACCATCACCTGCATTCTTCACCACAACACACTTACCGCACTACCACCCTCGTGACCTACTCCACCCCGTACCTTTGCTTGCATATATCCCTTATTTTCCTTTTTTTTCCTCTCTTTGCACCACACAAATAGGTATACACACACACGCCCACCCTCCCACACTCTCCTTCCTTCCTCTTTGTTTTGCCTTTACTCTACCATTTATGTGTCAAAGAGCCACTGCCCCGAGCTCCTCTCCTTTCTTTCTTTTCTTCTTCTTCTTCCTCCTCCTCCTCCTTTTCCTACCCTATTTTTCTACCGAACCACCTCCCATCGCCACTGCACACCACCACAGCCACCACACACGGCCCAATGCTGGTGGACCAACCACCCAAGGTCACCCCAACCTTTCCTTGCACCGTCGCCAGCCATTGTCGCTGACCACCGCCTCTTTTTCCTTCTTCTTCTCCTTACCCGTTGTGTTTTTAATTAAGGAACTCACAGGCTGCACATGGCCTCAAGCACGGCTTTACAACACAAAAATTTCCTATCGCACATTTGTCCAACCTAGCACAGCCTACACACGACCCATAACTGAATTCCCATGTGCATTTATTCAATTTGCAACCTGAAATGCCTCGAAATTTTCTAATTAAATAAATTATATTTAAATGAGGTTTTATTAGAAAATTATTTAAATAAATTATTTTTATTAAAATAAAAGGATATTTAATTAAGGAAAATCAAGAAGAGATTTATAAGTATTTTAATTAGGAGGAATTTGGGTATTTTAATTAATTAAGCATTTTATTTTAAAAATTAATTAAATAAATTCTTTTATTTAAAATAAGAAGGAGAAAATAGTTTCAAAATTATTAATAATTTTATAAGTAATTTAATTGGAGAAAATTAAGGTGTTTGCTAATTAAAAAGGAATTTATGAAAAATCTTTTAAAAATCCTAATTTAGCCTAAAAAGGGATTTAAATATTATTATTATTTTAAATATATCAAATATTTTAAATAATTTAAATACCCATTATTATTATTTTTTCTTTTTCCCTTCTTCTTTTTCCTTTTCTTCTTTCTTTTTCTTTTTCCTCCCCTTTTCCCTGTTTGGGCTGCCTTTCCCGCGACCCACTTCTCCTTTTTCCTTTCCTTCGGCCCAACCCAGCCTGCACCGCGTACCCTTCTTCCGCCCCTCTCTGCGCAGCGTTTCATTTAAATCAGACCTGCGTCGCCGAACCGCCCGGTCTCCCCTCTTTTCTTTCTTTCTTTCTTTCCTGGACCGCCGGTCCAGCCCCCCTTCTTCTTCCCCCAGCCCTTCGCACCTGCCAGCCTCAACGGCGTCCGACCTGCCTGCAACTCCACCGTCGCCCTGGATTTCCGCCGCCGATCTCACTCCTTTGACTGGCCTTTTCCTTCCTTTCTCTTCCCATTTGTTTTGGCAACCCTTTGAATCAACCAAATCTCCCCTTTCTCGCCCGTTTTTCTCTCCCCTGGCCTGCACGACCCCCTACCCCGAATTGCAGCCACCGGCCAAACAATGCCGCCGATGACCATAAACCTACTTGCCCAACTATCTAGCCGATCCATAGACCCTAACCTATCATTTAAACTCTATAAATACCCCCCGTAATAACCTGTATCGAGCCTTGGGTTTTCATTACCCAGAATTTTTCCTTTTCCGCCGCCACCCCTTTAGACGTCTCGTCCGCCACCTTCGGCCAACTTCGCCGCCATCTCTGGCCACCAAACTCTTCCTTGAACCTTCCTCTGTCTAACCAAACCTCCCTAACCCTTCGATTCTTCCTTCACAAGCCGACCCAGTTGTGCAAAGTCGCCTTCCCAAACAACCCTTTCTTCCACCTCCGCCACCCTTTGCGCCGCCCTTAGCCACCTCTTCCGCCGTTTCTGCCTCTTCTTTCACCTCCAAAATCTTCTGCAGACCCTCCTTTATCTCCCCATACCTTTATTTTCCTCTTTCTCCCTCTCCTCCTCTCTCTTTCTCCTTCTCCTCCATTCGGCCACCACCATCGCCGCCGTGCGCCGCCACCTTTGGCTGCGTCGCCACCCTCATTTTGTCCCTCTCCTTCTGGGAAACTCAAAACACCCCAGCTACCATCTTAATTCTCCCTATCTTATTCCTAGCATGCAATTTTATCCCTCTTTCTTCTCTTTTTCCGACCATCGCCGCCGCCGCTGTGCGCCACCGCTGGTGCCGCCTATCCCCACCAACCTATGGTTGAACCCTAGACCCTCTCAGCCTTTTTCCCTATTTTTATAACCCTTAAATTATTTTATTTCTATTATTTGCATATAAATACTATTATTATTATTCTTAATATTTATATTTTTAATATGCATTATTATTATTAGTATTAGTATTAATATTTTTATTATTATTTATGTTGAGGGGTGAAGCCTAATATATTTTAATTCGATTTTATTATTATTCTTCTTATTATTTCTATATTTACTATTATTAATATTAAAATGTTATAAGTATAATAATTATTATTATTTTCTATTTCAAATTTCCATTATTCTTATTTATTATTATTATTACAAATATTTTAACATTAGTGTTGTTAATAATGTTACCATTATTATCATCATTATCATCATCATCATCATCATCATCATCATCATCATCATCATCATCATCATCATCATCATCATCATCATCATCATCATTAATATTATTATTATTTTTTGAATTGGGTTATTTAATTTACAAATAATCTTTTTAGTATTATTTTGGTAAAGGGGTCCGAAGCCCTTATTTCACTTTATTTTTGATTAATGCCTTTTATTATTATTTATACTATTTTTATTATTCTTATTAATGTTAATATTGATATTATTTTGGTATTTCTGTTATTATTATTTTATAAAAAAAAAACTAGTCTTATATTAAATTAGTGTTTAATATTATTTTGATAGGAGAGAGTCTAATTTTAGCTTTTCTCTCATAATAGGTAAAACTAGTCAAAACCCTAAGGAGGCGTAGGAGCGTGCTCCAAGACCGATGTCGTTTTAGGTAAGGGGTGCTAAGGCCTTTTATGTGCTTATGTGCATTATGTGCTTCACATGTTATGTACCCTGTGTTTATTATTATTAATTATTTTATATTTGGTATGACTTGGAGTTGAAGTATGTTTTTGTATGGCATGTGTGCTATATGCATGTGACAATATGTGTTGTGACCTTGTAAGACATGCATGAGAGGACGTCGGTGTGGTTTGTATGGGAAAAAGAGATGAAAAGTAGGATGCGGAAAGAATTTGACTAAGGGAAGTGAGTTGACCTAATTTTATGGTTTTATAAGGAATAATATCTAATGTATGGTTTTATGTGGAAGAATATAATTTATGGTTTTATGCGGAGAATATAATATATGGTTTTATTTGGGAGAATGTAATTTATGATGTTATATGGGAAAATCTAATTTATGATGTTAATTGGGAGAATCTAATTTATGATGTTATATGGGATAATCGAATTTATGGTGTGTTTGGGAGAATCTAATTTATGATGTTAATTGGGAGAATTTAATTTATGATGTTATATGGGAGAATCGAATTTATGGTTTGTTTGGGAGAATCTAATTTATGATGTTATTTGGGAGAATGTAATTTATGATGTTATATGGGAGAATCTAATTAATGGTAAGGTAAGGATGAATCTTTGGTTTTATGTGATTTGAATCTAGGGTTTGGTAAGTATGAATATTTGGTTGGTATGGATTGAATTTAGGGTATTGTATGACGGAATCTAGGGTTTACCTGGTGGTATTAATGGATGTATGTTGGTATTAGGGTTTGTATGATGATATTAAGGTTTGTATGGTGGTAATTATAGTTGTATGGTGGTATTAGGATTTACATGGTGATATTGATGGTTGTATGGTGGTATTAGGATTTGCATGGTTGAATTTAGGGCTTCACGTGGGAATTTTAGGGTTTAAATGAAAAAGGTTCGAAGGTTTGCATGGAAAGATTAGTGTTTGTATGGAAGTGAAATTTACGTGTGAAAAGTTAATTTGGGATGTAAGAGAGGAAATAGAAGAGTTATTTGGGTGTTTGAATGTTTTGGGTGAAAAATAGTACGTAAGACATTATAAGGGTATGGAGGTGACTGAATTAGTGTTTGGAGTGATTGACTATGGTTGTGGGGGGTCAATTAGGGTATGTGGTGTTTGATTAGGGTCTTTGTGTTATCATGTGTATGTGGTGATAAAGTGTAATTATGATGTTGGAATTTTATGATTTGTTATGTGTGATGATTTATGCATGTCTACGGTGAAAGCTTCTGAATAAGATACTTAAAACATTAATTATCTTAAGAGGAAGATCGTTGAGACGGGACCAACCGATCCACCGGTTCGGAATGGTGGTTAGGGTTTTCACCCTATGTGCGACCGATCCACCAGTTATAATAGTGGTTAGGACATGATGTCCTATGTGTGACCGATCCACCGGTTATAATAGTGGGGGTTCCCGAGCTCAACAGTCACAAACCAGAATGCTTAAAAGATACTAATTACTTACAGTGGAACACCATGCGAGCCGGAGCCAACCGATCCACCGGTTAGGAATAGTGGTTAGGACGCGTAGTCCTATGTGTCTCCGATCCACCGGCTATAATAGTGGTTAGGGTATGATACCCTATGTGCCTCCGATCCACCGGCTATAATAGTGGGGGCTTTCGTACTCGCATGGATTTGATAAAAAGTATGGTGTGAATCGGACTCTGATAAGAGATTAATGAAACAATTAATCTGATAATATATGGGCCTTTGTACTTTTATCTGGATGATCACATGAGTTATGTTATCATGATTATGCTCTTTTATTATTGCTCTGCATTATTTATATGCTTATGTGTTGGCCTTAGTGCTCGGTTACCTTACTCAATACGTAGCGTACTAATCACCCTTTTCATGGGTGCTACTCATTTCCACAAGTAGTATGCCCTTCTGACCTTGTGCAGGTGGGCGAGACATCAGTCGGGGCTGTGTGTTGAGCTTGGTTGGCTCAAAGTTCGAGGGAGTTGTGTCCGTATTTAAGTCTTTATGCAATTTTATTTCCTGCCATTATTTCTTTGTATTGGAGTATTTATCCTCTTTGACTTCGAACTCTGATTTCTATTTTATTACGTGTATAAACGTTTATGCGTACTCTGATTTTAAGGTATGATCTTTCGAGTTCTTTTATGAACTGTTGATTTGAATTTAATGTAAATCTTTTCTTAGCCTTAGCACTTGGTACTGGAACGGTCGGAGAGAACCGGTCTAGTACTAAGTGTGGCGGTAACATTCTCAGAATTCACGGGTTTTAAATTAAGTATTTTAATTACTTCTGCTTTCCAAAAAAAAGTAGTGAATTTTGGGGTGTTACACAACCTATTTGCTAGTGATTGAGTACGAATGTGCCACTTCGCATCGCCTAGCCGTGCACAATCCTAACTCTCAACCAGGGCGTGTACTACCTTAGCGCACCTATATAACCCCCATTTTCGTCCATGCACCCCTATTTTCACGTTCAACCTTGTTCAAACACCAAAAAAAAATACACCTTACCATAACTTCACACACACACTATCACACTTTTATTATTGTTGACTATGGTTATTTCTATTGTTATCCTATTTACTTTAATACCTCCCTCAATTGTACTGTTCAAGCCTAACCACGAATTTTATTATTTTTCATAGGTGATATTCCAATAATCTAGGAGGAGAAAATCTAGGATTTATGTGCTTAGAGCCTGGTGTCCTAGTTGGTAAGAATACTAATTGATATTTAGGGTTTTGTGTTATTTGCTTGTATGATTATGTGTGTTTTTCATGATATCTTTGCTATATGATTTAATATATGTTGATCGTGATATGCTGTGATAATATGGATATTATGTTTGAAAGAAAATAAGAATGGGTAAGAGGTATAGTTATGATTTTGTTATGGTAATGATATATTTGTGGGGAATATATTTTATGGTATGAAATATGGGCTAAATAAGCTATGATAAATAAACATAGGCATATTTATGAGGTATGATGATGATTGGTAGATTTGAAAAATAATGTGTGTGGAAGGTACACTATTTTATAAAATAAAGGTTATCATTTGTCCTTAAGGGCATTTTGGTCATTATAGAATAATAAGAAAATTTGGTATTTTATGTCTTAGGTGGATTAAATTATGATAATGATATCCTAAAATTTTTTTGAGGTATTATTGTTTGTTTAGGGGTCCTTCGATGAAATACTGGTCTAATTAGGGCATAATAACTTAGAACAATAATGTTATCATTCCATGTGTAAAATCTAGAGGCTATTCAGATTCTAGATATATTGCTAATGATTGGCCTATGAAGTTGTTTATTGGACTAGGTAATCATGTGAGTCTTATGAGAGGAATTATGGCTACTTATGAAATTAGGATTTTTGGTGATTATGTGCATAATACCTTGGGATAAGATTATTATGTGTATGACATGGGAGTTAGACTGTGAATTATGGGTATAATAATGATGATGATAGTTGAGAATGATATATTATAAATTGTGGTTGAATAATCAATATGGGATATTGAATGCTAGGAGTGTATAGTTAGGACTTGAGGAAATTAAGGACCTTGACCTACGTGATGTGTTTATCTGCTTTAATGTGTTCGATGCGTGTGAATCAATCATAAATAAGATACTAATAATTCAAAGTGAAAGTGCATGTAAATAGGGCCAAGATGATTTTTTATATATATATTATGTTCCAATGTAGAGAATAGTGGCTTAGGAGTGTTTTGTTTCAAGAAGATGATGTTTTTAATATCCGTTCCACCGGAGAGAATAGTGGCTTGGGAGCATTTTATTCCGAGAAGGTGTTTTAGTTCGTTCCACTGAATCAAGAATAGTGCCCCTACTCATCGTGAAATAAAAATATAATAGTATAACCTATGGAAATGACACTAATAATTTAAATTGGAAGAGTACGTGAGTTAGGACCAAGGTTTTGTTTATATATATATTCCGTTCCATTAGAGAGAATAGTGGCTCTAGAGCTTTCTGCCATGAGAAGGTGATATTTTCAGATCGGATGATAATAGTGGCTTAGGTGTATTTTCCCTGAGAAGATATTTCAAACTATTCTACCGGCTTAAGAATAGTGGGGTTCTTGCACTTAACGTATATAAAAAAATGAAAATGGATTATATCTAATAAAAAAGATATGGATCATTATCTTCCTTATGAGATGTCTTATTTATTTGCTTGTATACTTATAATCTGTTGTGAAAGCATGTGCTAATTGTATTCCTATTTTGATAGTATTGTTCCCTTACCTAGTATGTAATGTACTTACCACCCATTTTATGGGTGCTACCTATTATCATGAGTAGGAGACCCTGATTCTTATGTGCAGGTCTTAGAAGATCTCCTAGATAATTATACTACCTAAGATGTGCTATGAGGCGATGAGTGACCTTATCTATACTAGGTGTTTAGATAAAGAGTAATGTTATCTAGTAGTTATATTTACTCAGATATCTTTTTAGACTCTTGATTCATGGTGTCCCTTATTTTGTATTTTATTTATTGTAACTCGGATCTAATTTCCAAACTCATATTGTATTATAAATGTTCTTTTCACTTCTAATTTTCTTATGTTACTATAAATATTTTAGCCTTATGGTTGAATAAACCAAACTTATATCAATTATAAAGGGTAACCCAATATTTCATTTATATACTTTTACTGTAAAATGAATTTTTTTAGTAGTAAAAATAGGGATGGTAAAAATAGGGATGTTACACACCTACACAGCTAGTAACTCCTAATGTTTTACAAAAACATAAAATGAAGGGTCTCAAGGACCATGTTTTAAATGATAACACAAACATAAAATTTGTAGACTGTGTTCTGTATGTTAACACCAAACATATCTGCAAGTATAGCTTATAGATCACACCATACACATAAAACATGGTTTTTTTAGTGAACATCATACTCAAATTTGGGTTTTAGACCCTCATATTTCAAAAATACCACGTTTTAACCAAAAAAACCTTAGAAAGGCCATCAAATTTTTTTTGATACTTTAAGCTTAACTACCATTTAATAAGGTTGTATACCAAATTTACAAAATTTACTATTCACTCAAAATTACTGTTTATTAGTCGATGAAAATGTATTTTTATATTGAGAAGATTAATTCTAAAAGTTGAAAAAATGTTATCACTAGAAATCACTACTCACTGGGATTTATTATTCACAGTCAGTTATTATTCTAAGGGTCAAGGGTTAATGGTTTAAGGTTATGGTCAATTTTTTACCCTAAATCACTAAAAGCATTTTAAGGGTATTTATGTCATTTCATACCCTACTCAGAGTATTTAGAGTCATTAACTTAAAAACATGTTTAGTGTTATCAAGAACATGGTGAAGAACACCTAAACCATCAAAACCTTCTTTCACAAATTCAAACACCAAAACATTTGAATCAAGTCATTTTATATATCAAAACATTTTTAGAAATTATAAGGAACATCATGGTACCAATGACATTAAATTAAACTCATATGATCACAAATCATGGCCAAGGGTCAAAAACTCTAAGAATATGTTAAGCTTTTTTATGAAGATAGATCATGCTTAGCTTCATCAAAATGTGTCATGTTACATAGAAAAATTTGCATAGAAATAGCCAGGATCAACATGGTAGCATTAGATTAAATTAATGAGCCAAAACACATGATGTAAGGCCATTGATCCAAAACCTACATCATGAACAATCATCACCTTGAACACTTTGCAATCATTCAAAAATAACTACAAACATGATTAGATGTAGTAAAGAGATCCTAACCTAAGCCTAAGCTCCAAATTAGCAAGAGAAAAGAAAGTATTACAAATTTAAAAAAAAAACTTCTAAAAAACCTCCATGAAACCTAATAAGTCAAAGGAAATAATTAGATGACACAAAACAAAAATATAAAATCAAAGAAGATAGAATCGAAGAGGAAATGAGGCCAAACTTGTATTCAAAGTTCGGAATTTAAAACAAGGCTCAACCATAGAGGAGAGTGGGAAATTGAGCCATGAAAATGGAGGGAGGAAGGGGAAGAATAAGTGGCAGAAATGGGGGAGCAAGAAGGGAAGTAAATCATGCTAAGTTAAAAGGTTTAAGAAAGTTAGAAAGGTTAAGGCGTATGTTTACTTAGTAGCTAAGTATTTTTTTTTAGGAGATATATGTGCCAAAATATATAAGGAAGGATGGAGGAGGTTGGAGCAACATTTAGGGAAAAATAAATGGCCATAAATCACCCACAACACTTAAGAATGAAATGTGAGGAAGGAAGGAAAAAAAGATGGCTAACTTAGGGGCATAATGGTAACTTTACCAAATAACTCACATTCAAGTTGGCTACTATGAGGAGGGGAGATGTAATAATTTTTGGGTAAGAAATTATGAGTTATTATCCATACTAATTAATAATAAAATATTAGGATCGATCATCATAGGGTTAGATAGGGATTAGAGAAAAAAATGCTAAAACTTATTCAATAAAAAAATATCTTAAAAAATCCAAAAATTATTAAAAATATAATATTTTAAAATAATTTGTAGCTCAGTAACGCTAAAATATAATGATTTCTAAAGTTTTGTAAATTTTTGATAGCTAAAAGGGCCATTTCGGTGCCTAAAAATGATTTAGGAGACTATTTATATTTTATCAACAACCGGATTTGATATTTTTGAAAGAGCTTAGGACACTAAAAAAATGAATATTTTAATTATCTACATTAGAGAAGAGTAATGAAATAATTTGAAGGCCAAAAGTGGCTTAAAAGTCTCATAGGAGTTAAAATTGCTAGAAAACATAAGAAAAAGATAATGAAATATTTCACAAATGAAAAAAGAGTTTCTAATTTGATAAAAATGTGTAATAAAATATTTAAATTATATAATTTTACATACTGAAGACCTTGAACAAGTTGGAATTTGCAAAATTAGGATATCATAATTTTTTTGTAACTTAAGTATTAAGTTCGATAACTTGACCGGTCATTAGATTGTAATAGTATAAAATTATCATTATATTTTATTATAATTTACCATAAATTATTGTTAAAAAAATAAAGAGTTATCAAAATAAATAAAGAAAAAATACATATGAAAAGGATGTCAATTAATTTATTTCATCTTAGTTTCAAGTAATTTTAGCGAGCAAAGTTGAGAGAGATGGACGCATAACAACACTATATTGTTTAAGCATGGAAAATGAGACCTAACAAACATGAAAGAATAATTGTTGCATACATTAACATAAGGGAAAAATTAGTTTAAGTTATGTTATCATCTATCAATTTAGGTGCACATTTTTTTTTTTAAAATATAGGTCCATTCGAATAGATATTAAGCATATAAACTTTACATATATACACAATATACTGTTAGTATTAATTATTGTTCATCAATGTATATGGACATAATAGTGTATTCAGTATATATGTAGTTAAATATACTACTATATAGATATGAAGAAGATATCATAAATATATAAATATACTTATTTAGACAACATAAGTATACCCTAGAAAATATCTTAAATACACTACTATATAAAGTTAGATAGAAAATATGATGATATCATTATAATTAATAGATAATATGCTAGTACATGCAGCTGATGTACAAACATAAATATATAAATAAAAACTTGATCTTAATACAAGCATATAAATATGGATAACATATGCAAGAGTACTACATGAATATGGGTCACTATCGACGATTTATATTGTTGGTAATAAATATTACCGATGATTATTTGTCAATACAAGTGGGTCAGTAATAAAATTATTACCTATCGAAAAAAAAATATCACCTTTATTACCAATGATATGAAATTTAAATTTGAAAAAAAGAGATAAATTTGAAAATCCTTAATACTAATGATTTTGTCTTAACATGGACAAGCTTTCTTCCTTAATACCGACGATAATAAATGATTTATTCAAGCTCTATTACTATTAAAATACTCATTACTAATAATTTATCATTAATATTTCCCTTTTTTAAATAAGAAAGAAAATGAAAAACCTAAATATATTTGATTTGTCAATAATATTTACTAAATAATTGATTTTAAACAGATATATTGTTATATACACATAATTTAAAAAATAAATATATTGTTTTACATTTGACGTGTCAATAGTGATATAAAACCTAACAATCATCTTCATCTTGATCTTCATCTTTATTTTGATCTCGATCTTGATAAGATGGTGGAGGTGGATGACCTTGAGACCATACAGCTATAAAATCCCTCATTTGTCTTAAATTCTTATTCTTTTTGCTCAAATGATGCTTATTGGTAGGCTATAATAAGCTCATTTCTTTTTGATTTTGTTCTATTTGAGATTTGCATTGTTGTTCTTGAATAAAATTAGTATGCATCCAACTCGTGTGAGAAGTAGCATTACTTGAGCCCTTCCTTGCAAGCCTTTGTCATTCACATTTTTTGTGCCCTGGACGACTTCCTAAGACATCCTCTAGTATCTGTTCTTCATCAATTTTAGGAGGTGTAGGATCATCAAAGCTATAAGAAGCCATTTGGGATAAGGTCTCATCTCGTATTCGTAGCATATTGTTCTACACATATAAGTAAAAGTTAAACATATTATAAGAAATGTTATTAATATATATTATAATTAATTACATATAACAAACTTATAAAATTCTCTTCAGCTTGGGGAGTGACCCATTTGTTATTTTTGAAATGTATTTCTCTATAGGTCTCCACGACAGGTAAAAATTTATTTGTCTCTAAATTAGCCTATACATAAGAGAAAAGTTAATACATTACAAAAATTTACATGATAAATAAATAAAGAATGAAAAACTCAAAAATACTTTCTTGTAACGATATTATGACAATGACTGTGTACCATGATAAGAAAGAGTGGTTTGTTTTACCCTATTAGTAGCCTTTTTTTTCCTCTAAAGCCTTCATGAATAAAATATTAATTTCAGTCATGTTCTTTATATATATATATGTCATTTTATTCAATTTGTATACCAAAATTTAATATTACCTTTATATCATCTGAAGTCCAAAGATCGATACACCTTTACCACATATCTAATTCAAAAAAAGAAGGAATGTAATTATTGTCTTCCTACCAATACTTTTTATGATTGCATTTTCAATCTTAATTTGTATCGATCAACCATCATTCGATCAAGACTTAATTCAATTCTAGGTCATGAAAGATTTTCCCTCCATAGAGCTAGATCAAAATAATTCTACACATATACACAACCATAAGTTAGAAATTATATAAATTTTATTTTATAATTTAATTAAAAAAGATAAAAAAATAAAATTTACCTAAACTTCTAGGAGGATCTTCACCTTATCCTCTAGAGGGACATGTGACCACCTCTTATAACATAATATTATCTTAGTCCCATTCTTATTCCCAACACATCTAATAAACCATTTACCATGTGGATCTATCACATTTAGTGTGTTTGCTTGAAAATCAAAGTCCACCTCAAACTTTATCTGACATCTTCTTTCAAACTCCTCCAACATCATCCTCTCCCTATTCATTTCTCTAGCCTTCTTGCTAGGACCTGAAACATGCATATACACTTTTATCTTTGAAATAATAAAATTATTAAGGTAATAGTGATGAAATCAAATGTAATGGAATAAATTTTATACCTTTTGAGTTCTGACATCCGGAGCACAATATACGAGGATGCGATGGATCATGTCCTTCGCAATTGCCACTATGACCTCAGGCGAATACATTAGCTATCTATAAACTATAGAAACTATCAAATATTTTGATATATTTAAAATATACATTATAATGATACACATAAATAAACAAAGTGCATGACATTGAACATAATCATAAATGTTAGTACAAAAACTCAACGTATTAAACAATTACTAATAGGAATCGTAAATATTATATCTATCAATAAATTCTCCTTGAGTATCTCCATCCAACATTTTTATCTTCAACAATGAAGTCTCTCATGCCACCTTCACCACCATTGTCAACCACAACACTATTAGCACGAGCACATACAATATTTAAGTTATCAAGGTCTCTGATATCAACATTGAAGTCAACACCATTTGATTCAACATCATCTTCGACATGTATGTTGTCAAGAGTGTCATAATCTAAGTCCTAAATTTTGTGATGATTGACTTCCCAGACAATTTTCCAATTTGGGTCGTTGTACAAATCATCCACGTACCAAACTTGCTTTGCCTGAGTTCGAAGAATATATTAGTCATCCTTGTACCACTCATCCATATTATACACACTTGTAATATGGTTCATACACACAATCCTTTTCTTTCTCAGATCAATATCAAACCACTTACATTTAAATGAAACTACATAACACTTGGACAAGTAAGATAATTCCATAATCTCAATTAAATTTCCATAGAACTTTTCACCGCCCTTACCTAATATACATATGCTACTATTTTGTGTTTTTCTGTTTAGATTTGTACAATGCGTTTAAAATTTAACTCCATTAATTATGCAGATTGAATAAGAAAACACTCTATCAAATGCTCCAAATGCCAAGGAAAATAAGTCATCGATGCATTCAGGTGATCTCATTTTACGCAAATCGTACATTTGTAATTGTTTTGTGTTTTAAATAATTAATGATATAATAAACTTAATAAAGACTTATCATAAGGTTTCAATTATTGTAACTAAGAATAATTATCTTTGAATGGAACTAAGATGGGAATTCTTTCCTTTGTACTTCTTTCAAATTGGCACTGCCCCCACATCATTGAATATCATCCATATGTTCACTAAAAGACAATGCATTTTTAATATGTACTTATATACAATAATATGATAAATTTAGAGAATATTACAATACAATTACTCAAAATATTTATATTTTTTGGATAATAATTCAAAACATATCATTGAGCATCTTTCTTAAGTTTATATGTTATACTCACGTGTGTCTTCTTACCAATAGAGTGAGACTGAGATTGGAAAACCGATAGGTTATGCTTCTCCACAACTGCAGCTATATTTCTCTCTGGCATGTTGAACTTAATCTCAACACCTTTAAAGGCATAGAACAAAAACTCAATCCTTCATCACCTATAAAACCTTCAGTAATAAAACCTTTAGGTCGAGCACAATTTTGTACATACTCCTTGAAGTCTTTTAACTTCCTCTCAATGGGATACATCCATCTCCCATGAATCAGTCCACTAAGCCCTACTTCTTTAGGTCAGTTGATTAATAAGTGAACCATGATACTAAAAAAATGGAGGAAATATGCATTCCATCTTACATAAGATAAGAACGATTAGCTCTTCTACTTTCTCTAAATCTGCCATGTGCAACTTCCTTGCACATATATGAGTGAAGAAGTTACTTAGCTCGATAATGATGTCACTTATTTGTTTGTTTAAAAAAGAATGCACATCCATCGGTAACAAATGTTGCATTATGATATGATGGTCATGTGGATTCAAGCCATTCAATCTAGTATTGAGAACATTCTTCCTCAAATTACTAGTAAAACTATCAGGAAACTTTAATGTTGATTTATCATGTGATGAAAGTATATACTTAGCAGCAGGTTTCATTAACTTATTCCTATCATAATAAAGATGGAGCTCATGCCTAATGTTCATATATGCTAAGTTGTGTCTCCCATTATCAGTGTGCCAAGTAAAGTTTTGATCAAATTAGAAGAAACATTATTCTCGATATGCATGATATCTAAATTATGTTTCAGTATAAGTATAGACCAATATGGCTACTTATAGAAGTTGTTTTTCTTCTTCCAATTCAATTCATCAACGTTTCTCTTTCTCTTGCCACAATATTTCTCAAATGGGTGATCTTGTACGCGACTGAACTGCATCAAGATATCAATAGGGAACAAATTTTGAGGAGGACTTTTTTTTCTCAACCTTATCATTAAATAATTTGCTTTTCTGCATCAGATGATTTTTTGGAAGAAATTATATATGTCTAATATATCCTATCTTATCTCTTAATCTAATATATGGAGTGTCTTTATTGCAACGAGGGCATGCAGGATATCCTTGACCAGTCCATCCTGAGAGATATGATCAAGCGGGAAAACCATTAATTGTATATAGCAATGATACACACATTTTAAACTCTTGATTCTCAAAAGCATTTCGTGTATATACTCCTACCACCCATAAATCTATCAATTCATCAATAAATAGTCTAAAAAACACCTCAATATCCATCAAAGGTTCATGTCGATCAGGGATTAACAAAGTCAACATACAAAATGGGTCTTTCATGCATCGCAATGGGGGAAAGTTATAGGTAGTCATAATTATCGGCCACATGCTATAATTGCCTCCCATGCCAAATGGATTAAATCCATCCGATGCTAACCCTAAATGAACATTTTGAGGATCAGCAGAAAAATCTAAATACTTCAAATCAAAATCTTTCCATGCTTGTCCATTAACAGGATATCATAGCACCCCTAGATCCTTAGAACGCTTAGTCAACTGCCAGATCATGTCTTTAGCAGTGTGTCTGCAAGCATACAACCTCTTCAATCTCAGATTTAGTAGAAAGTACTGCAATAATTTATGAGGTATTTTTTCCCTTTGTACCTTCATCAACCCATTGAGAGGTCCCACATACTAGATAACTATTTCTTTCAACATTTTCTTTATAAAAAAAATTGCACAATCAAACTTGTATGCATGAATCAATTCATACCCTAAACCTCACTTACTTATCATATTCTTAGCATTGTAATGAGATCTAGGTAACTTATTTCCCTCCAAAAGAGTTTCTTTCAACAACTTTAATAGTCCACCAAATGACTTATTATTCCATTTGTTCAACACCTTATGATGCATCAACTTTACTAAAAAGTTGAGAGAAGAGAAATTATTGCATCCATGATATAATTCTGTCTCCATCTCCTCAAATAACTCCTCACAATATTAATCCCTATCATTCCCCACATCACCACCTAAAGTCCGTTAACATCTTTATTAATAAAAATTTCACCACCTAAGGATTTATTATCGTCGATGTAATATGCATTAGGCTTATGAGTACCACCTAACAAATCACTCAAAATATGCGCCATCTCATCTCATCTCATCCCTCCTCCTCAACTGATATTGACTCTGTTTTGCAGTAGTATACCCATTTCTCATACGTTGGCATAAACCCAAAGCGTAGTATGTGACTTTCAATTACAATAAAAGGGTGCCAACTATAATTATTACAATTCTTACATGGACAACAAGCATACCCATCCGAATTTAGATAATTTTTTTCCATTTTAATAAACACTTGAAGCCTATTCCAAAACTCGTCAGACCTACGATTTCGTAACCTCGTCTAACTCTTATCGATGGCTATCTTATATGTAATTTTTTTTTCCAAATAAATAAGTTTCATTTATCTTATCAATAATTAAATTTAGCACCTACACCCTTATTTTAAATTAACATTGCCTTTATTTCATTTATTTTGATTTCACAATGGTTCAACTATCTAAATTTAAAAAAAAAAAATCAAAGATTTTATTTTTTTTGAATCATTAATTATTTTTTTTATTTTTTTAAAAATTATTATAGATTATTAATTATTAATTATCATCTAAGGTCAAGAATGTTTTTTATTTTCGTATTTTTTTGAAGTATTTATCTCTAAAATTTTGTTTTTTTATTAGTTATTAATTATTCTCTTCAATCATAATCTTACCATTAATTATTATTATTATTATTATACAATAAGAAAGAACAATTATTTTGTCTAACCATTTATCTCTAATCTTATTTTTAGTAACAAATATTAATTAAATCTAAGAAGCTCACAAAAAAAAATTACATATCACAAATTTAAAGATCTCCTAACATGTTGCTTTTAAAAATATATACACATACTAAGATACTAAAGTATATATTAACTACCGGCCATCAACTAAAACATACTAATATTTTTTTTCCTAATATAACATGCATAATAACAACTATATATATTATATAATCTATTTATACACATAATTTAAGTATAATAATCTAATACCCCAATTATACAAAATCTATTAAATCAATTCTACAAAACCAAAACACAATAATCTAATAAACCAAGCAAACCCAACTACAATAACATAATTTAAAAGTTATTTCAATTTAATTAATATACCAAATATTACCATAAATCAAAACAAATCATTAATAAATATACCAAATTAATGTTGTAGGGTTGCCTGGTAGGCGGCAACAACGAGGTAGCGGAGCTGCAGCTGCAAGATGGTGGCGTACGGTGGTGCTCCGGTGTAGGATTGCAAAACACATATAACAAACCATTATTAGTCATTTCTCAACCAAATAATAGTTAAGGAAAATATATTACAAGCATACAAACATTCAAATGTAAAAAATAAAATAAAATAGAAAATTGATAAAGATTGATAGAAATAACAGCGGATGTTCGTGGTTTTACAAAGAGAAGAAGAAGAAAGCAGAAGAAGATGACAACAAATGAAGAATTAAAGCTCGCATGTAGTATATATCTGTCTTTTAATATCGACGATTAAAATCATCGCGTGTAGCAATCATCAAGTGCTTTATCATCGTATTAAGGTACAAGTAAATAGAAGACATTGTTTTTGTCATCGAAAAAGATTGATCATCTTCATGCCAATGATTTATCGTCGGTATTAGAAAATAGAAATTTAAACGACATCGTTGCCTTTAAACAAGAGAATTTTTTTTTCATTACCGATGATAAATTGTCGGTATTAAGAGTTTATTGTTGGTAATAAATATTTTACTATTACCTATTCCTCGATGATATATTTCCCTCCGATACCAACCGACGAATTTTTTTTTTATTACCAACAATATGTCGTCGATATTAAGGACCATATCATTGGTAATTAGATTTTAACTTTAATAAAAAAATTTTGGAGAAAGTTTTTCCTCATTGGAGTTTCAATAAAATATATTTCTTATTACCAATGACAACAAGTATTGTTGGTATTAAAAAATAAATCCTCGATTGTATTTTCTTGACATTTTAATGAATTTTTTAGGGAAAAAATTTAGTGCCACTAAACACCGACAATATATATCGTCGGTATTAAAGATTTTCCAACCCTTTTTTTTAGTTAAAATTTTTTTGTCGCCTGTTCTAATAGTGATGATAAATCGTCGGTGTTACATTTTAATACCGGTAATTAATTTTCGTCGATGTTAGGTCTTTTTCTTGTAAGATAAGTATCTCAATAAGTTAAAATAATATCATTAGTATATTAACTTTTCTAAAAAGTATGAATATCTAACAGCAAAATATAAATATGAAAGGCTGGTGTTTCACCATGTTGTAATATTATCACCATTTAACCTTGATAGTATATTAGTGAGTCTAATTATGTATTATTTTAATTGTATAATATTATTATCTTACACCAATAATATAATTTTATACAGTGATAGTGTATTAATTAGTTACCAAATATAGATGTTGTGTTTAAACTTTAAATAAAAACATACTTTAGCCGTTCTCTCGTCACTTACAATCTACCACTATTGATTATCCATCTGAGCTTGGGTACTCTCTCCCCAACCCTGAGCTGCAACACTATTCTTCTTACTCCCTTCATTGACCTCTTCCAGCCTGCCTTTACCACCTCTCTCCTCCTTCCTTGAGTCCTCCTCAGCCTTCCGGTCGTCTGTTTTTAATTCTCTGGCCACTTACCTAGGGAAGATAACATTGATCTGCAATTATTCTCCTTGATGCAGAATCTCATGTCCCCTGAGCCCTCACCATTTTCTCCCGTGATGGCAACAACAACATCCCCTGGCATCTTAATATCATGGCTAGAGTTTATTCGACCAGCAAATTCCAACCACAAATCATGAGAACCATCCTCACCAAAATTTGGAAACTCTATAACACCCCCACTGTCACCATTGTTGCCCACAACATTTTCCAAATCCAACTTAGAGCTAAAATAGACCTTAACCACTCCATGCTCGATGGACCCTGGAACATCAATGACAATCTACTTGCCATAGAACGTTTCACCCTCAACAATCTATCCACAATTATTCCTTTAGCAAATTTGATATTTGGGTCAAAACTCATGGCATCCCCCAATAGCTCCTTACGACTCATGCGATCATGGTTATTGTTATCTCCCTAGGTGTGTCACGTCCTCCATCTACCAAAGAGTTTCAGTATTGGAAACAACGCACCTGGGGTAAAGGTTCTTTGGGAAATTAATAACCCTCTCAAAAATTTTACCAAAATTGCAATGGATGGCGTTCATACCATTACCGTTCAGTTCCACTAATGAACAATTTCCGGTTTTGTGGAAAAGTTGGTCATTTTATAAAAGCTTGTCCTTTGCATGGCTAAATCCTGCCACTTTTCTTTTTCACTGAATATTTTTTTGAGGCATAAAAACAAAAATTATAAGAAATTACCAAGCTAATATCTAACGAATCTCTGAGGTACCTCCAAGATCCATATATCCTCTTTCATACCCAACCCAAATACCCGCTAATAACCCTGATAGTCTAAAGAAAAATCCCCATACACTAGCACTCCCTAGTACCCGTCATTGACACTTCAGTTACCCATGTCCCAAGTCCTACACCCCAACCAAACACTCGGGTCCTTACCACGTTCACTATCACTTACATGAACTAAAACTTTGGTGTTATTATATGTACACATCCTTTTATGATTTCAGCTTAAAAGGGATATTTTTTGTTTGATATCTTTAACCCTTTCATTTGTTACCTACCTCTTCTCAACCCTCTTTTATTTCTCTCTTTTCTTTCTGTTCTCATCAATTAATCACACAACATTTTGATTTTTTCAACCTTGAATACAGTAATTATAGAATAATATAATGAATCTAACAATTTTTTTTAGTGAAGATGAACCTGACAAAATAATAGTAAGACAATTTTTTTTTTCAAAATTTTTGGACGTGACATGTAATTGACCCATCAAAACTCTTAGTTGACAAATGAATCATTTGTCATAAAGTAGATCTAACGGTCAATTCACCCGTCAGAAGGAATATGTCATGTGTGAGGGGCGATTCATTTATCTAAATGACCATTTGACAAGCCACTTACTCATCATAAGCTGACTTTGTTGGAAAGCTCACCTATCATTTTCTAATATTAACGGGTGATTTACTCGGTAGAGAATCAAATCTTTCAAGACATTATCTGTCGATTTTAAACTATAGCTGGTGAATTACTCAAAAACCCTCCTTCTATAATGTTTTTATTCATTTTTATATTTATAGATTCCTTATAATTTCATATTTTGAATATTAATTACAAAATCAAGATCCAGCTAATACTGATTAGAGTGGATTATTTGCTACAACTGGAATTTTCAATTAATATGAGTCAATACTTGGGTGGGTTAAAGAAATCGAAAGGCCACGTAATATGGTTTTAGGTTTTGAGAGGTCAAAAAAAGATAGAGTTTGGATACATTATAAGAGAGGTGGTACTTATAGAAAATAACCTTTGATGAATTCCAAAAGTTTTTGATCTACTGCAACCAAAAAGTATGGTTGTGAATTTAGAATTCATGGAAGGAAAGATGCTTGTGATGGTTGGAGACTAGTGATAGAATGTGGAATGCATAATCATAGATTAGGTAAGTATTTGCACGGGCATTCATTTGATTCTTAATTATCTTCAAAAGAATGCAAGTTGGTGCATGAACTAACCTAAATAAGTGTTAAACCAAGAGAGATTATCGATAAGTTAAAATGGGGTGATGGGTATAATACTGCAACACTTAGGACAATCTACAATGCTAGACATAAGTTCAAGGTATAGAGCTTGATGGGACATATAGTCATACAACAAGTGTTACACTTCATGGAAACCAACAAATACCATTCATGGCATTACCTGTTGCTTGACTATGATGTTGTTAGTGATATTGTATTTGTGCACCCGAATTCTTTTGCTTTGTTGCATGCATTTCCATAGGTCATTTTTTTAGATTGTACATACAAAATCAATAAGTACAACCTTCATTTCTTGGAATTCATTATTTGTGTGTCTAGTGGTAATAAATTTACCATTGTATTGGCATTTATGATGAAGGAAAAGCAAGATAGCTACAAATGGGTTTTTCATAAGGTAAAGAGATTGATGGATCCCTATGAACCAAATGTGGTGATCAATGATATGAAATTAGGACTAACACAAACAATGCCAAGAGTCTTTCCTAATGCAATACCCTTCTTGTGTAAATATTTCTACTTATGGGTGCAAATGAGGTAGATTTCCATACCTTTTACAATATATATACGAGACCTGGTCTATATAAGGAGAGGTTTGTTTTAGTTTGGGTGGTTAAAATTCTTTACTTTGGCACTTATACGACCAACATGTATTATTTTTTTTTGTTGTAAATAGTCAATGTCGTTTAACTTATTACTAAATAACAATTAACCATTACATATATTTTGAAACTTTAATCATAGTGTGGAAAGTGAACATGGTAAGCTGAAGAAATACATATATCATCATCACACATGAGTGTTGACACATTATGCCCGAAGATCAATATACTGATAAGACTCCAAATTAATGAGGTGAAAAAAGATCTGGAGCAATCATGGGTTATTATTCCAAATTACTCTACCAATGACTTATTGTTTAAGGATCTTGCGTCTTTTGTATGTCGTAAAATGCTAGACTTGATCCAAGAGGAGAATAAAAGGTCCAATACAGTTGGTACCAAATCCTTGGGATGTGGGTGTTGATTGAGGTTGACACACAGTCTACCATATGCACATGAGATATTTTTTTTTTAAAATGAGATCATCAACACATTCCCATATTGCTAGAGCATCAATTTAAAAGGCTTTCAATTATGTTAGAACACAAGAAGAAATGTTTGTTTTTTATGATTCAACTATTGATCTATTTGTATATCCATTTGCTTCTAACATTATGTCTAAGGTTCAAAAGATGTTTAACCATTTGCCGTCACATCTACGATACTATTATAATCTTATTGATGAGATTCTCGAATCTGCATAAATAAGTATGGTAGAACCGAATGTTCAACAAAGTAAAGGGTGCCTTAGTAATAGCATAGGGAAGGAACTATCAAAGTGGTAGCACACAGAGAGTACTTATTTGGAATCACCAATAGTATTACAAACCGGACTGGACCGGCCTTAGCATAAGCACAAGATGTCCACTCCCTAGACACAACCATCGCCCCTAAGAGCATTCTTATGTGTGAAAATACTTTGCAAAGCAATAAAATTAGTACCAAATTGAGTAGGAGCTTGACGAATGATCTCTCTTCCTTCCATGAAATTCCTCATCAAATGCAATGCATAACAATGATTATAGATATACTTAGTTATTTTCGAGGCATGCTTGACAATGTCTTCCACCTCATCTAACTTACCCATATCTTTAAGTATCAAATTAACGCAATGTACAGCACAAGGAGACCAATAAAGTGACTTAAACTCATATTCTAACAACCTTCCAACAACAATATAATTCGCAGCATTATCAGTCACCATATGCACAAAATTTTCAGCACTAACGTAGAGAACAATGTCTCTAAATAACTTATGCAATAATTCAGTAATTTTTTAAGTATCAAAAGCATTAACAGACTTTAAAAACACAATACCCTTTGGACAATAAACTAAGAAGTTAATTAAATTTCCATTATGTTGGTCCGTCCACCCATCTGCCATAATAGTACAACCAGTTTCTTTCCAATAAGAACGAAAAGTCTCAACATAATTATTCACCTCTTCAACATTTTTCATTAACAAGTAACCGTGAAGAGCATGAATAGTTGGCCCCTTATAACCAGGATCAATGTGAGCTATACCATCAATAACAGGTTGATAATAATTAAAATTTGTAGCATTGAATGGAATACATGAATCAACCATCCACTTAGAAATGAGAATGTTAACTTTCTCAACAATATCTTTGCTTTATAACACACTTTTGAGTGTTGGTTGTGCACCTACAGTTGTTCTTGGCATAAAATGATGCCCTAAAGTCTTTTGTTTTCCCTTATCTAAAACCCTTAACTTCTCTCCTGATTTGAAACTACTAGTTACCGTAGGAGGAGGTATCAAAGATGGTTCTCGGTGTGAAAGAAAGTCCATCGAACAATACAGGTTATCTTTGGCTAAAAGCTCTTGTGCCTTCCTTTTTTTGCTTGTAAATTCTTCAATACTTTCATTCATCTCAAAACCAACTTCAGGAGGAACTTTTTTACACCTTTCTACTTGACCTTTTACACCAGTTAAATGTTGTTTGACATGCAGGATTCCACCCCCAGAAAGAAGTTTAGAACAATATAAGCATTGTAATTTTTTTCTCTTATTAGCATCCTCAACCTCCCTACAATGACCCCATGCCGGATCCTTCTTTCCTCTAGAATTACTTTGAGAAGAATTTGGCATAGAGCCAGCGTTACTAGCCTCTGCAGACATCTCTAAGGCATTAAGAATAAATTATAAGCTATAAAATCAAAAAAGACAAATTAACAACAACAAATGCAAAATTAGGTGAGCATTTTATCATAAGTTACAAACTAAATATCAAAAACCCAACTTAAGAGGCACATTAACAGTAGCAAATAAAAAATATGTAACCTAGTAATCAACCTTAAACATGGCTCCAATCCCCTACATTTAGATATACTCATCAAAGATTTCCTACACAGCATCAATTATAAATTACATAACATCTATTCTCAAATATTTTAGCAGACCAAAATACAGCAATAATTTCAGAACAATAAGAGACTTGAGAATTTTAGAATTTCAGAAATTTCAAATCAACTTCAAATCAATTTCAAAAATTACCTGAGATTGAAGGAATAGCTAAAATTTCATATTGGACAAAGAATTAAAATTTCAAGTAACAAAATCATTTCAAACAAGTGATTAACAGAATCATTTCAGAAATTTTATATTGAATAATAACAGAATTTTTAATCAAAAAACTCAAGCAGATTAGCTATAAATTAAATTACCTAAAAGCATATTATCAGTAAACTAAATTACCTGAGATTGAAGGAAAACTGAGGCAAGGGATCTGGCGATTAGCAACAAACTATGGCAAGACTGTAAGATTGTTTTTCTTAACAAAAAATCTGCCATATAATTTATACAACACATAATTAAAATCGAAATAACAAATAATAAAAAAAATAAGCAGACTATCATGCGAAATAATGACCTAAGATTGAAGAATAATTGAAGTAGCGTGAAGACGACGGCGACCGATCTCCTCCGCGTCGGCAGCGTGAAGAAGAAGGCCAGCTCGATGGAAGAGAGGAGCAGAGTAGCAATAGTATACCAGCATGAAGAAGAAGACGACCAAACAGCACGGAATCAACATATGTGCAGTGTGTTGCAAGCTACGGACTGTGAACAGGTTGAAGATGAGGAATGGCAAAGTAGTCGAACCGCCGAACGTGCGAACTGCGAAGGTTGAAGATGAACGAGACATCTGGAGTCAGGACCAACGGGTGTTGAACGTTGTCCTGTGTTTGGTATGTTTAGGGTTAGGAGAAAATTGGTTAAAAAGATAGAGTTACCCCTCAACACACATGGCACTAAAAATTTAATTTGAGGGCAAAAGGGTAATTTTGGAGTATTGAAACAAAACCATATTGGTTCCATAAAAAACTGGTGGTTCTCGGTTTATTTAAAAACCTGTCGGTTTTTACCAAACACACTAGTTTTTTGGTAAAACTGGTTTTAATTGCCATTTAGCCCAATTTTATCATCAGTTCGCGGGTTTATTGGTTGAACTAGCCTGTCCGGTCCTGTTTTTAGTACTATGGAATAATATTTAATTAAGTAAAATCCCTTACAGGAAAGAAATATCATAAGGAAATAAAATATCATGGAGGGAAAATCCGGCCATGTCACTCCCGATCATCGAGGTAAACACAAGCTCAACACTCAGCCCCACCTGATATCTCACCCACCTACACAAAGTCAGAAGGGCCTACTACTCGTGGGAATGAGCAGCACCCATGAAAAGGGTGATCAGTACGCTACATACTGAGGAAGGTAATTAATGCACTAAGGCCAACACATAAAATCACATAAACCATACAGAAGAATAAAATTGGTTATGGGTATGGAATATTTGCATAGAAGCTTAAGAGGTCTCTGGCAGGAAGAGGGGTTCGAGGGCCATCCTGGATGTCAGAAAATTTAGCTAATAGACCTAAGCTTTGCTGATGACCTTCTCATGTTTTCCAAAGCTACTCCACCTTCTGCAACACTCCTTAAAGCTTATTTGGAAGAATTTAGTAGAATATTTGGCCTGAAGATTAATTCTTCAAAGACATTGGAGGGGTTCCAGCTACAAGGAAGGCTCTAATTCTTCAAGAGCTTAGCTGTGAGGAAGGAACCTTTCCTTTTAAATACTTAGGGGTGCCGTTGGAAACCTCAAGATTGCGTGCTCAACATTACTCTTCTCTAGTTGAGAAAATGCTAGCAAAAGTCAAGCATTGGTCTACTAGATTTCTCAGCTATGCAGGCAGAGTTCAACTTATCAACTCGGTCTTGTTTGGTATCTAGGGTTTTTGGGCCCAATTATTTTTATTGCCTAAATTTGTTCTCCATCGGCCGGAGACTATATGCAGATCTTACTTATGGACTGGATCAGAGGGATAGAGTAAGAAAGCCTTGGTTGCATGGAAATATGTTTGCTTACCAAAAAGAGAAGCAGGATCGGGAATAAAGGATGTTCACAGCTGGAACAAAGCAGCGATTGCAAAGTTCCTATGTAAAAGGTGAGGATCTATGGACCTATGAATGCAAGGTCCATCATTCCTGGATTTTTAAAAAGGTGATGAGTCTGAGATATGAAATGGGACCTTTACTAAAATCTGAGGATTGTGTACAGCATGGTAAGTACTCTATCAGCAAAGTGTATGCCAAGATTAGACCACGAGGGCAGGATGTGGACTGATATTACCTAGTGTGGAAGTAGGAGGGATCACCACGACACAAATTCATCAGTTGGCTAGCCTGCAGACAAGCCTTGCTTACAAAAGAGAAGCCGTATAGGTGGAATGTTATTAGTTCTGGGGGGCTGTGATACTTGTGGCCCTATAATCACTGGATGATGTCATAGTACAATGCCCAACAACAACTGAGTGCTGGAGCAAAATGCTGAATTGGCTTGGATGGTGTCATTGGAGCACAGACTGGATGCATTTATTAGCATGGCTTATCAAGCACACCAAACGAAGACAGGGAAAAGCCGGTCTATTGAGAATGGTAGCTACTGCAGTGATATATGAAGTTTTGTATTATAGAAATCAAGTTATTTTTTGAGGGAGGAAATCGCAGGCCATTGAAATAGTTAGGAAAATTGTGACCCATGTGTATACAAGAGCTGTAAATAGCAAAAGATATAGTAAGTATAGGAAAAACTTAGAGGAGTTGGATAGATGATTTTCTATCCTAGTTTCCCTTGGTATCTGTCTTGATGTTCTATGTATGCTCAGTTTTGGTTATTGATAAAAGCTTATTAATTACCAAAAAAAAGGAACATAAAGACCATCATGATAACATAATATCGTACAATCATTCGGGTAGATACATAAAGGCCCATTTATAGTCCATATTAATTATTTAATTAATCTCTAATTAGAACTCATTTCACACCATACTCTTTATCAAATCCATACGAGTGTAGGAACCTCCCACTATTTTAGCCGGTGGCTTGGTCACTTATAGGGCATCATGCCCTAACCACTATTATAGCCGGTAGATCGGTCACTTATAGGGTAAAACCTTAACCACTAATTCTTACCGTTGGATCGGTTTAGTTCTTGTTCGCATAGTGTTCCACTGTAAGTAATTAGTATCTTTTATGTGCCTTAGAAAAACTCTAGTTTGTGTTTATTGAGCTCGGGATCCTCCACTATTATAGCTAGTGGGCCGGTCACTTATAGGGCATCCTGCCCTAACTACTATTATTCACCGATGGATTGGTCACTTATAAGGTAAGAACCCTAACTACTATTCCTAACCGGTGGATCGGCTGGACCCGACTCAATAATCTTTCACTTTAAATGATTAATGTCTTAAGTATCTTATTCAGAAGCTTTCACCCTAGACATGCATGAATCACTCCCTTTACACTTATCCTCCAACTGACCCATATCATATCATGAGAACCTTGCACCTCCTAACTTTTCCAACAACCTTTCCTCTATACTCAAACTCACACTAGAACTCCAACACCGCAATATGTGGGTTAAGGCCCACTACTACACACCTCCAAGTCCACTTATTTCCTTACTCTAGGTTTTTCCAAGAAACCCTAATTTAGGCCTAAGTGGCCCATCCTACTCCACCTCAGACAACCCAAATCATTTTAACACCTCACACATCACAACCCATAGATTACACCCTCATCATCATACTTTGATCACCAAGTACACGTGCTACTACCAGAAACCCTAAGTAGCCACACCAAATCCTAATTGTCTACACCAAACCCTAGCTCGGTCTTCTACGTACCATTATATTGCTCCAGGTACTATTTTTCATCTAAAGTGTTCAAACACCCAAACAACACTTACATTACCTTCCTCACATCCTAAATCAACGGTCCATACGTAAATTTCACTCCCAAGCAGACTTTACATATCCCATGCAACCTTTCAAACTTTTCATGCAAACCCTAAAACTCCCATGTGAAAACCCTAGATTCAACCATGCAAACCCTAGATCCATTCGTACAAAACCCTATATTCCTCCATACAAAACCCTAGATTCAATCCATACAAAACCCTAGATTCTTCTATGCAAAATCCAAGATTCATCCATACCAAACCCTAGATTCCTCCATGCAAAACCCTAGATTCATCCATACACAACCCTAGATTCTTCCATGCAAAATCCAAGATTCATCCATACCGAACCCTAGATTCAATCCATATAAAATCCTAGATTAGATCCTCCCAAGCAACACCATAGAATTTTCCATGCAAAACCCTAAGTCCATCCATACAAAACCCTAGTTTAGATTCTCCCATACAACACCATAGAATCTGCCATGTAAGACCCTAAGTTTATCCATACAAAATCCTAGTATAGATTCTCCCATACAACAACATAGAATTTGCCATACGAAACCCTAGACTCTCTCATGTTACACCATAAATTAGATTCTCCCACACGAAACCCTAAAATTCCCCATTTTATTCTTGCACTCATGGATCATTAAAATACTTAGGTCAACTCACATCTCTTGGTTAACTTATTTTCCTTTTTTCAACTTACTCCCCTTGGTCAACTTCTTTCCCCATTCTCCTTTTTCATCCTTTCCCCCACACAAACCACATTAACATCCTCACATGCATGTCTTATAGGGTCACAACACATAACATCACATACCATAATATTTCATCACATACACATAGTACACATGCCATATAATAATACAGAAACATACTTCAACTCCACATCATACCACATACGAAACAATTATAATGATAAACATAAAATGTAACACCCCCAAAATTTACACTTTTTTTAAAACACAATACTTACAAATTAAAACCGTAAATTTTTGGGGATGTTACCGCCACACTTAGTACCAGACCGGTTCTCTCCGATCATTCTAGTACCAAGTGCTAAGGCTAAAAAGATTATTTTCATACTTAAACTGAGAGTTCATCAAATGCATTAAAAAGATTAACATATAAACCATAGTACGCATACAAGTTACAATAAATAACAAAATAGAAATCAGAGTACGAAATCAAAATTCCTCATAGGGAATAATTTTATGATCAATAAAGGGTTAATTTGAAATACTCAATACAAGATAATAAATCGAAAAAGGGCAAATACGATACACAAGTAATACCAAGGGAATAAGTTGCATAAAGATTAAATACAGCCACGACACTCTTGGATTTTGAGCTAACCACAAGCTCAACTCTCAACCCCACTGAATGAGCAACACTCATGAAAAGGGTGATCAGTACGCTACGTATTGACTAAGGTAACCGAGCACTAAGGATGACACATAAACACATCAAATCATGCAGTATAATAATCAACATACAATTTCAAACCACACATATGATACATAAAAGCATATAGTGAAATCCATAGCCTATAATCAACAAGTCCACACGTAAGGCCCAAAAGGTCCAAATTAATTATTTAATCATCCTTTTATTGGAAGTCGATTCACATATGCGTTTTTATCAATTCCATGCGAGTATAGGAACACCCCACTATTATAACCGGTGGGACGGTCACACATAGAGCATCATGCCCTAACCACTATTATTATCGGTGGATCGGTCACATATAGGGTACAACCCTAACCACTATTCCTAACCGATGGATCGGCTCGATTCCTACTCGCATGGTGTTCCACTATAAGTGATTAGTGTCTTTTATTTGCCTTAGGAAAACTCTGATTTATTTTCCATTGAGATCTGGATCCCCCACTATTATAACCGGTGGGCCGATCACATATAGGACCTTATGTCCTAACCACTATTATAACCAGTGGATCAGTCACATATAGGGTAAAACTCTAACCACTATTCCTGACTGGTGGATCAGCTGGTCCCATCTCAACATCTTCCACTTTAAGAGATTAGTGTCTTAAATATTTTATTCAAAAACATTCGCCCAAACATGCATGACTAACTCCATGTAACCCTAGCTCCCATGCAAACCCTAACTCCATGTAAACCACACTTCCTCCATGCAAACCCTAACTCCACATAAACCACACTTCCATGCAAACCCTAACCCTCATGCAAACCCTAACTTCACGTAAACCACACTTCCTCCATGCAAACCCTAGCTCCCATGCAAACCCTAACTCCATGCAAACCCTAACTCCACGTAAATCACACTTCCATGCAAACCCTAACCCCCATGCAATTTTATACAAAACCCTAACACCATACCATTTCATGCAAAACCCTAACACCATGTAAAATGCCCCGAAAATTCTAATTTTATTATTAAATAAGATTTTATTTTGAAAATTAATTAAATAATTTAATTTTATTAAAATAAAAGGAAATTAATTAGGACAAATCAAGAAGAAATTTATAAGTGTTTTAAATAGGAGGAATTTTGGTATTTTAAGCTAATTTAGGATTTTATTTTGGAAATTAATTAAATAAATTATTTTATTTAAAGTAAGAAGGATAAAATAGTTTCAAATTAATATAAACTTTATAAATAATTTAATTGGAGAAAATTAGAGTATTTTACTAATTAAAATGGAATTTAAGAAAATTCTTTTAAAATCCCTAAATTAATCTAAAAAGAGAATTTAATTATTATTTTAATATTTATATTTTATTAAACATCCAAAATTACCCAAATTATATTAATTAAGCCAACCACTTTTTTCCTTTTTTTCCCCTTTTTTCCCCCTCTTTTTCCTTTTCGTTCCTTTCCTTCTCTTCCTTTTTTCCTTCTCCCTTGACCTAGGCCGGCCCGCTGGCCCAACTTCTTCCTCCCCCTACACGGCCCAGCCTCCCCGCGTCACTCCTTCCCTCTCCCGGCCAGTTCGGCCTCCCCTTTTCTTTCTTTCTTCTTTCCCTTGGACCGCCGGTCCAACCCACCGCATCATCTTCAACCTCCCAACGCCTGCAACTCCCGCAATCGGCGCCGGGAATCCTTCTACCAACCGCACCACCCACTCAGGCCATTCCTCCCATCTCTTCCCCGTTGACTTCCCTATCATTTCAAAATGACCATCCCTCCCCTCTCCTGCACGCCATCCCTCTCTCCCCGACAAAGCATGTCCTACACACATAGATCTGCGCCGACCCATCCTCGCCAACCGGAGACCCGTAGCCTTACCCCTCTACTCTCCCACTCCTCCTTGTCGTTTTCCTCTTCCGATCGGCCTATAAATCGGGTTTGGATTTTGGTAGCCCAGAAAATTGACCCAGCGACCACCGCCTATTCAGCTCTTTATGCCTCCGCCGTCGGTCGTCTTCACCGCCCACTCCGGCCACCAAAACGCTCCCTGCACTGCCCTCTACACAACCGAGCCACCATCCTTCCTTGCCTTGCCCTGCATGAGCCACCCTGGCCATGCGAAATTACCTTCCCGAACAACCCCATTCAACCTTATGCCGCCCTTCGTGCGTCTGGTTCCGCCACCTGTAGTGCCGCCTCTACCCCTCCCCCAAAACAACCAAGATACCTTGCCCTACCTCCCCACACATCCATTTCCCCCTACTTCCCTCTCCCCTAGCCTCCACATCCATCTCTCCACTCCCTCCACTTCCTCCACTGCCGCCACTAGCTCCACCACCCAGCCTAGGTTGTCTCCCAACTCCTTAACCCCTAAACCCTGTATATAAAAGTGTTAATGTTTTTAATATTATTAACTATTATTATTAGTGTTATTATGATTATTATTATCATTACTACTACTACTACTACTACTACTACTACTACTATTATTCTTATTATTACTACTACTATTATTACTATTATGTCCTAACGTTTATTCCGAAGAATTTCTAATTAATGGTATTAATTAAGACTAAAACCTTGTTGTGTTATTATTATTATTATTATTATTATTATTATTATTATTATTGCTATTATTATTATTACTATTACTACTACTACTGCTGCTGCTACTGCTACTACTACTACTATCACTATTGTTAGTATTATTATTATTATTATTATTATTATTATTATTATTATTATCATTATTATTACTATTATTATTATTATTATTATTATTAATCTAATTATGATTATCATCGTTATTATCTCTATTATTATTTTTAGTATTCTTATTATTTTTAGTATTATTACTATTATTATTATCATTATCATTATTATTATTATTATCATGGTTATGGTTGTTGTTATTATTATTATTATTATTATTATTATTATTATTATTATTATTATTATTGTTCTTACTCTTAGTATTATTATTATTATTATTATCATTATATTTACTATATTTATTACTCTAACTATTATTATCATCGTTATTATCTTTATTATTATTATTATTTTTAGTGTTCTTATTATGATTAGTATTGTTACTATTATTATTACTATTACTATTATTATTATTATTATTATTATTATTATTATTACTATTATTATTATTATTAGTATTATTATCATTATTGTTGTTGTTGCTGTTATTATTATTATTACTACTACTACTACTACTATGATTTTGATTATTATTATCATCATTATTATCATTATTACTATTATTATTATTAGTATTAATAATAATATTATTATTAGTAATATTGGAACCCTTACTTTAATACTATGAATATTACTAAGACTTACTTTGATTAGTGGTGGTTCGATTAAGTATCTTGAGAATAATAATAACCCTACCTTTTAATTATAAACCACTATTATTAATATTAGCCTTAGTATTAGGCCATGATAGGGGTAAGATAGGAAATTATGGTAATTCTGGTAGGGGGAGATTAACCCATAGTATTTTTCTCTTATAGGTGAATCGAGTTAAAACCCCCAGGAGGTGTAGGAGCATGCTCCAAGCCTGGCGACGATTTAGGTAAGGGTGTAGCTAAGGTTGCTTGTGTGTTACGTGTCTTCTTGCCTTGGATGTCCTGTATGATTATATGTCAAGTTTTACATGTTATTATCTTACTTGTTTTATGTGTAGCGCAGCTTGGAACCGAGGTATGTCCATGTGATCTCTTCTATTATGTATTAATATGGATATGATGCAAGTTGTGATATGATATGATGTGGCCCTTAGGACATGCATGCTAGGGTATTGATGTGATGATGCGGGTTGGGGTATGAAAAAGAAAATTGGGAAAGAAAGATAACCAAGGGGAAGTACGATGGCTAATGGAGGTATAGGAGGAACTAGGGTTTGCATGGGGTTGTTAAGGTCCGCATGGGGGTGAACCTTACGTATGGAAAGTTGCATCAGGGCGTGAGGAGGGTAATAAAAGTATCGTTTGGATGTTTGGAGGCTTCGGGCGAAAAATAGTGCGTGGGATAGTATAATGGTGTGTAGGAGACTAGACTAGAGTTTGAGGGGAAACCCTAATTTAAGTAGGGGGAAGAAGAAAAAGAAAATAATAAAAATAAGTGAGAATGAGTGGAGCATGAAGTGAGGGTGGAACCAAAGGGTTGTGATGTGTAGGGGTGATAAAATAGTCTGGGTTGTGCGAGGTACAAAAGGATGGGCCACATAGGCCCAGGTTAGGATTTCTGGAGAAAACCCTAGGGGAAGGTGGTGAGTGGACTTTGGGGTATAAGGTGGTGGGCTTTGACCCACACACTTAGGAGTCAGGTTCCCGGTATAAGTAAGCAGGTTAAGGGAAGGATGTCGGGGTGAGTTAGGAGGCGCAGATGTCTCAAGATATGGGATAGGCCCTCTTAGGAGGATAAGTATAGCTGGAGTTAGCCATACATGTCTAGGGTGGAACTTGTTGATTAAGATACGATAAAATACTAATCATGTAAAGTGGAAGATTATTGAGACGGGTCCAGCCGATCCACCGGTTAGAAATAGTGGTTAGGTGCGTTCTGCACTATAAGTGACCGATCTACCGGCTAATAATAGTGGTATGGACTTTGTCCTGCAAGTGACTGACCCACCGGCAATAATAGTGGGGTGACTCGAGCTCAATAAACACAAACCAGAGTTTGTTAAAGACACTTAAAAGATACTATTTACTTACAGTGGAACACCATGTGAGCAGGAACTAGCCAATCCACCGATAAGGAATAGTGGTGTGGATTATTGTCCCGCAAGTGACCGATCCACCAACAAATAACAGTGGTGTGGACTTTATCCCACAAGTGACCGGCCCACCGGCTAAAATAGTAGGGTATTCCTGTACTTATATGGATTTGATAAAATGTATGGTGTGCATCGACTTTTGATAAAAAAATTAATTAAATAATTAATCTGGAATAAGTATATACTTTATGTGTGGCCTTGATCATTTATAAGTGGTAGAATTTCTTCATGACCTTATGTACTATATGTGTGGGTTTGAAAGTGTAAGTTGAGTATTGTTTTCTATGAATCTATGTGCTTATGTGTTGATCTTAGTTATACGGTTACCTTACTCAGTACGTAGCGTACTGACCACCGTTTCATGGGTGTTGCTCATTCCCGCGAGTAGAAGGCCCTTCTGAATTAGTGTAGGTTGGTGATTCTAACTTCGATGCCTACGACGCTTACGAGGCATCGGGCGGAACTGAGAGTTGAGCCCGGACCTAGCTTGGGGGTCGAGAGTGACGTGGCCGGAGTCCATCATCTATTTTGCTCTCCTTGTACTATTGTATTTTGTTTTGTCCTATCGTGTGATGTTCTTTGTCATTTGGTACTTCAAAACTGTACTTTTGGGTTGTACCCTTTTGATTTCCGCACTCTGATTCTATATGACTTGTGTTTTACTAATGACTAGTGTTTTATTAACGACTCGTATTTGATGTTATTTTTGTTTAGCCTTAGCACTTAGTACCAGGACGGTAGGAGTGAACCGATCTGGTACTAAGTGTGGCGGTAATACCCCGAGTTTACGGTTTTACCTTTTCACTTCTTTTAAAACCTTTTAATTAAATAAACTTTTTTAGTAGTAAATTTGGGGTGTTACACCATGCCATTCCATGCAAACCCCTAACACCATGTCATTTCATGCAAAACCCTAACACCACATTGTTACACTCCCCATCATTATTTTACAACCCTAACATGCATGTCTTAAGGCCGCATCATACAATAATAATAACATAAATATACATATAATTCTCATGCCACAATTTATTCACACCAATATACTTCAACTCCATAATCATGCTGCATTAATAACAATTATACAATATTCACATGAATTACACTATAATTCATATCACATGGCATGCATAGCATAAAATTACATAATACACATATGGCCTTAGCACCCCTTACCTAAAACGACACTGATCTTGGAGCACGCTCCTACGCCTCCTTAGGGCTTTGACTGGTTTCACCTATTATGAGGGAAAAGCTAAAATTAGACTCCCTCCTATAAAAAATATTATTAACCACTAACTTATTATAAGACTAGGTTTTTAAATAAATAATAATATATTAATAAAATAACATTAATTAATTACTAACTTTGCTAAAGATATAGAAATAATAGAATATAATAAAAGTTGATAATATAAGGTTGAAAACTTTACCCTAATAATAATAATAATAATGATACTAAAATAATAATGGCAAAGATACTAAAAATAATATCAATGATAATATAATTAAGAATAATAATAATAGTAACAATAATAATAACAAGGACATTATTCAAAACAAAGTGAAATAAGGGCTTCAGCCCCTTTACTAAAATAATAATAATGAATAATAATATTACTAAAATAAATAACCAAATTTAGTAATGATAATAATGATGACATAATAATACTAATAATGATAAAAGCCATAACAATATTAAAAAATAATAGTAATAGTAATAATAATAATAATAATAATAATAATAATAATAATGATAATAATAATAATAATAATGATAATAATAATAATAATAATAACAATAATAACATTATTAACAACACTATTGGTAAATTAGTTGTATTAATAATAACCGAATAAGAACAATAGAAATTCGAAATAGGAAATAATAATAATAATTATACTTATAGCATATTAATATTAATAATAGTCATAATAGAAATAATAAGGGTAATAGTCCTAAAATCGAATTAAAAATTACAATAGGGCTTCATCCCTCAATAGAATAATAATAAAAACATTAATATTAATAACAATAATAATACATATTAAAAATGGAAATAATAATAATAATAATAATAATAGGATTTATATTAGAAAATTGAAATAAAATAATTTAAGGCTTGTAAAAATAGGGAAAAGGGTTGAGAGGGTCTAGGGTTCAACCTTAGGCTGGCGGGGATAGGCGGCACCGGTGATGGTGCATGGCGGCGGTAGCGGTGGCCAGAAAAAAAAAAGAAGAAAAGGGGAAAAGCTGAAGGTTGGGAGCAAAATAAGAAGAAGGAGAGTGGAAGTAAGGGTGATTATGATTGCCCAGAAGGAGAGGAACAAAATGATGGTGGCAGCACAACCAAAGGTGGCGGCGCACGGCGGCAGTGGCGGCAGTGGCCGAATAGGGAAGAAGAAGAGGAAGAGAGGAAGAGAGGAAGAAAGAGGAAAAGGAAGGTAGTGGGAGATAGATGAGGGTCTGCAGCACAATTTGGGAGGTGAAAGGAGCGGCGACATTGGCGGAAGAGGTGGCTAAGGGTGGTTCGAAGGGTGGTGGTGGCAGAAGATGGTTTGGTTACAAGGGCAATTCGCACGGTCGGGGTGGATTGTTCAGGAAGAATCGAAGGGTATGGGTGGTCTAGTTAGTTAGAGGGAGGTGCAGGGAAGGCTTAGGAGGAAAGAACGGGCGACGGTGTTGGGCGGAGACGACGAGAGTGGCATCTAAAGGTGAGGCGGCGACAATGTCGGAGAATTCTGGGTAAGTGACCAAAAACTCGATACAAGGCCAACCTGAGGGTATTTATAGACTGAAGGAGAAGTTAGGGTCGAAGGGAAAGTGGGGGAGTGGTAGGCAGGCGTGGTAACCGGCTGACGAGGGAAGCCGGCACACTTTTCTTGATCGTGTCTACAAGTGGCCAAGGGAGAGGGAATCGTGGTAGAATTTTGGTGCGAAAAAGACTCAAAATGCTGCGTGGCGAGGGAGAAGGAAGAAGAAAGAAAAGGCTTCATTGACTGAGCGATTCAGGAGAAAAAGAAAGAAAAGAAAGATGAACCGGCCAACAGAAAATAATCAAAACACAGCGTTTGGATGCGTCGACGGAGGAAGAAAAGAAAAAGAAAGATGGGTCGCATGAAGGAACAGCCTGCGCCGAAGGAAGGAAAGGGGAGAGGGCTTGGGCCGCTGGGCTGGCCCAGGTCGGGGAGGAGAGGAAAAAGAAAAGAAGAAAGAAAGAGAAAAGGAGAAAAAGAAAAGAAAAAAAGAGAGAAAAAGGAAAAAAGGAAAAAGGAAAGGAAAACAAATAATTAGGTTGGGTAATTAAATTAATTAAAATATTTGGAATATTTAAAAATAATAGTATCTAAATAAAATAATATTTAAATCCCTTTTTAAGCTAAATTATGATTTTTAAAAGATTTTCCACAAATTCCATTTTAATTAACAAAACACCCTAAATTTCTTCAATTAAATTATTTATAAAATTAATATTAATTTGGAATTATTTTTCCCTTTTTATTTAAATAAAATAATTTATTTAATTAATTTCCAAAATAAAATTCTTAATTAGCTAAAACACTCAATTTTCTCCTAATTAAAATATTTATAAGATTTCTCTTGATTTTCCCTAATTAATTTTATTTTATTTTAATAAAAATAATTTATTTAATTAATTCTTTCTAATAAAACCTTATTTAATAATAATTAATAAAATTAGAATTTTCAGGGCATTTCATAGAATACATAACATACTAAGCATATAATGCACATTAACACACATAAGGCCTTAGTTACACCCTTACCTAAAACGACACCGGTCTTAAAGCACGCTCCTACGCCTCTTTAGGGCTTTGACTGGTCTCACCTATATGAGGAAAAAACTAGAATTAGATTTTCTCCTACCAAAAATACTATTAATTACTAACTTATTCTAAGACTAAGTTTTTGATAAAATAATAAAATATTAATAATAATAATAATCATCAACCAATTACTAAATTTGGCTAAAAATATAGAAATAATATTAATATTGTAAAAGTTGATAATATAAGGTTTGAAAACTTTATCTTAATAATAATAATAATGATGATACTAAAAATAATAACAATGATAATATTAATAATAGTAAAAATAATAATAATAACAAAACCATAATCATACTAAAAATAGTAATAGTAATAATAATATGATTCAAAATAAATGGTGGGATAAGGGCTTCGACCCGTCACCAAAATAATGCTAATAATATCATTAGGACATTATTAATAAAAATAGTAATAATAATAATAGTAATGAAATAATAATCAGAGTTAAATAATAATAATAATAATAATAATAATAATAACAATAATAATAATAATAACTTAAACCGAAAGTAATATAAGGTAGGTTTTCGACCCTACTCCAACATAGTAAAAGTACCATTAGTGATAATAATAATAATAATAATAATACATATTACTTATAATAATAATAATAATATTAATATTAATATTAATAATAAAAGTAGTAGTATCCTCACTATATAAATAAAGTAGAGCTTTGGCCCCCCTAAATAGATAATAAATATAATAAGAATACTACTACTACTACTACTACTACTAATAGTAGTAGTAATAATAATAATAAAACTCATAATAATACTAATAATATTAATAATAAGAAACTAATAGTCTAAATAAATTAAATAGGGTCTTGACCTTGATAAGAAATAATAACAGTAATATTGAACCTAATAATAATAATAATCATCCTCATCATCGAATAATAGGTTAAAAATTGAAATAAAATAAAATAAGCTTAAATAAATAGGGGAGAAGGGTTGAGAGGGTTTAGGGTTCCACCTTAGGCTGGTGGAGAGAGGTGGCACCGGCAGTGGTGCACGGCGGTGGCTAGGAAAGGAGAAAGGAAGGGAAAAAGTTAAAGGCTGGGAATAAAAGAGGAGGAAGGAGGGTGGAAGTAGGGGTGTTAGTGGTAGTCTAGACTGAGGGGAGTAAAGTGAAGGTGGTGGCGTAGCCAATGGCGGCGGTGGCAGTGGTGGCCAAAAGAGGAAGAAGAAAGAGAGGAGGAGAGGGAGGAAAAGGAAAAGGAGAGTTGGGGGAGATAGAGGAGGGTTTGTAGGTGGTTTTGGGAGGTGTAGGAAACAGTGGTAGCGGCGGGATTGGTGGTTAAAGGTGATGCGAAGGGCGGCGGAGGCAAAGAAGAGGTTGGTCGAGGGGGCTACTTTATACAGTCAGGGTGGCTTGTGCAGGGAGAATCGAGGGAGATGGGTGGCGTAGTTAGTTAGAGGGCGGTGTAGGGAAGACTTAGGTAGGTAGAGAAGGCGGCGAAGTTGGCCGACGGCGGTGGAAGAAGTATCTGAAGTGGCGGCGGCGAAAAGGAATGATTTTCCTGGGTTTGAAAACAAAACTCGAGTCCAAGGTTGGTAAGGGATATTTATAGGCTTAAGGAGGAGATAAGGTTAAAGGGAAGAAGGGAGGATAGTGTAGGGGGTGAGGGCACCGGCCGGTAACGGTTGGCCGGCGAAAATTCAAACGTGGCGAAGATAGTTGCACATGAAGAGAGAGGAGATCGTGTGCGAGAAAAAAAGGGAGGTGGGTTGGGTCAAAATGGCTGGCGAGTCAGGGGGAGGAGAGAGGAGAAGAAACAACCAGTTAATAGGGCGTGTTCGGTGACGAAAAACTAGGAATCGAGAAGGTTATGCAGGTCGACAAGGAAGGAAGAGGAAGAAGGGGGTTAGACCGGCGGTTCGGGGAAGAAAGAAAAGAAAGAAAAAGGAAGGAACCGGGCCGGTCGGCGATGTGAGGGGGGAAGATTAAGTGAAATGTGGCGTTTAGGGGTACATGCCTCGTCGAAGGAGAAACAGAGGGAAAATTTAGGCCGTAGGAAGGCAGGCCTAGGTCACTGAAGAAGAAAAAGAAAAGAAGGAAAAGAGGAGTTGGGTTGCGGATGAAGGAAGAAAGGGGAGAGGGGTCTGGGCCGTTGGGCTGACCTAGGTCGGAGGAAAAGGGTAAGAAAAAGAATAAAAGAAGAAAGAAAAAAAGGAAAGAAAAAAAGGAAAGAAAAAGGAAGAAAGAAAAGGAAAAAATAAAAATAATGGGTTAGGTTAAATAAATTAATTAGGATTAAGGATGTAAACGGGGTGGATTTTACCCGAAACCTGACAAATTTTATCCGACGGATACTTAAATGGATATGGATAAATAGATATGGATACGGATATGGAGGATAGAAAAAAATACCTGTCGAGTTTGGGTACAGATACTGGTATAGGATATCCATATATGTACCCATAACCATACCCGTATCCATATCCGTAACCGTTTACCCGATATATAATTACCCTTTTATCCTTAATTTTAAAATAAATATAGTATAAATTAAGGTTAAAATTGTCATTTAGCTTAACTATAAATGGGTTTATCCATCGGGTAATGAATTTATCCGTTGGATAATATCCATTAACGGGTAAATGGATAATATCCATTAACGGGTAATCGGATAATCCGTCGGGTAATCGATATCTAACGGATACGGATATGGATGTGTTAACGGATACCCGTTCGGGTATGGGTACGGATTCGGGTACAGATACGGTTATGGGTATACCCGCCCCGTTTACATCCCTAATTAGGATATATGGGATATTTAAAAATAATAATATTGAAATAAAATAATATTTAGTTCTCTTTTTAGGCTAATTTAGGGTTTTTGAAAGGTTTTTCATAAATTTCATTTTAACTAGCAAATCACTCTAATTTTCTCCAATTAAATTATTTATAGAATTGCTATTAATATGGCCCTATTTATTCTCTCTTATTTAAATAAAATAATTTATTTAATTAATTTTTCTAATAAAACCTTATTTAACTAAAATTTTTAAAATTAGGATTTTCGGGGCATTTCCATATAAATCCAGGCTTGTGCACAATTATAACATGTATATAACACAATTAAACTAATTTTTAAACTAATAATTAGTAATAAATAATCAAACCTAATAGTTTCATACAACCACCTATCTGCTTGCACCTAACCCTAGATGTTATCCCAAGTTGCCTATATAAATATGTTAAAGTTCCAATTCCAAGGGCCCGATCACCTAACCTACTCAAATTAGCTAATAATCTAAGCACTGATTATGGAGCATGGTTGATGGGCTTGTCTACAAAAATCCTGCACGATAGTAGGTGCCATATATATAATTTGACATAAGACTCATCATCCTTAATATGATCAACCGTAAGCTTATAAAAAACATCATCCAATGTGACCATGCTTCCCTTTACAAAAGCTGACTTCACCAACTACTCGAATTCACCTCACATATCAGCAAGAAGCTCCACCACATCACTATCAGTAGGAAAATTCTCACTAATACTCATACCCATAACAATTAATATCTATAATGTAAATCAAATCATGTAGAGTAATACTCATCTCACTAAATGAAGGTGATAGCTATTGGTCTTTGGGTGGCACCTCTCAAAAAAAGAAAAGATGAGTGAAGTATTGTGATGGTGGAAGTATGTCAAATGTAGATGCTTCATGTTCATGGTCTCAATGTAGTCGTAGGCAATACCTATTCCAACATCATCAACCAATAACCTCCTTAAGTTTTTTGTCCTTGACTGAACTCTCAATACAAGACGTGGTTTCTACAATAAAAAAATTAGAATAATAAATTATAAGGTAAAAATATAGAAACTAACTTGTATAATAATATACATTACCTCAACATCATTCCATATGGCGTATGTCATATGACCCTTGAAACTGGTGAGAAGATCTAAAATGAGTGGACTCACACCAGGAGGTCCAGTCAATATCCAATTATCATTTGATGAATATGAGGAAACATATCTTGTTTCATGATAGATGTGCTATTTCTAGTGAAAGCTCCCTCACTAGGATCATTATACTCCTCAAATGACACATGTTGTGTGTCTTTAGTACGGGGATATTTGCCATGCTACATTGCAAATCTTGTTTTGGCTCTAGCAGTAACTATCCTCTTCGTTGTCCTAGTGGTAGTAGGAGTAACCTACCCCAGATCTTTTTCTCTGTCTCCTCTACCATCCATTTACCAATTATACTAAAGAGATCATTAATAAATATTATGCATTATCTCATCAATGGTTCATGGTTAAGGATTAGGTTTTAAGGAGTAGGGTTTGAGGTTTAGGATTTAGTGTTAAGGTTTGAGATTTACCGATTTAGGGTTTAAGTTTTAGGGAAGAGGGCTTAATGTTTGGGGACTATGGTTAAGGGTTAATGGTTTGGGGCATGGAGGTTAGGGTTTGTGTTTAGGCTTTAGGGTTTAAGGTTAAGGGTTTGGGGTTTAGGGGTTAGGGTTTATGGCTTAGGGTTAAAGATTAGAGAGTTTTAGGGGTTTAGGTTTTCCATGGGTATGTCACCTATCTGGGGCATAGAGTGATGGGTGAACTACCCAATAGAAGTGAAGGCTAATGGGTGAACTGCTCATCAAAGGAGATCCATGAAGGGCAAGTTACCCGTATAGAGATTGTTTGGACGGAGGAGTTACCCATTTGGGGGAGGCCTGGTGGGTGAATTACCCTTTGGTAGTCATGAATATTAGGTAAACCACTCGCCAATGCCATTATATTGCCCCTAACCTCCATTAAAATCGTTTGAAGCTCAATTTTAACCCAAAATTATAATAAATTTACTAATATAAGTTTGATATATCTATAAAAAAAAACTAATTTCAGTTAAATAACAACTAAAATGAGAAAATACAATAATCAAATCTTGTATTTATAGCTACTTCAAAAATCATAAAAATTAATAAAAAAAGACAAAATCTTACATACCTTTAGATGTAGAATGTATTGAGATGTTGATGAAAGTCTAATTTCTTGAACTGATGGAAGATTTGAAAATAATTAAGTGATTGGGTATGGAGTTAAGATGAGGAAAAAGAGAGAAAATGATATAGGAGTGGTGGAGAAATGAGAAGGGTAAAATTGAAAAGGATAAAAGTTTGGGGGTATGTGGGTATGTGTTTAGTAAAATGGGTGTGTAAGGAGAAGTTAGGTAAACTTAACCTCCATCCCCTAGAACATCACTATCTTAGTCTCTAACTTCCTTTCACCTACTCTCCCATAGCCAACACCTTCTTCATCTTCCCCACATCCCACTACCCCCATTTTCTCAAGGCCATGCACGGATGATGTTATGACCTATAGCTGTTAGGTTAAGGTAACCTTTGTAAACCATAGCCCTAACCTTGACCTTTCAATGCAGCATGCCAATTTATGCTCTGCTTGCACACTGTACCTTGGTTCCTCTCCACCCTCTCTCTCTCTACCCCTTCCTAAATCATGCATGACATAAATAAATAAGTAAACTAGTATGATCCCACTCTTGTCACTATCCAACCATGCCTCCACTAACTCTCACTAAATGATCTCTACCCTCACCTTCTTTTGAATTGTATTCCTCTAATAAAACACATTATGGAGAACTCTGAGCTTGTATCCCATTCCTCGCCTACCAAGCTTTAAAATCTTATTGTATAGGTTCTCGTAATTGGCCCCAAACAACCGCTCCCACCATGTGCCTTTTGGGACTTCAAACTAAAGGCACGTTGCTCTACAACTTGGTTCTCCCTATTAAGAATGAGGAACTAAGACCATTCTTCTACTGGGAAGTGAATGATGGGAAATCCATCAACATTTGGTCTGATCCATGGGTAAGATCACTACCGCATTTTCAGCTACAACAAAGTCCAAATATGCTCGAAGGTGGTGCAAAACATGTAGCCAACCTATTTCTACACAACCCAAAATGATGGAACTACAAATCGATACAAAAATTATTCACTCACTTTGAATCCATGCATGTGCTGCAAAGAAGTTTTTGGAAGTTGGGTACCCCACCTCTAGATCAAATTCTTTGGCTTTCTCACCCTTCGGGGATATTTTTCCTCTAAGTTTGCATACAAATCATTGTAAGAATAACATTCTGGATGCTCCAACAAGTAGGCTGGTTTACCTATATTGTGGACACTATATTGGAAGGTGAAAGAACTTGCATTAAGAATGCATCTATAGATATAGAGATCTGTGGCATAAGCAGTACGTACTAGGAGTAGCATGCATAAATGGATTAACCAGGTCGACAAGATATGCCCATTTTGCAAGCAAGAATGTAAGATGGTTGACCATCTTTTGGTGGAATGTGAGGTAGCTTGGATCATATAGTTTGGGAGCTCTTTAGAGTTAATTTTTCAAGGAAGTGATATTATAGAAAGTTTTTTTTCCCTTACGTCATTGTCGTAGTATAAGAGTTCAGACATCACCCGGTGGGCATTTGCTATTATTTAGGTAATATGGGAAGGAAAGAATAGGGTGGAATTTAAAATAAATCCAATGGATATTCCATGCATGATCAAGGATAGTGTACATTACTCCCGTTCTCATAGCTTGGTGGAGGAGATTTCCAAACCCCTGTTGAGTCAACCAACACACACGTACCAACAAGGTTGGATGCAACCCCAAGTATAACGTTTACAGTGCTTGTGGTTCAAATGCAATTGGTTATGGATGTGTTATTCAAGGGCCATATGGTTCTATAAATCAATGCAAAACAAGCTATGATGCCATGGTTACCGACACTCATTCAACTTTTGTGGTAGATGCTAAGGCATGCCTGATGAAATTATAGTTAGCTTCTACCAATATAATCACACATGTACTATTTGAATTAGACTCGACAACAATAGTACACCTCCTCACAAACAAGATTAAAAGACCAGATTGATGAATCTCTCACATTGTTCAACAATGTCGATAACTCCATGACCACAACCTAAACTATGAATTTTACTTTGTGAACCGTTGTGCTAATAGTCTCCCATAGTCTTAGTAGGCTAGTTTTTCACTCACAGCTTAAGGGGAATGAATCCTATCATACCCTAAAGCTGTTGAAGATGACATTGTATTGGATTCGAGAAAGGAATGAATTAATGATTTTTATTCTAAGAAAAAAATAGTTACCAAATATTTTTTGACAAAATATTAATCTTTCCCAATATGTTAAAGTTATAACATATATAACTGAATTAGTTTTCTTTTATAATATTTTTGATCTTATAAAGATTATGGAATTATTTTAGCTAACCAATCAATGAAAGTGTTACTATGTTATAACTTAAAGAATAGGTTGTGAAATACATATTTCAAAATGGCTTAAAATGAACAAAAAAAAGTTTAAAACCATAATAAAAAATAGAACTAAAAAAAACTTTATATGTAATTTCTATTACCATAAAGTTATTTTTAAGGGATGACAATCGGATGAGTTTTTACTCAAAAGCTAACGATTGTTTCTAGATGGATGTGTAAATGAGTATAGATATAAGTATAAAGGATAAGAAAAATATTTATCAAGTTTGGATACATATACAAATAAGGGGTTCTTAGATTTGTCTCTGCCTTTATATTTGTAAATGTACCCACATCTATTCACCCGATATAAAATTATTATTTTTTCTTTTGTTTAAATAACATATCAATATGTTTTAGAAGGTTAAAAGTAGAAATATATCAAAACCCTAATTAGCAATCTAACTTTACTCGATTGCAACCTTGTCTTCCTCAACTTATTCTCTGACCATATCAGATAATAATAATAATAATAATAATAATAATAATAATAATAATAATAATAATAATTATTATTATTATTATTATTATTATCATCATCATCATCATATTATTATAACTTTTATCTTTGTTACACTTATAATTATTATAATTATAATTATAATTATTATCATTATTATTTTCTTTATAATAATAATAATACTTATATTTATGATAATAATAATTATTAACTTTATCATAATTTCTTCTTTAAAAATAAAAATTGTCTTATCTTATCATACCATTATTTTGCCTCCGACGATCCCTTAGCCCCTCTTTGGATTACCATCACCTCCTCATCACTATTGGTCTTCCATCCTCCCTTTGCCATACTCTAAAATTTTGAAAATTTAAAGTTTATTTATCAACAAATTAATTTAACCTAATTTATTTATTTTATTTAATAATCCTAAATTAATTATAGACAAATTATATTAATTTATTTATTTATTATCACTAATCTAAAAATTTTACTTTAAAAACCTAATATAAATTCTCCACCCAAAAATTCTCTTTTTCCTTTTTCTTTTTCCTTTTCCCTTCTTTTTTCCTTATTTCCCTTTTTCTTCCTTTCTTTTCCCCCTCCTTCTCCATAGGCTGCGTCGTCCTAGCCCAAACCCTTTATTTTTTCTTCCTTCCCTCCCCCGGGCAACCATGCCCGTTCCCCCTATCTTCTTCCTCCTACCCATCTCATTCCTCGTGTCACCCCCTTCCATTTATGTGCCTTTCTCTGCACCTTGCACACCTCCCCTCTCCCATTTCCTTTCTCAGCCATGCACACTAGCCTACACCCTGCACCCCTACACCTAGCCACCTAGGACCACCTTCCTCCCTAAAGCCATGCATGCCCAAGCTGCATGTAACACCCCTAAAATTTACTATTAAAAAATGTCATTTTATTAAAAGAATTAGCGGAAGCAAAATAATAAAAATTGTGAATTCTAGGCATATTACTGCCATACTTAGTACCAAACCGGTTAACTCATAACGTTCTAGTACCAAGTACTAAGGCTAAAAGAATGAAATACAAATTGCTAGAAATTCAAACCATATTTAAAACAGAGTAGCGCAAATAACATTTCACAACAATGGAATCCACCAATGGTGGTTATAAGAACAAAGATTACATTTAAACTAGGTATTTAAAAGAGGTAGAAAGAAACCCTAAAACTCTAGATAATTTACTTATGCTCTTTCTTGTTGTCCACTTAAGTAGCACCTGAAAAAGATCTACAAGGGACACTGCCCATTGAATAGGCAGGGGCCCTACAAATGGAACCCTTTAGTACTATGGTACTAAGTAACCCTTTAAAAACACACTTAAAAGTAAGCCCGCAACGTAACACATGATACAACACTATATACATACATAATGATAGTTGGATACATAATATTCACATCCATACATTCACATACTTAACAAGTCAATCAGATATGAATAGGTCATAATGTATAATCAATACTTCTGGGCCTTAAGCCATTAGCCTATCATTATTCAATCATCTCTCGATTTTATATATATCCATGTGAGTGTGGGAACCCTACTATTATAGCCGATGGACTGGAAATTAAGTAGGGAAAAACGCTCCTGGCCACTATTATTTGCTGGTGGAACAATCTCCAGGGCAGAACGCTCCTAGCTACTATTATTGGCCGATGGACCAGTCTGGGTATGGCTCAACAATCTTCCTCTTTAAGTGATTAGTATCTTATTCGTATCTTATTCGAACGTATTTTACCCTTGTCATGCATGTCACCGACCTCTACTTCTATCGTCCCGAGAGGGCCCGTCCCATATCTTGAGACTTCTACACCTCTTATCACACTTTGAAATCCATTCCTCCTTATATTTACTCATGACGAAAACCCAACTCCTAAGGGTGTTGGTTAAGGCCCATCACCTTATGACATTGAAATTCTCTCACTACTAGTCTCTAGGGTTTTCCCTTGAAACCCTAATCGGACCTATATGGCCCAACTTTTCTTTTATTGTCCCACACATTATTTCATTTAGATTCAACCCAAAACCCATCACTCTATTCACCAATTATACATGTGACTGTGAAACCCTAGTTGGTCGCTCAAACCCTAACACCTTCCTTACGTAAGGATCATCCCATGCAAACCCTAGAAATCTCCCATGCAAGAATTGCATCACTCATTCATTTTGATCATAACCTCCTTTTATTTTCCTACTCATGGATCATGAGATAGTAAGGTCAATCTCGTGTCCCCTTAGTCAATTCACTTCCCATTTGTTCCTTTTTATTCTTTTACCCCATATCATATTATTAAACACCCTATCATGCATGTCCTAGAGGGTCACATCATCTAACATCGTACGCATAACATATGTAATCATCATCCACATATCATAAGGAAGTCACATAAGCATACCTTCACTCCGAGTTACGCTACAAATGATTAACCATTAAGCATAAAGTACACGATATGGCATAACACATAGCACACATGGCACGTAACCTACACGTAGTTGTTCTTAGCCACATCCTTACTTGGTTTAGGTTACCAAACCATCTCTCATACTTATTAGGTCACCAATCACCCTTCATAATTGTTACACTTATTATATCTACCCTTTGGTTGGTTAGACTACCGAATTGCCCTTCTCATTTGTTATAATTACTAAATTGCCCTTTAGTTGGATAAATTACCAAATTACCTTTCTCTATTTTCATAATTACCAAATTACCCTTTAGTTGATTAAATTACCAATTTGCCCTTTAGTTGGTTAAATTACCAAATTACCTTTCTCCATTTTCATAATTACCAAATTGCCCTTATCCATTATCATAATTACCAAATTACCCTTCTCTATTATTATAATTACCAAATTACCCTTCTTTATTATCATAATTACCAAATTACCCTTCTCCGTTATCATAATTACCAAACTACCCTTCTGTTGGTTAAATTACCAAATTGCCCTTCTCGATTATCATAATTACCAAATTACCCTTCTTTATTATCATAATTACCAAACTACTATTTAGTTGGTTAAATTATTAAATTGCCCATCTATATTATCATAATTACCAACTTACCCTTCTCCATTATCATAATTACCAAACTACCATTTTGTTGGTTAAATTACCAAATTGCCCTTCTCTATTATCATAATTACCAAATTACCCTTCTCTATTATTATAATTACCAAATTACCCTTTTGTTGGTTAAATTACCAAATTGCCCTTCCCTATTATCATAATTACCAAATTACCCTTTTCTATTATCATAATTACCATGTTACCCTTCTCAATTATTATAACTACATTTCCCCTTCTACTTATATATCATTTCCCTTCTATTATTTACCATTTTATCCTTTTACTTACAAAATTACCCTTTTACCGTTAACTTCTAAAATTACCATAATACCCTTTTACTTATAAAATCACCATAATACTCTTTTACTTATAAAATTACCATTTTTCCATTTACTCCCAAAATTACTATAATACCCTTTTTACTTACAATTACCATTTTATCCTTTACATCCAAATTTACCACTTTGCCCTTTTCTTACAAAATTGCCATTTTACCCTTTACTTCCAAAATTATCACATTACCCTTCACTTCCAAAATTACCATAATACCCTTTTATTTATAAAATTACCATTTTCCATTTTCTTCTAAAATTACCATAATACCCTTTTACTTATAAAATTACCATTTTACCCTTTATTATACCACTTTTGGTAATTTACCATCATTACATAAAATACTAATATTTATGCTTCATTCTCATCATTTAACTCAACATAATACTCATTAACAACTATACATATTAGGCCACACTCTTGTACAAGATGTATTACTAAAATGCCCCTAGGGCTTATAATAATATTATTCATGCATTAATGATCACAATAACATAACACATCATGGATAAGTGCTTAACATTTTTCATTAATAGCCAAACTCTCTCCTTAACCAATATTTCCACACATAGCATATAAATTATCATGTTTTCCTTTTTATCAATCAATGTAAGCAACTACATATAATATATCAAACAATATATATCATGCAAAGTAACATATTAAAACCCTAATGTGCTAGCATACGTTTATCCATGCATTTAAGTGGGATTTAACGATTACCTTAATTCCCGCAAAATTGAACCTTACTAGTATCCCGATTAAAGATTCAAGCTTTGATTAGTAAAACCAATACCTAAAAATAATATCAATATTTATTATATTAGAAATAAGAAAAGCCAAAACATAAGACTTTATAAAACTTAATTAATGAAATAATTAACTTAAATATTATTATACCTTAAAATCATTAACAAAAGTGGGCCAAGAAATGTAGCAACTCATGTTGCTTATGCAGCATGAGCTGCATGCAAAACAAGAGGGGTAGGGGCTCAAAATGTCAAGAAAGGGAGGAGGGAGTGGTGTTTTCGGGTTAGGGTTTTGGGGCTAGGAAAGAAGTTAGGTGGGGGAGGATCTAGGGCAAGGGAAAGGTGTAGGGGTGAAGAGCAGGTGTAGGTGGTGGTCGGGGATAGGTTGATGGTGGCCAAGGGAGGCGACAGTGAGGCTGTGAAGGTGGCTGTCGAGGTGGAGGGGGCTGAGAAGGAAGGAAAAGAGAGGAGGAAAATAAAGGGATGTAGGTGGTTGTTTCGGCCAAAGGAGGTCTGGGGGTGGTAGAGGAGGATGTAGGGATCAGTTTGGTGGCTCTAGTGGAGGCAAAGGCGGCAAAACAGTGGCGGAAGGAGGAGGTGTAGGGTGGCTGCTGAGAAGGAAGAAAAAGAAGAGGAAAAAAAGAGGGGAGGAAGAAGGGGGTTGCAGGGTGGCTCGAGGGGTGGTGTGGTGGTGCAGGGGTGAGGTAGAGGTGGTAGGGGGTGGTGTAGGTGGCTGGTGTGGTTGTGGAAGCAGTAAAATGAGGCAGTGGTGCAAAAACAGGGAGGGAGATGGAAGGAGAAGAAAGGGAAAGAAAGAAGATTGGGGAAGGGGATGGAAGGCTCGAAAATGGCAAGACGAGGCAGGGAGGGAAGAAGAAAAAGAAGAGGGAGAGAAAAGGAGGGGATAGGGGGCTCAGTAGGTTGGTGGCAGGGTGGTAGGAGTATGAGAATGGCAGGGAGAGGGAAGGGAAAGGAGGGGAAAGATAGGGCATGGGCGAGGAGAGAGAGGGGTGGTGGGGCCGATTTGAGACAGGAAAAATGATGGGAGAGAGAGAGAGAGATAGGGAGAGTAGTAGGGAAGATGAGGGTTGCAGGTAGGGCGTCTAGAGATGGCGGGGGTGGTCGAGTGCAGCGTCGAGGAAGGGAAGAAGAAGAAAGAAAGAAGGGAGAGGCTGCGTGCAGGCCGGGCGAAGGGGAAGAAGGAAGTGGGTCGGCCCAATCAGGGGGAGAATAAAGGAAAGAAAGGAAGGGAGGCTGGGTTGGGTTGGGCTCGTGCGCTGGGGAGGAAGGAAGAAAGGAAAAGGGAGCGGGCTCGTGCAAGAGAAGGAGAGGAGGGAAGGGGAGCGGGCTAGAGGCCTAGGCACAAGGAAGGTAGGGCAGGCCGGGGTCTGGCAACCCGAGGGAAAGAAAAAGGAAAAAGAAAGAAAGGAGGAAAAAGGAGAAAGAACGAGGGAAAAGGGAAAAAAGAAAAAAAGGAAAAATAGGGAAAATAAAATAATTTAATTTATAAAATAATAAAATATAGTATTTTTGGGTAATAAATTTATTTAATAATTTAATTTAATATATTTTAATATATGGGTTTAACAAGTTAATTTTAGGAAATATATTGGTTTGGAAATTTATTCAAGTAAAATGAGTATGATAAAATAATAACATATTCATTTTAATTTATTAAATATTTATATCTACTTTTATATACCTAAAAATCTATAAAATAATTAAATTAAATAGATTTAAAAGCTAATTTATCCTAAATAAAGTTATTTATTAAATTATAAGATTTTAAAATTTTGAGGGATTACACTACAAGCCACCCCTGTCATCTTCCCCTCTCCCTCAGCCTCTCCCCTATCTATAAATACCCCCTCAATCTCTTTTTCATCTCCTCTCCCTCCTACACTTACCTCCCTTATTTTTCCTTACCTCCCCACCCCTGACAGCTCCAACATTACTGTTGTCGTTGATGCCCAGCCAGCCCTTTCCACCTCTCTTATTGGCATAGGCCTTGCCCTTACTTGTAGATCCACCCCTCTCCCTTTTCTTCTTTTCTTTTCCTTCTCTTTCTCCTGCAACCGTAGTAGGATATATTTCTACCACCACCACCACCCCGACCCTTTCTCCTCCCTCATTTCCACCACCACCACCACCACCCCGACCCTTTCTCCTCCCTCATTTCCACCACCACACTGGAGCCACCTTGTGTAGGTTCCCAAGCATATAAAATCACCCAACATTCTTCCCTTCTCCTCTTTCCCCCACCTTTTTCTTTATCCCTCTCGGTCATGCACCGGCCTACTCCACTACCAGCCGTTAGCTCCACCACCACTAACCACCACCAACTCTAGTTAGCCCCAGTGCTACCCCCTCGACCCCAAACTTCCAACCCTCATCCATTCTTCCAAATTAATGGCTACCACTTGCAACTGCTTACACCATTTTCTCCTTCATTTTAGTCACATCCATTTCCTTTCTCCTTCTTTAGCTTTCCTTAAGTTAAGTTCTCTTTTTTTTTTTCTTTTTTTTTAAATAAAAGAAAAGAAAATCTAAACTATGTGCATTCCCATTTCTAGGTAATATTTCGATGATAACAGAAGAGGAGGTGTAGGTCATGCATACTTAGAGATCGGAGCTAAAATACCCAAAAACCCTAATTTAGAGAATTTTGACAAATTAAGAATTTATTCGGAAAATTAATTAAATAAATTATTTTATTAAAATAAGAAGGATTAATTAAGGCAAAATCAAGTGGAAAATTATAAATAATTTAATTGAAAAAAAATTTAGGGTGTTTTTCTAATTAAAAAGGAATTTAAGAAAAATCTCACAAAAATTCTAAATTATCTAAAAAAGAGAACTTAATTATTATTTTATTAAAATATTATTATTTTTAAATACCCCAAAATACCAAAATATTTTAAATACCCCTAACTCACCCATTTTTTTTCTTTTTCCTTTTCCCCTCTCTTTTTTTTCTTTTCTTTTCTTTCTTTCCTCTCCTTTCTCCTTTTCATTTTTTCCTTCCTTCCCCTAACCTGGGCTAGCCTAGCCCTCACAGCCCAAAACCCCTCCCCCTCCTTTTCTCACCGCGGCCCAAGCCTGTGCCCCCCTCTCCCTTTCCTTCCTTCGTGACTTGGTCCAGCTCCTCCCTCCTTTTTTTTCTTTCTTTCCCTTAGACCGACCGGTCCACCGCACCCCCTTCTTTCTTTCTCTTCTTCCCCACGACCCTCTCTCTCCTTGATGCCCAACCATCCCAATTCTCGGCGCAGGCACGTGGCCTCTACGCCGCCACACGCTGGCCTGCTGCTGCTACCGTCTTACCTGACACACACACTCTCTCCTCCACCTAATCATAAGCTCTCTCTCTCCTCATGCATGCCCCTCTCCCCCTTCCTTTTCCCCTTCTCGAGCATGCCAGACCTGCAACAATGGCAAGCCTATTCCGACCTTTGGCCGCCAGCTGGCGAGCTGTATATGTGCTGTCAACCTTCCCTCTTCCCCCTCTATTGTCCTCCCTCATCCTAGCCTATAAATACCCTTCGTCCACCCCTAGTCAATCTTTTTCTCTCTCAACCCATAAACCCCCACCTCTTGTCACTGCCGCCTGTTTAACCACCTATTGTGTTGCCACCGTCTAGCACTGCCGCCCAAACCACCACACAAACTACTTCCTACGCCACCCTCCACCCAGCTACACCCCTCACCGCCCTTAATACTCCCTGCACAAGCTACCTTGGCTGTGCAAAGTTGGCCATTCGACCAACCTTAACCCAGCCACCGCTGCCCTTGTGCCACTGTCCATCGCCACTCCTGCCACAACCACCCCGCTTATACCCTCCAAAATCACTAGCAGACCCTCCCCTACCTTCCTTTTTCCCTTCCTACCTCTCCTTCTCCCTTTCTCCCTCTCCACCACTCTCGGCCACCACACCGTCACAGCCTGCGTTGCTGCCACCACTCCAACCCTCTCCACTTAGGCATCCTCCATCACCTCAAATCCCCCTCTCATTCCCCCTTTCCTACCCTAAACACCCAAAATTTCCCCCTTTTTTCCCTTTTTCCACATCGCCATCGCTGGTCACCACCAACCCTAGGTGGTACCCTAACCCCTCTCAATCCTTAAACCCTAATTGTGCAAACTTTATTCTTTTTATTTGTATTTATCTTATTATTACTACTAATACTATTATTGTTGTTGTTATTATTATGTTATCATCATCATTATCATCATCATCATCATCATAATTATTATTATTATTATTATTATACTTGTTATTATTTACAGCTTTAGATATTAATTTTATTATTATTATTAAGGGGTCAAAACCCTATTTTTATTATTATTTCAATTACCATTATTTTTATAATCATTATTATCATTATTATTAGCACTATTATTATTATTATTATTAATGCTAACTTTGTCATATTATCACTTTTATTGCTATTATAAATATTCAAACCCTATTATTATTATTTACTATTCGACTATTACTATTATTAGTATTATTCTTAACACTGTTATTAATATCATCATCATCATCATCATTATTATTATGAGTGATACCCTTAGTATATTATTTCTATTATTACTTTTGTAAATATTCAAACCCTTACCCATATAAATATCATTATTTTGGTTATTATTATTATTATTATTACTAGCATTATCCTTAGCAATATTATTATTTTGTTAATATTACTATTATTATATTATTATTTTTATCGCTAACCATATTATTATTCTTAACCTTAGTAATACTAGGGTTTCTATTACTACGAGTATTAGTATTACTATTATTATTAATATCACTATTTTTGCTACAACTAGTATTAGTACTATTATTAGAAGAAATAAAGCTATTAACTTTAATAATATAAATATGGCTATAAATATTAACATAAACCTATTTTCACCGGTAATACTCTAGTAGGTTAACTTGGGCATTAAAAACCCTATTTTTACTTGTAAAGTTTCTTTTAATAATAGTAACCCTGATATTAGAATAAAGTAGGAAATAATAATATTTTTGATAGGAGGGAAATTAATCATTAGTTTTTCCCTCTTATAGGTGAGCCTAGTCAAAACCCTAAAGAGGCGTAGGAGCATGCTCCAAGACCGGTGTCGTGTTAAGTAAGGATATAGCTAAGGTCCTATGTGTGTTATGTGCCTTGTACGCCTTATATGCCATGTATCATGATATGTTATGTATATTATGATTATCATTATAATTGTTTTATGTGTAGCGTAGCTTGGAGTTGAGGTATGCTCATATGTTTTCTTATGGCATGTGTTTAACATGTATATATTGTGATTATGATGTGATGTGATGTGGCCTTTTAGGACATGCATGTTAGGATATTTAATGTAATGACATGGGGTGAAAGGATGAAAAAGGAAAATGGGGAAGTGAGTTGACCAAGGGAAAATGAGTTGACCAAGGAGAAGTAAGTTGACCAAGGGATATGGGATATTGACCTAAATATCTCATGATCCATGAGAGGAAAAATAAAAGGGGACTATGAATAAAATAAAATAATGGGTAAACTTTGCATGGGAGAATCTAAGGTTTGCATGGGAATTCTAAGGTTTTGCATGAAAACTTTAAGCTTCTATTTGGTTTTCAGAAAGTTAGGAGGAAAGGAAAAAAAAATTGTGAGGAAAATATTTTTTAAGTGTTTGGTTAGTAGAAAAATTAAAAGGAAAGAAAATATCAGGTAAAAACATGGGAAAGTTATGGGGCAACAATTTCCTCGACCAAACCTAAGGAAAATATGGACTGAAGTGTGGAAAATTCGTTGACCATCTTCGAACTCGATACCTGGACATCAGCTTCTTCGATTTCTACTTCTTCCTCAACCCATCATTCTTCCATTTTCAACGCCTATGCCATCTATCTTCTCTGAATGTTCTTTGGTTCTCTATTTAATTTCAACAATGGGCATTGGTCGACTGTGAATTTGAAGCTTCTTGTCATCGAATAAAGATATGCTTTACCCTGCAGCATAGGCCGCCTGGATGGCAGGGATAACCCTGGAATGTATAAGAACTGTCTGCAATGTCTTTACAATGTCGTTAATTGTTACCCCAGCCGCATGCATCTCCGTCATCATCCTGTCCTATAAATTTAAGAAATACACACAATAAGCATAGAAAAGTAATGTCGTAAAAGAGGAAACCCCCCACCTGGCTCGCGCGCGCGGGGGGGGGGGTGGATGGGTTTGGGTGTTGGAAGAAAAAACAGGGGAATGAAAAAAAGGAGAATTACCATGAGGGTGTTCCATGGCATGGTAGAAAGAAGCTTATTGAAAAGCTCAGTAAAACCCAATTCATCAATGACCCAATTATCTCTATCACAGTCTATGATTGTCTTATCAAAGTCGAATACCACCACGATTCCGGCCGCCATCGCGATCACTTTTCTTGATGCTCTGTTCGCAAACTCTCTGTTTCTGTCCCTTCGTACTGTTTCTTTGGCTGTAATTCTTGTGATGGAAGTGTAGGAAAATGAGGCTATTTATAAATTATACAGAAGAGAAGGTTGTTGGATATAGAGAGAATAAAACCTTTGATGCCAAAAGAATATTACATTATTGAAGGTATTTCTTTTTCTTTTTATTATTATATATATATGGAAAATAAGGTTACGCCTTTATCGAACACCACTTTTGCTGAGAAGTCGGCCATAATTAAAGTGAATACATAATTAAATTTTAATAATCTAAGTATATAATTCTGACATTAAATAAATTTCATTTTAAATTTGATGGGTTTTAATCAAAATTCAATAGGTTTTATCCGATGGATATATAAACGGATATGGATAAATAGACATAATTATAGATATAGAGGGAAAAAAATACTCACGAGATTTGGATACGGATATTGGTATAGATTTTCTTGTTAGGTTTGGGTAACAGATAAGGGGTACCCGATATGTTGCTATCCCTAATTAATATTTTACGGAACAAACAAGTGTACTAGTAAGAAGCTATGTTTTTTCCCTTTTTATGTTTGTTGTAGCATGTTTTAAATAAAAAGGAATATGAAATATTTTGTATTTTTTTTTATATTTTTTTTGAAAATTACTGTAAGTTATTCATGTAATATTTTAGAATAGTTCTATAAAAAAAATTTAGAATTAGTATTGATTTTATGGAATTTTTATAATTTTTTTTTATAAAATTTATGTAATTTTTTATGTATCAATATAATATTTTTATTTTAATTAAAAATATAAAAATATTTAATTTTTCTTAAACACTAAAAACTTTTTCCAAGAATTCAATTTTCCATAAAATTTTCTCCAACAACCAAACGAAGGAAAGAAAATTAATTTCTTTCATTTTCTTTCCTATATATTTTCTTTTCCACTAAATTTTTTTTCAAACCAAGCAGGGCCTAAGGGTTTGTATAGGATGGAAGGAGTTTGCATGGAGATGAACTTTATGTATGAAAAGTTGCCTTGGGGTGTAAGGAAGGTAAGGGAAGAGTTGTTTGGGTGATTAGAGGCTTTGGGTGAAAAATAGTACGTGGGTTAGTATAAGGTTGTATAGGAGATCTGGCTAGGGTTTAGGAGGAAAACCCAAATTTAAATATGGTGGTGAAAGTAAAAATAATTGAGGGTGAGTGGGGTATGAGACAAGAGTGGAGGAATGTCATGTGTAGGGTGAGTATGGGTATCATGGTGAAGCAAGAATGGAAGGTGAGAAATAGAAGGGTGATAGGTGGAAATAAGTATGCTAGTGTTTGGTGTGGCTAGTTAGGGTTGGGTGTGGCCACCTAGGGTTTTGTGGTCACACGTGTATTTGGGGGAGTAAAGTGAAATGAGGAGGATTGAATCTAAGGGATGTGATGTGTGGAGTGTTAAAACAGCCTTGGTTGCATGAAGCAGAGAAGGATGGGCCACATAGGCCCAAATTAGGGTTTATAGAGAAAACCCTAGGGTAAGGCAGTGAGTGGACTTGGAGGTGTAAGGTAGTGGGCCTTGACCCATACACTTAGGAGTTGGGACTCCAGTGTGAGTAAGTAGAGGAAGGAAAGGATGTTGGGGAGTGTTAGGAGGTGTAGAGTCTCAAGATATGGGATGGACCCCTTGGGAGGATAAGTGTAGATGGAGTGTGACATGCATGTTTAGGGTGAAACTTGTTGAATAAGACATAGTATGACACTAATCATTTAAAGAGGAAGACTGTTAAGCCGGGCCCAAACCAGTTCACCGGTGAATAATAGTGGCCAGGAGTTTGGTTGCCCTAGAGATCGATCCACGGGCGAATAATAGTGGTCAGGAGCATTATGCCTTGTATGTTTTCGATCCACTAGCTATAATAGTGGAGGATTCTATGCTAAAAAAACCGAACATAATTTTGGTAAGACATGGGAAAGACATTAAGTATTTACAGTAAAACACTATGAAAGTTGGGGCCTGACCGCTCCACTAATGAATAATAGTGGCCAGGAGTACTTTGCTTTGGAGACCAATCCATGGGCAATAATGGTGGTAAGGAGTGTTATGCCCTGTATGTTTTCGGTCCACTGGCTATAATAGTGGGGCCCCTACACTTGCACAGAATGATAATTAGCATGGTGTAAAATGAGTATTGATTAAAGATTTAAAGAATAAGTTGATCCGGACTATAGCTTAGCCTTTATTTATCTGTAATGAGTGTATGCTACTTATGTGATCATGCTTGTGTTATATACCTTATGTGTTAGCCTTAGTTGTATGGTTACCTTGCTCTGTACATAGCATACCGACCACCTGTTTCATGGATGCTACTCATTCCCACGAGCAGAAGGCCCCTCTAAGTTTGTGCAAGTTGGTGATTATGTTTTTGATGCCTTCGATGTTTATGATGTATTGGGTGGGGCTGAGTGTTGAGCATTGACTTGGCCTGGAAATTCAAGAGCATCGTGGCCAGATTTACTTTTCATGTTCTTTTACGTTGTACTGGTTTACTCAGACTTGATTTTTATTGTATTGTAATTTTTATTCCTTTCGAGGAATTTTACTTATGTGCTCTGGATTGTAAACCTTTTTCCATGTACTCTGATTTCTGTTTTATGAACGTTTCAATGCTTTTATGAAGCCTAGCTTTGAGTTTGAATTATGATGATTGTTAATTCTTCTTCAGCCTTGTGGTTAGTATGGGACCAGCCGAGGGCCAGGCTTGTACTAATCATGGCGGTAATATCCCCAAAATTCACAAGTTTTGATTTACTTACTTTCTCCAAATCTTAAATAAAATAAAATTTTTTAGTAGTGAATTTTGGGGGTGTTATAAGAGCTACTTTGATAAGGATACAATCATATATAGGGTTTTACTATGATTAATATATGTCATTGTTGTGCGTTATGTGTTAGCATGCATGAAATGATAAATAACTCTAGTGTTGTATATGCAGTTTTAGTTTGGCAGTAGGTGTAGGTAAGAAAGCCATGAGGTCATGACTGTATTGATTTCAAGTGTTGAAGTATTTGAATATCCATGTTATTTGATATTGCATGTGTGGATAGTTGGAGAGTCTTTGTGTTGGATGTCCTGTGACTTAGATAAGGTTTTTGAGACCTAGGGGTAATATGGTCTATAATGTGAGTGAAGTGTATGCTACTTTAGGGTGTTAATTTTAAAAAATAAGGTTAGTAATAACACATGAAATAACTAGGGTAAAAATAAAAAGGTTTATAGTAAATATAGTATCAGGAGAAAGACCATAAATTAGATGAGTAACACAAAAAGGGAGTTATGATCATATGTGAGTAGAGTGGGGTTTTGGTACTGGGAATGGATATTAGTTTAATGATGGCATTTTGGATAGTTATGTAAATTTGGGAAGTCCTTTGAGCACTAGGAGAGGAGATATGATCAAAAGGTGAAAACAAGGTTCTGAAAGGCTATGGCGCAAAACCCTAGGGGTAGGCAATTATCTCATGTATGAGATGGGAGGGTTAGACTACAACCTTAGGATATGATTTTACCCATAAAATTTTGGGAATGTATACAAATTTAGTAGCCATGCGGGGTGTAAGTAATTAGTTACGACCAAAATGAGAAATTAGGCTTTTGGAAGAGGCTCAAATAGGAAGGGTATTATCATATGTGCAAAATGGGGGAGTTACACCACAATGTCCGAGTTAATGGTTAACTATAACATCATATGCATGGATATGGAATTTGAGGGCTATATAAACAACAAAGAAGGGACTATGCCAACCAAGATAAATTAGAGTTTTGGAGGAGTAACTCTAGAGGCTAGTTATTATCATATGAGGAAAATGTGAGTTACAGGCCATGAATCTTAACCATGGGTTTTCTAACAACATGTTAATATTTTTTTAGTAGATTGGGAGCTAAAAAGGAAAACTAGAGGTGAGGATATGCTAGGGTTGTGAAATTAGGATTTCTATAGGGAACATGGTTGTTTCGGAGTAGTAGTTGGGATGGTGCCTTGCATGAGTAGGTGTCACATGTCTATTTGATGACCCTGAAGTAAATAAAACATGAATAATACACTAATTACTTAAAGTGAAAGATCACTTGAATCGAACCTAATTGTATCAGCCAATCCACCAGCGATAATAGTGGCCAGAAACATCTTGCTTTGGAAGTAGTACCCTGTTACCGTTCCACCGGGTGAAAATAGTAAGGTCCCAAACTCAAATAAACCAAACCATTATATGATAGTAATCCATGGTAATACACTAATCACTTATAGCAAAATACTATGTGGGTTAGGATGGGTTGTACCTTAATTACTGATCCACTAGTGAGAATAACGGCTATGATTGTTCTATCTCGGGGTTGTACTCTAATTACCGATCCACCGGTGAGAATAGTGGCCAAGAGTGTCCTTTCCTAAAATTTGTACTTCTTTACTGTTCCACTGGTTGAGAATAGTGGAGTATCTGAGCCCAACGTGATTAAAATCATGAGATAATTATCATTATACTATTACCGTATGTTTAGAATATATTAAATAAAGTCGGTTGATCAACTGATGCATGTGTCATCTCTTAATGTGGCATTATTGATTTCTGTGACCTTCTTAATTGTATTGTTACCTTACTTAATATATAATGTCCCAACTACCTTTATTATGGGTGTTGCTCATTCCCAATAGTAGAGACACCTTCTGAGTCTATGTAGGTAAATGAAGACTTATTGGATGACTTCGTTGCATATGATGCTATGATCGAGATAGAGTGATAATATTATGACTATGGTTGGGGATTAGAGAGTTGTGTTATTTGGTTGTTGTTTTTAACTGGATTTCTTCTTGCTATTTTTCAATTGAACATTTATTTATGTATTTTAGTGTTACTTTCGAAATGAACACCTAAAACTTATTTATAATATGGATTGTACTTGTGCTACATTTATCATGGTTTGTGTTTTATTTTACCTTTGCCTTGTAGTTGGTATGACGATGTTTGTGGCCAAACTTATATCGATTACAGTGGTAATACCCTTCTTATGTTTGAATGTTTTTTTTCCCGCTTAAGCGGAATTTTTTAGTAGTAAATTTTGGGAGTATTACACCTTCATCCTCTCTTGTTCCTTGACAGGTGACACAAGGGTAGTGTATCATTTAGTGATTCCATCACGGATCTCTCTAAGTCAGGTTAATACTTAGTAAGTTTGATTTATTCATCTATTTTTTTTGTCTTATTCTCTTATGGATCTTTTTTTTATTCCATCTATTTGTCTTGTACAATTTACATGTTAGTTATTTTGATTAGTTGATTTTTTTTATATAGCCATTTTATGGTAGTTATTAACTAAATTAGTGTCTATATACAACGACGGAGACAAGGCTTTCATATGGTGTCACGGGACACCACAAAGTCTTGGTGGGAGGTAGTAAATATTACTCATATAGTAAATAAAGTATATATTAAATACAAGAGGGTCGCCGCACATATAGTTCAGAACAACCTAGTGGTTGGTGCACCAGGGGTCTATGTCTCATTTGCCTAAAGGACTTGGGATCAAGTTCAGAGGAATGCTATTTTAGCAGCTATTTCCCCCTTCTTTTCCTCACTTTCCCTTCCTCCTCGACACAAACCCCAAATTTCTCTCTTTAGTCTTCAATTCTTGCTTCGGTGCTCCTTACTTTAGCTTCAATTCCAGTCATTATCTATCTCTTTAGTTCATTTAGTAGTGATAATTTATTTACACATTTTTTGTTAAATACTATTTTTATGAAACCCTTTGTTTGAATTATTGTATATGAATCAAATGATCGAAAATTAGATATAGTTGCAATCTAATATCTGATAATGAATATATATTAATGTCAATTTCTTTTGTTAATTTAGTATCTTAATTCCTTATTATTGAAAATTGGAAACATTTTGATTTTGATTAAATAAATTTCTCAAATGATCCTAATCATATTGTTAATGGATTAAATTCTTGAGGTTTTACGAAATCCTAACTCACCAATTAGTTTGTTAATTGATTGAATGACTTACCTTCTAAGTGAATTGATGAATTAGTCAATTATCAAATTATATTATATGATAAATTTTTTGTTATTATTGATATTATTTAACACTACTCATTTATATGAGAACACCATGAACTTTAAATATTGGCTTCGTCACTGTATGTGGCTGTAAATGAGTCGAGCCGAGCCAAATACCCCTAGGCTTGGGTTCGGCTCGTTTAACTAAACGAGCCTAAAATGCTGTTTGGGTTTGATTCGTTTAACTAAACGAACGAGTCAAACCGAACTTTTAACGAGCCGAACCGAGTCGAGTTTACGAGCCAAAGCCAAAAAATGAACCGAGCCAGACTTCATCACTTTGAGGCTCGTTTAATTAAACGAACGAGCCGAACCGAATTTTTAAAGAGCCGAGCCGAGCCGAATACCGAACTGGCTCAGCTCATTTACAACCCTATGTATGTCTATGAATTTGACGATTACAAAAGGGTAAGGAGGGGGTCGTGGGTCATGGCTTAAAGCAATAATGGAGTTGGAAGAATGATACTTTTTAATGTAAAGGATAAAAGATGGAGTACGTCTTCATCGTCAACTAATGTTACTACTTTAGAGTGGGAATCGATGAATATATAGAAGATGAAAAAGACAAAAAAAAAAGAAGGATCATTTTTTCAGATAATGGATTTGTTTAGTGTGTTTGACTAATGATGAATTAATGGATATCTGTTTAAATTCGGTCATGGCTCTGGATGCAAATCTTGTTATAAAATTTGGATAACAGTCGGAGTATCCATGCATGTCCGACCCGTTCTATGCGGAAATGGTCTTTAGACTTTAGGCCATCGTACCAGATTGGCCCAACATCCAATATACGTGGGCTGTCACTTTTAGGCCCGAGTATCACGGTCGACCCGGAATGATCAGTTTTTATTTTTTCCGTTTGTCCCTCGCACAATCCTTCCGGTCTCCGTTGCTCATCTTTCTCTGCTCTATTGCATTGTTTACATCTTTCTCCGGAGTGTGTATGAAATTTAGCGCCCCAGTTACGCAAATTGAAGTAATGGATCGAACAAATGGAATTCACATATCAGAAGATCGAAAATAAGCTACGCAACCAATTGTTGGAAGCTTCTCCCGGTTTGCGGATTGAGATTCGAGACTTTACAATCAAAATTCTTCTTCGTCTCACAGAAGCTTGAAATTAGAGCCGTCAAAACTGTTCCAAGGAAGGACATAATGTATCAGTGGAGGAAATTCGAATTCTTCGAGGAAAAGTATGGCGGGAAATCCCGAATTCCCAATGAACTAGATGGTGAGGTTACATGTTGTTCTAGTAGTCGTGGTAAAGTAGTCGTCGGATGTGATGATGGAAATGTTTCTCTACTTGATCGTGGTTTCAAGTTAAATTCTACATTTCAGGCCCACTCTTCTTCTGTCCACTTCATTCAATACCTCAAGGTACCTATTTCTCACCCTTTTTCCCTTTTGATCTCTCCTTGTCTTTGAAATATTGTACGTGTGGCTGTTCATTGGGATTATTTTGTTTGTGTTTGAATCAATTGGGTGTTAGTTGGCGTTTTTATCCATTCAGCTTGACGGTGTGCCTCAAATCCTATGATTAATGTGTATAAACTAGAAAGATTACATGTATTAAGCTAGTTGGTTTTGAAAAATTTGTATAAACTTGGGAAGAAGATTGTTGAGATGCTATGTCACCCATCGATATTATTGATTATATCGTATGAGTCAATTTAACAAAGAGAGAGGCTTTGGTCTCAAAGAATCTGAGGGCAAAGAGGTTTTTATCATAGCTATGATGGAGGCTCTGATATTGATCGAGACGAGGGTTCGATTAGCCTGATCTAGAAGACTTCGAGTGGGACAAAGCCGGGCATCTGGGCCATGCGTAACGTTAAGATGTTTCCCCTGATTGATTGAAATGAGACGTATGCATTTGTATTTTTGGCATCTATGGATTAGCAAAGATTGCTTTCATATTGCTGAGATTTTTCTCTCCAACTTCTGTAAGAAGTTCATCTATGAGTCTCTGTCTCTGGTAATGATGTGGATGCTATTGCTACTAGTTGGCTCAAGCACAAGAAAAGCAAGCCCAAAAAGTTGCAAGATTACGTTACCCCCACTCTCTGATCCTTATCAATGGTCCAATCCAGTACTATGGTAGGATATCGACTATGATCTGTTGCTGAGCTGTGATGTGTGAAGGACTGTCTATTTCTGTTTTAGTAATTATCATTTTAATAGATCCATTAGGCTGGTTGTTAGGGACTGTGATGAGTCACCTGGAGATGTGTCCTCTAGTGTGTGGTTCAGTTACAGATTCCATTATGCTGGGGGAGGTGCACTAATGACTAATCCAGTCAAGTAATGAAGGGCGGGGAAAAACTATCCAGCCTATTATTGTCTGTCTCTCTCATTTCTTTCAGGATCTCACCACTGCTCTTATGTGGAAATCGTACCAGTAGGTGCTTTTATTGAGAAGCTATTGTTGAAGGAAAGCAAACCAGAAACTGTACCATGGAGGAAAGTATGCAACAGATCAGGGAAATGGTGAATTCATACCAAAAATCCATCGAGGAAATCAAAAACAACCAAGCAGCTCTCCAAACCTCCCTAAATGACACCCTTACCCATTTATCATCCCTCCAACCCACCGTGCCCAACCTGTCCAACTCCCTAGCTAACCCACCCACTAAAAACCACACTCCAAACATCACGTCCACAGCCCAGAAACTTTCAAGGATTGGCCTTGATTATTCCATTCCCCGAGTCATCTTATGACCTGTCCTTTGAAGTGTGAACTGATCACCTTTGATGGATTCAACCCCCCTCAACTGGATCTACCAGGCCAAGCGGTACTTATCTTTCAATGGCACCTCGGATGAGCAGATTGGCATAGCAAGCTTCTACATGGTTGATAAGGCACTTAGCTAGTTTCAATGGATGTACAGGAACTGATGACCGTCTTCCTGGTCATCCCTTATCCAGGCTATGAAGCAGCGATCTGGGCTGTCCACATATGTCAAACATCAATCTGTTCTGTTCAAACTCCACCAATCTGTTACAGAGTAGCAACCTAGCTTCAAAAATACCTGCAACAGGGTTTCCAATCTCTCAAACCTCTCCTGCAAAGCCATTTTAAGTTGGTTTATCTTTGAGTTGAAAGGCCCAGTTTAGAGAGAACTAGCCATATTGAAGTTTACAACCATTTTGACAGCCATTGCTATGGAAAAGTTGGTTGAAGATAAACTCACTAAGTAACGAACTCGCCTTAATTGAAACTTAACTCCAAAGCCTCCCCCATCGACACAAAAGACACCCCTGCTAGCCTTACCTCCAATTCCTCGGCCACAAAGGAACAATCCAAACCCTTACCCATTAGACCCCCCACGAGTGATGCCATAGAGAAGTGACGGGCCCAAGGCCTTTGCTACATTGTGATGAGAAATCTTATCTTGGACACCAGTGTAGGACTCAGCCATTTTTCCTAATGCATATCAGCAAGGAAATTGCCACTAAACTTGACCTCCCAATTGAGGTCGAGGCAATTGCCGTAAGTGGAAAAGATGTCCAAAGTCAATTGGAAATCTCTTTACATGTCTTAATTGGCTCTCCTAGTTTGCGCACACTTTGATTCAAAACCATCCTCAATCAGTAGCCCATTTTGATGTTGGTTGATTTGGGTTGTACAAACAATTACATACACCCATGGGTAATCAACTATGCTATTTGGGCATTTAGGTCGACCGCCGTGCTAATTTGACTGCTGTGGTGGGTAGTGGAGAATGACTTATGACAAAAGGCGCTGGTCATAGTGTTTCAGTGACAATAAAAGACCTTCTTCATTGACTTCTTTATATTAGCTTTTGCTGAGGCAGATCTTATTTTAAGGATGTAGTGGTTGGAAACGTTGGGGCTAGTAGTGACTGATTATAAGGAGTTGACCATGGACTTCTTTGTTTGTGGGAAGAGGGTAGGAATCCATGTAGCAAAGCAAATACGGAGTCTAGTGCCATAACTTTGGTCCATCTATGCAGGTTGCATGTTACCTCAGCCCAAGCCACTTATTATCACCTACAACTACAGGAGGGAGGTCTTTGATTGTCAAGGGGACATGGATCTGGATCACTTGGACCCTAATATACGAGCCTTGGTACTACAATTTTGACCATTTTCAGCACCTCCAAGGGCTTACCATCTCATAGGCAGCTGGACCACCAATCTCTTGCCCAATACCTAGCCCTTTATTGTTTGGCCTCATCGGTACCCCTATTTTTAGAAAGAGGAAATTGAATGACAAATTAGCGGTATGCTTTAAGAATAGATTATTTGTACTTCCACAAGTCCGTTTTCTCTGCCGGTCGTCTCAGTGAAAAAAAGGATGGGGCCAAGCATTTTTGCATTAATTATTGGCCTCTAACGCTATAACCATCAATGACTAATTTCCTATACCAATGATGGATTAATTATTAGCTGAATTACATGGGGCCACAATTTTCTTCAAATAGACCTTTGAAGAGGTATTTTCAAATCCGATTCACCCCCAAGACATCCATAAATCCGCTTTTTAGATTCACGAGGGCCATTATGAGTTCCTTGTTATGCTATTTGGGCTATCAATCATGCCCTCCACATTCCAAGTTACCATGAATGATATATTTTGCCCATCTTCTTGAAAATTTGTGTTGGTGTTTTTTACAATTTTTGGTTTATAGCTCAAACCATTCAACCACGTTCATCACCTCTCCTTGGTACTTCAAACTTTATGTAATTTTCTATGCTAAAATGACCTAGTGTTCCTTTGGGCAATCCACCATTGAGTACTTGGGTCATCTTATTTTGGCCTGAGGGGTGTCCATGGATCCCAAAAAAATAGACTAGGGGGTCTTGGCCCATTACTACCTTTGTTACAGCTGTCAAGGGGTATTTGGGCCTTACTGGTTATTATTGTCGTTTTAATAATAATTATGCTGCTATTGCTGGGCCACTGACCGATCCTCTAAAAAAGGGGCCATTCTACTGGATAACCTAAGCTCAGGAAGCTTTTGAGCAATTGAACATTGTCATGACTACAACCCTCATCCTTTCGCTGCCGGACTTCACCAGCATCTAGGGCTGTTCACGGTTCAGATATCTGATTGTCAGATATTTGAAATTTCGGATATCTGAAAATGAGATTTGATATTTGATTTGAAACTTCGGATATCTGAACTTTTGAATCATATATCAAATATGACCGATATTATCCGAATAAAATTTCAAATATAAAAAAACAACCAAATCACAAATATATTTTATATTATCCAATCTCATGAGCAAATATCCGATCTACTCAGTAAATAGTTGACTTACTCAATAAATATCCGATGTTAAAACTAAAATTAAAGCTGCTACATCATAAGATTTAATTAGATTCTATCAGATTTAAAAAGGAATTATATCAAAAGTATAATTTCAACTAAATTAAATTTTAGCCCAAATGCTAAATCAAACAAGTAAAAATTATATATTGACACACACACACATGTAAATTTATTTATATATAATATAATTATATATAAAATATAAAATTATAAAAAAATATAAATATTTTTCTTCGGATCGGATATTATTTGTATTTATCAGATCAGATATCTAGTTTGTTTAACTTTTCATTAACCGGATCGGATATTTGATTTGGGAAAAAAAAATCGGATCGGTTATTTGCTTTTTCGGATGAGATCACTTTGGATATCGGATAACATGAACAGCCCTACCTACATCTACCGTCGCCGCTGGTGCTATTCTCTCCTAATGGAAACACCCCATTGCTTTTCTAGCAAACCTCTCAATCCCGATCTTCAAATGGCCTCAACCTATAGCCGCAAGATGTATTCTATCACCGCCGCTGTCCACAAATGGAGAAAATATTTGTTGGGGTGTCAGTTCACAATTGTTCCGATCATTAAAATCTCCTACAGTTGGTCAACCAAACTATTCAATCACCAGAGTAGCAGCGTTGGCTTGCTAAATTGCTCAATTTTGAATTTGAAATTGTGCATAAGAAGGGGTCATCCAATGGCTTTGGATGCTTTATCACATTGTTCTGAAGCAGTAGGATACCTGGTCGTTATTTTCAAACAACGGGTGCAATTAATGGAGGAGATTCTTTAAGCAGTTGCTGCCGATGCTGATATTCAGGGCCTTCTATGATAATTAGAGGCTGGTACAAACCCTCTTGCTCGTTATTCTGCTCATAATGGGCCGGTCTTGTTTCAGGATCGGCTGGTGGTGCCTTGTGATCCCCGAATTCGCCACTGGTTTCTCTTGGCCTGTCATGATTTGGTGGTTTGTGGACATTGAGGGATGCCAAAACTCTCGCTCGGGTGTCTTAAAATTTCCATCGGTATAGTATATCCCTTGATGTGGTTCAATAAGTTCATAATTGTGGTGTATGCATACAGGTTAAACCTGAGACAGGTGCACCAAAAGGCTTGCTTCAGCCCCTTCCAGTTCTAGGGCACATTTGGGAGGAAGTGGCTATGGATTTTATCACTTGGTTGCCTCCTTCATAAGGTTAATCAGTGATATGGGTTACTGTGGATATGTTGTAACACCCCAAAATTCACTACTTTTTTTTTAAAGCGGAAGTAATTAAAATAGAAACTCTTAAATTCAAACCTGTGAATTATGGGGATGTTACTAATACACTTAGTACTAAACGGTTCTCTTCGACCGTTTCAGTACCAAGTGCTAAGGCTAAAAAAAAAAAAAATAACAATCAATTATAAATCAAGACAAACTAAACTCCAAATAAAGCATTAAACGGTTGTAAAACAAAATTAGAGTACGCATAAAGAATTGAATACGGCCATGACACTCCCGAACTTGAGCCAAAACATGCTCAACACACAGCCCCGACTGATGTCTCGTCCACCTGCACAAAGTCAAAAGGGTATACTACTCGTGGGAATGAGCAGCACCCATGAAAAGGGTGATCAGTACGCTACGTACTGAGTAAGGTAACCGAGCACTAAGGCCAACACATAAGCACATAAACCATGCATAAGAATAAAAGAGCATAATCATGTTAACATAAATGCATATGACCATCCAGGTAAAAGTACAAAGGTCCAATTATAGTCCAGATTAAATTTTAAATTAATCTCTGATCAGAACTCATTTCACACCATGCTTTTTATCAAGTCCATGCGGGTACGGGAACACCAATATTATAGCCGGTGGATCGGAAACACATAGGGCATCATGCCCTAACCACTATTATAGCCGGTGGACCGGAAACGCACAGGGCATAAAGCTCCTGACCACTATTATTCGCCGGTGGACCGGTCTGACTCCTTCTCGCACAGTGTTCCACTGTAAGTACTTAGTGTCTTTCCCATGTCTTGGCACAAATATGTTTAGTTTTGTTGAGTACGGGATCCCCCACTATTATAGCCGGTGGACCAAAAACGCACAGTTACAAAGCCTGACCACTATTATAGTCGGTGGACCGGAAACACATAGAGCATCATGCCTAAACCACTATTATTCGCCAGTGGACCGGTCTGGGTCCGACTCAACATCTTCCACTTTACGTGATTAATGTTTTAAGTATCTTATTCAGAAGCTTTCATCTTGGACATGCATGAATCATTCCCTTTACACTTCACACATCACAAATCATAAAATTCCACAATCATAATTACACTTTAATCACCAAATACACATGATAACACAAAACTCTAAGCAGCCACAACAAACCCTAGCTCGGTCTCCTACACACCCTTATATTGCTCCACGTACTATTTTCCACCCAAAGTATTTAAATACCCAAACAACACTTACATTACCTTCCTCACATCCCAAATCAACTTTTCATACGTAAATTTCACTCCCATGCAAACGTTACACGTCCCATGCAACCATTCAAATTTTTTTTTTCAGGTGAAACCCTAAGACTCCCATGTGAAACCCTAATTCAACCATGCAAACCTTATATCCATCCATGCACAACCCTAGATTCCACCAATAAACAACCCAAGATTCCTCCATGCAAAATCCAATATTCAATCCACACAAAACCCAAGGTTAGATTCCACCATACAACACCATAAAATCCGCCATGCAAAACCTTAAGTTCATCCATACGAAACCCTAATTTTCTTTCATGCAAAACCCAAGGTTCCTTCAAATAAAACCCTAAATTCAATCCACACAAAACCCAAGATTCAAACCATATAAAACCCAAAGGTTCATCCATACCAAACCCTAAATTCAAACTATATAAAACTAAGGACTCATCCATGCCAAACCCTAGATTCTAACCATATAAAACCTAAAGATTCATCCATACCAAATCCTAAATTCAAACCATATAAAACCAGAGATTCATCTATGCGAAACCATAAATTAGATTCTCCCATACGAAACCATAAATTAGATTCTCCCATATAAAACCATAAATTAGATTCTCCCATATAAAACCATAGATTAAATTCTTCCCATACGAAACCATAAATTAGATTCTTCCACACGAAACCCTAAATTTCCCATTTTATTCCTCCACTCATAGATCATTAAAATACTTAGGTCAACTCATTTCCCCTTTAGTCAACTTACTTCCCATTTTCCATTTTCAACCTTTTTCCCATACGATACCACTTTTATACATCCTCATATGCATGTCTTATAGGGTCACAACACATATCATCACATACCACAATATTTCATTACATATAGTACACATGCCATACAAAAACATACTTCAACTCCACATCATGCCATGTACGACATAATTAATAATGATAAACATAGGATACATAGCATGCAAAGCACATAATGCATATAAGCACACAAAAGGCCTTAGCACCCCTTACCTAAAACGACACCGGTCTTGGAGCACGCTCCTACACCTCCTTAGGGCTTTGACTGGTCTCACCTATTATAAGGGAAAAACTAGAAATTAGACTCCCTCTTACTAAAAATACTATTAATTACTAATTTATTCTAAGACTAGTTTTTTAATAAAATAATAACATATTAAGAAAAATAACATTAGCTAATTACTATCTTTGCTAAAGATATAGGAAATAATAGAAATATTATAAAAGTTGATAATATAGGGTTAAAGACTTTACCCTAATAATAATAATGATACTAAAATAATAATAGCAAAGATACTAAAAATAATATCAATGAGAATATAAATAAGAATAATAACAATAGTAAGAATAATAATAATAAAAAGGACATTATTCAAAAACAAAGTGAAATGAGGGCTTTGGCCCCTTTACCAAAATAATACTAATAATAATATCAGTAAAATAAATAACAAAATTTAGTAATAATAATAATAATAATGAAATAGTAAAAATAATAACAATAATAATAATAATGATAACAATAACAATAATAATAATATTAGCAAAACTAATAGTAAAGTAATTGTAATATTAATAATGAAATAATAATAATAGTAATTTGAAATAGTAATAATAAAAATAATTATTATAATAATAAACACATATTAATAATAATAATAGTAATAATGGAAATAATAAGAGTAATAATAATAAAATCGAAATAAAAATTACCATAGGGCTTCAGCCCTCAACATAAATAATAATAAAAACATTAATGCTAATAATAATAATAATAATAATAATACATATTAAAAATAGAAATAATAATAATAATAATAATAGTATTTATATTCAAATAAATGAAATAAAATAAATTTAAGGCTTATAAAAATAGGGAGAAGGGTTGAGAGGGTCTAGGGTTCAACTTTAGGCTGGTGGTGACAGGCGGCACCGGCGGTAGTGCATGGCGGTGGCGGTGGTGGTCGGAAAAAGGGAAGAAAAAGGTAAAAGTTGAAGGCTGGGAACAAAAAAAGAAGAATGGAGGTGAGAGTTGGGGTATTTAGGGTTGCCTAGGTGGAGAGGAATAGAATAAGGGTGGTGGCGCAGCCAAAGGTGGCGGTGCACGGCGGTAGCGGTGGTGGCCGAATAGAGGAGAAGAAGAGAAAGAGAGGAGGAGAGGGAGAAAGAGGAAAAGAGAGGTAGGGGAAGGTTGAGGATGGTCTGCAGCACAATTTGGGAGGTGAAAGAAGCGGCGGAAGCGGCGAAAGAGGTGGTTAAAGGTGGTTCGAAGGGTGGCGGTGGTAGAAAAATAGGTTGGTCAAGAAGGCTACTTCGCACAGCCGAGGTGGCTTGTGCAGGAAAAATCGAGAGATGAGGAAGGTTTAGGTAGTTAGAGGGCGATGCAAGGATGAGTTTGGTGGGCAGGGTTGGTGGTGGAGTTGGCCGGAGCCGGCGAAAGAGGTGTCTGAAGGGGAGGCGGTGGAAAGGTCGGGAAGAGTTGGGTTTCGGGGAAAAGCTTGATTGTAGACTGGGTAGGGGGTATTTATAGGAGGAAAAGGGTGGGTTAGGTCAAAGGGGGAGAACAGGAGGATCAACAGGTCAGTTGGGCTCGTCGGCGGCGACAGTTGCCGGCGAAATTCAAAAAAAACGTGGCAGGCAGTTGGCTGGAAAAAGGGAGATGTGCGAGGAGAGGGGAAATGGGCAGGCAGGTGTGGCTGATGAGTCGACGTGAGAGAGAGAAGAAATATTGGCCGGATCAACGACGAAGTTGGTGGCGAAAATCTCGGCTGGTGGGCGGCGGAGGTTACAAGTCGAATGACGGGAATGGTAGGTGCGAAGGTTGGGGGAAGAAGAAGAAGGGGGTCCGGGCGGTTCGGGGAAGAAAGAAAGAAAAGAAAAGAGAGGCAGACCTGGCCGGTCGAGCGCGAGGGTTAAGTTCATTAAATAAAACGACGAGTTTTGGGTGAAAAGGAGAAGGAACTCGGCGCGCTGGCTGTCGAGGGAAGAAGGAAGGAAAGAAACCGGAGTGGGCCGCGGCAGGAGAAGAAAGAAGATGGGCCACGACCAAGCCCAACTCGGGGAAGGTAAGGAAGGAAAGAAAAAGAAAGAAAAAGAAAGAAAAAGAAAGAAAGAAAAAGGAAAAAGGGAAAAAGGAAAAGAAAAATAATTAAGTTAGGGCCAATTAAATAAATTTGAATATTTAGGATCTTTAAAAATAATAATATTTAAATAAAATAATACTTAAATCCCTTTTTAGGTTAAATTAGGATTTTTAAAAGATTTTCCATAAATTCCTTTTTAATTAGCAAAACACCCTAGTTTTCTCCAATTAAATTATTTATAAAATTATTATTAATTTGAAACTATTTTCTCCTTCTTAATTTAAATAAAATAATTTATTTAATTAATTTCCAAATTAAAATCTTTAATTAGTTAAAATACCCAAATTTCCTCTAATTTAAAATATTTATAAAATTTCTTATTAATTTGCCCTAATTAATTTCTTTTATTTTAATAAAAATAAATTATTTAATTAATTTTCATAATAAAATCTTATTTAATAATAAATAATAAAATCAAAAATTTCAGGGTATTTCATATGTTGTCTAACTATGCTCATTTCTATGCTCCACCTGAGCATGTTACATCTGTGAAGCTTGCTGAGTACTTTGTCTGTGAAGTAGTTTTGACTTCATGGTTACAAGGCAAAAATAAAACTGCGGTCGGTCATGGCATTGCAGTATCCAAGTATTGTGGAAGATATTTTACATGTTATAGTTGTTGCAGTGTCATTTTTTTGACAACAAACAGTGGGGTGAATTTTTTTCTCTGTCGCATATCGTATCGGTAGGGTCAAAATTCAGGACGTCTCAGCCGATATGCAAGGTCTTAGCCGATGGGTGACATCTCAGTTAATATTTTGTTGTATGATGGTTGCCCTCGCTCTATATTCTCTAGCAGAGACCTGTTGTTCAACAGCCATATTTGGAAGGAAATGTGCTGATTGCAGGGTATCCAGCTGCGAATGAGCGCTGCTTGCCATCCTCAAATATACGGCTAGACCGAGGTGGTGAACCATTGCTTTGAGACATATTTATGGGCTTTTGCCAGTTAGAAGCCACACCAATGGGTTTCCTTCCTTCCTTGGGCAGAGTGTTGGCATAACATGTGCCATCAATATGACTCCCTTCCAGGCTATTTAAGGCTGCCCCCACCACTGGTGCTCACCGACTATATTGATGGCTCAACCAATTCTGAATTCCTGCAAATCAGCTTGGGGGAATGAAGTGACTTACTGAAAATTTTCAAGCGTAACCTTTTGCATGCTCAGGTACGCATGAGGAATCAGGATGTCAAGCACCGCTGTGGCAGGGAGTATCAATTGGGCAGTGGGTGTTTTTCAAGTTACAACCTTATAGGTAGCATTCATTTGTCAGCTGTGCCTCAAACAAGGTGTCTAAGAGGTACTTTGGTTGCTACCAAGTCATCTAGTGAGTTGGCCCGGTTGCATATAAGCTTGATCTCATTAGCTATGCCAAGATCCACCCTGTCTTTCATGTTTCATTGCTGAAGTGGTGCACTGATCTGTCCACAACCCCATCATCAACTCTGCTTGATTGTTACAGCGATGGCCAACCAGTTTTTCAACTCTCCTAGCACCTAGCTAGTAGGAGAGTTCGGCATAACCGTGCTTGGGTCCCTCAAGTTCTGATTCAGTGGCAGTATTTAGGCCGAGAGGAAGCCACTTGGGGACTATGACTAGTTCACTTGCAGCTTTCCCACATTTAACCTTGAGAACAAGGTTGATTTCCATGGTGGGGGCAATGATGCGGATGCTATTGCTATTACTAGGTCCAAGCATAAGACTAGCAAGACCAAAAAGTTTCTAGATTACGTTACTTCCACTCTCTGATCCTTGTCAATGGCCTATTCCAGTGCTATGGTAGGAGATCGACTGTTATTGCTGATCTGTGATTTGTGAAGGAATGTCTTATTTCTGTTTTAGTAATTATCATTTTAATAGATCTGTTAGGCTGGTTATTAGGTGTGCTGAGTTACCTGGAGACGTGTCCTCTAGTTAGGCTCTAGTGTGTGGTTCAGTTACAGATTCCATTATGCTGGGAGAGCTAATGACTGCTGTATCTATCTATCTATCTATATATATATGTATATATATATATATATATATATATATATATATAATCCAGTGAAGTAATGAAGGGTGTAGAAACATTATCCAGCCTATTAACGTCTCTCTCTCTCATTTCTTTCTGGAGCTCACCACTGCTCGAAAGTGGAAATCATACCAGCATTCCTATCAGGTAATTGGACAGGTATCCATTCCAACTGGGGAATGTAAAGGCTCTTAGTCTCTTAGATTGATCATGCCATTAGGTCTTAGAATTTTGTTTTATCGCTTGTAATTGTGTTTAGATAACATGTCTCCCACGAGATTGATTTACTACTCCCATGTGACAATTTTTTTTTTGGATTGTGGATTGTGACATATATATTGTTGCTCATCTCTTAGTATAGCAACATGTGATGCCAGAAGTCCTAGTCTGATCTACATCCATATTTTTCATTTACACCCTGCAAGCTGCAAAGTGAGTACTTTCTGCTGCTGTTACATCCTTTTCATATTTTCTGACATGAGCAGGAAATGTAGACCCTGGAGTGTGTAGATTGTAATCTGAACTTCTTGGGATCTTCATAGTGAATACTTGGATCTCATTTTTCTTATATCTACATTCTACATAGTGACAAACTTGGTTTCTTGGTGGGACATCACATCAATGCAACTTTCTTCTTACTATTTATGACATGGAAGAATTGCGAGGTTCTGGGGCGGAACAACCTGAGGGATTTTGTTTTTTCAATATTTAAGTATGAGGTTCTGAGACTGTTTTAAACGAGGGACTTCAAGGGGTCTCTTGATTGATTGGCAATGAGTGATGTGTATTTGTGTATCTGGCATCCATGGACTAACAAAGACTGCTTAATTATTTTCATGCTTTTTCTCTCCAACTTCTTTGGGAAGATCATTTATTCATGGATAGACATCTCATTGACAACATTGGGATGTATAGGTTCTTAGATTGATCAAGGCATTGTGCTGTGATTTTGTTTTACTACTTGGAGCTGTGATTTGTTAGCATATCTTCCATGAGATCGGCTTGCCCTCCTATGTGACAATTGTCGCTGGATTGTGGATGGTGACATATTTGTATATTAACAATCATCTTTTAGTATGGTGTCATGTGATGTCAAAAGTCCTGGTTTGAGACATCCACACTTTTCAATTTAATAGCTATCATGAGGGTCTTCAACCTTTGCACATTCACCCTATGTGCTGCAAATAAATTACTACTCCACTCATGCCTTGGCATCATGTCTCCTGATCTGAGCTGGAGATGTAAAAACTGGAGTGTCGATGCTGAGGCAGCTGAATTGGTTGGGAACTTTATTGTGAATGACTTGGAGCTCTTTTATCATCATCATCATCATCTCTACATCACATATAGTTGACACAGAGAACTGACAAACACTTGGTTTCTTGGTGGGACAGCAACGCAACTTTCTCCTTACTATTGGAGAAGATGAACAAATTTCTCCACAAGTATCTCCTATGTGCATGAAGGTTTTTGATCTTGACAAGACACAAGCAGAGAGCACTAGTACATCAACACCAGAATGTGTTCAAATATTGCGCATATTCACTCATCAGTTTCCTGAAGCAAAGGTGATATCAACTTGTCCTGGATCCTGCTCCCATATTTAGGGGTTCGATGTAGCAAACCTACTAAGCTTGTTCTGACATTGAAGTTTTTTACGTGACTGATTTAACTGTTTCTCCTGCAGATCACATCATTTTTAGTTCTAGAGGAAGCCCCGCCAATTTTATACATAGCCATTGGTTTGGATAATGGAAGCATTTACTGCATCAAAGGGGACATTGCACGTGAGCGGATAACCCGTTTCAAGCTTCAGGTGGAAAATGCATTAGATAAGAGTCTCTCAGCTATCACTGGTCTAGGTTTCAGAGTTGATGGTCAAGCCCTCCTACTCTTTGCTGTCACCCCTTCTTCTGTCAACTTGTTCAACCTGCAGTACCAACAACCAAAGGGGCAAATCTTAGATCATATTGGATGTAATATTAACAATGTTGCAATGAGCGATCGCTTGGTAGGCTGTTTTTATTTATCCTGAATCTTATTCTGCCTTTCTGGCATTAGGTTGATGTGGATGTTATATATAGTTTCAGCAACTTACAATTCTATTTGCCAACTTTCTTTGTAGGAACTAATTGTTGGTCGGCCTGAAGCTGTGTATTTCTATGAAGTTGATGGCCGCGGTCCATGTTGGGCCTTTGAAGGGGAAAAGAAATTTGTTGGTTGGTTTCGTGGATATCTGTTGTGTGTAGTTGCAGATCAAAGGAGGGGAAAAAATACATTTAATATCTATGACTTGAAGAACCGCTTGATAGCCCATAGTGTGGAGGTTGGTGAGGTCTCACATTTGCTTTGTGAATGGGGTACCATAATACTTATTATGTCTGACAAGTCTGCCTTATGTGTTGGGGAGAAGGACATGGAGAGCAAGTTAGATATGCTTTTTAAGAAGAATCTGTACACAGTAGCCATCAATCTTGTTCAGAGTCAGCAGGCAGATGCTGCTGCTACTGCTGAGGTTTTGAGAAAGTATGGCGATCATTTATATAGCAAGCAGGACTATGATGAGGCAATGGCTCAATACATCCTCACCATTGGCCACCTTGAACCTTCATTTGTGATACAGAAGTTTCTGGACACACAAAGAATTCATAATCTAACAAATTACCTTGAAAAGCTGCATGAGAAAGGGCTTGCTTCCAAGGATCATACCACACTTCTGTTGAACTGCTATACTAAGCTAAAGGATGTGGAAAAGTTGAATATGTTTATTAGAGGGGAAGAAGGAGGTGGGGAGCATAAGTTTGATGTGGAAACTGTTATTAGGGTATGCCGTGCTGCCAGTTATCATGAGCATGCTATGTATGTGGCCAAAAAGGCTGGTAGGCATGAGTTGTACCTGAAGATTTTGCTCGAGGATCTTGCTAGATATGAGGAAGCCTTGCAATATATTTCCAGCCTTGAACCAGGCCAAGCAGGGGCAACAGTGAAAGAGTATGGCAAAATACTCATAGAGCATAAGCCAAAGGACACTATCGACATACTCATGAGACTTTGCACCGAGGAGGGAAAATCACCAAAGAAAGGGACTTTTAGCATCTTGCCATCTCCTATTGATTTTCTCAATATTTTTGTGCATCATCCAGAATCTTTGATGGATTTTCTTGAAAAATACACTGAAAAGGTGAAGGACTCTCCTGCACAGGTTGAGATACACAACACTTTGCTGGAGCTATATCTGTCTAATGACCTGGCCTTTCCGTCAATAGCAGAAAGTGGTTGCAGTGGAGATTACAATGGTAATGAGAGAAGGGCATCTGAAGCATCGGTGATGCGGAAGGCATTATCAAATGGCAAATTAATTTCTGCTGAAAAGAACCGTGCTATACGGCATGAGAAGGGTTTGCGCCTGCTGAAAGATGCCTGGCCATCTGACCTGGAGCATCCTCTGTATGATATTGATCTGGCTATCATTCTATGTGAAATGAATACATTTAAAGAAGGTCTTCTGTTTCTGTACGAGAAGATGAAAATCTACAAAGAGGTGATTGGTTGCTATATGCAGGCCCATGATCATGAGGGATTGATTTCATGCTGTAAAAGGCTTGGAGATTCAGCTAAGGGTGGAGATCCCACTCTTTGGGGAGATGTCCTTAGATACTTCGGTGAACTTGGAGAAGATTGCTCCAAAGAAGTGAAAGAAGTTTTGACATATATTGAGAGAGACGATATTTTGCCTCCTATTGTTGTTCTTCAGATATTGTCTCAAAACCCATGTCTTACCCTGTCTGTCATCAAAGATTATATTGCCCGGAAGCTTGAACAGGAGTCAAAACTGATTGAAGAGGATAGAAGGGGTATTGAGAAATACCAGGTCAGTTACTGAATTATAGCTCTCTTTTATCTCTGGTCGACAGGTTTCATGCACTGGTATTTTCTTCCTTTTAATCAGAATTTTTTCTTCAATATGGGCTGGGACAAAAAGAACTAGTAACAGATCATACTTTAGAAAGATAAAAAGGAAAAAGATTACATCATGAAAACTGTAAGCTGCAAAAATTGAATGACAACTCTTACTGATCCCTTAAAAAGAAACTATATTTCTTGAGTGCTAGCTTTCTATCAAGTCAGAGGCCTTGTGTTCTGATCAGCTTGTTTATGGCTACTCACGTGGCACACCTCTTCCCATCCTCACCCCAAAAAGTAAAAATAGTACTTATTCTATTCCGCAAATATAGTCCTGTATTAGTTTTTCATCCGTCCCAAATTATAGTCCATTTACTTTATTAAGTGTGAAGTTAATATATATGTTTCCTAATATGTCCTTATCAAATGTGTCTTTTCATTACAGGACATAAAAACAAATAAATGAAGTACATTTATGAAGGGTATAGTAGGAAAGTGGTTCTAAAAATCCATTTTCCAACGACATTAATTGATGTTCTTATTCTGTGTGAAAAAATAGTGGACTATTGAGGGAATAATAAAGGATAATGGTGTGCTTTCCTTAGTCTGTTCATCTGTCCATGTCTCACCAAGTTGAATGGATGAATATTTGAACTGTAAAGCATTTTTCCACAGGTCAGGTTATTTTACCCTTCTCTTTGTCATGTTGGTACTCAAGTTACCTCACATCATTGACTTTAAGTGATGGTTGAAATGAGGAAGTGTCTACTGCAAGAAATGTTTTCTCATCTCATCTCTTCATGCATCTTCCTGAAGGTAGCTTAGTACTACCGAAACTTGTAATAGTTGACGAATCATCCTTGTCAGCAGGCAGGGATTCTTGTTTTCTATCACTAGATGAAATTGTGTGATTGTTTTTCGTAGACAGCTAAGAAAAGTGGTGAATGTGTTTTTGACTTTTTTTTATTTTTATTTTACTTTTTTGTTCTGCATGCTTTATGAGTTTTCTGTTAAGTTCTGAATCTATCCGGAGGAGCAATATACACATTACATTGTTCCTCTTCTCGTACAGGAAGATACTGCAGGAATGAGAAAGGAAATTCAAGACATGAGGACTAATGCAAGAATCTTTCAGCTAAGCAAGTGCACAGCCTGTACATTTACCCTTGATCTCCCAGCTGTTCACTTTATGTGTATGCACTCTTTCCATCAACGATGCCTTGGGGACAATGAAAAGGAGTGCCCTGAATGTGCTCCTGAGTACAGATCTGTCATGGAAATGAAGAGAAGTTTAGAACGAAATTCTAGAGACCAAGACCTGTTCTTTCAACAAGTAAAGAATTCAAAAGATGGATTTTCTGTGATTGCTGAGTATTTTGGCAAGGGTATCATCAGCAAGACTAAACCTATAGAGGCTGCAGGAGATGATGGCACTTCTTGATGCAGCTACCGTTCTTCAGAATCATGTCTCCAAGTAACTTCATTGGTTCTCAGGTTTGGGTGTTGATTTCTTTAAATGAGAAAGAGTTATTGTGTAGGCAAGGAATGAATGATACTATCTAGGCATGAGTTTGACTATTTGTCTAGCCACCAAGCACATAAAGATGTGTTCTACTATATATATATGAGATTCATGTAGTGGCGTGTCTTCTTACCAAAGGTGGTTAGTGTGTGACCACCTTGTTCTCGTATCAGTTTTTCTCCCAGAAAAATAGTTGAGATGCCAAACTGCATGCGGTTAGTTAGCTGCATCTCGGTGTGTAATTTTGGATCATGGACAGAGGATGTCTAAAGATTGAATCAGTTGGGTCCAAGTTTGCATGGTCATTTCCGGGCGTGCCTCTTGCTTTTGCTTTGGACGAGGTATTTTTGTTCTCACCGAGTTCTGTGCTTTATTCATTACCCTGGATGTAAAAGTTCTAATATGGGTGTGACTTCCCAAGGTGTAGACAAATATGCTAGAGTTTGTATATGCAGGTATTGATACTGTACTATGAAAGTACCATGTTAATTTGTGAGTTGAAATTTGGTTTCCATGAAAATTTCCCTTTTCAAAAGGGAAGAACGGCATTTCTTGGTCAAAGAGTGGTATTTTCATTCGTTAATTAATCAAGCAATTTAAAGTTTCGGAACACTGCGCCTGTTATGCACATCTAACTAATGAATGGATAATTACCCGGTTGTTAGCGGGTTCAAGAGGACATCCGAAGTATATTCAATTAAATACGAAAGACATGTATTTTATTTTTTAATTAAAAATTTAATATTTACCAATGGTGACATGAAGGATGTTGATTTGAATAATAGTATAGACATACATGAGGTACGATATGCTTTTAATAATTGTATAATTATTAAAATGCTTAGTTATATAAAATCAAACTAATTATGAACACGTATATATCATAGTTTATTCTAACAAAAATATTATAATAAATTATTATAAAAATAATAATTGTTGTAAAACACGTTAAAGAGTAAAAAACTATATGTTTTTCATTAATATCATATCTTTTAATTATTCACTTTTTTTTAAAGAAAATAACTTTTTAAGACTAAAATAAAATATTGAGCTAAACGATATGTTATGAAATACCAGTCTTATCTAATATACAGGCTTTAACCTTTCACGTTGCATCGACATCACCATTCAAGAGAAGCTCTGCGGCAATGAAGGAATTAGTTTCCAATATGATGAAAGAAAGCCCTCGATCTACTGTGATTTGAAGGCCAAGAGGACAAGCCTTTGCTTCTGCCATCAACGGTGTGAATGCATTGACATAGGATTTGGTACAAAATTGTATTTTTGTCTGAATTCCTAAAATTATGCTAATATCAAATTTACAATCTCTAACCCCCTTCAACATTACATTTTAGTTATGTTGGAGCCGATGTAGCCTAAGATCCAAGTGACAACTTAGTGTTTGTGATTGTTTGATATATGTCAATGCTCCCCATGACTGGGTAATATTTTCTTTAATTGATATGTGTGAGTAGAAGTAATATGAATTGAAATCAATATACTCCATCCTTGTGCAACATTGTCATTTTATGTTAATCTTTTCTTTTTCTTCATTTTTGTTGCAACACTCTTAAATTTCTCAACCATTTTTTTTTGTTTTAAGATAATGTGGAAGCGATAAAATCAAAATCATAAGATGTTACCATCACATTGAGTATACTAGAGGTATCTCCATTCATTTAACAAAATCGTGTATGAAGATTAGAGATAGCGCAAGATATGTGTGCGCGCGATAGATGGTATGATAATGGTTACAAAACCAACCATAGGAACAAAGCCAAGACTTCAAGTAACTAAAAAGTATAAAACACCCCTAACACAATGGAAAAAACCTAACTATGATGGTTAGCCTAACTCTTTGATAAAATAAATTATTCCCTAAGAAATGGTCACAAAGAGACCCACATCAAGCTAATCAAACCTACAAAATATCATATGCTCTTTGTAATAAAAGCTAAATTAACATAGTAGCAATGTATGGTATTATCAATATGGTAAAGTAGTGATAAAAGAAGTTTATATTATAACATGGAAAGGGTTTATGCTGCACATAAAGGTCATATTAATCATGACATAACAAACATGCTTAAACACATAATCATGGAATAATATTAATAAGAAAAAGAAAAAGAAAGGACACTATTTCATTTTCACCAATTGTTGAGTATGCAAGCACCACTTGAGGGGTTTTACTGGACAGAAAAGCCATAACAACAAGCAAATTTCCAAAATAGGCTAACCAATTAACTAGCTAGTTAATAGCATTGGTTGACTAGTATAACTAGATAGAAAATAATTCCAGCTATGGCTAGACTTACATAATTTTTCAACTTAAGAAAAAAATCTTAAAATGCTCCTATAATTTTGAAACAAATATAAAAATATGCTTAGCACTTTAAACTACATGAAATCATGTTCATTAAACAAATCCACAACATTTCCCATGCTCACCTCACCAAAGCCAAAAGTGGATAGAACATGTTCAAAATTCCAATAAATGTAAAATCATGCTAACATGCTTAATTCCGTATGACAACACATCTTATGCTCATTGTGATAAAACATATAACTTTATGCTCAGGACCACCTTACACAACATTGATTACACTTCCAAAAAAATCAACTGAGAATGACAAAGGATGGCCAGAAATGCTTGCATATACTAACTAAAATACATAAAACATGCTCACATTATTGGAAATAAAGAAGAGACTAACACCAAAAACAAAGAAACTAGAAAAGAGAGCCAAATAAAAGTAGATAAAAAAATAAAAAGACATAAGAGTAACTGAGTCAAGTCGGCTCACAAATCTGTTTGGTTCAACTATTTAAAAGCTTAGTTCAACATGTTCATTTAGTTAGATAAGTTGAGAACGAGCCTAATTTTTAGACTCATTTATTAAACTAGTTGAGCTCAAACTCGAAAAAGTTTGACTCAACTCATTGATAGCATGATCTTATAAACTCAACTTGTTTGTTTAGTTAAATGGGCTAAGTCTGAGTCCAAGGTTGTTTAGATTGCCTTGACTCATTTACACCCCTGCTCAAAATTATGATAATAACCAAGGCAAACATGAATACCAAGCCTTGTCATAGAGTAGAAGTTGTCTAACCTCAAAGAAAACCTTCTACCAAAAGGAAAATCTCCTAACTTGATGGTCAACTATAAGATCCTTGATTACCTAAGAAAATCAAGAACTCAAAAATTAATTTAAAAAAAATAATAAAACACAAAAGAAGAATAATAGAAATATTTTTCCTTAATCTCAACTCAAAGGATGGATAGTTAAATGGAGATATAATAACAAATCTCAACTTTCTTCTAACCTTTATACTTCTTGTTTTAGGGGAAGCAATAAATAAATAATATAAGGATTAAGAAGATGATTTAACGAGGGAACAAGCTAAGCATCATAGAGTAAGAAGAAGTGAAAGGGGTTGGTTGCAAGGAAGAATTACAAGGAAGAATAAAACCTTTGATACATAGGAAAGTTTTGCTAGAAAAAATAAAAGGAGGAGGAAAACATATAAGTTTGAGTGTTGGTGAATAAGATTAGATAATAAAGGCTTGGGAATATGATTTAGTCAACAAAACAAAGGGAAGGAGAGAGGGAAAAGTTGACTTGGGTGATGAAAATGGTTGTAAGAATATAGGGTGTAAGAAAGTAAATGATAAAGTATAGGGGTTGGAAGGGGTGTAAGTATGGGCAAGGTAGGGGTAAGGTAAAGCAAGGCTAGTCAAGGGGCAACATTCGTAGAACCCTGACTTGTAGAGGGGAGAGACAAGTAATGGAGATAGAGTAGGTGAGAAAAGTACATTTAAATTTTTTTTAGCTAGATAAAATCATATAATAATCTAAATAATATAAAAGTAGTTTCAATACTATAAAATATGTTTATTAGCACAAAGATATACTAATTAGAAGTTTAGGAAATCATTTGAACAAGAATAAAAAAAACTTAGAATTGCATCATGACTAGTCGACTAGTAAGGTGGATCAATAATCTTTTATGATCCCAAAAAGAATCACCTTATAGCTCAATAGATACATATCCCAATGAACAACCATATGTACAATATTTCAAAGACAAGGAGAGGTCAAAGAAAAAGGGTGAGAAATATGTATGACTTTGACGGTTATAATTTGAAACAATAAATTTAGATTTCCTTTTTTGGAACAACTTTGATGGCTCTAATTTTATTTTATGCTAACATTTTCTCTTTCTTTATTCATACATTTCTTCCTTTTTACTCGTTTTTTTTTTTACAAGACTTGATGTGTGAGACCTCTGAGCAACCATATCATTGGATTTGGAGGGATGAGTGACATTAACATCCTGGCATTAATGCACCGTTGGAGGAATGGACGAAATCAAGCATGCAATGAGTAGGCATTGGGAGTGTTGCGGTTAAAATTAAAGCTTTGACCACCTACGCCAACTGTGACCCATTGATACAACAATGGCATTAAAACCATCTACGGGTCGGTACTCCAAAAATGATATGATATCCCAACAGCATATCATTTCAACAGCGTCGAGTTCCATGTGAGAGCCACCGGTTCTGTTAGGCTAGTGAGTAGCTCTCTGCTATGAAAACAACTGCAATTTGATAGGAGGGAGATGTTTTCATTTCATGGAGTGGGCAAATCAGCAGCGAAGGGAAAAAGGAAGAGCAATTCAAATTTTCACATAACCGTACGCACAAAGGCACAGTACCGGGAACTATCGTTATTCAAATTAAACTCGGGTTTGCCTGCGTGAAAACGGCAAAATATGAAAATGCTTATTGCTTGAGGTGGTTAGATACAGCTTCCCCCATCCAAAACTTAACTCAAAACCTCCATCTTCTCAAGCCAGGCCACTTTAACCCCCTGAATCTACTGCGGGTTCAAGAAGGGCCTACCAAGGGAATCCCTTGTGGTGCCTTCTTAATTCTTCTTTCGTCTATGGACGCTCAACCTGAGTTATTGTCTGAATTAATTTTCAGTGAAAAACTTACTGAGACGTATTGAGGCCTTGTTCACCTGCACGGACAAATGAACATAAAATTAGAACACCACCTCTTAGTACTCCAATACTACAACATTCTTCCTGCATCATTCTTGGGCTTATATATAAAAAGATGATCGACCAGCATAAGCTGCCCAAGTTTTGATACACAAACAGATGCAAAGCAATCTGACAAAGGCACATTAGAGGGAAAAAAAAAACCTTTTCCATAAAAAACCACCCATAAGGGAAAATTACCATAAAAAAAAGTTCACGTGAATTTACCTCTTCATCCCAGTCAATATTCTACGTCAAATAGGCGAGCACGGTCTGTTGTATTACCACCCCACATATCATTCCCATCCATATGCCCTATAATACATCATCACGACCCAAGATGAACATAGAAGATCCTAAAAATGAGTGCGCCCCAACTTCAAATTATTTAACATTATAACAAACATTACAACGAAAAGAACAAACGTTGGCACCCGTCCCGCACCATTACCTCACAGGCAGGCCTCTTCTTTGTCGCTTTGTGTGGAGGACTTTGGGTTCAAGTTTCTCTTGGATGTTGATAAGATCAGCTTTGTATGCAGGCATGTTGGGTTTTGAGGCTTTGGGGGTTTAGGATCGGGGTGGCTAGAAGGAGATGTGTACTCCCAGACAGTTTCTATATCAATTTTCCCAGTACTTATTACTACTAGAAGACATTGAAAATGACTGAAAATTAGGCAGACAGACGGACAGGCTTTAACGAAAAACATGCACTCATGTGCATACGCACCTTGACCTCGAGATTCGCCACATAAGCTAGAATAATTCCAATGGGAACCCCAATCACGTAATACGAACAAACATTAATGATAGCAACCCTCGCTTGTGAACCACAGCCAATTGCCACCCCTGCTGAGAAGATTGTTACCATTACACAAGGCGTACGGGAAGAAGAAGCGGCAGAAAAATGCTTCAACCCTTGTAAATCTAAACAATCGATACCAAATATTTTCGCAACAAAATACATATGCGGCTCATGCCTGAACATGCACGGCGTACGGTTCATGAGATCATGCATGTCTAACTCTTGAAATTGACATGGCCACGTGTATTATTATCTACGTTAAGAACACAACTACAGTGGATGTGCACACATTCTAAAGCAATAAGTACTCATGTCAGTTCTTTCTTGCAACCCTTGAGCAAGCTATTATTAAGCATCAACCCATAGATTTCAAAGGATGTAGTGATATGGATTGCGGAATTTAGCTTCTGTCGTAGGCATTTCCCTCAATGTTCCCAGGAAAGAACGATATGTATTCAGTGGGCAAACATATTGGTAGACGCCGGTCTAGGAAGCGTTGACGCCTCCAAAATTAGGGAAGAGAACGAATACTTGCCTGAGAGCACAGGCTGAATACCATTCAACAACATTGTAAAAGCAAGTAGGAGAGAGAGCTCTGAGGCAGCTTCTGCAACTTCTGCATCACTTGTGAACAAGTATGGAATTTCTTGACCAAAGGCTAGACAAACAATGCAGCTTAATATTCCAATAGAAAATGAACTGCAGAATGATACTTTTGCTGCAAACTTTGCTGCCTTGGCATCTCCTCTTCCTAGTTCATTCGAAACTCGAACACTGATGCCACCCCCGCCCCCAACCCAACCCAACCCAACCCAAAAAAGAAGAAGATAAGGAACAGAATACTAGTTACGGTGATATCAAAGAAGCTATTGAAAGACTAGATATGGATCAGCATGGAGAGCATGTCATACCCAGTGGAAGCAAGAAAACCAAGGCATATCATTCGTTGCAATACACTGATGTTGAGGCTGAGAAATAGTCTCTTATGAGAAGGTAAAAAGGAAGAAAAGAGAGCCCCTTAATAGAAAACGATAATGCTTAAGTAATCAGAAATCATACCAGATGGAGAAGGCAGATATAGATACTGTTGCATTTTCTGCAAGTCCAGCTACTAGGACAAGAACAGCGGAGTACCACAGCTGAAGGCTGGTAAATATTGGAAGGCAAAAATGAGAACGTTTTACACAACTTTTTCCGACAGCTAATGATAGGCACGCACTCCAGATGGGGCAAGCTTAATAAGAGAAAAAACATTAGGAAGTGCAAATAAGCAAAAAACTTAAAAGGAGTGTAAGGCGGCCAAAGCTAATTTGGTTAAACATTAATTACTCCCGGCACCCGCACGGCACATATAAGCTGCACTCGCACCGAAAAACTTACCAAATCATAAATCCAGAGGAAATAGATAACTTCACGGCAGGCAACATATCATTAAAAGCAGCATTAGAGAATCCCTTCCATGTATTGGGACACCAGCCTCCAAAGACGTAGATGAACTCGCCAAAAATAAGTGCCCAAGATCCTATGATCATGGAACTCATAGCACCAGGCACCCCCCAGTTCAATTTGTAGACAGCAATCCATGACATAAGTATAATAAGTACAAATGAGAATGAAGATAGCCACCCGACGATCATGTTCTTTTGTTGTGCTTGCAGATACATTTGAATAGTAGCACCAAAAACATAACAAAAAACAGCAGGAATGAACCATAGGGAAATGCTTTCAGCTGCATCAGCTATCTCATCTTCCTGTCCTAGTAATTTATACAAGGGTGTGGCAAATATAAAGACAGGAAGCAAGACTGTTGCTGTTACAAGATCAATAATCCATGACCGTTGCAAGTAAATGCCCAACATATGGTATTGCTTGGCTCCAAACGCTTGACCACAGAGGGTTTCAGTTGCACTTGCCATTCCTTGCTGAGGAAATAAACAGAATCCATATTACGTCCAAATCTCAAATCTTGGATAGAAAAATTGGGACAAAGATGTAAGATTCTACACTACACAGTAGAAATTTCAAATCGGCAGCACGACCATCTCTAATAACATAAATATCGCCACCTAATTCAATTATCTAGTCTTCAACTACATATTAAGAATGGTGATTTCAAGTAATTAAGGCTGACACATCTATTTTATAAGATTGATAAGACATGCACTCGACCTCACAAATCACACAAATGATTAAAAAAATTATAAGATTTGTTCATGATGACATATTTTGTTGCATTGCACAGCCGTACAATCTATCACCACAAGTAGATGACAACTGATCGGTTCTTAAGAGGTTTAGCATACTCGAATTTCTGAAATAATATAACCTAAATTTATGGTACCAAAATCTGATAAGAAAGGTAAGGCTGTGGCGTATCATTTAGCTTTTTCTGTTGGCATCTTATATGAGTTGTTGAGTTTGAAGTTCATAGAACTATGAAATCAGTTCAATATCCAAAACTAGTGAGCCTCTATCAAGCTCTTTTTGCAAAGTCCTCGCTCTTCTGCTACCATGAAAGTAACAATTGGTATCAAAGTCATACTAAGAGATTTAATAGCCTAAGGTTGTCTATCCAAGGGAGAAGTAGACAAGAAAATAAGCTCCACAAAACACAAATAATCCTCTTTTTACCCTATTCTCTGCAATGGCCTCCAATGGCTTTTCTTTGGCTACTCCTATATTTATGAACAGGTGAAAATGAAATGTAAGTCCTCTCTGAGGGCTTCTGATTTATGGGATGTTGTGAAGACTAATGAGATGAAGTGTTTAGCACATAATGACCGGTTGGTAGTGGCTGCTCACATCACATGGCTGCACATGAAACCTTGTTCTAGAAGCTGAACGTAACCTATAATATTTCCAAAGTTGAAACGATGACTAGCTAGGATCCCAAGGGAGTGGAGATACAATGTTCAGGTAGAAACTCCAAGAGAAAGAAGCTTGTGTATGATTTTTATGCCCCTCGAATTAATCAGAATTTGTTTGGTGTTGACCAATGCAAGAACTTCTCGGCTATGCCCTAAACCTTTTGCTATTCTAGAAGCAACAATAACAAATTGAAGTTAATAAAAGTTCAAGATTTTATTAATAAGAAATTGTGATAGATGAGATCCGCTGGTTTAGCCTACTGCAAGGGTTCAAGTCTCATCTCCTCCTCCTCCCTGGGCGTACTCTTTATGGACCAACAAAAAATTATATTAACAAATGAAAGGACGTATATAATATGCATGGACCAATAAGTACAAAGTTACCTAAAGGGTAGTGGATCTAAAATTTACGTTCGAGAGACAGATATTTATACATGAATAAAATAATCAGGAATTCATGTACAGCTAACAGTTGAGCCAATAAGGACAGAAGAGAAGATGCTGCATATAAACTTGGAACCCAGATGATGATGCTCCCAAGGTGAAGAGAAAGAAGGAAAAAAAAAACAAAGAAAAAGAAAAAAATTACACAAATATAGCAAGCAATACTAACGCTAAAGAAGAGAAACCCTTACCAGAATACCATTTGCAAAGCGTACAGCTATTGTTTCTACGAGGGCATAAGCAGCAAGATCCAATGCACTTATATGCCCAATAAATGATTGTGTCACCACCAGTCCTCCAAATGATGTTGTGCGAGCTAATATGCCTGGAACTGCAATCCTCCATGTTGTTTTGGTTTCTGTCCATATCCTTCCCTTTAGATCAGCTGGTTCAGCCTGAGGTGCAACTAATCTCGATTCCAGCTCATTATCCATCATTCTGCCTCAAGAAAAGGAAGATGTGTGTCATTCAACCGACTGTTACTCAATAATTAGATAGCAGTTTGGATAAGGAGCTGGAAGAATGCAAATGCAGAAACAGGAAGGCACAAGAAACTTTGAGCTGAAACTCTTTCGAAGTGAAGTTTCTTATTTTTTTTATTCAGTGGATCACACTCTGGAGACAATTTGTTTCTTCTACATACAGTCCAAAAATTATGGTCCAGTTTGGCGCCTGCAGCAGGCAGCAGCAAGTCGAGTGCAAAGAACAAAATTTTGCTATTAGGTCTCCTTCAGCATCAACATCGTACACCACAGCTGTACTTTGGTGCGAGCAGTTAATCAAAGGAATGACAAGAAGATATTAAAATTGTCACATGCTTTTAGATATTGTTCAGGATTAGAGGCATGTCAAACCAAACTGAGGAGTGTTAGGGGAAATGGAAATTAGGACAAGATTGTCTAGTATCTAAGGCGTGTAAAAGACTATTATAAAGGTGATATTGCTGCAACAACTCACCCCCGAGATACAACTCTCTTAAGATATTGTGTGTATAGGCTATGAAATCGGGGGATGTTGGAATAATTTAAGGAGTTAGTATATTCTGGGAAATTTACAAGTATTTACATATGGAATGTGTTCGGAGTTTATATAATCTAAGAAAATCACATTTATTTATTTTCTTCATGTTTCTGGTCTCATGTAAATGTGCAGTAAAGAAAATATATAATACAAGAATGTGCTTCTTCTTCTTACTGATGAAGATCTCCCTATCAAGTTCTTAATTCATTCAATTTGAAGTCCGAACCCAGGTTCGAGCTCCCCTTCTCATTAATCTCATTTGACGCACCCTACAACCTAATCCACTACGCCAAATCGAGGCCCGAGATCAACCCCGCATACACCATCGGTCACCAAAAGTGTAAAGACATTTGCAGGGCCGACATTCACAGATAAGTTAGCTATTTCTAAATCCCACCGGCAGCACCACAAAGGCAACAGCTTCAGCTTCTCATATGTTGGTATTGACAATGGGAATACAACTCTAGAACAGACGAGGACTCTTTAATGGAGGAATAATGTCGGAATCAGGACAACATCTGTTTTAAGGATAAAAATTATAGTCAATCCATAAATCTTCATAAAAACATCCTCTTATAAACAAATATGACTTTGTTATGAATAAAATTGCTAAAAAAGAGAAATCAAACTCTAGAGTCCCTTGATCAAGTGCCGAACACAGTTGACTTTATACATCATACGGTACATGTTGCAATTCTTCTCCTCTCTGCATGATACAATACAAGTGATAGCAGCTGACCTTATGTATCATATGGCTTACAATTCCTATTTTTTGCATTTCATCCCGACAAATTAAGACTAGCACTGATAAGAGCTGTAACAAGTCAAACTAAGGGGATGATAAGACCTGTAACAAGTCAACTTAGGGGACTATAAATGCTTTATAGTTATGAGAAAATAAATGAAGAGAGCAGCAAAATTAACTACCAGGGAATAGTTTGAGTGCTGCGGCTTGCGGCCAATCAATTTTCCCGCAAATATTTGTTGAAGATTGGACGGATGATGAATTGATGGAGAATCAAATAGCATTTTATTCGGAGGGAACCTTGAATGGGTGGGTTAAGTGTGGAAACTACACAGTGAATCAGTTGGTTACGTTTTTGGGTCTTAATAAAATAAGATCTTATATACCAATGATGTAGTGTTTGACCCAACCACTAATTGTGACGCCTTATGATAAATGTGATATCTATTTATATGTTCGAAGGAGGAGTAGTTATTGATGTTAGTTGTTTACTTATTTACTTATTTATTTATAATGAATAAAGATTTTATTAAGTTATTTACGACGAAACGAAATTGACTTATGGACAGTGATGGAGCCAGTATAGAGCACATGAGGTCGCTTGACCCATGAAATATTCTATAAATATATATTATATATAAATAAGAGAAGTATTGTAGCACAAAAGTGTCCTTACTATAGTGGTTGAACCTCCTTTATATTAAACCGGAGGACGTGGGTTCAATATCCACTGGTCTTATGGATATCATTATAAAAACCACTTTCTCCATCTTCTACGATGGATTTGGATGGGCTGCTAATTACTTGCCTAAACAAAACTAAGGAGTGCGACTGCAGAGGCGATACAAGCCACTAACTGACCCATATGTCTATCATTCCCCTGTCACAGACATAAAATGGGCATGGCATCTCCCCATTTGAACATTACGAAACACATGCCTCTGAATAACAGCAAGAATCCCTACACGGACTATACACCTCTTACAATAGGAAAAAGAAAAAAAAATCGGCATCTCCAGAAATCATGCAGGAGTAGAGTTAAAACCAATTTTCCAACAGCCTTTTCATGATTATAGCAATTCTAAACCCATGCAACTGAAGCTTCATCTCGCTTGAGGCCCTACTTACGAAAAATAAAAAATAAGGACTCCCTACTCTGAAAAGAAACATAAAACCCCGACCAAATATTGCTCACACTCCCGATCAATTTTAGCTGAAAAACAATCTCCCACAACCCTTTCCTTGCCTCCCTCCACCCACACTGCTACAAAAAGAACCATAGACAGCAGTGCAAAATAAAGAAGGTTGTTGGAAAAAATTAGTCTTGTAGGCTACAACCATTTATACTATAGAAGATAGTTCAAAACATAGTTGTCTATAACGAAAGAAAAAAATAGCATGTTATGGGAAATTATAGATGACAGTTGTGTCTTTAAAAACGACCGTCTATAGTCCCACATAGATAACAATTTTCAATAACAATTGTTGTATAAAGTTTAATGTTCATTATGTATTGAACTATATGCGGCGGTTTTAAACTATAACAACCATCTATGTGTGAATATAGATGAAAGTTTTGTTCACAATTGTAGTCTAAAGTGTTTCACAATTTTCCCGCTAAGGAATAGATGATGATTGTGGTCTCAAAACTGCTATCTATATTGTAATTTTTTTTTAAATGACATTACACTTGTTTCTTGCACCAATCACAATTTCATGCACAAAAAAAGCTACATACATTTCCAATTGATATACTTATAATCTACATTTTGCACTATATATTTACATCATTTGGCCACATAATATGGTTTAGTATAACATAAATACACATCAATCTTTCACTTATAGCATCAATCGATCTACATTAAAATTATTTACATCAACTACTTATATGAGTAATAAAAATTGAACAAACAACCGAATTTTCAAACAAGATAGGAAATATACATACTTTTGATAATAAGACATTGATCACAAATGAATGGCATTATCATCTACTTGGTATCTCTAGTTTTCATGGGTTTAGCAAAAGCTCTATCATGTGGACTAAAAAATACCAAGAAAGATAATAAAGACTTTTCTTATGGACTCATAAGATTGTCATCTTCATTATAACCATCAAATGTCGTACTTGCATTAAACCATCAAAGTAATAATTATGCATATATTTTAACAACACAATGATCATAAATATATGTCATTCACTAATTTAATATACAATTTCAACAATTAAGGCATGTTTCCCAAAATTCACAACATTAAAATACTTTATATTATATTTACATACATAATTCATCTATATCGTTTTACATTATGGAGTCTACCTTCCTTATGCAAAAAGTCGGCTTTAAGTACACAAAACACCTCTTCGTGATCATCTTGCACATAAACATCATTAGGAACACCATCAATATTAATATTAGACGAGGAAGATAGGTTTGTACTCAACACATTATCCCCTTCTATGTCATCATGACATTTCTTTGATGATAAAACTATGGACCATTTTTTATCAGCTGGATTGGTAACATATAATGTTTATTTAGCTTCTGAGGCCAATATAAATGAGTCATTTGTATCACTAAGTCTAGAAAGATCCACCCTTTTTAACCTTTCTTCCTTAGTAGAAATACTATTTTGATTGTGAACCCATTTGCTACTAAATAAAGGAACCCTAAAAGGGGTTTCATCTAATAGCTATATACGCTAAATCACCCTACACTAAGTCTTGGATGCATGAATGTGATTTTTTTCTCTACCACTTGCTACATGCAAAACTTTAGATATTATACTCACACCACTATTTAACATGATATTCTTGTCATCTTGTTCTTTCATTTAGAAAGTACTACCATTAATCACGTATGAGTTGTAGCACAATACTTTTTGAGTTGGGGGTGGTGATAACCGATACAAATTAGTATCAAGATAAAACACTTGTGATGCCAACCACTCCAAAAATGAATTATTTTGTTTCTTTGATAACCATTTCTCACTTCTATATGGATTTGAAGCCTTGATCATATCCATGTGTTGCTGCACAAATGGTTGGATATTATTTGTATTGTGAAGCACATATGAATGAGTTTGCCTCAATGTGTTAGAATCACCAATTTTGAGGACCCAAAATATTTTACTCCCTTTTGTTTCATACTGTCATGGTTAAGGAAGACCTACTGTATTAATATTTGGTAAGAACTCACAACAAAATTCAGTCACCTCCTCCACTAGATAAGCCTCATTAATGCATACTTTTGGTATAATTGGGTTCCTCATATAAAATTTTAAGAACTTCATGAATATATCTAGAGGTGGTAAACGGGTCATCTTGGTTGGGTTAGGGTCAGGTTGATATGGGTCCAGTCAACTTTGGGTTACTATACAATCAAGTTGGGTTTGATTTCGGGTCTAATTTGGTTCGGGTGTGTTTCAAGTTGTACTACTTTGGGTTAGGTTTGGGTTTGATTCGAGTTAAGTGACAGGTCTGGTGTGATTCAAGTCGGGTCGATACCAAGTTTGTCAGGTTTCTCGGGTTTAGGTCTATATTGGGTTTGATTCTGGTCTACAGAATTTGGGTAAGGTTTGGGTCACTATATGGGTCGGGTGTAAATTGAATCAACTTAGTGTCAGATCTATTGGATTTTTCAAATTTAGGTCTATAGATTTTGGTTAAAATCAAATGGCTCAAATTGGGTATTATTTATAACAGTACGATCGAGATCAAGTTGGAACTTGCATGAAATAAAATTATATCAAATTATTTTTTAATTTTTATAAAATTAACTTTAAGAATTTTTAGAACACCAATAAAATCTTTGAACACACCGCCATCACAAATTAAAATAAGAGGATTTTTTCCCTATCCATAATAGTACGACCTTATCCTATTACTATTAGTTTGGTTTTAACTTCTTTTGCTACGGATTTTTAACTTTCACAATAAATAAATATGTAATAAATGAAAATCACAATCATCAATAACTTTGTGAAAAATGAAATATCAAAGTTGTCCTATGATTACAAACCTTACACCACTTCCAACGAATTTGTCTCAATGCCTCACTTAGTAAAATAATACTCCGTCATAGCACACTAAATTTTGTATTGCATGTCTAATGTCTTAAAACAATTATCTATATTGTAAATATGTCGCTAGATATTTATTATGGTCACAACATAGCTAATAAGTGATAATACATCGCCTTTTACACCTCAAATCGCGATTCTAATTTTCATGATTTCCTACATTGCTTTCCCTGCATTGTTCATGTTCAATTTGCATCAACAAGCATATTATCTATTTCCTTCGTTCTTATAGTTTCTTACATGATGGACCATGTCATTCCTTTGTTAATTATTTCCTTCCTTGATATTATGGCATGATATTCTAGTAGCAAGTGCATGGTATCCTTAATAATATTCTTTGGTTACTGAATTAGTGTCGAGTCCTTTGATCTCCTCATATTTCAATTCATCCAAATAACCCATATTAGTGTACATACCATTTCTAACATCTCATCATCTAAGTGTTAGATTATGAAATATACCCAATTAAATTGATTGCCTTTTCATAGTATATAACTTCACTATGGATTATCATCATCCAAATAAAACACATCGGTAATCGGACAATCATTAATCTCATGCACCAAAGCCTAAGTTGGTTGTTCACACACTTCACACATTGGTCCATTCGTAACTTTCTCAACCAGCCTATTTTTAGTTAATAGCTACTCCTTACAAGCATTTGATTCTTTGAAGTATTAATCTTAATTTGATATTCTTAGTGATGACTGTGAGGTGCTAGATTTGTTGTCATTGCAAACTTGATGATGATGATGACTCATCCTTGGCTCCCTTTAGATCTTTTAGCTTAATATCACGCCTATCTAATATTATCCCTAGTTGGTTGTAAATTTAATAAAGCTTGAAAATATCTAATAATTTCATAGGTTGTAAAATAGGTCATAATAAAATTGTATTCTATTGATAAGAGCCATGATCTAATAATTTCATGATATATCTCACATATGTTGCATTTCAATAATTATAAACTCATTTTCTAATCTAAACCATTTGGATGAAGTCAAAAATAACTTCTATTATGGCTTACTCATGCATCCTCTGATACCCATATATCTGACTCATCTTCAACTCGTCACACACAATCTTCTTCCAATAGGTGTTTCCTCTAACATACTCTTTATCCTTGATTTGTTATGAGAGAGGAGTTGAATTGACTAAGGCCTAAAAAGCCCATATATTCTTTATCTTTTCAATTTTTACTTATATTGACCATAGCTGTTAATATTTAATGTGATTTCTATATATTTTTAAAGTCATTTACTCCTTGTTAAATTACAACTAAATTTATCAAATTGGATTAATTAGTTTATAACCACATATGTATTTGCTCTTTATATTTATAAGTTTGGCAACAGAGATGTTTGATGTGGTGTTAAATGGAATGGATTAGAATTTCTAGTAATGTGTTGTCATAGATTTTATGATATGCTAAGATACCATTATATTAGGGAAATTCAATCTACAATATGAAAATATTAAATATTCATATTTAAAAGAAATAAACATCAAAATAAACACTAGAAATAAAATTTATTTAATGAGTTAACTCAATTTTATGGTTGCAATTATTATAAATATCTCACTTGTCATTAATTTAATTACAAAACAAAACTTATCGTCAAAGAGGCACATTTTTAAGTAAATTTATAAAATTATAACTTAGTTACCTTTTTATATTAGTAATTAATTTATTATACCATAATTTCATAAACAAATTGACATATTATCTTTCAAGTTTCAATCAATCTTGATTTTTAAGCTCCAACATTATTGATCATCCAATAAAAAAAAAAGTTAAGAGCACACATGCAAAAGATAAGGTGAGCATCCAATGAATTATTCTTAATGATCTACCAATTTTGCAAAGAAACAAGTTTTAGCAAAAATAATATATTTAATTAATTGAGTACAAAATAATGAGTTCAATATTTATGAATTAAAATTTCACTAAAATGAGAGTAGTTTTTTAAAATAAAATGAATAAATATTTCTTTAGTTAAAATAAATTAAAAAAAGATATAATTTACATATGTGATGGGCTACTAGTCTATTGATATTATGAATTAAGGAGTAAAAAAGCATATTACAAATGCTAAAGCTATAATTAACCTAAAATTTTAAAATGAGTACAAATATATATACTATCACAAAATATCACTAATATACCAACTAACAAATATTGTCAAAGGGAATTAGTATTATAAAGTATAAAGATATAAATGTTAAACATGTTGTGAATAAATTACATATATAATTTAGCCTTAAACTTTAATTAGGGTTAGAAATACAAATAACTTGTATCTTTGAATTAAATGATAATTATAATTAATAATAAAATTATATCTATTATTATTAAATTTAAATACTATGAGAAAATAAAATTAAAGCCTTAAAATGATTAAATTTTATTTAAAAGTCTCATTTTTGACTCATTTTATTAAATAATAAATATTTTTTTAAATATGTCCCCTCTTAAATATTTCACATACTTCTTATTTTTCTAAGCCTCTTAATTTTATATAAATTATAATGAGATATTAGTTAAATTATTTATAATTTTCTAGTAACTTTCTTTTTTTTTCTTCTTCTAATATTTCACCTAAATCTTATTCCCCCCAATATATATATCTTATTTTCCCTCCGAATCTAATATATCACTTATCAAATATATCTCGTACGTATAGCCGATACTATATCTAATGTTTCTAATGTCTATAAGTGATTTATGTTTTTAGTTTATCTCAAACAATTTTTTCTAAATGTTAAAACTATTTTTTTATAATTTAAGATAAATTTTATTCAAAAAATTAGATTGAATTATCAATACAAATTATTCTATTTTATTTCAATTGAAGTTTGAATATTTTATTTCTATACATAATCTATGAATTTCTTGGTAGTGATGGCATGAAGCCTCTTCTTTGGTAAGACGTTGGAGTCCTGCACCTTTTGTTTACTTTTCAATGTTTTCATATAGTCCTATAATTTTTTTTACCTCCTACCAATAGTATTTGATTGGTGTACTACTTTTTAGGTGTGTTGAATAATGAAATTAAAGTTGGTACTCTTGTTATGTAGTTTATTTGGCTTGGAATAATTTTAATAGCTTTTTCATTGTAAATTGTAGATCCAAATATTGGATGATAAGTAGAAAGCCTGTGTAAGTGGGATCAATCATTTGAATCATATTAAAATAGTACATAATGGCTTCTAAAATGAAGTATATCGTGGAGTTTTAATTGTTGAGCTACACTTGGGTTCGATTTGGAATTGTTATGTTGAGAGTAATTTTTCTTGGCTCATTAGCACACCTATACTAGTCTACTACTCAGTAGTAGACTCACATTCACTGTAGTAGTTAGAGGCTCAGAGTGCCCCATTTGGTTTTGGTGTGAATCATGTGATTCAAACCAAATAGGCAGAAAGTTTCTACTTTATAGTAACCACGACCACTAGTCAGTAGTCACTCCCTCCTTCCCTCCCTCGACTCACTCCTTTCTCTCGTTCCAGGCTTCTAAATCCCCGATCCCATCTCCTCCTGTATTTTGACTCTTTCCTCGACTCACTATAGAGTCCAAACTTCACCTCCACTCCTCTATCTCATCTTGACAAACACCCAACACCTGAAGCTCTATGTTTGATGGCCTTATGCCCCATCGTCGAGCTTGAACCTTATAATTATGTTCGGCTCTATTTTGATCTAATTTCCATTTCATTTCATTCCATCTCCTCCTCTCCTCTATTTTATTTTCAATCACCATTAACCTCCTCTTCTCGACGCCACTTTCCTTTTCCTCTAATATGGATGATTCTATGGTTTGTTGGCCAGTGATGTGAATAGTGGCCCATGATATGATTTCCACAAAGCAAATCTTTTGCAACCAGTCGACGACCTCCAGCGTGTTCGTGTTCATGGCTGCAGTGGTTCGGAGGTGAGGTGAGTCTTAATTTTATTTTTATTTTGTTTAAAATTTCTCTTGCTAATAGGCTTAGATTATGGTAATCTGATTAGAGCACACTTGACTTTGTGACTTGTTTTGATATATAACCTATATTATAATAATCTATTTGTTTCTGGTCAAAGATGATGGTCGATTGGAAATAACTTGTATGTTTAGCATGTAAATAGTGTAGTGCGTATGGATATGTGTATGGTTGATGTTGATTCTATTTCTGTTGAAGATGATGACAAATATTAATATCAGTCCTGCTACTCCTGCTGTCCTGCACATATAGTATTGGCACAATATGTTATGTGTGTGCAAATTACATGTTAGCCTGTGTTGTCTGTTTAGCTTGCAAATAGTGCAGTGCGTACGGAAATCATGTTTATCTATTTTAAGTTAGGCAATATGGCATATGTGTTTGGAATTGTCTAATGTTTGCACACACATGACAATATTTGTTTGTTTAACACACAAATAGATTACATGTTTAGCATAATATGTCATGTGTGTACAGATTACATGTTAGCATATGCTATCTATTTAGCACGCAAATAGTGTAGTGCGTACGAAAATCATATTTGTTTGTTTTAAGTTAGGATAATACATCACGTGTGTTTGGAATGTGTCTAATGTTTGCACACACATGACAATATATGTCTGTTTAGCACACAAGCAGATTACATGTTTAGCATAATATGTCATGTGTGTGCAGATTACATGTTAGCATGCACTGTCTATTTAGTATGCAAATAGTGCGGTGCGTATGGAAATCATATCTGTCTGTTTTAAGTTAGTACAATATGTCATATGTGTTTAGAATGTGTCTAATGTTTCCACAAACATGACAAGATCTATCTGTTTAGCACGCAAATAGATTACATGTTTAGCACAATATGTCGTGTGTGTGCAAATTACATGTTAGCCCGTGATGTTTGTTTAGCAGGAAAATAATGCAGTGTGTATAGAAATCATATCTGTCTTTTTAAAATTAGGACAATATGTCATGTGTTTTTGGAATGTGTCTAATGTTTGCACACACATGACAAGATCTGTCTATTTAGCACGCAAACAAATTACATGTTTAGCACAATATGTCATGTGTGTGCAGATTACATGTTAGCCTGGGATGCTCCTTATGTATAGTTTTAAGTTTTAACACAATATGTCATGTGTGTGTAGATTACATGTTAGGTAACCTATTGCATGGAAATAATATGTCTGTTTAGCACTCATATAGCCTTTATAATCCTTCCAACCTTTATCTCACTCTCTGTTTTAAGTCATTGATATTTTAATTATTGTGTATAATTGTATTTATTTATTGTAGTTATGGAAGCTAGAAATTATGATGCTAGTAATATTCTGGATTCTGAATTTCAAGGAGCATATAAGAAAAGGAACTTAGTTTGGAAAGAATTTCTGAGGCTTAAAGGAAATGAGACCAAGGATGGAAAAGATAGGGCACTTTGTAGCCATTGTAAGGTGGCTTCTTTCATTGCTAGTTCACATTATGGAACAATAAATCTAAAAAGGCATCTTGATAAATGTCCATCATATCAACAGACTATGAAAGTAGAATCTAATGTTTATGACCAAAGGATCTATAGACATCTATTAGTAAGGACTATCATCAAACATGGGTATGCATTCTCTTGGTTTGAACACAAAGGCATTAGAGAAATTCATGCATACTTGAATAATAAAGTTAGAACCATTTGTAGAAATACTACAAAATCGGACATATTAGCATTGCATTCAAACTTGAAAATTGAGCTTAAGAAATATCTTCGTAGCATCCATGGTGTATTTGTCTGACTTTTGATATGTGGATTTCTTGTCAAACCGAGGGGTATATGTGTTTGACTGCTCATTTTATGGATGATAATTGGAATTTTAATTGTAGAGTATTGAATTTTCATCATATAGAAACATCACATATGGGACAAATCTTACATAATTCAGTGTTAAGTTTGCTTCAAGATTGGGGTATTGAGGATAAGCTTTTCTCTATCACATTGGATAATGCTTCTAGCAATGATAAAATATAATATCGTTTGAGAAATACACTAAACGATCAAAAAAATGTGTTGCATGATGGCATTTACTTACATGTTTGGTGTGGTGCTCATGTTTTGAATCTCATTGTTAAGGATGAGCTTAAGGTGATAGAGGATATTGTTGTTAAGATTAGAGATAGTGTAAAATACATCAAGTGGTTAGAATTGAGGAAGACTACATTTTGAAATTGAGTGAAATTAGCTTGGATATAAGATACTAAAGCCTTATGGCTTGATGTTCCCACAAGGTGGAACTCAACTTATTTGATGATTGATAGAGATATTATTTATCGTAATGGATTTAAGGAGATGGTGGTTTTTGACCCTTGTACAAGCATTTTCCAAGACCTCAAGAGTGGGACATGCTTGAAAAAATTGTGATATCTTGGAACCATTTTATGATATTACTAAGTTATTTTCTGGTAGTCAGTATCACATGGTAAATTTGTATTTTGAGAATGTATGGAAGATCGAAACGCTTTTAAATGAGTTGGTAAAGGGTGATAATGAAGTGTTAAGGAAAATGGCTATAGAAATGAAAATTAAATTTGATAAGTATTGGGCTAACTTAGATGGGAATGAATATGGTACATTATTTGCTTTTGTCGTGATTCTTGATCCTCGTTGTAAGTTGGATTTTCTAAAGTATTGCTATCAAAAAAATTATTTTAGGATGGAAGAAGGGCTTCTTTGAAGGTTAGTGATGTGCGGTTTAAGTTAGGGATGCTCCTAGTGGAGTATCCTTTAGTCAATGATGGAGGAGGTACTTGCAATATATTTTGTGAAACATCATCAACATTAGACACTAACACCATTGGTTCTACTCACAAGTGCAAATTTGATTTCTCTACTGTAAGTTTACATTTCTCACCTTCCATTAACCTTTTATGCCTTTCCTTTCCTTTGATTTTGATTTTTTATTATATTTATATTCAATTAACTATTATATATATATATATATATCCATTTGTTTTTGTAAGTTTTAGGGTTTTGATGAAAACGAGATTGCATACACTTATAATAAAAAGACAAAGTTAGATAAGTATCTAGATGATCCTAGAATGGACTGCAAAATCAAGCTGAACATTCTTGACTTTTAGAGAGAGAATGAGACTCAATATGGAGAGCTTTTACATCTAGCTAGAGATATCTTAAGTGTGCCCCTCACAACTGTTATATCAAAATCAACTTTTAGCATTGCAGGTAGGATTTTAAATACGTGGAGAAGCTCGTACTTGCCTGAAAATATTAAAGCGTTGATAACTACTCGTAGTTGGTTGTATGGTTTTGAAGGTAGTGCTTTTAAGGCTTTCATTAACTTATTTGATTCTATATTATAGTAAAAATTTAATGTGTTATTGTTTCTATAGCAACTGAGGAATATGAATTTGTTGGTTGCAATGTGGGGTGGGATGGAGCTAACTCCCCTACTAGACACCCTTAATAACGTCCATAGGTAACATTTTACTTCTTTATATAAGTGATAGTTAAGTATGTAGCTTTTATCTAAATGGAGTGTATTTAACTACATGCTTTTTCACTATAGGGAGGACTACACCGATATTTTTAAAGAGGTTGCAAAAAAATTTTAATGTTGTAAGTTTCATAGGTTGCTTTTAGTACTGATATTAACTTTAATAGGTGAAAGTTTACTTCTTTATATGTTGTTGTGAGAAGGTTTTTAGTGTTTCAGGTTTTATAAAAATAAGTCTTTGAATTAATGATGTGGCTTCTTTGATCTTCTATAGGTTATATTATTAGCTTTTGTATTGTTATTATCTCAATCAGATCTTCCCTTAACAAATAAAGGGGTTCAAGTTTAATTTGGAGCTAACAATGGGGTGATACTATCTTTTTTTTTATTTTATTTGATTGTTATATAAACCTCAGATTAAGGTGTGTGACTTGTTGATCTAATGTTTGTGTAACAACATATATGGTGATGGTTAGGAAATGTCTTTCTCTTGGTATTATAACTATCCCATAGGACATCTTTTGCCTTTTAGATTATATATTTCTTTATTTCTAGTAAGTATTTTTTGGTTACTTACCTCAAGGCCAAGGATTCAATCAAAGAGAGGTATTCACCTTCCTCTATTGAAGAGAGGATCAAGTATTCATTATAGGTGTGTTATCAGTGCTTTAGTTTTCTTATTTACACTTGTTTGGACTTCTATTATATTTATTTGTTAGTAATTGTCAACATATTTAATATTATCGTGTATTTTGTATCATGCAATAAGCGTATGATGAAATGTTAAATTTGATTGTCAGGTCCTCATGAATTATTAATATAATGCCATATTGCTCTTCTTCTTCTTCGTATTTTGGTATCACTATTTATTTGAGTTTTTTCTTATTCATCACCATTTTGCATTTATAATGTTTAGAAAATTATTTGTAAAGAACTATATTTGAGGATTAGTTCTCCTACATTAATTTTTTATTTCATTTTATAGAAACGCGAGTTGGTACATCACCTCATATGGCACAACCATATAATCTATTCCATCATGTTTGAAGTATTCTATGAGTTCAAGCATTGAAACCATTTAAGATCGATACTTAGTGGCCTTTCACTTGTATGGTTGTTTCTATAATGTATTTTGTGCTAATTTTGTTTTGATGGATGAGAATGGAATGTTATTGACTTATAAAGGTAATGCAATAGATTATGAAGGTTACATTTGAGTCTATGGCCACCTTCTATCATGAATATTCATTACTTGGATTGTAGATCCCATCCTATTAGAATTTTTCTAATATAGATTATATATATACCACTATATAATGGTTCTGAAATTAAATTGAAGGGTTATGCTCATAAGTTCTAGATTTTATAAGTTTATTGATCCGTAATTAATTTTTTATTATTATGGTCTAGAGTGTCGAGTTGAAGTTGTAGGAAGTTATCAAACAAAGTGAAGCAAAAATCTTAATTTATGCCTATAAATGTTTGCATTCATTGACATTGTTTCAAAAATTGATAAGTATATGGAGTTAAAAATATCATATATGAATAATAATAACCAATTATTGGTTAGAGTATGGTTCGGGTCAGTTTGGGTTCGGGTTAGAGTTTGGGTCGGTTCAATTTTAGGTTAGAGTTTGGGTCGGTTCGGGTTCAGGGTGTGTTTGGTTTGGGTTATTATTAATTTGCGTCACTTCAATTTGGATCAATTTAGATTTGGGTCATTATCAGGTTAGCTAAATTCTGGTCGGGTCCGGATTGAATCGGGTTGTTTTAGGATTTCAGGTTACGACTTGGTTTTATTTTTCAGGTCACTATTGGGTTTCAAGTTAGGTTATTTAGGTTGGGTTAGTTGGGTTGGGTCAACTTTACCAAGTCTAAATATATCAAATACATACATCCAATGCAAATGAACTAGCCAACATAATTTAACCTCCTTTACCAAGTGTATGGTTAATTACATCATAATCACAAAGAAAGACAGGGGAAAGTACATATCAATTTAAAAAAATATATATAATCACAATCTCTTCTAAAAATGTGTCCAATCTCCAAGGGTCAATGGAATTAACACAAATTTCCTTAAAAAAGAAACAAAATTGAGTAATAGCACTACAACACTATTGGGAAAAATGGAGTGTATAGCTACCAACAATAAATCTTGAATGATAAAATGATTATTGTGTGATTTAATGTCCACAAACTTCAAACTTTTCATTGAAGCAAGACTCTTGATGTTTGATGAATGTCCTTATAGAACCTTCACTCCGTTCAAACACTCACACAAAGAAAAGTTCTCTTTTTTAGAAAGAGTATAACATGTGGGAGGTAAAAAAAGTTCTCTTCTCCACATTCTAAGTGTGAAAATATGTTCTTGTGCCCATCTAAATGAGGTCCAACCTAGCATTAACACAGTCCTTAGTCTTATTTTGCACATTTAGAAGTGTACCAATTATATTATTAGATACAGTCTTCTCAATGTGCATCACATTAAGATAATGTCGCACATATAAGTTTTTATAATATAGAAGGTTAAAGAATATTTTCCTCTTCTTCCACCCATGGTGGAAATTTCTTGTTATTTTTTTAAAGGCACATTTAATTCCCTAATTATTTCAAATACATGGATTTCCATGAGTGGATTTGGAGCTCTTGCTTCTTTAACTTCTCCATCAAAACTTTTTCTTTCTATATGATAATGATAATTTGTAGGCAAGAACGTATGATGTCTAAGATAGGCGGTCTTCTAACTATTCGGTAACTGAAAAAAGTCAATGTTATCTTCACAAATAATGCATACATAATCTCCATGCAACTATAACTATAAAGATTACCATATTTAGGAAACTCATTTATTGTACAAAATAACATAGCTCTCTAGTTAAATGACTCTTAGACATGTGCATCAAACACTTTAACTCCATGATCCCATGTATACTTCAAATTCTTAATAAGGAGAGCTAGATAAACATTAATATCATTATCAAGATAATTTGGACTTGATATAAGCAAATAAAACATCATCCATTTTTTCTTCTTATGGGAGATTATATGTCACTAATATAACCAGCCATAAACTATAGTTTGTATTTCTATTGAAATGATTCATTCCATCTAAGCAAAGTACAAAATGCAAATTTCTAGCTTCAAAACTAACTTTAGGGAATTTGGTACAATCATCTTCTACTAAGGAGAATCGATAGGATGTCTAAGATTGCCATCAAAAGTCCTCTATTTCACATGTCACATAAGAATTTTTGCATTTTCTCTATTACTAAACATACATTGGAGTCTTGGTATGATTGCAAAGTACCACAACACCTTATTAGGAACTTTATCCTTTTTGAATCGTGAAATTTGACACTTAGGACATGTATCCAATGAAACATATTCATTGCAATACAAAATGCAATCATTATAATAAGAATGATTTTTTTCATAATTCAAGCTAATAGAGCAAATAATCTTTGTTGCTTTATATATCCTATAAGGAAATACATTGTCCTACCCAATCATCTATTTCAACTACTATAGAAGAGAAGTGAAGCTTTTATTGATCCATCCATTAGTCACTTTAATGTTGTATAGTCATAACACAACCTATAATTTTGTAAATTTAGTATAAGGGTGTTTCCAAAACACTAACATTTCTCTAAAATGTTCCACTACATTATTTTTTTTCCTTCCATGTATACTCAAAATCATCACTTTCAACAAAAATAGTTTGGACATCAATGGACTCTCAATGTTGTATCTAATTAGTATAGCTCCTATCAAACCCATGCATAATAAGATGATATTATATCTATATGACCCTTTTCTTTTTAATAATGCCATAATCAACACATATGCAACATATCTACATGGGATCCATGGAATGCTCAACCATAAATTTTAGAAAGTCATCTACATCATCTATATATATTTTAGACAACCTTCTAGAGTTTTCCCTCGATCTATCCATTATATTCTATATTAAAAAAAATTTGAACAAAATAATTTAGTAAAAAGTATAACAATGATTTACATACCAAATGTATATAATAAAACGTACATAGGTTACTATATATATAGCTAACAATGCAAGGGTTTCTCATTTAATACACTAACAACAATGACAATGATATCAAAGCTATACTTCTATAAATATATAAAACACATGACATAACAAAAATGAAGAAACACAATGATGTTTTAATTAGACAAAGCATGATTAAAATTGATAATATATATCATGTTAATAATAAAGAAGAACGAAAAAAAAATCAAGCCTCTAATAGAAGAATGATGATGATGATGACAAAAGAAGGGAAAAAAATAAATATTGGTGGTTGCGGCTGCAAAGGTGATAGGTGGAGAGGTAGAATGATGAAATGGAGGAAGTGGAGATGTAGAATGATGAAATGGAGGAAGCAAAAATAGTGGAGAGGTAGAAGGATGAAATGGAGGAAGCAAAAATAGTGGAATATAAAAGAACACAACCAGTTCATTGCACAACAACTCTCTTTGAGTTCGTACAAATGATAGGGTTAAAAGGAGGCCTGCTAGTTTATTATTCAAAAATTGAAGAATGAAAAAAAAAATCCTAGACCTCTAAAATTGAAAAAAAAAATCAATCCACTATATATTAGACAGTGATTTTAGATTATAACTATCATCTAAAGTTAAAAAAATCCATTGAGCTTTAGATGATACTCGTAATATTATAATTGTTGCCTATATTACTAAAAATAAAGCACGCTAAACCTCCCCCAAGTTTCTTTTTACTGAGGAATTTATATATGATTTTCTTTATTATAATCATCATATATATGATTCCATCTATTTCAATTATTATAATAATGCCTCCCATCGCAACCTACGAGTTTGAATCTATCTCCACATTCAAATGTTCAATCTAATATTTCTACAACTTATGCATACCATATAAATCACTAGGACTTATGTACTAATCACCTCCATTAGCCCAACTGTTATGAAGAATATACACAAGTATTTTACATGCTAGTCTCGTAGCACACCTCCAAAATATGCCTTCTTTGCAACACTACAAACAAAGCATAGGTGTTCCAATTAACCCGTCATTTGCTTGGCGTACACCATCCTCTTATCTTGGCATGAATTTTGCTAGTTTCATATTGTGGATGGTAACTGATTAGGCAACAAGGGGCATGAGCCACTTCCTTTACCTCATATGGAAATTTTGGTAGCTTTGATTTACCCGCTAGCCCATTCTAAGTAGGATCATGTCCTGCACCTTCACCATTTGATTAGATGTGTCCAAATATATGTGCATTTCTCTCTTTCCAAATTGAAAAAGTCATGACTCAAAAATTAATTTCCCACACCTTATCTATGAAAGCATCATTGTTGGGATGCCCCCATTAATCATAGCAATGTTCACTCTGAAAAACATGAAAAAAAAATCTATGCAATCTACAACCACTAATACTAGATGCCTCAAGAAAATGAACTCTAAAGGAAAAAGTGATTTTTAGTCTCCTCCTCCAAGGTATAGAAAACACAATGAGCCTTAGCACCCAAAAAAAATACCTTTGTTAGTAAAAAAAAAAAAAAATCTAGTGGGTATCTTCTCTGTAATCACTAACCACACAAAAGTCTAAATTCTATGCAGTATTATACTTAGCCAAAAATTAGAGATCCACTTAGGTATTTGTGGATACCAAGCTTCAACTATACATATAGTGGATGCCTTCACATAGTTGTTTTATTTTATTTAGCAAGCAAATTTATTAAAACTAGTATAAATTTTAAAAATTTATAATTGAAAAGTAGTTGTTTGAGCCTAAAACTCTGACCTAATCATACATTATACCATATTTTGTACTTACCATTACCACTAATAAGGAATTGATAAAAAAAACCTCTAATGTTTTACCATTTTACTAAATTATGTAGTAAAATAATTGATATTTAAAGTAGATTCCAATATAAGTATATAAATTGTATAAAAAATTTAATTCAGATGTTAAATACTCCATTTGATTCTAAATATAAGATATTTTGGGGTTTATTTTTATTTCAATTTAAATGATTTTCTATAACTTCAAGGTAATTTTTTACTTTATTTTTCTAATTTTCCTTTAAATTGATTAACCTCTTTAAAGTAGAGATTAAAAAATTGATTAGGTTAATATTAATTAGGGGTATATTTAGTATTTTTTTCATTTCATATTTTATGTTCACGGGTAAAAAATATATTTTATTTTTAATTAGATGGAATAATTAAATATTTTTTACTCCAAGTCCACCAAAAAATATTAAATGAAAATTTAGGTATACCAAAAATTAAGATTATGCCAAAATAAAAAAGGAATTTTGATTTTTTTTTGCGTTGTATTGAACGGATATGAGATTTAATTTTTTACTGGATTGTCGAACAAGTAAAACATTATATTTATTAGTGTATTGTATTATATTTGGAACATATTATGTTGTATTTTATATGAAATGTATCATATATGATTATGTATTACATTTTAGTATATCATATATTATATAGTATTGGAACATATCATAGTGTTATTTTATGGGTGCATTACATTGTATTATATTGTGTGATTTTCTTCCTAATTTTTTTCTTATTTTAAATATAAGTAAAATTAGATATTTTTCAAATATGTTTGACATCTGACTTAATTTTATGAATATCTAATTTGGTGGATATGATATGGATACAAATATATCTAAATAGAACCAAATATCCAATTTTTACACATCTCTAGCCATAAAAATAATATCCAATATATATTATGGTTGTGATTCTAAAAATCAAATTATATTTGAAATTGAGGTGCTTGAACTTTTCCATTTCTTTCTTGCATGGACACATCCTTGCAAATTTGAACTATATGCTAGGATACATTAGCATTTTAGTATATTGTGATGATGCTTAAAAATTAGGGTAAATGTATTAGATATGCTTAAATTATTGTTAATTTTTTAGCTTTAGGGGTATATGATATACTTTGTTATTGTGTTTATACACTATCGGGGTATTTTTTGAAAAAACATTAAGGGTATATCATGCAGCTTGCAACCATAATTCAAATCATGTAATTTTGAGTTAGAACTATACCCATTGGTGTATTGTGTATGTATGCAGGATATATGTTTAGGAAGCATTAGATGTTACTTTACACTACATATTTTTAAATCTAATGGAGAATATAAAGGCATTATCTATTAATGCATACCGGTAGCTAATAAAGATTCAATTGAAGACTTGGGTAACATTCAAATTTGATCCAAAGTTGGGCAAGTGTTAGTATATATCCTAACATTAAAGATACACTCAATGATAAGAATGTGAGAAAGATAATCAAATGTTGAGCAATGGACAAGTTGTAGTATATGTCCTAACATTGAAGATATGCTCAATGTTATTGCAAAAGGTAGTAGGTTTTCACAAGTCAAAAGGTCTGAGCGGGGTGAGTTTGAAGTCATGGAAGGGGTGAAAGTACTTGTAGTTGATATTAATAGAAGGAGTTGCTTGTGTGGATAATGGAAACTCACCAGCATTCCCTATAGGTATGCATATAGGTGCACAGTGAATGAGAGAAAGAATACAAACCGGTTTATTCATCCATATTTTTTAGTTTACACCTATAATATGGACTACCAAGAGACCATCCACTGTATTCCAGTCCTAGAAACTTGGATTAATTTTGACAACCCCCAATATCAACCCCCCAAAAATGAGTAGAAGGATAGGAATGAAATCTTAGTGTAGAAGGTTAGAAGAAAATGAAAAAGGAAGGGGACAATACATATGACAAATAAATGTTCAATTTGTGGTGAGTTTGAAGGGTTTTAAAGGTGGTGCAACAAGAAAAGAAAAAAGGTGGTGGTATTGTTACTGGGGTCTCTTCTCCAACCGTTCTAGAGGTTACATGTGTTGGAGGTGTTGGTTCTTCAACTATAAGAAGAAGTGGAAGAGATAGGAAGGTTATTCATTAGTATATGATAATTATTGATAAATTACTACTATTTTTATCTACAAAATCAAAAATATTTTTTAGAGATGGACTATTTTTAGTTTTTGGTGCAACCATTTTTTGGTAGGTTCGTCAAGAATAACTTTTTGTCTCATCCTTTTGAATATCAAATGAAGAAGTGCAAGATAGAGTAAGAGGAAGGATACTACTTTTTGGTTAGATACAATTAATGTAGCTTTTTTTTTATAATTGAACCATTACTGCTTTAGTATAGTATAATTTTTTAAGCATATGATGATGTGGCTTATTGTATAGATACCATATTAGGGTGGTAGATGAATTGTGGTGAAGAATGGGTTATTGTGGTTGTTAGTTATGCCATTTTTTGTAAAGCATGTCCTAAGTTATTGCTACTAATAGTTACATTAGCAAAAAGTATTTTTGATTATTACATGCTTGAAAACATGATGAAGATTAATAATAGTACAAGTGTAAGCATCTTGATTCCCTAATCAAGTCTTGTCTTCATGTCCTTAACTTCTTTCTTGATATACCGAACTTCTTGAATTAGATTTTCCTTTGCATCTTGGGATTCATGAGAAACCAGTATGTTGGATTTAGTTATTTGTATTGTAGGTACTTGATAGGTTGTTGTTGTGGTATCTTGTGCTATGAACTAAGGAAAGTAATTACAATTACAACATTTGCAATAATTTTTGCTAGAGTTAGCAACACTTCTTGAAAGATGATGTTGCATGCCTATCTATGTAGTTACATCTTGTGAATTTGCTCACATCTACATATGGGTATTATGATGTTGAAGGTGATGATGAAGCAACCATTTTTGTGTTTCTTGAGCCTCTATGTTTTCTTCTCCTTCTCTATTTTATTTCACAATAGTACAAGGTGGTGGGTAATGGTATTTTTTTTCTTCTATTGTGTTTCACAACAAGGTAGGGTGGTAGGTGGTAATATTTTTGCTTATATTTCATTTCATAGCAGCGAAGGGTTATATTCAACGGTAGTGTTTTTTGCTTCTTTTTTCTTTATGTTTCTCTATATAGTAATAATGGTGTTGATTCTATTTGTTTTAGTGGATGGGTTTTTTTAGAGGCAAGGAAAATACTTAGGATGAAGTTTCTCTATATTATGTGTGGGATATTATAGAAGAAATTAGTCGTTGGGGGAGAGGGTTAGTGCTAAGGGTATTTTCATAGTTTAATTTTGGTTGGTAATGAAAAAAAAATAAGGGGGAAAAGAGTCAGTGGGACAAAGGGTTAGCCTTAGGGGTAGTTTTATAATTTTATGTTAGGTTGGGAGTGAGATGAGAGAGGGAAAGAGTTGTTGGAGGTGAGGTTAGGTCATAGAAGTAGTTTTGTCTTTTTATATAAGGAGAACGTTAAGTCCAAAGGGGGTTCTGGCGGGGGGAAATTCTGTGTATTTTGGATATTACGCGCCTAAGATATGGATGAATTTTTTTAGAAAGGAGTAAGGATCATACAAGTGGCATTTTGGTTAAGTCAAGAAAAAAAATTTCATTTACATTTTGACACTCAATTTGTTGTCACTTGACCCTCAATTAACAAAAATTATGATGGAAGGGCAATTGATACATTAAATGCTAATTAGAGGAGTGCATAGTACAATGCAAAAAATATCAAGGATATATGGTGTTTTATACTTAAATATAACGATACTTGGTCATTTATCCAAAATTATTAACAATTTTTTTCTTTTGTCATTTTAATAATCTAAACAAAAAAATTAATAGAATGATATCAAAGTAAAAATTATTTATAACACAAGGTACTTAAATAAAATTATTTGAGATGGATGGTACCAAGTGAAATTAGACCAAATATTTAGTACTCCAGTGAATTTTATCCAAAAAATAACTTCTAGGAATATTTTTGTTTTTAAGGGGTCTAATATGAAAGAAAAGGGTTTAATGTGTAGTAGGTATAGTAAATGGCACTTTTATCACTTTGGTTAAAAATTAACTCCAAATTTAGCAAAGTTAGCACCAAAAATGATAAATGATAGAGTTATATTATGTATTTTTTTTATTATAGAAACATGAATATATAGTATAATTAAAAGTTAGGGTAAGACTATATGGTACAATTTTCCCAAAATACATGGTTACATGTTGTAAATACACACTTCCTTTGTTTTATAGTAGAATACTTATTATTTTTTCAATTTTATTTCATTCTATACGTCCTTTTATAAAAATAATAAAAATTTAATATTATATTTCTAAATTAACCCTATTCCCGACTCATGAATGTATCTCTCTATAATAAAGTTGCTCAAGTTTCAATATAGATATTTTAATCATTGTGAACATCATTATTTCTAAAATTTAATATGTTTTAATTTATGTGTTGAAAAAATACAAGTCATCTATTACAAAACGGATGGAGTATATCAATTGATTTGATCTTCATATCAATTTACAGATGAAAGGGTAAGGCTAATACGGTAAGGTAAGGAAACCTCCTTAGTCCTTACTTTAAGACGAAGATATGAGAACTGAAGTGAGAGTAGCAGGAAAGAGGGGCCCACCAGAAAGAGCAAATAAAGATAGATATATGGCAACCATGTATTGTTTAAGTGCAAAAAGGAAAATGTGGAAATCACACAAGAGAATAATTATTGTATATCAAGGCTTTATGTAATGGATGGAATGAAGGGCACATAGATTGTTTCTTAGACCAGTGATGGTAATCGGATGGATTTTATCTAAAACCTAATGAATTTTATGTGATGAATTTGTAAATAGATATAGGTGAATAGATATAGGTATATATAGGGTTGCAAATGAAACGAGCCAAATCTGGGTAGACTTGGGTTCGGCTCGTTTATTCGTGTTTATAAATGAGAAAGTTTTCGTTGTAAGAGAGTCAAGCTTACAAGCTTTTGCATTATAAAAACTCTCAAGCCTAAATTTTTTTATGATTAAACTCAACTCGTTTATTAAACGGGCCTAAAAATAAAGCTCGATCTTGATTTACTTAACTAAATAAATTAGTCAAGCCGAGCTTTTAATGAACTAAGTCCAAAAAATTCGCTAGCCGACTTTGTTTGTTTATAGATACAGATATGGTGAAGGAAAAAAATAACTTCTAGATTTAGATATAGATACGAATAAGAGGGCCCCAAGTCTATGTCTATCTCCATACTTGTACTTGTACTGCATCCGTTTACCTGTTATGGACTTATAATTTTATCCTTCAATTAGAAAACCTATCACTATATTTTATATCGTCAAAACTAAAAATTTTATGAAATCCACTAATCTAACTTAGTCATCCACTCCTCCTCACCTACCTCATTCATCCATCAATCTCATTTAAAATCCAAATCATTGAATATTAGTACAGAAAAGTAAAAATTATCGAGTAATTAGGGAAATATAATAGGTAAATTGGTTTATTGTGTAGTTGAAAATCTATTAGAGAATGAATATGTCAAGCAACAAATTTATCCATAGAATAACGGCTTATCCATTGGATATCAGATATTCAATGAATATGAATATTGGTGAGGTGAAAAAATATCCATCATATATAAGTATAGTTTTCTTTATCAGGTTTGGATAACATATATAAAATATAAGATATATAACTATCAGCCACCCTATTTCCATTAGATGATACCTTTGACCACCACACCAAATTTGCGGACCCATTACCATAATGACATTAAACCATATATGGTGCCCCATAAATGACACTGCATTCCCATTGCATATCATTTCATCAACATAGAGATCTCATTAAAAGAGGAGTGGAAGCGGGTCTGTTACAAGGGATCAAGGTGGGAAGGGATAGTGTGGAAGTCACCCATCTCTAGTTTGCAGATGACATGATGATTTTCTATGGAGACTCGGCTGAAAACATCAAAAATTGGAAGCGTCTGGTTGATTGCTTTTACTTATTATCCGGCCTTCAAGTTAATTTTAGCAAGTCTGTCCTTATTGGATTGGGAGTCGACAAGGATGCTGAGAAGGAAGCGGCAGATATCATGGGGTGCAAAGTCGGGTTTCTCCCTATTAGCTACCTTGGTTTTCCGCTCGGCGTTAACACAGGTAAGCAAGAAGCTTGGAAACCAGTGATTGAAAGGATAAGACAGAAGTTAGCAGGGTGGAAGGCAAGAGTTCTCTCAAGAGCTGGAAGACTAGTTCTCATAAAAAGTGTGCCGAACAACCTGCCAATGTACTATATGAGTATATTCAGAGTACCACAGGGGGTTGTGAAGAAGATCATAAGCATCCAAAGAAGATTCTTCTAGAGTGGGAAAGGGGAAAGAAAAGGAATACCGCTAGTCAAATGGAGTGTGATCCAAAGGCCTAAAGATAAAGGGGGCTCTTCTGTTTAAATGGTGGTGGAGATTTTGTACAGTGGAAGGGGCGTCTTGGAAGAGAGTAATCTCCTCTATACATAACGGGGTCAACGCAGGGTCTTTCGAGATTGATTCCTCTAGAAGAAGGTGGTCCCCTTGGGTTGATATAGTGGGAACAGGGAGAAGAAGTCCGATGTTGAGATCCGGTTTGAAGATCATCATTGGGAATGGCAATAGAGTCAGATTCTGGCAGGATGATTGGACGAGGAAAGGTCCATTGCGGAACATCTTCCCTAGATTATTCTTGATGTCAGAGCAACAGGAGAGCAAGGTGGCAGAGATGGGAGTGTGGGAGGGATCGAGATGGGTTTGGAACTTGAGATGGCGAAGGCAGTTCTTCAGATGGGAAGAAATTTGGGCAAGACAGTTGCAGGAGATGATCTACCAGCATGGCCTAAGGAAGGAAGAGAATGATTCAGTGGCATGGGAACATGAGGCCTCTGGGGTGTATTCAGTGAGATCGGTCTGCCAGAGGCAATATTAGAGTTCTATGGGCAACGAGAGGATCACGGGAGTGGAGCACCTCATGCGGAGCAATCTAGCACCTCAAAGATTTAAACTAATAGCTTGGTTGAATATCATCAATCTAGGTGACACCATATTCCCTATGTGTAATACTGAGCAAGAGACGCTCAATCACCTTTTCTTGCACTGTGTTGTGACAGGCGAAACATGGTATGAGATCTGTGAATGGATAGGGTATTACTGGGTAACATCCGAGACTGTGGAAGACAACGCTAGGGCTTGGTTTGGAGTGTTCAGCAAAGGTTTGAGAAGGGAGATTTGGCAAGCGGCCTTCTTTGCTATCCTAGGTACAATTTGGGATTCCAGAAATAGGAAAGTATTTGAAAAGGTCGATGTTTGCAGAAAATGGATGATCATGCTCATAAAGATGCGTATCGGGTTTTGGATCAAAAAGGGTAGGAAAAAATTTCCCTATCGAGCGGAGGAGGTGGTCCATAATATCCATGCGCTGATTTCTTAAGAGTGTTTCTAGGGCTGTAAACGAGCTAAGCCAGTTCGAGCTCGGCTCGGGTTCGGCTCGTTCGAGCTCGATCGTTTAGTTAAATGAGCTTAAATTAAGGCTCGTATTCGGCTCGTTTATTAAATGAGCCGAGCTTGAGCATAGGTATATTCGGCTCGGCTCGGCTCGTTTAGTATTCGTTAAGGTTCGGCTCGAAATCAGCTCGTTAAGAGCTCGGTAGAAGCTCGTTAAGGTTGTAAACCAAAACGCAGCGTTTTACATTAAAACGCCGCGTTTTGGTGGAAGAACACGTTGCCCTAGTTACACCCTAGTTACACTACTCCCATCTTACCCTTTGTCTACTGTTCTACTTCTACACTTCTACTCGTCTGCTCCCCCGACCCCGAACGACCCAAACACAGCCCCAGACTCCCAGTGCCCAATGCTCCCAACTCACAAGTCGCACCCCATCTCTCTTCTCGATTCTCGACTGTCGACACTGGATAGTCGACAAGTCGACATAGTCAAACCTTAGCCTGCCTGAGCATGCATTGAGAATCGAAGTTCGCACACTCAGCAATCACCAATCGCCGCGCAGGTCATTTGGTGTTTTTTGAAACCCTTGCGGAGTTTCGGTCTTCGTCAATTTTGCCCCCAGGTATGTGTTCTTCCTTCTTTATTTTTTGAATCGTGTAACAATTTTTGACGAGTTAGATGATTAATTTGATTTTGAAGTGTTCTAGGTCTTATGGTCCAAGTCTATTTGAGACCTTGCAGGCTTGCTGATTCAGAGATTCTGTGTGGAGTGTGGACTAAATTTTGCAGTGAGGTAATATTTCTAGGTCTTATGCTTGATAAGTGAGCCCATTTTTTATATGTAATATATTTTTAGCTGAGGAAATGAATCTACCCTATCTTTTGGATATTATATGTCAATTTATGGGATGATTTAAGTGTTTATTGATGATAATATAATGTTCAATATGTGGAACTTCGGTTTTATCACTTTCATTGACTGATTTAATTGAATTTTGCATTTTCATGCATGATGCTTGATGTTATTGGCACAACTTATAATTTTGGCTTTCTACATGCTTGAGTTGGCTTCTTCTCTTTGTCTGAACTTGCTTATTTGATTTGAACTGAATAAGAATCTGATTATTATTATTTTTATTTGGCTTCTTCTGCATAGAAGGTAGAAAAGTTCTTGAGGCATCTCCATTTGCTAGTGATTATAGAACATGGGATTAAAACAAAAAAACTGAACTCATTGGTAAACTTCATATTAAGTTAATCCAAGCAAGATGAAACACTTTTATACATTACAGCATCAGACTGCTATTCTTGAAACACCCAGTGAACTAGTTCGATGGAATTATTATTGAACAGGTTTTCTTGATATATCAATGAGACAGAGGAGCTTCAGGGATTTTTTATTCTTGTACTAGTCATGGCATATCATCAACTTCTCTTTCCATTCTGGTTGAGGTTCTTCCTTTATCCAAAGGCCTCTCAAAGGATCCTCAAACCACTCTTCTCTTTTATAGTTTCAAAAGTGAAAAGCATGCAGCAAATAAGGATGAGCAAAAAGACTTAATTGGATGCATCTTTTCCCACAACATAAGCTTAATGATTTCCAATCTCCCTTTTATATTTGCTCATGATAGCATTTTTGAATGAATTATCAACAACTTCTCTGGCTTCAATGCCTAGCTATAATTTCTTAGCTTTAAAATGATTGCTACCCTCTGTGAAGACTCAATCTTCCAATTCACTTACTATATTAAGTTTGGACAAGAAAAGATTAAGAAGAAAGAAAGTAACTGAAAAAAACTAAGCAACAAACATGGAAACCTGTAATAGAGATTTAAGAGAAATGCATTAGTTTATATTTATTTCACCGTCAACAGTAACAAAGTTAATATCAAGAACACCTTTTCACTAAAGTTCTTGATTGAACTCTCTCTGTCGATCACCAGAATCTTATGCATAAATACAACTCTCTCTCTGTTTAATTTTCAATTCACCAGGCCTCACAATTACCAAGATAATAACACATTAACTCACACAAGTCTAAGCGACACCAAAACAACATCACTCCAATTAGAGTGTTATAAGAATTAACAATAATCAACTTGTCTTCTATTGGCATGATGCTGCTTCCTCATTGTTGATGTGCACATATAGCTGATGTCAACTTCACATTTCTCCACCTTGTCTACATAGCTGATACACCAAAGCAACTCACAACAAAACTCAAACTTAGATGTTGTCACTGGTTTTGTCAAAATGTTCGGTGCTTATCTTCTCAAGCCTGAATTTGCCACCTCCAGTCACCTCTCGAATAAAATGCAGCTTAACCTCAAGATGGTTTGTCCTCTCATGATAGATAGGACTTTTACTAAGATACAAAGCACTTCGATTGTCACATAATAACACCACACTTTTGAGAGTAACCTGAAATTATTTCATCAACCCATTGAGCCAAACTACCTCCTTTATTGCCTCAGTACAACCAATATATTCAGCCTCTATAGACGACAAATTCACCACCCTTTGCAATGATGACTTCCAACTTATGGTGCAACCACCTAACTGGAAGACATAACTTGATTGGTACCTTCTTGTGTCCAAATCTCCTGTATAATCAGAATCAGTATAACCTTGCAACTGTCACTTTGTTCCACATCAAACACTAATCTAACCTTCCTAGACCCAGCTAAGTATTTAATGATCCATTTTACTGCCCTTCAATGTTCTTTCCCAGGTTCTTACATGAACCTACTCACCACACTCACTGCATAAGCAAGGTCTAGCCTATTAGAAATCATAAGATACATCAAGCTCTCCACAACACTTTGGTAAGGTACCTTATCCATACCTCTTCTCCTTTTCTGTTTTTGGGGCTTGTCCCTTACTCAATTTAAATTTCACTGTCATTGAAGTTGACACAGGCTTCACCTCAAAACAACCAAAATTTTCAAGCACTTTATGAACATAAGACCCCTGAGATAAGAACAACTTCCTCCCTTTCCTTTCTCTTGGAATTTCCATGACCAAAATCCGTCTAGCAAGTGATTCCTCCTCTCGAACTTCTTGTTTTAACTCCTTTGATGTTAGTGTTGTTTGTCACTACATCTTCCAAGGTAAGATGTAAAAGTATATATTTTATTTTTAATTATGACGTAAGTATTTATTAAATATATAATCAACATTTAATGCTTAAATTACTTATAAAGCTTATTGAATAATATTGTTTTGATTTGGTCTTAGGTTGAAGAAGTTAACAGACATTGATGGTTGAAGAATTAAAGTCAACAAAAATATTTGGTCAGTAGGTAGTAGTAGCAACGCCTTATTTTTTGAATTATTTTATTATACTTTTAGTTTTTTGGTATATTTATTTATAATCCTGTTTAATATATCATGTTTTATTTATTTTTGTTTTAATAAAGAACTTTGTTTTATAGATGCTTCTAATTTTTTGATTTATATAAGAGAACAATATTAGTTTTATGGTATTTATATTTATAATTGTTCTTTTATATCATGTTTTGTCTTTTTTGTTTTAACAAAAAAAGTTAGAAGTGTGAACTTTTCTTTGTAGGTATTTTTTTAATTATATTATTTTTTTTGTTCTCGTGTATAATAAAATTAAAAATAATATTGTATGTATAACTTACACAATCAGATTGTTTATTAAATTATTAGTGTTATAAGCGTTGCTATTGCTCCTACTCCCAAATTTCTTTGTTTTCTTTTTCAATTATCATATATAACTTCTGACTATTTCAAAATTAATATATTCAGAATTTTCTTCTTCTAAACAAGGATCAAACTCAACACATTCACGATCTTCTGCTACAAGTCTAGTTATGGAAGAAGACAATAATAATATGGTAGAAGTTCGAGAAGAAGAGGCTTGTAATGAGGATGGGGAGCAAGGTGTTGAAGCTTGTAGTGGATTTGACGAAGATGATGAGCATTGTGCGATAAAGAAAAAGGTTCGAAAGAAAACTTCACTTGTATGGGAAGACTTTAAAGAGGTTGTATTAAAAGATGGAACGAAGAAGGCGCAATGTAATCATTGTCATGAAAAGCTTTCCATCATCGCTGGCGGTACTACCTCCCATTTAAGACGACACTTGTCTACCTGTGCACTCCGCAAGCCAAAAGGTCAGCAAGAGTTGTCTTTAACAAAATCAATGGGGGTAAGTTCTGCTACCTGCTTTCGATTTGACCATGCAAAATCAAGAGAGGCTTGGGCTAAAGCCGTTCTAGTCTACGAGTACCCATTTAATATGGTTGAACATGAAATGTTCAATGAATACTTAAAAACCCTGACTCCCCATTACAAAAAAGTGTCACATGCTATGGTCAAACAAGATTGTTTTTTCTGTTTATGATCATTACAAAAAAAAAATTAACAATGTGTTGGATAAGACGCAGAAGATTGGTATCACTACAGATTTGTGGAAGTCGGATGCTCAAAAAATCCATTATATGGTTGTGACCGGACATTTTATTGGTGATGATTGGGTCTTACGTAAATATATCCTGAATTTTTTCCACTTAGCCCCTCCTTGTACTAGTCTAAAAATTTTCAATGCTTTGTACAAATGTTTTATGGATTGGGGAATTGAGGATAAAGTCTGTAGTCTTACCATTGATAATGCAACTGCTAATGATAGGGTTGTTAAGATAGCAAGAGATAGCTTTACTTCTAAGAATAAGCTTTGTTTTGATGGAAAAATATTTCATGTGAGATGTTGTGCCCATATAATAAATTTGTTGGTTCAAGATGGGCTTGAATGTATTGAACATATTACTACAAATGTGAGAGAAAGTGTGAAGTATTTGGTAGATTCTGAAGCACGTTTAAAGTTATTTAGTGAGATTGCTAAGCAAGTGGGTTTGACAAAAAAAAAATTAGTGTTAGATGTTAAAACAAGATGGAATACGGATTATGCAATGTTGTCCACAACTTTAGAGTTTAAAGATGTATTTTCTAGATATGCTGAACAAGATATGAGATACCAATGGTTACCGAATCATTATGAATGGAAACAAGTGGAGGGTGTGTGTGGATTTCTTGCTATTTTTAATGAGATTACAAAAGTTATTTCAGGAAGTGAATATCCAACATCAAACTTGTATCTTTCGGAGATTTGGGTGATAAAAGAGGCATTAGATGAGAAGGTAAATGTAACACCCCCAAAATTTATTACTGAAAAATTTCGTTTAAATCAAAAGGTTTAGCGGAAGCGAAAGAATTAAAACCGTAAACTTGGGGGTATTACCGCCACACTTAGTACCAGACCGGTTCATTCCTACCGTTCCGGTACTAAGTGCTAAGGCTAAATCTGATCATCAATAAGTACAAGGTATCATAAAACGCAAGACGACATTTAGCATAAATCATTAATAAATATAAGTCAAACGGAAGTTTGAATACGATTTAGGATTACAACCCCATAATACTTTTTTCCTTTAAAAACGGGAAACGTATACAAAATATAGCTAACAAAACAATCCCCAAAAAGGATCAGTATCTGGATCGCCTACTCACTCAAGTCAAGCCTTCCACCCCAAAATAGTAATCGATCAAACCTGCATAGGAGGTATGCTCCCCACCATCGGTGGATCATCACAGGACCCATTCAATCAAGGTAGTATCAGTACGGGTCCAATACTGAGTAAGGGCGCAGGTGCGCTAAGGCCAAGCATACCCTCATACAACATAACACACACAGTACAATCACATAAGCAGCATGTAATATTATGGATGATGTAGGTCGGTTATGGTCCAACCCAACTTCTTCTTTTCATAACTCTGATAATTATAGTCGATTCACATCATAATCGTTATGAATCCATGAGAATGCGGGAACCCCACTATTATAGCCGTGGATCGGTCACTTATAGGGCAGAACACACCTAACCACTATTATATGCCGGTGGATCGGTCTCCAGGGCAGAACGCTCCTGGCCACTATTATGCCGGTGGATCGGTCTGGCCCCAACTCTCATGGTGTTTCACTGTGATTATAACGTATCTTTCCATGATTTATTTGCAAGTCATTTCACACCATAATCTTTGTTAATCCATGCGAGTACGGGAACCCCACTATTATAGCCGGTGGATCGGTCACTTATAGGGCAGAACGCACCTAACCACTATTATATGCCGGTGGATCGGTCTCCAGGGCACAACGCTCCTGGCCACTATTATGCCGGTGGATCTGTCTGGCCCCGACTCTCATGGTGTTCCACTGTAAGTATATAGTATCTTTCCCATGATTTAATTACAACATACTGTTTGGTTTGTTGAGCTCGGGATCCCCCACTATTATAGCCGGTGGATCGGTCACTTATAGGGCAGAACGTACCTAACCACTATTATATGCCGGCGGGTCGGTCTCCAGGGCACCCCGGCACCTGGCCACTATTATGCCGGTGGATCGGTCTGGGCCCGACTCAACAATCTTACTCTTTAAGTAATTAGTATCTTATTCGTGTCTTATTAAATAAGGTTCCACCCTTGACATGCATGTCTACTACTCTCTACTTCTTCCCTTCGAGGAGGCTCGTCCCATATCTTGAGACTGTTCTCCCCTTCTCACGCCCGATGTCCATCCCCTCTTACTCTCATACATAAGGAAACGTAGTAAGGGCACACTCTCCCGAGAATGTGGGCTAACCCTAACACAATGATATCGGTCCCGCATGTCCTCACCCCTCTAGGGCTCCTCCTTGGAAAACCCTAATTTGGGCCTACATGGCCCAACTCTTTCTTACTCATCCTAACTTTACTTTGTTCCTTGTCTCGCATCCCGTCTCTACTAAGAAATTCCCAAATATATATATCCCTTTATTCCCCAATTCCGCATGTGACCGCCAAACCCTAGTTGGCCACACCAAACCCTAGCACTTTACTTCCTCTCCAAGTAACCTCCCCTCTTTGCCCTAAAACCTCTTCTCTCATTTAGAAGCCTATACTCATCCTTCATACAAGTGGACTCTCACTCTCAACCCCATACTCCATCCCTCCTTGATCATTTTTACCCTTGTACCCTTCAAATTGCTCATTTCCTCCCAAAAACCCTAATCGGGTCCCTTAGACACCCTTACATCGACCCACGTAAAATTTTACACCCAAGTCTCCAATGGACCCGTAACTTTGACATTATCTTATTTACTTCTTAAATCAACTTTCCTCACGTAAGATTCATTCCCATGCATAATTTGAACACTCCATGCAGACTCTCCAACCCCCACTTACACCCAAACCCTAATAAGGTCGCTTATGCACCAACTCATGTACTATTTTTCATACCAAGTTCCCAATCACTCCAAGACTCTCCCAGACTCTTACTTACAACCCAAATCAACCTTTCACACGTAAGGATCATGCCCATGCAAGGTCTAGTCCCCCCATGCAAACTTCCCAAACGTCCACTTCCCCGTTGTTCTTTCATTATCATTTCATGCTACCCAAAACCCTAGCATGCATGTCCTAGAGGGCCATAACAAGTCACATCATCAACATCGACATCAAACATGGAACATGTCATACACGTATAATATAAGGCACACACAACATACCTCATGATCCACGCTGCGCCACACAAAATATGTTATTCATAACACATACATAATACACATCAACATGGCATGTTCATCATTCACCCACACATTACATCACACATAGCACAAGGCCATAGCTTCGTCCTTACCTAGGTAGGCACCGGGCTTGGAGCACGCTCCTCTAGCTCCTTAGGGATTTGGTCGGGGTTACCTATAAAATGGGAAAATGCTAAGTATTAGTTTCCCTTGCAAGTACCATCAATCCATATTCTAGTTTAGGATTAGGGTTTTTATTACTAAAGAGGGTATTATACAAAAACTAGGGTTTTTACCTTAGAATTAGTATACTAAATATTAGTAGTCAAAATATATTTATTTTTGATACTTATTGTTACACTTATTTTATTAAACCCATTAGTTCTAATCTTGTAGTAATAGGGTTCATGCTAGCTATAGGAAAATAGTGTTAGTATTAATAAAATAGTGACACTAATGTCTAGTGATAGAAACCCTAGCGTTTTAAGGCCAAGTCTATTAATGGTGTTATATTTGAAATGATAATATTATAAGGTCACAATATTACAAGTAAACTATTCCTAAGGGTGATAATGATAATAGTTGTATATTCTTGAATAATAAAAGGGTTCAAATGCTTTTGATTAATAGCTAATAATAGTGTCATAGTAATGAGGTTAGGGTTAATGTTAAGTGATATGGTAATAAGGTTCAAGTACTCTTCTTAGTTAACAACCACATGATATTTACTAGCTTGAGTTAAGTAACATGGATAAGAACAAGTAGTATTATCGTTAACAAAATGATAAGGGTGTTAAGTATAATAATAATAATAATAATAATAATAATAATAATAAACGATAATAATAATAATAATAATAATACTCCTAGTAGTAATGATAATAACAACAATACAACCAAGTAAGGTTTAGCAACCACAATAATAACCGTAGTAAGGATAATAGAAGTAATAATAGTAATATTATTATTAATAATGTTAATACTAATAATTATAAAAATTAAGATTAAAGTTAAGTATAATAAAATTTAGGGTTCAAAAGGGATGTTAGTATTAGTAAGAAAATAAGAACATTAATAATAGAGACAATAATAATGGTAATAATGATGATGATAATAATAATAATAATAATAATAATAATAATAATAAAAGTAATAATAATAATGATAATAATAATAGTAATAATAAGTATATTAGTATTAATATTAGTAGAAAATAGTAGCAGTTATATAAAAGGGTATTAGGGTTTGGATGAGTGGAGAACCACCTAGGGTCGGTGGTGGTCCGGCGACGGCGCGTGGCGGCGACGGCGGCGGCGGTGGAGGTGGAGAAGAGGGGAAAAGATGGAGGTGGTGGTTAGATGGGAGGGGAAAAGGAGGAGTTTGAGGTGGGGGAAAGAAACAGCAGGTGAAGGGGAGTGGAATGAGGGTGGTGGCGTGGCAAGGGGTGGCGGCGCGTGGCGGCGACGACGGCGGCCGAGGGTGGTGGAGAGAGGTGGAAGATGAGGGAGGAAGGAGGAGAGGGAGGCAGGGGAAGATGGAGGTATGGGAAGGTAGAGGGAGGTCTGCTGGGCATTTTGGAGGGTGGAGGAGGCTCTGGTGGCGGCTGGGCTGGCGGTGGGAGGCGGCGCAAGGGCGGCGAAGGCCAGAGGTGGTGGTTTCAGGATAGGAATTTTGCACGGCTAGGGAGGCACGTGCAGGGCAAGGCGGAGGGTGGTGGCGGCTTGGTTTTGTCGAGGGAGTTGCAGGGATGATAATGGTGGGCAGCGGTGGCGGCGGCGGTCACCGGTGACAGCGGAAAGCCCGTCTTTTTGAGGCGGCGGAGAGGCAGGGTTTCGGGGCAAAAATCGAAAAGGGAGCTGATCAGGGCTGCCGATGGGGGGTATTTATAGGCAATTGGGAGGGGAAAACGACAAGGGAAGAAGGAGACGAGCGGGGCAGGTGTGCAGGTGGTCGGCCGTGGCAGGCGGTGCAGGTCCTGCCATGGCAGGTTGGGTCGGGGAAGGGGAGAGGAAAAGGGAAAGAGGTGGGCACGCAGGAAGGGGAGAGAGGGACTTGGTCGGGGTCGAAAAGAGAAAGAAAACGACAGGGAGAGGGGTAGGGAAGGACAGCCGGCGGTGCAGAGGTGGCCGGCGTGCGCAGGGGTGCAGGTCGGCGGCTGCGCGGGGAAGAAGAAGGAAGGGGAAAGGAGGAGGACCGGCGGTCCAGGGGGAACCGGCTGGTTCGGCGGCGTTTATAAAGTTTTAAAACGAAACGCGGCGTTTTAACGGTATGGGGAACAGAGCGCTGTGTCGCATTGCCCGTTTGGCAATGGCCACCTTCAGAGTTCGGAACGCAGCGTCTCAGCGGAAGGAGGGCCGAAACGCTGCATTTGGATGCACGGGAAGGCGTCGAACGGCGCTGGGCCGCGGGAAGGAAAATAGGAAAGAAAAGGAAGGGTTGGGCGGCCTGTACACGAGACGGGGGAGAAGAGAAGCATCTGGGCTGGTGGGCTGGCCCAGCCGGGGGGGAAGAAAGAAAAAGAAATAAGTAAAGGAGGAGGAAGGAAGAAAAAAAAAAAGAAAAGAAGGGAGAAAAGGAAAAAGGGAAAATGGAGAAATGATAAAATGGTTGGGTTGGAGGTATTTGGGTCTTTATTTGTTTATATATTTAATTTAGATATTTTATTTTAATAATAATTATTTTAAGTATAATAACTAAATTCATTTTTAAATTAATTAGACTATTTTGGATAAATTGTCCTTAACTCCCATTTTAATTAGTAATATGTCCAAAATTTTCTAAAAAACTTATTTATTATTTTCTCCTTATTTTTCCTCAATAAATTTCCTCTTTATTTAATAAAGTAACCTATTTTCTTAAATTTTCTCTAATAAATCATTATTTGCCATAATTTCTAAATTAGGATTTTTGGGGTATTTCAGTAAATGATGATGACATTTTTATGCAAGTAATGGCCATGAAAATGAAAGAAAAGTTTGATAAGTATTGGGGTGAATGCAATATGTTGATGTCTCTTGCTTCTATTTTAGATCCTTGGTACAAAATGATGTTGATTGATTATACATTTCCTATCATTTACAAAGAATTTGAGGTTGATAAAAATATTGGAGAGGTAAAAAAAATATTGAGGGAGATTTTTGATTGTTATGCTTGACATTATGTGAGTAGTGTTGAGAATGCATTGGAAAAGGACATGAATGAGGTTGGGCCTAGTAATGTGATTGAAAAAGGATTATTATCTAGGAAATCAAGGTTTGAAAAGTTTGTTATGAGTGCTATCACCCAACAATCGAGCAAATCAGAGTTGGATATATACCTAGAGGAGGGGTGTGTATATGTGTAAAGATGGCTTAGGTTCTCCTTTTTCTGCACTCGACTGGTGGAAGGGAAATACCTTGAAGTTTCCTGTATTATCACAAGTAGCACGTGATATTTTAGCAATTCCTATCACATCAGTTGCTTCGGAGGCTACTTTTAATGCCGGTGGGAGGGTAATTGATCCATATCGGCCTCTTTAGATCCCAAGACTGTTGAAGTTTTACTTTGCGCCGTGATTGGGTTCGTAATAATGACTTGCCTAAGAAAAAGGTAATTATTTTACTATTATTTAAATTTAGTTACTTAATCTATGTTTTCAATTTAAGTGCAGCTACTTTTTTTTTGCTCCCTTTTTTGTAAATAAAAAATAAAAAAATAGGCACACACACAAGAATATGAAGCTATGCAGGAAATTGATTTGCCATAATTTGGTTGGTAATGTTCTAACTTCTAATATAAGGTACTTGCCTCTATAATGACTATAATTTTAATAATTTTTTTTTTGCAGATTGTGGATCGTGTCTTTTTTTGTTGGCTACCGAAGTCTCGTTATGATTTATTTTGGTATCATGGTATGTTTTCTAAAACTAGCTCATTCATGTTTTTTTTTGCCTTCTTTTTACTTTTAGTTTTGTTTTCCCTGTTAGTTCACTCTGGAAAGCATGTACATTGATTTCAGAATAGGTGTAGTATAACATTCCATTAGTTCACTCTGGAAAGCAACAACATTGAGATTCTAAATTAGTTTAGTTGCTTTTCAAAGCCTAGATATGTGCGCCTTATGGATGTTGTGACTGCATATGTATATGGATCACTTGATACATACATCGATCCATACATCTATATGACAGTTCTTGAGGGACTTAAAATTTTTGAATCTCCTAAATCGAAACCTTGAGAAATGTTTTTGCATAAAATTAAGGAAATCATTGTAAGGATTAAAATAATGTGGATATATGTGGTACACTAGACTCATTGAATATCTTTTGAAAGAGGATTTAAAAATGTTCCAATTAGCCCATGTGTTTTCATCAAACAATCTCATTTTAGGTTTGCCATTATTGCACTTCATGTCGAGGACCAAAATATCATTGGAACATATAGCATTCTCAAAAGTAGTGCAAGATATTTATTGACAGAACTTGAGATGGACGATATAGTAAAAATAAGATTTTATCTTGGCTTACAAATCCAGCACTTAAAAGATGGTATTTTCATACACCAATCAACTTCAAAAGACCTCCAGTGAAGAAGGCACTTGTATATGACACAAGCTGCAACTGGTCTTCCATCAGAAAATCCCAAGTTTTGGGATATACACTTGATGAGTAGGTCTTGGTATTCCTGAACCAGAAAAGAAGAGAGAATCGAGGAGTAAGAGAATTGGTAAAATAAAACCTTTACCACAAATCTACAACGAGCATGAAGGAATCTATAGGTGCTTGACAAATGTCAGTGACCAGACCTATTGTTTCATTTAATATGTTTGTATGGTTAAAAACATTTTTTGTTCTTTGGCAATTTAATACTAACCACAAGGGTAGTCTTAATAGAAGGAATGATGGGAATATTGCGTTGGGATTAATAGTTAGAGCATCGAAGGCCCTATTATTGAAATTCATGAGTTAGTTAAGGGTTGAGAGTGGGCATGATCATTGCCAGAAGTAATATGATAGAAAGATATGATTGTTACTATGAAGGTCATCACCTAGGCGGGATATCTTTTGTTTGCCTTAATTACCAATATCAACTCATCATAGATGGGAATCGACATATTCGTGAAATGAGTTTTTTGATCGTCACTCCAAACTCACAAATTGGATAAGAAGGAAATGAATAAAGGGAAAGCCTTCATGAATCGGCAGAAACAACCACAAAAGTAACACAAAATGGAAAACGTTTCATATTTGAATGCAAGCCGATACACTCAGATGGTCGATGTCTGTGTTTTATGAATTGGAGGAGGGAGGTGGAAAGTGCAAGCCGATAGATAGTGAATGGAAAGCGGCGGTTTAATATTAGCTTCAAAAAATAACAGTTTATACTTAGCATAGAATATAAGGGTATATATCATTATAGTGCTCTAAGGGCTCCCCGGCAGTCTTAGTAGCTAGGATCAGTATTGCACGGATACTAGTGCAGTGGAAAAACAGGAACAGATACTAATTTTTGAAATTATAAAATAAATTTATATACATTTTACAAAAAGAAAAAGCATTATCGACATGGATTTCAGAAGCCATACGAAATTTTCGTTCATCATTGGCTAGAATTATTGTTCTGTGGTATGTTAAGGCCGGCCCTACAAACTTTTACATCAACCAAAACAAGCTTTAATAATAATAGTTATTCGATTGCCGAACCATCATCAACCCCCCCCCCCCTCCCCAAACAGGCGAACATGGTAAGTTTGGACTTTCAATAAAGTTGTTATCAATTTAATACGAACAATAAAGAAATTTTGTGATTTATTGTTATTGTTATATTTATCATAGTAATTTTTATTATATCATAACTTCTAAGCTATGCTAATATTATTTTTATACTTTTAATTTGATGCAGGTTATTTTTATCATATCACTCAATGGTTAATGGCAATGGATGTGGCTGTGTATCTACATCTCTAGTTGTATTATTTAGTTTTTATGGATTTATTGTAATATTAAACAGGTTTTGGGGAGAAATTCTGCACCTAAATTTGTATGCAATAGGTGCATGGTAAAAAAAAATTTGAAACAGGGGAGAAACTTTGCACCAAAATTGTGTGCAATAGGTGCATGGCAAATTTTTTTTGAAACAGGTTAATATTTGTTCAGGTTATAATTAAGATAAATTATGCCTGAATTTTGTAAAATATTGATTTATTAAGGGTAATTATACTAGTTGTAAACGATCCTTAATAAGGCGTTAACGAGCTTTTAACGAGCTTGAACGAACTATTAACGAGCCCGAACGAGCTTTTAACGAACTATGAATGGACTACGAACTCGAGCCCCAAATAAACCTCAAACGAGTATCAAAACGAGCAGTAAACGAGCCCAAAAGGCTCGATTAATATACACGAACCGAGCCGAATAGTTCGCGAATACTAAACGAGCTGAATCCGAACATGACTAATCGAACTCTAAACGAGCTCCAGCCGAACTCGAGCTTCATAAAATATAAATGAGCCGAACCCGAGCTTAGGAGTGTTCGGCTCGATTCGGCTCATTTACAACCCTAAGTGTTTCCTATGTCTTAAGCCCTTATATTTATATGGGATATGTGACATCAATTAATAAAAAAAAAAAAGATCATCGTGGGATCTACTAGGCAAGTAGTGATAGATTAATATAATCTTTAGATTCGACAGGATAATATACTAATTCATCAATATTCATATAAAAGTATAATGCGGAAGCATACTTGAATCTATAACGCGGAAATCTTCGTACATTGATGGATTTAGGACAATGATTGTAATATTGGTATTACGGTCTTTTGGATCAGACACACATTCGTTGATCTCTATTGACTAACAAATATCAAATATGACGAAATATGTATGACCTAAAAACCACAATACTATATGTAGACAATTAAAACATTATCTATCGGTTTTTCTAGTTCAATCCATTAATAATCTAGAACACATAAATATTCTATATATACGAGTCCATATCTAATTAGATATATTAAACCCAAATAATTTATATATAAATATGATCGTTTAAATACATGGTTAATTTATACGACAATTCACAATTCATATTGATTACATATAACCCTAACCTCACATAAAAATCTAACAAGTAGTTCTTTCATCCCTCGCAAACCCATCTCTTCTATAAACAATTGCAAATTTGATCGGTAAGAGACCTTCAGATTTCATGGCGTGGGCAAATCAACGGCGAAAAGAAAAGAAAACATCATTGTAAAACTTGATACATCCTTATAATCAAAAGAACAGTACTAGCAACTATCACTGAAATTAAATATACATTGACTAACTTGGAAAATATGAAAAAGTTGATTAAGCCTTGTTTAGTGCAAATAAAAAAGGTGATTACACAAGATAATTTATTGTTTAATTAGTTCCAAACAAGTTATAATACATCTCGTTGGATGTGGTTTCCCATCCAAAACTTCAAGTCAAAACCTTCAAAAAAAAGCCAGATCCCCCCCCCCTTTCTCTTTTCTAAATCTACTGCGGATTTAAGAAAAGCCCGTCAAAAAAATCATGTTGCCTTCTTTCATCCATTCACGCCTAACCCGAGTGAGCGTCTGAATTTTCAGCGGATTTTAAGAAAAACTTATCGAGACGTCTTGAGGCCTTGTTCACCTGGACAAACGAACATCAATTAGACCACTCTTAGTACTCCTACACTAACACTGTTAGGCTTTTAAAAAGATGAAAGACCAACACAAACTGCACAAGGTTTGATATACAGAAAGATGCATATGTGACGGAGGCACGTTAGACAAAACCTCTTCCATAAGGTAAAATGATTAAGAAAAAACTGTGACACGATCTTTTATCAACCCTTCAATGGTTTCTAGAGTATTTTGGTAATCTAACCATTGAAGGAAGCCATTTGGTCACATGATGGTTATAAAATGGAACTTAATTCGTTCACAAATAAGGCCCGATTCTTTTCAACTTATTTTTATAATTTATCAGATCAGATTATTTATTTATAACAACAACAACAACAACAGTTAATAATAGTATTAATTAATGACAATTTATTTATTTATACTTATGCTCGGTATTAGTATGATTCTTAATAATAACAATTAATAATTATTTTAATAATATAAACAATATTATCAATAATTAATAATATTGTTTCTATTAATAATATTAATAAAAATATATGATAAGGATATTAATATAAATAAAAAATTATAATAATTAATAATAGTAATATTAATAATTTTTTAATAATAATAATAATAATAAAGTGATCAATAATAATAATAAATTAATAAAAATTAATTTGATAATATTCATATTACTTTAAATATATAAAAATAATATTTATGAAATTATTAATATAAATAGTAACAATATATTTATTTATAATTATTTATATTATTCTCAATAATATTACTAATCATACTAATACTACTAATCAATAATATTAATAACAATAATTAATAGTAATAAGTAACAATAAATAATAATATTATTCTTAATCATATTTTATTAATATAAATAATAATAATAAGAATAAAAGTATAAATATAAAATAATACTCATAATCTAACAATAAAAATTATAATGAAATATTATTATTATCCTTAATATAAAATTATTATTATTATTTAATAATTTATTTAAGCATAGAAATTATAATGCATAATAATAGCTAATTATTAATAAAAAAATTAATAATAATAATTTATTTATTTATTTACAATTACAATTAATATTATTTTGAATAATAATAATAATCAAAAAAGATATAATCAAATCAGATACGCATGAATAACATTAAATCAAATAAGCTCTAATAAGTTTAATCAGATCATCATGCCTAAGTATTATTGTATCTTATGGTATAAAGATTAAGAAGGTAATTCAAATACTAAATTATCACTATCTACATATAAAAAACCGTTGAAAAAGATAATCATTACTAGAAAAAGATATAAATAGACACATAATATAGGATGTAAGATTAAAAAATAACTATGAGCAAAGTAGGAAAAAACTATTCAAATTTATATTGTGAATGTAGAATGAAACTTATTTGTTAGAACAAAATCATATTGTTAAGACTAAACTTGTTTGTGATCGGAGGAAGTATATTTCACAAATGGTTTTCGCTCATTTTTCGGCCTGCAGATGATTTCGTGGAACTTTTTGTCTTTTCTTTTCATATTTTTGGAAAATAAGCATATAATGATCACAGATCAAATACAAAATAAAGATATCAGGGCTAATATGACTTCAACCCTCTCTTCGTAAGTCCATATGAATTTACCTCGTCATCCCAGTCAATATTCCACGTGATATAGGCGAGCACACATTGTTGTATCACCACCCCGCATATCATTCCAATCCATATGCCCTAAGACACCAATACATATACATGATTATGAAGTAATGTTAGCAACACAAAACAAAACTAGTCACAACTCAAACAGAAGTACGCCGCTTAATAAAAAGGGATAAAAACAAAACATAAAAAGGAGAAGACCATTCACCACATAAGTTCAATATTCTCTCTCTTTTTTCAAAGGAAAATTGTAAGTCGAGTACAATTTACCATAGAAGTCCAACAACCGCTTTAGGGTTTGCTTGGTATGGAAGTAATAAGGGTGGAAAAAATTCTCCCCCTTTTTATGTCTTTTATATTAAGTATTTAATAATAATAAATATATTTTTAATAAAATATTCATTTTAGATCAAATTAAGATATATAATGGGTATTTATTAGAACAACAATATTTAGTTTTAATTAAATTATACAAGATATATAAAAAATAGAATTAAATTTTTTTTTCTCCTATTATGCCTTAACCAAACGAGCACTTAAAGGTGAACAAGTGCTGAAAGAGGAGAGACTCGAATCCGGAACCTCTGATGGCACTTCCTATCCTAGCCTTCTCAACCATTAGGACATGACTTCATTGGTATAAGATCACCACTACCAGGGGAATATTGGTTTCTTTGTTTTAAGATTGTCAGCTTTGTGAAAGATTGTTTCTATTCGACGTCATTTACACGACACAAGATGAAGATAGAAGACCCTTCAAATGATTGTGCCCCAACGTTAAATTATATAACATTATAAAAAAAAAACTATAGAAAAAAAAAATGGCATCATCAGGCACCATTTCGTCACAGGCCCATGCCTCTTCTTTGCCGGTTTGTCTTGAGGACTTGGGTTCAAGTTCCTCCGGTTTGGGGGTTTAGATCAAGTTGGCTAGAGGGAGAGGTGTACCCATTACCCGTTGAAAAATAATAATAATAATAATGGTCCCAGCAACATTACAACTAAACTTTCTCTACATCCATTTTTCAGTAATTACTACTGGAAGACAGAGAGTGTGACAGAACAAATGCACTCATGTACACACCTTGACCTCAAGATTTGCCACATACGCTAGAAGAACTCCAATGGGAACCCCAACCACGTAATATGAACAAACGTTAACAATGGCAACCCTCGCTTGTGAACCAGAGCCAACTGCCACCCCTGCTGAGAAGATCGTAAGAGTTACGCTAAGTAGACGAGGGGGGAAATGCTTTAACCTTTTAAAACTATAAACAATCGATACCAAATATTTTTGCAACAAATACTTATGCAGTTCATACCTGAACATTCTTGACCCGAAGTTCATGAGATTGGGCACGTGCATGCAAAATGTTAAGAACACAACTACGGCGGATGCAACCACAGATAACAGAACACTTCTTAGGATTCAATTCTAAAATGAGTATTCATGTCAATTATTTCTTGCAATATCGAAGGATTAATGACGTGGATTGTGAAAATTAGCTTTTCTGGTAGACATTTTCTTCACTCTTCCCATGAAACAAAGATATAATCCAGTGGGAAATCATTCTGGTAGGCGTCAATCTATGAAGCATTAACACCCTCAAAATTAGGTAAGAGAATGAACACTTGCCTGAGAGTACAGGCTGAGTACTATTCAACAACATTGAAACAGCAAGCAGGACAGAGAGCTCTGATGCAGCTTCTGCAACTTCTGCATCACTTGTGAACAAATATGGAATCTCGTGACCAAAGGGCTAGACAAAGAATGAAGCTTAATAGTCCGATAGAAAATGAAATGCCAAATGATACTTTTGCCGCAAACTTTGCTGCCTTGGCATCTCCTCTTCCAAGTTCATTTGAAACTCGAACACTGATGCCAAGAAAGGGGGGGGAGGAAAGAGGAAAAAACACAAGTTACAGTCGTATCAAAGAAGCTATTGCAAGGCTAGAAATGGAGTAACATGGAAAATATGCCATACCCAGTAGAACCAAGAAAAGCAAGGCATATCATTAGTTGCCATGCACTGATGTTGAGGCTGAAAAATAGTCTCTTATGAGTTTCAACAGAAGAAATAAGGAAGAAAAGAGACCTCCTCAATAGAAAAGAGATAATTCCTTCCACAATAAAATAAAAAAATAAATGAAAAATGCACAGGTAGTCAGAAATCATACCAGATGGAGAAGGCAGATATAGATACTGTTGCATTTTGTGCAAATCCAGCTACTAAGACAAGAACAGCAGTGTACCACAGCTGAAGGCTAGAATAAAATTAAAAGAGAAAATAAGAACATTTAACTACTTTTTCTGACAGCTAATTGTAGGCACACACTCCAGATGGGACAGGATTTTTAACGAGAATAAGACATTAGGAAATGTAACGGAGCAAAACATGTGAGCGAGGAGTTGGAGGTTGACAAAGCTAAGCCTTTAAAGCATCAATACCCCTGCCCCCTCCCATTCTCTCATATGCAACTGAGCCAGCATGGATCATACAAACTGTACTCATACTGAATAACTTACCAAAGCATGAATCCAGAGGAAATAGACAGCTTCATTATAGGCAACATATCATAAAAAGCAGCTTTAGAGAATCCCTTCCATGTATCGGGACACCAGCCGCCAAAGATGTAGATAAACTCGCCAAAAATAACTACCCAAGATCCTATGATCATGGAACTCATAGCACCTGGGACCCCCCAATTAAATTTGTACACAGCAATCCAGGACAAAAGTATATTAAGTACAAATGAGAATGAAGATAGACACCCGATGATCATATTCTTTTGTTGTGCTTGCAGATACATCTGAATAGTATTACCGAAGACAGAATTATAAATAACAGGAATGAACCATAGGGAAATGCTTTCAGCTGTATCAGCTATGTCATCTTCCTGGCCAAGTAATTTGTACAAGGGTGTGGCAAATATAAAGAAAGGAAGCAAGACTGTTGCCGTTACAAGATTAATAATCCAAGATCTTTGCAAGTAAATGCCCATCATATGATATTGCTTGGCTCCAAATGCTTGACCACAGAGAGTTTCAGTTGCACTGGACATTCCTAGCTGAGGAAATAAATAGATCTCATATTATGTCCAAATCCCAAGATAAATTTATACACTACACAATTGAAATTTCAAAGTTGCAACATGACATTCTCTAATTACATACATATTGCCACCTGATTGCAATTCTCTAGTCTCTGACTCCATGTAAAGACTGGTGATTTCAATTAATTAATACTGATGCATCTATTTTATAAGATTGTTAATATATACACTTGACCTTACAGATGACATCAATGACTAAACAAATAGATAAATTCGATATTGATGGCTTAGTTCGTCGCTGTATCACACAGTGACAATAATCTATTACTGCAAGTAGATGACAACAGTCTCTTAGGCGGTTCATCATATTGGAATTATAGAATATATTACCAAAACTGATAAGAAAGGTAAGGCTGTGGCCTATATTTTAGCTTTTTTGGTTGACATCGTTTAGGAGTTCTAGTTGATTTTAAAGTTTATCTACTGATAAAATCAGTTTATTAAAACTTCAGAAACTGGTGAGCCATCATCAAGCTCTATTTTCCGATGTCCCTACTCTTTTGCTACCATAAAAGAAACAATTGGTATCAGAGTCATGTTAAGAGGTTTAATAACCTAAGGCCATGCATCCAGGAGAAATTAAGCTCCACAAAACACAAACAGCCTTCCTTTTAGCCAATTCTCTGCTATGGCCTCTAAGAGCTTCTCTGTGGCTACCCATCTATATTCTTTTAACAGGTGAAAATGAAGTGTTTAGTTCATAATCACTGATTGGTAGTGGATGATTTGAGAGTCCATTTCCCGGTATAGTGCCAAAAGTGCAGGCTAACAATGGTTGGTCCCCTCTCCATAGATCTTTCCAACACATGAAAGCTTGTTCAAAAAGCTGAACAGAACGTATATTTCCAGAGAGGAAATGACGATTAACTAGAAGCCAAAAGAGTGGAAATGCATGTTTAGATAGAAACCCCAAGAGATGAGAAGCTTTCCTACCATGTTGGTGCTCATATCAATCAAAATTTGCTTAGTGTTGTCAATGCAAGAACTTGTCAGCTATTTTCAAGGATAAATACTGTACGATTTATTCCCACTGGAACAAGGTTTTGTAAAGAGGATACTAGGTTCGTGTTGGATGGCCAGAAAAAAAAAAGGTTCAATGCTTGTGTTGCTGCTGTGGATCAGAGCAGTTTGTGTAATAGAGATTAGGCATTTTCATACTTCAGATCTAAATTTTAACATAAAAGAAGTCATATTTACAAAGCATCCCAACGTGGGAAGCAAAATACATCACTTGCTCATTTTCATGTTAAACCCATCCAAGAAGCTTATGAGGTGTTAATTGAACCTCATGAGAAAGAATTGGACCTGGAACAGGTTGAATATTGTGACTACAAAAGATGAATTTATAGACAAAATGCTAAATCTCAGAAGGAAAAAAAATCTAGGAAAGAAGAACGCGCACATCTTTGCTCATGTAGACAATGCATTTATAAGAGACATCCCAGAATTCTGAAGAAAAAAGAGGAAAAAGCTAAGCCAATATTTTGACAAAGTAACAGCATTAAACAAGAAGAAGGCTACATTGAAGTATGCTGCAAATAAGTTGAGGAGTGTAGATAATAACTTTGTTTGCTGCAATATTACAAGTCTAGACAATCTGTCAGCACAAGCAAATGACTATTAGGTTTCTCAGGAAGTTCTATCATATTATAATTTCAGGGATAATATCTAATGTTTAAGTTATCAAAATCTAATAAGAAACGCTGAGATTGTGGCCTACCTTTTCTGGTCTTTCAGCTCATCAGTTCTAGCTGATTTGATGGTCAGTTTCTTTTGAAAAACAGACACTAGATTGCCATCATCAGGCTCTTTTCTCCAAATTTCCTTTTTTGCTATTCCAAAAGCAACAATATCATATTGTTCAAGTTATTATGACTAAGAAATTGTGATAGATGAGAGTGAGACCCACTAGTTTAGCCTACCGGAAGCATTTAAGTCGCATCTCCTCCCTCCTTTCTGAGTGTACTCCTTATGAACAAAGTAAACATTAGCTAATCAAAGAACGTATATAGCATGGGAAAATGTACGAAGCTACCTTAAAGGGAAGTAGATATAAAACATGCATCTCAGAGGCTTTTTTTTTTTGGATAAAAGGAATATATATGCGTGTGTATATGTACGTAGTTATAATAATATAAAATGATAGTCCTTTACAACCTAACACTTTCACAAGTGACTACTGTGTCCAAAATACATGACGATTTCTTATAAAGAGAGACATACATTAATATATAAAAATAAATAACCCTGAATATATGAAGGGTAGACAATTATAGTAGCAATGGAGAGCAGATATATATATATGAATAAACTAACCGTGAATGTATGTACAGCTAAAATCGAGCCAATAACGCCAAAAAAAGAAGATGCGGCATAGAAAAAGTGGAACGCACATCATGAATCATGATGCCGTCAATGTGAAGAGAAAGAAAAACAAAAGTATCGAGCAAAAAACTGCACAAACATAACAAACAATACTAATGCTGAAGAGATAAAACATTTACCAGAATACCAACTGCAAAGCGTACAGTTATGGTTTCAACAAGGGCATAAGCAGCAAGATCCAACGCACTTATATGCCCAATGAATGATTGTGTCACAATCAGTCTCCCAAATGATGCTGTGCGAGCTAATATGCCTGGAAATGCAATTCTCCATATTTTTATAATTTCTGTCCATACCCTTCCCTTTAGGTCAGCTGGTTCGGCCGGAGATTCAATTAGTCTTGATTCCAGCTCATTATCCATCATTCTGCCTCATGAAAAGGATGATGTGTGTCACAGAAATATATACACGCGGGTACGCGGGTACATGTCAACTGACTAATACTCCATAGTTAGATAGCAGTCTGGATGATGGAAGCAAAGTATACAAATGCAGAAACATGATGGCACAAGAAACTTTGAGCTGAAACTCATTCCATGGAATTTCTGTTATTTTTTTTCAGTGGATCACTCTCCGCAGACAATTTGTTTTTTTCTACATTCAGTCCAAAATTATGGTCCCGTTTGGCGCTTGCAGAAACAAGCTATTAGGACTTCTTCAGCGTCAACATTGTATACCACAGCTGCACTTTGGTGCGTGCAGTAAATCAAAGGAATGACAAAAAGGTAGTGTAATATTTACATGTTCTTAGATACCTCAAGAATCACCGCACTCAAGTCCTTCTCACAATGGGCTTCTTATCCTTATGGATTATTTCATCACAGTTGGTCACAGCCCTATCGCTTGGAAGCCTAAAAAGCAGGCCACGTAGTCTCTTTATTCCTCAGAGGCTAAATACAGGGCAAATGAGAAGGATGGATTCTGAGTCAACATGGTTGAGCAGGCTGCTTCATGGACTCACATTGCCTCACACCACTCTCAATCCTCTACGCTATGATAATCAAGCATCAGTGTAAATTGCCATGAATCTAATTTTCACGAGCACACAACGCACATAGAAATGGTTTGTCATAGTTGCAGGATCAATTGCTTTCTGGCCTCATTTTTGCATCTTTTTATTCACATTGCTTCTCAGTTGGGTGATATTTCCACCAAAATCCTATCCCATCATCATTATTCTGTCCTATCCAACATAGGCACGTCAAACGCTGCTCCAAACTGAGGGGGAAGTTGGGAAATGTTAAAAAGTTAGTATATTCTAGGAAATTCAAGTGTAGTTACATATGCTCTGTTTCTAGGATTTGTCGAAATGTGTTAGGAGTTTATATAGGAAAATCACATCCCTAACCCAGGTGCAAGCTACTCTTCTGAGTCCTCTCATTATCTCACCCGACACTTCCTACAACCCAATCACTAGACTAAATCGAGGCCCGACATCATCCGGGCACGTACCATGGGTTACCAAAAGTGTAATAACATTCGAGGGGCTGGCATTCAGCATTAAATTAGCCCTTCCTATAATGGAGTCGCCATCAGCAGGCCCAGCACCATAAAGGCAACAGCTTCAGCTTCTCATATGTTCTGGCATTGATAATTGGGCTAAAACTCAATAATAGACGGACTCGCTTTAATGAAGGAATAATGTCTGGACCAGGACGACATCTGGTTTATTTAAGGATAAATATATGCGACAGCAGATTCTTTTGTCAGCCAGTTCCTATTGTTTTGTTGCCATTCATCCCAACGAACTTAAACCAGCAATATTGATAAGAGCAGCATCAAGTCAAATTAAGGGATAATAAATGCTACATAGTTGTGAGAGAATAGTGAAGAAAGCAACAGCATTAATTACCAGGGATGAGCGATGTACTTCGAATGCTGCGGCTTGCGTTCAGCCAATTTTCCTGTAAAAAGTCGTTGAAGACGGGAAGGGTAGTGAATTGGGAAGAAAGGCGTTGCATTTGTAGGGAGGGAACTTTGAAAGGTAGGTGAGACTGATAACAGCACATCGAATTTTTTTCACCTTTTGTATTTAGCTTGTTGTCGCAACTTAGGATGCAGCTAAAATGATATATGATAATTGTTTGGAACTTCAATTGCTTGATTTTGGATTATTATGGAGAACAGAAGTTGGCACATTTTTCTATTATCATAGTACTATTTTGCTGTTGATGTCATACAAATATTTCATATGAGTGAGTATACAAGTTGTTATGTCCTAATGATGCAGGTAGAAATTAGGTACTCTGATTATTTTGATTGAATGATAGCTGCATGTTCCTCAATTTTTTTTTTTTAAATATGAGATCCTTAATTTAATTTTTTTCAAAAAAAAAATAGGAGGTCCTCAAATTATTTTTTGAAAAATAAGGGGCTCTCAAAGTATTCAAAACAAAGTTGAGGTTGCAAATTTATTGGAAAAATAAACTTGTGGTCCTCAAACTTAAAAGTCAAGATACTCATAATTGATTTTGGGTTTAATTTATGTAATCATGTATTTTAATACTTATTTGCATTAGATGAGGTCAAAAAGTTTAAAGATATCCTTAAATTTAACAAAAAAATAAAGTTGAGGTCCTAAAATCTTCAAACATCGAAAGTTTAGATCCTTGAAGCTTACTTAAGCCATATACTTGTTCAGAATTAATTGTTTTATCAATAATTATATAACTAATGCATTTAATAGTAAATATACAAGTTAGTTTACAACATCAACGAATAATTTTATTTTTAATATTAGTAATTTTAATTAATGTATACGGACAATTGTTAGAAAATCTCTTTACCAAATTTGGAAAATTTTTTTTCAATAAGTAATAATTTTATTTTTTTCGAAAAATGAGGAGTTACAACCATACACATTATCAAACCATACAATCTAACAAACCAACCCACTTGTAGAATTGAGCCTTAAAATGTGGGTGTACTAATCATCTAGCCACGACCATGACAATAGCCCGAACAAGACTAGCAACATCCCTACTAAGATTCTCAAAAATTCTCAAGTTCCTTTCATACCAAACATTGGCAATATAGGACACAAAAAGGGCTCCCAAGACCTACTTTTTCTGATTATTTTGCCTTGACCTTATCAACAAAGTCTAAATCTCCTGATGCCAACCTTGGATGCTATCCCTTCTTCTAGTAATTCTTCTTATTTTCCTCCAGATTGCAACCGTGATCGGGCAGTGGATGAACAAGTGATCCCGATTTTCAGGTAATTGCTGATAGAACACACACTGATCAAACATACCAATGCCAATCTTCAGAAGCCTAGCTTTAGTCATCAATCTGTCTCTTAATGCCAGCCATAAAAGAAAATTGTATCTTAGCAAGTTGAGCGAGTGCCACACAAGCTTGGACTATCTTTGTTTAGCCTGTCTAGGTCTCACGGCTTCATAAGTAGATTTGATACTGTAATCAAGGTAACCATTCAGCCGTCTATACTATAGAAAGTTCCTTAATCTTAGCAAATTCTGCTCTCTTTTTTTCTACTAGAAGTAAAGCTGTCGTTACTAAAGATTGTTGTTACCAAACACTTTGCTTCATACATGTTAAATAAGGATTTGTTTGGAATATTTTATGGAATAATATATTCATGATATTTTGATAAGTGGAATAATCTTATTAATCAATCATGAATATTATTTTAATAAAGTGAGTAACACTAGTAGAGTAAATATTTTATGGAATTTAACCAACATGTACTACAAATATTATTTAATATAAATTTATGATATGAGAAAGTCCATAGAATAGGAATTGTGCTCAAACCGGAATAATTTCGGTGGAATAATAGTAATGATTAATCTGAATATGGTAGAACATCCATGATTATAATCTTTTATAGAGTTTTTTTTCCTTTAGATTAAAGTAAATAACAAACATTTTAGAATATTCCTACTCCATGGAGTAATATTCTTGATGTGTTGATAATTTGACTAATCTTTCTTATATATTTCTCCTTTTCCATTATGTTCTCGTTGTTTATTTTTATTTAATTTAATATTTGATTAATGGTCAAATTCATTTTCTTTAAGAATCATGATAATCACAATACAAATAAGACGTCAAAATTATTTTTTTAGTATCTTGTTTGTTCAATGATATTTATTTCAATTTTGAATTTTTTTAAAAGGCAACTTTAATAGTACCTAATTATAGTTAAAATTATATGAAAATTATGAATAAAATTTCATTAACGTAATTTATTATGCTAAACTAAATAGGCTAATCTAGTTTCATATTCAAAAGATATAAAACAAAATTTAGATGATTCAAAATTTATGAAACTAGCTTCAAAAATTATAATGTTATGAATTTTATCCATTTTATGATCTAAAACTAAAAACATTAATAAGATGGTATTAAAGTAATGTAAACTTAAAACACACGGTATCCAAGTAAAATTATTTGAAACACATGATATGTAAATAAAATTAGATAAAACGTCAAAATATTAAAGTAAAAGTTATCCTTACTATTACGGTAAGGTCCCTGAAATCGAGTGATTCAATTGTGGTCTTCATTGTGGTTATTTGATGAGTGGCCTTCAAATGATATTTATGACATATTTATCTACAATCGCAACTTCCAGGATTTACATACTTTTACTTGGTTCAAATTCGAGGCAAATATAAAGGAATATCAAGTTTGTAATTAGTCATATATCGTAGGTGTGAGTACTTTATATCCTAATCTTTAAGCAAAACTACTACTTAACATGATTACGTTTATATCCTAAGGAGACTTAATCATATTCTAAAAAAGAGAATAATACTTTATAGAAAATCATTTTTGCACAAAAATATATAAGGAGAAATTAATAGAGATTAAAGAAAGAAGTAAATATTTAAATCCTTCTCTTGGTATGGATGAGTTTTAACCAAAGATGGTAAGTTTTTCTTCGGTGATTTTTAAAATTTAACTCACCTTTGTTTAGGAAAAACACAAGTTAAATTTTAGGACTTTAGAAGTGAAATGGATGAAAGAAATGAAGTAGAAGATGAAAGGGAGGCTTGATCAAGTCGACAAAACAGAGCTCTTGCATCCTTTTTTTTTTTTTTTTTTTTGGAGAAATAAGACAACGGTAGCATAAGGTAGAAAATAAGGCAATATAGAAACAACCATTGCTTGGTCTTGACATGGCTTAAATCGACTGCCAAGAGGGTATTCTTGTTCGACTTTGCACACACGTAAGTGCTATGAATTGAAAGTGTAAGGTTAAGCCGAGTGTGCGAGTAAAAATTCATTAAAATACAAACACACACTCAAAATATGATAAAAAAAAAAGTGTAAAGAATAGTTTTCCCCAAATTTATATAATTTTTATTACAGGAAAACTGTCAAATAGGCTTTTATTAGAAGAAAAAAACAAATAAGCCCAAAAATTTACAAAAATTTGTGGGAACACTCAAAATAGTATAGTGTGATTAAACTGTTATTTTTTTAAAAAAAAATAATAAAAGCACTTGATACATAATTGGCAGTGCTAAATGTGAAATACAATCTTTTTAAAATTTTAAAAAAATTATAAACTGTTATTAATTAATAACCGATATGTATAGTTATATTTATAGTTATAAATAATTAATCAATATAATTAATAATTATTATTATTATTATAAAAATAGTTATAAATAAATAATCTATACCAATAACATAAATTCTAATGTTCGATAAATATTTTAATTAATGCTATTAATTATATTTGTAAATAAATAATTATTGAATGAAACTAATATTAATAGCAGTTATATTAACTAAAAATTAACATGAATAATATTTTAATTAAAGTTTTATTATTAATAATGAAAATAAGTATTTTGTTATTATTATTTGGATAATTTATTGGGAATAAAAATTATTATTAGTAATGATAAATAATATAAAATATTAGTACTAATGTATTCAAAATTATTAATTTTATTATAATGAATAACCAAATTATGTTACTAAGCAGAGTAATATATGTTATTTCGTATAAAAAATAAATAAACATAAATAGTAATAGTAAATAATATCATTATGACCATTATTATTAAATAATATAATAATATATATTAGCTATTACTAAGATAATACTAATATATTTTTAACTATTTCTGAGAATAATATTTATTATAATTATAAAAAGTAAATCAATAATTATTCATAAAATAAAATCTATAAGAAAAAAATTAATAAACTAATAAATAAAATATTATAAGATTTTGTCTTATTAAAATATCATAAGTCTATAATTTTAAATATATAATAATTCATTGTATATCATCTTTACGTAGATCCATACCTGAAACAATGAACAAAAATTATATATTAGAAAGTAATTAAAGTAATATGTGATACGATATAAAAAATAAACATTTATGCACAAAATAAAACAAAACAACACATAAGAAGTAATTAAATATTTCATCTATAACGCTTTAATCTATGGTGTGTGCCCTCTTTATATACAAACTCTTATTCAAGTACATAAAACCCTTCTTAATAATTATCTCACGTATAAAGGTCATCGGTTACGTCATCATAGTTGGACGAAAAAGGTAAGTCAGTAATCAACATACTCTTCCATTGATATCATCTTCCAAATTTTTTGCATTCAAGACAGTAGGCCGATGTTTATCAATTAGGCCGGTGACATAAAATACTTGTTTTACTTGTGGGAATAATATAAATGGATATTGCTTATGACCAAGTCTTAAAAGATCTACCATTGTAAATCCAGCTTCTTTAGTACAAACCTCATTTTGATTGTCAACCCATTTGAACCTAAATAAAGAAACTATAAAAGTTGTGTAATTTAATAGTCATATGTGTTCTCTCACCCCATAGTATGTCACTAATGTATAAACAAGGGGGTTTTTTTCTCAAGCATTTGATATATGCAAAGCTTCTGATATTACACTCACACTACTATTTTGCATATTATTCTTGTCATCCTACTCCTTTATGTAGAAGTACAACAATTGATCATAGATCATATATAAGATGTATGACATCATATTCCTACGAGAAGGGTGTGACAACCAATTCAAATCAATATTAGATTTAAACAATTGAGATGATAATTGCTCAAAAAAGGAGTTTTTGTGTCCATTTAATATTAATTTTTTGCTCCTAGATGGATCTGATGCCCTCAAATTATTCATGTGTTGATCAACATATGGTTTAACATCATCTCTATTGAGAAAGACATAGAGGTGAGATTGCAAAAACATTTGATCATCATCAATGATGACCATGCAAATTCCATTGCACCATTTTCCTTATTCCTCTATACCTTAATGTTGTGGTTTAAGAAAGTCTATCATATTAACATTGGGTAAGATATCACAACAAATTTATATCGCCTTCTCCACTACATAACTCTCAGCAATGTAACCTTCAGGCTTGTTCGAATTTCTCATATATCCTTCTAAGATTTTCATATACCATTTAAATGGATATATTCAATGCAAATGAAATGGCTCACATAACGTAGCCTCCCTAACCAAGTGAATTGTTAAATGAATTAGGATTACACAGAAGGATGATGGAAAATACAACCATTGTACGGCATCTCTAAATCATTAACCAACTTTTCAAACATTTTTAGATGGTCTCTAAAATATTCTTCAACATTGTTGGTTAGGTCCTCCATGCAAGAAAAATCATGTGCAACTTCAACATCATCGTGGTCAACCACACTAGGTTCATTAAGAAGTGGATCTCTATGTCATATCCACCTAATATAACTCTTATCAATTCCATGGATAATGAATTGATCTCGTATCTCATTATAATACCCCAAAAATTTTCTTACCTAATCCTACGTCATTAGCACCCTAATTTGATTCTAATCTCAAGAAATATTATTTTAGCCTTAACTAAATTTCTTAATCCCAAAACTTTAACTGAAACCAAAACCTTGATTCGGATAAACCATAATTCGTAAACAAAAATCAAAACCCGCTAAAATTTTCCACTAACCTAGATTACTTGGCTAATCCAAAATCACCTAATCTAATCCTAATCACCTAACCCTTCTCTCTTTTACCTTTTCTTTTCTTCCTTTCTTCCCTATTCTTCCTTTTTCTTTTCTTTTCTTTTCCTTCTCCTACGCCAATTTTATGGCGTGAAGGAATTGAGTTCCTCTACACCAACCCAACACTTGGCCTCCCACATGCACCATGACACCATCCCTGTCATCCCTCATGTCTATCTTCTTCTTCTTCTTCTTCTTCTCTTCCCCTACACACACGACCATCACTTCCCCGCTACTCTTCTTCTTCATTATTCTTTCTTCTTCTTCTTCTTCCTGTTGTTGCTCTATTTCAACCGTTGGCCACCATCACCATCACACTCCCTACTTTCCTCTCCTGTGCACGTCTCCTTCATATGTCACCATCATCATCATCACCCCTCGTGCCTCTACCTGATCTCCATTAATTTCAACCATCACCATAACCCCTAGCCTTTTTCTTTTCTTTTTCTTGGTTGATTATCATCACTGTCGTCATCACTCCTCTGCCATTCTCCTCCTTGATAAGCCACCACACTAGTATATATACCCCTCCATCCCTCCATTTTATTGTCATCCCTCACCTCCCCGACCTTCTTCTCTTCTTCCCCCTCCTTTTTCTATTTTTAGCATTCACACCACCCAATCCACCACCAAGCACCACCTTGGCCACCACCTGCCGCCATTTGGCTGGTGGGCCGACCACCAAGGTCGCCCCAACCTTCCCCCTTGTCGTAGCCGGCCATCGCCGCCGACCACCACCTATTTTTCCTTCTTCTTCCCCCTCATTCGTTGTAGTGTTGCAGAGTACATGGCTTATGCACGCCCTGCTGCACAGTCGTGCAACACTTAAATCTCCTACTGCGCAGTTGTGTAACTCCTGCACCGTCTGGCCATAGGTTACTTTTTTTCTCTCGCCCAATGCTGCACAGTCGTGCAATTTTTGCACCGCCTGGCCGTGCATCTTTTCTTCCATCGACCTGTTGTGCATTGTTGCTGCACGGGTGTGCAACTTTTGCACTACATGGTCGTGCAACTTCTTTTTTTGGCCATGCACCTCTATTTGCACCTCAAACCTTGTCCAAACACCACCAAAATTTAACCATAGCTCCACCACATATTATTTTACACTTCCATACAACTCAAGCTTCCATTTGACTTCAGTAAATTCTATTTTTACCCTCATCTATATTAACTTCCCACTCAAGTTTTAATCTTCGATCCTAATAGTATTTTATCTTCTTTTCATAGGTGATCTTCCGATGATCTCATAAGAGGTATAGGATTTACATGCATAGAGCTTGGTGTCCTTTTTGGTAAGGATACATGTCGTAGGTAAGGATTTATGTGATACTTGTATTATTATATGTACTTTTGTGTTGAGTATGTTCTTTTGAATAATATATTTATGGAAATACTATGAAATGATATTCTTGAGAGTAATGAAATTATGTAAGTACATATTTAGGTTTAATGTTGGATACAAGATATCTATGGGAAACTAAGAATATGTACTTTAGATAATGATTGGAAAATTATATATATTATTATTGGGTTTCATAAGACCTTTGGGAGAATATGATTGTCTTGACTACCCTGAGGATATTATGATCATTTGAGGATAATTACGTGGTAGTACTATATTTCTTGCATTTATATGAGTTCAACATGATAATGTACAATCAACTCTGAATAAGGTACTAATCATTTAAATTGAAAGATCACGTGAGTTGGGCCAAGGTGTTTATATGGATCCATTCCACCGGATAATAATAGTGGCTCGGGTGTATTGTCCCCGAGAGGTGCATCAATTTATTCCACCAGATTAAGAATAGTGGGGCTCCATACTCAACGTGAATAAAAATACAATTAAGAGATAAAGTATAAATAGAAAGATACTAATCATTTAAAGTGGAAGACTACATGATTCAGAATCGAGGTGTTGAGTTCGTTCCACCAGATAATAATAGTGGCTCGATTGTCTTATCCCCAAGAGGTACTTCAGACTGTTCCACCGGTTTAATAATAGTGGCTCAAGAGTATTTCACTCTGAGAGGTGTTAGCTCCATTCCACTGGATAATAATAGTGGCTCGGGTGTGTTATTCTTGAGAGGTGTTTTAGACCGTTCCACCGATTTAAGAATAATGGGGTCCCTGAACTCAACATAAATAAAAGATTGGAATATGGTATATCTAATGAAAGACTTGGAATCAATAATTATTTGGCATTCTTTGATTTACGTATGTATGATTTTCTTATGATAATTCTTGTAACCCTGCTTGATTGTACCGTTACATTACTCAATACGTAGCGTATTGATCATCTGTTTCATGGGTGTTTCTCAATCCAATGAGTAGACGACCCAGATGTTTATGTGCAAGTCAATGAGGACCGAGTGGATGAATTCGTAGTGTTTGATGCTATATATGTGGAGGAGTGATTTATTCATATTAGGGTTTGAGCATAGAATCATGTTATCCAGATGATAGTTTTACCCGGATACCTTTTCGGACTCTTAGTTTCATGGGATCCTTTTTTCTGTTGTATTTTGATATTATAATCGAAGTTGATCTCCAAACGCTTATTTGATGTTATTAAAATTTATCTCATTTCTTACTATCATGCTTTAATTTTTCTAATCGTTTTGCCTTGTGATTAATGTAAGGATGGTGGGGTAAGCTAGACTAATGTCAGTTACAAAAGTAACACCCAACTATTTAATTATACACTTCCGCTTTAAAACAAAATTTTTTAGTAGTTAAATTTGGGGTGTTACACTCATCTACCCCTCTTCTTATCATATTTCCACAATCTATACATGGATAAGATATCCACAAAAGATCTTTTGAATGTTCGACAACTATCTTACAGAAATTCTTGAACACCGTCTATATATTTACTACACAACCTACTTGCATGTATTACAATCTATAATGAGAAATAAGTAAAATTCATCCCCTAAATCACAAGCAAAATTAGGGAATCTGACAATATTAGCCAAATCAAGCAAAAATTACCAATATACCTGAAATACATATACACCACAACAACATTTACATTAGTAACAATGCCATGATTTCTACAATACTATCCATTTCATTTATATACTCTATTTTTCAAAATAGTTTGATAATATATCCTCATAAGACATATGAACTAAAAAAATAACAATATAGAGTGTACATATATACACCACAATATCACATATAGTATAAATATACATGAAGGAGTTCGAAAATGCAAGATAAAAGCACAATTTAGAAAATAGAAAAATTTATACAAAAAAAAACTTAAACTCTGATGAAAAGAAGAACAAAGAAATAATGATCATATTGTGAGAAGAGAGAGAGAAGGCTAATACTGGTGAACTAAAGAGGAGGAAAAATGAGCAAGAACTTTGACGAAGAGAAGACAGCGGTGGCTGCAGAGCTTCGCCACTTCAAACAGTTTTGTTTGGATATCGAGATAGAAAGTGAAAAAGTTACAGGCAGTTCTAAGTTAAAGAATGACGAAGTAAAAAAAACAGAGAGAAAAGAGTATACACAACGGTTTTACCTTATAACCGTTGTGTATACCCTAATAGTCCAAAAGAATATACACAACGGTTATAAGTTAAAAATACAGTATATACCTTTAATGAGTAAGTTATATCAAATAAGGGTATACACGACAATTTTGACTTATAACCACTGTGTGTACGCTTTTGCACTATTACAATATACACGACAAATATAAATTAAAACTGTCATGTATACTCTTGTCTGATATTTACCTTTCTCCTTAAGGGTATACACAATGGCTTTAGGGGAAAAAAATATTGTGTATACTTTCCAATTAAAATACCAAAATGCGCACTCCGTATTTTTTCTTACTAGGTGATAGAATAGACGATGACTTAGTTTTAAACCGCCTTATATGGTTGTTATTTAATCAAACTCGTGTACTAATGTTGTTAAGTCACTAATATATGTAAATAAGTTGTATATCTCAAATAATATTATTACTTTAACTACATTTTTATTTCAAATTGGAACAAACTTTGAATCAAATATTATTTTAGCAAGCATACCAAACACACACAAAACACAATATAGCACCCAACTAAAAACATATACACCATTAGGAGCATTGATGCATGAAAGTTCCATGATAAAACTCAAACTATCAAATTCGAACTCATCCCTAAAATAGAGGGTGGTGGAAACATACTCATTCCCAACTATACCAAAGGTAATCCTTTAATTAGTTCATTGTCCTCAACTTAACACGAAAATGGTAGTAAAACTATACTTAATCTCATATATCTCAACCAATTACAAGATCCCAACTCAAAAATATAGAAACACTCATTGGGGAAGAGCCAAGAAATGAGGGCAATAGGAAAGGAAAAGCTAATGGCCTAAGACATAAGTTAACTAGAGTCAAACGCCATCGTGCAAGAGAGAGAGAGACTAAAAACAATTGAAAAACTAAAAAAGTGGAGCAAGGAAGATGAGAGTAAGGTGTCATTGGAGAGAGAAGAAAAGGGGTTGGGATGAATGAAGGGAGTCCTAAGGGTTTCTTCCATTTAAACTAGTTCCAAAAAAAATAAAGAGGGGCCACGATTTGGGCTTAGCTTATTTCGTGTTGTAGCCTAGCAAGGGGGTGTGAATATTCCTTCAAAACCATCCCGATAATATTTAGATAAAGGAGAGGAAGTTGGACCATACCCTTACAGGTTCAATAGAAAAGAGGATTAGGCCAATGCCACCAAGTCTAACCTAATATCAATGGGTTTAAAAATTAGATTTAAACATCATAGATAATTACACACTTACCGATATAAGAAATAGTAGCAACTAACTACAATTTTCATTTTTAATACACAAAAAGATAAAATAATCTTACTATCAATTGCTCTAGCTTCTCATTATATTAATAGTCCTAATAAGCCATGCACACAAAATAAACAGGCATATTAGTAGGTAATTCTTAGGCGTAATTCAAAATAAAATTAAGCAAAAAATTAAGGTTATAGGGTTCACGTCATTCCTTTTGACTTGTTATCTCCATTCTAAAATATAATTTTTGTGTCTTCACGTTTTGATTTTCAATACTACAATGCATACTTTTGTGAAGACAAAAGTCATGGCTAAAAGCATAAAAAATTATCATAGAATGTCTATTGTGACGATCCATTGTTGCTGAAGTATCATCGTAAATGCTTTGTAGTAAAATACCCAAGATTGCAATGACAGAAGTCGTTATTGAAAACTCTCTTTATTGCAACAAAAATGTCGTTACTATAATACTATAGTGACAACAATATAAAAAAAATTGAAAAATAAAATTATTGATTGTGACAATATTTTGATCTACTGCATCAATCGCATTGTCGCTAAAAGGTGATATTTGAAAAAATATATCCAGTTTACTGCGACAACTAATGGGTCTACTACAGCGACCTCATCGTTGTTGAATGCCCAATTTGAAAAACAAAATTATCAATCTATTATGGCAACCTATGGATCTATTGCATCATCTTTGTCATTGCTAAATGCCCAATTTGAAAAAATTTATCAACCTTTTGCAATGATTCTAAGTCTACTACAACCAAATTTAATTTTTTTCCTAAATTTTTATAAGGGCTGTAAAATTTAAATATATTATTTTTAAATTTAGACTTTGTTATATTAATGGAAACCATTAATAATGCATAATTTTATTTTTCATATAATATTAATATATAATTGATAATATTAAATAAAATACAAATATTGTTCATAATTTAAAATTATCATTACATTGTTGTTATCTACCATAAAAAACTAGACCCTACTCATCATCCTCCTCTTCCTCCTCCCCCACCTCCTCTCACTCCATAAGTCTATGTCTAAGGTCTTGTATTACAATAGTTTACAACTTGATATATAGCTTCTTTCTAATGCCCTAATGCTTTGTTGTGCTTTCGAATAATCACGCTTAGCTTGCCAAGTTTTTCCTCAAGTGCATAAGCGTTGGTACTAGTACTAGTAGAAGGTGGTGATGCTGATGCTGGTGGAGTTGAAAACAATGTTGATAAAGAGTTCTTCAATAATCTACCAATAGATCTATCATGGTCACGATGTTGTCCAAAAACATCATGTGCCAATCCTATAAACATTTTAAGACCATCCCAAAACTCATCGAATTTTCGATTACGCAACATCATCCAACTCTTATCAATTGACATTGAATATTTATAAAACAATTAAAAGATGGATCAATTTTTAATATATAAGCCAAATTTTAACAATCTTATATATCCATTTTTTCCTCAGTTTTATAGGCATTAGTTTTATAAAAGTATTATAAAGTTTTCAACAATTTTCTTTTCATTAGCTTAGTGACCAAGACATAATCATATTATAAAAGTTTTATAAAATTATTTAAGGCCAAAAATATATTATTATTTGTATAGATTAACAAGACAAAACATAGACCAACATACTAGCTATATTATGGACCCAATACATAAAAGTAGAATGATACCTATTGAAATACAGCTACTACAGCCCAAAACGCCTCACTAAAAGCAAACTCAGTTCTACCTCGGATGCGATCAATCACCCACTGAGTACATACTTCTTGTAGAATCATTTGTTCATTCATATCTTTAATAGACTTGTAATTGTAATCTGGATAATCATAATATATACTCAGCGGTATCCCGTGCCAAGACCTCCACTCGTAATCAATCACTATTGTAACTCCCCACTTATCAAAAATCTATTTTTTTTTTATAAATATCAGTGTTGATTTATGAATTTTAACATTTAATTTTATTTGAATTGGATTATTTAATTTAAATCGTGTTTCTCGTATATGTTTGTTAAGATTTTAAATCATTTTACAGTTTTATTGTTGGTTTTGAATTTATAATAAAATTCATTTAATCGTTTATCGTTGTAAACTATTCAAGATAAATTTGTTCACGAATATGATTTTATTAAATTCACATAATTAGATTTCTGTTTAAAATATATTTTTATTTTTATTGTGTGTTTAATTTTTAATATTTTTAGTTCATTTTTGAGTATAGTATCGTTATGTGATTACGAATTTATTTTAAAATTATATTTTGTTAATGAAAGTAAATAATTTTAAATTATAAATTTATCTAAAGAGTTTAATTATTTTGATAATTTTATTCGTATAAAATATTTGCGTCATTGAATTTATTATTTTATGATGTTGATAAGATCTTCAAAACAATTAAATTAAAATGGTCTCCACAACTTATTTATAATTTTATTTCTAAAAACAATTTTCTTCCATTTTCCCATTTTGGCTTACGAAGGATATTTTCAAAAATGTTTTAAATTAATAAAAGTCACTCAAAGTATAAAAAAAAAGTATTTATCCGTTGTATTTTAAATATCATTTTGAAATTTTATTTCTATTATTTTGTATGATAAAACTTAATCAGGTAAGTCTTATTTTTCTCTGAACATCTATTTATAGATTCTTTGAGTTTATTTTAGTTAACTTTTATCATAATTAAAATATCTTTTCACTCTTATTTTAGATGTTAATTTTATCAAGGTTATTTAGATATTTTGTAAAAATAAAAAAAAAAAAAGAACAAAAACCATCAACCCATTTCCTCCTCTATTTTCTTTCTCTCTTCTCTTACTTTCTTTCATTTTCCTTTCCTGCGTACAAACCCAACCCCGACTTGCTTCCCCTACTCCCTCTCCTCTACCTTCCTCTTTTTTCGTACACCACCATCACACGACCATAGTTACCGCTCGACCACACCACCACTCCCTCCACAATTTATTGTCAATGACAATAGCAGTAGCCAAGTGCAACAAGCAACACAACAGCGGTGCCAACTCCGATGTACCCGACAACCGTTGAAGTTCCAATAACCCTTATTCCTTTCAATTTTGCAGCAATTCGTTTGGTATAATTACCCCAACCTCTAACTTTTATTTTGATTAATTTTGAATGGATTAGCTTTGATTAAGTTAAATTAATTACTGAATTTTGTATGTGTGAGTTGTAAGGTTAATTTACATGGATTAATTGTGTGGTATATGATTGATTTATAAAAATTGAAATTTTGATCTGATTATGTTCAGATTTATCACATTTGTCCGATTGAGCTATTTTGAGTAAATTGATTATACATTATACTTTAAAATGTATTTAATTTCGTGTTTGAAGTATCAATTTGGAAAAATTATGAGAAATCTATCAGAATTGGATGTTTAAATCAAAAATCTTAAGAATTTAAATTAGATTGTTTAATTGAGTTATTTTATTAAAATGATTATACAATATTTTTTAGAAATATGTCTTATTTCAATTGTGAACCGTCAATATAAATACTTGAATAAGATTTGACTAGATTTGTAGTTTAGTCTCACAAATTTTAATTATATTAAATTGGATATTTCTTTTATTATTTTTAATCAATTAAGTATACAATATGTTATATAATATGTCTAATTGCATTTCTAAAAATCCTATTTAAATAAATTAATAAAATTTGAACAATTTATATTTAGACTTAAAACCCTAACTTTCAAATAAAATTATGGGATTTGTCATTTGTATAATTGTTTCTTCTCAAATTGATTTTATAAAATTATGTAAAATGACCTTAATTGTATTCTAATACCTTCAATTTGTATTAATTGATTTAAATTATCTAAATTTGTATTTTGGGCTTTAAAATCCTAACTTTGGGGAATAGTTTCTTAAATTGAGTTGTATTTGATTATTTTATTAGTTTTGATTTAAAAACCAGTTAAATTAAGTTTTAATTTATCATTTGGATCAATTTTATAAAATTGATTGGTTTGACGTTTTGGGTTGTAAAACCTAATTGTATAAATGTATTTTGATAAAACTTACTTGTTTTATATTATTTTATGTTTGGTTTAGTTTTCTCTAATTTCATCTTATGATTTTTAAAGGTGATTTAGGAAAGTGTGTTAGTGGATCCCAAAGCTTAGGGTTTTCCTTCTTCTTTTGCTAGAATAGAATGGAAGCTAGGTAAACCTCCTAAACTCCTAATTAATATAATTCTATGTATTTATGTGTATTATTTTATATTTTAGATAGGCTAAGAAGATACTAGGATTTATTAACAAGCTATGTAGTTTGTGTGTCTATGCCATATGGCTATCTTGTAGTGTGGTATCGTGTAGTTCTTTATATATGAATCATGATTCGTTGTAGTTGTATTTTATAAGTTGTTATAATATGTAAGCCGTATAAATGTACCATGTCATGTTCCTTTGATATCATGTTTGTTAACGCAAATGTAAGAGGTTGAATTCTTTATAGGTAATCATATGTGATGGTTACTAAGAACATTTATTATTGTGATGTATGGTAGAATATATGATATATATAGTAAAATTAATTTAAGTGATAAGTTAAATGAATGAATTATGAGGTTTGTGTTATAGGTCACAATAGTGGTCGTAGCTAGTGATTTTAGTTCACCTATAGGAATTATGTTATAGATCACATTAGTGGTCATAGCTGGTAGTTGTATATAGGGTTGTGTGGTGGATTCCTTCCCTATGATTTCGTATGTGTTTCACCGATAGTGCGACAATGAGGGTTGTCTCTCTACTCTATAGGTGACATACGGACCCTATAAGAAGTATTGATATTTAAAAGTTAACGTGTTCTAAGTGGTTGTGTAGGCTAAAGCTGCAGAGCTATAGGTCATAGTATTTGCCATAGCCACAAACCTATATGTGACATGTTGTTGTGGGTTCCTTGGCCATTGTGTCCTGGATGTGAATAATATTATATTTTAGATATAGATAATATTATGTTTTGGATGTGAGAAATACTATGTATTAAAAATGGGCAATTAAAATTAGTGGAATAAGTGAAACAAGTAAACTATGATATCATGTACAACGAAATGGATAATAATGTGAATTGATATGTATGATGTAATATCTTTTAGTGAAATTGATCCATAAGTGGTTCTATGAACTAAAGTGGAATAATTATATGAAAATCAGTAAATTATGTAAATGGAATTAAATAGAGTTAATAATGGTTTTTAAGTGAATATGCCATAATACTTTGTGTGAGCATGTAACGTAAATCTAACTACAATTCATAAATTCATTATATTTCATGTTCTTCTATTTACCGTATGATTCTACTACAACAATATGCTCTTTTGTGAATTTATGCTTAGTTAAGATTGCATGTTTTTTATGGGAGATGTATTGATATTGGGTTATATTATCCTACTACTTTTGCTAATTTGTATTTGGTGTTGTTCTGTTTGTATGATCTTTTATGAGAGCAATATTAAGATTATATATGTATGTGAATCTACATTTATATGTTATTGCAATGAGTTAGGTTGTTTACTCATTACATCTTCGTACCGATACTATGCTTGTTTGGATATTTGTATATATGTACTCTGATTTAATTCAGATGTGATTTGGACTTAGACTGAGAGTTAGATCTACTCAAAGTTTTGTCTCTCAAGGACACTTGTAATTATTTGTAAATATTTAGGAAGTTAAGTTGGTGTTGTAAACGACCATTTATAGTTCTAATGTTTGATTTAATTTTTGGAATACAAGTTTTCCACTAATTTATTAGCAATTATTTTTACAAGGCTTTCTGTTGTGTTCATCGGCAAAAAAAATTATTTGGTTTCTATATCAGGATTAATTAAACAAATTTTTAACCTTACACCTATCGACAGATAGATGGCAGACATTTATCGTGTGGTAAGTGTGGCCTTAACACTCACTATTTCTTGTGTTTACTTTCGCATTATATCATTTTTAAGTAAAATTTTTAGGAATGAAAATGGGAGTGTTACTAACTCCCTTGTAATTACATCATCTCTCATAAAATATCTACCCTCAATAAACCTATAGTGTAGAAAATTTTTGATTTAGCTTATGTATATATCTATCAATAGCCTATAATTATAGTTGAATCTATGGCAAGGTATATAAAATATAATACGATCTAAAATTATATGGTCCCACATACACATTTTATTTTAACATGAGGTCTAGCTCACCACGTATTCATCTCCCGCGGTACCTAATATTTGTGTCTGTAAACATGAAAAAGTAGGTTGGAAGAGACATAAAAAAGTAAGTTGGATAACATGCGTTACATAAGATAAACATTTTATTTCCTACAAAAAAGGAAAATATCTAATGAATTAGGATAATATCTAATTATTTAATCATAAATTTTCAAATTTCAATAATATTTTACTAATTCTCATTTTTATTATCTAATTATTCCACTCATTTAATAATAATTTATTTAAGGTTAAAAATAATTTATTATATAATAATTTTATATTCTTATTGTTTTAAATTTTAATAAATTATTTATGGCCAAAAGTATCTTATTATTTTAAAGTTTATAATATTATTATTCCACTTAATTATTTAATCATAAATTTCCAAATATTTAACAATATTTTATTAATTTACTTTTTATTATTTTATTATTCCACTCTATTAATGATATTTTATCTCAGGTTAAAAATAATTTAATATATAATAATTTTATATTCTTAATATTCTAAATTTTAATAATAAATTATTTAAGGCCAACAATATATTATTATTTTAAAATTTTATTATATTATAATTCCACTTAATTATTTAATTACAATTTTTTTCATAATTAAGAATATTTTATTAATTTACATTTTTATTATCTTAGTATTCCACTCTGTTAGTAATACTTTATTTAAGGTTAAAAAAATTAATTATCTAATAATTTTATATTCTTATTGTTTTAAATTTTAATAATAAATTATTTAAGGCCAATAATATCTTACTATTTTAAAGTTTTATTATCTTATTATTCCACTTAATTATTTAATCATAATTTTTTAAAGTCCAATAATATTTTACTAATTCTCAATTTTTATTATCTTATTATTCCATTTAATTATTTAATCATAAATTTTCGAAGTCCAATAATATTTTATTAATTTTCATTTTTATTATCATATTATTCCTCTATTTTAATTATAGTTTATCTAAATTCAATAATACTTTATCAATCACAATATATACATCTCAATTATATATCACCACATATATCAATGACGATATGTGTGTGTGTATGTATCCATCTTTTAATTACCACCACCAACATATATATACATATCACAACAAATATGTCAATATATAATTACAACCACCAACATCCATATAATATTTAGCAATAATCAAGTATCACAACAAATACATCAACATATAATTTTCAGCACCAACATCCATATAATATTTAACAATAATCATATACCACAACAAATATATCAATATATAATTACCACCACCAACATCCATATAATATTTAATAATAATTACATATAATATTTTACAAAAAATCTAATAATAATTACATATTCAACAATAACACTAATATATATAACACTTAAAAAAACATATGACAAGTAGGCGACGAAAAGCTATGGCGGCAGCTACTTCTATTAACCTCCAGTCAAACCAAAAATTAAACAAAAAATAGTGCAAGCTTTACTAAATTAATCATTAAAAAAATAAACTAAAACAAAGAGTAAACAACAAAATAAGCGACAATGGTGATGGTCTTCATGGAAACCCATAAAAACACACACAAAATTAGAATTGAGAACTAATAATAATACACAAGATTTTGACAAGAAATTAACAAAAAATAAGGATTAAACTCATCTATCATACCAAAAGGGTGAGAGAGAGAGAGCACGACAAAGGGAGATTGTAGCGGCTAATTGTCAAGAGAGATGATCGAAGATGATGGGTAGTTTTTTTTTCATTTTATATAACTCACTTATACTGCAACGACTTTTCCCCCTACTACGATGACAGGTCGTTATAGTCGATCTCCATTTAAAGGAATAACAGGTGGGATCATCTTTTGCCTCTTGGTGTTTGTCGTTGTAGGTGTGTCTTCAGATGTGCTGGTCATGCTACTAGTGTCGTTTGTGGGCTTGGGCACTGCTTTGGCTCTTTCCAGGGGATTCTCCAAGTGGTGTTGTTGGTTCTGTGTTTGGCTTACACGTCCACTCTTCTTGAGACAATGGGATTTCACTGTGGGTTTCCCCATCAAATTGGGCAGAATAGAGCTAAAACATTTGGGAGCAACTGCTGGAGTTTTGTGGGTGGGACTTCCTAGTCTGGTTCAACTGTCTTAGCTCTATGGTGATGGATCGTCTGAGTTATGCTAGGGTGGTTCCTAGCAACTATCATCGGGAGGCTGTAGTAGGTTCCTTTTTATGGTTCATTCATTAGCAGCTCATTAGAAGGTGCACAACCAAAGTCCATCTTCCTTGGTGACATCGAAGATTTTTCATGGCCGCTTTGTCCATCCTATAGTGCATTGAGAGTATGGGTGTCTGTTATAGGACCTGGTACCTATAGGTTAGGGTGTTGAGCTGTCAGATGGACATGGTATTTTGCTTTGCTTTGTTTCTGTTTTTGGAAACATGTCTAGTGCGTCCGTATGGGTGGTTGCATGTTGTTTTCTATGTCCTTTGTTTTTGAGCGGAGGGGTGGCGCTTTGTAGAACTAGGCCTAAGCAATGACGCTTAAGGCTAGTTTTGTTGGCGCCCTGTGTTTCTATGTGCTTTTACTTATAAAAAAAAACAACGTTTTGTTTTACTATAATACAGCAGCAACATCTGTTTTAATATCAACTAGTCGTTGTAATATACCATACCTAAAAAAAATTGCACAACAAATTTCAAGATGGGGGAATTTCTGTCGCACCCTACAACGGCAACTCTCCTATTATATTGACCCATCACTCATAAAGAAGTAAAAAAAAATTATTGGCTAGGAAAACCTAAAGGGGAGATATATTCTTTAAGATCCTACAACGACTTATTTAAATATTATGAAGGTAAAATAAATTTAATTGTTAGTTGTCACAATAACCATATAACAACTATCTCTATCGATTATTAAGTTTTTACTTCAATGATGACCTATCGTTATAGAAGAAGTTTCTATTACAACGAATCTAAACACTGTACACAATATTATTGTAATAGATGAATATTGTTATAGTGCTTTTAAAAATGTACACAAATATACTTTATAACTTCTTCTTTTGTTTCCTTCTGTCACCATTTCATACATATACAACACTATTCAGGAGCCCTCAAGGCGACTACATAGAAGTAATTTTCATCGCTTCATCTGGGGATGGACAGTGTTGTCTAGTGACAAAGAAATGAGGGCGTTTACAGATAGAAAAACAACAGCTTTTAAAAAAATTTAAAAAAAGATGTTAGAAAATAGTAATAAATAATTATTAATTACACTTCAACTTAAGTATATATTTACAATTTTATAATAACAATTTAGTAATTTTGTGTCATTTATAGAATCTAACCAAAAAAGACCCAACCAAAATATATTAGAAAATAAAAAGATCATGGGCCCAATCTTTAAAAAAAAAAAACTCAAATCCCATAATCTTTTCACTTCATTTTTATTTTCATTATGTTTTTAGTAACCCTATACGGGTACCAAGACTCGTGCAACTTTGAGGTGTCTTCCCCAGTCCTCCTCTCTGTCTTCCTCAACCTCTGTCTCTTCTTTGGCGCTCTCTCTCTCTCTCTCTTACCGTTGAACATCACAGCATCGCAGTGGATTGCAAGCAACAATGGATCATCGACAATGTCGGCTACAATGGAGAGTTCGGCATTTCTCCTCCATTTCATCGTTTCAAGCACCGTTTCCATCCCAGAAGCGTTTTCGGCTATTTCCATCATTTCTTTTTTCTCTCTTCCCCCTTTGATCTTAAATATTCAAATTTTCAATCTTCAATATGCAATATTTAAGATCAAATTCAATAATTAACCTTCATCCAATAATCGAAACTACACAAAATAATTTTTCGATCGTATTTTTTTTTTCGTAAATTTTATACCATTTGATCTCCCTCCCACCAAGCAAGGGACAACTCACCCGTACACCCCTATCTTTAACGGGTAAGTCACCCGAACAACCCCTCTTCTGACAGGTCAATCCCACTTCAGTAAGATACCTTGACGGGATTTTACCCGTACATACTCCAAGCCTCCAACCACCTGAATCCCTCGTCCCCTTTTTTTAATATATTATTATTATTATTATTATTATTATTATTATATAATAACGATAATTAGCATGAATATACGTTCTTTTTTAATAATTAATATGATTATTTATTAATAGTCATAATAACTGATATTTAGAAATATATTATTATTTTCCATTATTATTAATATAATACCAATTATTATTCATTCATAATATAGGTAACATTAATAATGAATAATGTTTAATAATTAATATTTTTAATAATACTTGAAATAAATATAATTATTATTATTATTATTATCATTATTAACAATAGTTAGTATTAATATTTTTTATATTAATAAAATAATCATTAATATTATTATTAATTAGTAATAATAATTTATTGACTAATATTAATAATAATATATTTCATAATAATTTTTATATTATTATTATTACCTTATTAATAATTATTATATAATATTTCATGAATAGAATTGTATTACGAATTCTGAATAACATTAATAATTATTATTACAAGTAATAGTATAATAATAAGTAATACCAATAATAAATAATACTAATATTATTATTAAATTAATCACTAGAAATCAATATAATAAAATTAATATTATTAATTTTTATATTTTAATAATTATTATATTATCATTGATAAATAAATATATATATTTTTTATTATTATATGTATAATAATAATTATTATTATTCATAATTAATAATAATAATAACTATTATGAATATTTAATCATAATTATCCATACCGATAACTATCAATTATAATGAATAATATTTAATGACTAATATTTTTAATAATAATTGGTATAAACATTAATTATTATGAATATTATCAATAATTCATAATATATAATAATAATAATAATAATAATAATAATAATAATAATAATATAATTATTATTATTACTAATATTCATATTATTATCAATAATTTAGTTATAGTTATAGTTGTTGTTGTTGTTGTTGTTGTTATTATTATTATATTAATAATGTTAATGAGAATTAGAACTACTATAATTAATAATAATGATAATAATTAATATTAACATATTCATTATTTTAATTTACTATAATATTTTTATTATTATTGTATTTATGCAAATAGATTGTATATGTACTTTTTACGTAATACTTTGTACAATAGATTGTATATGTACTCATCATTCCCTTATGCAATCTTGTTAATCCTCAAAATAGGTATACCGATAACTAACATCATTCATGTGTCAATAGTGTCATTACTCGTGTGCCATTATTCATTTTCAACTACAGTGATAGAAGACTTCGCGGCATATTTGAGACTACTAGTAATGAACAACTGAATACTAACCCATATAGGCGGACTATAGATGTTTAGAAACTCACTATTCTGCTTAGGTACGGTATAATTTTTATTTTTATTATTATTTTTTTTTTGTATTAGCAATTCTTATTCATGATAGGCAAGGTAATTTTACTTGATAGTGAAGCTAAATATGCTAGTTTTGTCTCTCCAAGGTTGTAGAGGCCAATAAATCTTGTAAATATATATTACTATTGAGCAGACAATGGATAATTGCTATTGAAAATATCCAAGAGACGACCATAATAATTATGAAGTTTCTAGTTTTGGAGCAAACACTAAACAATAAGAAACAAGTAGTAGAGACAAGCAAATCAAGTAAATATCATATTAGTACTTAACAACTTTGTTGTAGTTGCAAGAGGTGCTACAAAAGATAACCATGAATCAAAAAAAAAAAGAATCTTTGAGGTTTGTTGAAAGAAGATAATGTGTAAGTTCTATTGAAGAGATGTTGAAAGTTTGGGTTAAGGGTTAAGCATTTGGAGTTTGGGGCTAAGGGTTTTAGTTTTGGAATTTTAGGATTAGGGTTTTGGGGTTAAGGGCCTGTTAGTGAAAAATGTATAAAGATGACTTACCCATTAAAAGGGAATCAACACAAGTGAGTAGCATGTTGAGGAGGGTGTAATAAAGGTGATTCACCAATTGGATTTAAAATTTACGCAAAAACCAAATGATATGTTAATTTTATAAAAAATATGAAGGCCGAAATTCATGAAATATACTGCAAAATTACTTAATCTAAGTTAATCTACACATAAAACACCCAATTCAAGCAAATAACACACTGAAATCAAACACCAAATCATCCATGTTAATCTAAGTTCAAAAATAAATAATTTTATATAAAAAAATAACAATTAACAATAAAATTAAATACATATTAACCTTTGTAGATCAAAAGTGTAAAAATAGTAGATAATTATTGTTTTAATAGGCATCATCTTCTTTTTTGGATTGAACAAGGGATGGAAAAGGAGGAAGAATAGAGAGAATTGAAAAGAAGTATTGGAAGGGTGAGTGAAAATGAATGGGATAGTTTTGGAAAATGAAAAACGTTAGTTACTAGGGTCCCATAGGCCATCGCTGAATAACTACCATATTGACACTCTTATATATGACCCGTAAAAAAAATTAGGCCCAATGTTATGATATCTAGTACAATTTATCCTAAGCAATAATTGCTAAAACATTCAAATTCACCAAAATTGAGAAAATCCACAGAATAACCAAGAATATATCCCCACAACAAATTTTCACACGTTTGAATATAAGAATAAATGATTTATTTTTATTTTATTTTATTTTGGTATTCGGGACAACTGGGGAGAGGTGGGAAGATAAACCCTGTGCCTTAGGTGGTGGGACTCGAACCTGCATTGGCCAGCAGGGATAGAGGACAAGAACAGTAGGCCATAGAGCAGTTCATTGAATAGAAACTCCAGCCGGAACCAGCAACATGAAACCACCAAAATTAGACCTTAGTCTGAACACAGCACCAAGCAACCGATACAATTTCACACAAGCAGCAGATAAAATGGAGGTCAAAATCATGCCACAACAATTGGCCAAAGAATATGCATGACAAACAGTTACTGCCATCCTAAAAAGAAGCGAAAAGCAAAATTAAACTACACGCGCAAATCCCTCTTACTTTTTTTTTATCTATAATTCTTGGGGCACAACAGTGTTACCTATTTTCCAGACTTGGCTCCAGGATTATGTCTGGTCACCAGTATCAACTTTCTCGTCTCCGACTTCACTGCTTTCCTCAGAATTTTCTGTACTTGATGATGATGCCTCAGATGAGAGCTCTGATGTTTCTGGCCTTGAGGGTCCGGGACCAGCAGATACTTTCACCATAGATGGACGAAGCAGTTTGTCACCAATTCTGAACCCTTTGCGATACTCCTCAAGAATTATGCCTTCGTCAAACTCTTCTGAATCTTCTTGCATAATAGCTTCATGAAGCTTTACAGACAATCAAAGTAGCTTCTGTTAGTTCAAATTGCAAAACTCCAGAAATTGAAGACAAGGACTTGATCAATTCCTACTGCCTATTAGACTAATCAATTTACAGCATCCGGTGACAGAGGCACTGGTCAAATAAATTATCAAAGTATATTTTAACCAATACACGCATTCTTTATTGATGTGAACTCACCAAGTTGGCTCCAATAACAAATCTTGGATTTAGCGGTTCCAAGTCTTCATAAAACCTAATATACCTTGATTGAAAGATTGAACTAATTTTTCAAGTAGTCTACTATAGATTGAGCCAACTTGGTTGCTCGCCTGCATTGGCCAACAGAATAATTACCGACTCAATCTAGTAAATTATAAACAGCTATGTGACATAAATCATTCAAAATTAACAATTAGGTTTATTAATGTTGTCAAGTGATTTTCTTCTTTGATGTTAAAAGATTAATTAATTATCCATAAATTTGGCTCCCTTTAGAAATCCAACTCTAACATATAAGCTGAAAGTTCAAAATCATCATTATTCTTTCTATAACATCTTACTATGAAGTATTCTCAAACAAATAAAAAATAAGGCCCATATTTAAAAAATGTCAATAATTTCATTTCATATCATCTATATTTTTGGCATATAATTGACACGAGTCTTTGTACTTTCTGGACCTCCCTATACCCTGTCGAAGATGGGATTCTTACTTAGTAGTTATTTTTTCTGTTCAACATATAATTTACCAAACAAGGCTTTAATTGGTCAAGGAAAAACAAACGCTTTTTAAGTTGTACTGCTGTGTATGGTGCATATAAAACAGGTCAAACTCACCAATGGATCAAAAGGGTTGCCCACCGACTCCACATGGACAACACCCATTGAACTTAATATCTCCACAAACTGCTTATATATGCTCTGGTAGCTGCTATTTATTTTCTCCCCCTTCCTCGGATTCCACCTTAATCTGGGATTTTGCCCTCTCAAAATTATCCAAAACAGGCAACAAATTCTCAATGACTTCTCCTTGGGCATTTGTCACAAGTGAAAGCCTTTCTCTTTCTGTCCTCTTGCGGAAATTATCAAAGTCTGCACTAATCTTTAAAACTCGATCTTTTTCTCTTGACATTTCTTCAGATAGAGAAGACAATTTTTGCTCAAGATCATATTTCTCATCTTCAATGGATTTAAGAAAGGCTTCTACCTCAGCAAGTTTAGCCTCCTCGTTATTGCTTAAAGCTTCTTTGTATGCATGTAGTGACGATATGACAGGAGAAGATTCATTGGAATCAGAGTTGCCATCATCACTTGTGGCTGCTTCCCTAATTTCTTCTGCTACAGCAGGATCATCTGTATTATTCTGTTTGAAAAATAAAACCCAAATGATCATTACAAATCCACCTGGAAAGGGCAACAACCCCCAAGGGTTGAAGTTTCAATCATTAATGCATCATGAATGTGTGAAAGCAAAGAAGAGAAATCAAACCATGAACCCAACAAAGAATGACTGCATAGCATACAATTAAATAGTGGTTCCACTATAGCATAGTAGCCGCTATTTGGCGATTTTTAGGTCAGCCGCGACGCAAAATTATCGATACATTATAGTTTTAAAATTTAACATTTACTGGCTGATAAATCACCAATAAATTAGAAAATATCAACGATAAATCATAACGAATCGCTGATAAATCAGCAATTTATTGAGAAATCTTAAATCTATTAAAAAAAAAGCATACATGATAATTTTTTCTTATTCATTTATTTAATATATCTTGAACTAAGTTACTACTGAATAATAATAAAGTATTGTTATTTGTTACCTTTACATGTCCTACTAAATAACATGTATTTTTTCATTCTAAGGTAAATTTAGGGTTATTAAGACAATTTAGTAAATAACCACTCACTCAAATACTTATAATATAATATAAAACACTAGTTTATTGAATATATATATTCAAATGATCAATAAATAATAATTAGTGCATATGGTGAAATTAAAAAAAAAATCAAACTGAGACGACAACAGCATATAATTTATCGTTTACAACACTCCAATACCGTGACATCACGACCACAACCACAAATGCGGCTGTGATTTTACTGCAAGTATGGTCGAGCTATCAGTTCAATCCTCAAGGTAGAAAAGTTCATAAAGAACTTCATGTTCAAGTCCAACACCAGGGAACAAAATTATACAGAAACAGCATCAAGGTAACAATCATGACAGAAAAGTTTTGCCTCAAACTGATGAGAGGAAGCATTAAAATAGCAAAATCAGCAGTGATCACAGTGTTGCAGAATCGAAGCGTCGTAGACAATAAAAATATATGTCGCATTCCCATGGTCATTGGTATGTATTGATAAATTTCAGTCAATATCAATATGTATCAGTGCATGTCGATCTCATCACGTTTCCACATCATGTATCTGCAACATTGCATAGTGGTGGGCTAAAAAATTGATACAGAAGTGCATCAGCCAATATTTTACTATACAGATGAGATCGAGAGTGAATTAGCACATGTGAGAAATAAGGATGAAAAAGAAAACAAACCCAAGTATATGAAAATTAATATACAGATGGTGGAGAACCAACAAAAGTTCTACTATACATTGCTGTCATGATTGCTATGATAAAACAAAGACAGCTGAATCAAGTTTTAAAAAGAATTACGTCATGTTTCACTTAATATCCTATGTAAATGGGGAAATAGTTCTTGAGACAGAGAAATAAAATTAAAGGCATTTTAAATAGTGAGATCCACATCCACACAAAAACCGGCATACAAGTGAAAGCCGAAAGGGCATCAACCATAGCTTGAATTGGCTCCTTCAAACAATGTGGCTTAAAGATCATTGCCTTCAAGAATAGTGCAGCTTTGTGTGGTTACAGGAGAAGAGTCCAGAGGCAGAAGTTCTAAATGAATCGATTTAGGCTATATTTTAAGATTTAGACATTTTATTGTAGTTTCAAAGATCTTTAAGTTATTAATGCCAAACATTATGATTTAATATGGCTTAGGTAGCATGCTGAACAAGCCTACAATATGCTATAAACTTTGAGCTATCTCTAAGTTCATAGATTATAAAAAATTATGAGTGATATGAGATATTGAGCTTTTTTAGCTCCAGGCAAAGGGTGGGAGCTATTTGGCTTCTCCAGCATTTTAAATCCTCTCCATTCACCTGAATTATTCATCACTTATTCAGATTTATGCTACTTCTCACAGCCCTTAAAAGCACGATCATGATTGCATGGGGTGGTATCCAGGTGTCACAGAGGTGTTCTTTTTTTCGGTTGCTAATATCAGTAGATATTGGTAAATATCTGTGATACCAGCCAATGACCCAAGACACAGGATTCTGTTTGGGCATCGTACTTTATGCCTGTTCATAATTATAACTCACTCTTGAGTATTCCTCTAACTTTGATCCCCTTCATGCAACTTATTTCCTTTTCTCGATAAACCATGAGCCATGTCTAAATCAGGTTAGTTTCACAATCAGAGCCTAGCCCAGACTCCATTGCAGAAGAACCTTGTCAATAGACACTTTACACAAATGGCGTACATTTTATAGTCACAAAATTGGAGATGACTTTCAGTAACAGTCTCTTTGGTTCCTGGAAAAAATTAAGGAAAGGAAAAAAAATTTGATGGAAAATAATTTTAGTGTGTTTGGTTACCTGAAAAATTAAAAAGAAAGCAAATAGGGTGGAAAATAAAAGAGAACAATATACTGTTTCATTTTCCACATCTTTACCGGAGGAAAATGGACGGAAATTTTGGCAGCTCTCTCTCGATGAAAGTCTGCAACTCCTCCATCGACGAAGCATTCTGCAGCAGCTGAATTTTCTTCTCCTCCATCAACAAATTCCTTCTCAATCTTCTTCCATCGACTTCGTCTCCTCCATCGACGCTCCACCTCCATCTACATTAAAAATACCAAAGGTCCGTAACCACGGGCAAAGCAGCGATCGCCCCCCCCCCGGTTTGCCGCATATTTAGGGGCGCCGCCTGAACTTCTCTTTTATTACTCAAATTCAATCGTATTGAACAAGACCAAAGAATCACCCAAAGGGCAGAGAGGAAACGAACTACTCTTTCCGGTTTCCGACATTCGTCGTTATTGTTAAAGCAAGGAAGTGGTAAGCCAATCGTATCGACAAAGATGATGATGTTAAGGGCGATTGCGGTTCGTTCTTCTTCACGGCCTGCGGTTCTAGAAGCAGTTGATGCGGCGGTTCTTCCTAACGGCGGAGGTCCAAGATCTTCATCGCCTGGTGGATTGTTCAAACGGAGTTTCATAACTTGCTCCTCGCCGTCGTCTTCGTCTTCTTCTGCTGTATCAAGAGGCCATGGTTACATACCGAAGCTCGAACCTTTCAGCAGAACGAAGTTTGAAAGAGCTCTTAAAGATCCTCCCTTGATTGAAAAATCCAAAAATGAGCTTGCTGGTAATTACTCTCTAATATCCATGTTTATATATATATATATATATATACACACTCTGTAATTTCTCTCTATTTTTTTTTTTTTGGTGAATGAAAAGTCAATGATAATTCAATCCTTTCTTTCTTATCAACAGAATATTGCTCGGTACTTGAAGGAGACGAGGCATACAGCTGTTGGAGAGCATACTTTGAACTGAAAGAACTTGAAGTAAGTTCAACTTCAAAATATAATGTTAAATCAAAATTGTATCATATTTAATTTACTGAAAATCCACCTTTTTTTTTTTTTGGGTGTTGGGGTTATGATTCAGAAAGAGTCAGCTAAAGAGGATGTGGAGAGGCTGATCCTGCAAGCAGGAGGAGTAAAATCCCTGGTCAGCTGCCTACACGGAATAGCAAAGATTCACAAGGCGGGGAAGGAAGCAGCATCAAAGAAGATGGCCGCAGCCAAAAACGTGGACCTGAAATTTCAGCACGTACCGGATGGATTGCCCAGATCAGAGGAGGAAATAGAAGAAGAAGAGATGTCGAGAATGCCGGATTCTCTGTTCGGACCAAATACGAAGAAATTGGTCAGTGTTCGGACCAATTTCTTTGGATTGGTTGTACCGAATCCCACTTCCATAATTTTACAAATATTTAAATTTTTTATAAATTTTATGTAATTTTTTTATGTATCAATATAATATTTTAATTTTAATTAAATATATAAAAATATTTAAATAATAACATTTAATTTTTCTTAGAATTTTCTTTCTGTATACCAAACATTAAAAAGGTTTTCCAAGAATTCAATTTTTCGCAAAATTTTTTCCAACAACCAAACAAAGGAAAGAAAATTAATTTCTTTAATTTTCTTTCCTCTACATTTGTCTTTCCACTAAATTTTCTTCAAACCAAACAAAGCCTAAGTTCTTGTGGAGGAAACTAAAGTAAGAAGGTGTAAGCCTATATTTAGGGCATTTGGTTATATTAACATAAATTAAGATTTAGAAATTCTATTAGCAATTAACATAATTTTAAGGAATTTCAGACTATCAATGTGTCTATTATTATTATTATTATTATTATCTAATATTACTTATGAGATTAGTGTAAGTTGGCTAGCTATTCCTTAGTTCATGATGATTTACAAAAGCTAATAAGTGCTTCAATCCCACACCCTTCCTAGCATTACTCGTCACCTATACTTAGTTTTCCTAATTCACATCCCTAATTGTCCTCTTCCTTGATTATTCCTCTAAGAAACATCCCCTTCATGATATCTATCCCTTTTCCTATAAACCATGGGCTAAACCTATAGGTAAAGTCATGAAATGAGAAAAAGTAAAACATACTTCCTGATTTGCGCTTCATTGACCTTTATACATTTCCTACCTGAACTTTGCTACTATCTGTAATTTATGGTTTATGACAGTGCACCATCAATTTGATTACCAGCATATCAAGATGTCGACTCTTCCGCAGCTCCAAGTCCTTAAGAGAAAGCATGAATCATGTCCATTTTATTGTAATATGGCTAAAGAGCAACAACAAGTATAACAAATTGCGCAAAGCGTCGACATCCGCTTGCAATATGTCCATTTTATTTGCCTGCCTTAATGCTTTCTGAAGACAGAACTGAAAACCATGATCTTGCCATAGTTGAATAATGTATTATAACACCTACAAGAATGTGCATTCCATCAATTCATGACAAACTATGTAGGCTACAAATGAGTGGGGGGAGAGCCTAGCAGGTTCATTAGTGTATCCTGGAATAAATGCCGCAAAGCTATTGTTGTTGGTTTTGCCATATATTCATGTTAGAATATACGACGCATTTTAAAACTTGTATCTGAGCTTGGTATTTTTGAAATAAAAAACTAGGCCTATATCGTGCCATCGTCGTCGCCTGACCTCTTAGCAATCCAATGATATGATGTAAGCTAAATCCTCAATGAAACTAAAATCAAGCCATGAACTTCATTTTGTCTTTGTTAAATACCGAGTTCACCTGCAGCAGAAAGCCTTAGTTGTAGTGCTGCACTGACACCCACATCCACATATGATCAAACTACATATATTAAAATTATTGTAATTCACTTGCGGCGGGAAGGAGTGTTTAAAAACTACATAATTGAACTGACATCCACCCATTCGTACGCAGTGAACATTTTAGAAAACTCAAGAATAATAGGTTTGTGGATCATTGAAATGGTTACGCAACAAACAATGGTGTTTAGGACATGCTAATTCCGAGGACAAATATTGGAAGAACCGGCAGCTTTACATCCCCCCCCCCCCCGCCCAAAAAAAATCATCTTTAGCTAATTCAGTCACTTCATCAGCAAGAAATTTAATGATTACAAGCAAAGGAGATCGAGAACAGGAAACGGAAAAACCTGAATTTCGGACTCAAGAACCTCACTAGTCGAAGAATTAGTTCCGACAACTTCTCCGGACGAAGCAAATGTCAGAGTCCTTCTGGCAATTCCAATACGCGATAGCTTGTCCAAGCAACTTTGAGAATGAAGGATATGAGTTCTGCCGGTTTTTCTCTCACTGAAGTGTATAAAAAATGACGTATTCACCGGCTTTGAAGGTAGTTTATTAAGCGAGACCAGCGGCGCCCGGAAGGTCGGACCTCGAAGAAGCGTCGCCATAGCTCGAGTCCTGTACAAATGCGGAGGTTCTAGAGGGAGCGGAAGGTGCCGTGCAAGGATTCGAGAGGTTGGTAGAAACGAATATTAGAATTGGAACTCTGAAGTAAGGGACCTGAACTGGGGTGGATATATATGTCGAGTGGAAGTTCAGATGTGAAGTCTGAGCGGTCGAGGGAGGGTTTATCTAGGTCCATAAGCCAACGCTATCTTCCATGAAATAATGTCGATCCCAGTATAAAAATACAAAATTTACGGCGATAACTTTTTTGATTCATACTTTCACTAATAAAATATAGACTTTTATATATAAATAATTATAAATTTATAGAAAAATTACAAGATATAACCTTAAATTTAAACTAAATATATAATATAATTTATAATTTTTAAAAATATACCAGATACTCCAAAATTTATAAAATTTTACATCACATGATCCGACAAAAAAAAAATAAAAATTCTAAAGCAAAATGGCTCTCTTACCCTTATGACTTGAGTTCTAATGAACCTTGTTACTCCCTTCATTTTTCTTACTATTTCCCTCTTTTTCTCTATTCAATTAGCTATTTTTTTCTTTTTCATACTTTATTTTATTTTCATTCAATTTTTTATTTATTGTGAGAAATGTAAATACAAAAATGTGAAATTATAAATAAGAATAGAAATAAATTTTAATATAAAACCAAAGATAAAAATAAAATAAAATAAAATAAAATAAACAAAACAAAATACGTTAAAAAAATATTTGACAATTTAGAGTTCTTTTCCCAAAAATATACTTATTCATAATTAACTAATAAACAAATTAATTATAAAATAATTAACACACATTGATTAATTATAACACCAAAACTCCTACATCGTCTCCCTTTCCTTACTCCCACCAAAGCTTCCTCATCATCTCCAAAGTTTCAAGTGGCTCTTTGATGGAGCTGCTTCAAGAATGTGTAGATGTAGGCATTGTTCTCTTCTTCTTCACCACCGACAAAGTAACGACCTTATAGCTATCAATGCTACAACTTGTACTTATCATTGTCTTGACCGACCTTCCTCCTAGCTTCTTAGAACTCAAAATTATCATGAGAATGGACCTTCTGAAGACTCCACTTTCCTCTCTCTCTATCGTCTTTCTCAATTAGTTGCTTCTATAAAATTTATCTCCATCCCTACACCACCATAATGCCCTCATAGCCATAAGAGCTACCTAATGAAAAAATCGGGAGTTGGTCCAAATTCAAATTTGAGAGGCCACCTTGAGAATTCAGACTAATCAAAATTTGTTTCTTCATATTCTTAACTTGAACTGGGCCTCCAGAGAAACAATCAACACGCTCGACATACAACCTTCCATTCACTTCAAGATACAAATCTAGAGATTTATAGCATCTTCGATCTAGGGTTAAATCTTGAGAAAGCTCTTTTGAATCTTAAAAGTGGAAACTAGCCAATGAAATCTCAAGTGAATCCGCACGCAACACAATCAAATTGTGTAGATTAGGATGTAACAATATAAAATTTACTATTGAAAATTTTTATTTTAGCGAAAGCTTAATAAACAAATGATGGGTGTTATCGACATACTCGACATAATTTTAGCTTACCATAACATCCTTATATCGAATACAAGGTAAACTAATTAAACACTTGAAGCCTAATAAAATAGAGAATAAGAGAAATCCATAAGCATAAATGAGAGTTTGGAGATTAATTCTGAATACAATATTCAAAATACATGAAAGGGATACACTAGACGAAGAGTCCCAAAAGATATCCAGGTGAAACGAAGTTTTGAATAACATAGCCCTGAAGATAAATAGTCACTCCTTCTCGAGTAGAGCATCATACACAACAAAGTCATCCAATGGATCCTCAAAGATATGCACAAACTTAATTGGGCTCTCTACTCATGGAAATGAGCAACACCCATATAAAGAATGATCAGTACACTACGTAGTGAATAAAGTAACAATAGTATAACTAACTTCCAAATTTTAAGGGTATTATAGTATAATCTTACATCATATTATTGTGCTCGCGTCACATAGAAGAGTAAGCGAGAACAATAACATGATGCAAGATTATACTATAATACCCCCAAATTTGGAAGTTAATTTTCTATTTAAAGAGTTAAGTATGGAAGCTAAAATAGTAAAAATATGGGGTGCTACAGCCACACTTGGTATAACCCTGGTTTCCTCTATCAATGTCATACTAAGTGATCGGGCTGAAATTATTACTCCACTTAAATTAATAATAGAGTTATAAAAATCAGTGTAGAGAGAGTCAAAGTAGATAAATATCATTTTAAATAGAACCAACTATCAATTGTTACAAAAATTACTAGAACAAAATTACATAAAGACATAAGAGAACAAAAAATATCCAAATCAAAAGATATCAGGCAAAACACTGAATAACCCTAACTCATAACCAAAGTACTAGTCTTCAGTTGATCTCACAAGTTAACCTGCAAATACCACTGCCCATTGAATAAGTAGGGGCCCATGAAAATGAACTCTTTAGTACGATGGTACGGAGTAACCTATTATACAAAACTAGTATGAAAAGCCCGGATAGAACACATAAAAGGTATCACAACAAGACATAGTATAAAAATATTGAAATATACATATAATGATTAAAATACAATAATCACAATAGATAAACAATAATCAACAAATTCACATACTCCTCATACCTGTTCATTTAGAACATAATGAAACTTACCCAACAAACATACAAGAGATACTCTCTAAAGTAATTGTTAGAACTAATCTCAACATGATAACCATGTCCTTCATCATATATCTCATATCTTAATATCAACACCAATAATTTCATAAATTGTAGGTAGGGCTCAAAGGAAAATTACTAAACACAGATAGGCATGAATACTACTACCGAAACACAAGTATGCACAAAGGTTACTACTAAACCACAAGTAGGTACAAATGCTACTACCGAACCATAGGTAGAAACGAAAGCTATTGCCAACTATTCAAATAATCTAGTAATAATCATTTCTATTTTTATTTACTCAAGGGGATCATATCAAATCTAGAGACACTAAAGTACTCTAGTCATACCGGTGTACTAAGGCAGCATAGTATCTTACCGACTATCAATATAAGGACATTAAGGTATCCTAGCCATACTAGCACGCAAAGGTAGCACGATACCCAACTAATAAAAACACCTAATTCATAAGTATGCATATCCTCTATAAGTCCACAAAGCTAAATAAAGTAAAATATAGAGCATGGTTAGAGCATTGAGGCACACCAACAATAATCCATAATCAACCTTGGGAAACCATGTATTCAGTATTTATGGTAACTGCCTCTAAAGAGCTACTATTTTCAATTTTGAGGTCTTTCACTTTAAATGTTCGTATTTTATTACGGTGAACATGAGACTACATATCAATTACATATATCCAATTTATATGCTTAACAATTTTTACTCAATTCCAAACATCTAAGACAACCATAATCAAGGTCAATATTAGAAATCTACTAAGGTCATTCTATGCTCAGTTATTCATAGTATGGTGCATTAGGCCAAAAATGACCAAAATGCCATTGAGGCTATAATTTATATGTTATCATTCATTTCCAACACTAATTCCATTTTATTTATTAACTTGTCATGAAAAAGATAACATAAAATAATTAAATTATTTAACATGCAAATAAAATATCAAATATGCCAAATGACCATTTTCTTCTTATACGTTAATTTATATGTAAAACCCTAACATGTGTTTCTAGAACATCAAATCACAATTTTACATAAGCAACAATACATAATACATTTTAGGCATGTTTATCAGTATAATTATCATAATACGCTTGAAAATGACCAAAATACCCCTAGGACATATAATATATTAAAATATATGTTTTTAAAACATCAAATTAGTTATGATTAAATTGAGACATATTAGGCAATCTTATCATATTAAATATTACAATATTCTTGAATGATTAAATTTCCCCTAGGGCACATGATAATAATATTTATGTTAAAAATATGCCTAGGCATACTCCACTTATCATATTGGATATACATAACATAAAATATTTCATTTTTGGCATTTAAACCATTTTCATTTACTTTTATACACACAATGATTTATACAAATCATTATGTTTCATTTCACCAAATTCATGCTAACATTTTTAGGCAATCAATTACAATGTAACAAATATACTTAAGTAACATATGTACACCAAAACCCTAATGTGTTATCATATGTTATCTGAATATTTTTGTAAAGTATAAGAATTATTTAATTTCCAACAAAAGCATAACTTATCGGCAACCTACTATAAATTATTATGCTTTGCTAATCAAATTTTTATACCTAAAAATAATACCAAATTAACCATATAATATTTAACAAATAAAATGATATTTTTTTATCAAAATATTTATTAAATAAAGTTTACTAAAATACCCTTAATGTGAAAAATAGGTAAATTTTAAATAAAATCTCATGCTGCCCATGCAGAGTGAGTTTAGCAAAGTGGGAAGGCTTGGGAGAGAAAGTTTGGTCTGGTGGAGTGATGGTCCATGGGTGGCAAGATGTTGGAGGTACTAGTGACACAACTGGGAATGAGGAAATGGGCATGGTGGGGAAGCATTGGAAAAGAAACCGAAGCCAGGGAGGTGGTGCTAGGATGGAGCTACGGTAGTGGTTGTTGCAAGGAGTGACGCTAATTGAGGGAGAGTTGGGGAGGTGAGGCTACAACAAAGAGGGTGAGGGAGACAGAAGAAGGGTGATGTTGTGGTTGTTGGTACGAGGTGCAGGAGGCGGTGTTGGTTGCCTGCCTCCGTTGAGAGGTGATGTGTGGGTTATAAGCCAAAGGAAGAGGGGCTCACGTGTTATGTTTTGTGTTGATACCTTGGGTGTGCGAGGATAGTAGTGGGTTTTAGTGGTTTTTCTGGATGTGGAAATCGGATGGAAAAATGGAGAGGGAGAAGGAAGAAGAAGGAGCAGGGAGGAGAGAAGAAGGGGAAGGCATGGCTTGGGTTGGCTTACTAGGAAACCCAAATAGGAATTTGTAAGGGAGTAAGGGCTAGGTTCAAATAAATGAAGAGAGGGAGAAGGTGTATGCATGTGGGCGGTTAGGGATAGACTGGGGTAGAGGTGTGTTGGGGAGTTTGTGCTATAAGGATGGGGTGCAGGATGGCAGATGTGTAGGATGGGAAAAGAAGAAGCACATGAGGAAGAAAAGGTAGGTCATAGGAGGTTGGATGGGAAAGGGAAGGTGAGGCATGAAAGAGAGAGTGTAAGTGGGTGGTTTGGCTAGAAGAGGAAAGAAGACACGGGCGGGGCGCAGGGGAAAAACAAGGGGTCAATGATGTGTAGACAAGGAAGCATGGATGGCATGTAGGAGGAGGGTGCATGATGACGGGGAAGGGACGAGAAAGGGCATGCAATTAGGAGGAAATGCAGGTGCTATGTTTAGTTAGAAGAAGGAAATCGGGGCTAGCATACTTGAGTGCAGGCAGGAATGGTTGGGGTGCGTTGTAGGGGGTCTGTTTGGGCCGTAGAGGTGAAGCAAAAGGGGGCATGTTTGGACAGTGGGTTGGAAAAGGGAGAAGGGGAAGAAAAGAAATAAAAGAAATGGGTTGGGTTGGACAAGCCGAGGGAGAGAAAGAAAAGGAGGAAGTGGGTTAGGGAGAAGGAAGGAGAAAAAAGAAAGAAAGAAAGACAAGGGAAAATAAGGGAGAGAAAAAAAAAGAGAAAGGGGGAAAGAAAGAAAAAGGAAAAAAAATTAGGGTTAGAATTATAATTAGGTTAAATTTTATATTAAGATAAAATTAATTTATTCAGATTTAGGATATTCGATTAGAAAAATAATCTGAAAAAATTATTGGTTAAGGGTGAATTTAAATGAAAAGGAACAAGGATAAAATAGTTAGGATAAGTTTTAAATAAGAATTTATCTGGGTTTACGGGTTAAGGTTTAAAAAAATTATTAAGCTGAAATTTAAGGATTAGTGTAACACCCCGAAAATTTATTTAGCCTAATCTCACGTTATTAGTGCCCTAATTTAATTCTAACCTTGAGAAATTTTGTTTTAGCCTTGAACCAATTTCTTCATCCCGAAAATTTAACCGAATCAAAAACCTTGACTTGGATAAATCATAATTCATAAGCCGAAATCAAAACCCACTAAAATTATCGCTAATCCTAATTACTTTAGACTAATCTAAAACCATCTAAACTAATCCCCCAACCATTCTCTTTTTCCTTTTCCTTTCTCCTTTTCTTTTCTTTCTTCTCCATCTCCCATCAACCTTAGCCGCAAAGTTTGATTTTTGTTACAACTTGCACTTCTCCTGTACAGCTTCTATCATCACCCTCATCCATCATCCATCACCTAATCTTCTTCTTCTCCTCCTCTGGTCACTACCCGATCTGCACATCCCCATCACCTCCCCCTGCCATTTCTTTTTCTTCCTCAACCTTACGCAACATATACACACAACCATCACCCATCACCTACATTTTCACCCCAACACTCCACCATCCCTCATTAACTTCCCTCTCTACTCTTCACTGCCACCCCTCATGCCTCCCATGCACCCTTGTATTTCCTTTCCCCAATCCACCACACACGCACATATGCATATATATATATATATATATATATACACACCACACTCTCCTCTCTTCCTCTTGGTTTGGCCTCCACTCAACCATTTTTTGTGTCAAAAATCCTACACGAGCCTTCCCTTCTTTCTCCTTTCTTCCTTCTCCTTTTCATCTCCTTCTTCCTCCTTCATTCCCCTATTTTTGGCATGTGCACCACCATCTCCACCACCATGCACCACCACTTTCCACCCTTTAGCTGGTGGATCGACCACCACTTGCCACCCTTTGGCCGGTGGATCGACCACCAAGGTCACCCCAACCTTCCCCAGCACTATTGCTCACCATCGTCACACAACCGCCTCTTTTCCTTTCTTATTTCTCTCGTCCGTCTTATTTTTACAAAGCGCATGGTCGTGCAACACTGAAATTTTCTATCACAAACCCATGCAACCCAACATTGCCCGTGCACCCTTATACACCAGTGCACTGCCCAAACTCACGCCCATGCTCATATGTTCAACTTGAAACCTGCTTGTCCAGTGATCGAGCATGGTCATGCCACTTTGCACCGCTTGGTCATGCACAAATATTTCTCTCAACCAAGGTTGCATCGCCTACAGCACAGTCGTATAGTCTCCTATTTTTTACCATGCACCCCTATTTTTAACCCCAAATCTTATCCAAACACCATCAAATTTTTACCATAGCTCCACTACACATTCCTCTATACATACACACATCCCAAGATTCCATTTGACTACAGTTATTTTTTTTACCCTATTTACCTTAATTTCTCCTTTGGTTAAACTCTTTAAGCCTAACAATGAATTTTTTGTATTTTCATAGATGATATTCCAGTAGCTTCAGAGGAAGAAGTATAGGATTTGCATGATTAGAGTCCAGTGTCCTAGTTGGAAAGGATATTATTCAATGTTTAGGATTTTTGTATTATTTGCTTGTATGGTCATGTATGTTTTTCATGATATTGTTGATATATAATGTAACAAGTGTTGATCATGATAGTTTGTGATGATATGAATATAATGTTGAAAGGAAGTGAGAATGGGTAAGAGGTAGGGCTGTGCAAAAAATCCGTAATCCAAAAATCCGATCTGATATTTAAAAAATTCGATCCAAGTTTTAGGATATCCGATCCGGTCAAAATTAAAAAATTTCGGAGCGGATATCCAATCCGATATTTTTCTAGATTATTCAATCCAATTAAGATATCCGGTATATAAGAACAATATTTTTTTAAAATAAAATATATAAATATTTTTTGATTAAATAAATTATATATATAATTATTTAACCCAGAAATTATGGATTTATGTACTTTAGATTATTGTTGTATTTGTGTTATAGACTTTGGACTTTGGATTATTGTTGATTTGTTGTATTTGTTATGGAATTTGGCTTTTTAGAATTTATTTTAATTTAATTCTAGCAGGTTAAAATATCCACATTTGGATATTTCAATGCGGATATTTGGATTATTGTTGATTTGTTGTATTTGTTATGGACTTTGGATTTTTAGAATTTATTTTAATTTAATTCTAGCAGGTTAAAATATCCACATTTGGATATTTCAATGCGCATATTTGGATTATTGTTGATTTATTGTATTTGTTATGGACTTTGGATTTTTAGAATTTATTTTAATTTAATTTAATTCTAGCAGGTTAAAATATCCACATATGGATATTTCAATGCGGATGTTTGGATATCGGATATCGGATATCCGAATTTAAATTATCAAATTTTCAGATATCCGGTCATAAACAAGTCTTTTTTATTGAAAAATAAATATTTTTTGAATAATCGGATATATCCGATATCCGTATCCTATTTTTCGGATATCCGACTATTCTGATATCCGCTATTAATGGATACGGATACGGATATAGGTTACTAAATATCCAATCGGATCGGATATCCGGAAAAAAAATCTGACCAGATACGGATATCCGATTTTGCACAACCCTAGTAAAAGGTACCATTATTATTTTATTGTGATAATATCATATTTGTGGAAATATATCTTATGGTATGAACTATGGGTTAAACGAGTTTTGATAAGTGGACATAAGAAGTATCATGAGGTATGATGATAATTTATGGGGTTAGAAAATAATGTGTGTAAGGTACAAGATCTTACAAAATAAAGGTTATTGTTTGTCCTTAAGTTTAATTTGGTCATTAAGGGATAATAAGGAAAATTTGGTGTTTTATGTGTAAGGTGGATTAAAATATAATAGTGATATCATGAAGTATTATCGTCGTTTTGGGGTCCATAAATGAACTAATGGTTAACTTGGGCACAATAATCTTATAATGATAATATCATTATTGCACGTGTAAATTCTAGAGGTTAATCGGATTTTGAATGCATTACTAATTTTCAACCCTATGAGGTTATTTATTGGCAGTGGTAACCATATGAATTTCATGGGAAATATTTGACTAAATATGTGGAATTAGGGTTTTTGGAGATTTCTATGAGTAAGACTTTGGAATAATATTATTAAGGTATGTTTATGACATGGGAACTAGACCATGCATTTTGGGTATGATAACAATGATGAGATTTGGAGATAATATAATATAAGTTGTGTGGAATAATCGGTATTGGAGAATAAATGCTAAAAGGTGTGTAACTAGGGTTTGAAAGGATGTGAGAACTTTAATATGTGTTATTTATGTATCTGTTTTAATGTGCTCGTTGCCTGAGAATTAACCTTGAATAAGACACTAACCACTTAAAGTGAAAGAGTACGTAAGTAGGGCTAATGTGATCTATTTATATGTACATATATGTATTCCTATTCCACCGGGGAGAATAGTGGCTCGGGAGCATGTTGCCTTGAGAAGGTGCTTCAGTCTATTTCACTGGATTAAGAATAGTGGGGCTCCTACTCATCGTGGAATGAAAATGTATCAATATAATCTATGAAAAAGATACTAATGATTTAAAGTGGAAGAGTACATGAGTCAGGACCACGGCATTGTTTTTATGTATGTCTTGTTCCACCGGAAAGAATAGTGACTTGGGAGCGTGTTGCCTCGAGAAGGTGATGTTTTCAGATCCGTTCCATTGGATGATAATAGTGGCTCAAGTATGTTGTCCCTGAGATGGTGCTTCAGACCGTTCTACCGATTTAAGAATAGTGGGGTTCCTACACTCAACATATATAAAAGAATGAAAATGGATTATGCTTAATAAAGAGAATTGGATTATTTTTTGTCTTATGAGATGTTTCATTTATTGGGTTATTCACTTATTATCTGATGTGAAAGCGTGTGCTATTTGTATTCCTATTTCGGTAGTATTTTTTACCTTACTCAGTACGTAGCGTACCGACCACCCATTTTGTGAGTACTGCTCATTCCCATGAGCAGGTTACTCTGATTCTTATGTACAGGTCTCAGATGATCAGCATGATATCCCCTTCTTTTGTATTTTGTGTATTGTAACTTTGAGTTAAAATCCAAACTCATTATTATATTATAAATGTTTCTTTGGTTTCTAATTTCTATGCGTTACTTTAGTTGTTTTAGTCTTGTGATTGATGTAAGGATGGTTGAATAAGTTAGACTTATGTCAATTACGCCGGTAACCCCCAATATTGTACTTATTTACTTCCACTGTGAAAATTAAATTTTCTAGTAGTAAAAATTAGGGTGTTATAGTTAGGTTTTCAGATAAAAGACTAAATATTTAAAATTAAGGTTAAATTTTTTTTGGGTGTTATATAAAATGATTTCAGAAACTCATTATTAGGTAAAATCATAATATGTATTCATATTTATGTTGAGCTTCGGGGGCCTACTATTCTTAATCAGTTTGAATGAACTAAAGTACCTCTTAGAGAAAAATGCTCATGAGCCACTATTATCGTCTAGTGGAATGATTCCAACATTTATTAGGACAATATAATCATGACCATTATTCTTAAACTAGTGGAATGGTCTAAAACACCTCTCAAGAAAAAACGATCATGAGTCACTATTATCGTCTGGTAGAATGGATACAACACCTCGGTTCTAACTCACATAATTTTTTAATTTAAATGATTAATATCTTATTCATTATTGATTATCTTAAGATCACATTCTTATTTATGTTAAGCACAGATATTGATTCATGCCAACCTTCTTGGTTTGCAAAAAGAAATAGGCTTAACAACCAATATGCACAATTGCATCCTATCACAACTTTATCACTTCTTCATCATATGATACATGATATCATATAAAACCATTATCATAATAAATTTATCCATATAATAATTCCAAACATGATATCACATAAAATGTGTACATTGCACGTAAAAGCCCTAGTTATGACTTGTATCCTTACCAAAAGACATCATAATCTAAGCATGTATAAACCTAAACCGTCTCCTCCGAGACCACCATTAATTACCTAAGAAACAAGAATAATACATAAATAGAACTTAAAAATACAACCAAAGAAAATCTGAGGCAAACGAGGGTTGAAATGGAGATAACTGAAACAAGTAGAGGAGCTTGGGTGACTCGAGAGTGTGGAAAAAAGTATGGTGCAAGGAGTCATGCACAATGGTTCTAAAGTGGTGCATGGGGCGTGCTAAAGTGGAGAGCATGGTTGGTGGCAAGGTCATGCATGTAGAGTGTGTGTGGGTTAAGGAGAAAAGGTGTGTATGGATGGAGGAGTGAAGCACACAAGTTGTGCGTGAGGTTGTGCATGGTTCGTGCGACAGAGGGAACGACCGTGCTAGAGGTTGCACGGGTTGTGAGCCTCCAAAAAAACAAAATAGAGCACGATGAGGAAATGAAAACGAAGCAGCTTGAGGTGGTGACGATTTGGGCAACGACAAGGGGATGGGGAGGCAATGCTCGTTGGTTGCTGGGAAAAAGGGTGGTTGGTGGTGAATGACGATGACAAATAGGGCAGGGGAAAGGGAGAATAAGGGAATGATTGAGGCTTAGGGTTCTCAACAACATTGGAGGGAAGGAGTTAGGTGAAGTAATAAATGAGGTAAATAGAGAGATTTAGAGGGTATATATATATATAATATATATATATATATATATATACATGGTTGTGTGCATGGTGATGAATGATAGAGATGGTAAGGCATAAGATCATGGCACAACACATTTTGGGGAAAGTTTGGGCAAATATTTATACGAAACATATCCCATGAATTGAGGGAGGTGATGGTAGAAATTATTCAAGCTTATGGAATTTGCAAGGGAAGCTTGATAGGGGGATTCAGTTGAGGCAAAGAAGAAGAAACACACAAGGAAGAAGAAGGAGAATAAGGTTGGGCAAGAAACAAAGAAAAGTAGAAAGAAAAGGGATAAAAGGGAAAATGAGCGTGAGATTCTAGTTACGATTAGGTTTAAAATTGTGATTAAAGAATTAATGTGAGATTATAGAAATTAAACTTAGTTTAAATTCGAGGTATTACATAGGGATTATGCACAAACAAGGTCTTGATGAAATCAAGACAGAGAAATGAAGGAGGATAGAAAAATCAAGAATTTTTTTATGAATCAAATTATTTCACCATTCAAACGAAGGAATAGATAGATAGATAGACAGACAGACAAATAGATAGGTAGATAGATATAGAGAGAGAGAGAGATGAACCGAGGCACTACTATTGATAGTTTTTTCACCAGCACTGTAGTAGCAACTTTCAACCATTGTTTTTCTTCTCTAACTCGAATAGGAAACTTCAGTCAAGTGTTAGTGAAGGCTACTAACTTCAGTTGGTGGCTTCCACTATTGAAGGTGATTCGATTTTGTCAGGATTTTCAATGATGGTGAGGAAGATGGATCAACAATGCAAAGGCTTATATGTGGTGTTGATGTTGGAGAGTTAGGGTTAATGGTGATGGTTCTCAACTTACCTTTGTAATGAAAGAGTAGTTGATAGTAGGTAGTGGTGGCAACTTGGGATTTTGTTGGTCGGATATTTTTGTTTTGAGTCTAGGTCCGAGATTGAAGATGAACTAAAAAAATAGATATTGTTGTTTGTTTAATTGACGATGATGATAAATTAAGTAAATGACTAACTTAAAGAAATAGATTTTCATATTTCTTTAATTATTTATTTGTGAATTTGGTTTAAAAATAATAAATGGATATTATTAAAGTTTGTAATTTTTTGGGAAAACTATTGTGTAATTAATTAGTATATTAGATAATTAATATTTTTAGAAAAATTTATGATAATTATTGTGTAATTAATCAATGTATTAGATAATTATTAATAAGTATATTTCTTTGTACATATATATATTGAACAAAAAGTTCAGGAAAAATTCCCAAATTATCAAATAATATTTTTTAGCATATTTAATTTCTTTGTTTAGTTTTATTTTTATATTTGAATTTATTTCTATGATTATTTATAATTTTTCATTTTTTGTTTTACACTTTTGTTTAGGGAATAAAGTAAATGAAAAAAAATGAAAGTTATAAAGAAGAAGAAAATGATACCTAATTGTCTTTTTTTTTTTAAAAAAACAATAAGAGAAAATTGAGTAAGAAAAATGGAAGGAATGATGACAAATGGTGTCGGGAATTAAAATGTCATTTTGGTAGGTGATTTAGAATTTTAAACACAGTCAACAGTTCATGTTTGCATAGGATTATGTGGCACAAAATTTTCTAAATTTAAGACTATCTGATATGTTTCTAAACATTTAAAGGCATATCCTATATTTTGTATATGTTGATAGTTATATCGTATAATTTTTTCAAATTTTTTATATAATCTCCACACTTTATTAGTTGATTATAAATAAACAGTGTAAGATGTGTTGCTAAGTATACTAATTGAATTATATTTCTTTTACTTATTTTGAAAGAAGTTTTAGCTTAGCTAAGAAAAGTTAAAGCTATATGATTACTCATAGTTTAACGTTTGTTTGGAATTCTTTATTAAAAATAGTTATCTAAATTAATTATTTATTTTTTTAAAAATTAATATAATTTTTTTTTAAAATAAATAATTATCTTTAATGAGTATATCGGAGATTAAATTATACCAAAATGTATTGATAACCTATTTCTATGTAAGATATCATGACGTGCGAGCATTCACAGATATGACCTTAAATAGAAACCAATTCATCGAATAAATTACAAAATCATCATTACCGATCAAAAGAAATTAAGGTAAAAAAGTGTTGATGATCTCCCCCCGCCCCCCAAAGTACATGATGCACGAAGAATACAGAACATCAGAATAACGGTAGGAAAACTGGTGGTTAAGATGTTCTCGAATAAATAAATAAATAAATAAACTCTGCTTGATAACCAACCATACTAATCATCTTGGTCGACGTGCGGTGCGGCATCCCAAATGCATATCAGAATAATGGCAGGAAAACTGGTGGTTAAGAGGTTCTCGAATAAATAAATAAATAAACTCTGCTTGATAACAAACCATACTAATCTTCATGGTCGACGTGCGGCATCCCAAATGCATTCTAAATCTCGAGTAAACTCTTTAGGACGAGAGAGGATGACATTAGAATGGTCGGCATTCGGAACAATCTTAACATCGGCCTCAGGAAGCTTGGTCTTTATGTAATAACTACATTCAAGAGGAACAATCTGATCACGATCGCCTTGAATCACAGTAACTTTGACGTTCGACTGCTTTAATATTTCAAGATACTTGTCGATTAACTTAGCTCCACCACATATAACATTGTGCATGGTATGCCAAGCTGAATGGTGCGTATGCCTCGTCAGGTCCAAGACCATGAATGGGAGATCCCTACGAAGTTGGTCAGTACCACTCGATCAGTACTGATTCTGAGAGAGAAAAATAAAATAAAATAAACTTATATTAGCTAGATTACCTTTTCAGGGTAAGTATCTTTAAGATGAACTCCCACATCCTATGGTTGCGACAGAAGAGGAAGCAAACAACCCGACCCAAGTGTTCGTACCAGGACATAAATGATGCGCCAAATAATAGCGGTGGCCACAATCTCTTGCCTGCAAGCATGTGAAGGGCTAATGTACTCGCATCAACCCCGTCACCAGAAGGCACGTACGGCTGAAAAATATATAGCACGCGATACATTATGACAAAAGATGCAACATCGTCTTCGTATAATAGTTACTGCCGGAATCTAAATTTAATTGGTTTCACATTCGAATCCTTTTCATACTTGGTTGATACTAAGATGAATTTAAACCTATTGTACTGGTCTTTAAAACCCATATGAATCAGAAATAATCACATTTGAAGTAGCAAATACGTAGCAGTACTAGTATCTGATAATATTACTAAGAAGGAGCTGAATAATAATTTCTTGCATGCAAGATATACAAGAGCGAGCTATGCAGATTACAGATACTTACCGGTGCGATCAAGGTAAGAGAGCGAACAGAATTGGGATCCTTAGCAGCTGATTGTTGTGAACTGATTTGGATGGTTCATTTTGCCCTCAATTTATCATAATAAGAGAAGGAGATAGGGTGGACTCCTCAAACGTCCCGTGGTTTTTACTCTTCACATCGAAGGGGTTTTCCACGTATAAATCGTGTGTTGATTGGTTTATTTTTCTGATCTATTCATTTGTGCTTGCTGCCCATAATTGGTGATTTACTTTGGTGAATTATTTGTGGTAGATTTGGGTTATATTATTTGGTTGATTGTCTTGGTGTTGATCCTTGTGGGTATTGTCATATATTACCCGGGTCCTTTCAACTGGTATCAGAGCTGTGGTTTAATTTGACTGTTATTATGGAGTCTAGTAGTAGCAGTTCAATGGTTAAATTGACATCAACCAATTATTCCATCTGGAGACCAATGATGGAGGATTTGTTATACTGTAAAGACTTGTTTGACCCAATTGATTTAATCACAAATGAAGATGGCACCATTAGTAAACCTGCAAAACCTGAAAAGATGGAAGATAGAGATTGGGCAAAGATGAAAAGAAAAGCCTTGGGGACTATTAGACAATGGGTTGATATTAGTATTTTTAACCATGTGTCTCAAGAGTCCGACCCATATGATTTGTGGAAGAAATTGGAGGGTCTTTATGAAAGAAAGGACTGCTCATAACAAAGCTTCATTAATCAAGAGACTTGTTAATTTGAAACTGAAGAGTGGAAAGTCAGTGTCAGAACATCTTAGTGACTTTCAGGACATCATTAACAAGTTGACTACCATGAAAATTGTTCTTGATGATGAATTGCAGGCTTTGTTCTTGTTGAGTTCTTTGCCAGATAGTTGGGAAACATTGGTTGTGACTATTAGTAACTCTGCTCCGGATGGTGTGCTATCATTGGATGTGATCAAAGAAAGCATGTTCAATGAAGAGATAAGAAGAAAGGAGATGGGAGTTGATAATTCACAAGCTCTTGTTGTTGAGAACAGAGGAAGAGGCAAGAGTCGAGGTCCCAAAGGGCGTGGCAACTCAAAAGAAAGGTCCAAGTCCAGAGACAAGGAGACTAGGACATGTCATTACTGTAAGAAACCTGGCCACTTGAAAAAGTTTTGCTACAAGTGGAAGAGAGAGCAAGGCAAGATGCAAAATTCACAAAAGGAGGGAGATGATAAAAATACTGCGGCAACCGCTTCTAAAAGGGATGATGAGATCGCTTTGATTTGTGCAACTAATGATTGTAATCATGTTGAGAGTTCAGATTCAGAGTGGCTAGTAGATACAGGAGCTTCATACCATTGTGTTCCCAAAAGGAGTACTTCATGAACTACCAACTGGTGATTTTGGTAGTGTTAAGATGGGAAACCAGAGCTCAGCAAGCATTGTTGGGTTAGGTGATGTTCGTGTGAAAACGAGTGTTGGGTGCATGCTTACATTGAAAAATGTGCGCCATATTCCTGATCTACGCCTTAACTTGTTATCTCCAAATGTCCTTGATCAAGAGGGTTTTCGACATACCTTTGGTGATGGCAAGTGGAAATTATCCAAAGGTTCTATGACAGTTGCTCGAGGCGTGTTGTGTTGTTCTTTATACAAGACATACTTGAGTGTGTGTTCTGGTGAGTTGAATGCAGTGGAAGAAAAGAATTCTCCAAATTTGTGGCATCGAAGGCTGGGACATATGAGTGACAAGGTTGAAATTGTTAGCAGGTAAATCTCTTATTCCTGTTGATAAAACTATTTCTCTTGACCCTTGTGATCATTGTTTGGCAGGAAAACAACATAGAGCTTCCTTTGCTAGGAAGTCTACTAGAAGGCAAGATAAGTTGGAGCTAGTACACTCTGATGTTTGTGGTCCTATTGAGGTGGAGTCTCTTGGTGGTAATAAATATTTTGTTACCTTTATTGATGATGCTACTCGAAAAACTTGGGTCTACATGATGAAGACAAAGAGTCAAGTTTTCGAGATTTTTCAGAAATTTCATGCCATGGTAGAAAGGGAGACAGAAAGAAAGTTGAAGCGTCTTCGATCAGACAATGGTGGTGAATATATACTTCTAATGAATTCAAGCATTATTGTTCACAACATGGCATTAGACATGAGAAGACAGAGCCGGGCACACCACAACACAATGGAGTTGCAGAGAGAATGAACAGAACCATTGTGGAGAAAGTGAGATGTATGCTTAGAATGTCAAATCTTCCTAAGACATTCTGGGGTGAAGCAGTACAGTGTGCAGTGTACTTGATCAACAGAGCTCCATCAATTCCTCTTGGCCTTGACATTCCTGAGAGAGCATGGAAGGGATGTGATCCCACATATTCACATCTAAGAGTTTTTGGGTGTAAGGCATATATGCATGTGCCGAAAGAACAGAGGTCAAAACTTGATTCCAAAACTCATCCTTGTGTGTTTGTTGGCTATGGTGATGAAGAGTATGGTTTTAGACTATACGATCCAGATAAGAAGAAGGTAGTGAGAAGTAGAGATGTAGTATTCTTTGAGCACGAGACGGTGCAGAGCTTTTGAATACAAGGTACTCTTCTTCCTCAAAATTGTTATTTGATTCTACTGATGTTTCTTCTTCTACTACTTCTGTTGAGCAGCCAGCAAATGATTATGTTGATGTGATACCTGATGATGTTGGTGAGGTACAACCTGATGGTGGTGATGTACCAGTTCTTGATGATGGTGATCATTCAGATCATAGTGAGTCTTCATCTGATGAAGAAGAGCTTCATGAGGGAGAAATTTATGATGAAGAGATTCATGAGCAGGGGGAGCAACCTACCCCTCAAGTGGAGGATACAGAGGTTCGAAGGTCAATTAGAGAGCGTAAACCTTCAACAAAGTATCCAAGCTCAGAGTACATTCTAGTCACAGAAGATGGGGAGCCAGAGAGTTTATCGGGAAGTATTGTCATCTGATGAGAAAAATATTTGGCTCGATGCTATGAAGGAAGAAATGGATTCCTTAAAAAAGAATGATACTTATGAGTTAGTGAAGCCTCCCAAGGGCAGGAAAGTCTTGAAGAACAGGTGGGTTTTCAAGAACAAGAAAGATGGTGAGAAGATTGTGAAGCGGAAAGCCAGATTGGTGGTTAAGGGATGCAACCAGAAAAAGGGCATCGACTTTGATGAAATCTTCTCTCCAGTGGTCAAAATGACATCTATCAGAACCATGCTAGGTTTAGTTGCAAGTCTTGATCTTGAGTTGGAGCAACTTGATGTGAAAACTGCTTTCTTACATGGTGACTTGCATGAAGAAATCTACATGGAGCAGCCTGAAGGATTTGAAGAGAAAGGAAAGAGAAACTTGTTTGCAAGTTGAAGAAGAGTCTTTATGGGCTTAAACAGGCACCAAGGCAATGGTACCGAAAATTTGATTCGTTTATGATGAGTAATGGTTTAAACAACTTCTGACGATCTGCTTGTGTGTATTTTAGAAAGTTCCCTGGCGGTAAATTTATCATCCTTCTGCTATATGTTGATGATATGCTGATAGTTGGACAAGATGCAAATATTATTCAGAATTTGAAGAAAGACTTGTCCAAGTCATTTGACATGAAAGACTTGGGTCCAGCAAAGCAAATCTTAGGCATGGAGATTGCTCGTGACAGGAAAGCTGGGAAATTGTGGTTATCACAAGAAAAGTATATTGAACGGGTGCTTGAAAGGTTCAATATGAAAGATGCCAAGCCTGTTAATACACCACACTACTCATTTCAAGCTAAGTAAGAGAGATTGTCCTACAACAGAGAAGGAGAAAGAAAGTATGTCATCTATTCCTTACTCTTCTGCTGTTGGTTCTCTGATGTATGCTATGGTGTGTACTAGGCCAGATATTGCACATGCTGTTGGTTTGGTGAGCAGATACTTATTCAATCCAGGTAAGGCTCACTGGGAAGCCGTGAAGTGGATTTTCAGATACTTGCGGGGGCACTTCCAAATTGAGTTTGTGTTATGGATGGGCAAACCTATACTTGAAGGCTACACTGATGCAGACATGGCGGGTGATCTTGATAACAGAAAGTCTACCTCAGGTTATGTGTTTACATTTTCAGGGGGAGCCATTTCATGGCAATCCAAGTTACAAAAGTGTGTAGCATTGTCCACAACTGAGGCAGAGTATATTGCGGCCGTGGAAGCAAGTAAAGAGATGTTATGGCTTAAGAGGTTCCTTCGAGAGTTGGGTTTGAGGCAAGGTGAGTATGTAGTATTCTGTGATAGTCAGAGTGCTATTGACTTGAGTAAGAATGCAATGTATCACGCTCGTACCAAGCATATTGATGTTAGATATCATTGGTTGCGGAATGTAATCGAGGAGAAGCATTTGAAGCTGAAGAAAGTTCACACCGATAAGAATGGTGCAGATATGTTGACAAAGCTAGTCCCTGGAAGCAAGCTTGAAGTTTGTGGTAAGCTTGCTGGGATGAAGGTCAAGTGATCATGGAAGTGATCGTGTCTTCCCCGCATTGGGCTGGAGGGGGAGATTGTTGTGGGTCCAGCCCACATGTATTAGTAAAATGTGTATTTTGCTTTGTCCTAAGGAATGGGCATTTGATAGCATTTTTACTAATCTTGGATTAAGTCCAACTTGGGCTTATTATTTGGGCTTCTTAATTAAGCTTTGGTATAAATACTTGCTTTACAAATTAGGGCAAGACATGAGAGGTGTGAATTCAGAAAGTCACACACAATTAGAAGCAAAAGAAGAGAGGAAGACAAAGGGTTGGATAATCGTGATTTGCGATTGTTCAAGAACAGCGTTCAGAAAGTTATCGATCGCCGGAGTTTCCACCGTTGGATTTTGCTGAAATTTGGACAGCTTGTTGGGGACACATAGGGCCTCATTTTGAACGGTTGGATCGTCGTTTTGAGATCTGGTTTGTCTGTTATTGCAGCGGGATCGAAACTCTGATTTGTGGTGATATTCTTCACCTTTGATCTCTTCTTGCTTAAGCTCTTATGTATGCTCTTGTTGGTGGGTTGTGAATTGTTGTGAACTGATTTGGATGGTTCATTTTGCCCTCAATTTATCATAATAAGAGAAGGAGATAGGGTGGACTCCTCAAACGTCCCGTGGTTTTTACTCTTCACATCGAAGGGGTTTTCCACGTATAAATCGTGTGTTGATTGGTTTATTTTTCTGATCTATTCATTTGTGCTTGCTGCCCATAATTGGTGATTTACTTTGGTGAATTATTTGTGGTAGATTTGGGTTATATTATTTGGTTGATTGTCTTGGTGTTGATCCTTGTGGGTATTGTCATATATTACCCGGGTCCTTTCACTTAGCAGCTACGGCCAATGCAATAATACAACCCATAGAGTGCGCAACCAAATGGTAACCGAATGAACCATTATTATTATCCAACTGACGACGACGATACGGCTCGATCACCGATTTCTCTATCATTCTGACGTGATCTTTCAATGTATAAAGACAATCATTCGGCTTGGGGCTACTTCCAAATCCCAATAAATCGACAGCAAAGGAGCGGAATTTCCGATTTGTTGAACTGGATAAGTTGGGAAAGACTGTTTGGGTCCAGAATGAGGATGAAGATAGGAAGCCGTGCAAGAATACCACATGATCCATGTGAGGATTAGTCGTGGCGTTCTCTATTGAGTTCCAAAGTCCTACATATATATGAACATATAAATGAAATTGTCGATTTTAATGAAGTTTAAATTCAATAGTAATAGGTTGGCATGCAAAAATCATAGGGTCTAGAGAAGTCAGTAAATCTCGGATCCAATCCAGACTTATCGGACCCTTTTTTTAGCTGGTCTAGATCTATAATTTATACACTTGATAGGTCAAGATCAAATCTAGATCTATATATGTCCAAATAAATTTAGATCTGGGCCCTGTAGTCCGGATCTGATCTAATAGACTCATTTACTATATATATATATATATATATATATGTACTCTTGTTCTAGTCTTGATTGAGCTCATTACTTATTTTTTTTATTTTATTTCTATGTATTTACTTTATAAACAATATGTATCATATTTTATTCAAAGAATATTAAAAAAATTAGAAAATTTAAAATAACATTTTTAAAATGTTCATCTTTTCACTTGAATGATTTTTTTAACAAAAAATACATATTAAGATGTGTAAAATATAAATATATCTCTATGTACATAAATTATTACCAAAAAAAATAGTCATACCTATGTATAACCTGTATACGACTTATTTACTCGCTAGACCCAACATGACATTAAACATTTTAGCCCCGACTAATTACCATCCCTATATAGAATACATAGATTTATTAGCTTGAACTATGTGTTTTGATTTTCTTAACATGCCTAGCTTAATTCCAATGGTAAAACATGTATGAAAATTTTGCAAACACTAACATTAATACATGGTCCCTTTATTTCACAACATATGGACTATAGTTTTGTTGCATAAAATTAACTGATAACACTAAATTTTAAAATTCAGAAAAATATTAACAATAACCCTAAAAGTTATGGTTAAGAAACTAAAAATAGAAATATTTATAATTTAAGAACACCCACTAAGTATTTAACATATTCTCAAATTAATAATCCATCCGTAATCCGTATAACGAAAAATAAATTTCAACAATTAATTTTTTTAAATATAATATAATATACAATAATAATTATATTTACCTTACAAATTATTTTTGTAATACTTTTAATTAATATATATTAAAAGATATTAATAATCAAATTTTATCCTCAATATAATTAGCGACAAATTTTTCAATAGATTACGATGGGACAATTATTTTAAAAATGAAATTAAATGTCTACAAAACCGTACAGTTTATCAATTTAAGTACCATTCATTTTAAATTAAGTCATTCTAAATATGCGTCTTTCAGCACTAAAAATCCTTTTCATTATAAAACAAATGAATATCCGTTTCCAAGACAAAGGCTGGGAAGACAGTCTCAAAGGATTCGTTCCTAGAACCTTCAGTAATCCAAATCACTTAAATTTAACCAAACATCTTATCTACAATATTCAAAGAAATTCCTAATTTTCTAAAATTCACCTTTTTTCTTAAAAGCATTTATATTAATTTCTCATAGTTTATCTTTTTCTTAATTAAACTCTATATATTCTTAACTTTTACTTCCCACAATTAATTACTATTCTTATTAATTGTTATCGACTTATCGTAATAAATTACTATAGGCAATATAATAATTTTTTTTGATAAAAAAATATATCTTCATTGAAATCGAACTGAAAAGAAGGCCCACCCAAAAGCATCATTCATTCATGCATGAATATTCCTCACCTTATACTTATTGGAAGGGTCCGGGGCGGGGACTACATGCAATCATGTGCCAGGTGAAACAAAAACAAGAGATATATACAAGCAAACAGCACCACACACCCCGAACTGAGAACAAAACACTCTCTGTCCACCAACCCAAAAACTCCATCCAATAGAAAAGAAGCTATTCGCAGATAACAGAAAAAGGCAGCGAAGCTAATTCCTGGACTGTATGCGGTAGCGGATTATAAGGAAAGTAGAGTATGTGATATGAGATGCTCGCTAGCAGGATCGTGGCTTTGGAATTTAACTTGGCGAAGGCCTCTTTATGACCGGGAGACCCCACTGGAACAACAACTGATGACTCTTGGGACTCGTGCGACGCAAAGCTGTGAGATAATGCTCCAATCCAGGTGATGGGCCGTGGGAGATGGCGTCTGAACTTAATTTCATTTGCAGAACGGATGGTCTTTGGCTGAGCTTCCGTGTAGTCCGCCAGGCGGAGAGTCAAATGGATGAGTGGCAACGGGTGGAATTCAGAGGATCGGATTGTCTTGACTGTTCTGACTGCATCTGATGGAATTCAGAGGATCGATCCATTCATTGCATGGCTATGACTGTATCACTGCATCTAGAGATAAGAAGGGGGCCGGCGCTGAGGGTCTGATCTGATGCTTTTCTATGGGAGGGAGATCGGCTGCGTATGGTGGGGTGGACCAAACAGTTGCAGTAATAAGAGACTTAGGAGTAGTGGCCGGAGGTGCTAAACCTTATTGAAACAGATGGTGTCAGGCAGCCTCGTACGGTCGTACCCTTCTCGTTTCGTACTGATTGAATTTGCGATCGGCGACGATGCTTGTCCAGCGGAATAATTATGAGGTATTTAATCCAAAAAAAAAAAAAGCAAGCAAGCATAGAGAGAAATACTTCTAACTCAGCCAATCGATCCGCGATAGGGTTAGACTCCCTGCCACTTTACCTGATAGTGATCCCCATGCCTTGCTCTCCCATGAAGTTCCGTACGAAATCCAAGGCGAGACGGCATCTCCACGGTGCTCCCCGACGAAGCATCCCACCGTCCACCGGTATATATAATAATGTCATTATCCATATTTCAACATTAACATCCTAATTATTTGCTATTTCTCCCTCGATCCGAAATTTAAAATTATAATGTTACTTAAGAGATATGAATAAGTTTAGTCTATTAATATACACGTCTTGATATTTATTTTTGATGTATTGGTATAAAAATTAAGTTAAACAATGTTATAGACTCGTCTCTCTTCCTTCCCCCTTTAGATGAATAAATAAGGCACAAACGTTGACTCTGCACAGTCCCTTGCGTAAATAGAACACAAAAAGGTTGAAATATTGCCAATTTTACAAGTTGAAATTGTAAAAGCGACGTATTAGAGAATTTTTACAGATATTGCTCAAACACTAATAGTTCAAGTGATATTGTGAAATAATCTAACGTGAACTTGAATGAAAGAACGGATAATTTCAAATGCGAAGGAGTTTTCCGAACAGAGAGAAGGGAAGAGGGGGCGGAGGGGGGAGGGGGGAATCCAATTACCTGTCGGACATGGACCTTGAACAACGACATGAAGCTTGAGACCACTACCGTCAAGACTATCATCCTTCTTCATCCATGAAATGCAACGCTCGCACCCGCAGTCAGACCACCTCCTCCCACTTCGAATCCCAAATCCACCTTCTTTTCCGGTTCTCCATACCAATTCCCCTTCCCCTCTTCCGTTCAATTTCAACCTCTTCAACGCTCCACCTGAATGATGCCTGAAATAATTCCTCCCACAATACAACGTCTCTGACAGCAACGTTTCGTCATCTTCCTCCTCTCCCCGGCTTTTCTCATTGCCGTAATTAATCTTTCCGCACTCGTCCAGTCGGCCTCTCCCCGTGCCGCCATCAATGTCGCCGTGCTCGTCTCGTCGGCGATAACAGCTGCTGCCGCTGCAGGGAGACGACGAGGACGGACTGTCTCTCTCTAGGATGCCGTCTAGGTAGGATAAGATTATGCCAAACACACCGTCAAGAAACTCAAGAAATGCGAAGACAATTAGAGTGAGAGCAGAGATGATAATATTTTGTGGAGGCGTCGGCGTTGAATTTTTCGCAAAGGTACTGGATTCAGGATGCGAGGAAAGAACCATATGGGCTTCTCTAGAATTAAAACGGACGGATGATAACGAACTGCGTATAAATAGGATATGCAGGGTGCCAGGGACCGAGCTCACTAATCGACGTCTTTAATCAGCTATACATATTCACTTGATTCTGTACGTATCGACGTATGTAGTTCGCACGCATAAATGGTCCAGAAATGTCGAGATTATCGTCGATAAAAATGAACGACGCTCATCTGCGATCGATATTCCGCCACGTCGAACAAGTTTTTGAAATATTGTTACGGCATCTATTCCACTACGTGTATTATCGTTACAGGCATCTATACAAAAATTATTTTATCTTACGCCTACGGTACGGGAGGCAGATGATGATGAACAGAAAGATTAAAATTAAAATTATATTAAAATTATTTTATCGTTCCGAAAACTTCTCTGAAACTTCTCTAAATTAAAATTTATATTAAAATTATTTAATTAATATTTTTATTAAAAATATATTATTTAATTAATTTTTTTATTAAAAAATTAATAATAATAATTAAAATTAACTAATATAAAAATTTATTTTAAATTTATTTTATTTTTCTCTCTAAATTTTAATAAATTTAACCTATTTTAAAAATATATATATATAATTTTTTTAACGTTTCCTGTCGTCCCCGTTTCCTAAATTTTTAAGAAATGGCTTTTCCGCGTCTCGTCCCGTCCCCGTTTCCCCGTCCCCGTCCCCGTTTCCGTGCATCACTGCTGTGGACGCTAAAATAAAAATATAGTGATATACTACTGAAACAAAATTAGAGCAGGGACATATGACATATTTTTACTGAAATACAGGGGCACACTTGAAATATTATAGGTTTTGCATCACAATATGTTTATCAAAGCTAGCCAAAAGATGGTAAAAAGTTAGAGCATTAGTCATAATGAGTTAATATTTGAGACTCCTTTTTCCAAAATAAAAAATTATTGTAACTTTATTTTTTTTATTTCCACTTTTACAGTAGAAGTTTAATAATATAATAATAAAGTATATTATCTCAATAAATTTATACGCCATTACAATCAATTAATAAAATCAATCAATTAATTAATTACATTATTCATTAAATATAAACTTATGTTATTAAAAAGTTTATTGTTATTAATATTTTTTCTGTTTTATTAAAATAAATGAGATATAAATTTGTTAATTATTATTTTTACACGTGTTAGCATATGCTTAGTATTTTAATTAATTACAATATTAATTCTATTTCAATAATGTTCATAAAATAATAAAAACATTTAATTTTCTATTTTATACCCAAAATAGCCAATTTGATTATAATTAAAGTATAATATGGTAGTTTTGTGTATAATATGGTTTTCTGACTCATTTTTTTTATCACTCTCTTTTCACATCATTTTATTTCGTTGCTCCTAAATTTAAATTTTCACGAGCATCGTGAGATTGAGTTGTTTTTATCAAACTCAATTTATTGTTTTGAGTCCTATTTGTCGATTATGTTTGTCAAAATTACTTAGAAACTTAAAACCTGTAAACTATTTTTTTTTAATTCTTATAAGTCAAATATTAGCTTGTAAACAACTTTTTGACTTGCCAAACATACGTATAACCTACTTGAAATATCTTTTCAAAAACTAACTAATAAATTTGCAAAAAACTACTTAGCAAATAGAATTATTCAAAATAAAAACTAATGTTAATAAATCGTAAACTATTTTTGGTATTATCAAATACACACATTAAATCCAGCATTTGTTATATATAGGGCTGTAAATGAGTTGAGCCAGTTCGGTACTCGACTCGACTCGTTAAAAGTTCAATTCGACTCATTCGTTTAGTTAAATGATGGAATTTAGTCATTTATTTACAGGTCAGTTCAAACTTAACTCATACTTTTTTGTTGGCTCGTTAATATCATGTATAGATGAGTATTATTGAATCAAAATACTAAACTGAAACAATACCTCCCAAAATATACACCATTTTTTTTAAGTAAGATTTTAGTTCATTTTCCTTACATTTTAAATCCAACCATTCAACTGAACTTGTCCAGTCAATCTAATTCATAGTCAAGTATAGCGAGTCATTTTGTTTTAATTTGGTACATTTTATTAAGGAAAGATAGGTTGGGTCAAGGCCAAGCATATTATTCCATTTAACTATTAATTTAGGATAAAATAATCACCTCAATGGACACAGTGGATTGCTAACAGCTAAAGGAGTTTTAGTAGACCATATATTCATATGGGTTAGCCATAGTGATCTTAGCCTACATAACCCATAAACCCACTCATGTTAGTTTAGGTCGGTGGTTAATGTATTCTCACTAGCACAACATGAACCGTAAGTCAGATGTCAATTGTAGAATTTCATCTAAGAAATATCAAGAGAAAATATATTCTAATTACTTTTTGAAATCAAGAAAGAACAAGAATCGAACAAAAACTTGTGGTTATAATCAAAATATGCACACTATAATCCTAAAAGAAAAAATGGAAGAAAGTAGTACTTTTATTAATTATGTATTATCAATATATACTAGCACTCATTATATACAAGAACCACTCTATTACCATAGTTTCTTGACTATCTTCTTCCCTTTCTTTATACAGATTAGTTTCTAGTAGTTCTCTCTTTCTTGCCTCTGCTTCGACTACTACTCTCTCTCTACAACTCTTCTCCTATTTATATCCCACAGACAAAAAAGAAACATGTGAAGAGACATGGGAAAGGAAATGTAACCTAGCAAAATAAAACTACAAGCCGAAGACTTTCTTTCCCTCTAAACGGCACACTTTATGCTCTCTATTACAAGAAAAATAACAATGTAAGAGGAGTGTTTATAAGGAAACTAAAATAATATGCTGATGTGAACGTATATTAGATTATCCTTCATAATTCTCTACCTCATCTGCATAGCATATGCACAACATAACCTTACAGCAATACTCACAGGACACTGTAAATTGCTAATAGCTACAGGAGTTGGATTTGATCGTATATTCATATAGGAACTATTGCGATCTCAGCCTACATAACCCATAAACCCACCCATGTTAGTTTAGGTCGGTGGTTCATATATTCTAATTAGCACAACAAGAATCGTTAGTTAGATGCCAATATTTTCAATCCAACCCATCTAAAGGTGACTACCCTATCCGACGAATACGATCTACATTATCACAGTAACCGAAAAGATATGATTGTGGTGTTATGATGGTGGCAGTGGCAGTGGCCTCACATGCTAATTATCACCAGCCCATCTCCCTACCCATCTAACCCACCTCAATCCACCGTGTGTTGACCTCAAATATCCATGGAAAGTACTGGCATAGCTTTGGCTAACTTCTACAACTATATTTTTTCTTGAGTTATATTTTCTACTGAAATAATCGTCGAGCATGTAACAAACATTAACTCTTTACAGGTATAATATTATTATTTTTTAGAATTCTCATGTTTGATATATTGAAGTAAATACAATTTGCATGAACTTGTACATCGCCCAAGTCACCGGGGGTGGGGGGGGGAAACTGAATTTATAAAATTAAAAATAATTTCCCGATTTTATTTTTATTTCCTATTGATTTCACACCTAACTGGCTTTGAGAAATAAAATTTATTTCATACATGAAATACAGTTGGTTCGAACACGGATACGAAAATATATATAGCGACAGGAAAGGTTCAGCTTTTCCATCAAACCTGTATTTATTAAAGTACATAACACGAGCACTACATGTTTTCGATAGAACACATGACACAGATGTCGTAATCTTCTCGGAACAACTGCCAGGATACCACTATTTTGGGTCACTGCACTGGCTCACTGCACCAATGAATAGTAGTTTGCTTACCGAAATACATTCCATCCTGCACCCCGAACCCACCTCGCTTTCATGCCAGTCCTTTTCACCCATGGCACGTGACTAGAAGTCTAACAACTGACAAGCGACCCAATCATAAGTTATCTCAAAGTTTCAAATTGCTGCTGTGTGTGCCAGAAGCCCCGCGTTCTTCTTTATCAGCTGAGTACAGACAACAGTGCACATTTCACTCGGTTATGCAGACAAACAGATATTACATCGGATAGACAGGAACTCAAATTTCAAAGAACAAAATACTGGCATTCATAATTTTATAGTGCTACGTCAACTGGCACAGTACATAACTACATAACCTATTTCAAGCAGTGATCTAAACCCAAACAGAGGAGTGCAAAGACCATGATATTGATAACAAAGAAGACTTTCATGAATCGTGCAAGAATCACCATATAATTCCAAAACAAAGAGCCACTGGTCTGCCCATTCTGAAAAGGAAATAGAAAATGGCATAGGGGACAGAAAAAATACCCATGAAATGAAAGGCTCCAAATTATGGTTCTTTGAAATTTAATCTTGATGCTTCAATAACAGTTTAAAACAGATGGCTCTCGGGAGATATATCTCTAAACAAATTCTCGTGCAGTCAAAAGGAGTTTTGTATCCAAATGCACCTAAACTGCATGCTGCTTGGGAAGCTCTCAAGTTACTTGCAACTTCATACTGTCATGGCTATGGAGATAGTGGCTTGTGAGTAACACAGTAATAAAAAATTGACTTCAGGGAATCAACATGTTTTACTTTATCGTAAATGACGTCAAGTGCCTGAGAAAAAAACCTGATGAAGTTGGCCACCGCCACAATTACATTGAGGCTGAGAAGTAAATGTCCAATGCTGATGACCTAGCAAAATGGAGCAAGGAGGATTGATCGTAGTGTATTAATTTCATCCTAACCAGGTATTCCATTTTTAGTATTTGTCCTTCCAGGAAGAAAAAATGAAAAAATATTGATTACTCATGAATGTAAAAATCAGCAAACTCCCAATATTACCCTTTCATTATTACTTGTTCATAAACACTTTAAATGAAACTTGTCATTTTCTTACTGGGGAAATAAAAATTATGAGCATGTCAGTTGAAAACATGTAATGTTTCGTGCCCACCTCTAAAAAGACATATATCAAAGAATGTACGACAGTATTAACAGCTATAATTTTAACAGTCAAATTCCGATGTTTGAGCTGATTATGGTAAGGCATTTCAAGCTTTCAACTATTATACTCTTTCATATCAAAATTTTGATGCCAACTAACAAAAGCACAGCGCAAAGACACTCATGCCACATCAAATGGTTGAAATAATTCAAGAACAGAAATTTCTTTTCTTTCTTGTACACAATGATACCATCTTCTTCTCCTTCCTCGGTCTCTCATCCTGTCATCCCTCTTTCCAACCTCAATTTTTATCTCACTACACCCAAAGTAATAAGGGCATAGTTGTCCGTTCATTGTAATATTAGTTTCCATGTGTCTATCACCAAACATCAATCACTATCAATTTTGAAACTAAGAGGCAAATGAATTTAATAGGGCTAAACCTTAAGATACCTGACAATTAATTTCCCAATAAAATCTGGTAGACCTATCCATTCAGATTTAAATGAAACTACCAGTACAAGCCCAAGAAACAACCAGGACAAGAAAAAAGGCAACATGACTGGGCCCATACACAAACATATTTGATTATCTGCGAGCACTGAGTGACTATTGAACTTAAGAAAGCCCTAAAGCCCCGTACCCAGATAGATAGCCCATTGAAAACACAAGGAGTGATACAGCAAAGTAGAATGTGAATTGAAGCGATAATTTGAGCAACTAACTGATGCAATGAAGCATCATAGAATGTGTGTAGTCACCAGTCTGTACCCTAAGTCTGGAGTTGAAGCACTGAAAGAAGGTCCAAGTCAATACTTTGTTAATTATTAAACATTCAGCATTTGTTTTAGAGTTATTGTTAACTATGAACAAATAGTTCTAGAGCTTTTCCATATGCATGTACCATGCCTATGTCATTAACAATTTCTCTCAGCTATGAGAATTTTCATTTTTTTTAAGATATGTAAAGGTTGTAGCTTGCATCATCAGCTTCCAAACTCGTCACCAAAGGTATAATCAAGCAATAAAATCACGGTCACGGTATTAAAATGTCGTGAACGATATTTCATATGCCGCGGCGTGATTTTTTTAATTTATTTCACAACAAATATTAATAAATATCAGTAAATATTAGCCGATAACTGATATATCACTAATAAATATATTATATTCTAAAACCCTCGCATATCAGCTAACTCAAAATTTGATAAATATCAACCGATATTGCATATCGAAACCGATATTTAATTGTGTGGGTAAAATTAGCTCCATATAGAGAAAGAGCCTTAATTATGAAAAATATACCCCAAACTGAGTTGTGTTTGATTCAATTACATTTTTTCTGTCACTTTCACATATTTTCAACTTTTCACTCATTTTGTCAACATCTTGCTTGTCTGGAGCCAAACACCCACAGAACATCTCTTTCTCTCTAACCATTAGTCATTCCTTCCAAGCTTCAAATAGGTATTAGAGCTCAAGGCTAGATCATGTCCATAGGAAATGGCAAAAAGGTTGATGATGTAGTTAATCCTTGAGAGAGCAACTACAAAAGCTCCAACATTATGTGTGTGATCAGGGTGCAGACATTGATGAGATCGAAAGAAGATTTCTTCATCAAGAAGAGGAACTTCCTTAGAATCAAGTATGAAGAGGATCCACCTCAAGATGATGAGAAGTATCAACCATGATAAAAATATCAAGATGAATATAAATTCGGCCCCAAATTGGATATCCCTGAATTTGAAGGCAGGAATAATGCTGAAAACTCCCAGTATGGATGAGATATTGGAGAGGAAGTTTGATTTCCTTGAGTGTACCCACAACACAAGAAGGTCAAGTCGGTGGCACTTGAACTTTGCAAAGCTGCCTCCTTTAGGTGGGAGAATATGAAGAAGCAAAGATAAAGAATATGGAAGTGAAAAAAATGAGGCATCAAAGAAGATAAAAAAGAGCTAAAAAGGAAATGTTCCACAGGCAAGACACTAGCCCCAAGATCCAAAACTTTAAGCAGGTAGATCTTGGAGTAGAGAAATATATGGCAGATTTTGATAACTTACACCTAACAAGAGAGCTAAATAAACCGAAGGAACAAGACATTTCTCGATACCTTGGAGAGTCAAGGTATGAGATAGCCAAGGCAGTCCAACTTCAACCATATTAGACACTAAATGACATGACCAAGCTGGCCTAGACAGTGGAGAGGCAAATGAAGTTTGAGAATTTATCTACGTATGAATCGAAAAAACCTGATGCTAGAAGAGGGGGATCCAAACCTACTCTTCAAAGTGAGGTGGCAAAGATTTGAGACAAAGGAGTCGTGTCCAAATCTGCCAAACCCACCAATATCCCTATTGTCCCCATTGGTTATAAGAGTTTCAAGTAACATGGTTTTGACACAGCTTCTAATTGTCCAAATTGAAAAATCACAAAGAAGACGAGGAGATTATCAACGAGCCAGAAATAAATGAAGAGGATGAGAAAGTGGCTTATGCCAATCATGGTCCTTCCCTTGTGATTCAAAGAAGCCTTTAGGTAACTTATGATCCCGAGGGAGAGAGTTGAATGAAGAAGAATGTGGTTCATACTAAGTGCACTTTCCATGGGAAGGTTTGTTTAGTGATCGTTGATAAGGGAAGTTTTGAGAAGGTGGTGTCATAGGAAATGGGTCAAAAGATCAACTTGGCTACAATGCGACAACAAATCCCCACCATTTGTGTTGGCTGCAAAAGGAGAGTGAAATCAAGGTCAACAAATGTTGTTTGGCAGCCTTTTCTGTTAAAGCACTACAGAGACAAAGTGTGGTTTGATATTGCCACTATGGGGTATGGATACTTGTTACTTCTTGTTGGGGGGTGGATAGAACAGAGTTGTATGAAAGATTCATTTGAATGGACTTGAATCATTGAATGCAGGAGTCTACATGGACCACATACATTATGCTTCCTTTTAAAGTAGAATTCTAATACTAGCACATGAAACATGTGTACACCAGAATAAGTTAAATATGTTTCTACCTGGTGCATACAGTTGGGAATTGATACCCATTTCAATCATAAACCTCCAATTTTTGACTAAAACAATACTGAAACTGCACGGGATAATAGTAATCTTATAAACACGCTAAAAAGAATTGCGTGAATTACTTATGAGTAATTCAGCAATAAAATATCACCGATTGTACCAAATGAAGCATGTACATGGTGTATAAGTGCTCACCACTGATGGATGTTTTCAGCTTCTTTCTCTTTGCAGAAAAATCACCACTCTCTCTAGTTGTAAGTGAATAATCTCGTAAAGGATGATAATTCATGGATATCAACAATTCCTTTGCTGTTTCAAGCCTTTGCTTCTCATCTCTCTAAGATAGAATACATAATGAAGAGATAAAATTGAAGTAAACCTACAAGGAAAAATAAAAGCAATACACTAGACCAAAAAAAAAAAAAAAACTTGAACTTACGTAAGCTTTATCAAACGTAGTCATTTGTTGCTTACAAAGCTTTATTTCATTCTCAAGAACATTAATTCTTGCATCAACAGGTACAGCACATTGCTCCACAATCTGCTTCTGTCTGCCGCGAACAATCTCAGGTTGCCACACATTCAATGCCACGGAAGCTTGTCTATCTTTGCAAAAGAGCATAAAATAATTACCGGCGCTTAATGTGAGAATAAATATAAACGATGACAGAGTATGTCGACCATATGTAGTATGCGCTATGTACTTACACCAACAGTTACCGTCAACTATAATTAACAAACTAGAAGTTTGATATTCGAGTATACCACCAGAGGTAAGGGAAAAGGGAATATTATTTACAAAAGGTCAAAAAAAATGATAAAGAAACAAACTCCATTACCTGACCTTAAGCAAATTCGACAATTCAGCAACGACAGATTTGAGTTTGTTGTCCTCTTCCAGCTTCCGATCTCTCAAACAATGAAGCTTTCGAGAATATTCGGCTATTCGACTTTCTATCCTCAAAACAGCGCGTCGATGAGCAGCAAGCTTCCGAGCTCTATCCTTCTCAAACCTAATCCCATAGGAATCCGCCATGGAATCATTATAAAAGATATAAAGGGAGAGATAGAAACAACTAATTTTTTACCTAGTTTTATAAAGTGCTTTGGAGGAATTGGCATGGTTGTTGGCGTTGCTGCTTTGGAATTGAGCTCGAGGGAAGTCCAGAGACAGTAAAATAGACCAGAGATAATCTTCGTTGGACAATCGATGGAAACGTCTGCAAGATATTGAAAAACAACAGAGATCTTTGTAGCTTAACTTCGAGCGCCCAACTCCCATTTCCAGAATTTTGCTCCATATCTCGTCCGGGAGAGAGAACGACATAGTATCTCTCTATCTCTCCCCGATAGTCTTCTCCTCTTCGATTTCGTCTCACGCTCTTATCAGTAATCACCCATTTTTAATCTCGGGCCACCTTTCAAAGTATGGCTCGACCATTTTTTTTTATAATAATTTTATAATATTTATTTTAGTATAATGAGATATTTTTATAATTTTATAAGTTTTGTTAAGATGTATAGTGTTGTTTCTGTAATTTATAATTTTTATATATAGAAATGAGACTACCTTTATAGTTATAGGGTTGTTTTTGTAATTTTTATTTTAAATATAGAATATTTTTTAAAATTTTATAATTTTTTATTACAAACAAGTACGATAAAAATGGATTAAAGTGTAATTCATGGGAACGTAATTCATGGGATTATAGTAGTAGCAATCATTTTTTATCCCCAATTTAAAATAAAGTTTGTGGAATATTATTATTCCTTAATTTATCTGAACTCCACTTATGATCAGATATAAAAAGTTTGTTATTTCTTGAGTATGAGGAGAAATTGTGGCTTAACTATAATTATATCAGAGAGAAATATAATTATATTTTGTGGCTTAACTATTTCTAGTCATAATTCATATGGTGATAGTGCTAGTTTGGGTTCTACAGGAGCAAACTTATATGAAAAGTGATTAGCTAACCATAATGTCACTAATTAATCACAAAAGAACGAGTTAGAATGGAGGACTTTGATGTTTTGCCATGATAGAATATAAACACTAAGTTTCCAATTTTGTAAAACATAGCTAAAAATATACTTGTTATTCTTGTTTCCACAATTTCTTCATAATCTTCTTTTAACACAAGCGGTTGGTTTATCACTTATCGCCGCAATTGGTTACATCCAAAGACTTTAGAAGCATTGGTGTGTAGCCAAGATTAGCATTAGGAAACAATGGTGATATTTTATTTATATTATTAAAATTTAGTTTAACTATGAAATATGTATTACTTTATCTATTGATGTTATTATTTCAAACATTTGCTAGATAATAATGATTCTGAAATATCATATTATCATGGCACTTGTCGAGCTTCTTTTGAGGATGAGGAGTTTGATGATGGTGAAAATGAGGTATAGCGTAGGTATCTATAAATTTTACAATATTATTAGTAATGTAATATATATTAATACATACATTTTTTAAATATTTATTTATATTATTTTGATGTACTAAGTAGATATATGATGATTGAAGTCTAGAATTCAAGAATCAAGATTGAAAAGTTCTTCCTATCATGAATGTCATTTGTGTTTTACTAGTTTTCTATATTTTTTGGACACTATCTACTAGTTTTAAATAATATTGTTATTAACATATTTTAGTATGTTTTCTCTTATGCTACTTGGACGTATTTTGAATAATTTGCTTGTTATTAGAAAAGTTATAGAAGTCTAACAAGTAATAGTCTATAGCTATGCAGCATGATTAGTTCGTGTACAATAGAGCCATGGTTGCCTAGGTAAAGGATGATTTGTCTGCTTTAGCTACTAAGTTGATGATTTATTTATGTTTTCCTATTTTTTATATACATTTTAATGTCAAAAAGTAATTCCATAGGTGAAATATATGTAATTAGAAATTTAGGAAGGTAAACGGGTAATGATAACGAGTAATTTTAATCTATCGGGTAACAAGCTTGGCGGGTAATGGGCTTATCCATCTGGTGATGGATTATCTGTCAGGTATCAAGTATTTGCTCAATACGGAAATGGAGGAGGTAACGGATACTCATTCGGGTATTAACGGATAAAATAAAATAATATATTACTTACACTTCATTACCAAAGGGAGCCTAAACAAGTCCAAACCACAAACAACTTACTAGCCCTTCTGGTAAAAGTCTTACAAACTTGTTTACTAATAGAATTTATTCGATGTACTATATTATTGAAAATTACGAATGATGTGAATGTCAGGCCTCGGAACATGAGAAATTTGAACGACTATGAGACTCAAGTCTGCACAAAAAAATATACCACAGGAGTGCTGAAAGACGGCAATATGCAGGAACAAAGACTATATCAATGAAGACTTGTATCGGTTAAATTTCTGATGCAGGAACAAAGACAACAAACCATATCAAGGACTCTTATGCAAGAGCTGAGTTGACTACATTTTAGCAGCATTGCAACCTTGTTGAACTCCAGTTTCTGGAGTGTGTAGAAAAGCATTTGGTAACCACGGGCACGATAGCCTAGTGAGTTGTGGAAAGACATGCGGCGTTGACTTCATCCCCGCTGTTACAGCTGGGCAGGATGTGAGTTGCGTAAAAGTTACCAGCAGCCAGCAAGAATATTCTGTGGTACAGGGTACAACTAACAAGAAGGCAGCCTGAACCCCAGGCCAGTCGGGAGTGGAATCAGCGGATAGAGTATAGGGGAGGGGATTGTTTTAAAGAGGTCCATAGACCCATAGCAAAAAAATGAAGAAGCGGATTGTTTTAAAGAGGGCCACAGACCCATAGCAAAAAAATGGAGGAGGGGGGGGCGCTGGGGTAAAAATAGGTATAATAACACAAATGAATCAGAATCTCTGGCTCCAATCAGTGAAGAATCCAGACCTTTTAGGCATGGTGATTATTCTACATTCTCATAAATACTAAAGCCCCCCAAATAGAAATGACCTCGATATTTTCAATGTATCATATACAACAAACTGATGCTAAACCTAATGCGACAGGAAAATACAAACTTCAGAAATTATGCAAAAGGATTACCACTCACTGAAGCAAAAGGGCCTTGAGTTTGAATGTTCCTGCAAGATTGGAAATGCAGTTCAGCAGCAAAATTAAACAAAATCTAATTAATGAGAGCGGTGAAGAAGCAGCGCCACGAAAAGAAACATTCACTATTATGGAGCATTTAGTCAACTCAAGGACCAATAATGGCACACCATTATGACAGGTCATCATAACTAACGAATGCTAGGAAGCTGTAAAGACCGAGTGCACACCATTGACAGGTCATCATAATTAACAGATGATAGGAACCTGTAAAGACCGAATGCAAAGAAAATCAGAAGCTTCTCCGGTCCACCAGCACCCACTACGAAACCACCATGATTTTGGATTGTTTATTATCATCTCCAGTCCCATGTACATCATCTTTCTTACAAAATTTCTTATGATACAGCATCGAGGGCTAAAAGAAGTAAAGGTCGTCTGTTTCTCTTATATTCTGTGATATCTATCCCAATACTACCCATATATCTTATCAAATTTTAGTTCTATAACAAAAAACAAATGTATTAATATTTGATACCGCATCCCAAAACCTGAATCTCAGCTTCCATATTGGTGCCTTTCCATTTGACTTTCAGCAACCATAGCAACTCTCTCCTCTCACTTACAACTGTAACAAAGGATCTGTAGCAATTTCAATTGACCATAGAAACTGCTTCAAATTCAGAACAGACCCTAAATTCAGCAAGACAAACAGCACCAAAGCTCATTTGGCCTAGGGCTGATAACTAAATCGGCATCAATTTGGTTGAATCATAATCGTTTACCTTGTCACATATCCCCAGGGGATTGCAATGATGGAATATCATAATAGCCATGAGCTTGGTGAAAATTAGAATTTAGGATGTTTCATTTGTCTCCAGCTATTGATCCAGATTTGGGCAATGGCATGCAGGATGTCAACACAGGATGAGGAATGGATAGTGAAGGCAGCATAATGCCCTCTTGATTCTTCTTTGTCCCTTTAGTTTTACCAACCACCAAATACTTGAAACATTTTCATAGATTTTGGCCCTACTACTCAAGGATCGGCATGATAAGGTAACTGAGACCGATTGCTCTCATGGGTCATGACAATCACCTTATAACTTTATACCAAACCACCACAAGGTTCTTCTCACATCAACCCCTACTATTTTCTACGAGGACTTTTCAGTGAAGCACTCGTGAGCATATCATAACTAAGGGAGCCATTCCATTTAGGTATAATCACCAAGCCATTTTCAGTCAAGCACTTGTGAGCATGGCATAACTAAGAGAGCCATTCCATTTAGGTATAATCATCAGGGCTTCAGCAGCATTATCGAAATCAGGATATGACCTTATTTTCTAACAATCGCCCTTTTGTGTGGTGCTCATGGTGGAATATAACGGATTTGGAAATCAAGATACGACGCTGGAATCTCATATTAACACTGGCCACAAAGTAATCACTGTGGAACACAACAGACGGTGACCAGCAATAAGAAGATTCTACAATAAAGAACACGAAGGGGTGCCCCTAAAGCACAAGAACAAAAAAATGAAAACTTTGGCCCAGAGAACATTAGACAGGTAGGAGAACATACTGTATCGGAGGGCTTGAAGCTGGTGCAGCCATGAATAACAAGCCTCCTGAATATTCCATAAGTACGAGTCCCCAATCAGATCATATGCACTGTGGAAAAATAGACCAGATGAGAAGTCACGGAAACCTACCTTGAGCTGCATTTGGAACGCATGGATTTGCAGTACTTGGAGGTAACCATGGCTCATCTCGATCACCGACAAAAGGTGATGGTAACTGCATACTAGGCAATGTGGCTTGCAAGGAGCTCATATCCATTAACTGCAATATCAATACTACACATTATTGAGACGTGTAATGGTAAACCTAACCAGGCATCTGAGATCTGATGACCTTAAATCACCACAAAAGCTGTAAAAGATAAAAGAAATAAGTGGATGATTTCCGTCTCTCAATTGCATAATAATGTCAGCCTCTTGAGGGTTTCTTCATCCAGATATAGGGTAGTTCCTGACTTCCTGAGGTCTCACAAGAAGGGAATAGGCTCAATTCTACATTTTTTACCAAAAATGGTTTTGCAGCTTGTATGTAATGGAAAGCAGTTCAAACAAAGAAAAATAAGCCACAAAAACATAAATTAGTCAATCGGCATCATTTCTCAGGCTAGCATGGAATATCAAACTTTTTGAGTTGACAGACAGAACAAAATAGCAGAAGCAACATCAAAGCCATACTCCACACTCAATCAATCCAGTTGACAGACAGAACAAAATAGCAGAAGCAACATCAAAGCCATACTCCACACTCAATCAATCCATAAGGTGAAGCCACAATCAACATTGAATATATAAGCCTTCATGCTGAATACCGAGGGCAACAGTACATAACTAAGGGCCTAATCTCTAGAGCTTATTTTTGCTTATCTGATTAAAATTTTTAAATGAATTATTATTTCTACTTTACTATTATTAATATCATAATTATTATTTTTCTACTTGAATTGCTAGTATTATTATCATTACTATCATTTTTATAATTATTATCATTAATTTTATATTGCCTATTTCTTTTAGCATTACTACTATTGTTATCATTACCAATATTTTTACAATTATCTGAACTGATCCAACAAGCTGAAGAGAACAAACCCTAATTCAGACCATATGAATAGCACTTAGGGACAAATCATGCATCAGCTGATTACTATTCAATAATCTATAGCTCATAATTGTCATAACATTGATATGCAGACAAATTAAAACACCAAGTTTGATAATATCCGCTAGCTTGGTTGCATTATTTTTAAAATCATGTTAACTTGATCATTCTTCTAATATAGAATATAATATCAAAAATCGAAGTATTGAGAACTCCGTGAATCTTTTATAATTACTTATTAAAAACACCAACTGCAGACCATCCCCCTGTTAATGTCAGGAGTCCAATATTGATATGTCATAACATTGATATGTCAGATAATTAAAACGCCAAGTCTGATAATATGTGCTAGCTTGGTCGCATTAATTTTAGAATCATGTTAACTTGATCATTCTTCTAATATAGAATATGATTATCAATAATCAAAGTATTGAGAACTCCGTGAATCTTTTATAATTACTTATTAAAAACATCACCTGCAGACCATCCCCCTGTTAATGTCAGGAGTAAAATATGGAAGTCTATGGATGTTCAGTTCTTTATTCTCCAATCTGACCATCCAATCCTCTTTCAATGACAAACTCTAAACCAATATTGTCATCAACAGAAATTGTCACATCCTTGACTGCCTCACACTAGTCTTGATGAAAGCTCAGGCCCAATTTTCATTTGTCTCAAAATAATAAACTGGCCCAGCATAACAATTTTATTCCCAACGGATCCAACTTAGCACCAGATGTAAATTACACACCTAAAACATTAATTATAGCAAATGACGAAGGAAGAACAAAATAGTTCACTATCATACGCTATGAACATTCTAATAAAATCGTATGCAAAGCATACAAGGGAAAGAAACCACACGCTTTGTTTTTATCAATCAAGATTAAGCCAAAGCAATTGAGAAACACAAAGTTATGATCCCCACCAGGTTTTGCACTTCTGCATCACAGTCTCCACCATTTTCCCAGCCTCCCATTTCTCCACTTCTTCTATATCTCCACCCAAAAATATTCTCCTTCACATCACTTACAGTCAACTTTGAATCTTTTTTCTAAGCTCTGTATCCTTTGCTCTCTCCAATATGGTCTACTTCTTTGCCTAGCACACTCCCCTTGGACAGAATTTCTCCCACTTTTACTAGGAATCCATCCTATCAACAATTCAACTTGTTTCAATCCTAGAATTAAAAATGAAATTAAAACTGCGACAGCCGATACATCTTATATTTTATCCAAGAAAAAGAAGATCCGTGATATCAAACCAAGCAAACCAGAGAGCTCATCAAACCAAAGAGAGGGAACAAGATAAGGCAAGAGAAAGAAGATTGAAGCAAGAGTGAAAAGGGCGAGTACAACTAAAGGAGAAAGCAAGAAAGAGGTTGAGGAGCATGGATAAGCAAGACTGTGAACGGAAAACAGAGCAAATGAGAGCCATAAAGAAGAAACATCCAGGAGCCTAATAGGCAAGGAGAACCACTTCTACAGAAGCACAACCCAGCATCCAGGAGCCTAATTTTCAGTAGGGAAGCACTGGGCCAACAAGTGAGGATCAATAAGAAGGCAACAGATGGTGGCTGATTGTTTGTGCTGTTTGTTCAAAGGTGTGAGCGTCTCTGTTTTTTCTATGCTGAAAGTGAGTTTGATGTCTCATTTCAAGAGAATAATGGCCCAATCAATGCCATTTGGATAAATTTTTATTTTGTCTTTAGAACAAAACATTTTTGGGAATGGCGAAGATAGAACACCATTTCTGCCCCCTAAACATTTCCAGATGCAAAACTCATCCCCTTAATGTTATTGTGCAACACAGGTGGCGCATATGATCATACAATGACATAGAGGTACTGCAATTGCATATCAGCTGCAGTTACAAGGTTTCTCGAACAAGAAATTCTCAAAACACGACCATTTTTGAAAATCACATATTTATTACCGCCATAGCGGTGAAATAGTTGATATTTAAAGATATTTGTTATAAATAAACATAAAAAAACTGTGACATAAGATATTGTTCACGACACCTTGATACCGCAATACTGAGACCATGGTTTTATTGCATGCATAAGATGCCCTTCTTATTATGGCTAACATGCATTATGGTAGCAACTAGCAACAAGAGAGTACAGATGCAATCAGAATTTACTCCTGAGGTTTAAAAATAATCAACGTAAAAGACAACAGAACATTCAACTTCAACCTCACATATGCTCATACTCTTTATCAAGCAAGTACACCTGATGCACTTCTTAATCCAGGAAAAATAACAAAATGTAATCCTATGTCGCCGACGATGTTAAACACCAAACAATATTACTGCTTTCTAAATATACAATACTCCTAATGAAACAGGAACCTTATCCAAAATTGAATTCGTTGACTTGCACTCATAACAGGCTGGAACTGAATACGACTCAAAACAAGAGAATTCAAAGAAGAAGAATAAACATACCGCTGAACTGTCTTGCAAGTCCAGATTTTACGGATCATCAAATGGGTTGCAGGGTTTATGCTCAATATGTTAAACACCAAACAATATCACTGCTTTCTAAATATACAGTACTCCAAATGAAACAGGAACCTTATCCAAAATTGAATTCGTTGACTTGCACTCATAACAGGCTGGAACTGAATATGACTCAAAACAAAAGAATTCAAAGAAGAAGAATAAACATACCGCTGAACTGTCTTGCAAGTCCAGATCATATGGAATATCAAATGGGTTGCAGGCTTTATGCTCAATATGTTGACCCATTTCACCCTGTGATAGTGAAGAAAATGAATGAGAACAGGACCAGTTAAAAAAATGTAAAGAAAATCAATAACAAAACTCTGATAAGAAAAATAGAACCAACCATGAACGGAGAAACTGATTGATTGAGCAATGATTCTGGAGTTTCATGAGATTGAAAAGCAGCAAAAGATCCTGTTTCATGGGAACCAACTTCTCCAAAGCCAGTTTTAGAAGAATCCTGAAAAATAAATAGTTAGTAATGATATGATTACTTACAGCAAATAGTAATCAACTACCATAAACATGAATCACCTTGACAGCACTTAAAGTTGAAGCCACAAAACTGCCAGCCATTGAAGGCTTGTCCTGAGAAATGGAAAAACCTGAGTTTCCTTGAACTTCCTGCTGTGTGTTGTAATCTTGAAAGGCCTCCCATGACTGCTCATAATCAAGCAATAAGGTAAATACATCTTCAATGACTTCATCAAATGACATGAATCCAAAGTGAGAGCTAACCTGACTGCTTGGAGCATCCGTAGAGCACTGTATGACATGCAGATTGTCATGCCATGAACTCGATTCCACCAGACAAGGTCCACCCCCAACAGAGACTGGAAACTCTGGCCATCGTGTATAGGCATTAGAAGGTAATTTGGGAGAAAAGAATTCAAAAGAATTAGCCATAGAGGAATGTACTTCTCCAGTAGTAAAACTCTGGCTATTATGGCAGGGAGTGAAGAGTTGGGGTAGATCAAACGTTGCCCAACCAGCACTATTTGGTACTGATGTTTCAGATAATTTCTCATTCGCAGCTGAAGGCTTCTCACAGGCTTCATCAAAGAAGCTTAAGGATGAACCTGGAACGTGGGATGAACAAACAGTTCCAGATGAGGCCAATAGATTAGCGGGCGGAGGATCTATATCTACAGGTGCAACAGGTGATGCAATCAGTGTCTGAAATAGATCAGTGGATGAAGCAGAACTGCTGGGCTGCACTGAGAATGAATCCTTAAAAAGATCCAAACCAGCAGAATTTCCAGAAGCAGGTAACTGCGAAGAAGAGGAAACCGTAGTGTTTTTCATGTGATGGCCTACAGCTGACCCACAAGGCCCAGGAAAAGCATCAAATGAACCAGAATTCGCTGACTTAAGAGTCTCCGAGGAGTCTCCCATTGATCCAAGGCTACCTGCAGACACTGTTCTCTGCATGAAAGCAACTTGATCTCACTTTGTTGACAAGGTACAAAAACCAAAAACAATGAGGGATATGAAAACTTCTACATAAACAAACATATGAACCGTTATACGCAAATAAGGAATACATAGCTAAGCTTAAGGATCAAGAAGATTGAAATTGAACTTGGCACTCATCAGGCATCAAACGAAACATAAAGCAATTATGCAGCATCCAGTCTCTAAATTCAAACTCTAAACCAGTGTCATACGTAAAGTATCACTAAATGATTGGGTTCATTTCACTTCCTTCGTCATTTTAAACAAATACTGTGAGTGGTTAGTTCATCCTTTCAACACCATGCCAAAAAAGTTCTCTAAATTTCATATAAATGAACGTCACTCTCATCCAATATTATATACAATAAGCCAGCCTAAAAGTGACAGAAACCTGTGGGATAGGAACCCTGTCAGCACAGCTCTTGCCATGTGCATCTTTGATGGGGCTGCTAATTCCAAACTCCTTCAAAGAATTTGGTGACTGAGGGCTAGACCTGACTAGTTCACCTGGACTGGATGCAGAGTAGTCAGAAGGTCGAGCATTAGACCCTTCATTTCCATACACATCCTCAAAATTATGGTCACTGGAACAACCAGGACTACTGGCGAAACTAGAAATTTTCCCTTCATAAAGGCCTCGATCTGAACCTGGCCTTCTAGTAAGCGTAGCAGCTTGTCTTCTGTTCAGCCGTTCTTCATATTGATAATCATAAGGAGGACTCTGAGAATACGAGTGATATGAACTAGCTCGCCTGGTCTCATTTTCACTGTTTATATGGCCCTGTTGATGACGCATAAACATGTCATGCTAGAAGAAGAGATAGGGAGATGTCACAACTCACAAGACATTTAAATCTTGTAGCTGTATATGCATAACATGATAAAACGTTTCTGATATCACAAATCAAGTAAAAATCAACGTTAGAAGATGATTGCCTGCATGTCCCTGGGAGGCTTAGCAGAGTTCTTCCCTCCTGCGTATCTTCTATCCACATAAACATTCTTGATGAACTGTCTAATCATATCAACATTGCTACAACAACAAATATGGGCATTTGCTGCATCAGGTTAAATCGGACACAGCTATAATCAATAAATAAAAGCAAATTTATCCTTACCTGCTATCAGGCAGCCTCTGCTTTTGAAGGTCCCAATCCTTTAGATATATTTCCTTTGCACGCTAAAAAGAGAGGATGTTTATTAGCAATTTCATTTAACTCCTCCCCAACCCACACAGAGAAAAAAAAAAAAAAAGAAGAAGAAGAAGTGAGAAACCACATGCACACGTACAGTGTGATCGAGGGAGAGAGCTATTATATACCTGATTACCACCCTTCTGAAGGGCATCAACCTCTTGGGTAGTAAATTTCGACATGGAGACAGACTTCACGCGATGTGTAAACTCACGACTGGAAATTAAGCAAAAGATCAGCTCACCAATTTAGTGGGGTGGATAATGGGACAAAGAGTTCAGGTTTGTACAGTGGTTCATAATTCACTACCACATTGAGAAGCTTAAGCCAGAAGTAAAAATAAATAAATAATCAGATTTCACAGCGGAAAACTTTGGTTGATGAACAATCTAGCCAAAAGCATGATACTCAGACCATGGAGAACAAAGCAGTCAAGGATTTCCTAGTAATCTATATAAATAAAGCACATTGGAGTCATTCAGTACATGTATTGTAGCCAACCCCACCTGGTAGGATAAGGCTTTGTCTGGTTTGACTCGGCTTAAATTCTTCTCAAAGAGAAAACAAATTCAAATCTTCAGAAGCTTTTGTCTTTCACATTGCTTCAAGTATATACTATTACTAGTCATTGCACACCATAGACTTCACAATGTAATATATCATTGTTACTGTTGGTAGAGCTCATAAAAGTATCAGAATAAAAGCACCCAACATGGACTTGCTGATGGAAGCACAGTCACTCTTCCTTAAACAGACTACTAAACTCTTTCATTCATCAAGACAGAACTAAAACCTCCGATCACTTAAAAATTAAATAATTTAGCATCATTGCACCCATTTTCAATATTGGGTACTAGTAGACAATGTTTCAGATCCAAAGAAACAAAGCAAATACTCGTTCTATTCAGCTCTGACAGGCTGTAAGATCAAGTCCAGTTTTGGTTCATTTGGCTTCAAAATAAATTGTGTTATGAAACATTTCTGATACAATGTGGACCTAATAGGCTCCGTGATGTATACTAGACTTGGTTCCATCTGTCTTTTTTTCTCTTCCTAGAAGCATTCATACACCACTTTCACATCTAAAACCTCAATGTTATAACTTATAACACCACAACAAATCCAGATCATGATTGCCCAAGAAGCCAAGAGATACCCTTCTCCAGCTTCCATGATTCATCAGGACAATCTAAGAGCATCGTGGATCTCCTTCCATTAAAGTTTCTGCAAGTTAAAACTCTCGTTATTCACACTCAATGTTGTTGTTTCAAAGAAATCATTACTCAGCCATGTCATTTTGTTTGTTGCTATCCTTTTTTCCAAAATATTTGCAATGCTGGTTTTTTTCAAAGTTGAACTTTACAGCATGCCCTTCAGGAAGTTTAAATCACCAAATTATGTTCTCTCCTAATTAATGATGGAGATAATTGAGGGATTCCACAAATAAAAATTGACACATCATAGCAATTGTTTTTTACTAAAAGTTTAGGCTACATGACTTTTCTAAGTTCTAATGAAACAAACATAATGGGAATGGAGGGAGCATTTTTTTGTTCCAAATTAAACTATTTATGATTGAATGATATATGATAAGTTATTGGACTGCCACAATGTGTATTACATCCAGAGAATCACGGAATGAGAAGTAGGATCACTGAACTTGAGTTGCATAATTTTGATGTAATATTGGACATGGATATGCTAGGAGAAACCAGGTTTTGATAGATTGCACATAGGAATGCATAATTCTTGAAGGACCAAAAGGTGCTAGGGTCTCTTATTGGAAATGCAATCCTAGGCCCTCCATGAGAAGTGTACCTGCTATGATGCTCAATACCCTAATACAGAAGGATTGTCCACTATACTTATGCCGTGTTTGGGATTTGAATGACAACAAGATGGCAATTGAGGATAATGATGTCTTTCCTAAGGACATTCCTAGCGTGCCACCTATTCATGAGATTGAGTTCAAACTCAAACATTTTGTTAGAGCTAATAGAGAAGGCATCATATTGCAAGCAGTACGAAAGGGTATTGACTTATACTTCTCGACAGTTGAAGCACTATGAGCAAAACTACCTAACTCACGATTTAAAGCTCGTGTCAATGGTCTTCATTTTTAGAGGCACTACCTACATGGCATCTAATGCAGGTTATTTATTGACCATAAAAATCTCAAGTACATCTTCACTCAACAAGGTTTGAACATGAGACATTGGAAATGAATTGAGTTGATCAAGGACTATGACTTGATGTTGACCTACCATAAGGATAAAGCCAACATGGTTGTGGGTGCTCCCAAAATTCATTGAGTTCGCTGGTGTATTAGATATTTTAGGATCTTCAGAAGATGGATATAGAAATTATTGTGGTCAAAGGACTTGAGATGAGGATGAGTTTTGATGAGATCCAAGCTTGACACCGAGCTTGAGAGGATCACACGAGACATAGCCCTAGGCAAAGTTGCAGGGTTTCGAGTTCATGATGAAAATAGTATCAAATTCAAAGGCAAGTGGTATATACCTAGAATTGTGTTGAGATCAAGAGGAAAATCCTGGAAAATGGTTATTGTTTACCTCACTCTATCAAAGGGCATAAGATATACAAAGACCTAAAGCAAATCTAATAATGGCCCCCCTAAGAAGCGGGAGGTTGCAGACTTTGTTGCTAAATACTTGAGACCTCAGAGTTAGTTTCAGAGTCAGTTCAGCCGCTTCAGATTCCCGATTAGAAGTGGGTCGACATCTATATGGAATTCGTGGCCGTTTTACCAAGGACACAATGGTTTTGAATCTATGTGAATTATAGTTGACTAAGTTAGAATTGTTCATTCCGATGAAGTCGACTTGGAGCACGTAGTAGAAGCTAGCGCATTTAAAAAACATGTGGCAAGGCTACATAGGATACTTAGGATATTGAGGCGGATTGAGACTCTAAATTCTTATTACACTTTACAAACAACTTTTGGGAAGATAAGTATTGCATTTCATACTACTACATATGGACAAACCAAGCGGACTATTCAAACCTTGAAAGAAACATTACAAGTTTGCAGAACTTAAAAGAAATATTATGAGTTTGCGTACTTAAGTTTAGGGTAGTTAGGAAAATCATCTTAATCTAATCGAATTTTCTTACAACGGCAGTCCTAAAAAAAATAACACAAAAGGGACACCATACACATTTGAAAAGAATCTAAATATTGAGGCAGATTGACACCGGTGTTTGAAAAAGCCTAAGGCGCACCTAGGCAATAGGGGTCTTGGAGCCTAGGCGCTAGGCACAAGGCGAAGGCGCGCACCTAGGCAATGTGAGACGCCAAAATTACTCAAAAAAGCTAACAAATGATTAAATGACTAAGTTTTCAGGAAAAAAAAAAGAAAAAGTATACCATAACAAGAAAATACTTAGAAAAGTAACAATTTATGAGTTTAATACTACCAATACTAGCAGATAGTGTGGACTATGGACCACTTTTTCTTGTTGTCTCTGATTCTCAGCTCCCTACGATTTCTCTTTGGCTTCCGCTCTATTTCTTTTTTATATGAGTTTAATACTTCCTATGTGTTTAAAAAATAAATTTTACTCTCTCTTTTATATTTCTCTAAAGACCTTGACTCTACTTGTAGGCTTGCAACCTATGTTGATTGCACAATGTGCATCTTTTCCAAAACAACTATTGCTCTCCCTAATCAAAACTATAATAGGATTCCTCTTTTCCAAAAAATATCTACTCTTCCCTAAGTCCCTGGCTTCCTGCATGATTTTTTTTTTCTGCTGAAAAGTATGTACATGTCTGCTCCTCTCCCTTAAGTCCCTGCTTGATATTTCCAAAACAACTATTGCTCTTCCTAATCAAAACTATAAATAGGATTCCCTTTTTCCAAAAAATGTTTACTCCTCTCCCCTAAGTCTTTGGCTCTCTGTGTGATTTTTTTTTCTGCCGGAAGGATATTTTTCCCAAAGGTGTGTGCCTCTACACCTTAGGTGCGATCGCCTTGGACCTTAGGCTCGCTTTTTCAAAGACTAATTGAGACTCTAAATTCTTATTGCACTTACAAACAACTTTTGGGAAGGTAAGTGTTAAATTTCATACCTTGAAGCAAATCCTAGTTGGGAGAATCATCTTAATCTAATCAACTTTTAGTATTCCTAGCGGCACAAAAATAAATAACATAAAAGGGACACCGTACACATCCGAAAAGTTTCCTGTAGTGGCTAATGCAAAATTCAAGCAATACAATAATTGCTTTTACACATATTTCACAAGTTATGGGCCACCAACAGTTATGTAGAAATGTCAACATGTTAAAATTCAAAAATATGACAATTGCTAGGTCTTTTATGATAAAAGAATGTTATTGATAAATACCATGGAGTCATTGACATTTATAGTGTCGGCACTTAAACCAATCCTTAACCTTTAAAAATAATATACTAGGGGAAGGCAATGGTTTGGACAATTTTAAGCAACCAACCAATCTCGGTCCAGGGTTCAAATTGCAATAAGTTTTGGTGACAAGTATGGTGTCAGAAGTAGATAGTAGAGTCAACATTGGGATAGGATTATGATTAGAATCACGGTAATTATTTCCAAACCCAGGTTTGGATAACAAGTTTAGATAGTCACTGCCCAAATGCATGTATAATTTTGTTAAATTTGTTATAACCCATATTTCACTCTTTGAAGTTCACTGTATGAATATGAATTATATCCTTTACGAATTGGAATTAATCTAATTTGAGTTTCAGCTTGTGGCAGGCTCAAATAGAAAGATTGGATTAACTTCTCAATGTGTATGGGAAGAGAAAATGTATACGCATAATGGTATGGAAATGTGAAGTTTTGCAAGCACTTTCTATTTTACCATCTCTATATATGAGCCGAAAAATATAAAGCTCAAGCAAATACCATAGATACCCGAAAGTGTCTCTAATGATACAATGAGCAAAAATGCAACCATAGATACAGAGTGATTAAGCAATGACTGATGGAAAATGTTTCACAATGCACCCCACGGAAGGTTATTGACACAAAACATTGGAGTACGAAGGTAGAATGAAAGGAAAATTATATTACTTTTTTCTTAGATGGTTAGGCATGTAATACTAAGACCTAACTAAATAATAATTGACACTTCTTTTTTTCTTAGAACAGCAAAAAGTCAACAACTAGAAAGATAACATATCACCTTCGAAGCTCTTCTTTGCAATCAAGAGATTCAAGACAAGTCATTCTATCTATATATAGGTTGATTAACACATTACGAATCTTCAAGGCTTCTCTAACATAAAAGGCAAGGTGCATGGCCTGAATAGCAAGCATGCATTAGATGAGCAAACATGTTACATAAGGAATCGGTAATGTACATCTTTGGACACGTGAAACTGTTAAATGAGTTAGCCGAAAAGTGTTTGTTGAGAGTGATAGATGATTTCCAGTCATGAGCATGGTTCCCATTTTACCAAATTGGCCAGTGGCTACAAAAGGAAGGAAATTCTTTCATAGTTACACTCCTTCTGTGGTTATCTCTTGTAAGGAAGAGAGATGGAAGTGTATCACCAAATCTTTTGAGGGAGAGACTTTAGATTCCATATATTGTGAGCTTCGACGGCTATTCTTAGATCTGTTTCCTCACTCCAATGCCTTTGGTTATAAACCTTTTGTACCAAACCAAATAAAACTCCAACAGAAAACTTATCAGGAATCAGGTTTCATGCTGGATGATACAATCATACAAGTTTCAGAGAGTGTCTCCTGGTCCTCTGAAACCTCTCCAGTTGGCCAATAAATTAGAAAACCTTTGTTAATACATAAATTAAGAATCAAAAAGAAACAATTTGGCCAGACGTTCTGCTCCGTGCACCTTTCTTCCACAACTTACTCATTTTCATGAAGCAATAATTCATAATACATCAAACAACTCATAGCACTCAGGAAAAACACGTTTGTTTACGTGAAGCAAAAAACTTACTGTATCCCGCTGCAAGTGACACAAACAAAAGTCCAGAAGTTTGTACAAACATATTGAGGACCCTGCAATGTTAGAGCTCATACTTAGTTACGTGTAGTTTGGTAGTGCCTGCCTGCAGTATACCGAGGAAATCGCAGGAAAGCAGGTAAATTGCCAAGCAAACACCCATTCAATATTGTACAGAGAATTGCAGATTGTGTATAGAGAAGTTGACAAGGACCTCACAAAATATCTAGCATGGTGACACTTCCGTATATGACCCTGGGTGTAGTGCCATCTTTCCTTTCCTATGCATCAAACCATAGGTTATAAAAGCGTCTTTTTCTTTTCTTTTTTAATACCGGTCAACATATTATACATGATAAGGTAACAAATTTCTGGCCTCAGGAATATTTTCTATCAGCATAAATGGCATCACAAGGAGACAGCACTGAGTTGTATCTGCTCAAGAACATCCTAGAATAAATAAAGAGACTGTTGAATGCTGAGAAATTTTTTAGGTCGCCCATGGATACTATAAGCCAGGTAACTTAATGCAGCTTATCAATTGTTAACACATTGTAATAAAAACATTTAGAATGTAAAAAAGAAATGAATAATGCAGCCTCTAAACCAAAATTATGTTCATAAATGACGCAGTATCAAAGATAGATTTTGTTCAAAGTAAGGGGCCATCGAGGATCAGACATCTTGCAAGAAATAGCACACTGTAAAGTGAGAACACTCGTAGAGTCTGATCCAGCTAGGCCTAAATAGAAAGAGTAAACAAAAGTCAATCTATTACAATAAGTTCCCACAACTAACTTGACATCCAAAAAGAATAAAGCTATTATTTAAATAGTTAAGGATCTATCCCGGCATCAGCACACCATAACATCGGAATCCCGTGTAGTAAGTTCCAAGTGTGAATACACTTTCCAAACTGAACTCGTCACAGTTTTAACTATCCCCCAAATAATAAACGTTAATTCAAATATTTAACAACGCTAACAAACATAACATAAAAAAAAGAAAGGCCTTCAAATTCTGCACCATAAATTCCTGTCTACAGCTTGTAATATACATGATACTATGATAGAAGAAGTAGACTGAACAAAAATGGAATACCAAGCCATTGCAGTTAATGCAGCGACGATTAGGAGGAAGCTTCATCAGTCCTCTAATAATCTTCTCGTTTCTTTCGTCTACTCTCTTAGTACTCGCCATTAGATAGGCTCGGATCCTCCAACGCGAGAGTCGAAGTTAGTGCAACGGGAAACCCTAAAACAGTGATGGGAGTACAAGTTCTCGCGTGCAATTATCTCCGACAGGAAATTCAGAAGCGTGAGCCGGACTGGTTCGAATTCTCGAACAGACGGAAACATAAGATGTCAATTTATTAAGCGCCTGGATTCCATTTTGAGTGCACCGGACACTTTCCGTTATTCAAACTTTGGGGGGTGATATTGCTGCAGCTTTTCGTTAATTTAGAACGTTACAAATCATTGGATCACTTTTTTTTTGTTTTTCCCATATCGGTCTTTTCCTTCTTTATTTTCATGTCAAATTATCTTTTGATACTATGCCACAAGTCCACGACTAGGGTCGTTCATGTTATCCGATATCTACTTATTTGATCCGATATTCGAAGCGATCCGATCCGAAAAAATAAATAACCGATTCGATTTTTTTTAAATCAAATATCCGATCCGGTCAACGAAAAGTCAAACAAATCAAATATCCGATCCGACAAATACAAATAATATCCGATCCGAAGAAAAATATTTATATATTTTTTTATAATTTTTTATTTTATATATAATTGTATATAAATAAATTTATATGTGTATGTGTATAATTTTTACTTACTTTATTTATTATTTGAGGAAAAATTTAATTTAATTGAAATTATATTTTTAATACAATCCCTTTTTAGATATTTATAAAAATAAAAATACTCTGCATACCGATAGACTACAACCACTCATTTCTTATATGTTTTAACATTGGATATTTGTTGAGTAAGTCGGATATTTGCTAAGCGAATCGGATATTTGCTCAGCATTCGCTCAACAAATCGGATAATATGAAATATATTTGTCATTTGGTAATTTTTTTATATTTGAAATTGTATTCAGATAATATCGGTTATATTTGATATCCGATGATATCCGATCCAAAAATTTAAATATCCGATCTTCCGGATATCCGAAGTTTCAAATCAAATATCAAATATCATTTTTAGATATCCGAAATTTCAAATATCCGACAATCAAATATCCCGTGGACGAACCATGATAAAATTAAAGCAGGTCGGCCGGATTAGTAAATCATCGAACCGGTCGTCTAACCAATCCGGTCACCTTACTTATCATGTTCAATGGAAAAATCAATTGTGATGTAGAGAGCCGGCCGCAAGACAGTTAAAGAACCAATTCCATTTTATATATTGCTATAAAAACTTCGATTTGCTTTCATGCCTTAACTGCAGGGTACGTTTGTCATTTGCCCCAAACCCCACTTTCCTTACCTGATTAACATACAAATATGTCGTCTTCTTTAATCTTCACTTTAGATATGAGAAGGAGCTTTATTCACAACTAAGAAGGAATTGTGGCATCCATCAACTGTCATCTTCAGTTGCTCAAATAAATCGGTCTTCCTTTTCCAACGTCATCTAGCGCAGCATGGTGCTCCATCTTCTTCAAGCTTCGACATTGTTCGTGACTAAGGAGGTGCTACTTCATCCGTCCACTGCTCAAGCTCATTGGTCATCCTTCTTCGGTGTCCCATCGTACAGTAGAGTGATCAGGCAACTCTACTAGCTACCATCTTTTATCTGCGAATTATACGGCTTATTTGTTATTTTATTCATCATTTTGTTGAATAGATTATAAGCTTATGGTCTACCATCTTATTGTTTGCTCGCCTTTTATTTCCAACAAGTACTTGAATGTTTCATATCTAAATTATGTGATTTTTAACAACTAACCAAGATGGTGAGTTAAAACCTTTTTTTTGTGATTTGTTGTGCTCCCTTTAGTCATTTCAATTTCAAGCCTAAATTCTCAAATTGATTGATCATGCCTATCCTATAATAGGTTAAGTTCGCGTCAGAGGAACTCCGTTGTATCATGGACTTCAAGCATAGTATCCATAACATGTCTATGATTGCTTATGTTAATCATGGGAAGTAATTGGAACAATTTCTTATTGTAGGTTGATTAGATCGTTCTCTACTCGTAGAAATATATATATTTTAGTTGGTGTGGGTATCAATGAAATCATAGTTTTCATTGCATTAATTAAAAAGTTGTGTCGAAGATAATTATGATTACTTTGTTTCTTTTTTTCATGTAAGAAGTGTTTTCCATCGGAAGAAACTTGTTTGAGAGAGTATTTTCTATTTTCTTCTTGTGTCTGAATTGAAATTACATGGCAGTGATGCCCGCATACATTACCAAACAACATAATACACAATTATTTATTGTTTAGCTGAATTTACAACTATATTTGAAAATATGGTTTCGAATATTTTCAAAGATGAAATCCAAATATATCAATAGGCTTGAACAATTGATATCTCTACCTTTTTGTCGTTGATTATAGTTTTAAAAGCCTATATTGTTGCTGTAAGTTGTGCTTTGAAGTATGTCTTGTGATTGCATTTGAATATGTAGGTGACTTTTTGTAACATCCCTTTTCTCAAAAACCTAATTTTTTTGTTTATAAATTTTGGTGTCGATTTATGAGTTGCAAATTATAGTTTTATTTTGATTGGTTTATTTTATTTAGATCACATTTTTCATACATATTTTATTAAAGTTAATTTATTTTAAGGTTTTATCAACGGTTTTGAATTCATGTTTAAATTTATTTAATCGTTTTTCATTGCGGATAATTTTAGATAAATTATTTTACAACTATGATTTTATTATACTCTTATGATTCGATTTTTGTCTAAAATATATATTACGTTTTTCTCATGTGTTATGATTTTAATATTTTAATTCATTTCTAATTATAACATCGTTGTGTGATTACAATTTTGTTTTGGAGTTATATTTTTTTAAAGTAGTAAAATCATTTTAAATTATTTGGGAGTTATATACTTTGAAAATAAATTATTTTAAATAATAAATTTACTTTAAAGTAATAAAACCATTTAAACAGTTTTTATTCGTAGCAAATATTTCTATATGTGAATATATTTATTTTTATGAGGTCGATAAGATCTTACAAAAATTAAATTCGAGGTTTTCACAACTCATTTATGATTTTTTTCCCGAAAATATTTTCCCCTCATTTTGGTGCACATATGACTTTTTTGGAAAACGTATTAAATTATTTAAGGTTGTTAAAAGTTTTAAAACATAGGTCTCCAATGTATTTTAGATATCATCTTTATGGTTCGTTTGAATTGGGATGAATCGAGGTAGGGGTAAATATTAAAAATTAACCTAGGTGAAGGGAATGGAGGTGAATCGAGATGAATAATTTAAAATATTGTTTGGATGATATTAATCTAAGTGAATTGGAGTGAATGTTTTAAAAAAAATTATATTGAGGTGAATGAAGATTAAAATAATAAAATAAATGACATTTATACCCTTGTATTAAATAAATAAGTCCTATTGAGGGGTATTTTGGTCCTATCAAGTCAAAAATTTACTTATTCTTTCACCTTTACCTCGGTTACCCCCGAAATCGAAGATTAATAAAAACGAAGTTAATCGAGGTGAATGGAGGTGAAACATTAACCTCGATTCACCCGGGTAAAATTATTAACCTGGTATCCAAATAGGGTGAATCAATTAATTCACCTCCATTAACCTTCTTTCACCCCAATCCAAACATATCATTAATGTTATATATTTTAGAACCCTTTAATAGCTATATATTTGTTTTAAGAAAAACGACTTGCAACTTCCTTATTCTCTCTCTCTACCTCTTGCGTTTTCATTTTATTTCATCTTGGGAGAAACCCAAACCCCTGACCTACCTCCATGCTCCCTACTCATTCGATTTCCACCAACACCACATCAAATCTCCACCATTAGGTGACAAGACCACCAAAACAATTAAGTAGTGTAATGGACATCGACAAGCAAAGCAACAATGAGCAACATGGGTTGGGTCAATGATGCCAAATGCTAGCTCCAACACCATTCTTCATCCATGACGCCCATATACAAGAAAACTGAAGCAATAGAGATACACGACACACCTACTCTTAATAGCCTTGCAATGACAAGCAAAACAATAACAACAATACACCAGTGATGCCTCGCCACCACTAGCTATTCTAGGCACCACTGAGTAGTGCTCGATTTGGCAAGGCTCCACCGGTCCTCTATACCAAATTTTATTATCATAATTATGAAAAATTATTTGTAATCAAATTTTTTTCATTCCTTTGAATCTCGTTATGTTTTTAAAATGTTTTGTTTCGATCGTTCAACCATTCTTATGGTTTTGAGTTTGTAAGACTTTTATGTCACTTTTAGCCATCTAAATTCTTTCAAAACTTTCTAATTTGATAATATTTGAATTTTTTGGTTTTTTCTGAGTCTCTTAGACTTGTTTAAATTTTAAATAGAGATTTCTAGAAAAAACTACTATTCACTGTCATTTCTTAACCCTTGCCTGCATTTTAAATCCTAAAATGAGCGTTTTAGCCAGTGAAAATTTACGAAACTTCAAGGATACTTATATTTTAGCATATTTAATCTAAATATGAATTAAAAATGGGTTATAAATATTTTAAGAATTTTTAGAAAAACTCTGTCAATTTTAGGCATAATTAATCCCCTAAACTCAACTTTATTTAAACGAAACATATCCTAAATATCTAAAAACTAATCCTATCTTCCTAAAATATCTAATATAAAAGTTTAAATTTATTTTTTTAACCATGGGTATTTCATTCCAGGCTTGGTCTATTTTATTTATTTCTTTCTTTTGATTATTTTCTATTATTATAAGCATAAAGTCCTTTAAGATGTTAAAAATCTAAACTTTAACCAAAAATTCCTCCAACCTCTTTTATTATTCATAATTTCGTTCCGCTAGCTCCCAAGAACATATTCCTTCAACCTCAATCCATTCTTCTATTGTTTGGCATTTGTTTTGATTTTTTTACTTCTTTATTCTTGATTTTTAGCTCTTTATTGTTTTTCCTCAACAATTAAGTGCTAAAAATTAAATAGATTGAAGGAAAAATATTCCTAATCTCTTCCTTAATTTCATAAATTATTCCAAAGAAGGCTTATCCTTGATTCTTGCTTTTATTTATTTTGTATTGTATTTTTTAAGTCTTTTGATGGTTTTTGTTGATTTTGGTGCGAGGTTTTCAAGTGGTTGGAAATCATTTATTTTGGGATGATTTTTGCTCAATATTGGAGCTAAGGGCTTAATAAAATAAATTATACTAAGAGTTGATAGGTTTTTATGTGTTAGAATGCTTAAATATATTGTGGTTGTTGTTAATGGCATTTTTGCCATATTTTGGGCAATTCCGTCTTTAAGCACGATTCTATGTTTTGGTGGTTTTTATTAGTTTTTTATTATTCCAATGGATTAGTTAAGATGTTTAGATATAGTTTTATATATTTAAAGTCAAATTGGTTTAGTATAATTAAAGTTATGATTGAATTATTTTTAAACATGAATAAAGGTTATTTTGGTCATTTAACACATCTAAGCTACAGGATTGGTTGTTCTTTATAATATAATATGTTCATAATTTTTTTAATAAATAGTGTGCAAAGTTTAAGAAGTTATATCCTAATATAATAAAAGTTATGTCATTTTCGGTGTTTTTAGGGATTAAGGGTATTTTGGTATTTTTACTTGAAAATCTTATTTTTATTTAAACTTTTGTGTTCTAACATGCTATTTATTGATTAAAGGTGTTTAGTATTTAATTTCATGACTTTAGGAGTTAGTTTATTATTTTATTCATAATTATTATATTAAGGGCGTTTTAATCATTTTTGCACCTAAATGACTTAATTAGATATTTTAGAGTCAATAGTTGACATTGACTATTGATGTGACTATTGGAATAGTAAATTAATAGTAATAGTGAATTGACATGAATAGTAAATTCTGGTAATAGTAAAAATTTCGATTTTTAAATTTAAACTTTTTGGCATATTTCTACTCAATATCAGGTATATAAATAGTGTTTTATGGATAGGAACTTTTTCTAAAATTGGCATGTGGGATTATTTTAGGGTGGTAATCATTAATACATCTGAAATTTTCTAAAAGTTCAAGGGTAAGACTGAGTTTGGAATTTAGGAGAGTAGCCTTGGGATGACCTATGAGGTAGGGTTTGCGGTTGATGCACTTCCTATTTATATACGTTGTTGTGCTGCAATGTTAGTGTGTAGCGATACCTCTTTCTACTCTACAGGTAACTTACAGATCCTATAGGGGATATCGATACTCAAGGTGTAATATCCCAAAATCCTAATTTCCGAAATTATGGCCAAATAAGGGATTATTAGGAAAATTAATTATATAAACTCATTTATTAAGATGTAGAGAATTAATTAAGGTATATTAAGAGGAAAATAATAAAGAATTTAATTAGAAGAAAATTTGGGTATTTTTCCTAATTAGCATGGAGGTTAAGGGAATTTATCTATAATAGTCTAAAATAAGCAAAAAGGAATTTATTTAATATTATAAATAACCCAAAAATACCCCAATTTACCCATAAGTTATTTTATTTAATTTCCCCATCCTATTTATTACCTATCTTCCCCTCTCTTTTTTTCATTTTTCTCCCTCCTCTTTTTTTTCCTTCTTCTCCCCCGGCTGGGCCAGCCCACCGGCCCAAACCCCTCTCCTCCCCCGTCTCGCGCACAGGTCCAGCCCCCCCTTTTCTTTTCCTTTCTCCTTCCCACGGCCCAGCGCCGCGCGCTGGCCCTCGTCCGCTGACGCCGCAACGACGCGTTTTGACTCCTAGGACTCCGAAGCGTCGCGTCGCGATTATGGAACCTTTTAACCGTTGTCAGCCACCATCACGACGATGCGTTTCAACCGTATAATTAATGAAACGACGCGTCGAAGTTATACACATTATAACCGTTGCTAAGCCGGCCAGTCCCCCCCTATTTTCTTTTCCTCATGGACCGGCGGTCCAGGAGTCGTCTTCTTCCTCCCGCGCAGGTCTGCAACCTGCCGCCTGCCACCTACCGCCTGCCGCCTGCCGTCCGACCGTCCTCTCCCTGCCATCCCCGTCCCTTTCTTCCCCAATTCGACCCAACACTCCCTCACGCGTCCTGCTACCCCTTCCTTTTTCGAGAAAACGGCCGAACGTACCCTGCAAACCGCAGGGCACGCGACACTGCCACCGCTGGCCGGCCACCTGCCGCGCCTGCCCCCGCGTGCCATCCCTCTCCCCTTCGTCGTTTTCCCCTCCTTAATGGCCTATAAATACCCCCTCCCGAACGGCCACAGCAAGCCCCTCCCTCTGGACCTTGCTGAAAACCTGCCTCGCCGCCGCCCGAACAGACGCCGTTTCCGCCGCCCCCAGCCGCCGCTGAGACCACCTCTACCCACCAAACTCCTCCTCGCGCCACCCCCCACGCAATCAAGCAACTGTCGCTGCCCTTCCTACCCCGCACGTGCCGCCACAGCCGTGCGAAATCCTCTGCCCAAAAATCGTCGCTGCCACCTCGCGCTACCTTCTGCCGCCACCTCCGCCGTAATTAACCCCTTCTCCACCTTCCAAAGTGACCAGCAGGTCCTCCCCTACCTGCCCATACCCTCCTTACCCCCTGCTCCCTTCTCCACCGGCCTCCACCATTTCCACCATCTTCCTCCTCCCTCAGCCACCGCGTCCGCCGCCGCGCGCCGCCTCCCTGCTCACGCCACCACCCTCATTCCACTCCCCTCTCCCTGTTGTATCCTCCCCCACACTTAGCTTCCTTTTTCCTCCTCCCATCTCACCGCCACCTCCATCTTTCCCCCTCTTCTCCTCCTCCACCGCCGCCGCCGACGCCGCCACGCGCCGCCGCCGGACCACCACCGACCCTAAGTGGTTCTCCACCCATCCAAACCCTAACCCCCTTTTTATATAGCTGCTACTATTTTCTACTAATATTAATACTAATATACTTATTATTTCTATTATTATTATTATTACTTTTATTATTGTTATTACTTTTATTATTATTATTATTATTATTATTATTATTATCATCATCATTATTACCATTATTATTGTCCTTATTATTATTAATGTTCTTATTTTCTTACTAATACTAACATCTCTTTTAAACCCTAACCTATATTATACTTAACTTTGGTCTTATTTTTATAAGTATTAGTATTAACATTTTTATTATTATTATTATTCTATTATCCTTACTATGGTTATTATTATTACAGCTTAGCCTTAATTGGTTGTGCTATTGTGATTATTATTATTATTATTATTATTATTATTATCATTATTATTATTATACTTAACACATTTATCACTATTGTTAATAATAATACTACCTTGTCTTACCCATGTTACTTAACTCAAGCTAGTAAATATCATTTGGTTGTTAACTAAGAAGAGTACTTGAACCTTATTACCATACCATTTAACATTAACCCTAACCTCATTACTATGACACTATTATTAACCATTACTATTATTATTATACTATCACTACCTTATTATTGTAATCAAAAGTATTTGAACCCTTTTATTATTCAAGAATATACAACTATTATCATTATCACCCTTAAGAATAGTTTACTTGTAATATTGTGACCTTATAATAATATTATTTCGAATATGACACCATTAGTAGACTTAGCCTTAAAAATGCTAGGGTTTCTCTCACTATAAACATTAGTGTCACTAGTATTAGTTTTATTATTATTATTATCACTATTTTCCTATAGTTAGCATGAACATTTTTATGATAAGAATAGGGCTAACGGGTCTAATAATATAAGTGTAACAATAGGTATTAAGAATAAACATATTTTTGACTACTAATATCTAGTATACAAATTCTAAAGTAAAAACCCTAGTTTTTGTATAAAACCCTTTTTAGTAATAAAAACCCTAACCTTAAACTAAAATGAGGATTGATAATAATTATAAGGGGAAACTAATACTTAGCATTTTCCCCTTTTATAGGTAACCCGACCAAAGCCCTAAGGAGTTAGAGGAGCGTGCTCCAAGCCCGGCGTTGCTTTAGGTAAGGACGAAGCTAATGGCCCTGTACTATGTGTGACATGGATGTGTTGAATGTTATGTATGTCATGCTATGCCATGTGTTATATGATTGTGTATAACTTGTCTTATGTGTAGCGCAGCTTGGAGATTGAGGTATGTGTGGATGTGTTTCCTATGACGTGAGCATGATATGTATATGCATGATGTTTATGATGTAATATGCTATGGCCCGCTAGGACGTGCATGTTAGGGTAAATGGTAATATGAGTTGGGGACCATCATGGGGGTCTTGAAGTTTGTATGGTGGGATTGGGTTTGAATGGTGGCATCAATGCTCGATGTTGATACTAATGATTTCATGGTATGGCTTAATTGCTATGATTAGCTTTTGTTTCAGTATGGTGTATTTATTTGATTTTATTATATTATTATATTATGGTATTTTTATTAATTTATGTGGTGTTAATTGTTAATTTTATATTATTTATATTTTATTATATAGTTTAATGTGGATTATATTCAATGGTATTAGGTGTGTATGTATGATGTATGTGATGTATGTATTAATGTTGTATGGTGGTATTGTGTATGGTGGTATTAGGATTTGCATGGTGGTATTAGGGTTTGTATGGTGGTAAAATGTTCGTATGGTGGTATTGTGATTTTATGGAGGTATAATGTTGTATGGTGGTAATTGTGATTTTATGGAGGTTTAATGTTGTATGATGTTATTTGTGATTTTATGGAGGTATTAGTGTTGTATGGTGGTATTAGGGTTTGTATGGTGGTATTAGGGTTTGTATGGTGGTATTAGGGTTCGCATGGTGGTATTAGGGTTGTACGGTGGTATTAATATTCATATGGCGGTTTTGACGATTGTATAGTGGTATTAATGACTTATGGTGGTATTAGGGTGTACATGGTGGTGTTATGGAATGTATGGGGGTATTAATATTCGTATGGCGGTATTAACGATTGTATAGTGGTATTAATGACTTATGGTGGTATTAGGGTTGCATGGTGGTGTTATGGATTGTATGGTGGTATTAATGTTAGTATGGTGGTATTAGGGTTTTGCATTAGGAGTTAACGATCATATGGAATGAGGATTTGGAGTGATTAACTCTAGGGCGTTGTGATTGAGAAGGGATGGAGTAACTAATTGTGACTGTTAAGGATGATTAAGGTTTGGGATGGCTAAGTACGGTGGTTATGGTATAATAGGGATGAGAGAGGTTAACCGCGGGTTGGTGTGGACAATTAGGGTTGGTTATGACTACTTAGAGTCGTTTGGCATTATCATGTGTATCATCGATTAAAGGGTAGATATGAACACGGACCTATATTGGTTGTGATGTGTAAAGCACAAAGAGAATGATTTATGTGTATCCTTGGTGGAAACCTTTTGAATAAGACACGTTAAAACATTAACTACTTACAGAGAAAGATGTTGAGCCGGACCCAGACGGTCCACCGGCAAATAATAGTGGCAGGGTATGTTACCCTCGTGACGGTCCACCGGCTATAATAGTGGCAGGGCATGGCCCTCGTGATCGTTCCACCGGCTATAATAGTGGGGGATTTCGTGCTCAACAAACTAATCAGAACAATGATAAGACATGGGAAAGATACTAATACTTATAGTGGAATACCTTGTGAGTCGGGGCCAGACCGGTCCACCGGCAAATAATAGTGGCAGGGTATGTTACCCTCGCGACCGGTCCACCGGCTATAATAGTGGCAGGGCATGGCCCTCGTGACCGTTCCACCGGCTATAATAGTGGGGTTCCCGTACTCACACTGACTGATAAAGATGATGATGTGAATCGATTGTAAATATCAGAGGCCCGATGAAAAAGTTAACCGGTCTGTAACCTGTATTGGTTATCCGCGTTATTGCATGCTATCTAAGTAATTGTGCTATGTCTGCTTTGTCGTGTATCTTGATGTGTGGGTCTTAGCGCGTCTGTTACCTTACTCAGTACGTAGCGTACTGATCACCCGTTTCATGGGTGCTGCTCATTCCCACGAGCAGAGGACCCCTTTGACCTTGTGCTGGTAGGAGACCATGTCTTCGATGCCTATGATACCTACGAGGTATCGGGTGGGGCAGAGCGTTGAGCCTAACCTGACTTGGGGACCGAGAGCGAGTTGGCCGGACTCCATTTCTACCTTCGGGTTTCGTATTGTCTTTATTTAACCGTATTATGAACTACGCTTTATGTTTTGAGAAAGCGCACTTCTAAGTTGTAATCCTAAACCGTATTCTAAGTGACGTTTGACTTATGTTTCGTTAATGATTTATGTTAAGTGCTGAACCATGTTTTAATGTTTCATATCTGAGGTTGTTTAGTTTAGCCTTAGCACTTAGTATCAGAACGGTAGGAATGAACCGGTCTGGTACTAAGTGTGGCGGTAATATCCCCAAGTTTATAGTTTTAAATTCTTTCGCTTCCGCTAAACCTTTGATTTAAACGAAATTTTTCAGTAGTAAATTTGGGGGTGTTACATAAGGATAGAGTGTTCTTCGATGGTTTTGGGATGCTTTCTTAGCCGTAGTGCTTTGAATTGATATCTTAGCCGTTAATATTTCGACTTTAGTATTATTCCTTCGCAGATAAAAATATGACTTAGTGGATTGTGTAGCAACCTAATATGGATCTAAATAATCAATGGACCTTACATGTGTGCGGATTAAATCATTTTGGTGTTTAAAATCATGTTTTAAGTGTTTGTGTGATATTAGGGTTTGTGATAAATAGTAATGAACAATAATAAATAGTGATACATAGTAATGAATAGTGATGAATAGTAATAAACAATGATTAATAGTATATTTTTATTAAGTATTCTATATTTTATGTATTAACATGTTTTCTTATATTCTTTCACTTTAGTATATTCTGTATATCTTACGTGATTGCATTTTATTCGCTTTTAGTAGATTTAATTTACTCGACACGCTCGTCGTACTGATTCTATTCCTGTTACTTTCTATTTCATATGTTTTAGTAGAGATCGACGTCGATGAGGACTTCATTGATTTCACAGAGTTTACATGAGGGGTTGGGGTATTCGGTACACCTTGTCGGTGTTATTTTGTTTTATATATATATATTATATATATATATATATATATATATATTATTCCATATCAGTGTTATAACTTTTTGTTGGTTTTGTGTTTAAATATTTTAGCTTTGCATTTCGTATAAGAAAGGCGAGGGAGCCGCACTTTTATGAAACTTGGCGGTAACACCCGTGCATTTGAGCTAGCTTCCGCATTTAAAAAAAAATTGTTCTAAAAAATGGGGTGTTAAATCTTCATCCACTTTGATTTGAAGAATCTATTTTGATAAAATTTTACTCAAACCCTAATTTTGATTTTTATTAAATTTGTATAAATTAGTTATAATTAAGGTAAATTGGTTGCTAAATTGTGTACATGTGTGTGTGTGTGAGAGAGTGATTTGATTTGGGTTAATTATTGTATATGTGCTAATTTGGGATTTTTAATCAAGATATGTCCGGATAGCTTCAATTTATTAGGTTAAGATGTTTTTAACAAATTAGTTATGTCATGTCTTATAAAGTATTTAATTTCATATTGGTGGCTTCACATTTATAAAATGAAAGAAAATTTGAATTGGGTTAAGAACCCTAAAACTAGTGGGGGACAAATAAAATTGCTTGTTGGTATGTTATTTTTATTTAAATTAATTATCTAAGTTTTGTTAGAATTGTCCTAATCGTATTTTTGAATCCTCGATTTGAGTTTATTAGTTTAAATAGATTAATTTGGGATTTGTGGCTCAAACCTTAATCAAGGGTTATGTCTTTGAAGTTGTTTTTGTTCTTTAAGCTATTTCTATCAATTCACTTTGCAAAATACTCTAGACAGTGTTTACTTTCATTTTCGTACCATCCTTTTAAATATTTTAGTAAATTTTGACCAAAGTGTTTTTTGGGCTTAAAAATCATAATTTTTAGAATTGGTTTCCTAAAATGTATTATATTTTTATTTGGTGTTGTGGTTTCAGGCTCTTCCCAAATACAATCCCGCTTTTGGTGAAAAAAGTATTTCTATAACATGAGTCTGGAGTAAGAACAATGGAAGTATGGGCATTTGAATTTATTACATATATTAATTATGTATGCAAAAAGGAAGAAGGAGGAGAGGAGTTTGTAATACCCCCAAAATTTTCTTAGCCTAATCATGCATTATTAGCGTCCTAAATTGATTATAATATTGGAAAATATTGTTTTAGCCTTAACTCAATTTCTTAATTTTGAAACTTTAACTGAATCTGAAACATTGACCCGGGTAAACAGTATTTTGTAAACTAAAATCAAAACCTGCCAAAATTACCGCTAACCTTAACTATTTTAGCTAATCTAAAACCACCTAAACTAATCCTTAAATATTATTCTCCTTTTACCTTTTATTTTCTTTCTTCTCCTTCTCCCCATCAACTTAGCCACAAAGTTTGAAATTGTTGCAACTTGCCACAAGGTTTGAAATTGTTGCAACTTGCCCCGTAAACTTGCACCCCTCTCCACTTACACCATCACCTATCATCTTTCTGCAACCATCCATCAACCTTTCTTCTTCTTCTTCTTCTTCTTCTTCTTCTTCATCCTATTCTTCTTCTTCTCATATCCCTACATATTTGCACCATCACCTCACCCTACCACTCTTTTTCTTCTTCCTTATCCTTACACAATACACACACAACTATCACCACCCCTACTGCATCCCCTACCATTTTTTCCAACACCCAACTAGCAGCACCCCTCATGCTCAACCTGCACCATCATTTGTCGCGTGTCTCCCCTTGCAATTCTTTTCTCTCTCGTTCACACCATACACACCCATGTGTGTGTGTGTGTGTGTATACCACACTCTCCCTTCTTCCTCTTTGTTTAGCCTCCACTTTGCCATTTTTGTGTCCCAAAATACCACCTGATCTCCCCCTCTTCCTTCTCCTTTCTTCCTTTTATTTTCTTCTCCTTCTTCCTCCCATTTTGTGCCCTATTTTTTTTTGTTGCACGCCTACCATCACCATCATGCACCACCACAATCACCATGCACCACCCATCGACTAGTGGACTGACTACCACGGTCACCCCAACCTTCCCAGCAACGTCGCCGACCACCACCTTTTTTCCCTTCTTCTTCTCCTCGCCCATCATGTTTTTTGAAAATGCACAGCCTCAAGCACGATTGTGCGATACTAAAATTTTCTATCGCATGCCCGTGCAACTCAACACAACTTACTCGTACACCCTTGCACACCCATGCACGGCCTAAACGCATGCCCTTGCACATCTATTCAACTTACAACCTACTTTTTCCCAATGATTGAGCACGATCTTGCCATTGTGCACTGGCTGATTGTGCACGATCCTTCCTTTCAGCTTGAGTGTGCAACGCCTGAAGCATAGTCGTGTAACCACCCTATTTTGATCATTCACCCCAAACCTTGTTTAAACACCATTAAATTTTTACTATAGCTCCACTACACATTCTACTACACATCCACAACTCAATCTTCCGTTTGACTGCTGCTATTTCCATTTTACCCTCTTTATCTTAATTTCTCCTTTAGTCAAACTCTTCAAGCCTAAACATGGATATTGTTGTCTTTCATAGGTGGTATTTCGGTAATCTCAAAGGAGGAAGTATAGGATTTATGTGTCATATACTATGTGTCCTAGTTGGTAAGGATACTAATCGATGTTTAGGGTTTTTGTATTATTTGCTTATATGGTTATATGTGTTTATCATGAATCATTACTGTATGATTTTATATATTTTGATCATGGTATTTTGTGATGATATAAATATTATGTTTGAAAGAAATTAAGTATGGGTATGAGGTATAATTATGATTTTGTTGTGATAATGACATAATTGTGAGAATATACCTTATGGCATGAAATACGAGCTAAATGAGATTTGATAAGTGGACATAAGTATTTTTATGAGGTCTGATAATGATTGGTGCATTTGGAAAATAATGTGTGTGGAAAATAAAGGTTATTGTTTATCTTTAAAGGTATTTTGGTCATTATGAAATAATAAGGTAAATTTGGTATTTTATGTGTTAGGTGGATTAAAATATGATAATGATATCATGAGAAATGCTTGAAAGTATTATTGTTTTTTTGGGGTCCTTCAATGAATTAATGATTAATTAGGGCATAATATCTTATAACGTTAATGTTATTATTCCATGTATAAAAAAGACCTAGAGATTGTTTGGATTCTGAATACATTGCTAATGATTGACCTCACAAGGTTGTTTATTGGACTTGGTAATCATGTGAATCTTATGGGAGGTATTATGGCTAATATGTGGAATTAGGGCTTTTGAAGATTTATGTGGGTAATACCTTGGGATAAGTTTATTAATTTATGTGTATGACATGGGAACTAAACAGTGCATTATGGGTATGATGATAATGATCGTAAATGATGGATGAATAATCAATATGGGAGAATAAATGTTTTAGGGTGTGTAATTAGGGTTTGGAAAGAATTAAAGACTTTGACCTGTGCTATGTGTCTGGTGCGACCGTAGCCGGCACGCAATTTAAACCCTCTTGTTGTCAATTGTAGCACTGGTAAATAAGGGTATCGTTCTAGCCGGGGATTGAGAGGGCTCACCTCTAATTAACTAGCTTAAACTAAAACTAAAAATAAAAATCCTAAATAACACAAAATAAATAAATAAGAAAAATACTAATGAGGGTTTATCAAAATAATAAAATGAATAAATAAAATAAAATAAACTAATAATAATAAAAATAATGGGAAATTCGCAGATATTAGAAACATGTTAGGGAAATAAAAATCCACCACTAGATTAGGTTGAAAATATAATATTTATTTCTAAGTCATCTTTTAATCGTGAGAAAGAGATCGACCAAGTTGCACACCAAAAGCAGGTCTATACACCTTATATTACTTCCCTTAATTAATTAATACGACAAATCGCCAATATTAACCCTATTAAATACTAGCAATATAGCAGCAACAAGCGGCTCCTATATTTAACTAGATTTAATGCATTAAGTGTAAGTGGAAGGCTGTCAATCTAAGTACCCATACTAGTACAAAAAGCATGTCTAGCTGTATTTCCTTTTCTTGACCCACACGTATCGAAACGTTTTACCACTTAGGTTAGAATCACAAAACGATTAGGTGAATTGTTATCTAACCTAGCTGCAATTTATACATATAAATTCTAGTATATTTAGATGGCCACCTAGCAAGCAATTAATCCTACACACTGTCACTTATGAGGTACCAGAACAAGGCATGCACCAAATAAACTATACTTGACAGAATTATACATATAAACGATAGCAATTAATATAGAGTCAAGAAACAATCTCACGAAACAAAGAAAATAAAATTATAAGTCAAACCATAGTCTAGGGTTTCAATTCATTCCCTAACAATAAATAATCAGCCAACCATAATTAAAGAATTAATTACACAGAAATATATATCTAACATATAAATTAAAAATAAGAGAAATAAATAACCGGAATTAATTTTGAATTAAAGATCAAAAATTTATTCAGATAAAAATTAATTTTATCTGAAATAAATTCTACCGGTATTAATTTCTTCCTTATTTTTTTTTCTCTCTCGGCACCTCAATTTCCGTATAAAAATTCTTTTCTTTTTTCTTCTTTCCGGCTGGCGGCTGATGTGGACGAACTGTTTCCGTGCGGCGTCCTCCGTCTGCCTTGCTTTTTCGTGTGGCGGCTCGTACTCCTCAGCGTCGAGCCCTTGGTTTCCGTGCTGCGTCCTTCTGTCTCTCCCTCTCTGTCCCGTCTCGCCCTACGTCGCTACTCAGCGTCGAGCCCTGAAGGCTCTCGTGCCGCGCGCCCCACCTTTTCGTTATTTCTCTGCGGCTCCTTCTCCCTTTTTATAATTTTTGTTTCTTTTTGCCATGTCAGCCCTACGGCTGACTTTTCTTGCTCCCTTCCGAGCGGCTTGTTTCTTTTTTTTTTCTTGTGCCGACGTCGTTTTGTGTTTCAGGCCTTTGGGCCTTCAGTCTTCGGCCGTTGGTCCAAAGGTCTTATTTTTTTTTCTTTTATTTAAAAACAAAACCTGCAAAATAAAATTCAATAAATATTAATAAATAATATTTTATTCTAAATTTACTTAATTTATATCATTTTAGCTCAAATAATAAAATTTATACAATTTTTACCACTTAAGCATAAAACAATAATTATTTCCCTATATTAGCTAAATAAACTACCAAAAACTAAGATTATAAGGGTATAAAATGTGTCAAAATATGAACTCATCAGTGTCTATCTGCTTTAATGTGCTTGATGCCTGAGAATTTATTATGAATAACATACTAATCACTTAAATTGAAAGAGCATGTGAATAGGGCCAAGGTGATCTATCTATCTATCTATCTATCTATCTATCTATCTATCTATCTATCTATCTATCTATCTATCTATCTATCTATCTATCTATCTATCTATCTATCTATCTATCTATCTATCTATCTATCTATCTATCTATCTATCTATCTATCTATCTATCTATCTATCTATCTATCTATCTATCTATCTATCTATCTATCTATCTATCTATCTATCTATCTATCTATCTATCTATCTATCTATCTATCTATCTATCTATCTATCTATCTATCTATCTATCTATCTATCTATCTATCTATCTATCTATCTATCTATCTATCTATCTATCTATCTATCTATCTATCTATCTATCTATCTATCTATCTATCTATCTATCTATCCATCCATCCATCCATCCATCTATATATATATAGGTTCCGTTCCACCAGGAAGAATAGTGGCTCGGGAGCATTCTACCCCGAGAATGTGATGTTTTTAATCTCCGTTCTACCGAAAAAAATAGTGGCTCGGGAACGTTTTACTCGAGAAGGTGTTTCAATCCATTCCACCAAATTAAGAATAGTGGGACCCCTACTCATCGTGAAATAAAAATATAACGGTATAACATATGGGAAAGACGCTAATGATTTAAATTGGAATAAAACATGAGTTAGGGCCAAGGTGTTGTTTTTATATATATGTTCTGTTCCACTAGGGATAATAGTAGCTCGGGAGCATTCTACCCCAAGAAGGTGATGTCTTTAGATTTGTTCTATTGGATGCTAATAGTGGCTCGGATGTGTTGTTCTTGAGAAGGTGTTTCATACCGTTCCACCAATTTAAAAATAGTGGGATTCCTACACTCAATATACATAAAAGAATGAAAATGGATTATATCTAATAAAGAGATATAAATCATTATCTGTCTTATGAGACATTTCATTTTTCTGCTTGTACACCTATTATATGTTGTGAAAACATATGCTAACTGTATCCCTATTTTGATAGTACTATTTTTCTTACTCAGTACGTAGCTAATACAGAACTTTGATTCAAATTCTCTCTCGAGTCATATTACATCATGAATAATGTGCATGTATAGTTTTTTGTCTTATGAAGTTACATAATATGCATGTCATCTTCTTGTAATGTGTATTGTTTTCTTACTTACTACACAAGCATTAACCATCATTTTTATGAATGTTATTCATTCCCACAAGAAAACAATACATATGTTAATTGCATGTTTATGGTGACTACTTTGTTGATTTTGTTGAGTATGATTTTGTGCGAAAAATATGGTTTATTCGGTAGTTTTTTTTTATCTTTAAACCCTACGGGCTCTTAGTTCCATACGATTCTTTTTATTGTATTTTGATTTGTATCGTACCGGGAGTTTATATCCAAACTCTTCTCTAATTTATGAAACCTTTCTCATTCTCTTGTTATATTATTTGGTGTTTGCAATGTTTCGGCTTGTACTAGATACGAGAATAACACGATAAATCGAACTAGTATTTAGTATGGTGGTAAAACCTGATTATTTTATATTTATATTTTTCAAAAAAAATCCATAATAAAATTTAAAGTGATACAAATAGAACCACCAGAAACCTAGCTGAAAGTACAAAGGAGGAGGCCAAAATGTAGAATAAAGAGGCTATTGACACTGATGATGTTAAAGATGTAGAATCTCATGTACTACTATTTGAGAGTTTTGGATTTCAAGAGCCAACACATACCAGTCGTACATCAAGCTCTTCTAAATGCAAATGTAAGAAATAAAAGCGGGAGAACATGATTTTATCCGAGAATAAAGAAGTGGAGGAAGCAATCGAAAAGGTAGCCAATGCAATTTCATCTTTAACTCGTCATATCAAGAAAGAGGAGGATATACTTGTTGAGTTGACGAGACATGAATTAAAGGATCATGTTTTAGCAGTTGCCGCTAATAAATTTGGAAACACCCTAATTGCTGCCAATATGCATTTTGCATATCTATAAGATTCTCACTTAAATTAGGTAAAAGAGATGCTGAGGCGTTTATGTCAATGAAGTACTTTGTAGCGCAATTGTTTCTATTTTTTTTTCCGCTACTATTAGTCCGTGAATTATAGTGTTGTCATGTGGAAGAACATTCTTCAGAATTTAGTATGATACACAAATATGCAAAGATCTCCGTTGAATGCTATTATGTTGTAATTGGATTCTTCCTTCATATACTTTACTTTTGGATATTGCTTGTTTGATAATTATATATAAACTAATTTTTTAACTTGCAATGTGACTTTGATTCTAAAAAAATAGATTTCTATTTTTATTTAGCCGTTTGAAGGATCATGTGAAGAACTTCTAGATAAATGATAACTCCCTTTAGTTAAATTCTAAAAAAAAAATAGAAATAGAAATTTCCTTTTTTGAAATAGAAATGGGAGTTGATGTCAAAATAAGTTGTCAATTAATAAAGAATCATAATAAATTTAGTAGCTTGATTTTGTTTAAAAAAAGGCTAATGCATAAGAGAAATAGATGAAGGATACTTTTTTTAAGAACTAAAATAATATCAGTATGATAATACTTTATTCTATGTGACTTGATATATTACTTTTTTTTAAACCATCTATACCATTTTTATAATTATTATAGATATTTACACTATTTAAAAATTTTAAATGTAAAATAGAAAATAAAATAAATATTTCAATTCAAAAATAAAACAATAAATTAAAATAAGAATTGAACTAAAAATAAAACAATATAAAATTAAACACCATCATTAAAATTAAATCAAATAATAAATAAATAAAACTAGTTTATGATAGAATTTAGTAAAAAATATTTTTTCCATCTATGTTGTATGAATATATTGCATGACATTCAAAAATATGTGATACATTTTGTATCTGAATTAATACATATTAAAACTCTTAAAATTCAAAATATATCTAAAATTCTAATACATTATTAAAATACTAAAAATTATTAGAAAATTAAAATATTCCAAAAACTCTAATCTTTTTTTATTTATAAATATATCAAATAAATACCAAAATTTATAGAATTAATAAAAAAGAAGTCTAGATTTTTTTCAAACTAGAACTTAACACCAACATTTTTCTGAAAAACATAATATGGAATTTTGAAAAAAAGGTATATTTAAAAAAAATAGAAATCTCCGAATATGGCTTTTTTTTAAAGTTCCACAATCTTAAAAAATATGGAATTTCTTATGTGTGTGTGTAGGAGGGGGGGATTTTGAATTTTGTTATATATTTCATTGAGAATATTTGAATGTTTCAAGATTTTGTTTGAATTTTAGACAATTTTTATAACTTTATCAATTGCATTATGTATTAGTTAATTGGTATCATCTAGTATATATATATATATATATATATATATATATATATATATATATTTTTTTTTTACAAGGTATTTATATAGTATAAATATAGGGGAAAATTTAAGTTGTTGATAACTTATGTTGACTTCATTGCCATAATTTTACTTTTTTTAATATAAAATTAACACTCTAGATATATACAGTAAATAATCTAATTTTTGTGACGAAAAGTTTGCAAAGTGTGTTTTATTACATCTGTCATATGTTTCTCATCTTATTTTTATATCATATCGGTAAAATATTAATAATAATAAAAATAAGATGAAATTAATAATAATAATAATAATTATGAAAATAATATTATTAAGAAGCCTTAAAACAAATACTAATGAAAAATAAATAAATTATGGATATAATAATGCTAAGATACTAATAATAAATCGTTAAACTTTTGCCAATTCGATGATATCACAAAAATTAGAAGGAAACATGGCCTTAGACAGTACACAACAGTAACTCAATAATGATTTTTAAGCTTATTGATCCATAATGGAAGCCCACAACTAAAGGTTAAAAGACCAAAAAATTGAGCTGCAATATCATAGCTAATAGAAATTTGTTTGGGTGCGAGGAAAAACAAGAGTGGAGAAAGATAGAGAAGGAGAAGAAAGGATAAATAAGTTTTTTTTATATATATTTTATTATTAGATAGTTGAGATGGGATATAAATTTAATTACATAATATATTTTACTGTTATAATATTGAGTCCCACAATTTTTTCAAGTCGTGGATGTGGATGCTCTTACTACTGCTGCAGCTGTAGCTGCTATTCAGAACCTGCGTGTCTGAGGCTTTAGGCTCCGCTGGTTCTCCTACCAGCTCCTCAAGTGCAGTGCAGTGTAACACCGAGAAGGGTTGGTTGTTCCGGCGAAAAGCCCGTCTAGGGTAATTATACTTTCATCTACTCCCTCTCCGTCGGCCGGATGTTGGTCCATCCCTTCCATAAGATGGGGGCCCCCGCTACTCGTATCTTTCTACTTCTATCCCCTCCATTTCCTCTCCTTTATCCCCGTCCCTCCCTCCTTCGTATAGCTCTCCCGCACTCTCGACTTTTCCTCTCCCAAACTTCCCGCCTTTCTCTGCTGCCTTGTACCTCCCCTTCACCTAATTTCGCTCCTCCTATCGAATGTTATCGCCAACAATACCACTCTCAAACGCAGGTCCTGAGCCTCAGGGATGATGACAAAGTTTTAAACTCAGCCGATTCAACTGGGAACCGAAATTGGTACCCTTTGCCGGAAATGTCTAAGTTCATTGAAAAATTGATGGATGCTGGATACTGTAAATCAAATGGTGGATATGATAAGTTTGTGAGTGGAGGAGAGGATTTGCCTGTTGAATTTGTGAAGGCTGCAAATGCTAGCTTGGGATTTGCACAGGAAAACACTAATCTTTTGCGGTGGGTTTTATTTGTAGTTAATGTTTTTTGCATTTGATTAGAATTTTGATTGTTTTCTGATGTCAGGTTGTATCTCTTGATTTTGTGTTTGTTGATAAAAGTTTGCTTTCGAGGAGGGATATTGAGGTAGTTGTGGAAAATGGGACACCATTTTTGTTCGAGGATGGGATGGAATCAATCAAGAAGATGAAGTTGTTTCTTAATGATGACACATACAATGTAAGTCTATTTAGAAATGGTTGCAGCTTAATGTAACCTATGTTATGTATCCAAACTATCATGTGGGTTCATGCGTTAATAGACTTTCATGACTCTTAGTTAGTTTATTAAATGTCACTCATGCATTACTTTTGGTTTAGATACATTGAAATTTTATAATTCAATGTTAAAGAGTTATATGAATGTGGTAAAGGGAGTTGAACTATGACGGTGGTATGCTCATGAAAGATTAATAAGTGTACATGAAGTGGTATGAATGGAGACGGTTCATAAATGAGGTTTATGAAGGCTTCTTTGGAGGCTATAAAAGAAGTCTCCATCCCACTCGAATATCTATCTAAGAAAACACTATCACATCACGAAAATATTAAGTAAGAGAATCTTTAACACTCACTGCCCTCTAGTTGTGAGGTGTCGCATGCCATTATCTGCACGAAAACCCATATAGATAGCAAGGTTAGCGTAACAATAACCATTAAGACAATAATACTAATTCTTATAAACTAAGAACAATAATGATATGTGTTCAGTAAGAAAATACCACAGGGATAACAATCTAACGGTTGCAAGCCCCAAGTTTGACATAACACATAATAACTATGGTTCTAGGCCAAGGACAATTGCCTAAAAAAACTATTTTAGCGGACTAAGGTTCCATAAGGACTTTTGATCCTGACCTTCAATCTACGCTTTGTGCTCTAGATCAGAAATTTTATAAAATGTAATTGACCTATCACGCCAAAACAAAAACCAAGCTTTTAATATCAAATGTCTTTTACTAAATTAATCTACAAAATATTCTTTACAGAATAACATTAATGTATCGTTAATAGGTTAATTAATAAAGAAGTCATCGCGTGTTCATAAAATATTAAAAACAAAATAGTTAGTAGGACTAGAGAGATAGTCAATTCATTAGTTAGTTCATAAACAAATATCAATTAGATAATATAAGATGTAATTGCTTTAGGATCCTGCAGATGGGGCATAATAACGACAATTGATCGACTGTCTCACTTTCGTTTATTAAGGGCTAGTAGGACATCCTAAGTAGTGCACTAGGAGCATTTTCAATATCCATTAGCAATCCCATACTACTAAGGGGGTCAGTAAGCCACCTTTGAGACACAATCACATAATAAAATAGTTCTTACAGAATATGGTATAACAATTCACAAAATGGAAATACTCACTTGAAAACTAATTAACAAAACACAATGCTTATATTGATTTTAGTTTAAAATACATAGCTAGGGACAATTTATCTCTATAAAAAGATAATAGTTTAGGAAATAAATATTTTATAAAATACTATTTAAAAAAATTGAGAATAAAAACCGATTACGAATAACAAGTATGTAAAATCGAACACTAAACTGATTCATAAAGCGAAAACACTTAATTGACAAAATTGATTGCTTGATCTAAAATTTTAGATCGAAATATAGAGTATCAAAACAATGATGGTTGATGTGTATAAAAAGATAAATTTTGCATAATAATATTTTATAAAATAGGGATTGGAACCTTACAACTAATAGACACATTAAAACGAAATGTTCGATAAGTACTTACCTGGGATGCTATCTAAACCAATGTGAACTAATTACTTTGACAATTCTTATTAGGCTTATTGCTTAAGGCGTAGTGATTCTACTTTGGTCCTCCTACTTCTTCACCTCGATTGCATAGGACAACAATAGCATGTTTTGTTCTTATCTCTCCTTTTGTGATTTGTATTTAACTATGGCTATGTTCTTTATATAACAAACGTATTAAACGACTAAGAAGAATGTTTCTGCACTAATCTACTTTTACGAAGATAATTATTATGTTTCAAAATATTTATATATCTTAGACTCGTATTAATTAATTTTATTAACCCATATTACTTAGCTAATTACCATATTTACTAGAGTTAAAATTTTAGTGTATATAGCAATCAAAGATTTATTTACTTAAATTCTAATTCACTAGTTAGTTACTGTATTTGCCAAAGTTAAAATACTAAGTAACATATCAATCAAGATTTAGACAAAAATCTTGCTACTAATTAGCTACTTTATATATTGATGTTATCCCCCCCCCATAAAGTTCTTATAGATTCACACTAAGGATCCTCTGGTGTAAAAGAAATAAGGTCGGTGTAATACCTCGAATTTTGAACTAGAAAATTTTGTTTTGAAAACAATGTGGAAGCGGGTGAAAAGTAAAATTGGAGAATGTTATCACCACATCAACCCCGAAAGAGTTGTGATCATCACCTAACCCAGGTTTGATGTAGGGAAAAACGAAACAACGAACAAAAAGATGCTCGTTCATAATAATGTTACAACAATACTAATGATAACAAAGATGAGAACAATAATATAGATAGGAAGGATTATGAGAGTTTATAAAATCTGAATATAGGAATAAAAGCCAAGAGTTTAGATAACCAAAGAATAAAAACTTTCCAACGCAGTGGGAAAAACACCTCTAGTCGGTTAGCCTAGTGTTTAAGTACAAAATATAAATCTCCGACCCCAAACAATGGCTAGCTACTAACCCATGTCATTATGCTCAGAATACTCTAAGTGAGAATTCTATCCTTGCAAATCTTCCTCTGCTCTTTGGACCAGAAGTTGGATTATTACAGTGACAGTGACCATAAAAGTGTAGTATTAATACAGTGAGATACCGGTTTACTAATTGAAATATGGTAAGGCTCATGTAGCATATTAAAGTCTCATAGTAGGACGGTGATAAGCATATCAATATAAATTAACACTCAGGCTTATGATAATAATACAACATGGCATGCTTACATAGAGATCATGGAAGAATAGTAATACACTAATGCATCGTAACCACACAATGTAAACCATATTATAAATTTTTCTTTAGTGATCACATAATTTCCAGTTATTAAGATAATTCGTTTGACCACACCTAGTTCTTCACCATGAACAAAAGTCATGATAGCATACGGCATAATGGGATTCCACACCCACCACATGGGGTCATAATACATTGAAGGGGCTTTTCTCCTTAGATACCACACTCACCACACATTGATTGCACCTACCTCAAGGGTTAACACAAATTGAGATACCACACCCACCAAATGTGATCGAAGTACGTCAAGGGGGTTTTATTGATATACCTCACCCACAACACCTTGAATGCCTCCACCATGAGGGCTAAAAAGTTGGGATATCACACCCGCCTAAGCAATGGACAATATGAAGTGTCAAGGGGCTTGTGTTGGAATTGCTCACCCACCCAAATTGGACACCAATACCATGCAGACTTGCCACAGTATAATCCTACCCTTAAAGATATGTGTATACTCCCTTATTGATCGCAATGTGGTAGAGAAGAAAATAGATATTGAGTGAAAATATAAACCACAGGGAGACCCGCCTACTAACTCCTGGTCAACTACCTCGAGAGTTAAAGAAAAAGTCTTGAATGAAATCTTATTCTATTATTATTAATTACCAAGTGATATGACAATTCACAGATTAATTCCATAAACAACCAATTGGGTGTTTCTAAGTGATAACACTAAACACAAATAATTTTCATTATTATCCAAATTGGGTGTTTCCAATAACACAAATCACATCACAAGGTATAAAAAGCCACTTAGAGATGACATCAAAGTTAACCAATTCAAGTCTCAATTATTATCATTACAATTATTATTAATTCCAGGGTAAATGTGGTTGTAGTTTTAATTTAAATGTTGCGATTACGTGGAGATATTAACATAAAAGGGCTAAAAGAAGAATAACAATTAAGGAGGAGTCTGGCAGAAAATCGCCGGACTAGGCTATCAGTCCTTGGGACAAGCCGACTGGTTTGGTTGTACTAGACTTGTACAAAAAAAATAAAATAAAAAACACTAGTTGACCATTCGGCTGGTTGGTCTCACCAATTGACCGTTCATAGGAAATCAGTTGGCGGGTTTGGTCCAACAGGTCGATGTAAACGGTTAACTAACTGACTGTTCGTACAAATCAGTTGATTGGCTATGAAACCAGTCGATTGATCTCGCAACCAACAATCAAAATTTTCAAACCGTGTGACTATTTACATAACCAATCGATAGGTCTGACGAACTGATTGATTGGTCTGGGTAAAACATCACCCAGACTTGCAATGCACACCAAACTTTACCATATTAATCCTATCATGTTGTTATGTCATAAAACACATAAAGAGACATGCTATACATATATAATCACATGGATACATGGTAATATAAAATTTTAAACGAAATTGGCCAATCATGCATAAAATTAGAGAAACCAACAATGGTTAAATTGCAGGAAGAAGTTCTACTACATGCTCGAATTCTAGGCTACAATTAGCTTATGCCCAACACAGAAATACACCAAGAGCATGGAACCACAATAATCAACAAAAGCATTATTCATATTAAAGATAAGAATGCCTTACCATGAAGTAATTCTTCTAGTACAAAACTCCTATCATGATGACTGTCTATCAAACTTCGATTCCTAAGAAATCAAGAGTCAAAACCACTAAAAATACTTTTTAAAACTCCATTAAAATCAAGAAGAAGAAGAAGAAGAATAAACAAAATTCAACATACAAGTCAACATTTTCTCAGAAACAAAATTCTAAGGAAAAATGAAACTAGAATCTTCTACATTTCTTAAAATCTTAATCCTTCCTTGCTTAAGAGAAATAAGAGAGAACTAAAGTCAAGATTAGAAGTAGAAAAGAGAAAAAAATAATTCAACCAAAGAGGGAAGCAAATAAGAGTAAACCTGTGTTTTTCCTCTCAGTAGAGAGGAAGAAGGAAGAAAAATAGAGAATACTCAACATTTAGCAAACTTCACTGGGGAAAGGAAGAAGAGAGAAAAAACAGCAGGTAAGTAGTGAAAACGAATCAGGATGGAGTTTATAAAAGATAAGAGTTGGTCGACATCCACAAGAGGGAGAGAGGCAAGGCTGGTATGGTTGAGTTAAATGTGAGCAACTAAGGTGTAAGAGAAGCATGATGGTGTGAGGGAGGTTGAGTGTAGTCAGGGATAGGCATGGCGGAAGGTTGGTAAGTCAGGGAAGGGGTGCACAAAGTCAAACACACAACCAAGCTGTTAGAAGAGAGAGAAAAGTGAGGGAAAAGAGAGAAGGTAAATTATACCTCAATAGTGTGTTTTGGGGAAATTTAACTAAATAAAATCATAGAATGTTGTTAAGCCAGGGAAAGGGTGCACAAAGTTAAACAAGCAGCCAAGATGCCAAAAGAGAGAGGAAAGTGAGGGAGAAGAAAGAAGGTAAAATATACCTCAAGTGCTTTTTGGGAAAATTTAACTAAATAAAATTATAAAATGATTTAAATAATGTAAAAATAATCCAAAAGTACCAAAATGTACTCATTAGCATAAATATATTTTAATTAAAAGTTTTCATAATCATCAAAAAGATATTCGAATCAAAATCAGAAAAAGATCTAAAATCATAGGATAATTAGTCGATCAGTTTGAGCAAGTCAGTCGATTGGTTCGTCAAGAATAAAATTGTCAATATTTAAGTGTACCGGTCGATCGATTAGGTAAACCAGTTTATTTGTACGCCTGAAATTTACATCTTTATCAGAATTTCAATCTCTTTTCAAAACCAAAATTTTTATATCAACATCATTTTATATATGTTTGAAGGATTTTAGGACGGGGTATTAGAGTGGGTCTAAAGTGTTGCAAGAGTCTATTTGACTCTTGAGGTGATGCAATTTTCAAGTTTGAGAGAGGTTGTACAAGATGTCCTCGTTAGATAAGGGTTGTACATGAGTGATGAATTCCCCTAGACTCGGGCTTAACTCATTTATTATATGAGCCTAGGTTTGGATTCGATTCATTTAACTAAACGACTTAGCCAAATCAAGTTTTTAATGAGTTGAGATGAGGTCATGAGTCTAGGGCTATAAATGAGAGATTGAACTCCCTTTGGCTTGACTAATTTAATAAACGATCTTAAACTAAGGCTTAAGCTCGGTTCATTTAAGTAAATGAAACAAATGAGTTGAATCGAGCTTTTAATGCGAGCCAACTCTGCTCATTCAAGTAACATCTTGTAATATTCTCACATAATGAAGGTGAATCATAGTAATAAAATTGCAATCACAACATTGTGGTATCACAGTGTTGTGGAAGATACTTTATATGTCACGGTTGACATGTATCGGTAGATATATGGGTAAATATCGGTAAATATTGGTGTTATATATGAATTTTTTTCTCTGTCTCACTCTCATATTACTGAAATATTGTATCTGCACCCTTCAAATCTGAGATGGCTCAGCTAATACCCAACGGTGTTGTATGGGTGAATCTCTCAGAGTCAGAGTATGCATGCAATAATTTGGCTGAACTTCATTAAATCTCATCATCTATTTAGCTCATATAATATTATTTTTTTCATCAAATTATTTTACTTACACAACGAAAGGGAAAAATCATCTCCCAACAACTTAATACTCGATATTTGGTATGGTAATGGAAAGGATAAACCCAATATGAACTTGTCATTAATTTTCCCGACATATCAGCAATAATATTTTCTTTAAGTTGACCATGGAAGATATCTTGGCTCTTTTCCCCTGATCTAAGTAGGGATCCTTCTATGTGGAGTAAAACATGTATGCATTTTCATATTGCAGTGATGATGCAAGAGCACTTGTCCTCCCTCTATCTGATTAATGATCATCACTCCTATGGCATTATCCATGTCATGTCATGTTTATGAGTGTATGGATGAGCTTATTTCCTTGTCAGAAGCTTGAAATATTAGTAAAGGATCCAGTATTTTTGGTTCCTTCTTGTGGGATGTGTTCACAGCTGATTTGACTGCTATTGATACTTCAGGTTTTCGAAGCTGACAAACCAAGCACAGTTGATCTCATAAAGTTTTTGTTAAGTTATGCAAGCATTGCTACTGATTCATCAGGAACCTACAACATAAATAACAAAGAACTAGTAGAATCATCTGTTAGAAAGCTCTTCGGTGAGTTAGCGGACATGGTTGGCAGTTCTTCTGGATCAATCTTCTCCAGATCACCGCAGCAACAGAATACTGGAAGACCTGAGCAGACCTCAAGGCCCTTTGGACAAAATATTGAGATGAAAAGGGGTGACTGGATTTGCCCTAGGTTGGTAATAAGAATATGTTATAGCTGAATTCTATCCTTCTGCTAGTTAACTCCTTCCAAATTTCATTTGCTGTCATATTGAGACCTAGGAGTGCCAAGGGCGTTTTTCTAACAAGTTCTGTAACTCTGATGACCAGGTGCAATTTTCACAACTTTGCTAGAAATATGAAATGCCTAGAATGTGAGGAGTCTCGTCCAAAGAGACAGCTGACTGGTGGAGAGTGGGAATGCCCCCAGTAAGCATTTTCAACCTGTCTGTCATTTATCTTGCAAGTTTATTTTTCAAATGAAATTTCACTTTTCTTCTTGTTTCTTCAGGTGCGATTTCCACAATCATGCGAGGAATTCAGTTTGCTTGAGGTGTGACTGCAAGAAAACTGTGGCCGCCCCTGCATACAATTTTAACTCAAACGGTGACCATACTGACTTAGCATCAGCTGAAAATGTAGATAAGGTACAGCGGCGGTCAAGTAAGATATCTCAGCTGGAAAACTCATCTCTGAGCAGCAGCCCAGCAAGTAGCAACTTTGAAGCAGCAAGTAAGGATACGGATTGTATTGAAAACCGGATTTTGGATCAATATAGGACAACGATGCTTTTCTTGATGCGAGTATAGGGGCTGCAATTTTGTGAAAAATAATGCTGTGGTTATGCTTTCACTGTATGAAAACCTAACAATGGTGGTGGTTACTCATGTACTTGTATTTCCTTTTCTTGCAGGTTTAACTGCCGATACATTTCAGAATTCAAAGACTGCTACAGATATGTTCATGTTTAACAATCAAACAGTGGCATCTGAGGTTGGTAAGCAGCAGGGCCGTGTTTCCTCGTACCAGTCAAATCAGATGGATAGTAAAAGGAGAGAACAAGCTGAAAAGTCAGAGGTAAGGTCCAAGAGGGTTGCAGAGCAGCAAAATGACAAGGACCTGTCTGATGAGGGGTTCCCAGAGATTATGCCCATGCGTAAAGGAGAAAACCGTTTTGTTGTCAGCAACAAAAAGGATCGTACGTTTTCTTCTCCATCGTTCAAGAAACGCGGGGCTATGGAGCAAGCAGGCATCAATAGCTATGTTCCCTTTGTCCCTTTCCCTCCAGATTACTTTGCAAAGAAAGACAAACAACCAAATGAGGTGTCTGGTTCAAACAGCATATCCAACGTTGAAATCTCCTCTCTGTCTACATCATCAGACATAGCTTCGGTGGAGCTTGGTGGTGCAAAAAATAATCAGCGTCAGAAAAATCAAGTGCAACCGCTGTCAAATCTGCAGACTGATTCAGTGATCCAAAATTCAGGAGGCCCTGGAGGGGTCATAGCTGATGCAGCTTCTGACATGCACTCTTCTGTTAATTCACGTGTTAACAACCAGGGAAGTGCTGACGAAATCACTAAATTTGCTGTTACAGCTCAGACCAATGTGTCTGGAACACTATCTGGCACCCGGTCTGTTGGAGATCCTTTGAAAGGAAGAAGCTTAGAGGGATCAGCAGTAAAGGATGAACCTGATCCTTTGGACATGTCCGAGGAGGCTAAGGCTGAGAGGTGGTTTCGACGCATCGCTCAGATCAAGGATATTTCGGAACTCAGCCAGATACCTGATGAAGATTTCCCATCCATCATGCCTATGCGGAAGGGTATCAACAGATTTGTTGTCAGCAAGAGGAAAACTCCACTTCAGAGACGGTTAACCTCGTCTCAGTACAGAAGGAACCTTCCTGTTGTTAACTCTGATCCCATTAAGGAGAAAAATGATGCCGATTGACAATTGATAAAGTTTTGCGCAGATTGAGAGGCACAGAAGATAAAATTTTGTATTCACAGTTGAATTTTGATAAGCTTTCAAAGTACACGGTGCACACAATATTTCACATTTGAGTGCATATTTCATCCCCTTGTAGTTGTATCTTGTATGTATCAATCGCTTTTGCAGAGGACAACCGCATTAATTTTTTCATGTAGCCATAGTTTAGGTTTGCTAGACTTAAATGATAAACCAAATGAATTATACTGGGCTTAGACTACTACCTCACCGGACATAGTAGATATCATAATAGCATCAATGGCCTTTTCATTATCATTTTCATCTATGATACATTCTTAAAGGTCTTGATTAATTTTCACTTTATATGCATGCCTACTGAATAATGCGAAATAGTTGAGACTTCTGCTGGCGAATTACATACTGCCTCGGGTTGTCTAACCATTTGCATTCAGTTATCATGTGTTAATGGACGGCAATGCCATGCATTGTAATTTATAAAATGTTCACAGAGGAGTTGTAGCTTCTCTAAAAAAATACAGAGGAGTTGGAGTTGGAGGGAAGGAGTATGCAAAGCTTCTCAAATAAAATAAATAAACTGTACGAAGTACGGAAAAAGCAGGTGAAATTCATTCTGCCCCTGGAAGTTCTCATCTTGCTGAAAAATTGATCCCAAACAATCAATTACTGATCCTTTTATTTTGTAAGACAAAATCCATCAGTCAATCTCAGATATTACTGGCCACTATTACAGCCAATGGGCATCATGAGCCAGAACTATTGACAGACGAGGCTAATTCTGCTAGTTTCTCTCCATCAAGACTGGAGACAAGCTCCATGGGGATAAAGTGTGTCGGAACACTTGAGAGCTCTTCCTGACTAATGTTGTGCAATGACTGTAGTTGTTTTGCTTCGGACTCTGCGGCTTCAGACTCAAGGAGGAGTTTATTAGCCTCTTCTTCATCACCCAGAAGCATAGCAGCTGATCTTTCAGCAGAGGCAGCCCTCGTTGTTAAGTAGAGCCTTTGACATCTGGCCACAGCTACCTCCTTGTCCTTTAACAATACGAAACCTTCACTCTCTTGCATCTTTCTTGTAGTTTCTTCAATTTCTTCCTCCATCTTCCCAAGCTCCGAGGTGGCTTCTTCCATTTTACTTTGTTGATTTTCTTTCTCGGTGCTCAGTGTCCTTGCCTCAGCAGCTATGCGTGCTGCTTCTTTAAAGTTCCTTGCAACTGCAGCAACTTTCTTTTCTGCTTCCAACTCTGGGATCCTTTTGTCTATGAAGAGCATTCTTTGCTTAATAGCTGTAATTTCTTGCTGGATGCTAGATTTTTTTGAGGTAAGTTCCTGGAAAAGTAAGTAATCAATATTAGCATACTGATGGACAAGGATGCATCATGCATGTATGCATACCGTATACAAATGACCTCATATATACATTACATATATTGCAAAATATAAAGGCTACGTTTATTATGATGAGCCAAACTGAATTCTAATGAAATGAAGTAATGATCTGCAATAGTATTTAGATAAATTTTAGGATATATATGGATGAATGCTCTGAAATTATCATAAGTATCTGGTAACTCAAAAGTAATTAAATAAAATGGGGCGCTGAGTGAAGAAAAACACGAGACCCACTAAAATAAACTACGAAAATAAGGCTGCAACAGAGGTGAAGAAAATAATATCATTGAAATAATTTAAGAAAATTAAATATGCTGAGATTCCTCATTAATATAAAATACTCTTTTGAGTTTATCAAACATAGTCATAATCATATACACATCAAAAAATTAATAAAGACTACTTGAATAAAATTAATCAATGCCTACGGCTTAATTTAAAAAAAAAAAGCCTCAAGAAGCAAAGTTCTACTGAAATAATGTAAGTACTTATCTTGTATATATATCCTCTGATTAATCATGTCTACACCATGCTTCAAGAAGGGATGTTTAAAAGATAATGTAAGACGGGCACTCATACCTAGATATATATCATTGCTAAATAAAATAAAATTAACAATCAATAAAGTAATCCATAGGTAAAAGTATATCCTCGCATTGTAAGCGCCGTGTAGTTGCAGCTTCTGGAAAAACCCAAACTTATCGATGTCTCCTCAGAAGCTTAGCGCCTAAATATTAGGCTAACATATGACATCCAAACTGACCAACATGATGATATCTCTTACATTCCTAAGGCTCCGTTTGGGAAATAATCTCAAGAAACGAAATGAAGCTAGGATAGTTTTCATTTTTATCAAAAAGTTATGGGTTACTGATGAAATGAAGTAATAATGAGAACCTAGTTGCCAAATGGAGGCCAACCCCAGAATAGGAGAAATTCCCTCAACATCTGAAGATGCAATCAAAGAAACATATGATCCCTCCACCCTTGCCAAGAAGATGCCTAATACTGATTTCACGACTCAGCAGCATAATAGAACCTTAAAATGCAAGATCATGGTGCTGAATGGCAGATGTTGATTTTCAGGCATCAGAAACCATGTACTGTTCATCGTGGTATAATTTTTTCTCAGTTCCATCTGCCGGTTGAATTTGAAGCATCAGCAAAACCTATACCTTTGCCACTGACATGGATGTGTTTTAGAATCAGCTAGCAAAATAATAATTGGTAGATTAGGATTCCAGGGATGGAAGAACACTCTCACTTTTTATAAAATGCAAGCTAATGATCAAGAACCCTGTTGCATAGTACATAGATAACAGAAAGGGTCAGGGAATAGTAGTATCCACAGAAAAATAAGCACTACATCTATTTATAGTTGATGACTCTCTGGACAAGATCCTATGCGGATAGTTCTAACTGCTAGATTACCTCCTGGAGGTGGCTGATGGCCTTCAACAGATTAAGGACAGCTTAGGCAAAACCACCCAAAAGAAAAGGTAAAACTAGCAAAGCACACGTTCATAGCAGCAATAAATACATATTCAAGCAGACCAGCAATTGTGTGCCAAAATGAATGTTATCAGACAGACTAAGACACCATATGGCATATGCCGGCCAAAATAAGTAGCTAACAATTTATTTCAGTTGATGTGACTCGTTACCTCTTAAAATTTTAAAACTATCATTACCTTTTATCATAATTTCCATTAAAGTATACTTTAAATAATAAAATAAGAGCAAACCACATATCCCAAAGTGCCAATATACATTTTATTTCATTTCAGTCGAATAGATTAATTTCCCATACGGTGCACAACTTATACTCCCATTTAGTTGGCACCATTTTCAGGGTTATAGCAGCCCAAAGATTTATAGTTAAGAGTAAAACTGTTCGCAGATTTCTCAACCTAGCTTCGGATGATGAACTCTACAAGTACCCATGTGGTAAAAGAGTTGGTTAGGATATGACGTGTATCTCAAGTCCCTCCCTTTTCTGCGGTGGTGACTTCTGTTTGTCAAAATTCTAATACGTATTTTATCATTTCTTTTATGCATTGTCCAACAACCATAAATGAATTGAGCTGGAATATCTTCTCTCTCCTACCCATTTTTCTTAATCTTTCTACAGCACTCTCTTCTCCCTGTTTTGAAATTCTTCTCCCTCTCTTCTGCCTGGAATGTTCTCCTCTGATCTCTGGCTAAGTTTCCTTCTTCACGATCTGAGGCCACCAATTACTCCTCTCTTCCTGTCTGCTTTTAAACCAAACCATCTCATCTCCTTATTCAGCTTTTGACAAGAACTTCTCCTTCCTTTCTGAAGCCAAATTTTGGGGTTTCTTCCTTTTTAAGATTGATTTTGAGTTTATACTTTCATTTGATTTTCTAACTTTTGGTATGTCTCCAATTAAGTTTAATGCATTTCATTCACTTGAAGGCGTGTTGACTGTAAATTTGATTATAATAAGACTTCTCCATAAGTATGTTTTGTCTTTGCGATTAGTGAAATCTAAAGGCTAATTTTTGCCTTCAAATTCAGTATAATGTCAAACACGAAACGTAATTCCATTTTGCCTTACCGATTACATTTCAAGATCCCGCAAAATTTATTTAGCGACAACCTGCCCCCTGCCCCCTACCACATAGAGTACTAGGCAAACTCCATGCAAGTTAAAGTGTGGGATCCTCTATGATGTATAAGACTATAGGACACTAACTCTTCAGTCCCTGGCACTCAACACAAAATGAAAAGGATATAAATCAGAATTTGGACCATGATATTACAATGATTTTGTTAAGAACATTTTAAGAATTAAAGCCAGATGTAAATGCACAAGGACCTTGGAGAAATAGTCCAAAAGAATTTCACGACACCAAAAATCTGGCTGCATCCCTCCACTCGTACGCGTGAGTGCATGTTCAAAAGACATATGAACTCATGAGAACTGAAGTAAGGACACCAAAAAATAAGAAAGCAATAGGCTTAGCTTAGGTCAAAAATAAAAAAGCTAGGAAAAGTCTGACCTGTATAGAAGCCCTTGCAGAAGAAATTTTCAGCTTAAGTATTTCAATATCAGCCAAGATATTCTCCTCAGTCCTAGCAAGACTTTCCTTTTCTTCTCTAGACTCCGAGACTAAAAGCAGTAAGCTCTTTCTTAGTGCAAGATTTTCGAGATAAGTTTTTGCTTCCTTATCAGAAGCTTCAGCAAGTCGTCTCAATTCAGCTCCCCTATCTTTTTCCTGGGACATATGGTCATCGATTTCCAATTTTCTTTTAAATAATGTTTCCCGCTCTGCTTCCATCTGAGAAAGGGTAGATTGCAACTTCAGAAATTTGGCATCAATCCCTGATTGCTTCTCATCAAAGCCAGAGACAACATCAGCAATTTTCTTGTCAACTGAATCAATCTTAGAATTATTTTCTGCTATTTCTGCTTCCTTTGCTTGCACTAAGCACAGTAGTCTCTGTAGCTCCTCTGTCAGCACTTTCTTCTTTTTATTAAGTTCTTCTTTCTCTCTTACATCATTTTCAACCAAATGCAGGATAGAAGTATTCAGTGTTGAGCGAGCTTCGTTGACTAAATGAGATTCAATCTCTAATTCAATCTTATTGAACTCTAAGGCTTCAATTGCAGAGAACCATTCATCCATTTCTCTAGTAGAATTTACTTCCAAATTCTTGAAGACAAGATCTGCAGTTCTCATGGCATTCTGGCCAAGAGATAATAAGCAACACTTCAGATAAAATGGCTTAACTATATGCAAGACAAGGTAGAATTCATCCATAACAAGAGCATAAAGAGCCTTTATTTAATGTTTGACAAGGTCAGCAATGCTCTCTTTAGTATTTATGGCCTCATCCTCCCACCTTCTATAGTTACGGCCCTTCTTGCAGTCATTACTCATTCTATTACTCTTTTCTGTTTACCATTGACCATTTTGATTATATTCAATTTCCCTTTTATATTTTCTTTTCTTCTTTCCCATCACTATTAGTGAAAAAAAAAATCTTCTCTTCTCATTCCTTTGTTAAACAAAGATTATTTTAGCCCCTAAGGTTTTCCTTATCACGTGTTATTTTTTTCCTCTATTTTTGGGCAGTGTAAAAGTATCTAACTCAATGAAGGACCATACACAAAGTTGATGCTCTTGTTAAAGCAGATCCATTTTTTGTGATTAACGATTATTCAACCTATAGTTCAATAAAAGTTTGTGTATTGATACAATTTTAATTGTTATTTATTGTAAGCCAATTCAGATATTGCATGCTCTTTGTTGATTGACAATCTTCACACTGATACAATATTTTTCATTCTACAAATATTCAAGTTTTTTTAATCATTTTAATTTATCAGTATATTTATCAAAAATAAAATAATCTGTATCATATCAACATAACCATGCCCCTTCCTCAATGCAAAACCTAGATCCATCCATCATGAGTAAAGAGTATCAAATATTTTGCTTATGTAAAACCAATAGCTACCTTCACTTTAAAAATGAGGCTTACAAATGTGAAAGATACTTCAACAGTGGATAAGTCAGATAAGAAGATAAGCATTAACAAGGGAAACTACACAACTCAAATTTAAACGAGTAGTGAGATATATATCTGACCACATGCCATTGATGAGGACTCTTTGCTGTATATGTTAATAAAAAGTGTTCAACATCAAGAACTTTCCCCAAGCACATTGAAAAATAGAAATGTGATCTTCAACTGTAAAAAGAGAATAGAGAAAAGAAACTGCCATAAAAAACTGAAGCAAAACAAAAATATCATGTCCTTTCATAAGCTATAAGTGGCAAAATTCTTGCTTCTATAATTTTAACCATTTAGTAAGCTCTAAATTTGTTTAGGCAGATAACAACATTTTACTCCAAAATATGATTTTCTAAATCATATACTGCATATCATCAGGGAAGGGAACTTTACATGGAAAAGTTTTCTTACCAACCAAATAAGCATTCAATTTCACTGAATACATTAGTTGTAAGTTACATCCATTTTTGTGCATGTGCATGCAAGAAGAGAAAGTTTATTTATGCATACCACGGAGAAACCTTGCAACAAGGACACAGACTCATCTTCCACTGCTATTTGACGCTCCAGAGATTCCTGCATTTGAGAATCTGTGGCATAACATTCTGCTTCAGCATCTCTGAGCACATTTAGCAAGTGTGTTTTCTCCTTTTCAGCAGCAGCAAGGCTCTCACTAAGAGTTTCTGCTGTTTCAAAATCTTCAGCCTCACATGCAGCCTCCAGCTGTTTTTCAAGTTCCTGATACCTCAGAGATGCTTGATCAACATTCTCAGCAACTTTTCGTCTTATGCTTCTGGATTCCTTCCTTGCTGCTGATATGGAAGATACCATTTCCCGGACCTCACTCAGCTTCTTAGAGATGTCAACCTTGATCTGCTCATAATTTTCCTCAAACAACTCAGATTTTTTATATTCGTCCTGCTCCGGTTTTTGTTGATGACATTCTTCTGAAACTCCAGCAGCGAGTGAGACAGCATCGCTATCTCTTACAGCCTTCAGAACAGTAAATTCATTAGCCTGCCCATGCAAATTCACTTGCTTGTCTTTGGAATTAACATCAACAACCTCACTCTCTGGTGGAGATTCATGAGAATTTACTTGTTTGCTCTCGCAAGCATCAGCAGTCAAAGTGGTGGTAGAAGTGACACATGAATCTTCTTTCTCTTCTCCTCGTGTGTCCAACTCCATTTGCAATGTGATAGGGGATGTGGTCGAAACTATTCCAGTAGTAGGTAATACTTGTGAAGAATTTGAAGGGTGATCATCAGAAAACTGAGCATCCCTTCCGTAACCAATCTTTAAACCAGACCTCTTCTTCCTTCTAGAAATTTGCCGAGAAATGGAAGCACCTGTTGTTGCTTTATTTTCTGTTCCCATAATACTAGCTTCCACTGTTTCGGTGGGATCATCTGGCTTACACTGCATTTCAGTAGATTCAGCTCGGGAGGGAGTGATGACTGTGAGATCAGAGAATAGATTTTCATCAAGGGGCTGGGACGAAGATAATGATGTTGATGTCATTGTAGCACCATCATCTTTTACCATAGAAGCCTGATCTCCAGAAACATCAGCACTGTCATCATCCACCATTTCAGATGGAGTAAACAGAACCATTCCTTCAAACAAGGAACCCATATCATCATTTTCCTGAATTTCCATTCCCACTTATCTGCCCACTCAGTCAGTAATAGCTGTTCAATGTAACTTAGTGCATTTCAGCGTAAACCAACTCACAACTTGAGAAGCTATACGCATGTGAATAACAGGTCAACAGTTCCCCGGATGGCCTATAAAACGACATGAACCAGACTTTAGGGAATGCAATATAAGAGACGTGAATACGTAAAGCAAACAACATCTAACTTTGAACACGGTTTAGAAAAAATCTTACTCTCTTGTTTGGCAAGTAAAAGGAACGAATGGTTCAGACATTTGCAGAAATATCCCTATTTCCCTTTTCTTAGAGAGAGAGGGGGGAAAGGAGAGAGTACATGTTCCAACTATCCGACTTGTAAAAAACTGGAAAAAGAATAATCTAAAGCAATTTATTTTAGGCCAAAGCTAACATCCATCTCACTCCATCCTTACGCCTCTGTCTGGCATCGTTTTATTTAAATAAGTAAAGTCGTTTTGAGCAGATAGTTCCATCAGAACAACGAGAATTTCATGGAGGATAGCTACTACTGTACAAATTGCAATAAATTCTAAGCAAAACGGTATGACAACAACAACAACCACACAGCTGTTGGAAAGAAGGAACGAAAACAAACGCCGGCGAGCTCCATTTCTGATGTGAAATCTGAGAAAGAAGAATGAATGATCCAGATTCAATCTTTGGGCTACTTAATTGACGATAACAAAACTACAAAGTGAATTATAATAACCCGGACAGAATCTAATTGATATGTGAGCTTCTTTTGGTTCAAGGACCAGCGAAATCGCATCAGAGATGAGCAGATTTTGGCAGTCAGATTGCAGCATGAATCAATATAAGATGAGTTCATTGGTGATCCTGAACTCACTTCACAATTTTCAGTTGTCTATAGCAGTGAGAAGAACCTACCTCGTCGTATGGACGGATGAACTATAGAATACGAAAGATGGCATAAGACGTCTGCCAATAGGTGATTAATTTCTTGATTTCTTCACCTACCACAAAGAGAGTCGCACAATTCTACGAATCATACAGCATCAACATCAACGTCTCCCGCCCAATCGCAGTTACCAGATTGTTACAGCTTTTAGAGATTGATTCATACACTGAAGCGTTGGTGGTGAGTTTGCTGGCACAAGGCACAGGAGGAGAGTGGAGACTATCGAGAGACGCTTTTCGAAGACTTCGGCTGGGCCAATATTATTCGGGGAAATTCTAGTTTATGTTTTAATTTGGTTGCTCTTATAAACATTTTTTCTATAAATTTTATGTAAGATAATAATAGTTTGTCTGCCTTTATGATATGTCGAAGGCTCCATCGTCTCATTTTATTTTTAAGACTATTATATTAAATAATTCCACGTAAAAAAACTAGTTTCTCTTTGTGGTAATAAGTATTTTTTTATTAGAAAAATTAAATAATTAAAACTTTATAAATTTGAAAATCTAAAAATTCCAAAAGAAATATGAGGTGCATTTTATTATTAAAAATAATATTATTTTCTTATAAATATTTTTTTAAAATATAATATTCTAATTTTATCCAACATATATTATATTTTTTGAGAATTTTGTAAAAATATACTTCCTTTTGTATATATTTTCCAATTGAATTTTTTTGGTAATTAATAAAAATTTTATTACCAAAATAGAGAGCCGAAAAACAGTGTATGAAAACTATAAAATCACAAAGGGTATACCCCTAACCAAATTACACTATCCATTTATCAAGCCTCCCTATGTAGTTCTTGATATGCACATTTAATATATCATTAAAATGAACAAACATTCCAATAATAAGTTATTTTATAGTAGTTCTTGGATTCCTCTGTAGTAATTGGAAAACAATTATATTTCTATTGATCCATATATGGTAGAGAAACGCATTGAAAACATCCCTCCACACGACCTTCTTTCATTTCCCTTTTGTCTTTCTGACCAGCCAATCAAAGCAACTCTGCTAATTTGTAAAATTCCCTTGCATTTTCAACTATCTTAGAGTATAATTTCAGAGAATACTTGCACCTGGACAGTGAGTAAAAAGATGGTTGAAATCCTCTTCTTCATTTCTACGTACATCACATAAGCTATCCATAGTGATTCCCCATTTATACAATTTTGATTTAACAAAAAGTGCATTATGGCAGATCAGCCATACTAAGAATTTATGTTTCTCCAGACTTCTATGCTTCCAAACAAAAGAACTCCATTCAACTTTTGCCTTGAAATTCTAAGGGCCTGATTTACCAAATTGGAAATCAATTTTCTAGAAATACAACACTGGCCACAACAGGTTAGGATATGATTTTAGACTCTTAGCAGATGTTTGAAAATCCAAGAAAACTCAGGTTTCTATTTAAAATTATTATTATTAATAATTTCATTATTATTATTATTATTATTATTATTGATAATAATATTAATATGCATATTTCTTTTAATCATAATAATAATATAATTAATATTTTCTTAAGTTTATTAATATTTATCAATACTAATATTAATAAAATAATATAATGATACTATTGTTAATATAATTAATAATATTGTTTATATTATTATTATTATTATTAACATTAATAGTCATAATATTAACATTTTTATTAATTTTAATTAATTTATATTGATATTAATATTTATAAAATAATAATATGATAATTAATAATATTAACATTAATAATAATATTTTTTTTTCGATAAGTAAGAAGCTTTATTACTATCGAAATGAAAGAATTACAACCAAACCTTAACTGACAATACTATCAACGAATGATAACCACCTAGCATATTTAGCATACATGCTTTGGTGGACCATTATCCTAGATACATTCATAATAATAACTTTTAAAATAGTGGAGTTTTGTCTAGACTGATTCTCAAACAATCTAAGCTTCCTCTCATGCTAAATAGTAGCAATGTAAGAAATAAACAAAGTCCCTAACACATGCTTTTTGCTAGAATTTTGTCTAGATTTAGTAAGAAATAATAACATTGTTATTAATATTGATTAGTAATTAGTAAGAATAATACTTAGAAAGTTAATAATATTCTCATCATGAATGTTAATATTGTAAGTAGTAGTAGTAATAATAATAGTATTGTTATTATTACTATTATAATTTCATGAATATTAATAATAGCTTTATTATTAATGATAATATTTCATATTTGTTAATAGTTCTAATAATCATTATTATGATAATAATAATAATAATAATGTTATTAATATTAAAATAATAATAATAATAATTATTATTATTATTTATGTTAATGACAAGAATAATGATAATGTTATTATTCACAATATGAATATTATTATTACTTATATATATATATATATATATATATATATATATATATATATATATATATATATATATATATATATATATCATATTATTACTACTATATATAACAATAGTTTTTTAATAATTTTTTATAATAAAAATATTAACTATTAATATTGATAATAATATTAATATCATTATTATTATAATTGACATTATTATAATTAATAATAATAATAATAATAGTATTATTATCATAACTATTTTAAATATTAACATATTGATATTATAAATTGTAATATTAATATTATTTTTATTTTTTATCATTATTGTTAATAATAAAAATATCATTAGTATTATAAATAATATTGGTAGTAATAATAATAATAATAATAATAATCATCATCATCATAGCCACCATCATCCTTCAATGTAAAAGAAAATTAGTATCTTTTTAAATTTTTTAAATTAGAAAGTCATTTTATAATATTAATAAATTAATAAATTATTCTAATTTTCCATGCATAACTATTTTTTATTTTTTATTTTCCATAAAAAACCAAATGTGGAAAACAAAAACTTATTGTCCCAAATTAAACTCGCCCATAACTTTAAAAAAATTCTCAAAATTCTAAAAAAAAATTAAAATTTCCAAATATTATTAACTATTATGAAATATTATTATTATTATTTGAAAAAAAAACTAAATTGGGGTTAAAATTCTAAAAATGTTACAACAATTTCTTAAAACTAAAAAAAATGTGTAAATTTTATAAAATTGTCCTAGAAATACTTAAAAAAGTGTTCCATAAAATCCAAAACTTTTTAGAATTTCTAAGTTTCACAAGATACTCTTAATATAGTAATTATAATTTCTTTAAAATTACTAAATACCCATAAGGTATGCTTTCTGTTATTTTTGAAAGATTCTTGATAATAAAAAAAATCCAATTTTACAAAAATTATAGTTTTAAATGAAAATTTGTTAATTTTTATGAACATATAGTATTATATGAATTTAAGAATATTTCAAATATTATTATTTATTATCTTATCTTATCTTATAGTTTTAAGAATTATGATTTAAATCAAAATTTTGAACTTTTCACAGCAATTTGGTATAATAAAACTTTGGAATGTGGGTGAGGATTATTGAAAAATTTAAGTTTCATCTAGATATTCTATTAATTTAAGAGTATTTATGAATTTTTAAGGCATAAATATTTTATCAAAATTTAGAAAGTTATTTTTTTAATAAAATTTTAGAGCTTTTTCAATATATATATATGTATGTATGTATGTTTGTATTTTTGAAATTTTACATAAACTCTTAGGGTAAATTTAGTAAATTATGAAATTAGAAATTTTAAGCTTGTTTTCACCATTTTAAATCTTTAGATATTACTATAGTTATTTTTTAAATAATTTGAACATCTTTATAAGTATTTAAAAATATTTTTAATATGTTTTACAATATAAAGGATAGTTACACGCATATTTTTTATAAAAAAAAAAAGAAGAAGAAAGAAAAGTAATTTCATTAATGAACTTGAGAATTGCATTATAACCAATAAAACTTATCAAGATTGAGTTAGAAATTATTGTTGTATAGGATAAACTACTATAGAGACTAGGTGTTAGCCCTTGTTTGAGTTGGTTTGTTTGTGTGTTGTTGTATCCCATTAAGGCCCTAGTATACTCTATAGGTGACCTATAAGCCTGGTAGGGGGTATCAATACTTAAAGATTAGGTGACTAAGGTTGGAGGATATTGCGTTGCCTTTGTGTACTAGTATGACTAGGCATACCGCTATGTCCCTAGGTTATAGAGTAAAGGTATTGTGTCACCTTTAGGTTCTAGTATGATCTGATGTACCTCAACGTCCCTAGGTTAATTGTATCCCCTTCGAGTAATTAAAAATGCAAGTAACTATTGTGTAAGAAAATAAAAAGGATTTGATTTGGATTTGTTAGCTTGATAGCTGCCTTAGTGCTTTACCTTTTGTAGTTGGTATTGCTTTGAATTATGAGTTTGGTAGTTGCCTCGGTACCCTGCCTTTTGTAGTTGGAATTGTTTTGGATTTTGGGTTTGGTAGTTACCTCAGTGCTCTACCTTCATATTTGAAATTGATTTGATTGGTCAGATATGGCTAATGTGTACATTGCGATGACGTTAATTGACTTGTATGATTGACCATTGAGCACGAGTTTATGATGTTATATACATTATCCAATGATTATTACCTATTGTTATAGCTTGTGATTTTTGTTTGAGCATGATTTTTTTGGAGAATTGTGTGATTATGTGCAATGTGAATATGTTACCTCTTGCGAGGTATTGTGATTTATTTAGTACGAGAAAGTCATATTGATAATACTTCTGTAGATGATTGATGAAGGGTATAGAGTGGCTCCAGGCATATTATAGTGATAATGAAGATAGCCCTTGGGAAGATATCTCATTCTTGGAATAGATTTATGGGTATAAAAGTTAGGGTAAACTGGTATTATACCTGCAGGTACTAGTTTTTGGTTGTATCAATTTTTCTTTGGACTCTTATGTCCCTTGCTATATTTTAATAAATGATGTTGTACAGAGAGTATTATCTGTAAAATCTATTTATGCATTGTCTCTTGTTTATACTGTTCTATTTTGGTTATGTTTTGTTTAAAGCCTTAGGATTTAGCATAAGAAAGATGAGGGAATTATACTTTTGCTAAGTATGGTGATAATACCCAGTAATTCGATAATTGATGCTTCCACAAAACAAAATTTTAAGTAGTAAATTTGGGGTGTCACAATAAGACTTGCATATTATGTGATGTTTTTATAATTTAATGTTAGCTTTTTTTATATAATTTAATGTTAGTTTTTTTTCCTAGACATGATATGGTAGGTTTTAGAGCTTATTTATGAGTTATATCACAAAAGCATGATTTTATGCGAGATTATGAAATGATGTGGTATGTTTTTATGTTTTGGGCCTTACTAGGTGCTGTCATGGTATCTTAAGTATGTTGGTGTGATTTTTTATTTAGGTAAGTTGTACATGAATAGATTTGAATATGATTAAGTATTATTGTTGTGAATGCATTGACGTTGAAAAAGTGGTAATGTTCATGACTTGTGGAACCTTTGTGTGACTTTTGGGTGATTCTCGGTCTTAAGGGCACTGTCAATTTATATGTTTTCATGTGAAAGAAGCATATTATTGTGATCCTTAAGGTTTTTATATTAAATTTGTAACTTCCCTAAGTTTATAACTTAAAAAATATTTTAGAGGAAGTAAGTATACAAAATATCGGGTATTACACTGCAACCAGCATAGAAATATGCATGACCAACACATAACCCATGTTAATTATAAGGCCAGAATATCTTAGACACAAATATTAGGCATGGTCAACACCTAATACAGGGTCAAGGAAAAACTAACAGAAACTAACAAGAACAAAATATAGACTTTAAATACATTATGTTAAAGAGGTTACAACACTTGATGCCTCAAAGAGGAACAACAAGAATAACAAAAATACAATCAGAATAGGGCACTAGATAGTCCTAAATAGACACTTTAACCCAACCTAAGTTGTTACCACAATTAACAAAACATGTAAGGTTAAAACTTATCATTGAATAAACATGGGATTATCAAATAGAACCCACCAATACATTAATACTGAGTAAACCTGCTACACAACACTAATCATACAAATGTCACATGGAGCACATAGAAGGTATCACGAGAGAACCATGGCATGAATAAATCAAGAACAAATACAACAACGAGATAAAATAAAACATGCAAAGATGTTAAAAATCACCAAATTCACATGCTTGCAATACAATTATGCTTGATCATATTCCAAACTTGAAAAACCAAATCATACCAGGGTGTTCCACAAAGGGAAGACACCAAAACCAACTTAACAAGTTCCTTAACAATCAAATCATATATCATAAAACATTAGGATAGTGCACTAAGACACTACCAACCAACCATATCAAAATTTATAAATGCTATAGGTAGGGTATGAAGAAAAATTCTATGGGTAGGGCATAACTGCAAATACCGAACCACAAGTAGGGCACGTATGCAACAATTAAACCATAAATAGGGCAAGAAGGCAACTACCAAATCAGCTATCCAATTTAATTATAATAATCAAACAATTACTCTTTCAATTGTAATTACTCAAGTGGATATTATATCAACTCAAAAATACTAAGGTACTCCAATCATACTAGCGCACAAAAAGAAGCACAATATCTTACTGACTATCAACCCAAAGACACTAAGGTATTCTGGTAACACCAGCACAAGAAGAAAATACAATACCATACCAAAAAAGATATATGATTCATAATTATAGATACCCTCTAAGAATTCTAAAGAATAAAAGTAATATATAGAGATTAACTGGGGAATTAAGACACCCAACAAATCCGGACCAAATCAAGGACTAAACCTCTTCTTTAGGGTAGCTGCCCCTATAAATCCACCATTCTCAATCTTGATGTCTATCACTTTAAATATTAATATATTAATAAGGTGATCATAAATATTACACAATACACAATAATTCTAATTCCATACGTAACAAAATTTCATTTATCTCCAATTATTCAAGCCAAACTAGAGGTTAATGACCCAAGCTAAAAGTTAAAGTAAACTCCAAGGTTAAAAAAATAATTAACTAAGGCCAACCTATGTCCAATTATTCATACTTAAGTATATCTTAGTAAAAAATGACCAAAATGCCCTTAAAGGTTATTTACTCATTAAATTTCCATTTTAACACCAAATGTTATTAAAATTGAATGAAATTTATGGCATAGCTAATAATGTTAAAATAAATACATTCAAATAAAAATTATAGTTCTAGAAATTTTTAGAAGTAACAAAATTATCATTTTCCCCTAAAATACACTTAAGTCGATTTAGCACATAATACCCTCATCATGCATATATAGCACTACATATTTCACATGTTTTTCATGATCAACATAATATAACATATCTACACATATATGATGGAGAATTTTAGATTTTATGTAAAATGCCAAAAATATCCCTAGGGCATAATTATTCAAAACTAAGCATATACATGCTCAGATCTCAACATATCATATGACAAACTTTAAGTAAAATATGTGACGAATATAATGGTAAGTTAAAAGATGAGAGAATGTTCAAAAAAGATAATAATTCATTTGGTTAAGCCACCCTCACAAAACATGCATTTATATTTTTTAACATTCAATCCTATTATCGCATGATATTATATATATATATATTCAAAATACACAGTCTAGCATGCTATCACATACGTTAACATGATTACATACTTAGAGAAAACGAAGGAAATACTTGGTAAATGCATGTTTTTATACGATTACAAGGAAGCATAAATTACATTTAATAATAACATATGAAACCCTAAAAATGTAATCACATGATTTTTACACATTTAGTAGGGTTTATCTCCTTCTAATAAAAATAGCAACAATAATAAGAAAAAAAAAGAGAGCCATCAAATGCTCTAGTTACAAGGAAAAAAGAGCCACCAAATGCTCTAGTTACAAGGCTAAATTCCTTATCCTTAAAACATAAAATCCCTAAATTATAAATTCAACACAAAATAAATAACAAGATAAAAATAACAACAAAGAAAAAATAAAAATAAAGGGAAACCATACCTAACTAGAGGTTGGCACACCACAAGAGAGAAAGGGAGAAGACAAATTTTCAATTTGCTCCCAAATATAGCATGCTTATATTTAACAAAATAAATAAAATAAGGCTAGATAAGGGATTAAGGGAAGAATAACCAACAAAGATAATGGAGACAAGACATATGAAGGGTTTGATTCCTAGATCTTGAATAACAAGAGGGTATCTCTCAACACTTAGGTAAAACTAAAGAAAAATGGAGGAGATATGAGAGGAATCTTACACAAATTGGTTAAATAATGAAAATAAAAAGTGAAATGGATTATTAGGGATGGCTACAGGGGTGGTCTCAACAATGATCAATTTTCCATTCCTGACTAGATCCCCGATCTATTTTCCATCCCCTGTTTATTCTTTAGCATTGAAACCCAACCCGATCCTCAAGCATATCCACGATACCCCATCATATTTTTTATAATATACTTTAATATATGTATATACATATTATTTAGGGTGGATTCAGGGATGGGGACCCTAAACCTATCCCAACCTCATTCTTGAATAAATTCCTAATAAGAATTCCAAAATCATAACAAGGAATTCTCAACAGGGCCCCAAACCCACAAGGAAAATTCCATCCCTAGGCATCAGGGATGGAAAGTCTCTTCATGGGTTTGGGCCCCCATTGGGTATTTGCTATTTGGGTTTGAGTTTAGGTTTGGGGGAAAAGTTCACGGTTTAGGGATTCTTATTGAGGATTTTTTAGGGTAAGTTTGGGGTCATCATCCTCAAACTCGCCCTGAATAAATTATATATATATTATAATTTTTTATATATAATATAAATTAAAACTATATTATCAAAAATAGGAATAGGTATCAAGGATAGGGCTGGGTTTTAGGCATGGCTGTAAATGAGCTGAGCCAGTTCAGTATTCGGCTCGGCTCGGATCATTAAAAGCTCGGTTTGGCTCATTTGTTTAGTTAAACTAGCCGAGTCCAAACATAATTTTAGGCTCGTTTAGTTAAATGAACCGAGCCCAAGCCTAAGGGTATTCGGTTTGGCTCGGCTCGTTTACAGCCCTATTTCAGGTAAGGTTTCAAAGTCAGGAAATGAATTAGGGATGAGGAATAGATTAGGGATCAGGTTGGGGATTTTCTTATAAGAAAAAATTAAGGTTCTAGACAACTTTAGAGATTATTTTATTTATTTGGTTTGAGGATGGGGTCCCCATCCTTACCCTACCCCATTGTCATCCCTAAGGGGTATATAGGGGTGGTGTTTGTAAAAAATTAGCAAGGAAGAGAGAGAAGAGAGCTAAGCCAATGTTGCCTCTTCAACACATGAATAAAAGGCTGAGTGTATGTATAAGGTGGAAGAAAGCGGGTGAGAGGTAATTATGGATAAGATCTTGAGCAAATGCAAGGGAATAAACAATGATATTATTCTAATATGAGGGAAGGTCATCAAGGACAAAAGTAGGGCTTATAGAAATAAAACAGAATAAAAAATGCACAAAAAATCAACTTCGATCAACCGTATAACGCCTTGGTGCCACCTGCTCTATCTCAACGCCCGATCATCCAAACCACAAGTTTTGGTAGAACACCTAACACCAAAACCCTAATCTTTTATTTTTAAACTAGTTAACCTAATACATCTTCTAGTCCAACCTAACAATACACAATCAACACTTCTAACACATATTATTCGAATATTATTTATATTATCTAATTCACATAACATCCCAGGTTGTAAATATGTTCTTAATTAGGGTTTATAGGAAATGGGGTATTACAAAATTTCATTCATAATGTTTTATGGTTTGATTGAGTGTGGAATAAGTTATGTTGATAAGAAGTTTTTGAGGCGTTTAGGTGACAAAAGAGTATTATGGTCATTTTGTGATAATTATGGTACCTTGGCATTACATAACTATTTTAGGGTTGAAAATATGATAAGCGTGTTATAAGTATAGTTTGGGTTAATTATGTTTAATATAAGTGTAATACGTTAAATTTAACTTAATCCTAATTTTGAATAATTAATATTTTAATCTTACCAATAATTTTTAAACTAATTCTAATACAACCCTAAAATTCTTTTCATTTCCCCCTTTTCCCTTTTCTTTCTTCTTTTATTTATCCCATTTCTTCTTCTCCTTCCCTGATCTTCTTCTTCTTCTTCCTCTCCCACATGAATACTCTTTTTCGTTGATCCTTTTCCTTTGGTTGTGCCTCCAACCATATCCTACCTGTTCTAAAACCACCATCACCTCCATCAACTCCTAGTATATGCCATATAAAAATTCCACCCTAATCCCCTCCAATCATGCAATCTTCCCATACACCCTCATGCCTCACTCTCAGCCACTCACAAATTTGCACATCACTACCAACTCAACTTTAAATACTCATCCATTATATATATTAACCTTATTAACGCTTCACCAAACTTTCCCTAACTCTTTCTCTATCTTTAATTTTTTCCATGTCGTCCCCTTCATTTTCTGGCATTTTCTTGTAGTGAAGCTTTGCGTAACTCATTTAAACTCACACTACACCACCTTTGTTGCATAAAAATACCATACTATTCAACCCTAAATGCATGAGAATCTCACTCAACACACTTCATAGTCGTGTCAACAACTCATGCAACATACACCCAAGCCATGTCCACATCTCACATAAACCACCCTATCAACGCCAACCTACCCCTACCTACATGATTTCTCCATGCAACCCAACCCCATTGGCTTGAGAATCTTACGCATTACCCCCTTAGTTGCATCACTTCCTCATACAAATACCCCTTGGTTGTGCCACACCCCACACAACCAACTCCACTTGTGCCACACTTTCCCAAAACTTTGAACTTATTTGTTTGCTTTAGTTCTTACTCCATGTCCATCCTCATTTGACTTGTATTTTATTTGAATGATATCTTAAGTTCTAACTATGCATTATTCTTGATTTTAGGTGATTTTTTGGTAGTTTCAGATGAGAATTCTTAGGATTTTACTTACTCAGAGACCGTTGCCAATTAAGTAAAGATACATGTTGTAGTTAGGGTTTTGAATGTTATGTGTAAATTTGTGTGTAATCTCATGTTTGTACTATTATATTTCATAATTCATGTTGATAATGTCATTGTGTGTAATATCATGTTGGTATTATTATATTTCATAATTCATGTTGATAATATCATTGTATGATAATGTGGCATCATACTATGGAAATTGAGTATTATGAAAAAGTATGAGCTAATTTAAAATTCTTGTGATAAGTCTTCTCTTGAAATCTTAATTGTGGTAGTATGATATAAGGCATTGATAAAGTAAGGAAAGTGGGAAATGAATATGGCAAAGTGGTATGGTGATGTAATAAATTGGAATTTGGAAATAAATGATGTCGGACTTATAGGGTTTTGTGGAAATTTGGGTGTTGTGGCTACTTTAGGGGTATTTGGGACATTTTATGATAATGTGTAAAATTATTATAGCATGATAATTATTTAAGGTTTTATAAACTAACTTATAGTTAATATGGTCGAATGGTGGTTGAGTAGAACACGAATTATAAAAAAAAGGAGGTTGAGGTATTAAGGTAAAATATGCTAAGTATGCCATGCGTAATACTTGAAGTAATTATGAATAGCATAAGTTTAATAAAATAAGAAAATAACGTAAAGTGGGAATAGTAGTTCTAGAAACAGGCTCGTTATTATATGTGTGAGATGTTAGAGTTAAACCTTGATTTTAGATATATTTTTAATAATTATATTTTAATATGGTGTACTAAATTTATTCAGTAGATGAATCTTATGGGAGAAGTTATTCTTATCTTATAAAATTGAGTTTTGTAGGGGAGTTGTGGTGTTTTTCCTTAAATAATGTCTCAAATTGTCTTGCAATTGGGTCGTGTGTGCCTTATATATTTACGCTAAGAATGTTTAATGTGCCTTACATATTTATGTTAAGTCATAATGATGACATCAAGATAAAAAAACAATTCAATAGTGCATTACTTACTTAAAGTAAAGTTTCATGTGAGTTAGGATTAAGGTTTTTAGTCCGTTCCATCAGATAAGAATAGTGGTCGAAAGTGTTTTGTCCTAGGAAGTGTTTTAGACTATTTCACAGGTTTAATAATAGTAGCTAGGAGCATATTGCCCTATGAGGCATTGAGACCATTATGCTAGCTTAATAATGGTGGATAGACACTTTTTTTCTTAGGAGGTATTTTAATTCATTCCACCTAGTTAAGATTAGTGGGGTATCCGAACTCAACATAATTAAGTAAATGGATTGTGATTATATCTAATAATGGAACTCTAGTTCACTTCATCTCTTGTATCATATCATGTTTGATCAACGTGTATGCTTATCCTTCCATGTGAGCTTATATATTTGTAAGCCCTAACTATAAATGTACAGATCATTCTTTTCATAGATGATGCTCATTCCTATGAGTGGATAGCATGACTTTGTCATGCATGTTGCTAAGGTCTAATAGAATGATTCCTCTACTTTTGATGATCTACCTGTAAATGAGTGATATTTATACCTTGGGGTTTGGATGTAGAGTTGATGTTATCTGGTAGATAAATTTTGTCTAAATACTTTTTTGGAATCTTAGTTCTATTAGATCATTTTTTATTGTATTTTATATTATTGTAATCAAATTTAAACTCTAACTCTTATCTCAGTTTATGTAAATTCCTCTCATTCTTTGTTTATTGTATTTTAAGCTCTAAATGTTTTACCTTGTATTTGATATAATGATAGTATGGTAAGCTAGTTAGGTGTGCTTCCAATAAATTAAATATTTCAATAGTAAATTTTGGGATGTTAGAATAAGTATTATTATCATGTGAAAATGGCTTAAAATTGACTTAGAAACCCTTGGAACATGTTCGGTATTTTATGTGCAAAACATTGGAGTTAAGTTCTCATTGTTAGAGATGTTGTTAAGAATCATATTTTGGGATAATGTGTTGTATTTGGTGGACTTATGAGTTGCATGGGTGGAGTTAAGATATAATTGTGAATTAGGGTTTTATAGGGTATGATGGTCTTTTTGTTGGTTCTTTATCCCCTTTTGGCTTGATTTTGCTCATCCCTTGTCTTATGGTTATACTATGTGATCATGGTGCGTTTAATTTAGCTAACCATGATGTAATTATATGTGTACACACTCTTATCAATTGTTGGAATGAATATGGTAATAATTGGCATTTTCATGTAACAATGATAAGCAATAATCCATATGGTAAGACATTAATATTTAAAGTAGGATATCACGTGACTCAAATCAAATTGTACCAGTCCATTCCACCTAGTGGTGTTCGATTATGAATAACCATATTCGTTAGATCGGATATTTGATAATCTGAATAACTAAAAATATGGATCAAATATCAATGATCAGATGAGATAAAATATCCAATTTTTGTGTGAATGCTCTAATTACTTAATTTGAAGAGCTTTTATGATAAAATATGTAAAATTAAGGAACAAAAGTATTATAATATTTATGTTTATATACATATGAGTGTTGTGTGTTATCCCACAATAATGCTAAAATATATTGTTGAGTTTTGAACCCAAAAAAATGAATGAAATTTAGAAGCTAACCACTAAATTAAATTTTATAAGATAATGGTCATTAAATGACTATATAGATACTAGAGTAATTATATACTTATTTTAAGATTATAAATAATATTTTATTACAATATATGTTCACAAAGAGTTAATGTGTATAATTTTATTTTAAACATACGTAATTTTATAAATTAGATATTAATTTTATTTGTCTAATTAGATATCCAATTCCATTGACTTTTCATTGATCATATTAGTTATTTGATTTGTTGGATTAGATCGATTTGAATATCATATCAAATAAACAAATATCGGATGGCATGAATATTCTTAGTTTAACTTGATGAGAATAGTGGTTATGAGTGTTTTTCTTTGAGAGTTGTGCTAGTTTGTTCCACTAAACAAGAATAGTAGGGTTTCTAAATTCAACATAACTAATAATGGAAATGTACCATTGCCTAATGAGGAATCCTAATCTAGTTTTCTTGGAATAATATGATATCATGAGCATTTATGCATGTATAATATTTTTTGTAGGCAGTGAGTCTTGTATATTATGCATACCCTCTTCTTGTGATGTGTATTGTTACCTTACTTAATACATAAGTATTAACATCATTTTTATAGGTGTTGTTCATTCTTTTGAGCATATACTACCATATTTTGTAGGCAAGTGCTAATTAATGCTTTTGATGTGATTGCCTGTAATGAGTATTTATTCGAGTTGGTGTCAGAGTACAATTATCTGAATATGTCTCTCCCTAAACTTCTAATACTCTATTTTCTACTGCATACTTTATCTTCTATTTCTATTTTATAATATTGTATAGTTGTAGGATCAAGTACTTCCCATATCTAATATCTTGGTATGAGTTACTTTTTAACCTACCACTCGTCATAAATCAGGTATAGATAGTATATTTTCTATATTGGATGCAACATAACACCTAATACTTTATTATTATTTCTTCCACAAAATTTTGTTCACAATAAAAAAAAAATTAATATTAAATTTTAGGATGTTACACGTATTCTCCCAATCTATATAATTCTTGAAATATGTTACAAATCTTTCTAATTACTCCCATTGATCCTCTTAATACTCTCTCATATACAAATGTATTTTACTACTTTTTTTTTACTCATGTAGTTATGTTTATCCCTCCTCCTCACCCTCACCACATTTCCATTTTTTGGTTTAATACATGTGATGAGACTTGGGAAAAAGTAGGAAATGATGATCTAATTGCAATTACTCCAACAAGAAATGAGTAATTATATTTTACCTTTACTAATGCAACCATATAAGTATATCTATTTCATCTCTATATTCATTTTTACCCAATATTTTAACACATGTGGCTACTATTTTGTAATTATATAAACAAGGTTTGAAATCTGACCATCATCTTATGTCGGAAGATTTTATGTATTGTATTGGACTATAATGATAATAATAAGAGGTTATGTGTTGTATAATTGTATGTATGGACATGACTAGTCTGTGTGTAACCATAGTTTGTTACCAAATCAAAGTTATATGTTGATATTATCCATTTGGTGTAGTGGTACAAAAATTAAACATCTTAAATTTTTTTTTGTGTTTATGTCGTTGCAACACTTTCTTATAATGCACATAACACGTCTACATGAAGTTTCACTTATTTATTATGTTAGATATAATAATTTTTTATAAATATTTTTAAAGAGTATCTATAAAGATGAATTATACACAATTTGCAAGCCACGTACCCTGCTATTCTAATGAACATTAACTCTTTTATTATGAGCTTATTATGAAGTGGAATTTTCTAAATAATCTCATGAGCAAAACTGCTACTTTGTATACACGAGGGCTCAAAATGAGTATATGTTAAACTTATAGTATTTAGAAAATTAATAAGTGATAGTTGTTAGCATGAGACTTTGGAAAAGAAAATTTGAGAAGTGACTTTCCACATGATCCACTTTTATCGAAGGCCAACATTTTAACCGTGGTAAATTAACCATGCACTGTACAGCTTGTAAACAATACATCAATGAGTGACTAGGTTACGTGAATATAAAGTGATGGTGACGTTGATCAGGCTGAGTAATGGGAAAACTAACTTATGTGAGTTCTTACAGCTACAAGCTTTGTGAATAAAACTACCATGACTCTATAGTGACGATCAACAATAAGCTCTAGTAATCTTAACTATTAGCTCTTTCTTCCATTCTCGTTAGTTTGACTTTTTACTTATTTACACATAAAACACAACAACTATCACCTTGTTCTTACTGTAGTCTTAGTATTGAATGAAAAAAACATAACAGTGGCAGTAATACACATGCAGTACAGGTGCAAAGAAGTTCGAGGACAATTAGAATCTTTGGTCTTGTTGGTGTATCAGTTCAATTTCTCATTTCAGATTCTATATTTTTCGAGGTATGCACTCATGTCTAACTTTTTAAAGTTTTAATGTAAACCTTATAAAGCTTATGAAAATTTAATAAATTTAATCCATAAACTAGCTTCTAAAATACGTGTATGAATGCCATAATTTTTGGTCATCACTAGCTTTTGTACACTCAATGAAATATATTTCTATGGGACAACCACGACTTCTTGAAACTAATTACATCTGTACCATATATACTGGAAGACATAATACTACCATATAGACACATATTACAGCGGTGGTTATTTTTTGTGCGCTTAGGAAATACTCTGCCTTACACTATTAACCCGGAATAATAAGAAACTTATTTTGAAAATCCATATATATAATTTAACCGAAATAATCACCGTACTAGTTCTTACTAGAATTCACTCATATGTATATTAAAACACATACAAATTCATAAAAAATAAAAAATAAAATAAAAACCTTGTAAGCCTTAACACGTGAACCATTAATATAATAAAAATTTAATAATTAAATCAATCATTTAACTCATCTATGAAATAACTCTTATCCTTGGACATTAAAAATTTAAGCATTCATTAGAATTAACATTATGTAAATATTAATACAAGAAATCTTAAATGATTTCATAAAATATATTTAAATAGCTAGTTGACAAAATAATCATCCAAATGATAATAAACACTCGTTTAAATCCAAACTTACAAGAACTAGATGTGAGTATCTATCTTGCGATATCAAGACATCAAAGATAACATATGCACATAACCAAAATCTTCTTTCTCATTAACCTCAATTGAATTACCTCATACTATACTAGGCCTCTCTCTCTCTCTCTGTCTATGTGTGTGTGTTTAAATAATAAGCATCCTGTCACGGCCCGCTTTGAGCACTTTTATTTTTGCGGAATATTCTAGAACCTTCTAGAATAATGTGGATGTATGTAGATATATGTAGAAGATGTAGGAGGCTTCTACATTTGTATAGATGGTTCTAGAGGGGATGTCTCTAGAACCATCCTCTTTTGTACACACTTGTATGGAACTCTCTAGAGTAACCTAGTGGGTTCTAAATGGAGCATTCTAGAGAGAATATGATCTAGCCCACTCTAGAATGTTCCTTGGGATGGAGGGAAGAGGAGGCCTCAACTATAAATAGGGGGTGAGGGGTCTCATTTCCACCATCCACAAGTTGGAAGCTCTCTTCAATTCTCTCAATAAAGCTCTCATTCACTCAAACTCTCTTGTGTGATTCCTTGTGAGTCCTTAAGGCTCGGTGCTAAGCAAAGTTCTATTATTCAAGAGTGAGGTCTCTTGGAGTGAAGGCTGACTTAGTCATCCAAGGAGGTGGAAAAAGACTAAGTGCCGCACGCAGTTGGCTTAGAAAGAAGTCAGGGCGTGACAATCCGCTTAAAAAAAAGGGTGAAAAATAATTGTCGAATTAATTTTAGTAAAAATCATTGAGTTGAGATTTATTCTTTTTTAGAAATCAATATAAGGACATGTTATTTATAATAATCAAGGGTCTAGCCTTAAAATTCCACTAACTTACTAAGTACTTACACTTTTTTACCTTTTTGATTAATCAATTCACATCTAACCTATAACACAAGTTAATCATAAATCACTTTTTATTCTCATAAAGGCAATACACTTTCCTTACACCTCACCACTAAATTTACCCTAAGTCAACATGATAGAAGTAAATTACAACATGTGTTTCAGGAATGTAAGAAATATGTGTTTGCAACTACAGATGCCAACAAGGAGTCAACTCCTTAACTAATGACTTTTTTAATCATTAGTAGGTATTGAACTCACACGCTACAGTTGCCTTGATTACTACAACTCCTACACCTCTAGTATATAAGATTAATTCTAAATAAATTTTATATCACCTAAAAATTAATCCACAAAAACGTGAATATTGATGATAACGTATACACCTAATAATATGCCGTGAATAATTGAATCCAGTAAATATTATTAATATAATTTAAAAAACTAATAATTAATGGCACGTTACAATATGTTATTTTTAATTCATTATTTGTTTATTACATACGCATCATACACTTTCAAATTCTAGTATTTTTTTTTCTTTTAAGATATATAGATCAATATAATGGTGAGGATGAGGGGGTGATAGGGAGGGAAAACCAATAGTATTTGGGTTGAGCTTCAAATCCTTAATCACTAACATAGTGTAATAGATTAGTTCCGTCAGTTCAAGGTTGAAAATTCAATTCTAGTGGTTCTTATGGTCAAAAAATACATTCTAAATATTATTTATAGAATAATATTAATTTTAAAGATAGAAAATAAATATATGTTATTTAATATTATTAACTAAATATTTTTATACAGGATTCACATTGTGTATAATATGATTAGATGGAAAGGAGATGATAAAACATGGTACAATCAAGCTTGGAAACACCCTGGCCCACCTAGACACAAATTCATTTCCTGGTTGGTTTATAGACATGCAGTCCTTACAAGAGAAAAATTGGCAAAATGGGGTATCACAAACAAAACCTATTGTGGTATTTGTGCAAGTGAACTTGAAGATTTTAATCACCTCTTCATGTGTTGCCCATTTTCTCAAGAGCTATGGAGACTAATGTGTAATTGACTTGGTATTTCTCCCCCTCTCAACTCTTGGAACCATTTTCAAAGCCGGATTTCTCATAGGAATCATTTCAGAAGAGGTGAAAAATATATAATGCGTATGATAATTGCATAAGTTATCTATAAGATTTGGTATGCTAGGAATCTAGCTATTTTCCAAGCAAAAATTCCATTGATTAAGAATGTAGCTCGTGAGATCATTCTTCAAATCTTCATTAGAATATCTTATTTTAAGAATAAGTCAAAATGGATTGCCCATTTGGACTCTATTGATAGATTTGTGTAGAGCTTATTTTTCTTTTGTAAATATATTTTTTTGGATGTACTTCCCTCTTGGTAATTAATGAAAGTTCTTATTACTTACCAAAAAAAACTAAATATTTTTACTTATAGTTCTTTAGCACTTGTTAGTGCATTGATATATGCTTAGAGGTAGGGGTGTGCACAATTTAATTAATGATAGTTAATGCTATGTTTACGATTATTTTTTTTAACCAAATTAAACTATATTTTTACGATTAATATTTTTCTTTAACTAAGGCAAACCATGTTTTTAAAATTAACTTAATAAAGCCAAACTAAAATTTTTTGGCTTTGTTTGGTGTAGGTAATGATTAACAAATATATTAAAAAGATCACAAAAAATGTTGTTGAGGGTGTTATTATCTATTATATCCTCATGTTGTCATTAAAAATAATAATAAACAAACCACAATAATTTAATAGGTTAAACTATTAGATATATATATATATAACAAAAAATGACATTAAGGTTAGGGTACACTAAGTATATAAATTTATATATATTGTAAAACATATAGATATAACGTGGTTAAAAGGTTAATAGTTAGTTAATTAAAATTTCAGCATGATGTCAATATAATTTAATAGGTTAAACTATTAGATATATATAACAAAAAATGACACTAGGGTTAGGGTACACTAAGTATATAAATTTATATATATGGTAAAACATATTGATATAACGTGGTTAAAAGGTTAATAGTTAATTAATTAAAATTTCAGCATAATGTTAATATTTTAAAAAAATAATTAAAATATCTCTCACTAGGATTATTAGAAAACTCAATCATACCATGATGCTTCTAAAACAATTCTCTATAAATTGATACCCATATAAGTATACTATTAATGTAAAAAAATAATATATATATATATATATATATAAGTTCTTTCACCACTATTAAATGAATATTTCACCATTAATTATTTTTTGCCAATGAGTTAATTTATTATTATTATTCTAATTAAAAATGATCTTTCACCACTAATATACTAACCTTTCACTATAATGTAATGATTTTTCACTAAGAAATTAATCTTTTCCAATTAATGTACTAATATTTCACCATCAAATTAAAATTCTATTGTTTTTCTACTTAAAACCAATTTTTAATTACTAATGTATTAATTTTTTACTACTGAGGTATTTATATTCTACCACTAATGTGTTGATTTGTCATAAAAAAAATTAATTTTTTACCATTATTATACTTAAATCTTTTACCACTAATATATACCAGTGAGTTGATATTTTCCTATTCATTTACTTTAAAAAAAACTATTTTACTATTAATGTACTAATCTCTCACCACCAATTTTCTTCTTTTTTATCATTAATACACTAAATTTTTACTACTAATAATATGATTTATTATTATTAATATATCGATCTTTCACTACTAATGTATTAATCGTTCGTCATGAATATATTTATTTTTCACATGTGAATTGATTTTTCATCATTATTATTTTATTTTAAATTAATCTTTTACTACTAATATATATATATTTTTTTATCAGTACGATGATTTTTCACCATTATTATATTTAAAATTAATCTTTTATCACTAATGTACTAATTTTTCCACCATTTTTTTATCTAAAATATATTAATATGGATATCTATTTACAAAGCAAACATTTTCATCATTACGATACCGATCATTTACCATTAATATACATATTTTTACCCATAATATACTAATTTTTTTATCACTAAATTGGTATTTTGCCATTAGTATTCTACTTGAAAGTGATATTTTACCACTAATATATTTATATTTCATTATGGGTATACTGATTTTTTCATCGATTAATTGATATTTTCCTATTCTCCTACTTTAAATTGATTTTTCACCATTATGATATTATATTTTACCATCAAAATGTTTTTTCACCATTATTATATTTGAAACTAATCTTTCATCACTAATATACTAATTTTTTACCTTTATTTTTTGAAAAATATATTTATATGCGTCTCTATTTATAAAATAATTTTAGTAATATTATGATATATATTTTTAATAAACTTAAATTAATATAAATAAATTAAAACAATTTTTTTAAAGAAAAAATGTGTTATAACACTTGTTATAATATGTCAAATCATGTAACAGCTTACATAGTATAAATTACCCTAATTATTAATCAAACTGTGCTAATATTACAACTTTGGGTCTAACATATTAGTTTGCCACGAGCATTAAGGGTGTTTATGGATAAAATATCAAGTATTTTGGATACTCGATGATCAGATATCACATAATTTTTTTTTTATATTTGAAAGATTAAACATCCGAAAAAAACTTCAGATATCCGACAATTTGAATATCCAGAGTTTCAGATCGGATGACAAAATAATCCATCTGATATCTGAAACTTTTGAGCAAGTCACTATTGAGAAATATTTGATAAAAATTGATTCATTCAAAAAATAAAAAATTGATCAATTATTAATTCCAAATTTTTTATAATAATTAAATATTTAATTAAAATAATAATTAAAAAGTTTAAAATTTACTTCTAGTAAACTCTCATTTGAAATTATACACATATATACATGATTATATATAATAAAATTTTATGAAAATAAATAGTGTTTAGAGTGTATATGTATATTATTTATCGGATCAGAGGTTATTTGTATTTGATAAATCAAGTACATAATTTATTTTATTTTTTATTTATCAAATTAAATATTTAATTTAAAAAAATATCAGATCAATTATTTAATATTTTAAATTAGATTAGTTTAAATATTAAATCGGATAATCACATATTGAATAAGGTAAATAATTTAGAAAATGTACCTGTTATTTAGAAAACAGGTATTTACTATTTAGAAAATATTTTCACCCAACTTACCAATTATACCCTTCTGTCTCTTCTTTAACCTTTGACCGGCAAAAAAATTTTTCCCATACTTTCTTTCTCATCTGCCTTCTCTCCCTTCTCTCTTCAACATAGAGAAATTTTTTTGCCGAAGTAACACCACTCCCTCAAGGTAAGTAATTAATATATTTTAGTTAACAATTTTTTTTATGTTATAAAATATGCTAAAGTTATGTTATAAATTTATGAGTTTAATTAAAATTATTTATTTAATTATAAATCTGTGAGTTTAAATTTTAATTTTTTTAGCAGTATTGTAATTTATATTATAAATCTAGTATATGTGTGAGTTTTTTTATTTATTATATAACTAAATTCTAGATCTAGAAAAAAAAAAGGGCAATCTTGAGCTTTGGCGATTTGTGCTAGTGCGGGAGGTTGGCTTTGGCAACGTATGCTGGTGGTGGTGGGGCTTTGGCAAAATTTGCGGTTGGGGGGGTTGGCTTCGGCAAAATGTGCCGGTGGTGGAGGGTCGGCTTCGGCAATATGTGCTAGTGTTGGGTAATAATCACCCGTTTAGGGTTTTATATTAATTATGATTTTAATAATATTTATTGATGATAGTTTGTTAATTATATTTATATTAATTATATTTTTTAATTATGATTAATTTGATTAAATTTATCAACTATATTTTTAGATATATTATATTCTATTAATTATGCTCTAATATTTTAATTAAATATAGGTTAAGAAATTATCTCTATATTATAGAGTTTTCGGTTATTGTAAGATGTGTAATTTGTATATATTAATTATATTTTTTAGTTATATTTTTGTAATTACGGTTAATTTGGTTAAATTTGTTTATTATGTATTAGATTTGTTAATACTCTATTAATTACGTTATTGTATTTATATATGATTTGATATTTATTAGATTTATTTATATTTTTATTAAATATGATAAATATTGTTATGTGATTAAGGTTATTGGTGAATATTTTTAACTATATTGATAGGATAATAGATTAGATTAGTTTATTTTGTTTTTATGAAATCTTTTTATAATAGATTAAATATGTTTATATTTGTATAAGATTTATTTAGTTTGCTAATTTTTATGGAATATATTTGGATAAATTTGGTTAGATTATTAAAAAAATATATTGGGAGATTGATTTTATAAGATATCATAATTAAGTATAATTTAGTTGTTATATTATACTAAACTCCTACTAGTAACTAATAAACATATTGTTGATATAATTAATTAATACAGTAGATGATTAATTTAAGAGATTGTATTTTAGTTATAAGATTTGGTATACATATCTCTTTCGCTATCATAATACGGGTTGATATTTAATAATTATACTACTGTCATGTATGCGTTTAGGTTTTATTTATGTGATGACTTATTACCTTCAATTCATATACCTAATTTTAATTAACTTTAAGCATTTATTATTGGAATTTAGATGATTCGGAGACAAGACAGAATAGTAGATAGAATCAAATGTCATCCTATTACTACTTTTTCACGACGTAACAGAACTGCTACTGAGCAACCTGCACCGATGGATCGTTTGAGAAATTTCAAAAGGAGTGTTATAAGAGGATTACAATGAGGTAAAAAATCTGGTGAACAAGAACCGGAAGAAGCGTCAAAACAGCAAGAATATACAGAAGTTCCTGAACAACCAAGGTCTAGTCATCAAGGTCCTAATTTTCCAACATTTGCAGACTATGCAGGTCGTCTATCATTTATAACTGATGTTGGCATTTCAGGGTTTGGAGGGTACGTAGTTTGGGGTTTGGAGGTTCGGGGTTTGGAGGTTTGGGGGTCAGAGGTTCTGGGTTTGGAGGTTTTCCATTATCTACTGAATATATAGATTTTCTTACCTCACCGACACAGCCTGCCATAAGAATACCATCATCCTGTGTTTACCCACCTGTTATTGGTGGCTCTAGATCATCATTAGATTTTCTAGCATCATTACCCCACATTACTGATCAAGGATCGTCATCAAGTTATGTGCGTAATGATGATGATGGTGGGAGTGGTGGTGATGGTGATGGTGGCGATGATCATGATGATGAGGAGGAGGTGGAGGAGGATAGGGATGGTGATGCTAGTAAAGATGAAGAAAGTATACAATTGAATGATGAATGGTACTTGATTGAGCCATGTCCCAGAGGTCAATGATCCCTGATTTGATTCAAAACTTTGGCGGTCACGCAACTTTAGGAAAGGCAAGTTTATCATATTCATTATTTCTTAATTCTTATTTTATATGTAATCAATCATATATATTCATTGCATTTGTTTCTTTTATTTTTCAGGATCGGGGTTGTCACAAGATCCACACCAGGCAGGAGGTTTTCAAAAGTTTTCTTGGAAGTATCAATAAGAGGATGCCCGCTGTAATACGACAAATAGGATTATCACACCTTCCATCCTGCACATTTGAGCATGTGAACGTGCCACTTATTTTAGCATTTATTAAAAGATGACAACCAGACACTTATAGCTTTCATATACCATGGGGTGAGATGAAAATCACCCTTTTAGATGTACATCGTTTATTAGAGCTACAAGTTGATGGTCATCAATTATATTTGGAGACGACAGCGGACACGCGTGGGCAATTGATTGGTGCAATGGGTGTCTTGTTTGGGATGGAGGAAATGCAAGTGAATAAAGTCACTCGAAAGGGCAAACTTCCATTTAAATGGCTACAAAAAATATATGAATCATACTGGTTAGGGGATGAGGAAAAAGCGATCGGGTATATATTATGATTGATCGGCTTATCGTTGTTTATCAATAAGACGGTTGATAAAGTTAACCCATACTATATCATTTTTCTTCAAGATCTTAGCTGTGTTGAAAGTTATGCATGGGGTGCAGCTACACTTGCTTTTCTATATCGACAACTTGGTATGGCTTCTAGAGCTGACGCTGCTCAAATGTCAGGATGTGTCACTCTATTACAAGTAATTTTATAATTATCATATATATACATATATTACATACTCTACATTAGTTATGATTCTAACAACTGAATATTATAATAGATGTGGATATATGAATACTTTCCGGGGTTTGGATTGGAATGATCTAGGTATGATCCAGACCATCCTCATAGTATGAGGTGGTTTTGGTGGACAAAAAAATTGACAATAAATTGGAGACGCTCGAGAACTTTCGATCAAATATTGATTTTATACCTACATTAAAGGTATACTAAAAAAATTATATTGTTACTATATTATGTTAGTGATATCCATATTTAGTTTAATTTTTTCGTGGAAGGTCATTTAGGATCCGTACGGAGTAGCTGATCCATATAGAGATTGTCGTATGACATTCTATCACGTTTGTTTATATTATTTGGAGAAAGTTGAACCATATATGCCATATAGAGTGACACGTCAATTCAGATATACATAAGTAATCCCTAAGGAGCCTATCAAGCTCACTAGGAACACATACAGAGGTCATTCCCTCAATACATACAAAGTTTACTACGCACACATGCTTAGCCAATGGTTTTTGAGGCATGAACACATATTGGGCCCGGATGTTTTTGGACTACCGGCTCAATACCCATGGGATGTGGCTCATGATTATATGGATTGGTATATTCCCAAAACTCACAGGTATGTATTGGCAATGACAGAAGAATATTTAGTAGAGCATTCGAATGATGATCATCAAATTTCAGCCAAAAAATGTATAAACAAAGCACGTAAAAACTATTTGTCGATTGTATTGGAGGGGAGAGCCAGCTCCAAATTATGAGCAGCTAGTTACATGTATCGAAACCCTTGTGCGTGATTTAGGAGTTACTCTACCCGAGCGTGGGCATTTATAATAACCTTGATGTATTACAGTATTGTTATGTACTCCGATTAATATATATTTGTTACAACTAATGCCATGTATCATTTTTATTTTACCATATGTCTTTAAAATAGTATTATTCAATCCACATTAAATACCGAGATACTTAAGTTGAATAACATACAAATATATTTGATTACCATAGGTCAGATACTTAAGCTATCATAGAAAGGTAACAAGAAAATAAACACAAAGCTCAAAAAATTTATCACGTAGATGTTTCAAATGATGTAAATATAAATAAACAAAGAAAAAATTACAATAATTCTACATTAAAATTGAGTCCGAAGATAGAGGATGAGGCACTTGTGTGTCATCATGTACCAATACGCACCATTGTTGGAATCTTGAAGAATATTGGATATTCCATGTTGAAATGCTGCTATCATGGTATCTATTCCAATTTGCATGTATTGGTGGGAGTGGAAAATTTTCTAACAGATATACCTGTCAAACACAAAAACATTATGTTAGCTATTCATATAACATTGAAATGGAAAAAAACTTCATAAAACTTAGTGCTCATTGTTATGTAGTGACTCATGTCTTGTAAGAAATATATAGTGGATTCATTTTCAAGACCTTGAATTCCATGTTACGCCATTAAAGGTAGGAATGAACTACACGCATTCAATGAGTAATATGCGAATAACACACAATATCGGGTTACAATGACACGACAAATATCAAGCATTTTCATCCAGTGTACCATCGGAGCTGGCCCTTCCCAGTAGGCAATAGTATTAAGAGCTTGATCAATGCTTTCATATACGAACACATTCTTGTACAACTGTCATTCCGCCAATATCTCATGATATAAGTCGGTACAAATCTGAACCCACCGTTCTTCATCTCCTAGTATAATAGAAGCCAATGCTCTAAAACCACAATTCCCATCTCCTAACACATTACACCAGCTACTCATATAAGGAACTATATATCGATTCATCTGAGTCACATATGAAAATTGTAATCGGCCTAATGACATAAATGTTGATTGTCGTCCTCGACCCCGACCACTACCCCGATATTGTGTTGATCTCAAATGACTACAAAATTATTGTGCTGTATACTCCCAACTAGATTGTTCCCTTTTGGTGGAGTTCCTTGGGCGACCCCTATGCTACCGTACCGGTGGCTCGTGGAGAGGTGTTCTATGGGGAACTGCAATATTAAATATCTCTCTGATTAACTGATTATGTATTTCCTATAGCTGACTCATAACAAATTCCATGAAAATATGGAGTAAATGAGATGCAACCTCTAATGGTTCTTGGGGTGTCGGTGGATTAATCGGTCCATCCATGTCCAGTTTTTTTTTCCAAATAGCCTACAGGGGAATTGACATGTAGTTATGAATATATGTCTTAATCTCATGCATACATGGTATCCCGTGCATACGACACATGTAACCTCCGCATAAATAATCATCGGCACTTACATAATTAAGTCTCTAACACTCTTTGTTTACCAACTTCATTTCATATAAAGCAACATGATCCCTCAAATTGGCATAAATGGCACTTTTAGCAAAATGAGGAGTATTGAACTGAGACCTCTCTAGCGATGCTTTTATCTCATCATGTTGTATTCCAGAAACGTGTGCATTTGTTTGTGCACTGTATGAAAGCTTCCCTATGATATCTCTAGAAATCTCTTCAAAGATCTATGAGCACCTTCAACCCTACTCATAAAAATATCAATATATGACTTTATCAACATAAAAGAAGTAAAAGCAGTTATACTAGGAAATAAAATATAAATCATACCTATTCATTGTAATCTGATGGATATGAAACACGTCACCAAATAATGCGGCAACGATATTATGTTTATATGGTTATAGCCAATTCGTCTTTAGATATGAAATTAGGCTCGGTATGCTTCTGTAATCTTCCTCTAATAACTATAGTCATTCCTTGTATGTTTGTTCATCTGTAGCATCTATCACATTTTTCTACCGTGACATAAAACCACGTGCGAATGATGACTAACCATAAACTTTCTTATATCTTTCCTTCACATTCTTATTAACATGAAACCTACATAAATAAGTAGGAAAAATATGTTCAACGGCTGAAATAAGAGCAAGTTTTTGGTCGATAATAATGGTGGTTGGAAGCATACATGGATCCATTAAGGTCTTAAATCTCTCAAGTACTAAAATACCCCAAAACCCTAATTTTAGAAATTATGGCTAAATAAGGATTTATAAGGGAAATTAATTAAATAAATTATTTTATTAAAATATAGGGGATTTATTTAGGGAAAATCAAGAGAAAAATGATAAATACTTTAATTAGGAAAAATTAAGGAGTGTTGCTAATTAAAATTGGATTTAGAAAAATTATTCAAAAATATCCCAAATTAATCTAAAAAGGACTTAAGTATTATTTTCTATATATTATTATTTTAAATAACCCAAACATACCAAAATACCCTAACCCACATATTTTTCCCATTTTCTTTTCTTTTCTTTTTATTCCTCTTTTCCTTTTTATTTTCTTTCTCTCTTTCCATTTTTCTTTTTTCCTTCCCCTCGACTTGGGTCAACCCCGCCCCGTGCGGCCCAACTCCCCTTTCCCTCCTATGCGGCCCAGACCCGCGTCACACCTCCCCTCTTTTTTTTTTTCCTTTCTTTCTCAGCTGGTCCGATTTTCTTACTTTTTCTTTTCTTTTCTTCTTTCCTCCTCCCTAGATTGCCCGTCCCTGTCTCTTCTTCTTCCCCGAGGCACAAGCAGCAACCAAGGCGCTGCAACCCTGCCTTTCGCGGGCCACCACCGATGCTTGCCATCCTTCCCTCCCTCTCTCATCACTTTCTTTCACTACTTTGACCCCAACCGACCCCTTCCACTCTCCCAAGCGCCCTACCCCCTTCCCTTTTGCTCTTCCCTTGACCTCATCGCCCTGCCATAGTAGAACCGTGTCAACTACTACCACCGGCTTGTATGCCTGGCACCTACACCCCGCTTGTCTTCTTCCCCTTACCATTTCCCACCCAATTGGCCTATAAATACCCCACAGGTAGCCTTAATTGGGTTTTTGATTTCGAAACCTAGAAATTGCCCCCCTTCTCGTCGTCGCCGCCCCATCAAACGAGCATTCCAACGCAGCCGCTCATCACCGTCAGCTGAACCACCCATAGAACCATCCCTTGCGTCACCCTCTACTTAACTAAACCCCCATCCTCCCTCGATTTTCCTTGCACGAGCCACCCCGGCTGTGCAAATTTGCCCTCCCAATCAACCCCTTCTCAACCCCCGCCGCCCTTCACACCGCCATCCTCCACCATTTCCGTCACAACCACCACCCCTCATGCCTCCCAAAAACACCTGTAGACTCTCCCCTACCTTTCCTTACCCACCTTTTTCCCTTCCTCCCTCTCCTTCTCCTTTCTCCTCCTTCCACCACCTCCAACCACCGCATCCGCCACCGCCGCCGCCGTATGCCGCCGCTGTCCCTAGGTGGTGTTATGACCTTCCCAACCCCTAAACCCATTTTATACAAGTATTAACTATTTTTAGTAATATTAATGGTATTATATATTATTATTATTGTTATTATTATCATTAATAATAATATTATCATCATCATCATCATCATCATCATTATTATTATTGTTACTTAACCTTACTTCAGAATTTTCCTAACTAGTAATATTATTATTTTTATTATTGTTATTATTATTAATGGTCTACAACTTTAGTGTTATTATGATTATAATTTTTATTATTGCTACTACTATTATTATTAATGCTAGCCTTGGCCTATTATTATTATTATTACTTTCATTATTATGGTAACTATTTGCACCCTTATATTACTATCACCATTTTGATTATTATTACTATTAGTATTATTCTTAACACTATTATTATTATTATTATTATTGTTATTGTTGTTACTACTACTACTACTACTACTACTACTATTAATATTATTATTATTAATGTTATTGAAACTGAAGTTGACATGTTATTATTTTTGTTTCTATAAAAGAAGAATACTCAAGCCTTAATATTATTATTAATTATTATTCGAATATTGCTAATATTATTCCTAATGCCTTTATTATCGACATTATTACTATAGTAATATTATTATTACTAATATTATTGTTCTCATTGTTGTTACTATTATTATTATTATGGTAAAAACATTCGGACCCTTATATTATTATTATTATTTCAAATATAACTATTATCATTATTATCTTTAGCAATATTAGTACTTTATTGGTATTACTATTATTATATTATTATTTTATCCCTAAAACTATTATTAGCCTTAGCTTTAAAAAAATACTAGGGTTTCTATTTCTAGGAGCATTAGTATTACTATTATTACTAATATCACTATTTTGCTATAACTAGTGTTAGTACTATTATTAGAAGAAATAAAGCTATTAGATTTAATAACATAAATATAGCTATAAATATTAGCATAAATCTATTTTGACTTGTAATATCTAGTAGGCTAACTTGAGGATAAAAACCCTAGCTTTCACTTGTAAAGTTCCCTTAAATAATAATAACCCTAATCTTAGACTAAAATAGGAAACAATAGCAATTTTTGTGGGAGGAAAACTAATCCTTAGTTTTTCCCTCTTGTAGGTAAAACCAGTTAAAATCCTAAGGAGGCGTAGGAGCATACTCCAAGACCCGTGTCGTGTTAGGTAAGGGTGTAGCTAAGGCATTATGTGTGCCGTGTATTTTTATATGCCTTAGATGCCATGCATAATGATATGTTGTGTACTTTGTGCTATTGTTATAACCGTTTTATGTGTAGCGTAGCTTGGAGTTGAGGTATACTCTTGTATTCCCTTATGGCATATGTATAATATGTTTGTGCTATGAATGGTGATATGATATGATATGGCCATTTTAGGACATGCATGCTAGGATAAATAATGTAGTAATATGGGGTGGAAGGATGACAAAGAAAAATGGGAAAGTAAGTGGACCAAGGGGAAGTAAGTTGGCCAAGGGGAAGTAAGTTGGCCAAGGAATGTGGGATTGACCTAAACATCCCATGATCCATGAAAAGAATAATAAAAGGGGACTTTAAGTAAAATAAAGTGGATGAACTTTGCATGGGAGAAACTAGGATTTGCATGGAAGAAACTAGGGTTTTGCATGGAAGAAACTAGGGTTTTGTGGGATGGATAGAGTCTGCATGGGGGCGAACTTTACATATGAAAAGTTGCCTTGGGGTGTGAGGAAGGTAATGGAAGAGTTGTTTGGGTGATTGGAGGCTTTGGGTGGAAAATAGTACGTGAGACAGTATAAGGGTGCATAGGAGACCGAGCTAGGATTTGGGAGGAAACCCTAATTTGAGAGGGGGGAAAGGGAAAATAAATGAGGATAAGTAGGGTATGAAGTGGGAATGGGGGATTGTCATGAGTGGGGCGAGCATAGGTGTCATAGGAAGTAAGAGTGGAAAGTGAGATATGGAGGGGTGACATGTGGAAAGGAGGATGCTAGGGTTGGCATTGCCAGCTAGGGTTTGGTATGGTCGCCTAGGGTTTCGGGGTCACAAGTATATTTGGGGGAGTAACGTGAGATGATGAGGGTCGAATCTATAGGATGTGATGTGTGGGGTGTTAAAATAGCTTGAGTTGCGTGATGCAGAGGAGGATGGGCCACATAGGCCCAAATTAGGGTTTTCTAGAGGAAACCCTAGGGAGGACTATAAATGGGCTTAGTGGTGATAAGTAGTGGGCCTTGACCCATATACTTAGGAGTTGGTCTTTTAGTGTAAGTAGTGGAATAAGAAAAAGATGTTGGGGCAGTTAGGAGGTGTCGGAGTCTCAAGATATGGGATGAGCCTTCTTGAGAGGATAGAAGTAGAAGATTGGTGATATGCATGTCAATGGTGAAAAATTATCGAATAAGCTACTAATTATTTAAAGAAGAATATTGTTGAGCCAGGAAAAGACCGGTCCACCGTCTATAATAGTGGGGGATTCCGTGCTCAACAAACCAAATGTAATGAAGCTAAAATATGGAAAATACACTAAGTACTTGTAGTGAAACACCATGTGAGTCGAGGCCAAACCGGTCCACCGGCAAATAATAGTGGCTAGGAGCGTTTTGCCCCGCATAACCGGTCCACCGGCAAATAATAGTGGTCAGGAGCGTACTGCCCTATATGTATTCCGGTCCACCGGCTATAATAGTGGGGTTCCCGCACTCACATGGATTACTAAAGAGTATGTGTAAAATGAGTATATTGTTAAGAGAACTAAATAACAAGTTTATCTAGAACATAACCCGGGCTCATTATCTGTATTATTGTATGTTACCTATATAATCATACTTGTGTGATATGCTTTATATGTTTAGCCTTAGTTGCACGGTTACCTTACTCAATCTATAACGTACTGACCACCCGTTTCATGGACGCTGCTCATTCCCACAAGCAGAATACCCTTCTGACTTGGTGCAGGTCGGTGATACTATCTTCGATGCCTACGACACTTACGAGGCATCGAGCGGGGCTGAAAGTTGAGCCAGGACCTAGCTTGGGGATCGAGAGTGACATGGCCAGACTCTATCTTCTGTTTCGTTTGTCCTGAATCATTATAATTTAGTTTTATTATGTTGTATGATGTTTTCTGTCGTTTGGAACTTTAAATCCTTACTTTTGGGTTGTACCTCTTTTGGTTACCACACTCTTATTTTCTGTATGATTAATTGTTCATTTCTTTCATGAATGCTTATTTTAATTATCAACTTGTGTTTGATGTTAATCCCATTCAGCCTTAGCACTTGGTACCGGAATGATAGAAGTGAACCGGTCTGGTACTAAGTGTGGCGGTAATATCCCCATAATTTATATTTTATTATTTTGCTTCTGCTAAACCTTTTTATTAAATAAAAATTTTCAGTAGTAAATTTTGGGGGTATTACAAGTACCCAAATATAATTTTCCTCCTTCTCAGATGACATGTATGCACATGCAACGTTGAAATTCAATTGTATTGGTGTTAGTCCAACAATTTCAAATAAGGGCATTCCATATCTATTCGTCTTATACGTGTAATCCATTTGCAAAACAAAAGGAAATGCATGTAAAATATTAACAAATACGGGACATGCAAATAGATATTCACTTATTACATTTGATTGCGGCTCACTTCGATGCCAATGACAATAATTATTCTCAACCAACATACTCATAACATGCCGTAACATTGTTTGACAACCCATTTCTTCGGACCAAAGCTTCCGTCAAGCATTATAAATATGCATTCTCATACTTACATTTCCTTCAAATTATTTTCGAAGAAGTGGTATGATTTACCATGTCTTTACATTATTTGTGATAAGATCATCAACAATTTGAACTTTATTTTCTGTCAACTTACTAAGAACAACATGCCCTTCGTCATAATTTGTCAATTCGTTATTGTGTGTCCCGTTCCTAACTACCACTTGCCATCCACCATTATTATTTTCAACACCAATAATTAAAAAAAAGGACAATCATTTTTTTAGAACAGTTATTACGTGAACCTTCGGTATCTGTAGGTCTAGTACGGACGTACGTTCCATTTTTTTCACATCTTATCGTGACTCTACCTGTCCCTATACCATTTACTTTTCTAGAACATTTGATAATCAAAATCATCAGATGAGTTCCACCCATTTTTTTAACCCATGTCATAAGTTCTTCTTGATCAGAAAATATTTGATCTATTATAAAAAATCTCTGATAATTTTGAATCGTAAAATATATATTCTCTTTATCCTGAAAAAAAGAGTTTATCATAATAATATAATAAAAAAATATTAATTTCATCAAACCACATTTATCGCCACAATTTACAATACTAAAAAAAAATTTTTACCTCTTCGTCTAAGTTGTAATTAATATTGGGAGAATCCATTTGTATATCTTATGTGTATCCATAGCTTATCGGTATTGTAAATCTATCATCGTAGTACGATAGGGTTGTGACCCCATATTCGTAGTTCATCGGACTTTTGAACTCATTGTACATTGTCGAAGTTCCAAACTCTTCATAGTTTGAAGAACTTTCAAATTCATTACTCATTCCAAGTGTTTAAAAAATATTGTAAAATTTTATCTCAAGATTCAACAAATAATTCCTACTCTGAAGAATAAAAACGATGAGTTGAAGAATAAAAGTGATAAATCGTTCGTTTATATATAAGGATTCAAACAGAAACTACAATAATTATATACACATTTGAATCGAATATAAACTACAATAATTATACACATACCTATGCCGCAACCTATACTTCTGACAAAAAAGTTTTTGCTCCCAAGTTTTATCAGAACCATGTATTGTGTGTAATAATTTGATTTAAAAATATTTGTAGCGGTGAATTCATAAGAATGTGTGATAATAACCATATATTGTATGTAATAATTTAATTTGAAAAGATTTATAACAGTAAAGTCATAAGAATGTCTGATGAGAACCATATATAGTGTGTAATAATTTAATTTGAAAAGATTTTTAATAGTATAATAATTTAACCTTATCCGTAAAGAAAATAATTGTTATCCGTATATAATTTAAATATTTAAAAAAATTAGGATGGAACGATACAAACTGCAGTTGTTTGGTGTAGGTGAAAGGGTGGTGTGCCGTAGGAAAAGAATTTTTTGACCCGTAAAGATAGAGAACTTTCTCAAGTTAAAAAAATATAGATACTTTATTATCTTAAAATTAATTTATACGAATCTATAATCACATTTGTTTATTTATTTATTTTTGTTGGATGGCTTTGGCATATTATGCCGATGGTCATTTCAGGCATGTAGATTCCGTCGAGTAAAAATTTATTTCCAAATACCAAGAAGCTTTTGAAAAATTAAGGTAGATTTGATACAAGTTCCCTTTCCCGGTTTATTTCTTTGCGGCGAACTTAATACGTTTCGAGTCTGGACCTCGCTCTCCTCGTGTGACTGCGAAGGCAGCGAAGTCTGCGATGCCGTGGCGAGACACTGTGGATCATAAAGAGCTACTGTGTCTATTCCAACTCCGGGACGATAGCTGATTCTATAATCGGCGAAAGATTATAGGGAAGAAGGACGATCGAGTAAATTTATGATGTATCAACAACAGCCGCCGCCGCAACAGCAAACTCATCCGCCGGCGACAAAAACGAAACCAGATGAACCATTGAAAGAGGCACCGCCAAAGCAGGTGGCTATGGCTATGGAGAGACTCGGACAAGCTGCTCGCCTCATAGCCGATATTAGGCTGGGTGCTGACCGGCTTCTTGAAGCACTGTTTTTGTCCGGCGATCCTCGTCATCATTATGCGAAACCCTTACATTTGGTTCTTAGAGAAGAGTCTGTAATGCGGCAGCACCTTCATGACCTTCGTGATATAGGTCAGTTGTTCTATTTTCCGTCTTCTAGCTTTAGGGATTCTTCTTTATTTGCTCCATTTCATGCATTATTGATGATGAACTTCACCTGTCACTCCGTATATCTTCAGGCCTTAGTTTTGCATAAATTATCAAAAGTATTGTTATTTCGCTGAGAATCCTTTCAATCACTGATTTATCTTTATTTCTATGTCGTAGAATGCTTATCCTTCCAACTTTCATCAAACCTGAGTTGCAATTACAGACTAATACTCATTATCCCGTGGTTAATCAACCACAGATCTAATAATATTCCTACCTTCAATAACGTTCCATTTTGCGATTGGCGGGACCTTTTTGTTGAAACCCCTGATTTTTTGGCTTCTAAACGATAGATACTGAGAGATAATTTGTCGCACATGCAAAATTCAACATATCTGAATTCCTGAGAGGATGGCAGTTATAGTCGTAGAGAGGTACGGAATAGAAAACATCAATGATGTACAGGAAGTAAGGCTAGGTGTCATGGCCTTCTTTTTTCAATTTTTTTCCATGAAGGAATATTCTACAGTTAATGTAGGGCGAAATAGAATGTTATAGTTGTGTGTACATTCTTCAAGACCTTGTAGAACTCTCTAGAGCTTTCCATTCTAGAAGAGTGCTCATGCTCATGTAACTTGTAGAAATAAAGGAATACTTTAGAAGGCCCATAAATATGAGCCAGGTCTAGGGGAATCCTAAGCCTTCCCATAAGGATGTGAAGGGAGATAGCACATCTATATATAGGGGTGGGAGTCCTTTGCTCACCACATACCTCATAAGTTCTCAAAACTCTATCTTTTCTCATGTACTCTCTGATGTACTAAAACATCATTTTCCCCTTCACTTGAGTATCTTACCTACTTTCCTTTGTGTTCCTGTCCGTATGGTGAAGGACCTAGGTTTCCTAGCTCAACACTTGATCAGTGAAGGACATAGGTTGAAGTAGGTGATAAGAGTTGCTCCGTGGCATGTGGTATTAGGGAATGTTTGATTATGTGTTGGATTGTAATATTACTGAGTGACTAGAAACATAAACAAATGTAGGAGGGAGGAAACTTGCTGTAGGAAGTAGTTTAGGAGCAAAGACAAGTAAGCTTAGAGGGATCTAGATTCTAGAATACTAAGTCTTCAAGTAGAAGATTCTAGTTCATAGCCTAGTAATCAAACATTAGCTCGGGGCAACTTTTGTTGGATTAGCACTACATGAAGAATATACATGGATAAGAAAGGGTTTTGAAAAAAATAATAAATAGAAAAATTTAGTTTTTTTTTTTCCTAGGAAATTTGTTTTGAGTGAACAAAGTTGCTTATGAAGCTAGAACCAAGCAAGATGAGGTCTCTCAGCTTTTAATAGACAAGGCTTGTTCCTTACTTAGATCATGTAGCGCTTGCCTTTCTCTCTATTAAAGGATTCAATCTAGTCCCAAGCATACTTAGGGCTACCCTTTTAGTGGATCTTTAGAGTTCCCATCCAACGTCACTACCTCACTGGCAAATCTTACTTAACAATCTGAATGAATGAGGAAGAGCTCTTTATGTTGTCTCAATTTACCACCATCTAAAATGTGTGAAACTTTAGTTGGTGGAAAACCAATCCATGAAAATTTTCCCTTTTTTAACATATATTGAGTGAGCAACAAGGTTGTTTTTACGTGAACACATTCCATCTAGCCAGACACAAAATTAAAATAGTGAAGTTCATCAACTATTATACAAGTTTGTAGTGGTAGAGTGTTCATAGGAAAGAAGACATCACCCAATGAGCAACCAATGTTGACGGACTTGGATGCTTTGGCAGTTTAGTTGAATCCTCACCACATAAGATTGAAAGATCCAAACATTCTTCTTTAGGGCATAAACTTGCATGGGAAAAACTTATAAAGATTAGCGTAGTTGCCAACATATGAATGTGCATAAAGGATGGTCTAGATCAATTCATAGATAGGTCTTTTTGATTCATTCCATTTTGCTTTATTTTGCTTTATTGCCTCTCTTTTTTTTTCCCAATTATAGATCCAATTTTGAAAAGTATTTCATGCTTATCAATTACGAACCTACCTGCGATCATTTTCTCACCGCATGCAGCAGAAGTAGAAAGTCCGTAGAGCTTTAGCATCATGGAAGGGAGAATAAGCACCTACTATGAACTGGGTTAGGAGTGTGTACTAGTAATGGTTGAATTGGAGAAGGCATAGATGATCGATAGACGATAGTATAACCCTCCTCTATGATGAGCGATTGGATTGAAAAAGACAAGAGATAAGGGTAAGACTGAAGTCACAAAGCCTTAAACCTTTTGAAAAAGGTAAACAGAAGCCAAGGTCAACGTCTTTGCATAAAGCATAACACCTACCCTTGCCTATCCACCCTAGAAGCAAAGGTTGTTTAGTTGGAGCTTTCCATAGAAAAGGCTAAGAGGAAATAAATGAGGTGGAGGACAATGCCCTTGGTTCTCTTAGTGAGCTGAAATCTTCTCTCAAAGATGTTTGTACCAGTTAAGATAAACATAGTCATGGTTGTTGCAAAGAACATGCAATATTATATGCAAGGCGACGACAATAGGTGAAACCATAGCAAAAGAAGCGCTATGTATCAAAGCCTTGGAAACCCCTAAATATAGGGTAAGCGTGTGCCAAAGAAACTGATAATTTTATTTAGTGTATTCTCATGCATATAGATGATGATAAAGTAAATCGCTTTTGATTTGTATGATGATGTTATGGTGTGGTGGAGGAGGAGCCATAATGACATTAGTAGGGGGATATATACCATTATACTTGGGAGGACTTTAAAGTGGAGATCTAGAAGCAGTTTCACTTTGTGTGGAAGGCATGGCCATGAAGAAGTTTTGAGGTTTGACGCATTTGAGGTTGATTAAGGAGTATGTGTGTGAGTTCTCATCCTTGTTGTTGGAGCTATCTGACATGGTAGAGAAGGAACGATTGTTCTATTTCCTTGATGGCTTACAATCATTGTTATACTAGTTTGTTGAGTAATCCTATCATTGATCATAACCAACAGAATAGAGAGAGGAAAGAAGAAGAACCAGAATCAGAGTTCGAAGGATTTTCCTCTCTCCTTCATTCCCACTCCCCCTCTCCTGATTACATTCGGTGAGAACTATTCACCACAGTTCTATCTGTCAACCCTCCCCTAATGAGAATAATCATGGTTACATTAATATACAGAGTGGGCTGAACATATTGGACCGAGCATATTGGCACATATCATAAGTGAGATACATTAAGGCCATTTAACACTCCCTCTCAAGATGGGAGGCTAATGACACTCATCTTGGACAATAGCTTTGATTGCTACTCCACAGATGGAATTTTAGTGAGAAGATCTGCAAGTTGATATTTTGTTGTCATGTATGAAGTTCGAACGACATCAGCTTTAACCTTATCCGAAACAAAGTGAAGATCCACCTCAATGTGTTTGGTCCTTTCATGGAACACAGGGTTAGCAGTAATGTACAATGCAGATTGATTGTCGCACTTGGATTAGCAGGAGGCAGCTTGTGCAATCCCAAATCTTTAAGATTAACTAGCCATGTAACTTCACATGTAGTCAAAGCCATTGACCTATATTCAACTTCAGCACTAGAACGAGGCACCATAGATGTTTTTTTTTTTTTTTTTTTTATTTCCAAGATATTGGTGATTCTCCAAGAAGGATACAATAACCGGTGGTAGATTTTTGAGTATTAGGACATCTAGCCCAATCTACATCATAGAATGTTGTGAGATAAGTTATAGAGCTATGAGCCATAAGAATGCCTTGAGATGATGACCCTTTAAGATACTTGAGAAGGTGTTGAGCAGTAGCCATGTGTAATGTAGTGGGGCAGTGCATGGACTAAGTAAGCACGGGCACCACATAACAAATATCAGGATGTGTAACTGTCAAGTATATGAGCTGACCAATCAGTCTTTGATAAGGTTCATGACCGAGTAAAGAAGTCCCAATATGGAGTGTTAGTTTCTCATGCTGATCAAGTGGCAACTTAGCAACTTTTCTGTCACTTGATGCTCCTGGAGTAGGTCGAAATCATATTTGTGTTGAAAGAGGAAGAGGCCTTGAGATGTACGTGCAACTTCATGGCCCAAGAAATACCTCAATTCTTCCAAATCTTTAAGGACTTAACCTTTTATATGGACTGAAATGATTTCCCGATAATCACCATATCATCCACATAAACTAATATAGCAGTGAAGTGACCATCTACCTGAAGAGTAAAGAGTAATCGACCTTTGATTGCATGAAGTCATACTGAACCAGAGCAGTTGATCATTTTGCAAACCATTGTCTAGGAGCTTGTTTAAGGCCATACAAGGATTTAATAAGTTTGCACACCTTGCCAGCTAGATGATCTGAGTGAGCTTGTGATTGAATAAGCTCCACTTAGCCTACATATCCCAACGGTAAAGCCATGTAAACTTCTTCATGTAAATCTCCATGTAGAAATGCATTTTTAACATCCATATGATATGAGTGCCAACCTTTCATAGCGTTAACTGCAAGTAATGCACAAACAGTGGGCTTTTTTGCAACAGGTGCAAACTTCTCTTCAAAATCAATCCATTTCCGCTGTTTGCAACCCTGAATCACCAACTGAGCCTTATGTCTTTCAATAGATCCATCTGATCTATACTTAATCTTGTAAAGCCACTTGCAGCCTATAGCCTTTTTCCTAGGAGAGAGATCTTGAATAACCTAAGTATTATTCTCCTCCAAAGCTTTTAATTCAAAATTCATAGCATTACAAGATTTTGGATCTTGAATAACTTGGGCAAAAATAATGGGATCAGTTCGATTGGATATGGTAGGAAGAAAACTTTGAAATTGAGATTTAATTGTGGTAGTGGTGACTTGACTTGCAAGTGCATAGATAGGATCAAGAGACAAAGAGGCACATGGTGAGTCTGTAGGTGGAGCATATAAATGATTGGCAACATAGTCAGAAAGCCAAGAAGGCTGGGTAATTTTTCTCATAGACCTTCTGAGAGAAACTGTGAATTTTTAGGATATTGAGATTGATCATCATTAGTATTCCCAGTGGTGATTCTTGAGGGTGATGGTGCAGCTAGAGAGGAAAGGAAAGGTGGTGTTGGTGAATCATCCAATGATAATGGAGGAGAGTCATGGTCACATATCAGATCATCGTATGATTTTAGTAGAGTGGACTGAGGCTAAGTTATAGGGGCTGGTTGAGGATGTAGATAAGAATTTTGACTATTGCTGTTAAAAGGAAAAATGTGCTCATGGAAATTGACATCTCTGGACATAAACACTTGTTTGGTAATAAGGCTCGACAATTTATAACCCTTTTGATGGGGTGTATATTCAAGAAATACACAAGGGACCCCCTGAAGTTGAAACTGATTTGTGTCAAGGTTAGGATTGATAGCAATAACAAGACAACCAAAGACTTTCATGTTTTTGTAGCTAGGAGGTTGTGAAAAAAGAAGTTCATAAGGTGTCTTGTGCTTTAGTGTAGGTGTAGGCAGCCTGTTAATAATGTGTGTAGCTATAAGTACGTAGTCACCCCAAAAATAATAGGGTACATCAGAGTGATAGGATAGAGCTCTGGCCATATCAAGTAGGTGGCTATGTTTTTTTTATCAACAACTCCATTTTGTTGGGATGTATGGACACAAGTAGTTTGGTGTATGATTCCATTTTTAGAAAAAAAGGCTTTACATATAGTGCTATTAAATTTGAGGGCATTGTCAAAAGACTCAGAACTAATAATTTTAGTAGAGCACCGAAAATGGTTTTTGACAAATGCAAGAAAGCTTTTAAGTATATTTGGAGCTTGGGATTTTTGTTGGATTAAGTCTAGGTTTTTGCCTTGTATGATCATCAACAATGTGAGGAAGTACTTGTGTTTTTGCCTTGTAGGTACTCTATATGATCCCCATATGTCAATGCGTAATAAATCAAAGATATGTGTTGACTCCGTGGCACTATGTGGAAAAGGAAGTTTAAACATTTTAGCCATAGGGCAAGTAACATTGATTTTTGCATTGACATTTCTGTTCATTACATCACTTGAAATGAAAGGAATGTATTGTAATCTATGATAAGGAGCATGGCCCAGCCTATGGTGCCATAGGTTATACAAGGATTCATTGTTTCCATTCTGAGAAGACAAAGATGTGCTGGAATTTACAACTATGGACGTGTGTTGAGCACCAGTGATGATGACAATGGATGTACAAAGTCTGGGATCAAGCTGAGTTGTTGGGGTGTTCAGGATGTAATACAAGCCATCACGAATAAGTTCAATGGCTTTAACAGTCAGGTTTGCACAATCCTGTATGAGACAGAATTTTTGGTAATAATTAACACAAAAATTATTTTCTCTATCAAGCTTAGGAACATAAAGAAGATTAAACTTAAAAATCAGGGACGCATAGGACGTTATTAAGAACAAGATTGTTATAAAGTTGGGTAATGCCTGTATGAGTTATTGTGAAAGTTGGGCCATTAGGAAGAGCGATCTTGCTGATTGAGGACTAATGATTGATATGATTAAGGAATTTCAAATGATGGGTCATATGGTCTGTTGCCCCAAGATCCATTCATCCGTCATAAAACAAGGAAGGGAATAAGAAATAGTACCTGAAAAGTAGTTCTCAAGGTCATCCTCTCTTAGATCTGAGCTATGAGAGGTTGCACGTGAGCTTTGAGGCATATAGTAAGCAATCTCTCAAATTTTTATTGTGTGAAAGTGACAATTCCAGCAGGCCCATCTCCTTTCTGTCCCGGCACCTCCACATGAGCTACAATGTTGTTTTCCTTTTCTTTACCCTTGAAGGTTCTTTGGGATTGATTGACAGAGTATAACTTTTGACCTGTAGGTATATTCCGATTTTGCTACCAAAATCTCTTTGCCTTAGGGTGCCAACTAGGATACTTCATGACCTGCTGACATCTTTCCTTTTCATGACCTTTATTCCCACATTTTGTACACACCTTCAATTTTTTTATATACAAAGCAGTAGTTTCAACCTAACATTGTCTAGTCTCAAGAGCATCCCTCTAAGATTCCTTTTGTTGCAACATGGAACATGCCACTTCAACAGTAGGCAGAGAATTAATCGGCAGCAGTTGACTCCTCTGTCCATTATAACCATTGTCTAACCTATTGAGAAACTAAAATAATTTCTGTCCATCTTGCTGCTGACTCAACACCTTCAGAAAGGCATTTATCGCCTCATGAGTTTAAGAAAAAGTAGGGAGCTCAGACGTGGCATCGATTTCTTCCCACAGAGAGTTGTGAAGTAATCACTGATAAGAGCACAATTTTGTTTCAATTCATAGATGTCCCAGTCTAGCTTGTATTTTCTAGAGCCTCTATCTAAGGAAAAACGTTTCTTTAAGTTTTCCAATATCTCAGTAGCTGTGCTAACATATAAAATCGACTTAGAAATGGAATCAAATAATGAGTTCATGATCCAAGAAATTACCAGATTGTTGGTTGAGTCCCATTGTTCAGCTTGAACAGGATCATTTATCCTTGTAACATTTCCGGTTACTAACCCCAGCTTCCGCTTAGTCGACAGATTTATTTCCATCCAGCACCTCCAGGATCAATATTTAGCAACTTCTACCAGCTTTGCAGGTGAATTCAATGAGTTTGGCCCATTTGATGGATGCACGAACAATGGATTCTGTAAGTCTGCATATGAAATGCTAGTGGAGCTCCTTTGATCACCCTTGGCGAATTGCAGTCTTCAACAATCACCAGAAAGAGAGATGAAGACAGCAATAAGATGAAAATCAACGATCAATGATAGAGCTCTGATTCCATGTTGAGTAATCCTATCATTGATCATAACCAACATAATAGAGAAAGGAAAGAAGAAGAACTAGTATTAGAGTCTGAAGGATTTTCCCCTCCTTCATCCATGCTCCCCTTCTCCTTATTACATTCAGTGGGAACTATTCACCACATTTCTAATTGTCAGCCCTCCCCTTGATTAGATTAATCATGGTTATATTAAGATACAAAGTGAGCCAAACATATTGGACTGAGCATATTGGCCCATATCATAAGTGAGATACATTAAGGCCATTTAACATAATTCTAGAGGTGTCCAAGATGTGGTCCACGCCATTATGGCTGCCGAAGACTTGTGGATTTCAAGAAAGACTTCATAGGCAAAACTTATGAGCAAGGAAAAAAGTGAAGGAGATAAATCCCAATAGAATTGAAGGCCACTTAAAGGGAAGGAGAAGGTTAGTGAATTTTATATTAACTATGATGGGTTTAAGAAGAGATAAGAATGTTGTCTATGTGGAGGCCTACACTAAGTAAGTGAGTGTCCACAAAGAAAGGTTCTCAATGCCCTTATTGCGTCCCATCAAAAGAGTGAAGAAGCATAAATGGGTTCCATGTGGTTCTTTATTGCTCTCATAAGAAAAGAGGTGGCCCAAGTTGTTGAAACACCTAAGGAGAAGGTCTAGACATTATGGTGTATGTAAAGGCCATTGGTGGAAGGAGGGCTCACTGAGCCATTGGTGGATGGAGATGGCATTTTCAACTTCATAGCTAAGAGTAAGGCTACGAGGCTCAAGACCAAGTACACGAAAGAGATAGTCTAGATGAAGGTAGTAAACTCCTCATCCAAGCCTATCTGTGGGGCAGCTTGTGAAGTGCCAAATGGAAAGGTCCGATGGACTTTATTGTAGTACCAATGGATGGTTATTGAATGGTGCTAGGCTTGGAGTTTCTTGACAAGGTATGACCCTGTCCTTTCATAATGCTAGCGCTATGCATATCACTAAGGGAAAAGGTCCTATGAGTTGCCTTTAGTAAGATAAAAGGAGGAGTTAAAGAGGCCCTGTCAAAGCAGTTGAAGAGAGGTGAGATAACATACTTAGCCCCTTGAAAGAAGACGCGTCTCCACTCTCCACTCGTGAAGATCTTTCCAAGGAGACTTAGAATGTTCTAGAAAAGTTTAAGGATTTGATGCCACATAAACTCCCATAGAAGTTGTCATTGAGAACGAAGTTGTATCATGAGTTAAGTCTTGAATTTATGCGAGACCTCTTGTTATGGATTGATATTGGATGGCTTCGTTTATGCAAGTAGATCTATGGAAGTAGCTAAGGGAGTTGTTTGAGGCAAGATTTATTCGACCATCCAATGCTTTATTTGGAGCAATGGTATTGTTCTAAAAAAAGCATGATGAGAGTCTTTGCATGTGCATAGACACTAAATAAGGAAGCGATGGAGAATATATACACTATACAAAAGAATTTAAAAGACACAGGAAAGAGGTATCCACTGCATGATACAGGGATGATGACAATCATCCATTCATTATATTTGAGTATGGAGGTCTTACTTGTTTGGGAGTTGGTTTGTGATCAATATCGACCATGTTGCAACTGACTACTTCTAGAGACAAAAGAATTTAAGGACCAGATGACCAAACTTTACGGCTGTTATTTAGTTAAAATCGGGTAAGCACCATTATGGTAGATGCATTAAGTGGTAAGACAAAGTTAGCATCCATAACATGCTACAATGTGGGTGATGGATCACTTAAGAGAAGGAATGAGATACGATCCCTTAGCTAAGAGCCTAATGGAGATAGCTAAGGAATGGAGAACAGGATGATTCTAGGTGGAGAATGGGCTACTCTACATCATTGAACATTGACTCTACATGCCTAAGCGGGGAATCCCAAATGAGAGTTCTTGAAATAGTCCCGTGATTCAATTTGGGAAGGTCAACACGTTGCTCTATTGCTTTGGTTGAAAGATATTGTTATTGGTGATGATGAGGAGGCCTAGGTGATGTAGTGTGGTCTAGTAGGTTGTAAGCCCTAGTTTAGATATTCAATTCATATTTTGGGTCTTAGATATTCTATGAATATCTAATATTATTTAAAGTGTTATTTAGAAAACTATCTTTGCATGCTAATGGTTATATAGGGTCTAGCTTAGTGGCTTACAAGATTGCTAAGGAGTGGAATGTGGAGATTGATGTTGCAACTTGCAAGTGCCTATTGACCAAGTTAGCTGAGAAGATGAAGAAGTGGGTGAATGGGAAGAGGCAATCAAGAAGTAGGTGAAGTAATAACGAAGCTATATACCGAGCAGTTTAAGGCTAAGGAAGGTGTGTATGGGGTTTACATGACGATATGAAGAGCCCTATCCCATTGTTTAGAAGGCTGGGAAGGTGTCATACAAGCTAGCTTCACATCTAAGTTGAGGATCTACCAAGTGTTCATGCAAGTTATCCTAAGCCTTTACACAAGGTTGGGGATGACTCTAGTAGGAGCAAGTCTCATTAAGCTCCACTGTGAATGTAGTCTTACATGAAAGGGAAGTTGATGAGATCCTTGCCAATCAAGAAAGACAACAAAGAGTTTTAGATGGTTAGAGTACTATATGTTTTAGGAGGGGATTGTTGATAATGGAACCAATTGGGAATGGGTGGGAATGGGAGGAAGACTTATGATAGTTCCATGACCACATCGAGGCATTTAGGGCATTCAAGGACTTAGTGAGGACAATAAGGACTTGGGGTTGGGGGATGTGAGGACTTCCTTGGCCTTTACTTTTTTTTTTTTTTTATTTAAGGAAAACTTTGGAACATTCTAGTGTACGTAGTCTTGTAGAATGTTATGGATATGAGGACTTGCTTTGCTTTCAATATCTTTAGGAAATCTTTGGAACATTCCAGTGTACACAGTCTTGTAGAATGTTATGGATTTATATCTTCTAGACATCCTAGAACTCTCCAAAGCTTTATAAAGAAGAAGAGTATGTTCAAGTTCTCAAGAATGTTCATGTAACATTTGGAAGTAAAGGAGTACTCTAGAAGTTCCATAAATACGAGCCATGGGGACAACAAATAAAACCGGAATTGCTATTGCAGTATCAATTGTTGTGTTGCAGTAGCAAGGTGTTGTGAACAATACTTTGTATGATGTGGTTGTTGTGGCATGATATTTATTTTTTTCCACAATAAATAGTGGCATATATTGTTATATATTGGTAAATAAGAATAAAATATCAGTAAATATTGAAATATTGAAATAAGTGATTTCATTTCTACTTCGCTTATCTAGCATTTTGCATGTCGGTTAGCAAAAAATCCAATATATATCGGGGATATATTGGTGTATTAGATGATATGTGATTCCATGCATGGGGACCTAAAATCTTCCTATCAGAAGGTGGATGGGGCGAGCACATCTATACATTGTGCTGGGAGTCATTTTCCTCACCACATATCTCACAAGTTCTCAAAAGCGCTCTCGCTTGTACTCTCTCTCATGTGATAAATCATTTTTTCCCTTCACTTGAGTGTATTACTTTCCTTAATTCTCTTATCCTCTAGGGTGTTGGGTTTCTCAATTTAGCAGTTGATAGAATGAGAGAGCTAAATGGCACATGGGTTTGAAAAGGTTAGAAGAGTCTCCTTGGGACATGTGGCTCCAAAAGATGGATCCATTCGCCAACAAGCTTGAGCTCAGCTTGACATGCTTATATTTGTCTCATTTGAACAAGCCTAGCCCGAGCAAAAGGGTTTAGGCTTATTTTTTCACAAACCATATGGAATTAAAGCGTTACGTGTTCACAAGTTGCCTTGTCAGCTTGTATAAATGAGTATTAATGGACAAAAATGCTATATTTATGGCTAATTGTGATTGAATTTAGCATTTGAATCTATCTTTTTTCCTACTCTTTCACCCCTCTTCCAAAGCAGCCACATTAAATCATAAATTCATAATCGAGTTCATATTCAAGTAAAGTGATCGAATTTGTTTGAGCTAGGCCCATATTACTTAGGCAAGCTGAGGTGAGCTAAATTTGATCTTTAGTAAGTGGATGCCGAATCAAATTCATGATGGCTTGATTGCAGCTCTTTTACTATATGAATAAGCCCCAGCTTGAACAGAATTTAATTATTTTATTGCAGTAACTAATCTTTTAGGAAGGCTAGATTTTATTCAAAGATTGTGCAGCCTTCAGGTATTATGTTATGTATAAGATGTAGAAAGAGTGAAAAAGGTTTTAGAATTGTAGCCATTTAGAAATGTTAAAAGTGGTGCATTTTCTCTGGATTATAATGCAATTACCATTAACTATTGATGAGAGGCTCTTAGATATTAGGGAAAGCAAAGATAAAAAGAAAAAGGAATGCATGCTAAATGCTAGTGATGGGAGCAACTTTTTTGACAATCTACTGTTGGCATCAGAGGATTTTGATGGCTTGTATGTTGAAATTTTTTTATTCTCATCATGTTTACCATCTAGTCGCTTACCACTTCATATAATGTTAATTATACTCTATATGTTAGGCAAGCAACTCGAAGATTCGGGGGTTCTCACTGAAGCACTTCGATCACGAAGTAATTCCTGGGGTTTGCACATGCCATTGGTTTGCCCAGATGGTGCAGTAGTTGCATATGCTTGGAAGCGGCAGCTTGCTGGCCAAGCTGGTGCATCTGCTGTTGACAGGACTAGGTGATTATTGAAATATGGAATTTGCTAGGAGCTGCTGCTGAAGTATCAGCACATGATTATTTGATTATTTGCAAATTCTTTTGCAGGTTAGCTTTGAAATCATTTACAGATCAAAAGCAGCGATTTTTTCCTCATCTTGAAATGGAGCCAGCTCAACGCAAACATAGTGGTTCCCGAGTACCAGTGATTGATAACCATGAGGAGTCAATTGATTGCAGATCATTTGCCGATATTCAAACACGTCTTGAAAAAGAAGTCCCAGATATGAAAATATTCACATATGGACGACTGGAATGGTTAAAGCGGGCTTCATCCCTTCCATCTTCACCAAAAGAGGATTCCTTTGATATGCCACTTGGACGGAGTTATCAGGGTTCAAATAACCTCAGATCTGGGCTACTGGGATCTGTTCCTGCAAGCGAAGTCGCTGTTGTAGATTTATTGATTCCCTCTATTTTCAGAGCTGTTGTATCACTGCATCCGGTTGGTTCTACCAACCCTGATGCAGTGGCAACCTTCTCTCCGGATGAGGTATGTTTTACTGCTAGGATGATATATTTTCAGTATATTGTTTTGTACTGTAAGTGACGCACTTCTTTCATTTCTCCTTTATTGTATGGCATCAGGTTGATTGTGCAACTTTTCTCTGTTTTGAAATCTAAATTCAGCTGAAGCTAATTTGTTATGTTTTACTGCAATTAACTATCTGCAAACCTCTTGCCCATCCGCTTTTTATAAGACACTCCTTTGGTCTTGAGGAGTGAGACCGTCTTGATGGGAATACTAAAGAAACTTGGAGACAAGGAAAATGGTCAAGGAAAACGATCTGCTTTTATAAAGTTGTATAATCTCAAGATTTTTGCTTGTGCAACTGAACAGGCAGTCAGATCTATGGCTGTCATGGATCCATGTTGGTCACTTTTCCTTAATTTAGCCTGTTATTCCTCTCTCTCTCAGAGTAACATAAACTGGGAAATTGGTACACCTGACCCTCTGACTGTACACTTGGGTAGGCACCAAGGAAAAATCAAGGACCACTGCTTCTGCAAAAAAAAAAAAAAGGGGCATTCAATTTATCCGGCTGAAATTAGATTGTTTTTAGAAGTGGAATGGAATTGTTATTGTGAGAGAAAGGAAAACTCTATTGTAACGTATCAAAATTTACTGCTGAAAAATTTTGTTTGCAGAGTTAAGCGCGGAAGCTAAAATAATAAGAACAAAGGGTGTTACCGTCACATTTAGTACAAGTCCGGTTTCCTCTATCATTCTCATACAAGTGCTAAGGTTGAAATCATTACTCCGCTTAGATTAATAACATGATTGCAGAAATTATAATAGAGAGAACGTTAGATAAATACCGTGCTAATTAAAAATAACATCGGTAGTTTACAAAACTCAAGAGAGAAATTACAGGACATAAGGATCCAAATACAACCGGAAATAAGATAGTAAAAGAGACACCGATAGTCCTATGCTTTCAAAGCTAAACTACCAGCATTTGACTGAACTTGGAGGCTGACCTGCAAAGTCCACTGCCTATTGAATAGGCAAGGGGTCCATGAGAATGAATCCTTTGGTACAACAGTACTGAGCAACCTTTAAATTTAACTAATATAAAAAACCAACATAGAACACATACAAGGCATATCAATCAATATGGTAAAAGACATACACATATACATACGAGAATTTATATATAATAATCATTTAGATAATCATTGACCATCAAGTTACATACTGTTCATATTCATTCATCTAGAACAACCGAACTTACCAGACGATCATACTAAAGATGCTCTCTGAAGTATGATTAGAAACAACCTCCAACACAACAACCATAACCTTCACAGCATAACTCATATCTCAACATCAATCCCAACAAAATACATAACATCATAGGTGAGGCATAAAGGCACAATCCCCACATAGGTAGGCACAAAGGCTGCTATTGAACCATAGTAGGCAAAAAGGCTGCTACTGACCAATCCAGTAATCCAATAATAATTATTATTATATCCAATTTTATTTATTTACTATGAGTTCAGGGACTCCACTATTCTTAATCGGTGGAACGATTTGAAGTACCTATCAGGAACAACACACCTGAGCCACTATTATCGTCCAATGGAATGGACCCAACACCTTTCAGAGTAAAATGCTCTTGAGTCACTATTCTTAACCGGTGGAACGGTTTGAATCACCTCTCAGGGACAACACACTCGAGCCACTATTATCGTCCAGTGGAACGGATCTAACACCTCTCAGGGCAAAATGCACCTGAGCCACTATTCTTAACTGGTGGAACGGTTTGAATCACCTCTCAGGGACAACACACCTGAGCCATTATTATCGTCCGATGGATCGGACCCTCCTAACTGACCTAATATTCCACTTTAAATAATTAATATCTTATCCATCAGTTCTTCTCTCAACTCATATTCTCGTTCACATAGAGTTTGTGGCCCCGCTATTCTTAATCCAGTGGAGCGGACCTATAAACACCTCGGCCCAACTCACGTGATCTTTCACTTTAAAATGATTAGTATTTTATTCATGATTGGTTTATGAGTACAAAACATAATTAAGGTAAGCAAGACATCAACATACAGATAACAAGGCCTTTCTTAAAGATTACACGCTTATTTAACCCAAGAAACCCAAATTTCACACTTTAGGCGTGCTCCTCCCATATTGATCATTTACCCACCATATCTAGTATATCTTCCTTAAATAATATTGTTATTAATATACCCGAAACTCAAAGTTTAACTCTTACGTCTTACACATGATAATAATCCTACCTCAAAAGTTACTATTCACAAGGCTTCCAATAAGTAAATCATAACTTTTCCCATAAGGCTTATATAATTAAAAAATTCAATATACATCCCTAAAATATCAATATTAACCACATATCCAAAATTCTTGGCCTAACTCCAACGTTTTACACATGTGATATGAACATTACCGTTTTAAGGTTTCTATTATCAAATTAGACCATTTTCTCATTTGAGGAACTTATGACATTCATAATTACTCCCATCACTCCACATGATCTTACTAGCATATTTTTAATCCACCTAAAATATTAAAATTCCAAAAATTCCCATATTGACCTATATTGACCAAAAGGCCCTTGAAGATAGCCGATAGCCTTTATCTTACGAGGAGCTTATATTTTCAATATCATTATTTCCAAATCCTCCATTTATCAACATACATATTAAATATAATTATTCTCCACTCATAATACTATACTAAAACCAGATTACAACCATTTGTCACATTGAACCACTTAGGGTTTTCCAAATAATGCATTATCGTAACGATATCGCATAAAATACAAATAGATCCAAATTTCCATACTTATTCCCAATTTTGAGACAATCGTAATCAATGTCGATATCAAGGCCAACATTAAAAATATACTAAGGTCATCCTAGATTCAATTATTCACATTTAAACACTTTAGGCCAAAAATGATCAAAATGACCCTGAGACCAAAATTTTCAGATTATCATCTATTTAAATACTAATTCCATTTTACTTGTCATGAAAAGGCTAAAACACCATAAATAAATTATTTATTACACGATTTAAATTATCAGATATGTCAAATGACCATTTTGTCCTTATACATAAATTTGCACATAAAATCCTATTATGTACTTTTAATCTACCCAAAACACATGCTCAAATACTCAACGACAGATAATACATATAGGACAGGCTTTTCAGGAGAAAAATCACAACACACTCAAAATGACCAAATTACCCCTAGGGTACTTATTTGTAGTAATTATTCTAGAATTATGTTTCAAGTATGCCCAACCTATTATTTTATACGCACCTATTATACAAAATATTTTCCTGATATAATCATCATTTTGATCACACTTTCTTACCCGATTTATTTGATATCAGATAACATGCTTATTTTTCTGATTTTTATGATAACAATAAATAATACATAATTATAATGTAATGAATCATTACTTAACACATTTCACACATAAAACCCTAATGTGCTATCATGCCATATTTATTATTTTAGTAGAGTATAACGATTACCTGAATTCCAGCAAAAACGCAGAAATAGTGGTATCCTACTAAATTCTAATGTCCCGCCACTCAGACTTTCGTATCTAAAAATAATACCGCAATTACCGAATCAATATCTATCAGGTAAAATAATAATTATAATATAATATTATTTATTTTTCTGAAATTACCAAAATACCCTTACATTTAAAATGGGTACTAAATTATTAAAACCAAACCCAAACATTCCTCATGCTGCACATGCAGCGTGAGCCTCGGGCAAAATGGGGGAGGGCTGGGTTAGCTTGTAAGGCTGCGGGTGACGGCTGGGGTGCGCTGCGGGATGGCTGGTCTTTAGCTTGGTGGTGCAGAGCTGCTGCTGGGGAAGGGTGGTCGGCTGGGAACTGCAGATAGGTAGGATGGCCAAAGGTGGTGGCAGCAGGGTTGGTGCTGCGGGGAAGGATGGCTCTGTTGGGGCAGGAAAAAGACGGGGCTGGGCTTGGGAGTTGCTGGGCTGGTTGGGGCGAGGCAGAGGGGCTGGAGCATGGGTAGGCTGGGCGATTCTGTCATGCAGGGAAGGGTGGTGGTTCTGCTGGGTTGGGGCGCTGCGGATGGTGGGTGTGGTGCTGGGAGTGGCAGGGTGGAGGTGGTTGGTTGCTGGGGCTCGGTTCAGTGGGGGTGGTTGCATGCAACACAGGAAGAAGGGGAAAGGGGCTGCGATGGGGGAAGGGTGCAGAGGCTGGTTGGCACTGCTATGTGGTGGTGGTTTGAATGGCAGAGGGTGGTGGAGAGGATGTGGTGGATGGTGCTGCTAGACGAGGATGGGGAAATGACTCGGTGGGGAGCTGGGTGAAGAAAATGCAGAGGGGAGGAGGGTAGATGGTCGGGGCTGTGATGGGGAGGAGAGTTGGGTGCACGGGGGACTGTGAGGGTGAGGGAGAATGGTTGTCGGGGATGGCTGGTCAAGGCAGGGGGGGTAGTAGGGGGCTGGAGTTAGGTGGACAAGGGCAGGTGAGGTGCTGGGAAAGCCAAACAAAAACAGAGAGAGGGAAGGGGGAGAGTGGGATGGTTGTGATTGAAGGAAAATTGCAGAGGGGGAATAGGGAGCTGCGGTTTTTGGCTCGGGGAAGGGTGCATGTGTATATATGTATATAATGCAGAGAGTTAAATAGAGTGAGGGAGGTGAGGCAACAGGGAGTGGGTGCACAGGGCTGGGTTTGCATATGTGTACATACATGCAGAGAAGGGGTGAGGTGATGGGGTTGCAGCGGGAGAAAGGAAGAGTATTGAGGGGGAGAAGATTGGGGTACGACAGAGGGGTAAAAATGGTAGGGTAGGATAGAATTTTATTTATTTAGTTTTAGGTTTAATTTGGATAGATTAGGGTACCGGGTAGAAAAATAATCCAGATAAAGATATGTTTAATAGAACGGAAAAAGATAAAATAATGGAGGATAAATTTTAGAGATTTATTTTGGGTTACGGGTCAAGGTTATTAGTAAAATAATTTAGGATAAGATTTATGGTTATAAACTAGGATTAAAATGAATAGTTCAATTTCTATCAAAATTTTTAACCTGATTAAATTTATATCTAAATGGCTAAGCTGTCGTAATAATACGAATAATAATAATACGCTTAATACTAAACCTCCTAAAATAATCATTACCACTAATCACACATAATTATTAATTATAATTAAGGTTCCTAAAAACGGGGTATTACATCAATGGTTACAATCTCTCTCCTTGTAGTCTTATGTGGAGCATGCCTCATTCTGCCAATTGACTCTTTCCTTTCTTGTGTGGCATAATTTTTTTCTTTCCCCTCCCTATCTGGACAATTTTATTTTACAACCAAACTTGTTTTTGTCCAGTTTATGCAGATGCTTTTTGTAATTTGTTGCGAATTCCGATAGTAATTTTGGTTTATCATTTATGTCGGACTACCTCTTGTGGCTTTATTTCTGACTTTTATGAATGGGCATCTCCTGTGATAAGAAAGATGTTTAATCGCAGTCTTTATATTAATTACTTCTGTTATTCTTGCCCTTTTCACACAATTGTGTCCAAAATTACTCCTTTTCGCTCGCAATTTACATTCACAGGGTGGAAACTATGTACATGCAAGAGGGTTGTCAGTTTACCATGTTTTTAGACTCATTACGGTAATATCTTCTTACAGGCAATTTTGTCTCAGCTATTAGAATGTAATGATTTGACATCACCTATCAGTTACTAAGTGATGGCCAGATTTTGTGCCTCTTGTATTTCAGGAGCACTGTAACATGGCTCTGCATTATCTTCTTGGAATCAAAAGTGAATCAGCTTTATACATTTTCTTGGTATGGTTATCACTTGAACTCTTTCAGCCACATCTAGATAGTTCTTAATTGAGCGTTTTTGTTTTATTAGTTATATCCCACATCGCTCTCTCCCCCCCAATAAATATAAATTATTGTAGGGTATTGAGCAACTTTTACTTAAACTAATATGTGGGTCATATTTCAGCAATGGATCAGCAACTATCAGGCTTTGTTCAAGAAATCTTGCAGGTGAGTCTTAATGCAGCTTTCCTTCTTATTTTCGAGATTGAGCCATTTTAATGATTTTGTTCTTGTGTGTCTACATCCCTTCTTCTGTTTCTTATTCGTTTATTTATATAATTAGTCATTTATAGATCCATACAAACAATCGCATCATTATGGTCTTATATGAGAAACACACAATTTTTAACCACAATTGTGTCGTGAATACAAAGAATTAGCGGAAGATAAAGCTAAATTTTGGAGCGTACGTGATTTTAGGGTTGATATGATCTGATTTAAAAAGTTTAACATATTATTATTATTTTACTGTTATTGTTAACGCCATAATTAATATTTTTTTTATTACTATTACTATTTTTATCATTACTAACATTGGTATAATTGTTATAGTTAATTTTATATTATTTTTATTATTATGGAAATCAAGACTTACTTGATGTTGCAAGTCCGGAGAACATAGCATTAGAGAGACCTGAAGTGTCTGAGGTCTGATTTTCTTTAGCTGGAAAACAAGAATTTTGGAGTACCTTCTCACAGGACATTAATCTGATTTTATCACAACTTGCCGGGTGCAGATTTCTCTTGAAGACACAAATTTATCTGGTGATGCTTTGTCTGTGTTCTGTGTTCCAGAAATATGCCAAATGTGAAGTAGCATCCTTTGTACTCTTCTGTTTACTGTCTTATCACTTATGAGAGGGCTCAAATTGAACTGGGATGCCTTGCTTATGTTATGTCTTTCAGATTCCAGAAATATGCAAAAAAGAAATGCAGTAGCATCCTCTGCATTCGTCCATTTATCGAGTCATGGCAGTAGAGGCGCCTTTCATTGTTATCCTTGGTGTCCCATGCACTTTATTCAATACCCATATAGCTACACATCTTCTCTGTTGCTTTGCTAGGGTCGCTTTCTGTTAATTTTGGTTCTGGACTTGCATAATACCCTGGGAAAACTTAAGTGCATTGTGTTCTTGTGTTCCCACCTAAAGTTGCTTCCCAGACAGTAATCCCTGTGTATTGGTCCTATGATTCTCAAAGTGTTAGTTGTGTCGTATGGAAGGCATGGTGATTCTGTACATTGTTCTGGAACTGTTTTAGTGTCAGTGACAACTAGGGGTATGCGCCTAGAGGCTCGAAGTTATAGCTTTGAAACAACTACTGTCTGGTGAGTGACCCTACCTTGCCGAGTGAAATCTAGGCGAAGTTCCTCAAATGTTGACAAGCTGCTGAAAATCAGTGCTCCCATCAACATATGGGTTCGTATTCTGTCTCACATCATCGTAATGACTTATACGGCAGTTCCAGTTACATCCATCCTCAAGTGACTGCAGCCGCTTTTCCATAAATCATACCAGCACGTATATAAGTTCATCTCTCTGGCGTACTGTGCTTATCGGCAGAATCCTTTAAACTATTCAATAACTTTGTAAGCATTTAACGATGTCAGTTGTGTGTGGATATCTTTAAGCCAACGTTGATTATGTTGTCAGTTTTGGCATCCGACACTGGAAATTACGTGATAATTTATTTATTTATTTTTTTCTTATGTAAGCTAGTTGACAGACCTTTTTTAACTCTACTGCTGTGGTTTATGACACAAATGTGTCAACTTTATGATGCAGTAAATGCGGGCGGCTTTTGGTTATGGATAGGCAGTCATTGATAGTTTTACCGCCGGTGTATTATTCGTACCGGAACTTCTTTGCTTCAAAGGTTTCAACAGCTCTTCAAGCAGATGAGAGCCCAGATACAGTCCTAGCTTATCATCCAGGTTGCTTCCGGCAAGAGGTGTATCCTTAGTTAAGTTTTTTTTTTTTTTTTTTCGTGTGTTATCCATATTTTTAGGTGTTGGGGGCTACGAGATCATGCTACCAAATGGGGTGAAGAGATGCGCCTGTCTTAGGGCACCCTGACTGGGTTTTTTAGATCACTGCAAGTTGGAGGATCCAAAAAGGGGGTCAAGAGCATGCAAAAAGGGTGTAGATGTAATCTTGAATATGTCATGTATCCTTGATCTTCTATAGTTTTGTCCTTTCTTCCTTGGGCCAGGCAAATGAGCTCTTGATTGTCTTATTGAGATCCATTCAGACAGTGCACAATAGCACGGAAACTCCGGTGATCCTGTGTTTTCTTATTATGTTTTCTCGTTTTTTCACTTTATATAAACGTATATCAATATAGTTGACAATGACATGTTTAAACATTCTTGAGCTGTTGCTCCCTTGGTTTGGGTGTCATTTTCCTTTCTCCCTACCCATACAATAGCGACATTGTCTATGAAAAAATAAATAAAAATAAGATGAATAAAATATAAGTGGAAAATTTAAATTGTCTTAAATTATTCAAATTAGCCAGTCCTTCAGCAAATTAACAAAATTTGAAATATGTTACAACTAGTCTTTAAAATATTTTTTGAGATTTTAATGATGACAATGATCTTAAATTATATGTTGAATACATTTGTATATTAGTTTATAGGAAGTGAATATGGAAGTATTAGTAAATTAATTAAACAATAGCCGGTCAATGGTATGCATGGATAAATCGTGGTAATATATAATAGTGAACGCTACACAAAAATCATAGTTAGGGGAGCTAATATCATGCCATTTTTTTGGGGGGGGGGGAAGCTAAAGGATATTGAAAGCTTTATCTGCACTTCTAAATGAGCAGGAAGCCTATGATAAATAACGACTATAAATCGAAGTTAGAAATCCAAGCACATATGAGGGTATCCAGCTAAAAGGGACTAGGGTAGAATTCCAAGATGAGGGCAGAGTACGTTACCAGGTGGTCCTCATTGCAAATGAGTGATGAAGCAATTTGGTTTTGAGCGACGAAAGAGGGATATACAGCCAAAGTGTGGCCTGTTAGCCAAGAAGTCGCTCATGTTGGAGGAAACATCCTCACATAATGATTGGTTTGCTAGTTCATGCAAATTTAAAGTTATCATGGATGAGTCACGTCCTCAAACCACGTTTTCTAAACAAACCAAAGTCCCATGAAGGAGAACCCCATCATCATTCGGTAGACGTAAAAAAGGCGACTAGCTCTCATAGTGTAATGGGTGATGTGTACAAGGCTCAGGGGCTAGTTTGCCGAATCAAATTATCAGAAGAAGAACTAGGCCAACAATCGAGGTACATTAACAACACTGCACGGGTCAATACGTGCAACACCTACTATCCATCGTTTACTATTAGGACTAATGGGGTATCTAATCCCATTCACTTTTTGCTTCATCGGATAGAGGCAAAGATCATATGTTTGTGATTCCTTTATGCAGAGATGTTGGCGCTAGCACATACCTCGGGGTTGATCATCATCACCTGCACCTCACATTTCAGGTTGTTGAAGACTTCTTTGTCGTTCCCTTACCTTCCTTTGATCTTACTCATTAAATCCAAGCTTAGGAGAAAAGGTTTAGTTCAATAACAAGCTCCAACCCAAATGAAATATGGACCTTGTCACTTTTCTTTCTTTGCTCGCAACAACAAATTTATGCATCTTCGCTGGATGTTAATGAGAGTAGGGGCATAATCTTGGGTGCGTAGAATAAAAAGGAGCTTTGTTTGATCTTACTCATCAAATCTCAACCTAGTCGCATTTATTTCTTTCCTCGCTGCAAAGAAGCTATGGAGCTCCATTGAATATTAATGAAAGCAAGGTATTACAAAGACTAAAATGGGGCTTTATTTGATGCAAATAAACGATTTTTTTTCCTATAATGTCTGCCTAGTGGTAAAAGGTCAACGAAGTTGGTGGCTTGAATGATGACTACGGAGCCGGTGACCAAAGCCTAGTGAATGGGGACCATAAACAAAGCGGATGTAGAATTATTGCTCATTATAAGGTATAACTTGAAGAGCTGGATGTGTTGGATTCGTGTTTTGGCCTTACATTTCCATCAAGTTTTTAGGTTCATTAAAGGAGTTAAGTCCCTATGAATGGGTAAAGTCAAAACCTCTTATTTTATGATAGTAGGGATGATTAGGAATGTAGACATAGGAAGTTCGAGACGGGTATACCCATACTCGTGTCTGTACCTGATAAGAAAATCCGTATCCGAATTTGTACTCGTACCCGAACGGATATCCACAAACACATTCATATCAATATCCGTTGGATATCTGTTATCTAACCGATTATCTATTTACCAGTTAACGGATATTATTCAGTGGATAAATTCATTACCTAATAGATAAACCTATTTAGAGTTGAGCTAAATGACAATATTAATCTTAATTTATATTATATTTATTTTAAAATTAAAGGTAAAAGGGTAATAATATATTGGGTAAATGTGTATGAATATCGGTATGGATATGAATATTACATATCCATATTTATCCATATCCGTATCCGAATCTAATGGGTATATTTTTTTCATCATTTGTATCTGTATCCGTTTAAATATCCGTCGGATTAAATCCGTCAAATTTTAAATAAAATCCGTTCCATTTACATCCCTATGACTGATTACTTCCATTACTAGCAACTTGTAAGAAGATGAAAAGAGATACTAAATAAAATTATACTGCTTAAATATTTGAAAACACTGCTATAGGATAATAACGTTTAAATAACGATTAAAATACAAGTGTTGACAAAAGTGTAGCAAAGAAGAAATGATAACGGTTCCTAATTAAAATCGCTATCTAAACTTGCCAACAGCACCTTTTAGATAGTGGTTTTAATTAAAAACTATTGTTGAAAGCTCAAAGGGAAGAGGCCCATAAGAAATGAATAAGATGCGGTGCATGGTTGCCGATTCTTAAACCCATTCCATCCTTTTTCTCTCATTTATCGTAACTCTTGTAGCTTCGTTATCTACCACTGAACAAATTTTCTCATTATACTCCATTCTTTTTCGATTCATCTCTGTGGAGTTTTACATCGACTGCTGCCTCATTCCATTTCACTCTTGGTTTGTTTGTCTCTGTCAACGACGTGTTTAAGTTGCATATTTCTGTTGGTTTGTCTAGGTTCATTCCTTCAATTCTATTTTTCTTCAGTTTGGCTGGTTGGATAGACAGATCTGCATCAGGAATCAGATTTCTCGGATAATTTGGCAGATTTCGAAGCTAGACGAAACATTTGGCTGCCAAATCCGGAGTGTATGGTACATAGTTTGATTAAGAACTATGAGGGTTCATTTACGTGTTATATTCTATTTGCGGCATTTTGAATCACATAAATTGAAATTCCTAGCTCTTGTTCTACTGTTTAATAGCATTTTTTAATAAAAAAAATAAACAAAACTTATTTTTTATAACGGTTCTATCCAATAACCACATTATTAAAGGTGAGTTTTGATTATTTTTTATTTATTTATCCAGAACCTTTATTAAAAGTTTATGATTGGCTTATTTTTTTGAAATTTTTTTATAATAATTTTGAACCATATTTAAAGCTTTAACAACCGACAATTCAATAAGTATTAAAACCGTTATCAAAAGGATAAAATAACCATTATTAATTGATGGTATTTCCCGTGGCAGGGAAAGCAGTAATCTTCGGTTGTTTTTGCCTTGTTTAAAAAATAAATTTAGTAAAAGTAACCGCGTAAATTTGAATAAGCGGTAGCCGAAAAAAAGATCGAAGCGCTCGTCCAAATCACCCCCTATAGCCGAACAAGGACACATGATACCAAATCTTATAGCCAAATTATACACAGCTACAACAGGAAGAAAGTTTACAGAATTTAGATCCAAAAAGAAACGGATAGGCAGACGATATAAAGTCAAAACGGAGGTATATCCCATATATGCATAACACAAACATACACCGGCCCTACCCAGCCCAGAGAGAACTTTGAATTCATATACCGATATGCTCTACGTTCCTTACATCGATTTTACAAATCAAAACCAGATAATAATAATAATAATAATAATAATACGAAGTAGAAGTAGAAGCGGGAACAGAAACGAAGGAGGAAGAGAGACGGGCCTTCGGGAGCGGGAGTAATTCGCTTACTACTTCTACTTATGGAGCGGCACTCCAAGTTAACGTTTATTTGGTTCCTGGGGTCTTCGGATCATGGTTTTTATTAGCCGACGGTCCTCCGTAATCATTCGTGTCGATCAAGAGCATCCTTCCTGCCGGCAGCATCCTACCGGAACCGGATGAAGGAAGCGAACTCATCATAATATCCTGCAATACATATTTTCTTCAATCACCGGTAACTCATCGATTAATTATATCGAAACGTATTTGATTAATCAAAACACGTACCTGAGCATATGATTGTCGTTCGCCGACCGATTTCAGGCTTCCTATAATAAATTAGGAAAGTACGATTCGTATTAGCTGTAATTAAATTCAAACAAATAATCTAAAATCAAGTTGCTCTATTCTAACGTTAAATAAATAAATTCATGAGGAAAGAAAGAAGGAAGAGAGAGACTTACTGGAAGAGGGAACAGCAATAGCAGAGAGAACGAATGCGAAGCAAAGCGAAGTCACCACCAAATTACGTAGAAAAAGGCCCATGCCGTCCTTGTGCGTTTTCTTTTCTCTTATTTCTCCCCAGGGGATCGACAGACAGATTAGGCTGGATCGACGATGGATCCAATATTTCGAACAAAGTAGTGTTTTGAAGGAAGAGGAGAATGGCGTCCGGAGATGAGGAAAGAGGTAGCGAAGGTTGGTGACGAGCGCCAGATAAATTTACTCCACCGTTCTGTGTGCGTCAATATATATATACACATAGATGAAGTGCTGCTACTGTATGTGTGTTGTCGGGAAGTGCTGATTGCAGCTGGCCACATATAGACTGACTACGCACCGGTCACAGGCGAGCCAACCGACTATTAATTAAAAAGTATTTTCTTCCGTGTTAATAAGTTTGTCCATCGATAGGCCCAAAATGAGTAGGGTTTTGTGTAATGAACGTTCTTACCACCTACAATCACTCTATGGTTTGGTTGGTCCCCGTAATCAAGGGTTGAGGACCACGGACGTTTAATCTCTATCTCGTTTAATATCTTCCACATAAAGAAATGGGAATGAAGATTATCTTATCTTAGGTAGATATTACAGACGAAAATTAGTTATTTTTTCGGTATCTATATTATGCAACCGATTGTATTTTATTTATGGTATAACCGATGATACTTTAATAATTATATTAAATTTCTTAAACAGGGAAACGTGCTCCGAACTAACATCCTTAAAATTTTGTGCCATATGAAGATTGAAATGAAAGAAAAACTATACAACACATGTGCTCCACCTTTCTTATATTTATATATATATATATATATATATATATATATATTTGAATTGAATTATGGTTAGTATGAGTTATTGAAAATATAAAATAATTACATCAATCTTATTCTTTTTTTTTACCTATAAATAAAGTAAAAGTTTCAATAGAATTATATGAAAATTTCAATTCAGAATATCAGTGTTGTAAGGTTCGTATTTGTATTTTTAGCCATTTTCAACACTCCTTATATGTGGGGATTTTAAATAAAAAAAATCAAATATTTTTTTAACATTCTTTATATAAATTTTCAACACTGCTCTAATAAAATTTCAAATCCCTTGACATATCTATTTTCTTAAATGAGTACACAGTGCTGGAATTTCACGGCAACACAAAAATTAACAAAAATCGAAGAGAAATGAACCACTAAAAATATATAGCTAGCATTTTCTTTTTCATAGTGCAGCCCACACAATGGTGGGTCACTAATGATGACAAGGTGTTGGGTGTTTATACTGATGACCAGGCTGAGCAAACAACGACAAAAAGTAACAAAAAAAAAAACTTGGAAAAGAATAAAGAAAGGATGACATATTTGAACAAGCATCAATGGACAAAGGAATATATCTATTTCACATGTTGTAAGAACTTCATTACAATCTTGTAAAAGGTAATTTAAGAGAGTCAAGCATGACATAGAAAAGGAACGATGAGCAATATCCATGACTTGTTCACCTCTGTCAGAAGATAATTTCTTTGTCCCTCGTTTGAAAAGGCAAAAAATACATATTAAGAACTTATTCGGTTTTTCAATAGATATGCACTAGCAATTAGCAAAAGTCAACAAACAAAGGATGAGAGATAACAAAAAACTATCAGTAGAGAGAGAAAGAAACTCGACAAAGAATGAGAGATCATCACGAGGATGATCAGAAGCAGATGTAAAGAAACCTAACCACGAACAAAATCAATGATTTTTTCTTTAAGTAATGAAGAAATTGAAATTAGAGGACCAAAATTGTTTCCAAACAACGAAGCAGATGAATAATAAGAATCTCTTCAATCCATAAGTAAATGGCATAAGCTAAAATAAAGGATTATTAATTCAACAGTAGTAGGCAACGCTATCGTGGTGCAATTGATTACACGATATAATTTACCCTAAGTCTAATAAAATATCCTATTTAGATCTTATTGGTTATAAGACATGATTTTTTTTACTAGCGATCTAAATGGTTAGACCTTTGTCCTATGGGTTGATCTTCTACTGCTAGCTTATAAGAGCAGTAACAATTTTTGAAATAGTGTTGTTGACGAGCCAAATTGAATTTAACTTCCTCTAGCCCAAGCTCGGATCTTTTAATTTTTTTAAGGCTCAAGTTCAACTTGAAAATGTTTGAGAGTTATTAGGCTTAGCTCATTTAATGTAAATGAGACAAATCAGCTAGCTTAACATAATTTAATTTATGTCTCGCCTCATTTAACTATTTTGCTTGTTTATTAAATAAATTCCATACAATACTTCCTAATCTTCTACACAAATGTATCAAATCCTACATACAAGTTTATAAACAAATATATAAATGAACTTATAAATAGACTTAAGAACAATCCTATAAATGATCTAACGAGCGAGTAAAACCTATAAATGAGCTTACTCGCAAGCAAATAAGCCGAGCTTATCATGCTTCTAGATCGACCCGTTTATTAAATGAGCCTTAAACTGATGCTTGTACTCGATTTATTTTACTAAACAAACAAGCTGAGGCGAGACAGCTCATGAGCTAGCTCGATGTAGGTCAACAACCGTATTCTAAAATCTTATCGCTAAGTAAATACTACAACTTTGGTTGAATCAAGACCGGGACTGTAAGGGTGTTTAAGTCTTTGCCACTAGTAAATGTTTGAGACTCTTCAACAGAGTTAGGCTTAGAAACACAAACGAAATTTATTTATTTTTGCTAGATAAGTAAACTATTTCCGACTTGATCATTTATTCAATTGATATATTGAATTAGTTTTCATCAAAATAAAATATAATATAAATATTATTATCTTTTATCATAATTTATTATAAACATTTTTGTGAAAAAAAAATATGAAGTCAAGTATAGATCCTAAAATACCGATCCCTCTGTTCATAAATATAAGTCAAGAAGTAAAGCTATCATTTGAATAGCTTAATTAATGATCCTTATTGAAAACTATGTTGAAAATGATAATTGATATGGAGGGGAAAAATTGAGATATTTTTGTTTAACTAGGGATATGAAATAATGGAATTTAATGGGTAAAATAGAAGTAATCATTCATAATTTATAATTAAAATATAGAATAACTTAGATTTATGAATAATTATAGTTTGTTTGGATTTACTTATAAAAAGTAGTTATCTAACATAATTATTTATTTTTAAATAATTTAAGCTAAATTTTTTTTAAAATAAGTAATTATCTTAAATAACTACTTTTAATAAGTAGCTCCAAACAAGCACTAAAATTATTAAAGCGATCTGTGTCTATATTATTACAGTAATTTTATCTCGTTGTCTTCTAGCAATCAATTTAGTGAATTTACCAAACGGGTTCGGCAAAGAGATACTCTAGACGGTAAAGGAAAGAGACAGACGGAGACAGAGGCATGGGATCTATACCACTATACCGAAAAAAAGAGTCAACCACCACTAGTAGCATAATTAAATATCGGGTGAGTTCCCACTTCGCTCACGTCACGTGCACGTGAACCAGTCGAGTCGACTCTAGTTGTATATGCCTAAAAGACATTGACTCCAGCGTCAGCCTGCGTTCCATGGGTCAATCCATATTTCGTTAAAGTTTGGTTCGAGGACATATTTTGTGTTTGTCTGTAATTTTTTTTTATTTATTAAAAAATAACTATACTTTTTCACAGGACTTTAAGCCCGATCTTTTATTGGGTAGGCGGGAGGGATTCAAGCGCGGGTGCGGAGCAGGGAAGCAAACCATCGATGCCCTTCCCTTTTAACCACAGTAACTTTTAAGGCAATCAACTAAGTGCTCTGTAGGAAGGTAATAAGAGTAAAAAATTATTCCCCAATTTTAAGTCTCTTATATAATATATTTACAGATGATAAAATTATTTTTTTTAAAATTATTGATTTCAATTCGGTTTCAGATCTAACATGAAAAATATTTTCAGAAAAATATTTAATTTAAAATAAGTTATATAAGACAATTATTTTATTCTTCAATTATCCTTGTACTAAGTGGGCCATAAATTTGTAAACATCTAACGGTGGATAACAACATACATACAGATAATGGTAGCATCGGGTTTCTATAGCTACAAAGAGAGGCGGAGCCAGGGCTTGCACATGGTGTCACAGGACACCACAGAACTTAGGCTAAAAAGCATGAATATTTTATATTTTTAAAGTAATGTATATATAAAATAAGACAGGGACACCATATAAAAAAATTGAAGATAACTGGACGGTTAGAGCGCTGGAGTCCTGCCTTTGCTTAACCAAAGGTTGAAGGATCAATTCCCAACAAGCGTCGGTTATTTTTTTTTTCCCTTTCTTCGCATGTGTATAGCTATTCCTCACCCGACGTTGTCCCATCTCACTCGTCCAAACTCAAATCTATCCAATTTCAATTTGATTTCTCGGGTAATATTTGGTATATCTCTTTAGTTAATTGAGTAGTCATAAGTAAACTATTTGTTAATTGATTAAACCTTTGTTTGTTTGTTAATTGATTTATTTTCTTAGTTTTAGGAAAATCTCATTGACCAATTTTTTTTTAATTGATTGAGTTGTCTAATTTCTCAATATAGGGTGAATTTGATTTTTTATTGATTAAAATTTAGCTTGTTAATTGATTTAACTTCTCAATTTTGGGAACACTAATTCACCAACTCATTTTTTTTAATTGATTGAGTTGTCTAATTTCTTAATATTGGGGGACACCATGGAGCAAAACTCCTATCTCCGCCACTGGCTACAGATAAGATTTATTAGAATTAAAATTATACCTAAAATCAATAGAAATTAGCATAATCAAATCGTAGGATTTGAATACCAAAAATATATAACCCCGATATATGTGTATGCTACAAAATCTCATAGTTATAGTTAAAAACTTTTTATTAAAAAGCTCATTTTTAAACTCTATTGGTCATTGAGTAAATAATAGTAATTAAAAAGCAGTACGAATTCTCGAATAATATACATATAGAAAAAGTTGGGAAGCAGAGTATGCATACAAGACCACATACAAAATTTAAATAAAAAGGATATTTATTAAATAAATAAAATTTAATAAACAAATAAAATCACAAATTTTAATATATTTATTTTACTCTACATATAGAATTTAGATTCTTTTATAAGTATTTATTTCCAACAACTAGCTTTGTTGTCATATTTATATCTCTTTCGTAATTATTTTGTATTGTCTGGTGTTTAATATATGGTATGTATAAAATAATAAAGGTTGATGTTTATATTTAAAGAAAAAATTTAGTGAGAATTAAAAAAAAGTTATAAGGTAAATAGATATAAATTATAATTTGTAAATGAAATCATAATATTCCAACTAGAATAGTAAGATTTTATTAATTTTATATAGGATTGTAAAATCTTGTTATGATTCTATTAATTTAATATCCTATTTAAGATTGAAGAAGATCAATGGGAGATTTCTAGACCATTTATCATATATGACTACAACTACAAGTAGCCACGTACCACCGCCTTTATATAATTTGCGTCACCTAATACATGCTTCCAATTTAATACAGCAGCCAAGCTACCGGTAGCAAGGCATAGACCCGTGTACTTTGCCGTCTTATCTCAATTTGTTTTCTTAATGATGCAGTACGTAAAGGGTTATACATATATAGATGTAAATAAATCTAATAATAGTACTCCTTCCCTATCCGGAAAAAAAAAAATCGTTTTCGGGAAAAAAAATCCGCATGTTTTAAAAAGAGTATTAAATAAAATATAAATTTTAAAATTTGTCTTTTTTTAAGTAGATAGAGAATATATTGATAATTATTATGTCCTGATAAAATAAAAATATATAAGGATAAAGTTGGACATTAGTCGTTGAATTTTTACAAGCCACATTCATTTTTTATACAAATAAATTATGTGGGAAAAAATGGAGGCTTATGTATACGGAGGAAGTATAAATTATAGGCCTTAGTTATTGGTAAGTTTTACTCCCTCAGCGGCATACATACGAAAACTAGTCAATTTAGCGTCATATTTTTATATAAAAAAATTATTATTTTAGAGAAATTAAAACATAATTTTCATATTTATTCCTATTTTTTTCTAGGTTTATTAATGATACTTAAATATTCTTTGAAAAAAAATCCTCGAGGACATATTTAAAAGATTAAGCTTAATTAAATGTCTTTCTAAAAAGTGTAAATATGCTAAACCTTACTTGTTTTCAAATGCAGAGGATTTTTTTTTTCTGGCATATATGCATAAAAAATAATAGACACAAAAAATTCTTGATTCCATCCCCAAACCCCCTTTTAATTATAACTTTCCAATGTATCAAAATGATGCACACTAAACTCTAATGCAATCCAAATATGTTTGAATTTGATTGAAAGATATCCGATAACTGAGATAGTAGGAAATCGAATCAAACTCAGCTAACACCCAAAATCTAAAGTAACCCAAGAAGATCTAATCCAAAAATTCATCTGGTTTAATTTAATCGGCTCCAATCATGGTCCGTTTGTCCGATTGCTACATCTGAATGATATCAAATCAATACGATACTAAAGTAAAAGGACAAACTTGAGTTCTATTTCACCCTTTGTTGTTTGTAATTTATGTAAATAATTTTTTCCCCTTAGATGAACTTATTATTTTTTAATGCAATAATACTTTTTTTTATAAAGAAAGTCATTTTAGTTTGAAAATTTTGTTTAAAAAAATTATAACAGATTAGCTAATTTTTTATTTATTTTTACCCTTACTTTTTATCTTTCTTCTTTCATATGTTAATTGTTATATTAATTTTTATTTAAGACTGTAATCATAGTAATAAAGATAGATTTATTGCCTTTTAATATAATATTGAAATTGTTTAAAAAACACGCTTCCACTTCTTTTTCTTTTTTACAAAACAGAGGGATTATCCTTTTTGCAAAGAATAAGCTTGCTAATGATGAGATAAATAAAGAAATATAATTATAAAACTGGCAAATGGCTATGGGTCTTTCAATCAATATTAGTTTGACTATTTTGTAAGTCGCACTTAATTTTAAAATCCGTGACAAACAAAAGTCTGACTCACAGCAGCTATTGCGGTTGGACACTTACTGATGCGAACTTACGATTGTCTGTTGGTATGTATTTTTTTATTGATTCAGTGGGGGGTTGGATGCGCCAAAATTTTCGCATGGGACTCAGTGCTCACCCCATCAAGGGCACCCAGAAGAGGAATGTCAAACCAACCTATTCTCTAGAAAAAGGCCGTGACGTAACCTTAATGAGCAAGAGGCTCATCACATCATTACAGGCAGCCCCTTTTCACCGAATCCCAAACTAGCTGCTTTGTCTACAGGCAGCCCCTTTCAGTAATTCTCGACACATAAAAAAGGTTGAAGATCCTTTCGTTACTTGCCAATAATGAATAATGTCACAGGTCTCTTTTTAAGTTTAAGTTCACCCTGCTACTTTTTAAATTCCAACATTTATTCACAGGTCGTAACAATGGGGGAAAAACAAAAAGTTTACCAAAGCTGAACTAACAGTAATAACTTCTGATATCTATGCTACCCAACCATAAAAATAAAATTCAACATATTCGCCCGCCCAGGCACTACTAGTATCAGAGACCACCATTCTGGCTGATGTCATTTCATCACTATAGCAGTATAAAATATGCAAACAGCAACGGTTTTGAATCTCAACATAGGAAGAAATCACTCGGCTGACAAGCAGGCAGGGACGGCGGCTAACCACGAACATCCAGCAGCCAGCCAAAACCGATTATACCGACGCCTAAAATTATACGGAAACTATGATAGCTCAAGTAGGACGTGAATGATCCACTGTTATGCGACTTAAACCTGCAGCGGGTGCGGCTATCCGGCTGTATAGAGCTTGATCTTACTGAGTACGACTCGGTACATGAGGCTTTCAAAGGTCAAAACGATCCTTTCCTGCAAAGACGATCCCACAGAAAAGTGAACAACAGCCTGTATGTGCTATCCGCAGTGGTTATCTTGAAAGCACAACCGAATTGTGGGGAAGCAGTCAAAGGTACCTCCTTGTTAGCTATGGAGGAGGATAGATGATCAGTGCCCAAGTCAGAAACTATCTGGAGGAAAACTTTTTGCGTACTCTTCTTGGATCATGAAACTTTGGCCGCATCATTAACCAAATTACTTTGTTTTGTACCCTTCTTGGATCTCCCCTTCTTACTGCCAGATTCATCTTTACAAGGCGTGATTAATTTCTTAACAAATTTTCCAGGCGGGGAGAGATTCTCCTCCCCTACAGAAGAGCTTTTCGATGACAACATCGGGGCCTTCAATTTGAGCTCAGTAAGCTCTGCGTCATCATTCACTGTTTCCTCATAAGCTGAGTTCGCTGGTTCTTTAGGAGTATTCTTAAATGGAGAACTCTTTGAAGGTGAGCTTTCCTTTGTAGGATTTAATATGCGAGGCTTCGTATCAGGTACTAGAGGGTCTCCGTCTGGAAGCAGGGCCTTACGACTAAGACGGAGCTGCCCTTTACCATTTATCTGCATCAGGTAATTTCCAATGCAAATACCGGCACCATAATTTAAGAGGAAGAAGAAGAGAGAGAAATCCACAAAGCTGCTCCCAAAAATAAATCATTCAAAACACAGGAGTAGTATTTACCTCTATAAGTTTAACATCAACTTTGTCTCCAACTTTGAAAGCCTACAAAAGCAAAGATGAAACAGAGGTTGCGTTTAAAAAAAACTTTGCAGCTTTTTTACAATGCCTCCCCCCACCCCAAAAAAAGGAAAAAAAAAAAGAATGAAGGAAAAAAAAAATTGCTCTTACATCTTCTGTCTTTGGCAGGTAATTTGGACTCAACTCACTTATGTGGCAAAGCCCCTGCACAGGAAACAAATCTTCTTATATGCCTTACCATACAAATTATATTTCAGTGGACTCTCACACAAAAAGCACTATTCAAGTTCAACAATCTTGAGAAAAGCAGAATAAAGAACTGTCATAATTCACATAGAAACACTTTCACTCGAAATCAGTAATAAGAACATATTCCAAACTAGAAGAATGGTAAATTGAAAAATATTATATATTCAGCGTAGCCAATGAGGTTGAACATACCTCACGACCAGGTGCTATCTCAACAAAAACTCCGTAAGGAGCTATTGATTTGATTTCACGATTCCTGGTTATAGAAGAGAAGGTAAAAATGATGAGAAAACTGATAAAGCAATATACTGGACGAAAACACACATGGCTATGGACACAGCAGCTTGATATAGCATGAAAGATACCAAGGCTCAGACAACTGGAAGTAATGTCATACATTCATTATTTATTCCTTCTTTCAATTATTATTATTTCTTTTTTTTGGGGGGGGGGGGCTTCTTAAATACCTAAAGTGAACTGATAGACTATAAGCCAACAGTCATGAACAGAGCACACGAGATTGGCAAGAATAAGAAAGTAAGTCACAATCCTCACGTCTCCATTGTAATGATGTCCTCCCCATCACTCTGGAAGCAAGCAATTTTTGGAAGAAAAATCTCATTCTCAAATGACTGACCTATATATATCTCCAATACTTGGAACCATTGTCAGATTACTAATCATCTCCTTAGATTTTTCAAGGCTCGACAAATCTCTTGCAGTAATTTTGACCTGCAAAAATTAAAATGACACAAAGCAGAAATTAATAGATGAACTCCAGTGCAGTGTCACCAAAAAAAAAATAAGGCAAAGACGATGTTCGAGCGCACTGTTCCATCATCTTGAGCATCAATAGCTTCAACTCCAGTTTCTTCAATAATACCCCTCACTTTCTTTCCGCCGGGGCCAATAATGAGATTGATCTTTTCTGGATTGACCTATAATAAATCATATCCAAGATCATATTCTGTTATGCACAAATGAAACAACAGAGTAGGGAGAAACCAAATAACTCACTTTCATAAGATGAATCAATGGGGCATGTCTAGAAAGCCTTTTTGAAGGAGGAGGCGAGCATTTGGACATCTCAGCTGAATAAGAGAAGAAGAACAATGATCAAAAGTTATTAAATCAACCCCAAGGTTTGGAGGTTAGTTATTATGAAAAGAAATAGCACCAATAATGCACACAGTAGGCATCCATTCCATCAATAGTACACTATATGGACCCCAGATGAAAATTGCAATGATCAGCCGGATGGCTTTCTTGAGAACTTACTAGATGACCTGAAACTGGTAACAGAATACTAGGTTTGGAGGTTAGTCAATTCAGACAGATGAGAAATGAATTGAGAGAAAGAGGAACAAGAGGAAAAATGGTAAAATAATTAACCGCAGGGTGGAAGGAGCCTGGAAGAAAGGGAAGATGGGGAAAGCTTAAAGCTGATGGCCCGATGATGATGTGTGGGATTCATACCCATTAGAGTGAAACCTAATAATGAAGAGCAACCATCATGCCATAATGTTTGGTCATTCTTAGTGGCAAAAAGACCCTTACATAATGGACACTAGACATATGCTTCATATCCTAGTTGAGGTAAGAGAAGAATTCATCTCAGTCTGACAAAGGGTGACTTTTCAGAAGCAGATGTTGTCACCTCAGTGCAGCAATGGTGACAACAAAAAGGAAATGCAACCAGTACACTGTTGTTTGATAATTCAGATTATCAAATTGCATGACCAACAAAATGTAGAACATATGACAATGGATACTGTTTGCAGTGAAACAAGTATACCCAGATCACAGGACTACAAAATCTATTACTGGTGACACAGTTGATCAGCTTTACCAAGAATAAGCCTACGACCATCTCTAGCTTGAAGAAGTGCCTGCTTCATGACCGGTAAGGTGATACCACCAACCTATCATTAAGAACATGAATTAACCATGATCCAAAGATGCATAAAAATTCGCATGCAAAGATCATAATATATAAGCACCATTCTAAGATGAACTAGATAGCTGTTACAAAAACAAATACAATAAACAACCAAAAAAAAAAAAAAACCTTAATGTCCAATTGAAATGCTGTTATACCATCTTCATTGCCAGCAACCTGCATCATTAAAATTAGTATCAGCCCTCTTACTCTCTGCAATGTGCCCCACTCAGCCAGCACCATTTTGACATGCCTTGTTGCATGGACAAGCAACCCAACAGGTAAGATATTTAGGAATGCAACCTGAGTGTTTGGCCATCTAATCATTGAATTCTAAAATATATGTCACACAAACAGAAAATTGGACATCGGTGCAGGCCTGTTGAAAGATAATGGACCAATTCAGTTTTAGATTCAATTCGTGTGATATAATGAACACCCCTCGAACAAGCCCATTAATGTATCATATGCAAAAAGTAAACCCATATTTTTGGGTGTGAATCAACCTCTAAGCAACAATAAACAAGAGCAAACTCAGTAACCTTCTCTAGGCCTTAGATGCCCACTTTGAAATGGACTTTCTGTAGAGCACAAGGCAGATTGGACATGTCCTATATCATATCAAATATGACAGACAGAAATTCCCGGAGAGAAGTGAATGATCCATGTAAAATAGTTGACTGATATCTCAAATCTACCAATGGAATTCAGAAAAATAAATGAAAGAAGCAAAACAAGAAGGATAGTCAATGAATATAAGATCATGAGCACTCGCCTTAAAGTCCATGTCTCCAGAGGCATCCTCAGATCCAGTTATGTCAGATAAAATAAGTGGAGTTCCATCACCACCAAATTCTTCTGTATCCAAAACCAAACCCATCGCGATCCCAGCAATTGAAGACTTCACCATAACACCAGCATCTTCCAATGCTAAACAGCCCCCACAAACCGATGCCATACTGTTACAAAGAAATGTAAATTTTGAAGGTGAAAAGCCTTTCAGAGTATCACTTAAGCAAACAACCAGATAACACAAGAAGTCCTGCTAGTATAATATCACGGAACAATCTTCATACAAAATTCAAACACGAACCCATCTACTGTAACTTGACTCACTCGAAAGATTACACAAAATAAAAATAGTGAACTTAAGAAAATAAATCTACCTTGAAGAACCATTGCTTTCAGTTATGTTACTCTCAACCCGTATTGTGTAAGGAAACTCATCTTCAGAGGGAAGAATAGGTTCAAGAGCCCTTTCTGCAAGCGTTCCATGACCAATTTCTCTTCTACTGGGTGCTCCTATCCGTCCAACTTCCCCAACACATGATGGAGGAAAGGAATACTGTAAAAATTGAGAAAACAAAGAAAAAAGATATATGTGATCTTAGAAACCATGATATCATGAAAGGACAAACTCCAAAAAGAATTCATAAAATTTGACTGGGAGAGCTACCCAAGAAGAAAGCCTAATCTCTTAATATAGGGCATGTCATTTGCTAGCATCACCAAGGCAGATCTTATTGAACTTTTTTTCCAGAGATTAAGCTCAACTACCATATTCACAATCTTAGAAGCCATCTAGTGAATCCAATAAATGGAGACAAAAGAATTTCAGGTTCATAATGATCAATCACAAAGGCAAAGCAATTTGATCCTGGAGACTGATGCCTAACTAAATCAACACAAGGTGACCTTGCTATCACAGTAACTATATTGGTTTGTCCCGATCTGCCCAAATGTTTACTTAATCAATAAACGTTAGATTTTCAATTTTATACACTGCATGTAGTTAAATATACAATATGTTCTCCCAACATGCATGAAGCTTATAATAACACTTTCTAGAGATATCTCCTCTGGTCATTTCTAAGAATTATGAATAATAATGATAATGGACAACATCAATCTAAACCCATGATATGACGGAAAAAAGAAATTGATTATCAAACAAAGACCTATTAATTGTATGTATTTTATTTATGAAAACAATTTATTGGGCATCTGATGAGTTTCTCCACTCCATTTCCATCTCAAAGCTTCCTATTCAAACCTTAAGAATTAAGATAACATATAAACACACCTAGCCAGTTCACAAATAATGCTGGCCGCATGCCAAATGAATGGACCTACACCTTTATTACAAATTGCAATGCACTCATTAAGTTAACTACTACATTCCATCAAAACTTAAGAACGACAAAATGCCTTTAATAGAGTAAATGAAGCTAAGTAAAGCACCTGAAGGTAGAATCTCTTGAAATCATCATCACCTTCGATGCTATCTATTCTTTGTGCCATTTGTTTATCTCCAAGGGTCACAACTGCAAGTGACTGAAATTGAACAGGTCTGAATAAGTAATTTATTCATATGCAGAGTTTCAAAATAACTTCACAGATACGTTTGCCCATGGAAGGATGAACAACAAAAATAAAACAATAAGATAAAATAAAATAAAAGGAAGAAAGGCCTTCAGTTTTCACTTTCCAAACCAAAAGATTAACTAGAACAAGATATTATACTAGACATCTAACAGCATACAGCACTGCCTTAACAAAGGCAGGCCTAAGAATAACCTCTTTACATGTCAAATCAAGCAAATTTCACATTGATGAAATGACAAATGGATGCTTTATTAGCTACTTGTCACCTTATTTCCGGTTCATATCAGATTAGCAAAATTTAGATAATAACAAAAATAATATAAATCAATGATAATAATTACAATTATAATAATGATGATGATGATGATAAATATTAATTATAGCAATAATAATTGTAAAATAGTAATAACACATCAAACTTTTACAAAACAACCTATATCAGCAAAATTAGAAGAAGAAAACAGGCCCTAACTCTGAATTTCTCCTTGGAATATGTAAATCAGTTATGAAGTAGAAAACAAGGAGCATAAACATGTCACCAAAAGATGGGGAGTGATGAGGTAATAGTGAGCTACATAATATACAACATAAGATGCTTGGACTAAGAGATTCTAAACAACAAAAAATCTCCTTTGTCAATAAACAGAAATTAAGAAAGATAGACTAAATATTAAAGTCACCACCAAAGAACAGATATACAGATATGTTGAAAGTAAAAAGGGCAAACTAAGTGATAAGCATGTCAGTTTGCCTATTTTATACTCTAAAATAAAAATGAAATGGTGAAAATGGTTTAAACTTTAAGGCTCAAATACAACCACATCATCAAACACACAGTCATATGTAAACCAAAAATGTAGACACAAAATTGAAGACTCGAGAGGTATAAATCAGAGGTTGCAGGATAGCTGGCCTACGCAAGCATAGACACTTGAAAACACATATATTTTCCACAGATATTTTACAACATAGCCAGCTAAACAAGTAAGGTTGGCCTTTTGGAATAAACGTAGCAATTGGATCTCTCCCTTTTGTTCATCAAGTTCCACATAAAGATTAAGGAATGTTCAATAGATAGATATATCCCCTTCACCCCTATGTTAAAAAAGGGACCCTAGGACAACTCTCAATGCTAGGGAGATATTCCTCATGAACAACAACCTCAATATTAGTTACAATAGGATTCATGGCTAAGTATGGGAGATATTAGTTGGAATGCTCCATGCATGGATCATCCATCTCCTGAGAATCTTTTGCTTACAATTGTTATACTCAATGGTCACCTTTGTTGATATCATGTTCTACTTATCAGATCCATCCCTCCCAAAAGCCTATGAAGAAAAGACTGGTTAATAAAGAGAGTGGAGACAAACAAAAGAATTGAACTTCACAGTGGAACAGAATAATAGTATGATTCTGAAAGCACAGGTGCGAAGACAGGGTACTGGATCTGTCAATAATGTTTGCCACACATCCAAATATCAAAATCCTCACTCCTTGGAGTTTAGTGTAGGTATCCCTATAAAATGCAGATGGCAAACCTGTGTTTCCCCACGTGTGAACAGAGCACTTCCATGAGCCCTAGGAAGCAATCCACATCTTGAGTTGATAGGACGGATTTCTTTCGGAGTTCTCCCATCACTTCTTCTTCCTCCCTAACATAAAGGATGCCAGTAACAAAAATTAGTAGATAATCTGAAAATAGTCGGTAGCTGATGTAGGGCTGGGAATTAAAAAATGAATTAGAGGAAATATATCAAATTACTCAACACTCGATTCATAAATTGAGTATGAGGAAGAGTGCAGACCTAGGAAAAGTACTACCAAAATCTAACACAATAAAATCAATCGTATCAAATGTAATAAAATCAACTAAAATTCGACAACTACTTTTTATGTCTATAATAATATTTATTCCTAAACCCTCTTCTATTTCCTAAAACTGCATCATTTGCCAACTGCAAATGACGCTGTCATTACCGCAAGCTAGATGGAAAACCATCAAAGAAAAAAGGAAATAATGAAGACAGTAGAATAGAACAAACCTAAACTTCCATGGATATCCAATACAAGTCAATGATCACAAAAGTTACCTTTTTACCCCAAAAGGAAAACAGGCAGCATTATGCCAACCGTCCCTTTAAATGCAAATTAAAGAAGACTTTACTTGGTTCAGTGGAGCAGATCAAACTTTAAAAATATGCAGCCTACATGATGTAAGAGAATACACATCGCAATATGCTTAACCCTATTAATCTGTTCATCGATAGTCTTCTCAAACCACGCATAGCAATAAAACTCAAGCACATCATCTCATACAATATCTGTTTGAAACTCAAAGCAACATTGACTCAAGTGTGGCAGCCCGTCTGCCTGTGTTCATAGCTGAGTAGAGGGCCTAGAGGCAGACTGTTTCTAAAGTGATTTAAACATGTTTCCATAAACTAGTAAAACATTTCTTCATTTTCCTCAGTGTAAAATAAAGCTGTCTTGCAACCATTAATAATAAAAAGTTTCTTTTTTTTATCTGTCATCATCAATTTAGAATTGAATACTTTTTTCATACACCAAAGAGAAAATAATTGACACGAATCATATTTTCTAGAGAAAAAATAAATAAAAATTATTGACAATTTCTCCCCACCCCCACCCCTCCTTTTCTAAGAACAGATAAATGATATTTGCACTAATTGTTATTCACCCCACTTCATTGTCTCCAAGGGCAAGAAGAGTGTGAAGAGAGACTAACGGGCTTGTACCTCAACAATACGTCTCCTCAAGAATTTTGATGTCACTTCCTTGAATACCAGTTTCACATCAACCTCGGAGAACAACTGAAAGAGATTGAACAGGAGTTTCACCAGTTAAAAATTAAGACAAATGAAATTAAGATATGATACCAACATAAATATGTATTATTAAGAGTGCGAGAACTTGACATTACCAACGGAGAGGATTTCTGAGTGCTTGGTTTTATATGAACATCTCCTTCATCAACTTCACCATCCACAACGACTTCCTCATCTTCATCCTCGTCCTCATAGGAAACAGGAATGGCCTCAGAGGCAAGAGAGCCACCTATACTGATATACCCCTTTTCAGAAAGAATATTCACAACTTTCTCTTCCAATGATGCAAGGGTCTTTCTTCGTGGAATTTTATTCTTGATTTGCAGCGCTTTCATCAATTCATCACCAGCAATATCCTGCACATATTCAAAAGATATAAAATTGCAACAATATAAAAAGCAGATCTCAATGGTGGATACTTATTTGAAGGAATCATCAACTGGAGACTGAGTCAAGTCTAGGTTGAGAGTATGGGCCTGTGGGGCCCCTATGAGGTGGAGGATGATATCATCAGCAATATCTTATGACGTAAATCATATGATATGAACACAATATACAGAGATAAAATAGCTGAAAGGGCTAAACAGGATTATCGTAAGGCATGTAACTGAGGAGCCACACTTGGCCAGAATACAATCAATCAAGTATAAACCTCTTGTTTCCCACAACCCACTCAATGACCTCACAGTGGAGCCCTATATTTTTCCTCTCTTGCATCATGAAGCATTATAAGAAATTCCAAGGGCCATTGTAACATATAGAAGTAAGAAAAACTTAACTAGCCTCCAAGCATAGTATAAGCCTCTTTGATGAACCTGAACTTAAGTCAGCTTGAAATGAAGCAACTCGGGTACCACACTTGGTGTTCAGTGCATTAAAACGCAAAAAATAAATATGTATGCACGTCAGGGAAGTATCTGATTGTTATTTCAGATTGTAGATTCATGCCTATTATTATAAATAAATAAACGCATCCAATTTAAGTCCTTCTCAAAGCTGCAACTAAAAGCCAAGTTCTTTTAATGGAAGTTTGATAACCTAGTACTCGCTCCATTTTACTTTTAGCCTGGACAGTGGACACACTAATTAAGAAATAATAAATTTGAGGCAATAAAATCCTAAGATTATCAATATACACACATAAATATATTTCTGGCAACTCATTTAGAGAATAGAGGGTATAGTAGGAAATATAGCATCTAATTTGTATGAGTTTTCATAATATGACTTATATTTTGAAACATGTTTTGGAACAAAAAATAACCTATATTTTAAAACAGAAAAGGCATAAAATTTGTAACTGTGGAGAAAAGGTATTTGACATTACAATGAGAGCCAAAATCACACCATCATAGACAAGGTATTGATCTATTTATCCTAACATAGGAGCAGCTGTGGATTTGAGGAAGGGCCTATAATGAATCCCTCTTTTTCATTTTTTTTCATGCAGAAGCCATGTTTACTAACATTATGATGCCACCTAGCTAATATCAGCACAATCGACAATCAGGTGGCCTACGTTTTCTCAAACTCCAGGTCAGTCATCACATAAGTAGCTATCTACTCATCTCAACCACAGAATCAGTGATTCACAAAATTATAATTCTGATCAATCAGTAACGAGTACCTAAATAAAATTTCCACCATCAAATATAAAGTAAGGTTGTAAATAAGTCGAGCCAGCTAGCAAATTTTTGCACTATAAACGAGCTCGAGCCCAAATTCTTCATACTCAAACTCGGCTCGTTTATTAAACAAGCTTAAAAATAAGGCTTGAACTCAGCTCATTTAGCGAAATAAAGAAGCCAAACATAGAAAGCTTGCGATCCCGCTTTTTTCACTTACAACCCTAGATATAAGTACAAACTCTCCATGAAATGCGTACCTCAACATGTCTGTATAATTCAGTAGGCGGAAACTTAATTGCATCAAGCATTTTTTGTTTTCCACATTTTCTGGCCAAAGCCTCCACTTCATGGCAAATTGTCCGGACAGCATCCTGAATTTCAAGATGGAGCAGAAAATGACCATAATTTAAATTACATAACTGTGGCAATGAAAGTTGACCTGAAAATGGAAAATGCAAAGGGAAATAAAAGGGGGAAACAGAGGAACGACACCAGGTTTTGAAACAAAAGTATGACATGCAAATCACCATTGTTTCTGAGAAGCAAATTGTACAATACTCCCTCTGACACACAATCTAGCTACACCTTAAAATTAAAAAGACTTCAATTTCTTCATTCTAATTAGAAGGAAGAATATTGTTAAAAAGGGGATAAAATACATTGAAGTCAATTGGAAGAGGACACGATAAAAAATTAACCAAAGAAGCACAGCTTTCCGGTACCTCTGTATACATGGAATCCCAATAATAAGCACCCTCTCTCAATAATGAATTATTCACTTGATACTTAATTACTCTATTAACCCACCTGATAGGCTGATACTAATGAAGGCTTATTTTGAGTTACAACAAAAAGTGTCACTATGATAGTAACGGATAATATAGAAATTGATTTGTGAAACCCTTGATAGAAATAGTAATATTTTTGGGACAGAAGCAGAATAACTCAAGCAACAAAAAGTCAGTTGCTATCTGAATGCATACATCTTAAATCAGAAAAGGTGCACACATACTGAGAACATGATCCTACAGAATAGTTGAGTGTACAAGCACTAAACTAGTTAGCATAACAAGTCTTCTGTATTTGATAATATACTGAGGGAAGTCCATTGCCATGAATATCACCATCATGAAAACACAGAAAACTTGAACAATCAGTTTCCATACCTGAGCAAACCCCTAATCACAACTTCACAAAGCAATTCTTATCCCTCCATATAGTATGAACTATGAAGTTCGGTGCTCAGTATTCCTTATTTTTAATTGAGACTAATAATAATATCATGATTAATAGTCCTCTCACATGCGCTTCTCAAAAGTGTAACAATTCGATTCTCAAAAGCTTAATTTTTATAAAATATCAGTATTGATTTATGAGTTTCGACTTTTAATTTTATTTTAATTGGATTATTTTACTTAAAATATGATTCTTGCAAATGTTTGACAAGCTTTTGATTCATTTTATGATTTTATCGATGATTTTAAATTCATATTGAAATTTATTTAATCTTTTGTTGTTGCGGATAATTCTAGATAAATTCTTTCAAATTTTATTAAATTCACAAGATTTGATTTTCATCAAAATAATTTTTCCGTCACTGAATATATTAGTTTTTACAAGATCTATAATATCTTCAAAAAAATTAAATTAAATAATGTTCCATAACTTATTAATAATTTTCTTTCTAAAACTAATTTTCTTCCGCTCTCCCTATTTATGGTTACGGATGACTTTTCAGAAATATTTTAAATTAATTAAGGGCACACAAAGTTTGATAAAAATATTTCTCCAATGTATTTTAAATATTATTTTGATATTATATTTCTATTTTAATAAGTGTTACGATTTAGTTTGAATAAAAATATTTAGTGAGTCTTTTGTTTTTCTACAAAAAGTTATTTGCAGTTTTCAATAGGGTACTTCCATTAAAATTTATCTTACTTGAAAGTTCCTTTAACTATCCTGTATTTAGATATTTTGTTAAGTAATAAAATAAAATAAATTTCTTATTTTTCTCTCTCTTCTTGTTTCTAGTTTTGGCTTCTACCTTTTTCTTTTAGAAGAAATTTTCCAAGAGTGACAATGAGGATGTTCCACATACAAATTGGTATCAGAGATGTTTTGTGTTTCAAAGTGGTTTTCTAGTTTGATTTCAATGATTTCGGTTTGAAAGTTTTTTTTTTAAACCCGAATTAGCTTTATGAGGAGTGCGCTTTGGTAGTTTAAGTGGCTCTGTAATTGTGTGTTGCAATTAAGTGTTGGTATTGTAGCTTGCTCGTTGTCCTTGCTATGCCTAACTTGGTTTAATTTGTATCTTATGTAAACGTGTTATTTGTTTTCCTAGGTTATTTTCTTTTAAGGGGGTAGTTATCCCATTCGATTTCTCTTAGCTCATTTACTTTCCTGTGATTGGAAGAATTTTGAGGTATACCAGGTTAATTAGAGCATAATGTGAAGGATATTGGACTATCATGATAGGAAAAATTACATATGTTTGGAGTTTAGAATAGTTTGAGGATTGATTTGGATAATTAGGTTTGTGTAGTTGTGTTTTTTTGTTAGTGGTGAGATGTTGCTCTTAATTGGTTCATACCTTTTGTTGCACGTTTGGATGTCACTTGATAAGAATATTAGGATACATGTGAGGCAGTTGCATGAAGAGTTAGATCGTATAATGATGAGAGGTTTGTATTGGGGTCATGTATGTTTAGATCATAATACTTATTGTAGACTTTGCTTTAGATTGAGCCATGGATAGAGGCTAGTGTTATATATGGATTTGATCATCACCAATATTCGCACCCTCATTTGGAATGATTTCCGAGATAATATGAACAAATAGTCAAAGAGCTAATCGTAATAGAAGATGAATAGAGGTGTTTTGATATGGGATTCTCGTGAGTGTCTATTCTTTTTTCCCATCGATTCTGACAAGGTAAATGAACCCACTTTTGAAGAAGTGAGATAGGAAAGGATCTTATACAAGAAGCGGACTTAGTAAATGATTTCCGAGAGCTAAACGGTGGATGCGACTATGGGATTTGAAATGCAATTCAAGGTGGAACTAGAGCTGGTCCTCATGATATGTTTTGGGTTATAGTAAGCTCCTTTCAATGTGTTTGTTTCAGCATTTGTATAATTTTATGTTAGATTTGGACCCTGCCTTAGCCCTGTTGTTGTGCATAGCGTTTTGTAACTTTGCAATCACTGTATGAAATTTTACATGCATAATGTGAGCGCTATCGTTGTGTGTAGTGTCTTCGTTTACAACCTTATTTCCTTTCCTCACTGCAAGCTTCTAATCATTGCTTCTTTCATTCTACATTTTTGTTTGTACTTTATGTGACTCCTTCCGGTCGAATCTTAATTCCTTATTAACTTTCTATTTGTACCTTGTCCTGCCAAACTTCGGGACAAAGTTTGTAATGTAATAACCCACTTCTAAGAAACTTAATTTTTATAAAATATAGGTATTGATTTACGAGTTTCAACTTTTAATTTTATTTTATTTAAATCACGATTCTCGTAAATGTTTGATAAGTTTTCAATTCATTTTACGATTTTATAGACGGTTACAAATCCATATTGAAATTTATTTAATCATATGTTGTTACAGATAATGCTAGATAAATTCGTTTGCAACTAAAATTTTATGAAATTCACGTGAATCAATTTTTGTCTAAAATATTTTTCCGTCTTTGAATATATTTTAAATTAAATGATTTTCCATAAATTATTTATGATTTTCTTTTCAAAATTTGTTTTCTTCCATTCTCCCCATTTTGGGTTATGGATGACTTTTCAAAGATGTTTTAAATTAATTAAGATCATGCAAAGTTTGATAATAAAAAGAATTCCTCCAATGTAATTTAAATATTATTTTGATATTATATTTCTATTTTAGTAAGTGTTACGATTTAGTTTAAATAATAATGTTTAGTCAAGTGTAGTTTTTTCCCCGAAAGTTATTTATAATTTTTACGAGAATACTACTGTTAAAATTGATCTTAATTGAAAGTTCCTTCAACTATCATATATTTAGATATTTTCTTGTTAAGTACTAATAATAAATAAATAATAAAAGATAAAAATAAATAAATAATGACCAACCCCCTTTTCCCCTTTCTTATTTTTCTCTCTCCCCCCATATTTGGTTTAGGTTACCGCATTTTTCTTTTAAAAGAATTTTTTTAAGAAAGGAAATAGGGGTATTACAAACACAAAAGAAAAAATGTTATATAGTAGCAACTTAGCCACCAATCAAAATAATCTTTCAAGATAATACATCCATTGAAGCTACACGAGGAAGATTGAAAACATCGAGTAAAAGCAATAAAATGCTGACAATTATCCAAAGAATCTTTGATCTCAAGAAAGAAAAAATGTTCAAAGAGACAAGTCTGGAAAACGTATATAAGGCATATTATTATCATTATACTGATAGCCAATTGAAATTTCAATACTACATGCAGTGATGGCAGGATAAAGTAGCAATAAGAAAATACCCAGCAAGTTCCTGATATAACACCCACATTCAGCAGCTGACGCAGAGTAATAAAGGTCTTAGCAAAATAGATGAACAGAGAAAAATCAAGAAAACACACCAGCAGTCAACCCCTTGTGCATATTTGTGAGCCACAGAACTCGCTTATTTGCACATAAAATTTGCAAGAAACAAACATAATAGGGTATCTAACATGATAACAATGTACGCCCACATCCAGCCGTATAACTGAATATGTTTCCAGGATTTCATCATCACATTAAGGCACAAAAAGTAAATATTAGGACGAGGCAAGAGAAACACAAGCATCAGCCAACAGAAATATTCAATGGTAAAAATGGCTGCACAAGCTTGAAGAGGTACTTCATTCTGCAGAAAAATTGGTACTTTTCAAATTTAACACAGGAAATTAAAATAAGCAAGTGGCTCAAGTCAATACTAACCTGCCCAAGTTGTACAGCTTTCAGCAACGTATCTTCTGGAAGGAAGTTGCAGTATCCCTGTGGAAAAAAGACTGCCCAGTGATCCCAACAAGCATGAAAATTGGGATGAAAGAACCAAATAAATGTCATGGAAGCAGGCCATCATACACACAATGGAACAGTCAGTTGCTGCTGAACAGAAGTCTTTTTACAACTGGGCCTGACTCAAATTTGTTAATCAACAGCATACATGCCTAAATCAACATGTTGCTCAATTAATTTTCCATCCATAAACATCCTAAATAAGTAATTGAAAGCGCTATATTTGAAGTATTAATACATAATTTATCATAGAGTAGAGATCGGAAGTCAAACGACCCAGTACCCACTGTTTTTCACACCAAGTTTCCCTAAGTATAATGTTTTGGACTAAAACATAAAGAGCAAGGTAATTCCTACAAAGTATTGCGATTCATCTAGTTTGTTTCAGGCAAGTTGGACTCAGTCATGTTATTCCCCCAACCCCACCCCTTTCCCTTTCCAGGATTGTGAGGGCCATTCATATCCATAGGCATGACAAGGGTCCACAAATCAAGTGGTTAGGAATGAATTTGATAATAGCTTCTCTCTTTTCTGCCCCTTTCCATTTTTCCTTCTTTACATTCTTGTTTTGGGTCAGTAAAATAACTTTTGCTAAGAAGTGGGAAGTAGCTAGTGTTGCAGGAGATTGACGTCTCTGCTAAGAAGTGGGAAATTTTAAATACATAAAAATCTAGGCCAAGACAAGAAATCTGCGGAGCACACATAAACAAAGCACAAGGTTAATAACTGACCTCTATCATCAGTATTCCACTCTCTGTACCAGCCAAAAGCAGATCCAACTCTGATTCTTCCATCTCTTTAGTAGTAGGGTTCACAATAAACTTATCACCAACCAGACCGATTCTGACTCCAGCAACTGGCATCACATTTGGTACTTCTGACAGAGCTCTGTGAATCAGGTGGTTGGGAATGAATTTTCAGTTTTCCACACCATGATAACAGCCCTTTCTATTTTCTCCGGTCTACTTTTTCACCTTGTTTTGGGCCAGTCAAAGAATATTTGTCTAAGGGTAAAGAATAAATATGGCACAGGAGAACAAGGTCTCTGCCAACACATACACAGAAGACCTGGAACGACTAAGACATGATCCTTCTTAAGCCCTCATTAGACCAGCTAAAGAGATGCAAATAGAACACTTGAAGCTAAACAGTCCCTCTAATGAAGAATAAATATGGACCCAAGAAGATGGCCAAGCTAATAAGTAGAATACTGAAATATGCTTGTGTTTCTACCTAACAAAAATAAACCATGGAAGAAAAAATATACAGCAAGACATTAAATGCTTCCATTACCTAACAACCAAAGAAATATGCCCTATGCCACATGCACAAACAATTCCCACCAGAAGATTAGTAATTTACCCATTTATATGCCCTTCAGCAAATAATAGAGTGGGAAAGGTAAAACCTGAACGAGAAATATCTTACACTGCTATTCCAGCAGCAGTAACTGCCAATGAATCCGGTGCATGCATCCCGTCATAACTCAAAACCTGGTATCAGCAGTAACATTTACCAATTTAGCATTAAGGATGAGAGAATATATACACTTTGTAAAACTAAAACACATCGGGCCTTCAGGATGATAAATATACACAACTTACAACCAGATCTGCGTTGAGCCAGCCTTATGAACCCACTTAAGATAAATAGACAAATGTATAATATTTTTAAAATACATTTAATTAATTTTCTAGCTATATAATTAACATTTTTAATATGTATATATATGAGAAGAAAAAATAATAACACAAAAACATACAATATGATAAATAAAAAATTAGAACATTATATAGATCAAACTCAAGGCTGGTCCTTAATAATTTGGGGGCTAGTGCAAAAATTAGAATGTGGCCTAATTTTTAATTTACTGTTATGTGTTGACCAAAATCAAATATGATGTTCTTGATCGCTTTCATCACAATTGACAAAAACCAATATTTTGTTGTTTTCTATCCCATCTATTAATTAACTGTGAACATCTAATTTTGAATTAAAGCTTCATCACGTTAAAATTAGGCACACTAATTTCTTTGAGCCATAACCGTCATTAATTTTTGAAAAAATAAGTTTTAAAGAGTATTCATAAATTAGTGAAACCTACCCTACAGTCCTACTTATATTTTTTGAACATATACATTAGGCAATCACTTAACATTTTTTTCCCTTCAAAAAACAAAATATTACATTTTATATATTTTTAAGTGTTAAAAATGTTAAACAAACTATCCTAAACAGAATAAATGGTGTGCCTAACATAAATTTCAAAAAAAAATGTACAGAAACATAAGAAAAAGGAAGATGAAAATTGAATTGAGGTGGGTTGCATGGAAATATAAGACTTAACTAGTTTAGTTATATTTTATTGTTAACATATAAACTTTTTTCTATGTGAATAATACCTACCTAATAAAATAAATAATAAATAGAGTGCCCTAAAAAATGGAGACCCTGTGTAGCCAAACCTTGGCACTACCACTGGGTCAGCATTGACCATAGGACTAAAAAATTATATGCTATACTCATAATATACTGATTTGTGGTCTTTTATCATCCTTTTAAATGAAATACAAACAATTTTTTAAGTTAATAAATAATAATCTTTCATTAATATATATTGAAATATATATTCAAAATCACACAAGACATAATTTTATATTTATTTGATTTAAATAATGATTATCATTATAAAGAATTACCCAAATTACTTATATATTATTATAACATATATATATATATATATATATATATATATGAATGTAAGGCTGTTTTCATCTGACTAGATATTACATAATCAACTATAGGGTATAAGTAGCAAAAAGTGTATTGGTGGAGGACCCCCAAACCTCATTTATGGCATTAACTGAGAGGAAAAGGTGTATATATATATATATATAGAAAGAGAAAAAGGATAATCAACTATATAAAGTAAAAGTCCAAAAAAGTGGGTCAATGGGGTGCTCCAGATGTCATTTATGACATACATGAAAGAGAAAGTAAAAAGGGAAGGAAAAGTTAAATTTAAACAAAGTATCTAATATTTTGAAATTATAGTATATTAGAGAATAAGCCAAGGGTAAAGGTTATTATTTATCTTTGGAAAGATATACAAACAAATATTTTTATAGTAAATAATCTTTCATTCTTATATATCATAATATCAATTTTAAATCGTGCAAATAGCAATTTTTAAATTTAATATTGACAATGATTGCACCTTAAAATATATGGCCAACTTGCTTATATAACAGTATCATAAAATAAAAATATGGAAGTAAGGATATTTTATATAAATAGATATCAAATAGTCAAGTATAAATATGTATAGAAGAGTGTGTTAGGCTCTGTTTTCCTAAACTTATTTTCATATCAAAAAACAAATAAATGATTATGGAAATAATAGTAATGATAGCTATAATAGTAATACTAATGGAAAAAATTATAAATTATGGAAATAATAATTATAAAATAATGATAATAATACACTTAACTTTTGCAAATAAGATCAAATATGAAGTAAACAAGGTCTTAGTGGAGATTTCTGTGACATTAAACTTAAAGAGGAAGGTAAAATGCATATAAAAAGATAAGATAAATATTTTAACAAAAAGGTAAATTCTAAGATTTTTTTTTTTTATTATAAGATTATAGTATAGATTCATATATGTTTAGATGCTGCAGTATAAGCAGAACAATCTTGACTGTAAGGCATATATAATAGCCATTAACATTTTAAAATACATACAATATATTAATGGATATTATTCTTTGACCATATTAAGACGTTTATTTCTTACTAAACCAAAAAAATAAGATGATCACCTTTGTAGCTCATACCGGGTCAAGTGACTCAGAAAATGCCGCTACGGACTACAGAGCACAAAACTAGAACTCGATGAAGGAAATCTCAATGGTTGTTGATGTCCATATAGTAAATATAGTGCAAGCAAGGCATCTAATCTATACAATTTCATAATTTCATAAAAAATATATATATATAACATCATAGATACAATATATAGAGGAAAAACTCTCAAAGACTCCTAAAACCCAGGGAAAAAACTGCAAAAGTCCTTGTTCTCTCATCGAAAAGCGGTTCACTGTCCGTTTCTTTGGTTCCACTGTCATCCTAAATTAGGAGAAGAATTCCTGTGGAATTTCAGTGACTGATCTGGAAAAGTCCAAGCCTGACACAGTTCACATCAGATAGGCCAGAGCTTGTGGGTCCATCAAATATTGTGATAACTGTCAAAGAAGTTCAACTCCCTGAGGGCTGATACATCCTTCTTGACTGCTATGATGTTAAGAAAGATATAGCGTCATATTTCAGGACTTCTACCTTTGTCCGGACTTCCCTATTCTTTCACCCTAACTGTTTGCCTACATATACCCTGTCCTCCAAAAGGTTGGAGGCTAGCACAATGAAGCCCCTCATACCAAAAATGCAACAGATGATGGATGCTATGTTAAGAATGACAGATGCTAGATTAGTGTTCTCTTCTTTAATAGATTAAAGACTACAATAAAGCAATATATGACCTCGTATCAAGGCCTAGTGCACATAATTATCAACGCCCCAGCTGCCATGGAACGAGAAGACCTAAAACATAAATCCCTTCTTGCTGACAACTTCACCCATATTCAAATCAAAAGCTTAAATTTACTAGTCATGTAACAACATGTGGACTTAGAAAATGTTTATTTTGGAGAAATGTTGGCCAACCTGGTCGAAGCTTTATTCTGCCTATAACTTACATAAACAGCAATTCCTGTGGGTGCCATAGCAATGCTAAGGGAGCCAGCAGATGGGTCATATGCAAGGGAATAATTTGAGGCAGATTAAAATTATGAAATACTTCTTAACCAACATAAAGTCCCAAATGCACCAAATACAAATCAGTTGTTTTCATTAGAAAGACGAAATGGATCTCAAACTAATCCCTCACCAAACCAAAGGAAACCAGGCCAAAACAAAACAAAAAACAGAAAACAAAGATATAAGTCTAGCTACTACAATTGGAGCTTAACATACCCAAGACAATATCTGCGTCTCATGGTAAAAGCCCTTTGGCATAGTAGGACGCAGAGGCCTGTCAATCAATCTACATACATGAACCTGCATAAAGTGAAATTATAGTTTTATGAGCTTAAATGATACAGATTAGTTTTAGATATGCATTTATGTAAGAGAGTGCATCATGTAGAGCGTCTTCTAAAGCCATGCTCATCTAGAGGCATAAAGTCAAAAGGTTTTACCATTGTCCTATATTGAATCAGTTATCAACATCTACAAGCAATTAACAAAAAGTAAGCAGCCAAAATGTAGATTGTAGCATTGGTACCTCATGGTCTTTTGTTCTGCCTTCTCGCTTGAAAAACCCTCCACTAGAACAAATACCAAAAACTACAGAGAATTAGAAGCATGTTGCAAGCATGGTTTCCAATTTTCTCACAATAAATTGAAGTTCAGATGGACCTTGCCTTCACCATTTTCGGTCCATGACTGATTTAGATTGTATTTCTGGAGGACCAACTATCCTGAGTTAGTATGGCTTGGTCCTTCAGAAAGACATACCTTAAATCACGGCAATAACCAAAAACAGTTTCTAGACCAGAATGACCAAGAAAATTGATTTTCTCTGGTATGATACTAAGCTAGTAAAGTGTTAAGCAGATACCTTGTTCGACCAGCAGCTGAAAACCGTTCTTGATAGGTGACAGAAAGTGGGAAAAAATCTGCTGGCTCACTTGGAATATCAGACAAACAAACAGTTGTGTAGACAATCTACATGGAAATCGAGTTATAGTGAAGATCATGTGAAAATAAAAGCAAGCACATTGCACATAAAAAATAGCCAATAATTCAATTTCATGGCTCAAAAAGCATATAACTGAACTACAAAAGGAACACAGCAAGAAACAGAAATTCCATGAGAGAAAAAAGTGAATCCGCAAGGATGCACATGCAAGCAAGAGAATAAAAGGAACTGGGAATGGGGAATAAGTTAAAAGAAGAGAAGAGACAAGATGAGATGATAGAGGAAAGAATGTAAGCAACATCAATTCTATCTGTCAAAGATAAAAAAAAAAAATAATAATAATAAATAAATAAATAAATAAATAAAAGAGTAAAATAATAAGCCTTGGCTATAGCTACCCTAATGCAAAATAGTATTTGATGAAAACCATGAAACATAAAATAAAATGAATTCCCCAATTCCTAAATGTACATCTACAAGCATATATATTCTTGAAGAAGTTCTTCCCCCCATAATCCTGCCAATAAACATTATAAAACAGAAAAGTTTACATATCTTAAACATAAGTAAAAGCAGATATGGTTATTTAAACTCACAGTCTCTCCATCAGTTACGGTAACAGAACCACTGGCTTGCCGACCGATATGACCCGTCTCCACCAAAATCTGTCAAAAGGAATATATCAAAAGACAAACACACACACACACACAGAAGTACATATATTACAATTACATGCATGGCATAATAAATAGAGGATCTTAATTAGGCAATAAAATTGCAGGCGCAATGTCTCAGACTCGCAGTATCAAAACATTGCAAATGATAAATTATGTGTCTTGGCCATCACGGAGTGAATTTTTATTTTTATTTCACTATATACTCTAATTATTATTTATTGACTATTTAAATATAAGTATACAATAAAGTAGTGCTCTGTATTATATTAGAAGTATTTAAATGAGTCATTATATATTAAAAAGTCTACTAAACCTACATTTTCCTATGAACGAACAAAAGAAATGTTGTTTGGCAGTAGATGTGAAGGCAAAAAATAATAATAATTCATTATAATTCAAAAGTAACTTGATCTAAGATATATATAGTAAATAAATAATAAAAATTTACCTTGCATACTTTTTTACTAGATTTAAGAACTCTCAAATTGGCAATATTTTCCAATTTATAGACAATATTTTTTTGATTTATCAATGATACTAATAAATTGCTATACCAATTTATTAAAACTAAAAGTGTAAAATTTTAAAACCATTGTGTATCAATCATTTCGCATTGTGGCTAACCTGGAATTCATTAAATAGGAGCCGATACGCTATAATATCGCAGCTATTTTATTGTATGATCTTAATTAAGAAACAAATAGTTCACTTGTTGTTAATATGCCCTAGGAAATAATCATGAAAATGACTCATTGCTATCTATTGAGGTTAAGGTTGTGTTGAGAATTCAACCTTCCCTCCAACCTTCCCATAACTTGGGTAGTCATAATGTGCTGTTGGATGCTACTTTTAACTTGTGTGTTAAAAGTCAATAAACCATTTTGGACTTCTCGCCAACATAGAGTGAACTTATAGTGTCTCACGCTATGATGAGCTAAACTAGGTTTTACGGATAGCATGTCAAATTAGATTGAGATTTCTAATATTGTCCAAGTTTGTTGAATCTATCTTATGCCCAACTGAACTAGGGTTTCTGAATTCTTGGCTTTCTAGTAAAATGTAGGATAGATAATATAAAAACGCACATGTGACAAGTTTGTTTTCATGTGGATGGTAGTAACACATCCTGTGTTGGATCGAGCCTGTTGATGCGGATACTAGTAAAGGAGTGCATTCATCCGAGCATGACTTTCTAGAACCAAAATCTGCGCTATGAGAGATAGATTTTGGATTGAATATTCATTTTCAATATTCGCATTGAGCCCGGTGATGATCTTAATTATACTAATCTATTTATCCAAATTCAGCATCACTTTTATTCAGAGGCCTTCTAATCTTCCTCAAATTGCATATGCACTCTTCTGATAGACAACAAACATAGTGCTTATCTACTGTCCCGTAATGAAAGGGAAAGAGAAAAAATGAGAATGGACACTGAAATATTGGAACTCTGAGAGCAAGAGAAATGACGGCTACAGCACATGCCATGAAATTGTTAGAGGATGATAATTCATGAAGATAAATGTTGGGAGAATCAGACACAGCCAAAACCAATAATTGAAACAAAAATTGGGACGATATATTACATTATGGATTCTCAAAAATACTGCAAATCAAGTGAGAGTGGATGTGTTAACAAAGTAAGCAGTAGGATGTGATAAAAGAGGATGGTCACGTAAGGAATGGTAATATGACCTAAGCAAAAATTTTGTTAGTACTTCAAGCACATGGGTTCGCTGGAATGGGCCGTGGGTGAGAAAAGGAATCGCAATCCAACTAAATATTGTGCCCCCCACGAGCGCATATCAGCGGAGCACATAATGACCCAGGCAGTAGCTTTGAAGAACGCTAGTGAACAGCTAACGCTGCCCAAAAACACAGTAAGAATAGCTGCAGGCCCGCCATAGGGGCTAAAATAGCACAGCATATATAGCTAACAAAAATGAGCGACTCAAGCTGCATTTTATTTGGACACTAATTATGTGTAGCCTACCTGTCTGGATATCATATTAGCTCTAAGTGCGGTTTACTTTCAGCGTAAGGCAGCAAATAGTTGATCAATAGGCACAGTTCTAGTTGCAAGAAGTAGCATTAAAAATCACTGCAGAATTCATCAACATACATGTCTTTCACCAACTGGGATTTTCACAGAAATAGGATCGGGACCATCTGGAAACTGGATGGAGGCTGATTCAGAGGAATGGCTTTCATCGGACGTTCTGCAAGTGAACGTTTTTCTGTTGTAACTTCTTGAGAGAAGGAAAGAGAGTGACCGCCTTTTGAAATGGTTATTACCAGGCAAAAATGAAGTAGAGAAGTGGATTTTGCACTTGTGAGAGTTCCGTAATGGAGTTCTACATGCGTTAAGCCTACCATTGAAGGTAGGGTTTGCCAACATAGCTGCTGGTTCAGTTGGGAAGCAGAAGGAGCGAAGAGAACTTTATCCGTTGGGGAGACACTGGAGATTGTTTCCGGGCTCCGAAAACCAAACACATCCGTAATTTGATTTAGGAATGGCGATTTTCCTTGTTTTTATCTTAATTTAATTTTATAAAAAATATATATATAATATAGCATTAAATTTAGACAAAATATTTAAAAAATAATTATATGGTACTAAAATTAGACCTTCCATAAATTGTCCCTATCAAACTTCAAAAATAATCAAATTTAAACCTACAAATAATAATTTTAATCTCACCCATATTACTCAACAAGATTCCTCCGATATCTTTTTTACTTTACCTCTTCTTATTTTTGCATCAATTAATTGTTTTTTACTTTAATATTATATCAATATCGTTTTTGTACTTCTATTTATTTTATTTTATTTTCATTTATTTATTTATTGAACAACAAACGTAAAATAAAAAACATTAATTTATAAATAAGAATGTAAATAAATTTAAATATAAAACTAAAACTAAAAATTAAAGAAAATAAACTATTAGTTTTATTACATTTTAATTATTATTTATTTATTGAATAAAAACATAACATAAAGCAAAAAATCAATCATTTAAACAATTAAAAATAAGAATAAGAATGTATTATGCAAGTAAAACAGTAAATAAAAAAATAGAGACGTATACCACTAAATCACTCTCTATTTTCTCACTTCTATCATAATTTTCTCCACCCTTCCAACCTTCTTCTTTCTCCGCCAATGTCCTCGTTGTCATTGCACCACTAGAGTTACCCATCCCAAGTCAATCTCTTGTTCTTCTTCAATACTGCTACCCCCCACAAGTTCTTCCACCCTCCTGACCCTTTGTTTAATTCTTCTTCCGAAAATTAAGCACAATAGCAACATCGAACCATATCCAAAGTTGACTTCATAAACGTAACAAACCAAAAGTATCATATAAAAGCTTAATTTGACAAGAAGGATATCTTTCAAACAAGCTAACAAAGATAGCCAATGCTGAAAGAAAATAGGTTTCATAAAAGGACTAAACAAAAGCCATAGCAAATAAATAGGTAAGGAAAGGAAGCTTACAATAGATTCAAACAAGCACAAAACCTCGGTGCAAATCCAAATTGATAATGGAGAAACAAAAGCTAGAATAGAGAATGAAACTGAGACGCTCAATTCAAACAAAGCCAAACTAAGTCCACTTCGAAAAAACACAAGAATTGAGGGGCGGGGGACTAGATCCAAGACCCCCTAATCCTCAAGGAACAAATCAAAACAAGTGAGCTCCCAAATGCTTGATTATATGTTGTCGAGGCCAAATATGTACATAATAAAATGTGAAGCATAAAGAGGCACTAGGACCATAGAACCGAGAAATACAAAGTTGGCAAGCTAGGAGGTGATCTTCTCTGGAGATAGAGAGGGAATAATGGATGGTTGGGGACAAAAAATGGGTATAGAGGTAAACAAAGGAGGTATGGGTAGAGGGAGGAAAGTGACGGTGGTATAGGATTTTTCACTGATGATGTTCATCCTACACAGATGCAAGATGGATGAGAAAAACCATAAAAGGATAATGACGAGTGGCATATCACTGGAGATGCTCACCTAGCCAAATGTTGCCCAAAAGTCTCCACCTCTTTATTCATCATTCATCTGTTGCAACTACCACCACCATTTTTTACTCAGTTTCTCATCCAAATGTCTCTCATCTGGTATTGTTACTTTCCCTATCTCTTAGTTGAGTTGATTTATTCTCCCTCTATCTTAGTTAGTCTTGTTGAACTAGTTAAAGTCACTACGTGAGTCAGTCTTACCAATAGAGCTTATTCTTGGTTGTTCTCCCTTGATCTCAATTGAGTTTTTTCCCCTCAGTCTCAACTGGGTTTGTTCTCCCTTGATCTTAATTGATATATTGTTCCTCTCGATATTGGTTGAGCTTGTTCACCCCTTGGTCTCAGTCAAACTTACTTATTCTCCCTCAGTCTCGGTCAATTAATGTTCCTTGATGAGTGTGCATTATTCTATGTCAAGCACACTATTGAGGTGTTTTCCCGACAATCTTGAAGGAGGAGGCTTAGGGCATTTTTTTCCTGTTTAGAGGTTAATGACATTGCATTAAGGATACATGCCTTAGAATAGGGTTTTGTTGATAGGTATAATTTTTTTTATAATAACATGTTGGTATATCTCTATTACTAAAAATCATATATTTGGTGTTATTTAATTATCTTATGTTATCATAATATGAGAGTATAACTATTACGTAAATTATGAGCTTTTGTGGTGTTGTTTGTTATGATTCTATCTTGAAACCCTAAGTGTGTGGTACAATCAATGGTTTTGATAAAGGATGGTGTGTTAAATTTGGTGGTTAGGTAAGTCTTATGGATGGGTTTATGCTTGTCTTATGAAATAAGGTTTTTACAAGGTTGTTGTAGTCCCTTCTTATCGGGGAATAACCTAAATCATAGTCGATTGCGTTTTATGTGCCTTAGTTTTTTATGACAATAACGTAGTAACCAACAATATAATAAGAAATTAATTCTTAAAATGGAAGATTCATGATTCTTGACTGGTTGTAACCTCTCGTTCCATCAAACGAGAATAGTAGCCAAGAGAGTTATGCCTTAGGGTTATACCTATTTGTTCCACCAAACGAAAATAATGTCCAAGGGTGTTTTTCCCTAGGCTTGTTGTAACATGTGATACCATTCCACCGTTTATAAATAGCAAGGTCCCTGAACTCAAGAATTTAAGTTAATGGCAATTTATAATTATCTAACTTTAAAATCTTCCATTTCCTCTCAGAACACCCTCATGTTTAATTTATGTACATGATTAGTATTTTCATGTGACCTTGTGTGTTATGTATGTCCGCTTATATACTTATATTGTTACCTTAATCAATGCATAAGTAGTAACCATCCTTTTTATGGGTATTGCTTATTCTTACAAGCAGACGACCTAGGTTTTGACACACACGTTACTAAAGATTACCATGATGATTTTGTTGTTTATGAAACACTTTCATTTGGAGGAGTGTTTATTTATTGGGATTTGACGTAAAGTCAATGTTATATTGTAGATAAGTTTTTATCCGAATATCTTATGGACTCATAGTCCCATTATATCTATTTTGTTATATTTTTCATAAGTTGTACTCAAGGTTAACCTCTAGACTTTTGGAATTTCTCTCATTCTCTTATTCAACTTATTTAAAGTTGTAAATGTTTTACCATGTATGTGATACGAGGTTGGTATGGTAACCCAAACTCATGTGAAATACAGGTATAACACCTAATTATCATAATATTATGCTTCCACAAAATAATTTTTTTAGTAGTAAATTTTGAGATATTACAATGGCATTGCTTAAATAATTACTATGCACATTACAATAGAATAATACGGGTGCTTTGGGATCAAATTATCCAGATAATCATGCATATTGGTATTCGTGACTAAAGTATCCTCTGTGATGTAAATATTAATTTTCACTTTGTTGCCTCTTTTGTACGTGTCTTCAATACTAGAGATAAGAGGAAGTGTAACACCCAAAAATGTGTCACATTTGTTTTTGATCATTTAGTCTTTTATTTAAAACATAACCATAAAATCTTAACTTAATTATTGATTTGTAACCTAAATAAATTATTAAATATATATCCTAATGATTTTACTATTTTCCTATGTTCTTAAACCTCACCCCTAACCCATTAATTTTCTCTAGGTTATTTTTCCTGACCGGGTACTTTAACCTAGCCAAACTAAACCCAAATAAAAAATAATTATAATCATAGTCTAGCCTGCCTCTATCATCTCCCTCTCTCATGCAAGTCCCCTTACCTACCCATTTTCCTTGCCACAAAACACTCCTTAGGTCTCCCTCGATTTTTCATGCGACCTTCCCTTTCCGTTCAAACCATCATCGACACCATAGGCTACATATATCACTCAGCCTCCCATTTCATTTTCGTTTGACCCATTTCCTACTCCTTCCATCTTCATTCCATCACCCCGACTTTTGATATTTGATTCAAACCATCACCACCCCATACCTCCATCTTTTTATATTTTAGCTAACACTCCCCTTGCCCTATTTTCTATCTACCTTATGCACCCTCCACCATTACCCATTATCGTCACTGTCACCACTATCAACCATCACCATCACTTCTAGCTTCCACCACCCATTGAGTCGCCATGTCCCCAATTATCGAACACCTTGCTCCGCCCTACCTCACATTTCTCAACACTGTAACACCCCAAAAATTCATATCTTTTTCTTTTGGATGTTTAGACTTGTATTCAAAAACTAATCGTTAAACATTAGCCTAATTATTTTATTATTAATCTTTGACCTATAACCCAAATAATTCCATAAGTAAAATCCCTAAATATTTTTATCTTCTTTCTTTTTTCTACTAGTTTATTTTCTTCCCATTTATATTTTCCTTCTCTGATACCCTAATCTATCCAAACTAAACCTAAAACTGAATAAAATAATGCTAACCTACCTTGCCATTTTACACGCTACGTTATTCCTACCATCGCCCAACATCATGTAACTCTTAATTGTGCCCCATTTACCTCCACCAAACACACTCCCTATCTTCCCTCTACTTCTCATCCTACAACCCCTCACCATAACCTTACCTCTCTATCAAGCCATACACCATCACCAAATTGCTTGCTTGTATACATATATACACTCCTTCCCTCCGTTCTGTCTTGTGCGGTTTTTCCCCAACAAACCACTCATTCCCTCTATTTATCTTTGTTCAAACACAACCATCCAGCCCTTGCTATTTTCTCAGCCTTGTTTTGTTTCTAAAAAATCACCTATGTTGTTCACTCAGCACCACACATGCCCCCTCGCCATCACCGACCACCTCCAACCCTCTTGTGCATTGCTCAACCTATGCTCCACTAATTACTATCCTAGCCTCTACCATCACCCAACCACCTTAAATGATCTAACCCCAACAAGCATCACCACCCTCAACTCCCTTTTGCAACAACCCTATCTCCACCATCCCTATCACCCACGCAACCCATGCCCTATATTTTTGCACCATCTACCACCTCATTATTTATCTTCTCTTAGCAGTCATCACCTCTCGTCATTGTAGCCTCTTGCCTAACACCAATCAATTCCACAACTACCTCTCCCTCTACTATGGTTGTTCCCTCGATAACACCCGTTGAGCAATGACAAAAACTATCATTACTTTCCCTTTTACTTTGGTGTCATCTATTGCAACCTTTCTTCCAACATCGTGCCACTAGTGCACCACCATCCACCCCTAGTATGTGCCTCCCTCGACTTCACCACATCCACCACAATCCCCTACAACTATATTCTCTTCCATCATCCTTTGTTGTGCCTGTTCCTCCTTCCCATCTCTCGCAACCATCACCTCCACCACTTTCATCCACAACGAACTCCCATCCTACACCACATTTTCCTTATAGCTCCAGCCCTTTTACACCACATTCTGCTACAACCAACCCAACACCTCGATCCTCCTGATTCGTTTACCCAACCAACCGAGGCTACCATCCCTATCACCGCCAACTTCCCAACAGTCTAGCACCACCTGCTAGACGCCATAATCTTAGACCCACAACAAACATCTCCACCACCACTACCAACCCTATGCACCGTAACCAACTAGCCACTCACCACCATACACACCCTTTTATGCTCAAACTCACACCACCCATGCAATATGAGGAATGTTTCCTTTCAAATTTTGAAACCCATTTTTAATAGTAAGGATATTCTAGTAATTTTAGTTAATACATATTTTATTTTTATTATTTTATTAGTTAAATATTAATATGGTTAATGTATTATTATTTTTAGGTATGAAATCTTGATTGTCAAGGCTTAAATAATTTATGCTTTTGTTGGAAAATAGGTGGATTTTATACTTTACTAAAATGTTGAATGTTATATGATAGCATATTAGAGTTTGTGTGTTCAAAATATGTTAAGTATGATTCGCTACATTATAATTATGTGTCTAGTATTATTTGCATGAAAATGGAAAAAATGAGCATGTTATCTGTTATCAAATATTTAGGGTACAAAAGTATGGAAAATATTTTTTTATGATTATGTATGACATGTACATGTAAAATGATAGGTTAGGTATGCTTAGATAATTTTGTGGTATAAATTATTACTGTTGTGTACCCTAGATGCAATTTGGTCATTTTAAGTATATTATGATATCTATCTCAACAAGCATGTCCAATGTGCATTATATTGTTGAACATGAGGTTTTGGAATTTTAGATGGATTATATACGCATGCTAGGGTTTTTGTGTGTAGAATCATGTAAAAGTGCAAAATGGTCAACTGACGTATCTAATAATTTAGTTACATGATAATTAATCTAATTATGGTATTTTAGCTTTTTTATGACAGATTAATAAACAAAATAGATTTAGTATTTAAAATGGATGACAACTGGGTAAATTTGGCCTTAGGGGTATTTTAGTCATTTTCGGCCTAATGAGCCCAGATGTAAATAAATAGGAAACGAGTAAAATAGTTAAGTATAGATGCTGGACCTATGTGATTTCATGGTCATTGTAAAAAAGTATCAATATTTAAAGTCAAAAACCTTGGGATCAAAAATGGTAAGTCTTTGGAGGTCGTTATCCTAAATACATGGTTTAGCCCACTATTGATTATGGATTGTTACTAGTATGGCTTTGTACCCCAGTCAGACCTTATATCTTAATCTATTTAGCTTTATAGTCTTATAGAGGGTATACATACTTATGAATTATGTGTCTTTTCAGTAGGGTATTACGCTACATTCATGTGCCCATACAACTATGGTACTTTAGTATCATTGGATTGATAGTCAGTAGGGCACTGTATTACCTTAGGCACTAGTATGACCAAAGTACCTTAGTGTCTTTAGGTTGATATAATATTCCCTCTAATAAATAAAAATAAAAATAATTATTATTGGATTACTGGATTAGTCAGTGGTAGCATTTATGCCTACCTGTGGTCGGTAGTATCCTTTGTGGCTACTTGTGATGTTATGGATTTTTATTGGTCTTGTGCTTGTGAGTTTACTTATGATGATAAGGGAATTATTGGTATTAATAATGAGATATGTGACCATTGATATTATTATGGTTTTGGGTTGATGTCCGTTCTAATTATACTTCAAGGAGTATCCCTTGGATATTCGGTTGGTAAATATCATTATGTTTTAGACGAAGGAGCATGAGCATTATGTGACCTTGAAGATATTCAGTTATCTTATATGGTTATCGTATGTTAATCATCTAATATATAATTTGATGTTTTATACCATGTATTGTTGTAGTACCTTATATGTGTTCCATGCTGGTTTTTCATATCAGTTCTATATAATGGGTTATTTAGTATCATTGTACTGAAGGGTTTCTTTATGGGCCCATGTCTATTCAATGGGTAGTGGCCTTTTCAAGTGAGCTTACAAGTTCAACCGCAAGCTAGTAGTATGAGCAGATAATAGGACTATCCAGTGTCCTTTTTGATATTTGTGATTTTAGTTGTATTTGGACTCTTATGTCCTTCTGTACTTTATCTCTTTTGAGTTATAATAGTTGATGTTGTATTTATTTAGAAAAATATAAAATTGTGTGTTTTTAGGTCCTAAAAATGAGGGTGTTACAGACACCCTTGCTGTTGCCCATCCACGTAACCCTTAGTTTGCCACCATTGCCCATCCTTGTAGCCTCAACCTTCATGTGTCAAAACACCACGCTGCCTTAGCCCATGCAGCGTCAAATTTGCATGTAACTATACCTCCACTTCATCAAGCCCCCATGTAGCTCCATCAACTCCACCAAGCACCCAACTTCACCACTCCAACTCCTATCTTTCTCGTTCGACATTTTCCTCCCATCCCCGACAAAACACACCCTCCTCCCTAGTTGTTTCCCTTGTCTTATTTTTATGCCTTAACCAATCCCTCGTTCATAGCACCTCCTCGTGCTTCCTTGCTCGAGTAGCAATGTGCGCCGCTATTGACTGAGATGTTCTCCAGCACCATCCCCTTTAACTTTGCCACACAGCCACCACCTTCGCTCCCTCTGCCTAGTTGTGTCCTCCCCTTATATTGTTGCACCCTTGTTGTATGGCTAACTCACGCAACCTTACCCTTATTGCTTGAGTGGCTCAAGTTGGCTCCCTTTTCCTACATGAGTCCATGCACATTTTATTTTGCTTGAATTTTTGTTGAGTGTTGCATTTTAGTATACTTGGGATCTTAGCCAATGTGTTGTTGGTTTTTATTTTTATTATTGTTGTTTTTAGGTGTAGGATGATGATTAATGGAGCCTAATAATTAATATCAGGTTGCTTATATTTTATAGTTTTTTTATGAAAATCATGTAATATATATGTCTGACTAAAATGTTAAATATCACATGATAGCATATTAGGGTTACGATGTATTAAGTTTTAATTTTTGGATCAATTGTGTCTTGTTATGTTGTATTTATTTTTGCAAGTGTGCTAGCGCAAAATTTTGTAAAATGGAGTATGTTGAACTGTTTATTATATTACAGGTGTGAAAACATGTCAAATTAGGTTTAATGTCATGGATATATTATGTATGATGTTGATGTCTAATATAATGGGTTGATCATGCTTATATGTATTTTTAACATGATAATTATCATTGTAGGCCCTAGGGATAATTTGGTCTTTATAAGCACACCATGTTATTTATTACAATAAGTATGTCCAATATGTCTTATTTATAGTTGAGTATGAAAAGATGTTATTTTTTATGAATTATATATGCATGTTAGGGTTTTACATGCTAAATCGTGCGAAAGGGCAAAATGATTATTTATCATGTTAGGGAATTTATTTGCATGCTAAAATATTTTAATTATTTTATTTCAATAATTTTATTATAAATTATTAAATAAAATAAAATTATTATTAAAAATAGATAATAATGTGGCAATTATGGTCTCAATGACATTTTGGTTGTTTTTTTATCTAATGTGCCTAAAACTGATAAATTAATCCTAAGATGGCCTTAGTCAATTATTAGACTGGCCTTAGTATTGACTTTGATTATTGTTGTCTTGAATATTTGAAAATGAGTAGAAATGGCTAAGTAAGGAAATTTGATATGTAAGTGTATTTTGTGATTTCATGCTCTCCTTAATAAAATATTAATATTCAATGCGAAAGATATCGAGATGGGAGTGGTGGCTCTTAAGCTGTAACTACCCTAAATCCATGGGTTAACCCACAATTTGGTTTAGATTTCGCTAATCTACCTTAGTACCCTAACTACTGTAACACCCTCAAATTTACTACTGAAAAATTTCGTTCTATTTTAAAAATTAGCGAAAGTAAAACCATAAATTTTAGGGATGTTGTCGCCACACTTAGTACCAGATTAATTTCCTCCTACCATTCTAGTACAAAGTGCTAATTCTAAAAGGGAACATAACATGATTGTAGACTATCATTTAAATCAGAGCAGCGCATTAATTTTGTTATAAGAATTAAAATCTACCGTTAGTAATTATAGGAGTAGAATCAATTTCAACAAGAAATAGAAAGTTAAAAAGGGAAATCCTAAAATCTTTCCCAAACAATCCTTACGCTCTCACCCAATACCAGCTTGAATAACACCTACAATAATCCTATAAGGAACATTGTCCATTGAATAGGTCGGGGCTCACAAATAGAACCCTTCAGTACTATGGTATTGAGTAACCCTTTATACCAAACTAAAATGCAGGGTCTGCATGTAACACATCATACTTGTACAATGTAATACAATAGAATACGCGAGCACAGAGATAATCATAATCAACCTAAGAGCTAATACACAATGCAACACCTTATATAATAAGAGATGCATAATAAAAGGCCCATTCACTTAGTAATTCTATCATGTACCGAGAGAGAGAGAACTACCAAGACTAAACTTATATTATAAAAATGGATCATAAAGGTGAAATCAATACTTTTGGTCTTAAGCCATTAATTAATCATTATGCAATCGTTATCTCTCAAATTATATCTATGTGAGTGCGGGAATCCCACTATTATAGCTGGTGGATCGGAAAACACTCCAGGACAAAATGTGCTTGACCACTATTATAGCCGGTGGACCATATAACACTCAAGGACAAGACGCACCTGACCAATATTATAGTCGGTGGACCGAAAATCACTCCAGGACAACATGCATCTGACCACTATTATAGTCGGTGGACCGAAAATTATCTTCACCTGGCCCCGACTCACGTGGTGTTCCACTATAAGTAGTTGATATCTTTTCCTTGATTTATTCCCATATAAAGTTTGGTTTATCAAGCTCGGGACCCCTACTATTATAGCCGATAGATTGGAAAACACTCCACAGGATAGAACGCGCCTGACCACTATTATAACTAATGGACCGGATATCACTCTACATGGTAGAGCGCACCTAACCACTATTACAGCGGGTGGACCAGAAAGTATCCTCACTTGGGCTGATAATCTTTCACTTTAAGTGTTCAGTGTTTTACTCATATCTTATTCCACACACAACCCCAAATAGACATGTATGACCCACTGAACTTTCCATTCTCACCCCTTCACTCTAGCTCTTCCGAGAACTCCATCCCATATCTTGGGATCGATATTTGTCCCAGGACTTCGAGACTTCTTCCTCACATTTTCCTACTCACCATGAGAAACCCAAACTCTTATGCATGTGGATCAATGCCTTCTCCCTATAACTCCATTTAGACTCACCATCGTCCTCTAGGGTTTTCCTCAAAAACCCCAATCTGGCCTATGTGGCTTCTCTTTTCCCTATCCTACACTGCCCATACTCCCCTTTGCTTCCAAAACCACCACTCCACTCAAACCACACCCATCATCACAACTTCATTACCCACCTTCCATATGTGACCATGAAACCCTCGTTCGTCTCCCAAACCCTAGTACTTTTCCTTTCTTTTATGTCATCCCCTCATCACCCAAACACCGAGCCTTTTTCCACATGACTCACTTTCCTTCCATGTGACACCCTTCCATTCTTATTCCACACTCTAACCACTCCCATTAACTCTCCCTTCCATGCACACTTCCCCCACTTAGGGGTTTTCTTGCAAACCCTAGCCAAGTCTCCCATACACCCTTATACCAACCTACGTACTATTTTCCATACATGGACTCCAATCATCCCAACTACTCTTCCCTCACCTTACTTAGCCCTCAAATCAACTTTTCTCATGTAAAGATCACCCCTATGCAAAGCCTAACCATCCCATGCAAGCCTTACACTCCCCATACAAGATTTATTCCATCCTCTTATTTTATTCATGTTATCCTTTTATTTATCCACCCATAAGTCACGAGATACACAAGCCTTTCTCACTTTCCCTCTTACCACTCCACTCTCTTTACTTCTCTCATTTTCCCACAGCCTCATCTTACTACTTAGGGACTCCAAGCATGCATGTCATTTAGGGCAACCATACATAAGCATAACACAAGTACAAGTTACATTGCCATATTACATATGCCATAGAAGCACATGCAACTTATTTTTGCTCCATGCTTAGCAAGCTACGTTACAACAGCATAATCCATAACGCATAAAGTGCACATAAATAACCAACAAACATAAACATATAATACACATATTAGGCCTTAACCGTATCCTTACCAAATGTTACTAAAACACCCATTGTTTGTAAAGTTATCAAGTTACTCTTTTAGTTAATTAAATTACCAAATTGCCCTTTTATACTTGCTAAAATTACCAAATTATCCTCTTGGTTGGTTAAGTTACCAAATTACCTGTCTTACTTATCAAAATTACCAAAGTGCCCTTTTGGTAAGGTAGAATTATCAAATTGCCCATCAGACTTATTAAAATTACCAAGTTGACTCTTATCGTGCCAAATTACTAAAATACTCTTCTTACTTATCACTTTGCCATTTTACCCCTTTTATTCACTAAATTATCAAGTTGCCATTCCTTTACGTCAAATTACCAAAGTACCCTTCTCGCTCATTATTTTAACATTTTACCTCTTTTACTCATAAAATTACCAAGTTATCCTTCCTTTTTGCCAATTTACCAAAATGCCCCCTTATCTACTAAATTATCATTTTATTCCTTTCACTTACAAAATGACCAAGTTATCCCTCCTTTATGACAAATTACCAAAATACCCTTCTTCTTTAATTAATTTACCAAAATACCTTCTTACTTACAAAAATTACCAAGTTATTCCTTTTTTCATGTAAAGTTTCTAAAATGTCCTTCTTACTTATTAACTTACCATATTACTCCTTTTATTCTTATAAATTACCAATTTGCCCATATTATGCCAAATTTATTATAGTATCCTTACCACATAAAATATTAATATCCATAGTCCGTACCACCAACTATTGTTATTTATTATTAATACTCACTATCAGCTACCACACATACTTATTTAGGTCATACCTTTTGCACAATTCAAAATTACTAAATTGCCCCTAGAGATCATATTAACATTCTCTATGCATTATATTAGCTTATTATATCATACATATGTACTTAATATTGTCACTAAAAATAAGGCTCCTACCTTAAGCATTATTTCTACACATGGCACATAAATTGACATACTTTTTATTACAACTGCCAACACATGCTACAAGTCATAACACACTTAACAGCATACAACCTACGCATAATAATTTTAAAAACCTTAATGTGCTAGCATATGTATATCCACATATTTTAGTAGGGTATAATTGTTACCTTATTTTCAGTAATAATTAAACCTTACTAGTACCCTGGTTAAAGGTTTGAGCTTTGATTAGTAAAAATCAATATCTAAAAATAACATTAAAATTTAGCATATTAGAAGTAGTAAATCAAAGGAATAAATGTTTATCAAAAGCTTAATCAAATACATACTAATATTAACTATGGTTATACCTCAAAATTAAATAAGATTTGGTTAAGAGTAGTGCAAGACTCATGCTGCATGAGCATCGTGATTTGCATGCACCAAACAAGGTCAAAGGGTTAAAGGTTGAAGAGGGTGATGGGAGAAGGGAAGAGGGCTGGTTTGGGTAGGGGTTTTGGGGTTTGAGTTGAGGGCTTGTGGAGGGAAGTGAGGGTGGTGGCTAGGTGCAGGGGGAGTAGGGGCATAGATGGTGGTCATGGGTTGATGATCGGCGGCTCAGGACAGCGGAGACGGTGGCTACAAGGCTAGGAAAATGGGGCGAAGGTTGGGCCTAGAAGAAGAAATAAGGGAAAAGAAGAGAAAAGGGAAGGGCTACCGAGGGAATTTAGCTAAAGGGAGAAAGTGGGGTGGTAGAGGAGGTTCCAGGGGTAGATTGGTGATTGTGGGAGCAGCGGAACGACAGTGCACAGTGGTGGAGCAGGGTGGAGGCTAAGAAGGGAGAAAAGAAAAAGGAAGGAGGGTAAGAGGGTTATAGGGGCAAATGAGGATGATGGGGTGGTGCAGGGAGGTTGAAGGGATGTCAGGGAGGCAGCTATGGTGGTAGGTTGGGCAGCAACAATGACGGTTGAGGGTGGCGAAGCAAAAATAGGGGAGGGGGAGAAGAGGGGAAAGAAGGGATAGAAGAGGAGAGATCTGAAGGGGAAATGGGGCTTAACGTAGGTCAAAAATGAGCATAAGAGAAGGAGATAAGGAGAAGAAAAAGAAGAGGGGAGGGAGGCAAACGTGGCCAGGTTAGGTGGCTACGGTTTGTAGGTGGTAGGGTGGCGGGTTGTAAGAAGAAGGAGAAGGAAAGGGGAGGCATTCGGGGGAGGAATGTAGGCTCGGGTGTGGCCAAAAATGGAAGGAAAGGGACGAGGGAGAGTGAGAGCAAGGCAGCCTGGCTGCCATAGCAGGTGCAGAGGTGTCGGTTGTAGGCTATGTAGAAGGCACGACATGTGGCATCGAAGGAGAAAGAAGGAGGAGGGAAAAAGAAGAAGAAGATAAAAGAAAGAGAGGGGCGGGTCGGCTAAGCGAGGGAGAAAGAAGGGGGAGTGGGTTGGCCCTGTGCACGCGAAGGATAGAGGGAAAAGAAAAGAAGGGTTGGGCTGGCCCAACCGGGGGGAAGAAAGGAAAAGAAAAAGAAGGGGGGAGATGAGTTGGGGCTAGATGTGAAGGGGAGGGAGAGGGAGAAAGAAAAAGGGCCACGACCCAGCGTGAGGAAGGTAGGTCGAGCAACCCAAAGGAAAAGAAGGGAAGAAAAGAAAAAGGAAGGAAAATGAGAAAGAAAAAGGAAAAGGAAAAGGGAAAAAAATAAATTTAAAATAATTTTTAAAATAAAGGTATTTAATTATTTAGATAGATAAATTAATTTAATAATTTAATTTATTAAAATCTAAAAAGAAAATTATTTAAATAAAATGAGTATGATGAAATAAAAAAAATATTTATTTTAATTTATTAAATATTCATATCCATTTTTATACACCCAAAAATCCATAAAAAAAATAATTTAATTATCCCAAATGAGGATTATTTATTAAATTTTTGGTTTTAAATTTTTGGGGTATTATAATTAGGCCTCTAACTTACTCTTTTTAGCTTTGCGAACTTTTTAGAGGGTGTGCATACTTATGGATTAGCTGTCCTCATTGGTAAGGTCTTGTATTTCCTTCATGTGTCAGTGTGACCAAGGTACCTTGGTGCCCTTAGGTTGATAGTTGCCATAATACCATACAGCCTTTATGCACCAATATGACTGGTGTACCTCAGTGTCTTTGAGTTGATATTGTAATACCTCATTGGTAAAAATCCTTATCATGGAACTGGTAATTGTGTGTAATTAATTTTGATGACTATTATAGGTTGCTCTGTATTAAATGTATTACTATTATGTCTATTATTATGGTAATTTAGTTTTAAATTTAATTAGGGTAAAACTTAGATAGAATTTTGGCTATTGGTTCTAATCCTAGTTTAGACCCTAACTTGTATGTGTTTTATCGACGACCCTTTATTCAACTAACCAGATTCCTAATTCATTTTATCTATCTAGCATCCCTACCTTACTGCTACCATAATCTTATTTCTAGCATATCACACTTTCTTCTTCCTAACACTTTTCTCTCTTCATAACATCCCCTACACCTATGTTCTTCTCATCTTGCCTCACTCGTTCTCAAACCCCTCCTATATAATCTCCCCTACATCCTCTATTTTTGTTTTTTGGTTCCACTAGAAAACCAAAGGCTTGATCCGTGGTTCCTCTCCCTTTCTTCCTAAACTTCATCCCCATCACTTTCTGCATTGTTTTTCCATTAAAACCTAAGATTTTTATCAAAAAAGGTCACCCTTCCCCTGGCAACACCACTAACTACCAAAAATACCCCTTAGTTGCACCCACAATCATAGAAGCTCCCCTTTGGTTACGCCCACACCCTCTATAATACCTCAATTTTTTTAGCAAAACCTAATCGTAATTAATTAATATCGTAACCTTATTCTAACCTTCAAAATTTTATTTTTCCTATCTTACCCTAACTCCCTAATCCTAAATTTTATCCTAACTCAAATTTTTATTCTGGATTATTAATACATATCCTAAATTAAATTATTTTAACCTAATCCTAATTCTAAACCCAAACCTAAATTCTTTTCCTTTTTCCTTTTCTTTTCCCTTCCCCACTTGACCTACTTATTTTATTTTCTTCTTGCATAAAGCCATTCTTTTTCCCTGACCAAATTCTACTGCCGTGCTCCATACTCCATGACCTACACACACTACCCTCACCATCATCCATCAACTCCCTCTTTTTTTGTGTTGAAATTTTTGCCCAATCACCACCCTTCCTCTTCTCTTCTTGCGTGTGTATATGTGTATATAAGGCACATTTAATGCATCAAACCACCTCTCCTTCTCCATATATTTTCCATCAAAAAAATTTCACCACTATTCATCCTTCCTTCCTTCCTCCTTCTTTACCTCTCCTTATTGTCACTAAAACAGCCATGAAAAACCACCACCGACAGTGCTTGTCATTCCTTCATCAACATCGCCAGCAAGCTTTATCATTGCCTCACCCCAAGAACCGAAAAAACTCACCTTTCCTACACCCTCCCCTTTGGCATCTGGTGTGACCGTAGCCGACACGCAATTTAAACCCTCTTGTTGTCACTTGTAGTACTGGTAAATAAGGGTATTGTTCTAAACCGGGGATTGAGAGGGCTCACCTCTATCTAACTAGCTTGAAAATAAAACTCAAACTAAAAATAAAAATACTAAATAATACAAAATAAATGAATAAAAAAAATACTAATGGGGGTTTATCAAAATAATAAAAGGAATAAATAAAATAAACTAATAATGAAAGTAATGGAAAATAATGGGAAACCCGCAGATATGAGAAATATGTTAGGGAAATAAAAATCCACCACTAGATTAGGTTGAAAATATAATATTTATTTCCAAGTCATCTTTTAATCGTGAGAAAGAGATCGACCAAGTTGCACACCAAAAGCAAGTCTATACACCTTATATTACTTCCCTTAATTAATTAATACGACAAAGCGCCAATATTAACCCTATTAAATACTAGCAGTATAGCAGAAACAAGCGGCTCCTATATTTAACTAGATTTAATGCATTAAGTGTAAGTGGAAGGCTGTCAATCTAAGTACCCATATTAGTACAAAAAGCATGTCTAGTTGTATTTCCTTTTCTTGACCCACACGTATCGAAACGTTTTACCACTTAGGTTAGAATCACAAAACGATTAGGTGAATTGTTATCTAACCTAGCTTCAATTTATACATATAAATTCTAGTATATTTAGATAGCCACCTAGCAAGCAATTAATCCTACATACTGTCACTTATGAGGTACCAGAACAAGGCATGCACCAAATAAACTATACTGGACAGAATCATACATATAAATGATAGCAATTAACATAGAGTCAAGAAACAATCTCACGAAACAAAGAAAATAAAATTATAAGTCAAACCATAGTCTAGGGTTTCAATTCATTCCCTAACAATTAATAATCAGCCATCCATAATTAAAGAATTAATTACACAGAAATATATATCTAAAATATAAATTAAAAATAAGAGAAAGAAATAACCGGAATTAATTTTGGATAAAAGATTAAGAATTTATTCAGATAAAAATTAATTTTATCTGAAATAAATTCTACCAGTATAAATTTCCTCTTATTTTTCTTCCTTCTCGACTTTGATTTCTGTGCAATAATTTTCTTTCTCTTTTTCTTTTCGTCGCTGGTGGCTGATGGCGCACGCCTCGGTTTCCATGCGGCTGCTCCTGTTCGTCCTTTTTCCGTGCGGCTGCTCCCTTTTTTCTCCTCAGCGTCGAGCCTTGAAGGCTCTCGCTTCTGGCCTCATCAGCGAACATGCGGCTCTCGAGCCTATTGAGGCTCTCGACCGCCCACCTTTTTTCTTTCGTGCCTCCTGACGCCATCCCTTTTATAATTTCTTTCCGTGCGTCGATTTTTGACTTTTCTCCGCCACGTCAGCGAACGTGCGGCTCTCGACCGCCCACCTTTTTTTTTCTCCCAGGTTAGCTGAGCCGTAAGGCTTCGTTTGGTCTTGTTTTGTTTCCAGGCCTTTGGGCCGTTGGTCCAAAGGTCCAATTCCCTTTTTTTTTCTTTTATTCAAAAATAAAACGTGCAAAATAAAATTCAATAAATATTAATAAATAATATTTTATTCTAAATTTACTTAATTTATATCATTTTAGCTCAAATAATAAAATTTATACAATTTTTACCACTTAAGCATAAAACAATAATTATTCCCCTATATTAGTTAAATAAACTACCAAAAACTAAGATTATAAGGGTATAAAATGTGTCAAAATATGAACTCATCAGCATCCTACATTGCAACCCTTTCTTTTTCTTTTTCTTCCTTGGCGACACCAAAAACAACCGCACCACACCTCTACCATCAGCCAATCCAACTGATCCCTATCCCCCTCCTTCGACCTCCTCTGCTATTTCCATCCCCATTGCTCTAGCACCCCTTTTCATTCCACCTCCCCAATCAATGATAGGTTGTGTCGTTTATATCCCCTTTGCTCAACAACCCCAACCATTCCCCACCTTTGTTGTGTAAAATTTTAACGACTACACCTTCGAGCATTATTTTGGTTTTTCTCCAATCCTTTCACTATTTATTTCCTTAAACCCTCTTAATTATTTCATTTAAATTTTCATAATGTTTTGTTATTATTCGTAGGTGATTTACCAGAAGTTCCAAAAGAAGCATAATAGGATAAGCGTGCTTAGAGACCAGATGCTTTTTTGTAAGGATACTAGTTGATGTTTGGGGTTTATGTTAAATGCTTTGCATGAATATGCTTATCATCACATTATGTTTTTTCACTATTAAATGCATGTTGTTGATGATAATATATATATTAATATGAAATTTATGATAGGAAGAAAGTAAGAATAATGAACGAACTGCTGATATGAGAATAATGAAAGAACTGTTGATATGATATTTCTACGCTAAGTTGAATTTTGTGGGGAATAAAAAGTAGAAGAGTAATATAGACCTAATAAAGTTTTATATGTGAGAAAATAAGTATATTTAAGATGTATTTTGGTTAATGGAAGATTTGGAAATGATGATATTGAAGATATAAGATTTTCATAAAATAAAGGTTGTCGACTATCTTTAAGGACATTTTCGTCAATATGGGTTAATATGAGAATTTTTGTATTTTAACATATTAGGTGGATTAAAATTATTCTAATAATATTATGTGGAGTGATTATGAATATCATAAGTTCCTAAAAATGAGAAAATAGTCTACTTTGGGAATAGTAACATTAAAACGATAATGTTATTATCACATGTACAAAGTGTTAGATTTAGGCCACGAATTTTGGATATGTTGTTAATGTGGATATTTTATGGATTTATATTAACTTTAGTAATTTTATGAGCCTTATGGAAAAATTTATGACTTACTTGTGAAATTAAGGTTTTAAGAGCCTTCTAAATAGTAACTTTTAAGATGGGGTTATTATCGTATGTGTAAGACATGGGATTTAAACCTTGAATTTTTGGTATATTAATAAAAATAATATATGAGGAATATATGTTAAATTTGGTGGGTAAATGACTAATATGGGGGATGTTATGCCTCAGTTGTGAATTTAGGATTTTTAAGTGAGAATAGTCTTTTTATCCATATGACGATGTTTTGCCTGACTTAATTATGTATTGTACCTATCAAAATAATCATGAATAAGATATTAATCATTTAAAGTGAAAAATACCTTGAATCAGGACCGGTTGTACACGCCCGTTCCACTGGACGAGAATATTAGCTTGGCACATTCTGCCATGAGGTTGTATATTGATAATCGTTCGACCGGTTGAAAGTAGTAGCAAAGCATTTGCTTGATGTTGTATATTATTACCATTCTATCGGAAAGAATAGTGTTCAAGAGCGTTTTACCCTAGGGTGGAATAACCGTTCCATAGTTCCTGAACTTAATCTAAAATAAATCCCGACAACGATCATAATCATTGATAAGATACTAAACACTTATAGTGAAAGACTACATGAGTTAATACCGATTTTACCTATTCATTCCACCGGACAAGTATAGTGGTCAGGAGCATTTTGCCTTGGGATTCTATATATTAATAACCGTTCTACCAGTAAAAAATAGTGGGGTTCCTAAACTCAACATAAATAAAAGAATAGATCATATTATATTTTAATGGTATGAATAAAAAATCAGAAATTACCTTGTATTAATTTTTATATCTCGCTTGTATGTTACTTTCCACTATAAATGCATGTAACTACATGCTTTCCATATTTCGACTATATTTTTACCTTACTCAATACGTAACGTACTGATCATCCTTTTCATGAGTGTTATTCATTCCCACGAGCAGGTCACCCGGATATTTATGTGTAGTTCAATGTGGACCTAGTTGATGAATTTTAGATTTTCACATTTTGATTGGGGCAGAGTGACATTATGTATTAGGATATTGAATGTAGAGTTATGTTTTCTGGATGCTAGTTTTACCCAGATACCTTTTGGACTCTTAGATCCATGGTATTCCTTTTGTTATATTCTGTTATTGCAACTCAGAGTATATCTCCAAATTCACATTTACATTTATAAACCTTCTCTCATTTCTATTTACTCTGTTATGCTCTTAATGGTTTTTAGCTTTGTGATTGATGTGATGATAGTACGGTAAATCAAACTCACATAAATTAAAGCAGTAACACCCAGTTATTTTGATTTTGCTTTGCTGTAAAATGAAAATTTTCAATAGTAAATTTTTTGGTGCTAAACCCTCCATTTCTTTCTATCTAGCATCGCCCAGCACCACCAAAACCACCCCTAGCAGCAGCCACAAGCGTTGTTTCTCCCCTCATTCCAATGACAACAAACTTCGATACCTCCCCTTCCTCTCTATGAATTTTGTCGTTGCTAACTTGTTGCCTCGTGTAGCTTCATTTGCCCACATTTCCCGAGTTGATTTTAATTAATTTTGGTTATTGTTGTGTTTTATTGGATGCTAATGTATGTGTAATACCCCATAATTTTTTATCTCTTAATTTAATCTTTTGGTGATCATTGCTTAAAATTTTATGAGGATGTAATACCTCATATTTGGAATTTAACTTGTATTATATTTATGCTATTTTATCTATTTTAATGTAAAATAAAAACTTTCTTTTTAATTTTAAAAGTTTTAAGAAAAACTGATATTTTAATAATGCCTTTGGTAATTTGAAAGTTACTATTTTTAGAAAGTTGCTATTTCCATAAAGTAATGTGTTAAAAGTATTTAAAAGATTGCTATATTAGCGGGTGGATTTGTTCTACAATTCAAAAGGATATTTTAAACCATTAATTAATATAGAATACTAAAATGGCAAAATGAGAATTTTACAAGCAGATAATTTTCTTTAAAAAAATAGAGTAAGTAATTACAATAATAAGATGTCTACCTTATGTATGGCATGAGGTGTGATATATTATTTTTATTTGAAATAAAATTTGTTAATTAACTAGTTAGTAAGATTAATTTATTAATTTGGAAATTCATCTATACATTCATATAATTAAATCTTGCATTATTTTCGTATTTCGTTAAAATATTTTGGAGGGAGACATATTTTTGTAATATATGATAACGCTTTATCTTTTCTTTATTATTTAGTACCTTCAATTAGTATCTACTAATTATCTTCAATGATATTATATGATAAGTCTTTATATCTCATTTTTTTTTTCAAATTTATAGATAAACTTACCAACATTTTATAAATTAGTCATAATTTTTTTATTTAATAAAGAAATTGAATGATTCTTTTTTTTTTCTTTTTATAGAAAGCTTGCTTCAATATATACAACTTTTTTTTAACTTTTCCCATTATCTAAACAGAACTTAGTGAAAATATCAATCAATATCAATCATAATTTACTTGTGCGAATTTATTATATATTTCTATTCTAAAATCCCATATAAGCTCTTACAAAGTCCTAATAGGCAAACCTATATTTTTATTTCTCCTCTAGTGTCGTGGATTATGCTCTATGTATTCCACTAATTCTATTCCCATCTTCAGCCAATTCATCAAGATATTTAATTGATTCATCACAATATGAAACCATCTTTATAACTATAGATTTAATATCCTATTTTTCTTCTTCTTCTTCTCCAATTAAGTTAAAGAAATAATTATTCTCCCAGTATCATCAAATCCTGGAGTTATTTTGGTGCTTGAAGACCTTATATTCCACATATAAGGATTTTATATTCGGTAACATTATTTTTCAAACTTATATACATATATTATACGTACGTGGAATATGATTTCTATAAAGTATGGATTTTTATTTATTATATAAGTTTATACATTCTTATGAATATATTGTATGCATCATGATATGTAATATTATTAGCTAAGAAAATATGATATTATGTTAAATTCGTGGTTGCTTCGATTTGGCTTCAACTTTGCACTATTTTATAAAAACTACACCAAATTCAATTATGAGAGTTTACCCATCACATTACATGTCAAATCTAAGCCCCAAAAGTATAGTTTTCATAAAAACTATTTGTTTTTAATTTTGATTTATGTATTGAAAACATATATGGTCATAACAATGATTGGTCAAATTTGAAAAATTAATTAATATAACTTATAAAACTAAATTTTTGGTATGTTATGTTGGTTTTAACCAATCTTGAGTTTTGTTGGTTAGGTTAACACTAAATATTAATGATTGAAATAGGTTAATTGAGCTTGATCTTTTAATATATGTGTGATTTTAATATTTTATTTAACGATTTGAGTTATATTTGGAAATCTGATTATTCTAGTTAGACCTTTCTATTTTTGGAAATTTACCATTTTGGAGAGTTTCCTATTAGTAAGGATACTAATCGATGTTTTAGGGTTTTGTATTAAATGCTTACATGACTATGTGTATTATCATGATATTGTTATTATATATTTAAATATATGTTGTTAATGATATGATGTGATAACATGGTTTATGTGATAGAAAGAGTGTATGAATAACACAAAATATGCTGATATGATATCGCTACGCTAGTTTTTTTTTTTTTGTGGATGAGTATAACATGTGGAAGAGTAATATGGGCCTAATAGAGTATGAAAAGTGGTAAATAAGTATCTTTAATATGTACGATGATAAGTGGAGGATTTGGGAATAATGATATTGAGGTTATATGATTTTCACAAAATAAGGCTTCTCGGCTATCTACAAGGGTATTTTGGTCAATATGGGTTAATATGAAAATTTGGTATTTTATCATAATTGGAGTACTAAAATATGTTAATAATATCATGTGGAGTTATTGGTGTGATTATAAATGTCATAAGTTACCAAAATGAGAAAATGGCCTACTTGGAAATAGTAACCTTAAATGAAAATCTTATCATCACATGTATAGAACGCTAGAGTTAGACCACGAATTTTGAATATATTGTTAATATTGGTATTTTAGGGATTTATATTGAATTTGGTGATTTTATGAGCCTTGTGGTAAAAATTATGGCTTACTTATGAAATTAGGGTTTTAGGAGTCCAGTGAATAGTACACTGTGAGATAGGGCTATTATCGCATGTTTAAGACATGGGAGTTATACTTTAAATGTTTGGTATGTTAATAATGATAATATTTGAGGATGATATACTATATTTGGTGGTTGAATGATTAAAATGGGAGAAGTTATGCTAAAAGTATGAAATTAGGATTTTAAGGAAAATAAGGATCTTAACTCTAGAGAACAGTCATATAACCTGCGTGAAATGCTTATCTACCTTAACATGTTTTGTAGTTGTAAATCAATCATGAATAAGGCATTGATCATTTAAAGCGAAAGATCATGTGAGTTAGGCCAAGGTGTGTTTTTGATAATTGTTCTACTAAATGATAATAGTGGCTCAAGATCGTTTGTCCCGAGGAGGTGATGTTTTCAAATCCATTCCACCGAATGATAATATTTTCTCAGGTGTGTTGTCCCTAAGAAGGTGCTTCTTTTTGTTCCACCGGATTAAGAATAATAAGGCATATGCCCATTGCGAATAAGAATACGAATTGAATAAACTAATGAATAAGACACTAATGATTTAGGGTGGAAGAGTACGTGTTTAATACCCCAAACTTTTTTTTGAATAAAGAGTAAAATAATGAATTGTTGAATAAAATTTAAATATATGTACCCTTTTTAATAAAATAATAATAATAATAATAATTATTATGACAATAAAAATAACACAAAGACATTGTTATTGGAAACTATCTTAATTAACTAACCTAAAAAAATTATAATAATTTCTAGGTTAATAAAAAATATTATTATTATTATTATTATTATTATTATTATTATTATTATTATTATTAATTATTACCTATAAATTCCCAAAAGCCCAAAATACCCTACCATCCATCTTTTATTTTCTTTTTTCTATTCCTTTCTTCTTCTTTTTCTTTCCCTTTTTCTCTATTTTCTTACTTATTTTTTTTTCTTTCTTTTTTTTCCTTTCCCAACCATCTGGGTTGCACCCAACAGACCTAACAGATGAGCCTATCTCTCCCTTCCCTTCTTTCTTTATCTTCCCTTCTTTTCCCCCCAACCAGCCCAAACCTCATTCTTTTTTTCCTTTCCTTAGGGTAGCGGCCCAAATGCTCACTTAACCCCCATTCTTCCCCTTATCTCCCTCTCTTTTTCGCTCTTTTTCTTTTCTGCCCTCACCTTTAACCTCTCGCCTACACCGACATGTGCCCAACTACCATTTTAGTAGCTTCTCACCTTTATCCCCTCTTCCTTTCCTCATTTGACCATGCAAGGCATGCAATTGGCACATCCCTTGCACAATCCCCCTCCCCTACACCCCCTCTCCCTCACCTACACCTACCTCTTGCAATCCCCTTCCTTGTGTAGTAGTACTGCCCTACCACCACTAGTTGACAACCACCTACCCTCTCCCCCTCGTCCTCTTCCTTATCTTGTCCCCATCATCCTTCCCTATGCCTATAAAAGCCCCCCTCGCGCTCTTATTTCCCTCTATTTTCTACGTCAGTCTCCTTTTCTCTCGATGCCACTTCAGATGCCATTGTTGTCGCTGCTGCCATTAGGCTGTGCTGCCATCCCAACTCCCTCCTAACCTCTTCCCTATATCACTCCAGCTGCATAAAGTGGCAACTCGAGCTGCCCTTTGCACCTCCATGCATCACCACTGCCGCCCTACGTTGCCACCACTGCCAGCCATACCATCGTCTCTGCCTCCCTTTCTGCACAAGAAGACCTCCCCTACCACACTAACACCTCCATCACCACTTTTTTCCCTTCCTTTCTTCCCTCTCTTCCTCCCTTCCTCTTGGGCATCACTGTGAGCACCACCACCGCTTCCACTAGCCACTTGAGTTAAAAACTTCACCATCCGAAGAAACCCTACCTTCCTTCCTCCTTCTAACCCTAAACCCCCCCTCTTTACATCACCGCTACTACCTCCACCACACCGCCTCCACCCTCACTTGCCTAATCTATTCTAGTTACAGCTTCCCCTCCTTTACTTGTTTTGAGTATTTTATTTTAATAATTCATTATTATTAACATTATTATTATTAGAAGCAGTATTAGTAGTAGTATTTTGGTTAAGAAAATAAAGATAAAAGGAAAAAGGGTAGGAAAGAAGTAAAATAACTTAGTTAATGCTCTTCTTATAGGTATCAAACCAATAATTCCTCGTGGGGAGGTGTGGGATCTCTTGCTTCAAACTTGGAGCCAACTAGTTAAGGGTATATTAAATATTTAGGTTGTGTTATGAATCTTGACTGTGAAATGGGTGTATTTGTGTGCTATGTGTAAATATATGTATATGCCTACTACATGTGTGTGTAGTGCAGCTTGGCTTACAAGGATCTAAGGTAATGGTATGCATGAATTTCATTACTTGTTTGTATGTATGGCTAAGTCCTGCTAGGGGTGGATATAAGTATTGTGCATGGTTGAATAATAATGTATTTATGCCTAGATATCTTAGGTAGGACTTAAGTGTCTAAGTACAATGAAATAAAATAAGGAGGGCGGAGTGAATGAAGTGTTATGTGGAAAGTGTCCTAGTTATTGCATGAAATAATGTGGAGTAATGAAAAGGAGAAATGAGGGGTTATGGTAAAAACTTGCATGAGGAGTGTGAGTTTTGCATAGGGAGTGTGGACTTTGCATGGGAGGAAATTTTTGCATGGTGGGGCCTTGTTTGGAGGTTGAACATGGGGAGAAAAGTGTGTTTTGGGTTTTTAGTGTACTTGGGGAATTTTTGGTACATGGGAATATGGGAAGGTGCATGGGGGCACAAACTAGGCTTTTGGGGGAATCAACCCTAAGGATAGGGTGTATTGTGGGGAAAGGTTGAGGAAGTTGGTTGTACATTGGAGTTGCGAAGAGGGGCATACCACATGGAGGATGTGGGTCAAGCCAAATGGAGGGTAGAGTAATGTAATAAAGGGGGTATGAAAGTAAAAAAGGGGATATTAGGGTTTTCGGAGGTTAACAGCTAGGAGGTTATTATCACATGTGTGAGTTGAGGCGTTGGGCCGTAAAGTATGAGTTGAGGTGAGTATGGTGATGGTACTTGAATCAGGGAAGATGTGGGATAAGTAAAAAAAGGAGAGGCAAGGGCCACATAGGCCAGATTAGGGTTTCGAGGAGAAACCCTAGTGGGCGATGGAGATTATAGGTGGAGGAAAAGAGAGAGCGGGTCATGACCTATGAATATGATGCTTCTAGGGTCACTCTTAGTGTAACACCCCTAAATTTACTACCGAAAATTTTTGTTTTAAGCGGAAGCGTATAATCAAATATTTGGGTGTTACAGCCATAATTGACATAAGTCTGGTTTACTCCATCATCCTTACGTCAGCTACAAGGCAAAATGATTAGAAAATTTAAAACATGATTAGAAAGAGATGAGAAAACTTTTAATAAAATCAAATAAGTGTTTGGAAATCAACTCCAATTACAATATCAAAATATAACAAAAGGGGATCCTATGGAACTAAGAGTCCAAAAAGGTATGCGGGTAAAACTATCATCCAATAACATGACTCTACATCCAAACCCTAATATGAATGAATCACGCCTCCACATATATTGCATCAAAGGCTGTGAAATCATCCACCTATTCCTTATCGACCTGCACATAAACATCAGGGTCATCTACTCATGGGATTGAGCACCACCCATGAAACGGATGATCAGTATGCTACGTACTGAGTAAGGTAACGGTATAGTCAAGTCGGGTTACACATAATATAAGAATTCTCATAAGCAATTAATACGTGCTCAAATCGAAGAATGCTATATAACTACTGATTCCAAGTATTTCATTAGATATACCATATTTCAATATTTTATTTATGTTGAATTCAGGGACCCCACTATTTTTAAACTGGTGGAACAATTTGAAACACCTTTCAAGGACAACACACTCGAGCCACTATTATTATCCGGTAGAATGGAGCCATATAAACACCTCATTCTGACTCAAGTGATATTTCACTTTAAATGATTACTATCTTATTCAGAGTTGATTATATACTATCATGCCAAACTCATATAAATGCAAGACATACAATTAAACACATAAGTATAACCATATAATTATCCTCAAATGACCATAATACCCTTAGGATAGGCAAGACAACCGTATTCTCCCAAAGCCTTTATAAAACCTAAAACATATATATATATAAATTCCATGTAATTATCCGAAGTACATATCCTTAGTTTTCAATAGATATTTTGTATCCAGTATTATACCCAAATATGAACTTACATAATTTCATTACTCTCAAAAATATTATTTCATAGCATTTGCATGATTAAATTACTCAATATAGCATATGCAACACAAAAGTATATATCAACAATACAAGTATCACATAAATCTCTAGCTATAACATGTATCCTTACCGACAAGGATACCATAATCCTATACCTCTTCTGAGATCATCGGAAGATCATCGGAGTCGAATGGAGGCTTGAATTATATGGAAGTGTAGAAGAATATGTGGTGGAGCTATGGTTAAATTTTGGTGGTATTTGGACAATATTTGGAGTGAAAATAGGATTGCACGGCTAAAAAGGAAGTTGGCACGACCAGGCAGTGCAAGAGTTGCATGGCTATGCAACAACAGTGCATAACAGGTCAAAGGAAGAAAAGACGCATAGCCAGGTGGTGCAAGAATTACACAGTTGTGCAGCACTAGGCCAAAAGAAAATAGAACGCACGACCAAACGGTGATAGAGCTACAAGGCTGTGTAGTAGGGGATGTGAGCGTTGCATAACTATGCAGTATGCCATACACAAGTTGTGCATTCTAAAACTCTGCAACGAACGAGGGGAAGGAGAAGGGAAAAGAGGCGGCGGTCGGCAACGATGGTCGACTACGACAAAGGGAAGGTTGGGGAAACCTTTGTGGTCGGTCTACCGGTCAAAGGGTGGCTAGTGGTGGCTTGGGTGGTGGCTTGGGTGTTTCAAACACCAAAAACATGGAAGAAAGAGGAAGAATAAGGAGAAAGGAGAAGGAAGAAGGTTGGGAATCTGATGGATGACAATAAAATGGAGGGATGGAAGGGTATATATACGAGTAAGGTGGTGTGCCTTAGAGGAGAAAAATGGCAGGGATGATGATGACATTGATGATGAATCTGCTGAGAAGAAGAAGAAAGAAGAAAGAAAAGGATAGGGGGATGGTGATGGTTGAGATGGATAGGAGTCAGGCAGAGGTACAAGGAGGTGATGAAGAAGAAGAAAAATTACACAGGAGGAGAAGGTCAGGAGTGATGGTGATGGTGGCTACGAAACAGAGCAATAGTAGGGAGAAGAAGAAAGAAGAAGGAAGAAGAAGGGTGACAGGGGAAGTGATGGAGAAGAAGGAGGAGGAGGAGGAGGAGGAGGCAGCACGAGGGAGTGGCAAGGTTGGCAGGGATGGTGTCATGGTGCATATGGGAGACAAATGGAGGGTGGTGCAAAGGAAACCAAGCTCCTTACGCCATAAAATCGGCGCAAGAGAAGAAGGAAAAATAAAAGAAAAGAAAAGGGAATAAAGGAAGAAAAGAAAAGGAAAAGAGAGAAGGTTTAGGGAATTAGGATTAGATTAGGTAAATTTGGATTAGCCAAGTAATTTAGATTAGAGGAAATTTTAGCTAGTTTTAGTTTTGGTTTATGAATTTCGATTTATCCGAAACAAGGTTTTAGTTTCGGTTAAAGTTTTGGTGTTAAGAAATTTGGTTAAGGCTAACAATAAGATTTATTGATATTAGAATCCAATTAGGGAACTAATGGTGTAGGATTAGGCTAAGAAAATTTTTGGGGTATTACACTTAGATTGGTGGAAAAATGTTGGCGGTCCTAGGAGTCGTTGAAGGGTGTGGATGTTTCGGTTCAAGGGATCAGGGTATTCATGAAATATGGGTTAGTCAAGTGGTAGTAAGTCAAGAGTGTCACTTGGGTTGTGCTTGGATGGGTGTGTAATACCTGGAAAATAAGACACAAATAAAACACTAATCACTTAAAGTGGAAGATCATTGAGTAGGGCCCGGATGTAGAATATTTACCGGTCCACTATTTATAATGGTTAAGAGCATTTTTCCCTAGGTAGTATTATAACACCCCTAAAATTCACTACTGAAATTTTTTTTTTAATTAAAAAAAAATTAGTGGAAGCAATTAATAAACCGTGAACTTTGGGGATATTACTGCCACACTTAGTACCAAACTGGTTCACTCCTACCGTTCCAGTACCAAGTGCTAAGGCTAAAAGAGAAAAATACAACTAACAAGAAACTCAAACTAATAATTAAATAAGAGTAGCGCATTAAAACATTTTATGAGAGTATAATACACCACTGGTGCTTACAAATCAACAAATACGTTGAAACCATAAATTTTAAAGGTGAAAGAGTACAACCCTAGAATTTATCGATAGTACCTTATACTCTTTCCCGAGAACCCACTTGAATAGCACCTGAAACGACCTACAAGGGACACTACCCATTGAATAGGTAGGGCCCCCACAAATGAAACCCTTCAGTACTACGGTATTAAGTCACCCTTTAAATCACACTTAATAGTAGGCCTGCAATGCAACACATAATACTACATACATACTTAATGAAAGGTAAATACTGAATGTCCATGCTTATACAACCACATACTTCACAAATCAATCAGATATTAATAGGCCATAGAGAACAATCGATATTTTGGGGCCTTAAGACCTTAGTCCATCATTATCAATCATATCGGATTATAATTATCCGTGTGAGTGCGGGAACCCCACTATTATTCGTCGGTGGACCGGTCTGGCCCCGACTCACATGGTATTCCACTATAAGTGATTAGTATTTTTCCATAATTTATTCACAGCCAAATTAAATTTATTGAGCTCGAGACCCCCACCATTATGGCCGGTGGATCGAAATATAAATATACATCATCCAGGGTAAAAACATCCTGGGCCAAAATTATATCCGGTGGATCGGTACTCATAAACATAATTCAATTGGGCTCGGCTCATAAAACTTTCACTTTAACTATTAGTGTTTTTCCCTTTTTAATTGGGCCGGGCCACAATTTGGCTCGATAAGGAGATCAAGATCCCGGGACACAAAGGTACACCAGTCACACTGGTGCATAAAAGCTACTCAGTACCGTTCAACTATCAACCCAGGGATGCAAAGGTACCCTGGTCGTATTGGTGCATAAAACTGACTCAATACCCTACCGACAAAGACACCTAATCTATAAGTATGCATACCCCCTAACTAGGTCTATAGAGCTAGATAGGGTGGATATAGGGCCTGGCTGGGGCACAAAGGCACACCAACAATTACCAGAATAATCATGGGCTAAACCATGTCTTTAGGGTAGCGACCCCTAAAGAGCCATCATTCCCGATCTCGAGGTCTTTCACTTTAAACATTAGTGTCTTAATAAAGGGTGATCACAAAAGCACAACAATCAGATAATTATTCACTTTTAATCGTTCGGATATCATCAGACATTTCTTATTCAAATGGTTGTCCAAAGTAACATAAAAGAATCATTAAGGCCATCCTAAACTCATCTAATTCTGAATTAGAATTCGTTTTTGTGATACTTACTAATCATCAAATACTCTTACCTCGCTAATCAACGTTATTTGATTCATATTACGAAATTCCACAATCACAACGACATGTTAGATACAAACTACTCATTTACCCCTTAATTATATAATTACTAAGTCATCCCTTCCTTACTTAACAATTTACCATATTACCCTCCTTGTTACAAAATTACCAAGTTACCCCTTACTCGATTTAGGTTACCAAGTTATCACCTATACTTATTAGGTCACTAATCCCCCTTCATAATTATTACACTTAATATATTTTCTATTTAGTTGGTTAGGTTACCACTTTGCCCTTTTTCCTTTATTATAATTAATAAATTATCCTTGAGTTGGTCAAATTACTAAATTACCCTTCTCTATTATCCTAATTACCAAATTATCCCTTTATTTAGTTAATTACCAAATTATCGTCCTCTATTATTAATTACCAAACTACCCCTCTTCATTGTCAAAATTACCAAATTACCCTCTGGTTGGTTAAATTACCAAATTACCCTTTTATATGATCATAATTACTAAGCTACCCTTCTCCATTATCAAATTTACCAAATTACCCTTTGGTTACCAAATTGACCTTCTTAATTGTCATAATTACTAAACTACCCTACTCCATTATCAAAATTACCAAAATACCCTCTAGTCGGTTAAATTACCAAATTACCCCTCACATTTATCATATTTACCATTTTACCCTTCTCCATTATTAAATTGTCATTTTATCCTTTTCTTTTATTAAATTATTATTTTACCCTTCTCAATTATTATAGTTACCAATTTACTCTTTTCCAATTTCCAATTTTACCCCTTTTATTTACAAAATTACCATTTTGCCCTTTTACAATAAAATTACCATTATGACCTTTAATTATGAAATTACTATTTTGCCCTTTAATCACAAATTTACCATTTTACCCTTTTATTACAAAATTACCAGATTATCCCTTTTATTACGAAATTACCATATTACCCCTTTTATTATGAAATTACCACTTTATCCTTCTATCACAAAATTACCAATTTGCCCTTTAATCACCAAATTACTAGTTTGCCCTTTAATTACAAAATTACCACTTTGCCTTTTTATTACCAAATGACCATTTTGTCCTTTTATTACAAAATTACTATTTTACCCTTTATTCACAAGATTACCATTTTGCCCCTTTAATTACGAAATTACCGTTTTACCCCCTTACTTCCAAAATTACCAATTTACCCCTTACTTCCAAAATTAACAATTTACCCTTTACTTCCAAAATTACCATAATACCCTTTTATATTAAGAGTTTCCATTTTACCCTTAGTCCACTACTTATATTAAAACATTATTATTACTACATAAAATATTAATATTAATACATCACCCACAACTCTTATAATTAATATAACACTATTAGCACCCATATACATATTAGGCCATATTATTGTACAAGATACATTAATAAAATCCCCTAAGGCTCACAAAATATTAATCATGCATTAAGATCCCAATAGCATAATACAACATGGATAATACTTAACATTTTCATGAACCACCAAACTCATACCTTAAATAATATTTTCATACATAGCATATAAACCATCATTCTTTCTTTTTATCAATCAACACAAGAGACCACATGTATCATATTAAACATCATATATCAAGAATAATAATATATTAAAATCCTAATGTGCTAACATACGTTAATCTATGCATTTAAGTGGGATTTAATGATTACCTCGATTCCCGCAAAAACAAACCTTATCGGTATTTTGGTTTATGGTTCAAGCTTTGATTATCAAAACCAATACCTAAAAATAATATCAAGACTTATTACATTAGAAATAATAAAAATCAAAGTATAAGGCTTTATAACACTTAATTAATCAAATAATTAAATTAAAATATTATTATACTTTAAAAATTATTACCCAAATTAATCAACAAAGGCATAAGCTCATACTGCTCATGCAACATGAGCTGCATGCAAGGAAAGAAGGAGGAGGGGGCTCAAAGGTGGTGAAAATAGGGAAAATTGGGCACTTTTAGGTTAGTGGTTTGGGGCTAAGAAAAAGACATGATGGGGAAGGATTTGGGGCAAGGGAATGGTACAGAAGTGGAGAGGGGGTGTAGGTGGTGGTCGAGGAAGGGTTGAAGGCGGATAAGAGCGGTAGAGGTAGCGGCAGTGAGGCTGCGAAGGTGGCGGCCGAGGAGGGAGTCGAAATGGGGGCTGGTAAGGAAGGAAAAGGGAGAGGGAAAATGAAGGCTTTTGGGTGGTGTTTTCGGGCAAGGTAGGATCGGGGGTGGTAGAGGGGGTTGCAAGGATTGGTTTGGTGGCTCAGGTGGTGGCAGAGATGGCAAAACAGGGGTGGATTGAGGCTGTGCAGGGTGGCTGCCGAGAAGGGAGGGAGAGAAGAGAAAAAAGAGGAGAGGATGAAGGAGGTTGTGGGGTGGCTCAATGGGGGTTGTGATGGTTCAGGGGTGAGGTAGAGGGTGGCAAGGGTGGTGTAGGTGTTGGTTGAGGTGGCAGAATAGGGTGGCGAAGTAAAAATAGGGTGAGTGATGGAAGGAGAAGAAAGGGAGAAAAGGAGGTCGGGGGAGCATGGAAAGCTCGACAAGAAATGCTAGAATAAGGCAGGAGAAGAAGAAGAAAAAGAATAGGAAGAGAGAGGAGGGGATAGGGAGCTCGAGGGGTGGTGGTAGGTGGTAGGGAAATGGGAGTTGTAGGGAGAGGGAGGAGGATATGGTAATGGCAGGGAGAGGGAGAGGGAGAGATGGTGGGGCCGGTATGGTAGGAAAATGAAGAGGGGGAGAGAGAGGGAGATAGGGGAGGTCAACGGGGAGAGGGGGTTGCAGGTTGGGTGGCGAAAATGGTGGAGGATGGTCGGGATTCTCACTTGGGAAAGAGGAAGAAGAAGAAGGGAAGAAGGGGGAGGCTGGGTGTGTGCGACGGGCGACCGAAGAAAAGAAACAGGTCGGCCCGGTCGAGGAGAAAGGAAGGAAAGAAGAGGGAGGTGGTTAGCTCAAGTGCAAGGGAGGAGAAAATGGGCCATCGACCCACGCGCCATGAAGAGGAAGGGCAGGCTAGGCCAGCCGGCGACCTAAAGAAGGAAAAGAGAAAAATGAGAAAAAGGAGAAAGAAAAAGGGAAAAAGGAAATGAAAAGGGAAAATGGAATAAAATAATTCAATTGATAAAATAATAAAATAGAATAATTTTGGGTAATAAATTTATTCAATAATTTACTTAAATATAATTAAAATATAAGGGTTTTAAAAAGGATAATTTTAGTAAAATAATGGTTTGAAAATTATTTAAATAAAAAGGGTATGATAAAATAACAAAATATTTATTTTAATTTATTAAATATTTACACCCAATTTTATTTACTCAAAAATCCATAAAATAATTAAAATAAATAGATTTAAATGATAATTTATCCAAAATAAAAGTTAATTATTAAATTATATGCTTTTAAAAATTCGGGGGGATTACAAGTATACTTATCGGTCCACGGGTTATAATAGTGGCCATGTACATTCTGCCTTAAAGTTATATTTTTCGTCCACCGGTTATAATAGTGGGGGTCCCGAGCTCAATAAATAAAACCCTTGGATACTAATAATTTATAAAAAAGATACTAATCACTTACAGTGGAACACTACATGGGTCAGGATCGTGTATAGTATATTCATCGGTCCACCGGTTATAATAGTGATCATATGCATTATGTCTTAGAGTTAGTATATATTTACCAGTCCACTAGTTATAATAGTAGTGAGGTGCATTCTGTCCTAGAGTTAGTATACATTTATCGGTCCACCGGTTATAATAGCGGTCGGGTGTGTTATGCCCTGGCCCTGGAGTATGTATTCCCGATCCACTAGTCATAATAGTGGGGTTCCCAAACCCACATGAATATAATTCGAGAGATGTATAAATATGGCACTAACGACTTTAAACTCTAATAGTGGTTAATGGCCTAACAAAATCTATTGTGTGCATTATATCTGTATTTTGTGTTGGTGGGCCTTAACTTAACTATATTTTATCTTACTCATTACGTAGCATATTGATCATCTTTATTATAGGTGTTGTTCATTTCTACTAGTAGCTGCCCCTCCTAAATCTGTGCAGGTAGATGATGAGGCCTTATAGGGCTATGCTCCGTATGATGACATGGTCCGGGTCAGGGCCGGAGAGAGTGTATCACATATTGCTTTTCCATTAGTACCTTATGTCTTTTTTTTCAGTGGTGGGACCCTATCATGTGTTTCCATTTCTCTTATATACTGACATTTAACTATTGCTTATTTGAGCACTTTATATATTTTAATGTTAGACTCTTTCATGCTTTAATCATTTTCTGTTATGGTTCTGTATTTGTATTGATCTTTTAGCCTTATGGTTAATATGAGGCTAGCCAAGGGCCAGGCTTATACTGTTCATGGTGGTAACACCCCCTTTTGGTGTGTGATTTTCTTTAAACAAATGAAAATTTCCAATGGTAATTTTTAAGGGTATTACAACGTGAGTCAAGACTAAGGTGATGTTTTCATATCCATTCCACAGGATGATAATAATGGCTCAGGAGGCGGGAGCATTTTACCTTGAGGAGGTGATGCATTCAAATTCATTTCATCGAATGATAATGGTGACTCAGGTGTGTTGTCTCTAATACGGTGCTTCAGACCATTCCATATGTTTAAGAATAGTGAGTTCCTTTAACTCAATGTAAATAAAAGAATGGAAATGGTAATATCTAATAAAGAGGCCTGGATCGGTATTTACCTTATGAGACCTTCTTTAAACTGTATGTGTACTTATCATCTGTTATGAATGCATGCATTTATCTGTATCCCTAATTCAATAATATTGTTACCTTTCTCGATACATAGCGTAGTGACTATCTTCTTTATGGGTGCTGCTCATTCTCATGAATAAAAGACCCTGATGCTTTTATATAGGTCTTTGAGGACAAGCTAGATGATTTTGTTACTTTTTATGCACTATGTGGGGATGAGTGACCTTTTATTTATATGAGGTTTTTGGGTGAAGAGTCATGTTATTCAAATGATGTTTTTACCTGGATACCTTTTTAAACTCTTTGATCCATGATATCCCATAGTTTTTATTCTATTATTATAACCCCAAGTTGATCTCCAAACTTATATTTGTATTTATAAAAGTCATTTTCATTTCTAGTTACCTTATTTTATTATGAATGGTCTTAGCCTTGTAATTGATTTAAGGATGGTTTGGTAAACCAAACTTATGTCAATTACGGTGGTAACTCCCAATATTTTACTTATATGCTTCCGCTATAAATATTGTTACATGCTTGTATTAAAGTGTGTGTCCATTTCTAGATGGCCTTATTATGTTGTATTTGGTACGTGGTTGTATTGAAGTGTGTGTTGAACCCTTCATTGCCCCTATCCTAAAGTATCATGACACATAAGATGAAGCTTGCACTTATGGAGGAACATCTTATTGCCATGGTAGAGGGGGGGTTACATCAACCACCACCTCCACAACCATTTTATATACTTATCCACATTCCCACACCAGCTCCACAGAAGGACTGATTGCAAAGGACATGATTACACTTGTAATCCCCTAAAAAATTTTAAAAGCATATAATTTAATAAATCACTTTTATTAGGGATAATTTAGCTATTAAACTTATTTAATTTAATTATGTTGAGGGTTTTGCCTTTATATTTATTTAACTTAATTATTTTGTGGATTTTAAGTATACAAAATTAGATGTGAATATTTCATAAATTAAAATAAATAAATTGCTATTTTATCATACTCATTTTATTTAAATAAGGTTTCAAACCAATATTTTCTAAAAGCTACCTTTTAAACTAATATAATAAAATATATTAAGTTAAATTATTAAAAAATGTTTATCTACCAAAAATACTACAACCTATTTCCCATAAGTTATTTTATTTATTTTTCTCCCTTATTTTCCCTTTTCTTTTTCTTTTCTCTCCACCCTATTCTTTCTCCCTTCTTTCCCCCATTTCCCCCGACTAGGCCAGCCCACCGGCCCAGATCAGTTTCTCTCCCCCGTCCCGCGCACGCTAGGCCGCCCAGCTTCCCCCTTCGCCCGAATCGACCGGTCGAACACCTCCCTCTCTTTTTCTTTTCTTCCCTGGACCTCCCGGTCCACCCCACGCCTGTCTTCTTCTTCCTCACGCGAGCTTGCAACCCCTGACCACAGCCTGCACCTGCCAACGGCCACCTGCTCCGCCTGGTTGTCCTCTCCTGCCATTCCCGTCGCTTTCCTTTCCAATTTTGACCCAGCCTATCCGTCTTACCCCTCACGCAAGCTGTCTCCTTTCCTTTTTCCCCGCACCAAGCCAAACGCACCCTACTATTCGCAAGGCCTGCACCGGCTACCACCGCCGGTTGGAGACTTGCCGCACCTGCCCCGAGTGCCCTCTCCCTCCTTCGTCGTTTCCCCCTCCAATTAGCCTATAAATACCCCCATTAGCAGACATAGATGATCTTCTCTTTTCGCAAAGCCTAGAAACCCTACCCTCGCCGCCGCTCAAACAGTCGAGCTTTCCGCTGCCGCCGGTGACCACCGCAACAAACGTCGCCCACTGAGACCATCTCTGCACCCTCCTCTACGAAACCAGACCACCACCACCCCTTGTCTCGCCCTGCACGTGCCACTCCAGCCGTGCAAAGTCCCTTCCCCGATCAACCTTCATCGAGCCTCGCTGCCCTTCGCACCACCGCTTCCAACACCCCCTTTTGCCCTCCAAAACGACCAGGGGAGCTCCTTCTACCTCACCATACCTTCATTTTTCCTTGCCACTCTCTCCTCTTCATTCTCCTCCCTCCACCACCATTTCTCCACCTCTCTTCCCCCCATCGCTGCCGCCGTCGCCACTGTGCGTCGCCGCCTGTGCCACCATCATCCCTAGGCGAATCAAGTCAAAACCTAGAGGAGGCGTAGGAACGTGCTCCAAGACCGGTGTTGTATTAGGTAAGGATGTGGCTAAGATCAACTATGTGTGTGTTATGTACCTTGTGTACCATGTGTTATGCCATGTTGTGTACTATATGATTTTAATGACTAATTACTTGTAGCGCAGCTTGGAGTTGAGGTATGCTTATATGAATTCCTTATGACATGTGTATAATGATTGTTCTGTTGTGTTTATGATATTTTATGACGTGACCCTCTAGGACATGCATGCTATGATATTAATAATATGATGTGAGATGAAAGGAAAAAAGGGGAAATGCAAAGTGAGTTGACTAAGGGGGGGCATGAGACTGGCCTAATTACCTCATGATCCATGAGAGAAATTAAAAGGAGTTTACGATTAAAATAAATGAGGGATGTGAACTCTCCATGGGAAATTTCTAGGGTTGCATGGGATGGATGGACTTTGCATGGGAATGATCTTTGCGTGAGAAAAGTTTTTTTAAGGTGTAAGTAAGGAAAGGGGAGAATTGTGGGATGATTGGAAACTTTGGATGAAAAATAGTACGTAGGTTGGTGTAAGGTGTATAGGGGACTTTGATTAGGGTTTGGGAGGAAACCCTAATATGGGGGAAAATGTGGAAGTAAGAACAATTAAGGAAGAGTGGAGTAATGGGTTAAGAGTGGAAATTTAATACATGAGGGATGAGTATGGGTGCCATGGGAAGTAAGTAATGTTAGGTGGAAAGTAGAGAGATTACTTGTTGGGGAAGAAATGTGCTAGGGTTTGGAGTGGCCAGCTAGGGTTTTTTGATCACCTGCGAAATCAATGACTAGAGTGATATGATTTGGGGTTGAATTTAAATGAGATGAGGTGTTGGACGATAAATGAATTAATGGTAGTAAGGTAAGAGGAAATTGGGCCACATAGGTCCAATTAGGGTTTCAAGAAAAACCCTAGAGAGTGATTAGGGATGTAAACGGGGCGGGTTCGGGTCGGGTATTACCATACCCGTATCCGTACCCGATAAGAAAATCCGTACCCGTATCCGAACGGATATCCGTTGACATATCCGTATCCGTATCCGTTGGATATCCATTACCCGACGGATTATCCGTTTACCCGTTAATGAATATTGTCCAACGGATAAATCCATTACCCGACGGATAAACCCATTTATAGTTAAGCCAAAAGACAATTTTAACCTTAATTTATACTATATTTATTTTAAAATTAAGGGTAAAAGGGTAATTATATATCGGGTAAACGGGTACGGATATGGATACGGGTATGGTTACGGATACGGGTATGGATATCCCATACCCGTATCCGTACCCGAACCCGACGGATATTTTTTTCTATCCTCCATATCCGTATCCATATCCGTTTAAGTATCCGTCGGATAAAATCCGTCGGGTTTCGGGTAATACCCGCCCCGTTTACATCCCTAAGAGTGATAGTGGGTGGAGTTTGATGTCACAATGTGTTGGGCCTTAACCCACACCCTTAAGAGTTGGTTTTCATTATGTGTAAGTGTAAAGGGGAAAGGATAACGAGGTGTGATAAGGGGCACAAGAGTCCCAAGATATGGGACGGGCCCTCCTAGGAGGATAAGTGTGGATATAGTTAGCCATGCATGTCAAGGGTAGATACTTTCAAATAAGATATGTTAAGACACTAATCACTTAAAGAGGAAGATGTTGAGCCGGACCCAGACTGGTCCACCAGCGAATAATAGTGGCTAGGGCCGGGGTGCCCTACATGATCGGTCCACCGGCTATAATAGTGGCTAGGGTCGGGGTGCCCTACATAACCGGTCCACCGGCTATAATAGTGGGGGATTCCGTACTCAACAAACCGAACATAATACTGATAAGACATGGGAAAGACACAAAGTAATTACAGTGAAACATCATGTGAGTTGGGGCCAGACCGGTCCACCGGCGAATAATAGTGGCCAGGAGCGTTTTGCCCTGCATGATCGGTCCACCAGCTATAATAGTGGTCAGACACGTTTTCCCTGCATGAACAATCCACCGGCTATAATAGTGGGGTTTCCACACTCACCTGAATTGATAAAGACTATGATGTGAATCGACTCTATATTTACCAGAGATCAAAAGAATTAGTCTATTCGGACTGTAGCTAGCCTTTACCATCTATTTTACTACATGTTGCTCACGTGATCATGCCATGTGTACGTGTTGTGTGTTGTATTATAGCCTTAGCGCATCTGTTACCTTACTCAGTACGTAGCGTACTGACCACCCGTTTCATGGGTGCTGCTCATTCCCACAAGAAAAGGACCCACCTAAGTTTGTGCAGGTAGGAGATGATATCTTCGATGCCTACGATTCTTACAAGGCATCGAGTGGGGCTGAGAGTTGAGCATAGACTTGGCTTGGGGACCAAGAGCAACATGACCGGACTCTCCTTTTCATTTTTTCTTACCCTGTATCATTTTATTTTAATCATGTTCTGTCGTACGATACTTTATGTTCCTTGAGAACCTTGTCTATGTATCCCTTTGGCTTGTAAACCTTTTTATGCGTACTCTGAATTTTATATTGTGAACTATTTAACTTCCTTATGAATCCTTATTTTGAGTATTAGCTTTTGTTTGATGGTAATTCGTTTTAACCTTAGCACTCGGTACTGGAACGGTAGTAGTGAACTGGTCTGGTACTGAGTGTGGCGGTAATATTCCCATAATTCATAATTTCTTATTTCGCTTCCCTTAATTCTTTCCTTTAAAACAAAATTTTTCAGTAGTGAATTTTGGGGGTGTTACAACACTCACCGCCAACATTCATGGGTACCGAGGCCCCATTGGCTCTAAAGCATTGGATTCGAGAATTTGAGAAAATATTTGAAGCTTTAGATTAACCATCCAAGAAAAGGATGAAGGGAGATGCACACTTCCTAAAAGGTCGTGCTAATCAGTGATTGCACAATCAAAAAGTGCTAGGTGTATCAATTAACACTTGGAAACACATTTGTAGAGGATGATGGCTCATTTTTGTTCAACCAGTGTTTGGAAGGGACTCTATGATAGACTCATGACACTTTGTTAATGTTCCTCCGTAGTTGAGAAGTACTATATAGAGTTCACTGATTTTATTCATTTCACACATGATGTAGGGGCATATGAGGAGGTGAAGATGCCTCAGTTTGAGAAGGCTTGAACACTGGCATCCAGGAGATGATCTCTAGTTCTTCTTTCCCTACCCTCTTTAACATGCTTGAAAGAGTGCCAAATGTTGTGAAGGTTGTTCAAACTAGTGTTAGTGAGAGCTTAGGGAATAAGAGGAAGCCAGAGGTTCCACACAATGATTGTAAGATTCAAACTCAAATTGGAGGCTAGGGTAGTCAGGGTAACTTTAGTGGCGGAGGAGGCTAAAGTTAGATCAAGTGCTACCACTGCAAGCGTTGAGGAGGAGACCACCTAGGGAGAACTTGTGAGGGCCAACTAGTCTAATGATACAATTGTGGCAAGCATGTCCATAGAATTTTAGAGTGCTTCTAGGCACCCCAAGATAGAGTTCAGAGGATGTAGGTAAGCCATCAGGGCCAATCACCTACCAAGAGAAACCATCACAAAGGACCCCACAAGTAGAAAATAACTCATAAATTAGAGACAATAAGGGTAAGGCTCCAAGTTATCACCCACTATCGTAATGTAGCAGTATGGGTTAGGAATCCATCACTGGGAGTGCCCCGAGAGATCTAATGTTTGGGGCAATCCATCTTATAGTCAAGTAGAAGTTGATGCTCCTGCTAGGGGTTTGGAAAACCCTCATCTTGATATTTTTATTATTTTAGCTTCTACAATTAAATCTTTAAAATGAAACTTTTAAGTCCTAACGATGGGGGTGTTATAAGAAGAATTTTTGGTGTTAGTTAAAATCAAAATCTCTCTCATCCCTACTCTAAATTTTGATGGGTGATTTAAACGTGGTGTTGAAAATGGAGGAGAAAGCAGGGTGTGAGTTATGTCATCTCTAGGATGTTCTAAACTTCTTTAACTATGTGCAATAGTGAGGACATTTATATTTGAAGGGCTACAAGTGTTACTTGACTTGGTGCAACAAGAAAGATGGTGAGAATGTTGTGGATTGTGAATTTGACTATGCGTTAGTAAATATGGAATGACTTAATTATTTTCCTCACTCGTTTTGTTGCTTTCTAGGCATTTTTTTTTATCTAACCACACCTTGGTTATAGTTTACTTGTTCTCACTACATCATGGAAATATTCCATTTAAATTTAATAAATTATGGGTGGAAGGTACAAGTTTTCTCCATAATTTATGAGAGAAATGTCACACACCTCCTTCTCGTAATCTATTACCAGACTTTCTTTTTTATTTTTATAAATTACAGCACTTGAAACTTGCATTCAAATTTTTAAACCATTGTAAGTATGGCGCGAGTGGGTTTAAATTTTAACAAGCACACCAATATATGTTGGATTCCAAAAAGGATATGGTCATAGATGTTGATAATCCCCAACTAAGAGAACATATACATGCAACTGAAACTGAGTATCATGGAGTTGCTAGGTGTGAGGAGAATTTATTTTAACAAAATTCCATGGTTCATTGGCTTAATGTGGATAACCCTAATCATAGGTATTTTTTTAACCAAATTAAGTGTCTCCAATTGAAATGAAGGATGAGATTTTCTCTACTATGCCCAACCATATTACTAGTGTATTATTAGATTTCTATTAAAAAAATCTTATTGGATCTCGTGGGGCTGCTATAGGGTTTGTGGATGCTATAGTTATTGTTTAGGGGCCTATGTTGCAATAAGAACATAAGCATCTTCTCCTTACATCGATTGCGCCTAAGGACGTTTTGTAATCCCCCAAAATTTTAGAAAACCAATAATTTAATAAATAATTTTTATCTAAAATAAATTAGCTTTTAAAATTATCTAATTTAATTAATTTATGGATTTTTGAGTATATAAATTTGGATGGAAATATTTATCAAATTAAAATAGATATTTTGTTATTTTATCATGCTATTTCTATTTAAATAATTTCTCAAACTAATATTTTACTAACCTTATCCTTTTAAAATTAATATACTAGATTATAATGAATTAAATTATTAAATTAAATAATTTATCAAGAATATTACTATTATGTTTTTAAAAATTAATTTATTTTGTTTTTCCTATTTTCTCATTTCCCTTTTTGCCCTTTTCCATTTTTCCTTTTTCTTCCTTTCTTTTTTTCCTTTTTCTTCCCCCTCGGGCCGCCACCCAAGCCAGCCCTTTCCCCCGCACAGTGGGCCTCGACCCACCTCCCCCTATCTTCTTTCCCCCCTCTCTCCCGCATGCTGGAATCGGCCGGCTTCCCTTTTCTTTTTTTTTTCTTTCCCCCTGGACCGACCGCCAGCTTTTTCCCCTCCTTTCCCCGACCGGCCGCCGCAGCTCCCTGTCTCCTTTCTTCTTCTCCTCAAGCGCCGACAGCAGCCGAACACCTGCAGCCGCCGCCTGACCACCTGCGACTGCCGCCGCTTGCCGCCGCACCTGCCCCTGCTGCCCCCTCTCTCTACCCCGTCCTCTTCCCCCCTATTTTAAGCCAATCCACCCTACACCCTATCCATGGTGGCAACCTCTCCTCCCCGTCGCCACCCTCCCCTACCACCCTACCACCCTACCGCCTCCCTGCCGCCATATGCCCTGCCACCTACCCCCTTACCCTCCCTCTTCCTTTTCTTCCCCCTTCGTCCATTTCCTGCCCCATCTCGAGCCTCATCTCCCTCCCCCGATCTTCTTCCCTCCATTTCCTCCCCTCCATCTTCTTCCCTTCATTTCATGCGCCGCCGCCCTCCGCCACTCCGGCCACCACACTCATCCCCTAAACCACCTCCTGCACCCTTCTACTACCACCCTGCACTGCCCCAACACCATCCAACCCATCCCGCAACCCTTCTTCTCCTTCTTCCTTTTTTTCTCCTTGTTTTCACCCTTACCGTCGAGCCACCTGCAACCGCCATTCCCGCCGCCGTCCGGCCACCTCTGCCGCCACCCAACCCACCGTTCGACACCCTACAACCCCCTCTACCACTCCCAATGCTCCTTTGGCCGAGAACACCACCTTCAAGCCCTCGTTTTCCCCCTTTCTTTTCCTTCCTCGCCAGCCTGCACCTCGACACCCCACTTCGACTGCCACCTTCGCAGCCTTTCTACCGCCGCCTCCGCCACCATTAGCCACCAACAACACGTCCCCAACCACCTCTTACACCCCCTCTCCACCTCTGCACCATTCCTTTGCCTTGAAACCTCCCCCAACTACCCTCTTTGCTAGCCCAAAGACCTCAACCCAAAAATGGCTCATTTTTCTTTCTTCACCCCTCTTCGAGCCTTTTCCCCCCTCATTTATGCATGACACTCACGCTGCTCATGCAGCGTGAGCTTTCCCCTTGTGTTGGAATTTGTTTGGAAAATTTTTGAGGTATATTGATAATTAATTAAAGTGTTTTATTAAATAAATTTCTTTTATAAAGTCTTATCCTTTTTATTTCCTTATTTCTAACATAATTATGATGGATATTATTTTTAAGTGTTGAGTTGCTAATTGTGCTTGGTAAGATTTGATATTTTGCGGGATTAAGGTAATCGTTAAACCTCCCTTAAATGCATGGAAACGTATGCTAGCACATTAGGAATTTTATTATGATTTTATGTATGTTTTGTGAGCCAAGCATGATATATAAATGGTTGTTATAGTTATTGAAAGAAAAAGGGAAATGCATGATAGCTTTGTGCCATGTGTAGGTATGATAATTAAGGAAGGAGTTGATTATTGATGGAAATACTAAATGCTTGCCTATGATGTATTATGTTGCCAATGTATGTGTAATATTATTGTCTAAGGATATTTTAGTGATATGAAGTATGTGATCTAATATATGTAGTTGAGTATCGTGTTGAACGATGACAAGTTTGGGGAGTTAAATGATAAGAATGGAGTGCAAGTAGTGGTATTTTATGTAGTAGTGGTAAATTTGTAAAAATGGTGCAACAAAGGGTTAAATGGAAATTTTATAAGTGAAAAGGGTATTTTGGTAATTTAAAAATAAAGGAGTTAAATGATAATTTATAAGTAAAGGATAAAATTGTAATTTGTGAGAAAGAAGGGTATTATGGTAATTTTTGAGATAAAAGAATAATATGGAAATTTTATGATTAAATGGCCAAATGATAATTTTATAAGTAAAGGGGTATTATGGTAAATTTTGGAAAAAAGGGTAAAGCGGTAATTTTAGAGTCAAAGGGCAATATAGTAATTTTATAAGTAAGTGGTAAGAATGGTAATTTTGGAAAAGAAGGGCAAAATGGTAATTTGGTAAGGAAAGATAAAAATGATAATTTTGGATGTAAAAGGGTAAGATAGTAATTTGGAAAGAAAAAGGGGGTGTTACACGTTTGATGTTGTATTCACCATTAGGGATAACAAAGCCCCTATAGATGATGGGTTTTTAGCTTTATTTTTCAAAAGATCATGACCTCTCATAGGTGATGACATGATTACAATCGTGATGGATTTCTTTAGTACTACATCGCCTATATATTACTTAATTTACCCTTTTTATGAAGAAATAAAATGCAACCAAGGTGAGTGAATGTAGATCCATATCTTGTTGTCGTGTGGTGTATAAGGTAATTTCTAATGCCCTCTCAAAGAGATTACAGAGCGTCGTGTCTTTTTTAGTGGACGGATCCCAATTTAGATTTATTTAGGGTAGAGATGCTAAGGAAACAATTTTTCTTGCTTCAAAACTAGCTTAGAAATATAATATAAAAAATGTATCCCTTAGGTGTATGATGAAACTTGACATAAAGAAGGTGTATGATCATGTGAGTTGGTCCTTTCTCCAACATGTTCTCTATAACTATGGATTTCCTCTCCATTTAGTGGAAATCATCCTTTCTTTTGTTACCTCCATTTCTCACTCTTTTTTGCTTAATGGTGAACTCACACCACCCTTAGGAGGTAAAGAGGACTCAACAAGGGGATCCTCGATCTCCTTATATTGTCTTTTTCATATTACTAAATATTCCACTATGATGCTTAAAAGCCCATTGGACACTTGATGATTTTAAGGGTTGTCCTAGATGTAAGAAATTGAAGCTCATCAACTTGTCCTTTGCTTATGGCATGTTGTTGTTTTGTTAAGGATAAGAAATATATGTTTAGAAACTCATTGAGATGGTTCATTAATTATCTGATGGCTCAAGACTCACAATCTAGCCTCATAAATATTTTATCTACTTTAGTGGTGTTAGTGTAGATGTTAAACAATAGATTTGTGTTACATCTACTTCAAGGAAGAAAATATTCCCTTCATATATTTAGGGGACCCTTATTTAGTGACCTAGTTAACTAGTGGACAAATGTATGAGTTAGTTCAATAGGTGTAAAACATCCTGAGTTGATACGATAATGCTTTCAGATTGATCAGCTAGCTCCATAGAATATCACAAGTCATTTCAGCATATTTTTTCCCCACTCACATTCTTCCTAAGAAATTTTTAGAAAATTTCTAAAACTTTATAGGAGGTCACCCATCCTAAAAATTGCTTCATGGCCAACACGCTTAACTGTGGAATTCTTATGACGGAATTACCAAAATGATGATATACCACATTGATATAAGTAGCTATATCAATCCTTATAAAACTCTACTCAATTTGGCGTATTACATTCACCCCCACTTAAAGAACACAACATCCTCGTTATGCCTCAACCAATAACTATCTCAATATAGTTTTATCCTAAGAATCATCCCATTAGACAACTAACTGACTCATCCAAGTTCAGATTGTGATTACGTTGTTACTTTGATACCATTTATAACACTCTAAGTCAATACGACCACACGATACTACCCGTGATTGCTTTCAAATTGATCAATTGACTCCATAGATCAACATAAGTCCTTTCAACACGTCTTTTCCACACTCAAGAGCTTCTTGAGAAATTTTCAGAACAAACTTGAAACTTTCCAAAGGAATTCATCCATCCTAAAAATTATTCCATGACCAACACATTTGATTGTGGAGTTCTTAGGATAGAATCACCAAAAGGATGGTATACCATATTGATATAAGTACTCATATCAATTCTTATAATACTCTGCTCAATTTGGGGTATTATAAGGTGGCCAAAAGACATTCAATTTGGCATTTTCGTCTCCTTCCCTATGAAGGTAGATCCCAAGTATTGAAGTATGTGATTTTTAGCATTCAAATGTAATGGAGTAAAGTCTTCCTCCTAGCTCAAAAACTAGTTTATTATATCGAGGCTCTTTGTCATAAGCTTCCTTAGCCAAGAAAATTAGATACTTCTCATAATGCTTTAGTTAGTGGTTTTCTATCCTAAGAATGAAGGTGGCTTGGGGATTATTAATATGTAGTTGTGGGACATAGTTACTGTAATACCCCCAAATTTCACTCTTAAAAAATTTTGTTTGAAAGAATAGTACAGAAGCTAAAATAAAATTTGGGGAATGTTACCGCCACACTTAACACAAGATAAATGTCTACTATTCATCTCATGCTAGATGAAAGGCTAAAACCTGTCCAACAAAAATTCAAACAACATCTATACCATGAGGATAAACTCCACAAGGAGATATCAACAGGCATATGACAAGTGAACATTTTCACTGAGCAAAATTATCACCAAATAACTCAATGAAAACCCATGAAATAACCATTGATTTTAAAAGCATATCAAAGTATGAGAAATTAAAATTCAATTACAACACCCTTAAAATTTTAAATACAACACTTGAAACTTCCAAAAATAAATAAAGACAAATAAAGACAAATCCTAAGGGATCAAACTCTGAATTGCCTACTCTTTCAAGCCAAGCCTTCAACCCAAAAATAATATCTGATCTCAAACTTGTACAAGAGGTATGCTCCCCACCATCAGTGGATCGTTGTAGGATCCATTCAACCAAGATAGTATCAATACAGGTCTAGTACTAAGTAAATCAAGACTACCTAACTCATAAAAGGAAACAGGGTACACATAAGATATGGAAATCTCTAGCTTACAATAATAATGCTCAATTATACATATGATAAATGCACCATTCCACTCATGCAATAATTCATGCTTAATTATACATGTGATACATACACCATTCTACCCATATAATAACTTATGCTTGATTATACATATAATAAAATATGGGGTCACAGATTCATGCTTATAATACATGACTAGATATGACAATACATAGGGTACAAGCATACAATAAATCACGATCGCATGCTAATTAACACACACTACCCTAGAAGATAACATTCCATACATAAGACCCACACATGATTTAAATAATAGATCATGTGATAATTGAATACAGACATACATCATAACACTATTATAAGGAAGACAACCAAGGGGCGTGCATAGGAAAAAGAAATATAAAGTCCATAAGTGTAATAGTAATTCATTATTATATTTTTGTTATCGCAATCACAACCATTTAATGATATTATCTTAAGGACATAAACTCAAAGTGATCATAACAACTAATCTAGTACTCGAACAGTATTAGTTCTAGCTGGTCCACCCAGAAACGTAACTAGAACACTAATAAATAGGACACCTAATCACTTAAGTATGCATACCCCTTATAGAGCCAAAATGTATCGAGATACCTAAAATAGGGCCTTTCCAGACCTCATAAGGCACCCAGGATCACATAATAGAAAAATATCGGAATGACACCAAGTGAATACCAAACCTAACTCGGATAGCTACCCCGAGTGATACAAGTCCCAGCTCAAGATCTTTCACTTTAAGTTATTAATATTTTATTCAATGATTTAACCAATCATAAATCAGGCCTACATAACAACACTTAGTTCACTTCCATCAACATAATAAATTTCCATTATTAGCGGCATTATAGCTGATAAATTTTAAATGGCATTAAAGCCGAACCAGTCCAAGTGGCATTAAAGCCGAACCAGTCCAAGTGGCATTAAAGCCGAACCAGTCCAAGTGGTATTAAAGCCGATCGATTCCAGGGACATTAAAGCCAAACCAATTCAAGTGGCGCTAAGGCCAAATAATTTCAAGTGGCATTAGAGCCAAATCATTCCATGGCATAAAATATAGCATAAGGTATCATACAATTTCAATCCATACTTATACACATCCAACATTCAAGAATCATACTGACACACGTTTGCATTGAGGCTATAAATTTATACATACATACAATTACCATACGGAACACGGCATACACCTGACATGATTAAATAATCGATAAGCATAATCGTCACGTTCCGCTCCAAACAGATATAAATTCTAGATTCCGCCATAAGTAAAGGTCAGTAATGACTTACCTAAATCTAAAGCTAGTTAAGCAATTGAGAAAGAGAGAGATCTATCGAGAGCTTGACAATCCACAAGAAAGTTTTCCTAGATCGCTGATAGAAATCGAAAACTAGGTTAGAAACTATCTTATTGACCAATAATTCAGATATTATAATTAAATCAACACAAGGAGACACAAACGATCTTTCTTGGAAAATGTGTCCAAAATCTAGGACTCGTGAGTATAACTCTATTAAGATTTAAGATTAAATATTAATCAAATCAGGTTAAACACATATCACTTGAGGTATTTTAATTAGATTTAGAAATCCAGAGAAAGGACAATGGAGGATAAGTTATTTTATCTAAAATGATTTATTGGTTAGGTTTTACAACCCAAAAGATAAACCAACCATTTGCAGATAAACAATCCAACCCGATAAGATAAAAAACTTAATTCAAATGATTTTAAACCAAAGTTGGAAATCGATTAAGTAAAAGAAGCTTCGTCGGAGGTCAAACGGTGCACGCGGGCAGCCAACGAAGCTCGTTGTGGCTAGACGGCGACACAAGCTACTCTAGTTGTTGTTGCTATGTTCACGGTTGTTGTTGCTGTGTTCACTGCTATTGTTGTTGTGGTAGGGTGGTGATGGCGTGTAGAAGGAGTGGAGACATCGATGGTGGCCGGCGGTTGGCTGGTTGGCGACGAAGGAGTAGGGAGAAGGAGGCAGGTCGGGTTTGGTGCAGGGAACACAAACAGGAAGGAGGAAAAGAAGTGAAGGGAGATAAAAGGAAAGAGGAAGAGGGGGAGATGTATATAATTAAATATTAAATATCTAAAATTATTATTGGAAAATTTTTATCTAAATTTTTTTAACAAAAATCATTTCGTAAGGATCTAAACATAAAAAATTGATATAAGAGCCATATAAAGGATTTCAGAAATATTTTCGGAAAGGATTTAGCACAAATGCAGATATTTATATTATTTATAAAAATTCATTATAAGACCGCAAAAAAATATATATTTATAAGCATATAAGAAAATATTTTAGTGAAATTCTAATAAACTGAGAATAGTTTAAATAATTTTTGAAATTGGTATTCCGCAAACCAAAAAGGGTAGAACGGAAAAAATTAATTTTGAAAAGAAATTCATAAATAAACTCCGAAGATATTTTTAATTTAAAACTTTTCGAAGATCTTAATGATCTCAGAAATGAATAAATTAAAAGTCAGAAATATTTTCTATGGATAAATTCATTAAAATAAATTTGACTATTTTAAATAGAATTTTTTTAATTTAAATAATATATTTTGTTAATAAAATATAACTCTAAAATAAAGTCGTAAATACACGACGAAGTTATAATTGAAAACAAATCTAAAATATTAAAAATTAAAATACAAGAAATAACGGAAATACATATTTTTAATTAAAAATCAAAGTCATATGAATATAATAAAATCATGGTTGTGAACAAATTTATCTAGAATGATTCGCAACAACAATGATTAATTAAATTCAAATATGAAGTCAAAATTGTCGATAAATCCATAAAATAAATCATAATTAAAGTTATTGAATGTGTACATCAAATTATGCTAATAAAATACTTAAGCTTAATAAAATTGAGTTTAAAGATGCGATGTATTATAGTTTTATTGACAATTTTCTATGGAACATAGGCAACAAAAAATATTCCCTTTGGGAGGAGTGGGTGCACACAATCTACCTCAATAAATATTCAGTGTGGTTGTTTACAACCACCTGCCTATGTTATTAGTAGTTGCAACATGTTTTATAGTTGTGGCGGCTACTGGGTTTGTTGTTCCCAAATACACAACTAATTAGAAGATGTATGAGTATAGATGACATATATAGTATTCATAATGCCTAATAATTAGTGGCATAGAGGGACACGCGTGTGGTGGTACTATTTCATTTGGTGTTCAATAGCCGATCCCAAATACCAATTTATAATGTGGTTGGCTATCCAGAGTAGAATATTTACTAAGGAGTACATGCATTACTTAGGCTTTGTGGAGAATCTGGATTATATCCTTTGCCCAAATGGGATAGAGATGTCCTTATAGCAGGGAGTTTAGAGAAGTATTAGAGTTGCTTTTAACCAAAGAGATGTAATCCATATTTGAGTGGAGGAATTGAAGGATCTAACTAAATCCACTAGACAACCAACGAGGAAGAAATAGCTATTTAGGCGTATCTTTGTTACTTTTGTAGGCTTGATTTGGTATGTGAGGAACTTTATAATCTTTAGTCGAGTTTTTCATCTTCTAATACCTTGTTACATGAGATTACCTTCATAGTAGTGATTAGATGTTTGAACTCTTCTAGATATGATAAATTTTCTTATTGGAGGGGATGTATTGATGGACTTATTGAGAGTTAAAGAGGGTTGTACTCTTTCTTACTTTCGGAAATTATTAATGATAAATTATTTACTTACTAAAAAATGTCAAATTATTATTATGAGGATACTAGGATCTAGAAGAAAAAACCATCCATCAAAGGACCACAAAGGTCAGAAAAACAAGTCAAACAACTAATCAAATCAAAAGGACCTCAAGAATCACTTCATATTCAATTTCATCAAGGCCTAGGGTTAGGTTCAAGCCATAGCGCAAACACTTAACCAAAATAAATCAAATACATTCATTCTTTTTTCAACCTTTTATTTCCATTTATCTAAAGGACAACCATAAGGTCAGATATAAGTCAATTAAGGTCAACCTAGATGACATACTCTAAACTAGGCACATTTTAGTCATAAAAGACTAATGCATCCTCAAAACCCCAATTGTCCTAAATTTAACCAAATTAATGTAAACCTTGATATAATTAAACAATATCATTAAAAGGCTAAAAGATATTAAAAATAACACTTTAACATGGACATTAATTTTACCCCTACACATGATTAAGCATATTAAGCACGTAAAATCCTATACATGTATACTTAACATACCATAAGTTACATGATTAATATCATGAAATTTTTTTGACATGTATTTTGAAAATAAAAATTAGATTATGCAGAACTAACCCTAAACATTCAAAAATCCTATTACGTTATGTATCAAAATTTAAGTAAAATGCCTAAGGAATGCCATGGAATACATGACATGTCATGAAAGGATTTTGGTTGGAAAAAAAATCCCTTGATGAGATCCCACGTAAAATAGCAAAACTTATTAACATGCTTGCACCCATTATCACATATACAAAATTTAATGATTATTTGCAAATCTATAAGAATATTATATCAATTTCCATTGCACCCTAACTTTCCTACCCAAGATTCATCCATCTGTAATATTAAAAATGTGTCAATTAACTATTCATAGAAATTTTGATATAAAAGGTTAGTGTATAAATGTGTTGAGTCGAAAATGTAAAATGGCTTATAAGGTTCAAAGTGCATCCTTATCAACGAGAGGGAGCATAAAGAAGAAGCCTTTCATATACGCTGCCATTAGCGAGTTACAAAATAATCTCATAAACCTATAAATATATTATGCAAGACAAATGTGATACTCTTTAAATAGGTTGAGATTCTAGCGACATACATTACTTATGCCCAGATCCGGAAGAAATTGAGGGAGAAAATATAAAATTGAAGACGATAAATATGAGCATGTAACATCAAACAAGAACAATTGACGGTGACGTATTTGTCTTTCTAAAATTAATGAGAAATTAAGAAATTAACATTATTTGGGATGTTGGTTCCTAATATGGTGTAGATGATTAGTGTAGTTTTCAAAGATGAAGTGGGAAACAATAGTTGTCACACACACACTGAATGGTGACTGAAGATAAGAATAATATGTATTTTTTGTGGCGATCAAATATGTAGCAACCAAAAGGACTTTATGATACTATTCAATTAAAATGATATAAGAGAGGCTATTAGAGATTCATTGGTGGTGGGAAAGGGTAAGATGAAGTTATGGGAAAGGTTGATGCATGCTAGAATCTTGTACATAGGAGAAGCTAAAATGGTTCCAACTCGTGATAATGAAGAAGTGGAACTTTATATTATGAAGAGATGTGTAGATAATTATTGACCTATTTTGTTAGCTTTTTTATCCCTTTTTGTCAAATTTACGAAATTAGCTCAATATAAATGCTCATGGGTGGAAGATAAAATCTCCGCTTATGCAGGCAATTGTTTAGCTTTCATCATGAGCAAATAATTTGTGCTAAAAAATTGTTTTTTGATTGATTTGAAGTTCTTTAGTTACATTGGAAACTACTTGGGATTACCTTTTTTTGCGGGTAGAAATAATGAATCACAATAAGATAACTTGTTGGGTGTGTCATTTGAAAAGTCTATTTCTTTACCATGAAAGGTTTTTAGAGCCTTTTTTGTTTTTAAAAAAAAAGTTTGATAAAAAACATGGTGAAGCAAATCCTAACTTTGGCTACATTGGGATTGATTCATAATTGTGGTATATTGAGTTATTTTTCTTAGTTTGTAAGCATAAGTTCCGTAAAGTACAAATCATGACAAAGTGAGGGATGATAGTGTAAGGGAAGGGGGATGGTGTGTTTGGTAGGTCCAAGTATGGATAAGGGAATAGAAGAAAATTGAGTGTAATGAATGTAAAAAGGACACAAGCTAGCATGTATAGGTTATGAATAAAATAAAGAATAAGCTCAAAAGAGTACATAGATTATTAAATGAATCATAATTTGACCAAGGAAGGTCAAAGGTGAAATTTCGTGGCTCAACAAATATTTCCCCGATTTTAGATTATTTTTAACCAAGGAAATATTAATAAATAAGGGAAAAATTAGGGAAAATACCCAAAAAATCTCTAGAATCACTAAAATTTATGGGAAGGTGTGAAATGAACTCAAAACCCAAATATAGAAAATGTGATTATAGCCATATAGGAAACATCATGGAGAAAAAATAAAAAATAATTCCACAACGCTAGATGATAGATTATTTTTTTTTTTATCAACCATTAGAACCCCTAGGTGAATACACTAAATGGATGACTGACTAATGACCAAATGCCTTGGTCAATCAACAACCAATCCAAAAATGTTAATCTCGTCAACTTTTAATCCATTTAATTCATAACTTAATACCTAATATTATTACACACCATAATAATACATTCAACATAAAATATATCCTACAATAGTTTATATAAATAGGTGCACAAAAAAACCAAGAAAGTTCCAAGATTCTACTTAGGGTTTTGATTAGGGTTATAAAGATTAGGGTGTTACATTTTTTTTGTTCCATTTAGACACACAACTGGGATCAAACTAAAATGTAAAGATACCTAAATAAAATCATTGAAAACACAGAGTATCCAAAATATATTAGGCCAAATGTCAACATACCCATATTATTATTAAATGTAATGATATATACAAATTATTATTAAGATAATACTAATTAATACTAAAATAATCATTTAGAAATAATTTATATTAATAATAACTTCTAATATAAGTAATAATGATAAAAATTACTCTTTCCATTCCAAAAAAAAAACATTTTAGTATTATGCATGTTTTTAAAAGAAATTAATAACGCTAACATGAATGTTACAGTTATATCTTTAATTAGAGAAAAAAAACAAAGGAACTAGTGCATAGATAATGAAAAATAAAAAGATAAGGGTAAAAGTGGTATTTTTAGCTATTTACTTTCCAACATGACCTTTTTTTTGTAACATAAATTCAGTCTTAAATTTATAATTTTTTTGGAATACATGGAGTGTTTTTATAAAGAATACTATTAATTGAGATAAAAAAATAAATAAATAATAATAAAGTTGTTCATAATATTCTTATAAATATTAATAACAAAAATATTATTAATTATTAGTATAATACTCATTTATAATTATAATTAGTGATGATTAAATAACCACTAACTAAATTCATATAATTAATTTTAATAATGATAAAAATTCATATAAAATATAATTTAATTACTAAAATTATATATACTTAATTCATTATTTTATTACTAATAGTATGTTTAGTAATAATTAATAATAAAATTGGTAAGATAATCTAATAATAATAATAAATAGCAATAATTATAATTAATACTATTAGTTATATGGGATTAAGGGTAAACGATAAAAATACAAATATGAAATCTATAAACTAATAAAAATTATTTTAAGATTAAATATCATTAAAATATTAAATGTATAAAAATTACTAAAAATATGTCAATCCATTTGAGTTCAAATAAGTTGTTAAATAATAATGTTGTTAGTTGAGCTATATTTATATATCTACCAAATACTTTATCAATTTAATAATTCAAATTAGATTAGATTTATATAAAATGATTTAGTTACCAAACAAAACCCTACTAGTGTTTACCAAAACCTAATTCATACTAAATCTATAAATGAAACTATCCAATTAAAAAACTTGGCCTTAATCATAATCATCCATAAAAAAAATCCATATTAGGAAACAATGACGTACAAAGGTAGATTATCTACAAAAATAAACCATTTGTTTATAAAGTAGCTGAGTGCCGCCTCTTTTCAATAGCCTAGGGTGAGTCATATTAATGATGTCCCTATCCCCTCCCTCATCTACTGGTTGCTCGCCTTCCCTTTATTGTAAAATAAATAAGTAAATAAATAAAATTGACTACCTCCCTATCAATTCCCTCTTTGAATGACTGGGTTCTAAAATCATTGAGTAAGGAGGGAATGAGAGAAAAATATTGAGATCCATAGTGAGAACTGGGTTGTGGAGGTTGAATCCTACATAGGTTTCAATGAGAAAAATACAAAATCAGGTGTAAAAATAATCAATCTTGTAAATGTTTATCCCATATTTGTATTGTTAATATCAAATTGGTACACTCAAGGATACCAACGTAGATAGAAAAAAAAACAGATACTCAAGCTCAATTATGCTAGATTTTTACCTCTTATGTTAATCAATGTCTTGATCATTGTTTTGATAATAACAAATTTATTTAATTGTTTAACTTATTTGTTTAAGTGTGCATGTACTACAAAAATCACATGGATGATATACTACACTTATCCAAATCAAACATCAAGTGTAAAGCTTAAAAGATCGATCACATTTCCAAGTGCACTCAATCATTTATTCTCTTAAGTGTAGGTTTAAAGAGAACAATCAAGTTTCACGAACAAGATAAGATAATGTCAAGATGCCTAAACACTCGAGATATCAAGGTTTAATCTTTATATCTTATTATTTTCTTGCAAGGTTGAGATTGAATATATACGCTTTTGATTTTATCTATGGGATTGTTTTGGAATATTTCTTAGATTTTACTTGATGTAAGTTCTTTGTTGGTTTTATATTCCTAACCCTTTTCAAGTATTTTACAAAATGTTTGGTTCTAAGTGAAATCAGTCAATTGGTTTCTAAACTAATTGACTCATTTGTGTTTTCAATCTAAAAAATATTCTTTCCAAAAATCTAGCAACTAAGTGACCAGTTTGAAAACCAACTAACTCATTCCTTAGGGACTTTTTGTCCCAGAAAAAGTGTTTAGCCTTGGGTTCAACATATCAATTGGTTTCGATAAATAGATTGACTGGTTTATTCCATTAGGCTATGGGATGAATTTTTATAAAAACTAAATTTGCCCTGGCTTCAACACATAAACTATTTCCTCAAATCAATCGATTACTTATTAGAATCAATCATCTGGATTGACTCATCGGGCTAAACACATATATTAGTTTTATTAATTTGATCAACTGGTTTCCCCAATTGGGCTATTCATTTACACAATCATTTGATGGATATTCAATATGTTTAAGGACAAAATTGTGGAGCCTAAATCAATTAACTGATTTCTCTTTCACACCGATTAGTTAGTTATTACAATGATAAAATATTTTTCTATTCGGTCTGAACATAATCATTTAGTTGGTTATTTTAATACCCAAAATTTTAGAAATATAAAATTAAATATTTAGCCCATTATTTAGAATAATTTAATGTTAATTTATTAATTTAATTATTTTATGGACCATTTATTTACAAAATAATAGACAAGATTATTTAATAAATTAATGTAATTTTTTAATTTTATCATACTCTTTTTATTTAAATAAATTCCCAAATTCTTAGTTTTTCCAAAATTATCTTCTTAAATTAATACTTTAAGTTTTGGATAAACTACTTTACTATTTTTTCATTAGCCTAATTTATAATCCTAACTCTAAAAATAACTTTTTTTTCTTTCTTTTTTCTCTTTCCTTTTTCCTTGTCCCTTCATTTTCCTCCCTTTTCCCTTTCTTTCTTTCTTTCTATTCTTCTTCTCCTTTGGGTCAGTCCGGGCCTCTTCCTCTTTTCTTTCCTCCTTCTCCTCTGGGCCAGCTTAGCCACACACCTCCTCCCTCTTCTATCTTTTCCTTTCTCTTTTTTTCTTCTTCTCCTTTGGGCCAACCCACCTCCCTCTCTTTATTTCTTTCCTCCTTGTGTCGGTCTGTCTGCCTACCCATCTCCTTCCTTTCTCCCCCGCCCGACGTCCTTCCTTATTTCTCTTCTTCCTTCTTCTTCTCCACTACAACACCTAAGCCAAACATCCCCTCCAGCACCTCGCATGCCTCCAACAACATCCTTCCCTCTTGCGCTTTTAACCACAGCCTGTAACCCTTTAAAAATCCCTTTCCTTTCCATTTTAGGCCCCACATTTCAGCCGCATGTGTCCCCTTTACTTCTTCTTCCTCTCCTTGCCACCCTTGCCATGGTAACCTGCATCCCCTGCGTCCACCTAACCCTGCACCGGGTTGTCCTTATCTTCTTCTCTTCTTTTTATTCTCCTTCTCTTCTTCTCCTATACCTCGAGCTCCCTTCTCTCTTACCCGATTCTCCCTTCCTTTCTCTCTCACTTTCTCCCCTATTTTTCTTGCTCCTTCCTCACCATTGTATCCACCTCCCAACCAGCCATCACATGCCACTCCTACCCCTACCTCCTTCCTGCACCATTATGTGCCCCTGCAGCTAACTCCCCTCAGTTTTTTCTTCTTCTTCTCTCGACCCCTCCCTACATTACCACCATTTACCATCACCGAAACCTCCCCATAGCCACCTGACACCACTCCAACACCTCCCTACCTTATTTTTCCCAAACTCCCCCAACAACTCCTCTTCTCTTCTCCTTATTTACCTATCTTCCTCTTCTCCCTCCTTTCTCTACACCCTCCTTACTACAACCACCACTGGTCCACTACCATCTTTGTCTCCTTGAGTTGCCACACTATGACCCCTAGCCACCACCTACACCCTGCCTCACTCTTGCACCCTAAAGCCAACCCAACTTCCCTCCATCACCTCCTTTCCCGATCCCTTCATCCATTTTCTCCCTTCCCTTCACCCCCTTTCATGCCATGCATGCTTACGCTACCCATGCTGCATAAATTTTGGTTGATTATCTAATGTCAAGGTAAAGTATAGTTTAGTAATAATAGATATTTAATATGCATTTTTAATAGAAGTCATTCTTTTACTTATTTAATAATAATATGTTACTTTTGACATTATTTTTAGGTACAATTTTAACTAATTAGAGCTTAATCTTTTAAACCAGGATACCGATAAAGTTCAATTTTTGTTGAAAATAAGGTAACCATTATACCCCACTAAAGTGTATGAATTATTATATGTTGGCACATTAGGGTTTTAGTATGTGTTTTGTGTGAATACGATGTGTTACTAATTATCTCATGATTATTAATGTTATATTAAAAAATAGGAAGAAAAGCATGTTATCTTGCATGTGGTATGATGTGTGTGGAAAGGTGGTTAAGAAAGGAGTTGACATTGATAATGGATGTTATGTGTATATACATGCCATGCTAAGTAAATATGGACACTTGTAGTAGAAAAAATACTAATATGAGCCCTAGGGGCAAGTGGGTAATTTAGAAATATCATGAAGTCTAAACCTAAATGGAGTGACTAATGTGTCATATGTGTTTTTAAGAATGGATATGGAAGTTTGGTGGAATATAAATATAAGTATTAGTAGAAATATCAATATTTATGCCCTAGCGTAATTTGGTAATTTTAATGTATGGTGTTGTTTATCTTAATAAAAATGTATGTTAAGTGTTATGTGATGTTGAAAATGATGATAGGAGCTTGTCGCATTAAAAATACATGTTCCATCATGAAAAATAATATTTTATGTTCTAGAGGCATTTTAGTAATTTTACCTATTCAATAGGAGTGATCTAAATAAATGCAGGTGATAATGAGTCCTAAAAATAATAATAATGGTTTTGTGGTGTTAAATGATGCATGTTAGGCATGGATATTAATATGTTATATGCTAGGGGTATTTTAGTAATTTTTCATGTAAAATGGAGGTTACTTAAATAAATATGCATGATAGGTGAAAATTGGTGCTAAGAATAATAATAAGGGTTTTTTAGTGTTAATAATGTATGTGGGGCATGATTATTAATATTAAATGACCTAGGGACATTTTAGTAATTTTACAAGTAAGAAGGGCATTTTAATAATTTTGCAAGTAAGAAGGATATTATAGTAATTTTGTAGGCTAGATGGAGATCAGTCTAATAAACATGCATGGAAGGTATAAATTGACGTAAAATATGATAACAATTATTTATTATCCTAGTGTCACTTACTTGAGCATAATATTCAATAAAATATGGTCTAGGGATAATTGGTAATTTTGTAAGTAAAATAGTGGTTGGGCTAACAAACATGCATGAAGGGAATAAATTAATACTAAATATGATAATAGGGGTTATGGCTTTGGTATCACCTGTTCAATTATGATCATGAACATTATAAAGCCTAAGGGTATTTTGGTAGATTGGAGTATATCATAATGAGTATGCATGGTCTAGGGGTAAATTGGTAAATTAGGGTTTGCATGATGTTATTTTTATAAACATGCAAGAGGTGCCTTATTTGCTGATTATACATGAGATTGTGTGCTGGTTGTTCTAGAAGTGCATGTTAGGGTCTGTGTGCAAAATGATCATTGTTGTGTAGGTTACTTCAACTTCATGATCAATAGTATAATTAAGGTATGATACTCTCTTGTGGAATATTGATAAATATAAATGAATTATGTAATAGAAGTGGATGATAAAGAGATAGTCCTAGCCTTAGGGGCATTCTGGTCATTTTGACCTAAGGTGCCTAAGTATGGGTGTGGAACCTAGGATGACCTTAGTGAATTCTTAAGTTAACAATAACAATAATCCTAATTATGGTTACTTAATAATAATAAAAATAAATAAAAATGATTAAGTATGTGATTAATGTGTTTCTCGTGTTCATCTTAATTAATATACCAATATTTAAAGTATCGAGAATGTTGGTTCTTTAGAAGTTGTTGCCCTAAAGATGTAGTTTAGTCCACGATTATTCTAATTTTGCTGGTATGCCTTAGTGTCCCACCCAGGCCCTACATCTTACTCTATTTAGCTGTACGAGCCTACTTAAAGGGAATGCATATTTATAGATTAGGTGTCCTTATCGATAGGGTATTGTGTGTCTTCATGCACTAGTGTGATCATGATACCTATTCGTCCCTAGGTTGATAGTCATTAGGATATTGTGCCACTCTTATGCGTTAGTATGGTCACTGTACCTTTGTGTCTTTGGGTTCATGATCTCCTCTTTGAGTAAATAAAATGAAATTGGATGTGATAATTAAATGGAAGTATACTAATTACTTATAGTAGAATACTACATACGTCGGGATCGTGTGGATAATATAATATGTACCGGTCCACTAGTTATAATAGTGGCTAGGAGCATTCTACTTTGGATTATATCATTTGTCAGTCAACTGCTTATAATAGTGGTTAGGTGTATTCTGCCTTGGATTATATCATATGTACTGCTCCACTGATTATAATAGTGGTCAGGAGCATTCTATCCTGAAGTATATCATGTGCACCAGTTATAATAGTGGGGTCCTTGAACCCATGTGGATATAATTCAAGGATGATTATTATCTAATTAATGGCTTAAGTCAAATAAGAATGATTATACTATAATGATAGGTTAATGTGAAATGGTAACGGTCTTGGTGCCTGCTTTTGAGTTGAGTGGTGGTGTGCATTGGTTGAGTATGGTGTTGGATATTTAATTATACTACAAGGAGCTTCGTTTGGATGCTACCTGGGTAATATATAAGTAAACAAATCTTTGTGACATATGGTCTTGATGCATGTGGTTGTTCTAATGATTATCGTATTTAAGTCTATATATGTGTAATTTACTGTTCATGTGTTTGATGTGTGGCAATTGACGTGTTGAATGCGGGCCCTACCTTTTAGTTTTGTATAAAGGGTTACTCGGTATCATAGAGTATTGAATGAGTTCCTTTTGTGGGCCCCTGACTATTTAATAGGCAATGACCTTTGTATGTTAGCCCGCAGGTGTTATCCAGGTATTACTCCCGGGTTAAGAGCGTAAGACTAACATAGAAGGTTTTTGAATTTTCCATAAAACTCTTGTACTCCCCTTTTAATGATTTTATTGTGTAACCACTACTAGTGCATTTTATCTCTTGTAATTTAATCTATTGTGCTATTCTGTTTTATGTTTGTGATCTTGGATATTTGTAAGGTTCATTCTCTTTTTAACCTTACGGTAGAGGAAAATCAGTCTGGTACTAAGTATAGCGGTAACATCCCTGATTTTTACCCTTTTTACTTATGCTTAAATTTTAAAAATAAAGTTTTTCAGTAGTGAATTATAGGGCTGTTACAGTTATACCAACTAATCGTCTAGTCAAGGTAACTCATTAACTAGTAACCTGGATTGATTAGCATTAAATGCTCAAAATTATTCTTGTTATACACAAATGATAACTTGGTTTTTGACTTTGATGACAATTTCAATTGCTTACATTATAAATACCATTTATTGGGTAAAACTAAAACAATTCTGGATCTCTCATTAATTTCACATTCAATTCTCTACTCCATATCTTGCAATTAGTTCTCAAATCTCATTTTCAAGTCAGCTTAGTTGAGTAAATTTCAAAAGTATGTCCTACTCATTCAACCAAACTAGAGTTAATATTTAATTCTCAAGTTTTATTGTTCTAGCTATATTACGTTCCACAAAATTTTTATTACAAAGTTTCATATTGTAATCTTTGTGAGAATTATTATAATCCATCAAAGTTCAATAATAGGGGTTGTGAGAGTCTCTATCATTCTTGGAAAATTCTCAGGGTAGAATATAGAGAAGATAAAATATGTATAGTTGTAAATCTGTCGTATAAAGGTCATTGAAGTTTTAGATTCATAAATCTGGGAGAAGATCATCAATAAACTAGTTACATCAACTTTTTTTAAAAAAAACATTAGGAATAACCTTTTAGTAGTAGAGGTAGATAAAATAGCTTTAGTTATCTTAAACCATTATAATCCATGTGTCAAATTTTTTAATTTTTAATTATATTTTATTCAATCCTATTCACTTCCTTTTGGTTTCTTCCATTGTATATTGTACGTGGAGGTTGAATCAGTGCAAAACTCTTTTCTTAGCATTTTATCATTTCATACACTAACAAATCAAATCTACTTACTTATTTAGGATTGCTTACTTTGTTATTTAGATTTATATGCTAATTAGATACTATTTTTCAAGCTATTCATAATTCTTAATATTCATATTTGTAAGTTCTATTATTGATCTTTCATTTATATAGTAATAATAATTTATGGATTTAATGCATGGATGAAGCTACAACTTGGTTTAAAGAGTTTGAATCATTGAGAAACTAATATGCATGTATGCCGGTTGTGATTTTATGTCTTTGAATCCTCATCAATGGTTGGAGATAACTTCAATTAGTGAGGGATCCTATGATTTACGGTATAGATTTGCTAATTTGCTGCTTGGATTTGGAATTTTCAATGACTTAAGTAACGATAATTGTTTAGTGTATATGAACTTGAAGTTCGAGTTGATTTGGTGCCCATGTTGAATATCATGTCCATAAGTCATAAACTTTATTGATAAAATATTTGAGGACATTTCAACCTTTTTTCATGTATTTGGGTTTCTTAGTAACTTTTTTAATAATTTTTTAACATGAAAAATAAAAAGTAATGATGTGAAATAATAAAAATTAAATATTAATTGAGTATAATAAGTAGTTTTTTTAGTAATAACTAATTTTTTGAATAAAGTAAAAATAATTACTTATTTTATTTAAAAAATTATTTTTGAACTAATTATTAAGAAAAGTAAAGGTAGTGGTTGTCAAATCAAGATATTTAGCTTCTTTCTCTCTCTAATAACTTTTAAGTTTCTCTCTTTTATTTTGTGGGGCTATATTAATTTTGAAAAGTTATTTTAAGTTGATGTATCTTTCACCATTAGGTTTACTGGCATATAATAGCTCATTTTAAGTTTCATGGTTCTAAGTAATCTATTACAATTGTTCAACTTTTGTAATGAGAACAAAATGAAATTGTATGATATTTACAAAATTAAGCGAGATCCTATGCTACTAATAATTTTGTTATAATATATCTATATAGATATAGATTCAAAATGAGTATCTTAGAGCATAAGATAAATTATTATTGAATGTTGTTTTTTCATTTTATCCAACCATTAGCTGGAGTACCCTTTATAATTAAGAACAATCTCTAATCAACAAAGAAGTGGATTTATTACGCTTATTATATTTCCAAAATATGCATATCCAACGTCACACCATTCTTGCTAGATATACTATAGCTTCTAGCTCATTCACCATAGTCTTTTGAGATTCTTCATACCTAAATCGTTTACAAAAAAAGAAGTCCTTCAAACTAATTTAGGAATTCCTGATTCCAATTGATTAGGGTTTCGTTTCTCGGGTGATTGATGAAGAATTGTTGAAGATTCTCTTGCCCTCTCACCTAGTCTTAGTATTTAAAGACTGCAACGATCTTGACATGTGAAGTTGATTCTTTCCATCATTCTATTGATCGGAAGTACTATCCTGGCGGTATCTCAAGGGTTTGGGCTTCTTCGACTCAATTCCTTTTTTATTTCTTTAATGTCGTGTTTGGATTGAGGTGAATCGAGGTAAGAGTAAACAATAAAAATTAACCTAAGGGCATGTTTGTATTGGGGTGGAAGGAGGTTAATTGAGGTGAATTAATTGATTCATCCCGTTTGGATACTAGGTTAATAATTTTAACAGGGTGAATCGAGGTTAATGTTTCACCTCCATTCACTTCGATTAACCTCATTTTTATTAACCTCCGATTTTGGGGGTAACCGAGGTGAAGGTCAAAGAATAAGTAAATTTTTAACTTAATAGGACTAAAATACCCCTCAATAGGACTTATTTATTTAATACAAGGGTTTAAATGTCATTTGTTTTATTATTTTAATCTTCATTCACCTCAATTTAAACTAAAATTTTAAAACATTCACCCCGATTCACTCAGGTTAAGTTAATATCATCCAAACAGTATTTTAAAATATTCACCCTGATTCACCTTCATTCTCTTCACCTAGGTTAATTTTTACTGTTTATCTCTACCTCGATTCACCCCAATCCAAATGGACCATAAGTGAAGGAATTGACGTGAATCGAAGTGAATGTTGTTTGAATGATATTGGTCTAACTTGAGTGAATATAGACAAATTTTTTAAAAATCCCATTTGGATTAAAGTAAATGTATAAAATTTACTTATATTTTTTCATTCATTTCTATTACCCCTAAAATCGGAGGTTAACAAAAATAAGATTAACTAGGATGAACGAAGATGAAACTTTAACCTCCATTCACTAGTTAAGATTAACAAAACCCATTATCATATGAAGTAAATTAATTAATTCATGTCTATTAATCCTCATTCACCTTAAATCAAATCAATCGTAATGATTTAAACATTTTACTTGACCTTGGTGCATTATTATTTTTAATTTTATATAAAAAATAGGAGTATAATATGCACCAGTATGTTTTAAACAATATAAAATCATATAGTGCATATATAGTAGTATAATATGTCCAAGTTATATATGATATATTTTAAAAAATAAACACTTGACCGTTGCCCATAATACTGTCATGTCGGTTACAACTTACGACAACGGAATGTTTTGCATACCAAATCAGGTTAGGGAGTTACTAAGTTAGGATACCCCTTTTTTTTTCTTTTTCTTTTATTTGCAAAGATATCAGTAATTATGGATAAAAAAGAGTGCATGGATGTTCACGGCTCGCATCAGACGTGCCCTTACGCGGACTGAATGATGGTCAGGTCAAGTCCACTGGTGATAAGGAAGAGCCAATATCCATTTTCTTCTCTGACGCCTGGTGGTGAAACTCAAGAGGTGGTCCAGAATCCAGACGAGCATCAGCATTTTTAAACAGCAACTCGGACCATTGACGGACGAATTAGGTGAGGTACCGCCGTCTTATAAGTTCGAGAACCCATGTGCAAGTTCTCTGCTCCTCTCTTTCTTTACTTCATCCCCATCGAATAGGCCGATTTCAACAGGGATTTGTTCGTAGCACCAGCAATACCACGACCGGGGCACAAGGTATGTGTGGTTGTTTTACTAGCTCCTCGATGTTAATTGACGATTTGCATTCGTGCTCCATGATGTTTCGATCCATTTGCACCAACGAAAATGTATGATTTGGCTACGTTGCTCTATACGATCGTTTATGTAACTAATCGCTGGGGGCTTTGTTGTGCAAACTGAAAACCTAGTTGATGAAGTTATAAATTACTGTTACGAAGCAATCCTGGCATAATACGTGGATTAAAGTCAGACAGTAATCGGGGTTTTGATTTCAGTCTTCTCTTGCATATGTTTAAAGGTGCTTTTTGATTGGTTAAATTTAATTGTTGGATGCGGCAGTGATTTTTTTTTTCTTTTGATTATTGGGTGCTTAGGTTTATTTGTGTGCAATTTATGTCCTCGTATCCACTGATACGATTCAATATACCTCGCTTGTGGAATGGATTCACAACTTGTGCTTCCCGCTGTCTAAACGTGTTAGCTGTGAATACCCTTTGCTGTTCTTCTTTGTAGTGGTTCAAAAATTATTCTTCCATGCCGCCTGAGCTAATATTCCTAATCAATGGAGAACAATGAGTTCTTGAAGCCTACAGAGGAGGAAAACCTCATTATTCTAGTTTTCCCCTCCTGTAGTGCAAAGACAACATAGGCACCGCAGGCTCAAGTGCTCGTGGACAACGTTTTTCTTTTCCTTAGTATTTCTTCCAGCAACTAAGCTGCCCAGGCTCTTGGTGTTATGTTATTCCTTTTGATTGATCCTTGGGTAGGAAGCTTGTCTAAGTATTCAGCAATACTTCCAAAGTCTTGGGCTGCCTTTGTATCTCGAACCATTAGCACTTGATAGTATCTCCTGTCTCTTTTTCCTGGCCGCATAATACCTTTTTTTCCCCAGTTAAAATCTTCATAGTCTGCTGTCTGCCTGGATAGGAATACACATTCTTCGAGCACACACAAAACATGCAAATAAATAAAGCTGTAGCGTTATTTCCTCCTTACTTATCTGTTGCCTTCTGTGTTTTGTTCATGCAGCAATGAGGGCACAGCGGTTTCTATGTAGAGCTTTAAAGGCCTTTCAAGGACCTAATATATATTCAAGCGCGGTATGCTCCATGAACCTTTTATCTTCACCTTGTAAATAATTTCAAACTTCAGCATGCTTTGTTCATTTGTCTAATCTCAAATATTCCCAGCTGTGGGTTTTGTTACATTTTATCTTCTAATTATGTATGAGTTTGGTGTCTATGGCATGATTTATAGTTGTGTTTGTGTCATGAATTTTCATGCACGATTCTTATTTTTTGTTTTAGTTGCTGCCATGGCTCCATTTTTCCTTTCCATTATTGATAAGTTTTGTTGTCTACCAATTCAGTCGAACTGCTAGTATTTGCGATAATGGTGAAATTCCTAACTAGGCAGGAATGTTAATTTTTGGGGACCAGGTTAATGCTGGAGCTGCTTCTCCTTTTTCTGTCCCCAGGGGGACCTCTCATTATTTCATTTACAGAAATGTGGACGCCTTTGTCCCTCATACCTTTTCAACTTCCTGCTCCGAAATGTTGGAGAGTACACCAAAAGATGATACAGTTTCTGACATGCTGGTGGATTCCTTTGGAAGGCGGCACACCTACTTGAGACTTTCATTGACCGAACGTTGCAACCTGAGATGTCAATATTGCATGCCTGCTGATGGAGTGGAGCTCACTCCTAGCCCTCAGATTCTATCCCAGGACGAGATTGTGCGTCTGGCCAAGCTTTTTGTTAGTTCAGGGGTGGACAAAATTCGTTTGACGGGCGGGGAGCCAAGTCTTAGGAAAGATATTGCAGACATATGTTTGCGGCTGTCTGAACTCGAGGGGCTAAAAACACTGGCCATCACCACCAATGGAATTACTCTTGCAAGGCAGCTACCTAAGCTGAAAGAATGTGGCCTTACTTCAGTCAACATTAGCTTAGACACACTAGTTAAAGCCAAATTCGAATTCCTGAGCCGACGCAAAGGGCATGAACGGGTTATGGCATCAATCAATGCTGCGGCAGACCTTGGTTATGATCCAGTGAAAGTGAATTGTGTTGTTATGCGTGGCTTCAATGACGACGAAATCTGTGATTTTGTTGAGTTAACACGTGAGAAGCCTATAAACATCAGGTTCATTGAATTCATGCCTTTTGATGGGAATGTTTGGAATGTCAAGAAACTTGTACCTTATGCAGAGATGCTAGACACAGTTGTCAAGAGATTTCCGAGCTTAAAGAGACTCAAGGATCATCCCACAGACACAGCCAAGAATTTCAAGATTGATGGGCATCGTGGGAGTGTCTCCTTTATCACATCGATGACGGAACATTTTTGTGCTGGTTGCAATCGGCTGCGACTTTTAGCTGACGGGAATTTCAAAGTCTGTCTTTTTGGTCCCTCTGAGGTCAGCTTGAGAGACCCTCTCAGGAATGGTGCTGATGATTATGAGCTCATGACGATAATAGGAAGAGCAGTGAAGAGGAAAAAGGCCTCTCATGCTGGAATGTTTGAGCTAGCAAATACAGCAAATAGGCCAATGATACATATTGGTGGCTGAGGCTGGTTTATAAACTTATACTGGTTTTTAGATAATCATGTACACTGTCAACTTCCATTGTAGATTTTTAGCCATGCGGCCGGCGGTCATTTTTGATAATCGAAGCAAGTCTGTACAGAATTATTCCGACGCTGTAAACGAACAGTAAATCCCAGCTACTTTGACACTTTAAGCCTCGAATGATTTTTAAGGACGTTCTTGATGTGTAGTCTGGCGGACAAGGGAGCTAACCCTTACTGTTTAGCTGTAGGACATGTAGTAATAAGCATGTGTGCCTTTTTCTTGTATGTGTAGTCAAATTAATACTCTCTGAGGGCAGACGTGAAAAATGGAATAGCCCCATTGTTAACTTGTACGGTTGTACCTGTGAAATTCAGCGGCCTATTTGACATCGTTGATATTTGATAGGATTTTCCTAGTTACCCGTTGAAGGTAAATGCCTGGTCTGGCAATTTTTTTCGGATTAGATCTAGGTTAAATTAGGTTAAAAATTAATCTATTTTAATCTAAATCTATTTTAAAATTGTCAGCGGGGTAAAAGAGGCGACGTTACTTATTCTAATGCTACAGTATGGTCAAAATTTTATTATGGATAGTACAGTCTCTTTTGTATAATTTACGTCATATACCGAGTGATATTTTTTTGTTCTTAATTATATAAAAGTTTAGATGCAAAAGAAATATAAATCTGCACATTGCTCGAACCAAATATTAAAATAGTCTTTTTATATTTTGCAAATACTAAAATAGTCATATTGGTTATAAATTATCCAAATAGTTCTATTAGTAACAATCTTTGGTTTAGATTGAACATGTCTTATGATAGAACTTGCTTTATTAAAAGTCCAGCAAATTTTTTTTTTAAAAAATGTCGGGCATTTTTATTACACATAATTAACATAAACATGCCCATCTATCATGCTTATTTTCTGAAATAAAAACTTTCACCCAATATAAGAAAGATTGTTGGACACATTTTGTTAAATACATATCGGCCGAAAACCATATATTTCTCACGTCTCTCCCTTTCCTCGTCTTCAACCAAAAACCCGGTACTCATCTCCATTTTATCAATATCCTTGAAACTCTTTGTCTCTCTTCTTCATTTTTTCTTTTTCTGTGTTGCAATTAGATCTTTGTTTGAACTTCATTCTTTCATATTTTGTACAAATTTAGTTGTCTCTTAATTTACATATCAAATTTCAAATACATTTTTCTTAATAATTATAATATATGTTAGATTACATATAATTATGCTATAATATTTATTTTGTTTTTAATTTTGTGTGGTTGGTATGTATTTTATTGTGAAATCTAGCATAATTGTTGTGCATAATATATACAGATATAATTACGCTGCAATATCTGAGGGAACTAGGTTAATATAGAGGAAGAGGCAGGAGGAAACAATTAAAAAGGAAGAGATCGAGAGCTTTTATTTATTTGAGTTTGAATATTACAAGAATATCCATGAAATGTAAATATTGCTTAACACATGAGCTTTACAATAATTAAGAGAGGAGAGCTATACGGAAATATTTGCGAAGGAAATCCGATGTTTGCCCTTGGTTTTCAATTCCTCTTTATATATGCCGGAGGCTTCAAGATTTTGAGACATGATCATTTCACCTTTTAACATTTGTGGAGGAACGGTATTTTTTAGAATCCAGTGAAAGTTGTTTTCTACCATTAGACTTCCCACCAAAAATAGGGTTGGTGCAGAGAATAATTTTGCAGTCTATTTTTTTTAGCAAAAGTTTGAAAGATGCTTTGTACTTTTATCTTTCGCTTTCTGCTGCTACAGTGGCTACAATAGTGAATTTTTTTCAAGGAAGAGCATCGTAGCAGTTGTCTTCATTCTCGTCGCCATAGTCAATGAGAGGTTCTAAAGATGATGATGAAAAATTTTGGTTTAAGATGGAAAGATATTCATCATAAGTTTTGGTTATGACAATTTGTGCAGCTATATGAGATTTTTGTGCAAGGAAATGAGCTTGAGAGGGGTTGGTTTGAAGAAGGAATAGGGATATCAATTGAATTGGTTTTTGTGTTTTGCCTAGGCTAGAACATGTTGTTTGGAAATTTTTTGAAGGCTTGGAATTTATTCTACCATTTGACTTTGAAATGTCAAACAATGGTAGGAATACCGTCAATAGTTTGGTGTTCTACTTCATAGGAAAAAACTATGGAAAAAGAACCTATAACATAAATGGAACAAATGTTAGAATTATTTATCTTTTGGGGTTGGACAGAAAAGGGTTTTGAAGGAATCAAGGGCCTCTCTCAATTGTGGACGTAAGGTTTCAAGTACGGGCAGAAGTCTTTCTACCCTTTGATAAACCAAATTGGAGGGTCCGATGATACAAATTTTTGGAAGAAGAAAAGCTAGAAATGGCTTCTTAAGTTGTATTGAGAAAAGAAGGTGCTATGCTAAGATTGTTGGTAATCTCAATAATTAAAAGAAAGAAGAAAATTTGAGAGGTTTTATATAACTCAGGGAGCCATTAGGACTTTCAAGGGCTTTGCTCCTGTTTGAAGGGTGGAGGATTTTGTGGATTTTGCAGGTTGAGTGAGTTGGTTTATCATAAGCATCCTTGTGTGAAAATTGTTTGAAGGAAATTAAGCCGGTAATTTCAAGAATTGCCATATAATATGGCCGAGATTTTTGTAAATCGTAAGGTTAGTAAAACCATTCGAAAAAGAGTTTTTGCAAAGTTTGAACATGGACAGGATGAAAATAACAAATTTCAATGTTTGTTATCATTTTAAAATGAGTTTTGCGTAAATAGTAAGAAGATTTTGGAAAATATTTTTGTTTTTGGAAAAATTTGTTTTGAAGAGGGGAAGATTTGAAGAAGAAGATTTTTAAATCAAATTTGAGGTGATTTTGAGAGTTTTGAGAGGAGAGGATGATTCTCTTTCTCTTTTTTTGGAGTTGTTTTTTTTTTTGTTGTATCTTTTGTTTCTTTTTTTTTTTTTTGTGGATGATGAGGATTGTTCTTCATCTTCAATGGTGACTTTGTACCATGATTTGAAAGGAGTTTTTGTAGGAATATTTTGTGAGGTAGGTTGTTTGTCTTTCTTGTTGGGAGGCATTTTCTTGAAGAAATTTCCTAGTTAGAAAATCAGGAACATAATTTGAATATCCTTTGATAAATTCTATATCAAAGTTAAAGATCAATAAGATGACCTACCATTTTTTATAATATTTGGTTCGAAGCAATATTTGAATATCCTTTTGTTGCACATCTTTTGTGGGTTTACAATTTGTCCTTATTAAGAATGCTTGGTTTAGAAGGTTGGACCGAAATTTTTTAATACATAGAATTCTGAAGAGGATTTCTTTTTTGGTAGTAGAATAGTTTTTATGGATTTCATTCCAATAGGCCGAGGTAAATTGGACTATCTATTCCCATTGTTTGTAGACCTATTTGATAAATACTACTGTAACCACTATTGAAGAAATAAGTTTCAACTACTTTTGGTAGTTTTAGATCATCGGGGTGGAAGTAGGGGATTTCTTAGACTTTGGATTTGATATGTTTGATAATTTCTATGTGCTCTAGAGTCCAAGGAATGTAATTTTTCTTTAATCAATCATGGAGAGGTTTGGTGAGATGGTTGACATTAGGACATAAATCTAGGGCATAGTTAAGACTAGGAATCTTTGTAACTATTTTTTTATTATCTAAAATTCTATTTGGGAATTTGGATGCAAAGATAAAGGATATCTCAATTGGAGTGATAGTCCCTTGGGAGATGTAAGGACCAATAAATCTTATAGAAGTTTGGAATGAAGATATTTTTGAATTTGAGATAGCAAGACCATTTCTTTTGATAATCAAAATAAATTTCCTAAGATATTTGAAATGTTGATCAATAAATTTTGAGAAAATAAGAACATTATCGATTTAAACAACACAAAAATTAGAGTATGGATTACAAATATCATTCATGATCCTTAACAATTCAGAGGGAGAATTCTTGAGTCCAAAGGGTACAACATTCGATTGACACCGACCAAATGGAATAATAAAAGCTATTTTATATTGGTCTTTTAGTGAGATTTGAATTTTCCAGTAGCCATACTTTATATCAAAATTTAAAAAGATGAGGGTTACATGAAGTCTTTGAAGGAGATCACGCTTGTTAGTGATACCGAATCCATTTGATTTTTGTATTAAGAGGTTTGCAGTTAATGAAAAGCCTAGGAGTTCCTCATTCTATAATAGATTGTTTATTAATATAATGTTGCACAAGACCATGATAAATGAGACTTAGAGATGAGATGTTTATTTTCTAAAAAGTTATCTTAGATCGATAATGGCTTTCTAGATCAAAGTTCATTTGGATTAGCTTAGTGTTCATAGGTATATTCTCTTTAATGAAATCATCTTCATAAGGAAGATCAATAATGTGTTGCTTTCTAGACCATAAAGCATTTGGAACATCTAAACAAACTTTATGTTCGATTTGTTTTTGAAGGCTAGTAATTTTATTTTTGATATTGATAATTTCCAATTGGTTTTGAATTTTTGGAAGGGATACTCTTTATTTAATGAATTGAAGGTAAGTTTTCTTTCTTTGGACACAGAGATTGCTTTGGTTATGATAAATGGAATTAGCCTTAAGAATTTTGAGATTACTAGCTTTGGGAATTTCTAGGAAGGATGGCGAATTCTTATCTCCTTTTATTTGGAACATAATATGAGTATGGTTAACATGATAAGGGGTGATTAGATTAATAAAAAATGTGCCTTGTATAATACTATGGCTTTTGGTTTTGATTTCAAGTTTGAAACTATTTGCTATAGAAAGTTTTTCTGTAGTAGGAGAAACAAATCTTTCTGGAATAATACCATCATTGATATAATTAAGGTCATCACTTGCATAAAAAAGGGCTATGGTATTGATTTAAAAATCATCAGAAATTTTGAGAGTGATGTTTATGATGTATTTTTGAGAGGTGATTTCTTTTAAAACATTAAAGAAATCCATGGGAGTAGGGAGGATTTGGAAGGATTGATCTTCAAAATCTTCATCATCTTTTTCACTAAGTATTAGAGAAGAATTCTCCATAGATTTGGAAGGAGAAATTGGATGATGTTGCTATTATTTTCTTGTTTTATTGAATTTTTTAACTCATTTTTGACTCCTTTAATTTCCTATTAGAATTTGGAATTCATTGGAATAGAATGTTAATTTTTGTTGTTGCTTGAGGATTGGGGTTAGGTCATGTGTGTGTGTGTGTGTTTTTTTTTTTTGCTTAGTTGGGATTTTAAACGAAGGAGAAGTAGACTCATTATTTTCAAATGATCCACAAAGCCTCTCAAGGTACTCTTTTTGTTTGAGGGGATCACAAATATGTTGAATGACTTCAAGCATGAGCTTTTTCTCTTTATTAAGGAAATTTATTTGTTTTGGATTATCTTCATCTTCATGTTAGGAGGAAGAGGAGGAAGAAGGTGAGACAATTTTATCAATCTAGAGGCTAGATTTAGAAAAATCTTCTTCTTGACATTGATTCTCTGAGGATTCAATGAAGAGGTTTTGGATTTTTTTCCAATGTTTCTTAATCAAGATGGAGTTCATGAATTTATCTATTTAATCAATAATATTTAAATATATGGTCTTTTCTTCCATATTTGTACTAGGTAATATATCTATTGGAAGGACATTGGGAAGAAGATTAAGGTTATATTTTGCAAGGCTAGGACCTCTTATAGTATGGAGGTGGTTGCTGAGGTGGTATTGATTTTTTTGGGAGAGGTTTTAGATTATTTCATTGAGTGATTGTTTGGTTTGCATGAGCCATTACATGGTTTGGCTTTAGTATAGGTACCAAGGATATTACATTATCAACTAAAAGAACCAATTTCCTGCCTAGTTTTGTGCATCTCCCATTTGAGATGTCGTTGGAGTTTGAGGTCTTGATAGACTTAATACCTTCTCCTTGGGTAAGGCTAATAATTTCATTATAGGTGAATTGAGAAGATGGTATTTGGTTTTTGTGAACCTCTTTTATTTTGTTTCAAACTCTTTCTCTAAGAAAGGTTGGAAGGTTGACAAGAAACTTTTCTTTCTAGAAGGTTTGGTTTGAATCATCTCGAAGCATAAATTAAGCAAGGAATTTTTTTTGTATGACTAAAATTTGCTTAATTTTTTATAATGAAGGTTTGAGAGAAGCTAAAGATTTTTATCTTTGAGATGTGATAGATCACCAACAAAGTGAAGAAATATGGTGATGATGAGTGAGGTAATGACGATATGGCAAATGTCATCATTTTCAATGATGATGTTTCCTTCTTCATCGATTTTGACAGCCTCGAGGATAGATTTTTCTCTTCTGGGATAAGATAAAAATCCCACCATCCTTTAACTTAAATATAAAACCTTGCAATTAGGAACTCTGCAATGGCTTTATCAGACATACCAATTTGAGTTTTGTAAGTATTAGTAGTCATGGTCATTTGTTGGAGGACGTTTAGAATATTGTATTCATACATTCCATAAAATTTTCATTCATATAGGGATGAGGCTTTATAATTTGGTTAAACAAGCTTGTTTGGCCCTATTTCAAGAAAAAGATTAGGGGCTATATATCTGGGAATAATGACCCTAGATGAGGAAGGTTAGGTATTCTTCAAATGGAGGTTAGTGAGGGTTGGTCCTTTATCAAGCTCATTTTCTATTTGATGGGGGGGGAGGATGATAATCCCAAGGTATTTATCTAATAGAGTTGCTTAGGGTTGTCTAAGATTTGATGGCTTAGAGGAATTCAATTCTACCAATTTGGAGATTATGTTGGCTGGACTTTGAAACTTGGAAGGGTTTAAAGATGGGTAATTTCTTATTTTTAGATTTTTATGATATGGATGTAACTTAGAAGGCTGGAAAGATAGTTTTATGGATTTTTTTAAATCAAGCTTTGATAGTTAGGAGCCAATTGTGTTAAGTTAGATGTTTGTATGGTTATTTTGGAGAATGATAGTTTTAATATTATCTTTATCATCTTCTTTATGCATGTTAGGGGGTTAACTCAAGTGATTTATTATCTGATAATATTTTATAGAAGGGGATGGATAGATTTAATCGTACCTCTACTAGTCTGCCATGTTTTAGCTTTGTTGTAAGTGGTAGCTGGATTGATCTTTTAGAAAGGAAAATCGATGTTATTTTATCTTGAATAGAATTTGAACTAATGAAAGAATAAGATTTGGACCTTGTCATTTTAGATGAAGTCGTAGAATTATGCTTGAATGGCTTAGTGTTGGTGAAGAAGTGTTTGAAGAAACATGCTCTTTTTTTAAAGTTATGAGGACCATAGAAGTCATCTTTAAAAGTTTGTTTATTAATCAAGAAATCTCTTTCAATCACATTAATCAAGTTTTCTTTAATTTTAGAGAAGCTAGGAGATCTAGGATGAGAATCCGTGTCTTATGGTGCTTTAGGAATTTTTAGGGAAGTATGGGGTAATTCTACCTTTTGTGGAGGTTCAAGATTTTGTTGTTGATTTTGTCCAACCTAAACAAAATGGGAAATTCTTGAGTTATAGGTGATTGTTTGGTGTGAAGTGTTTGATAAATTTGAGACGGAGTATCTGCATTGTTCATAGGGTAGATTGATAACATAGGAGAATTTTGATACCCTTCTTATATCAATAGTAGAGGAAGTTGAGGCCGTATCTGAAGGATAGTGGCTAAGAAATCTTTGGAAACTGAATTTTATAGTCTCATTCTGGAATTTGGTAACCTATTTTGACTTGGTATTTGGTTTAATGGGAATATAACACTCTAAAATTTACAAACTGAAAAAAAAATAGTTTTTTAAAGTTAATTGCGGAAGCTAAAATAGTAAACCATGGGTTGTTACCGCCATACCGAGTACAAGTCTGTTCCTCTACCGTTATGTTATCAAGTATTAAGGTTAAAAATATTGTTCCACTTAAATTAATAACACCATTGTAAATCAGAGTAGCGAGAGCATTAAAGCAACTTAACATCATATCAATAGAACCAACAATTAGTGGTTTCAAAATGTTAGTGAAAGGAAATAGATAAAGATAATAAAAATTATAGAATCTTCTGGATCAAAAGATATCGGGCAAAACACCGGATAACCCTACACTCTTAATGTAACAACCCAAAATTTACTTTTTTTTTATAAAATGGAAGCAAATGAATTAAATTAGAACCTGTGAATTTTGGGAATGCTACCGCCACATTTAGTACCAGACCGATTCACTCCAACCGTTCCAGTACCAGGTGCTAAGGCTAAAAAGGATATTTATAATACTTAATCAATACTTAAACCAATAGTTCATAAAAAGAACTAAAAGGATCATAACATAAAAATTAGAGTACGTGTAAAGAGAATCATAAACCAGAGTGCATTATAAAAATTCCAAAAAGAGAAATAAAGTTTACAACCGATAAAAGTTTTGCCTTAAATACTCAATACAAAGTAATAAGTCATAAAGGGGAAATCTAATACAAAAAGAAATAACAGAAGGAAATAAACTAACATGGAGAGAGAATTCGGCCATGTCACTCCTGATCATCGAACCAAGCCCATGAATCAACACTCAGCCCCGCCTGATGCCTCATGGATATCGAAGGCATCAAAATACGCATTGCCCACCCGTAAAAAATCAGAAGGGCCTTCTATTCATGGGAATGAGAAGCACCCATGAAAAGGGTGATCAGTACGCTACGTACTGAGTAAGGTAACTGTGCACTAAGGCCAACACATAGAAGCATATAAAACCAAGCAGAATAATAAAAACAACATATAGTCCAAAATGATAATGTAATAGCACACGGGAATTCTAGTAAAACATAAAAGCTAATTTATATTCAGGATTAATTAATTAATTAATCTCTTATTGCTACTCATTTCATACCATGCTCTTTATCAAATCCATACTAGTACGGGAACCCCACTATTATAGCTGGTGGACCGGATACATAAAGGGCATAAAGCTCCTGATCACTATTATTGCTGGTGGACCGGAAACATTCGGGACATTGTAACACCCCCAAAATTCACTACTGAAAAATTTCGTTTTATTAAAAGAAATTGCGGAAGCAAAATATTAAACGGTGAATTTCGGGGATATTACCGCCACTCTTAGTACTAGACCGGTTCACTCATACCGTTCCAGTACACGGTGCTAAGGCTAAAGAACAAAATATCAATTACTAGAAATTCAGACTATTATTAAATCAGAGTAGCGCAAGTAAACATTTTATAAGAATAGATTCCACCAATGGTGGTTACAAGAATAAAATTACATTTAAACCATACATTAGAAGAGGAAGAATGAAATCCTAAGAGTCCGAATAATCCTTACGCTCTTTTCCGTTACCCACTTGAATAGCACCCGAAAAGACCTACAAGGGACACCGCCCATTGAATAGGCAGGGGCCCCACGAAGGGAACCCTTCAGTACTATAGTACTGAGTAACCCTTTAAACCACACTTAAAAGCAAGCCCACAATGTCACACATGATACAAATCTATATACATATATAACAAGATGTGTAAATATAACATTCACATAATTAACAATCACATCAGATATTAATAGGTCGCAATGTATGATCGATACTTTCGGCCTTAAGCCATTAGTCCATCATTATTCAATCATCTCTCAGATTTTATATCCATATGAGTGCGGGAACCCCACTATTATAGCCGGTGGATCGGTCACTTATAGGACAGAACGCACCTAACCACTATTATATGCCGGTGGATCGATCTCCAGGGTAAAACGCTCCTGGCCACTATTATTCGCTAGTGGACCGGTTTGGCCCCGACTCACATGGTGTTCCACTATAAGTAATTAGTATTTTTTACATAACTTTATTCACATACATAACTGGTTTTATTGAGCTCGAGGCCCCCACCCCCACTATTATTGCCAGTGGATCGGAATACATATCAACATCATCCAGGGAAACACTCTCCTGGGCCACTATTATGTCCGGTGGATCGGTACTCATAATCACTTGCCAGAGCAACACGCTCCTGGGCCACTATTATATCCGGTGGATCGGTACTCATAATCACTTGCTAGGGTAACACGCTCCCTGGGCCACTATATATAAGGCCAAAAGAAGTTGGAGATAATTAACACATACTCATATAATAGGTTGAACAAGCACACCTCGCTATAGTTCTTTTGATGTTCATGGTGTTTGATTTGCATTGCTCACTTTTATTTTCTTCATCGCTTCATATTAATTATGAAATGACCAACCGAATTTCAAAGATTGAGCAGGATCCTTAATTCTTTTAGCAATGTTAGAAGTGAAGTAATGCATGTATTCAAATTAATCATCATCAACATTTGCTCCAAAGTCTATAAAACTTTCATATCCACAACGACTTTCATAATTTGGGGTGGGCATCGACAACTCAAAACTCGTGCCAACCTCCTGTTGCTTTAAGCATACACCATGCTCCTATTGTAACAAATTATATTCAATTTATAGTTCTTGGTACTTCAACTTCCAGTCAGGAAGTGTAAGGTAATACTAATAATACAATGAACATAATGAAAAATATTAGTGCAAGGAATTATGTATGGAAAGAAAATGAGTTATTAAATTATACATAATTATATCTAAAAATATTTCATACTAGTGTTGATGATGAATATGAAGTAAAATTGTATGAATCAACTTCGTTCACAATCGAGTTGGTACTCTTTTGTTTAGTTGGAACTAACTAAATAATAGTTTACAAACATGTCATAACACCATATAAATTTTTATGAATAATATGTCAAATATAATATTTTATGAAAAATATTTCAAATGAAATACATTGGCATATGACTAAACTAACCTTTTGTTCAAAATCCCTTCTCTTTTGCAATGTCTCTATTAATTGTTTAAATATCTTCCTCTTCTTATAATTTTTAATTTGATGTAATAACTTCATATCAGATGAAGGATTTATAGTGATAATTTTTCAATAGCCAAGATCAGACATATTTTTTAATCCATATATATAAATATTATATATATATAGGTTACAACATAAATATTTAGAAGTATTTTTATTTATTTATATTCATAACCTTCAAGACAAGATCACATCCATACGAACAAATTTCTGATCTTGCATTTCTTCTCTAAAAATATATTTAAGCCTTGTTACACTAGAAACTCATACAACAACAAACCCCATGCATGGTCTGATTGATATTCAAAATTGTCTAAAAGTCTAGTAGATTTACACCGCATTGCTCAGAATAGTGCCATAAATAAAAATATCACAAAAAATAGACTATAAACATAATAACAACTCATTTCTCAGTCTAGTCTAATTGAAAATGAATTAATGCTTAATGATCCATTTTATGGTTTTAGGAGATACGGATCAAGTATTCTGCACCCTTACAAACAAATTTAAAAAATCACTAAGTTTGTAGTCAGTATTTACCTTTATTGATATGCCACATATTTTAATTCCTAGAATTAAAGGTATGTCTAAAAAGGGATGCATCTCCTTCTTATGTTAAATCCTTTCTTTCTTTCTTTTTTATTCCAAGAAAATAATAACCAACTCAATGAGTTGTCACATATGACCATATTAGACAGTTATGTTAATACAACAAAACAAGTCATTGAAAGCATTATCTTTACAACATTTGATAGATAGTTATAAATATTTTCTAATTCATTAATTATGCGTGACTGTCTAATTTGGTTTGCCATTAATCTGAAACAGCTAAATTTTACTATTAATTACAACAAATGTATCAATATTAATATAACATTTAAATTTACAATCTCATAAATAAGTTTATGGTAGAACTCAACATATGTTAATAGGCTACTCATATCGATAAATAACTTTTCATTCACTAAAATCTAAATTTTAATTAATAGTCTTCAACACATATTCAGATCTACAACCACACACTTACACACACAAATGATAGTAATATAAACTAAAAAAGCATAATAACAAGTATAACCTATAGTTTAGGATGTGAGGAAACTTTTCCTTTCAACTACCCCAGAGGTGAAAAAAATGTAAGCAGTAGGTTGGATAAAGGGTTTTCTTAAGCCTACTTGTTATTTATCTATTATTACATTTTTATCACTAGATTTTGTCATCTCCATCCTTCGTTGCAATTAACTAGAGGATTTTTCTTGGTTATATTTATGGCTATAGATAAGGGGTGCACACTAGTGATTTTGTTATTTATGTGTTAGCCACCTTCTATACTTGTCATTGATTAGAAGGTCTTAGGCCACCTCTGTAAAGTGATTAAAGTTTTTTTCTTTTCTTTTCCAACTCTACCAACACTATTTTCCCTCCTTCTCTTTTCCCTCCTTATGATTCTCATGATTTGAAATATATTAGATGATGGATTGATTTATGAATTACTAACTATATTGTGAAACTTACATTAATAAGAGGACCTTAGAGGTATTAAAGCAATAATAATAATAATAATAATAATAATAATAATAATAATAAAGAATTATATTTTCTAATCCCTTCATTTTATTATGATGCTATGGTTTAACTATTATTAATTGAATTAGTCTTACTATTTTTTAAAGTTGTAATTTACTTTTAGATTAGATTATATTATATGTAATACCCCAAAAATTTCGAAAACCTATATTTTAATAAATTACTTTTATTTGGAATAGAATTGCTTTTAGATTATTTATTTTAATTATTTTATGGATTTTAGAGTATGTAAATTTGGATAAGAGTATTTAATAAATTAAAAATAAATAATTTGCTATTTATCATATTGTTTTATTTAATTAAATAATATTTTACCAACTTATCCTTTAATCTTATTTTTTTCTTTTTTATCTTTTTTTTTATTATAATTATTTTATTATTAATTGATAATTTATCAAGAATATTACATTTTATAATTTTATAAATTAATTTAATTTATTTTACTATTTCCATTTCTCTTTTTACACTTTTCCTTTCTTCTCTTTTTTTTTCTTTCCCCCCCCCTCCTTTGGGCCGCCAGACCCTCGGCCTGCTACCCCTCCTCGCGCACTGGGCCACAGGCCCGACCTTCTCCCTTTCCCCTCGCACGCCCGTCCCTCCAGCAGCCCAACGTCCCTCCTTATTTTTCCTTTGGACCGGCCGGGCTACTCTTCTTTCCTACGCCGGTCCGACCCCCCCGTCCCTTTCTTCTTCTCTTCCCCTTCTTCTCCCACGCCCGACCACCATATCTGCCACGGTCGAGCACGCTGCCACCTGCAACTGCCACTGGCCACCACCTACCTCCTTGCCCTCTCTTTCTTCCTCTCTCCCCCGTCATTTTCTTCCCCGATTTGAACCAAACCGCCCCTGTACCATAGCCGTGTACCCCCTTCCTTTCCCTCTTCTCCCCTTCTCTTTCCCCTGCCAACCGACCGCCACCTGCTACCCTTGTCCTCTCGATCGGCCAGCCCTGCCCCTCTCTTCCCCCTCTTCTTTTTTTCTTCATCTCCTAAGCCCCTCATTCGCACTTTTTTTTTCGAGCCTATCATCCTCCCCCGAGCTCCCTTTTCTCTCCTTCCTTCTCCCTCCATTCTCCCCCGATTTTTGATCACCACCGCGCCGCCGCCGCTCGAACCACCAATACCAACCCCTGCGCCGCCTTCTGCCACTGCCTACTACCACCCTGCACCACCACACAGCCCCTTCGAGCCCTACACTTCCTCCCTTCTCCTCCTTTTCCTTTTTCTTCCCAGATTTTTTCCCTTACCGTCGAGCCACCTGCAACCGCCTCTACCGCCTCCGTCCGGCCACCTCTGCCGCCACCCAACCCACCGTTCGACACCCTGCAACCCCCTCTACAACCGCCATCCATTAGTTGGCCGAAACCAACCCTTGCACCCCTCCATTTTTCCCTCCACTTTTCCTTCGTTCTCAACCCTTTTCCCTCGACCCTTCTCGGCAGCCGACCTTCGCCGCCTCTCCGCCGCCGTCTCCGCCGCCTTGAGCCGCCTTGAAACCACCCTTAGCCTCCACCTACACCCCCTCTACACTCCTGCACCATTCCCCTGCCTTAGAACCTCCCCTAACCACCTTCTTTTCTAGCCTAAATCCCTAACCCGAAAATGATGAATCTTGCTTCCTTCACCCCCCTTTGAACCCTTCCACCCCTTATTTTTGCATGAAACTCACGCTGCCCATGCAGCGTGAGCTCCCCTTCATTTTAAAAATAGTTTGGATAATTTTTAAGGTAAAATGGTAATTTATGTTAAGTGTTTTATTAATTAAAATTTATAAAGTTTTATACTTTGGTTCTTATTTCTAACATAAATATGATGGATATTATTTTTAGGTGTTGAGTTGCTAATTAAGCTTGGTAAGATTGATATTTTGCGGGATTAAGGTAACCGTTAATCCTCCCTTAAATATATGAAAAACGCATGCTAGCACATTTAGGGTTTAGTATGATTTTATGCATGTTTTGTATGCTTAGCATGATATGTTTATGGTTTCTTATATTGTTTGTTAAAAAGAAATAACATGATAACTTTTATGCCATATGTAGGTAGGTTAAATAAAGAAGGAGTTGGAATATGGATAGAAATGTTAAATACTTGTTTATGATGTACCATGTTATTAATGCATGAATGATGTTATTGTTTAAGGGTATTTTAGTAATTATTCTTATGAGATAAATAAATCAATGTGTGTAGTTGTTAATGAGTATGATGTTGAAAAATGAAAAGTTGGTGGACTTAGATGACAAAAATGAAGTATTAATATTGTTATTTTATGTAGGGTTAGTAAATTCATAAAATGTTGAATAAAGGGGTCGAGTGGAAATTTCACAAGTGAAAAAGGACATTTTGGTAATTTGGTAAACAAAAGGGTATTTTAGTAATTTGTAAAACAAAAGGAGTGTTATGGTAATTTTATAAATAAAAGGGTATTGTGGTAACTTTGTAAATAAAAGGATATTGTGATAATTTGAAAGTAGGGGTAAAATAGTAATTTTGGAGTCAAGGGGCAATATGGTAATTTTATAAGTAAGTGGTAAGAATGGTAATTTTGGAAGTAGGGGTAAAATTGTAACTTTGGATGAATAAGGGCATTATGGTAATTTTGTAAGTAAAAAGGGCATTATGGTAATTTTGGAGGTAGAGGGGCAAAATCGTAATTTCATAAGTAAAGGGTAATATGGTAAATTTTATAAGTGAATGGCGAAGTGGAAATTTATAAGTAAAGGGGTAATATGGTAAATTGGAAAAGAAGGGCAAAATGGTAATTATGTAAGGAAAGATAAAGATGGTAATCTTGGATGTAAAAGGGTAAAATAGTAATTTGTAAAGTAAAAGATGTATGGTGGTAATTTTCATAAATAAAAGGATATTATGGTAAAATTGGATGTAAGGGGTAAAATGGTAATTTTGTAAATGAAAGGATATTACGGTAAACTTGGGAGTAAGGGGTAACTTGGTAATTATGATAATGACAAAAGATAATTTAGCAAGTAAATTATGATTGTAGAAGGGCAATTGGATAAGTATGATACTATAGAAGGGTAATTTGGTAAATTAACCAATTAAAGGGCATTATGGTAATTTTAATAATGGAGAAGGGTAATATAGTAATTTTGATTATGAAGAAGGGTAAATTAATATTGGTAATTATGAAGAAGAGTAATTTGGGATTTGTGATAATTAAAAAAAGGTAAATGGCAATTAAAATAATTGAGAGGGGTAAAATGGTAATTATGATAAAGGAGAAGGGCAATTTGGTAATTTGTTCAACTAAAGGGGCAATTTGGTAATTTAGCCGATAAAAGGGTAAAGTGATAATTGTTTAACCAACTAAAGGGGCAAAATAGTAATCATGATAATGAAGGAGGGTAATTTAGTAATTTATCCAACTCAAGGGCAATTTAGTAATTATAACAAAGGAGAAGGGCGATCTGGTAACATAACCAACCAAAAGGGAAATATGACAAGTGTAGTAATTATAAGGGGTGAACGGTGGTCTAAAAAGTGTAGGAGACAATTTGGTAATCTAAAGTGGACAAGGGGTAATTTGGTAATTATGCAACCTTAAGGGTAATGTGCTAATTTATCAAGTAAGGAATGGATACTTAACAATTATATAAGTAAAAGGCAAATGAGTGGTTTGTACCTGCCATGCCTTTGATATTGTGGAATATTAATATGATTAAATAATGCTGATTAGCCAAGTAAGAGTATCTAATGATTAGTATGGCCTTGATGGTTTCTCCGTGACATCCTGGATAATCCTCTGAATAAGAAACGATTAATGATATCGAAACGATTGAAAGTGAATAAGTATCGGATCATCGTGCTTTCTGTGATCACCTTAATTAAGACACTATTACTTAAAGTGAAAGACCTCGAGATCGGGAATGGTGACTCCTTAGGGGTCGCTACCCTAAGGACGTGGTTTAGTCCACGATTATTCTGGTATTTGCTGGTGTGCCTTTGTGCCCCAGCCAGGCCCTATATCTTACTCTTCCTAGCTCTACGGACCTAGTTAGGGGGTATGCATACTTATGGATTAGGTGTCCTTGTCGGTAGGGTACTGAGTTAGCTTTATGCACCAGTACGACCAGGGTACCTTTGCGTCCTTGGGTTCACGGTTAAAGGGTACTGAGTAGTTGATATGCACCGGTACGACCGTGTACCTTTGTGTCCCGGGTTATCGATCTCCCAATCGAGGCAAATAAATATGATTGATGTGCTGATTAAAGAAAGGAAAGATACGATAATTGAAAGTGGAATATTAATGAGCCGGCCCAGATGATTTACGATATTGCGTACCGGTCCACTGGTTATAATAGTGGTCCAGGAGCGTGTTGCCCTGGTGTGTGATTATGAGTACCGGTCCACCGGATATAATAGTGGCCAGGAGCGTTGTGCCCTGGATGATGAGTTATATATATCCCGGTCCACCGGTTATAATAGTGGCTAGGAGCGTTGTGCCCTGGATGATGATTACATATATATTCCGGTCCACTGGCAATAATAGTGGGGGTCCCGAGCTCAATAAAATTGGTTATGTATGTGAATAAGATTATGGAAAAACTAATCACTTATAGTGGAACACCATGTGAGTCGGGGCCAGACCGGTCCACCGGCAAATAATAGTGGTCAGGTGCGTTCTGCCCTGTGTGTTTATCTTCCGGTCCACCGACAATAATAGTGGTCAGAGGCGTTCTGCCCTGTGTGTTGACGTTCGGTCCACCGGCTATAATAGTGGGGTTCTCGTACTCACATGGATATAAAATATGATATTGATGGATTAATGACAGAATAATGGCTTAAGGCCCAAAGTATCGATCGTGACTTATAAAGTATTATGTTTGACATTGTTATGTATGCATCTCTCATTATTTATATGTGTGTGGCTTGCATTATGTGTCGTATGCGGGCCTATCTTTAAGTGTGGTATTAAAGGGTTACTCAGTACCGTAGTACTGAAGGGATTCCCTTTATGGGGCCCCTGCCTATTCAATGGGCAGTGCCCTTGCAGGTTTTCAGGTGCTACTCAAGTGGGTTATGGGAAGGAGAGTAAGGAATTTTCCGGTATCATGGCTTTTTCTCTTTCTCATTTAATTTCTCGGTTTTAATTTCTCGTTGTTTTGTGTTTTTTTGTCTTGTTTTGGATTTTATTCCAGAAAACGATTTGATGCGCTACTCTGATTTAAATATGTTGAAGCTTGCAATTTACTCTGATTTATGCATGTTGAATGTCTTTCGAATTGTATTTCATTTTCTTAGCCTTAGCACTTGGTACTGGAACGGTATGAGTGAACCGGTCTGGTACTAAGTGTGGCGGTAATACTCCCAAAGTTCACGTTTTGTTTATCTGCTTCCGCTATTATCTTTTAATAAAACGAAATTTTTCAGTAGTGAATTTTGGGGGTGTTACATTATATGTGTATTTGGATTATATGTTACTCCTCATTGATTGTGGGACTACTTTTTTAGGTGCTATTGGTGAGTCCTAATGATGCCTTACATGCTTGGAGATTGAGTAGGAAGATGTCTAATCTTTATCATTTTGGTCATCATTGTTAATAATCTTTTGAAAATTTTAATTAAAAAGTATTATGTTTATATAATGTTTGAAATTTGTGTCATCAAAATTTAAATTAAGCGTTGTTTTATTTAATGTGGTCATTAGCCTTTACATCTATCTCGGTTAGATAAGGTGCACCTAATTTAGTTAGGTGTCGCACTGATGTAATCGATTTTCTTTTACTTGAGCTTCTATAATGTTTTATGGTATTTTGGATTCAAAAAATCCCCTAGGGAGTACCAAATAATAATAGAGCAAAATTGTGAATGTAAACTAACTTTGAATGAGCCAGTCGGTTGCCTAACATGACAATTTTAGATACGAACTGTAATGAGAAAGTTAGCGATCAATGCAAAACAATAATGTTACATTATTTGAGTGGGAGTTTATGTAGTATCCTAAATTAATGATAGATGGTAACTATTTATAATGATTTTTATAACTACTAATATCAACAAAATATACATTCTTTTTAATAAGTACATCATTAGAGAGCTCCATAGTTAAGCATGATTGGATTGAAGTAGTCTAATGATGGGTGGCTTCTTATTTTTTTAAGGAACATGTATGAGCGAGGACAAAGCACCCTCAAAAGGACTCAAGTTGATTTGTGAGGGCAATTATCAATCTCAAAATGCAATCTAGGTAAAAATATATATATCTGAAACCAGTTACACTATGATGCTTATGCAAATTGGTCACCATGCCAAAAATTATGCCCATCTTGTCATGCATCTTCATCCTCCCTCCTCCCATCTCTTCCCCTCCTTTGACTTCCTCTCTAAGGCGTGTGTCACTGCTGACTTGTTTTTTTTGTCTTCATTATATATTCTAATCGATTTTTCAATTACAATTAATGCCATCTATCCTCTATCATTCACTTTGGTAGCTCACAGCCACAAAAACCTTCTCATCAAATTATTACTGTCAAATGAAGCTTCAACCGATGAACATGTCTGCAACTTTTTTTCCTATTCGATTTGTTTATTAAGTGCTTGATTTGGTCATTGTCCATTTTTCTCTTTCATTTTTTTTAATTTTCTGCCAGATCTAATTTTGATTATTAAATTCCAACAATTAAAGCTCTATTGAGCATCGATCTCTTTGTTTAGACTCTCTCATAATTTTTGATTTTTCTGGTTTCTCATTATTGAAAACTTATTTGCTTATACTCCCTCACAAGTATTGAAAAATAATTTAAAAGGTATTGAAAATTCATTTGAACAATATTGAAAACTTATATATAGAGTGTTGAAAACTTATATAAAAGTACTGAATATAGAACCGTTAAAAAATAGAATGCAGGTTTTTTTTAACCTTTGAAATTGCAAATGGGGAAAACTGTTGTTCTAAGAGTGTTCAAAATTCATTTTAACAATACTGAAAACTTATATAAAGAGTGTTGAAAATTCATTTGAACAGTGTTGAAATTTTAAATTGAGAGTTTTGAAACTTTCTTAATACAGTGTTGAACAAATTTATATAGAGTGTTGAGAATTCATTATTACAATGTTGAAATTTTATATAAAAAATGTCGAAAATTCATTATAAAAGAGCTAAAATTGATATATAATATGTTAAAAATTCATTATAATAGTGTTGAAATTTAACAGAGTTTCGAAAGTGTTGAACAAATTTATAAAGTGTTGAGAATTCATTATTATAATGTTGAAACTTTATGTAAAAAGTGTTGAAAATTCATTATAACAGAGCTAAAATTGATATAAGATATGTTAAAATTTCATTATAATAGTGTTGAAATTTATATAAATAATTTTGAAAATTCATTTAAAACAATGTTTATATAAAGAGTGTTAAAAATTTAGTATAATAGTGTTGACAATTTAATAAAAAAAATCATTAGAATAAGAATTTGTATAGATATAAATCATTAAATAAAAGAGCAAATGTCACAACTTGAGGAGATAAAGAGAAGATAAAAGCCAAAAATTGAGCCCTTAACCCACTTGGCAATAAAGGCAATTATAATTTTTTTTAGTATATTAACTAAAATGCCATTAGTCACTCAATATAGGTATTTCTCACGATAACTATTTTCAAGAGGTCGAGGCATTGTAATATTGTTGGCTGAAATTAAGATTGCTGAAAATATAATTAAATATATGTTGAAAATGAATAAATTATATGTTAAACACATGCATAAAGGATTTTTGAACATATACTAGAAATGTGGAATAAGTGTGTACAGAATATATATAGCAAATATATACTAATACAAACCAAATAGTTGATGAATATACAATAAGTAACACCTATCAATGTGTCGAACACATAACAAATATGTGTCGAACATAAACTAAAAAGTCGATAGACACATTAATAATAAAAACCATATTGTTACGCAAAATGACTACATGTTTATAAATAAGAATTATAACTTACAAAAAATGATTCTATGTTTAATATATTTTGTTGAGCATGTTCATAATAATAGTTATAATATTACAAAAAATGACTCATTTTCAATAAATAAGAATTATATAATTACAACAATAAATATGTGTTTATAAATATAAATTATATATTATAAAAATAACTCCATGCCTATATATAAAAAATAAAAAAAGTAATCTCATGTCTATAAATAAGACTAATAGTGGTTTTAAGAGTTTTTAGTGATCTTAAAATACATTAGATGTTTGACTAAATCAAATATTTAATTTAAGTGTTTGTTAAATAACATTTTGTACTAACAATTTAGGATAAAAAAATCTTTATAAAAAAAGTCAAAATATAAGCATTTTAGATTAACTTATTTATAATTAGTTTTTTAAGTCATTAATAACAATTGTCACTTTCAACATATATTACCAAACATATTTATATAAATAACTAATATTATCCCCTATCAAACCAGATAATGTAATCTTTTATCAGCTAATCACCAATATAATCTACCAACCACTATCAGTTATCTACTAATTGAAAATCAGGGCCCTTGTAAGTTAGATCCTTTTTGTCCATGTCTTGATTTTTCAAAGTTGTTTTTTAGCAGAAAAAATGGTTAAGATTGCTTAAGAGTAACAATGAAAATTTAATAATAGATAGATTTTTTTAATCTTTGTTAGATGCAAGTGGTTTAGTTAAAATAAAAAAGTTGGTAAAATCAGTAAATAAAAAAATCCAGACATAGCCGATCAGTCCTGTCGGTCCAACTAGGTACCAAAAAGTCAACCAATATAAATTTATTAGGTTTTAAAATTTGCATACCGATTGGAAAAAAATTAGGGAACCATTTGGATCGATTTTATCCAATATATTCATCATCGTTTCATTCATGATTGAAAATAAATTCAAGGTTAGGGGAATTGATTTAACTAGTTGAACTAGATCAGGCTGTATTATATTGATCAATTTTTTTAAAATGAAAGCAACTTTTTTTATCAAACCGTGGTTCAACCGATCAGATTGTATACCGACTATTGCACTGGGTTCATTTCTTATTCCATATTTAAAATATTGGTAAAAATTTGATAAGTTAGTTAAAGTGTTTATTAAAATTAGCTATTAAACTAATTACAAATTATTAAAGGGTATAAAGGAAAAACATTTATATCAATTAAAGACTAAATTAAAATTTTAATAGGATTAAAAATAATGAAAAAACTAGAAGTAAATTTTTTTAACTTATCAAATATTAACATAAAAGTTGGTGAAAAATTACTTATCAAAACACATACTTAGGATTTGTCTGGTAACTAAACTATTTCTAACTTAATTATTCATCTGCTAATAGCCAAAGTTAAAAATCATCCCTATAATTTTATCAATTTAATATAAGATACTTTTAATAAATCAATCAAAGATTTTACTATATATTAATTTATTTTTCACCAAACAAAACTTGGTTATAGTTTAAGAGCCTGGGACTGTGTAAGTAGAAGAAATGACAAATAGACAAATTATTTCGGTGTGATAATTTAGCATTCAATGATAATGCAAGAGTTTATTAATTTCGCATTATTCACTCTTCTCTACATTTATTTATCTTATTCTTGTATTTTACCTGTCTAAATTATATATTAAAAACATTAATTCATTACTTTTTATTTTTCCTATCCCTATCTGTTTCCTTTTTTTATTTTATTTTAGAATTTACCTATCATTTGAAATCATTTCTCTTGAAAAGTGGGATATTGTTGATGGAAATTATTAATAATATTATCATATTTCCCCCACACAATTTTTCCATTTTCATAATATATATAGGTGTCTCCATGGAAAACAAATAAATTATTTACTAAATATTTTTATTCCTATATATTTAAAAAAATCATATGAGCTTAAAAACCAAACTAAATTATGGTAAAATTTGTGAAAATTATTATTTTTAGCTATTAGCTATTGTTAAAATAATTTTCTAACATTTTTCAACGTGTCTTGATAATCCACTTTGAATACTTTTTATTCGATTACCGAAATCAATTGCATAATTTTTAATCAAAAGCAGTGAACTTTTTTATAGCATAAATTAATTTATTAGAAAATACTATCACATAAATTAAGATATAATAACATAATATAAAATATGTGTCAAGTTAAATAAATTGTATAAATATTATCAACAAACCTCTATTAGTCTTAAGTGATTTAAATATCAATAAATAATTTTCTACATCATAAAACTAACACTTAAACACTATTTAAAAAAATTTAGCTTAAGTATATGTATTTTAAACAATTTCATTTGGATACCATGCATTTTAATTTTGAAAGAATGCATCAAATAGCCATAAATTTGAACATAAATATAGCCACAAATTTTTTAAAGAGCACCATATAATTATGAATTTATATTGTTATACGCCATATAAGCTTCTGACTACACTCAGGGTTGAAATTATATAACCTTGAATTCTTCGATTAATAGCCATTTGGTGCGTAACGGTATAAAGTCAGAGTAAAACCGTATTTTAAAAAAAATTGATATTAAGTCTATATCCAAGATTGTTTGGTGTATTATTATTATTTTTTAATTTCACTTCAATACCATCTTAATTTTTGTTTGCTTTTTTTTTTTGTGATTATGATAACTTTTTAATATCATATATTTTTTGAGTTAAATGAATTTTTTATAAATATATATTTGAAAATTTCTAGTTTTTTTTTATAGAAAGAAACAACATTAAAATCTATAAAATTTTAAAAAACAACCTTCAAATTCTACAAAATTTGAAAAATGAATATTAAGATATTTTTAATCCATATTTAAAAAAATAATATTAAAATATTTATCTTTTGACATATAAAATTAAAATATTTATCTTTTGGCATATAAAATTGAAATTATTATTAGTATAGTATAAAAATGAAATAAAAAAATTTAAACACATGGCACATAAGTAAAATTAGACAAAACATTATCATGTTTGAGTGGAATTTATCCAAAAAGTTATGAAAGAGACTTATATTTTTTCATCTATGCATAGATACCTAATTTTATTTAGGTACCAAGTATTTTAAATAATCTCATTTAGATATTATTATTTTTACTTCACTTTAGTTCTGTCTTATTAATATTTTTATCTTTATATCAATAAAGTGATAATTTTTTAATATTAACTATTTTTTAAATAAGTATTAAAAATTATGAATATTGGAAATTTCCTCCCAAATTATTAGAATGTCCATATTTTTAGGATTTTTAAGGTTTTCATATTTAGAAAAAAAAACTCTAGAAAGTTTAAAAATATATTTAAAATATTATGTTCTTTCTATTTCAACTTAAAAAACAATTTAAAATCAATTTTTTTAATCATTTTAATGATATAATATATTAGATGCCATCAAGATAATATTAGGGTGAAATAAATAATTACAATAATGGCTTTTAAATGAAATTGTTTAAATAGACCAAATCTCATAGTATTATCATGTAATGCAATTATGCAAGTGAGATATCAAAGTCTATTTTCTTCATATCCGTACGTCACGCCAGAAGCTCACGGGAAAATCTTTCCTTGCTTTCTCCGTTCCTGTGTATTGAATACACCATCTATCTAATTTTTTCTTTGTTCTCTTCTTCCTTTCTTCCTTCGAGAGGTCGTGAAATTTTACAAGTCCCAAGTTCCTACCCCTTCCCCGTGCTATCAATGGATACTGCTTGTTGTTATACATCTTCTCTTTCCCAATTAGTCCCAGCTAATCATCATCTCGAGGTCTCCGCCTTCTCTGGCTATCAAGGTGTTCGGCAACCCATCACCAGGACAATACCTGCTAAATTCCCCGAAAACAACAGCACTCTTTGTTGCCATGGCTCTAACTCGGTTAGTGTCGATTCCTCTTTCTAGTTCCTAATTATATCATGCTTGCATAATATCTACATGTCGTGAGTCTCGTGATACTTCCAGCAGATCAGCGGATGTTGTTTGCGTTTTCCTTTTTAGCCAAATTTGCCGCAACTTAATTTAATCAGCGCTAGTCCCTATTGTGCTCTGAATTTGAATGGAAACTCGATGAAATTTGCCTTGTCAAGGCTGAAATGAAGATCTCTACCTTTATTGTACACTAGTATATATAATGAAAATCATCCAGCGGCCTTTGATTGAGGCTTGTCAACAGCTTATGGACTCTTTCTCGTTGTGCTCGATCTCTCACTCCTTTAGGGAGGTCAATAGCGTTGCTGATAGACTTGCCCATTGGGTCATTGTTCTCCTTTTGGTGTTTCTTTCCTTCCCTCCCCTCTAGAGGTGAAGGACTTATTGCTTTTTGATCTTGTTGGTTCCTCGACGCGTTTTGTTCGGGAACCCTTTTAGTGTTTCCTGGGCTAACACCCTCCTTTGAGTCAAAAAATAAAATAAAATCATACGATGATGTAATTACTCGAGATGTTCGTTGTAATGTATGCAATGCAAGCACGCATTTTAGGTTCTGGTATTTCGAGTCTTGAAAGCTTGTGATGCCAGCACACTGGAATCAGATTGCCAAGGAAGGCAGAGAGGAAACTTTTTGGAGCCGTGCTTGGCCTTTTGTATTAACGTTTCAAAGGCAAGATGGGAATAATTAATTTGGCCATGTTAGGCCTGTGAAAGTGATCTAGCGCAAAAATTAACAGACTCAAGGGTGCATCAGTTCCATGGAATTCTGAAGAGCCTTAATTAGTTGACCTAGGATTCGGTCCCAATACGATGGAACAATTACATACTGCAATTGTTTTTAATTCTTGCACCCCCAAAGTAAACCCATATGGACATGTTATGCTTGGCCATTTAAATCTGGGTCTTCAACAATTGAAACAATATTCAGCAGAGATACAAGTTTTCATAAATTATGTTCTGGAGCAAACCAACGTCTTATGGGAATGGAACCCTATGAGAGTTCTTGCATTTAAAAAATGGAGTGATGAAGTGTGCACATGGAATGATGTTGGAATGAGCTATGAGAAAAAAGCGAGGTCTTGGCTCTACATCTCACCCCTGTCTGGCCTGGGTACTTTAGCTTAATCTTTTTACGTGTGCATTGTATTTCTTCAATGATACTGAACCTTTTGAAGCATGTGGATGTTTTAGGTGATTTTCATGCAAAACGACAATGCAGGATTATTTGATTTAACAAGGGCTAGCTTGTTGGTTTCATTTATTACAATTGCATATTCATTTCTTCTTGCACTGCATACATATGCCCTTCTATAGTTTCTTGCCAAGTAGTCAAGTACCAACAATGTTTTGGTGTTTTTTTACTCTGCAAAAAGATTTGCAAATGTTTACTGTGCATAGATATTTCAAAGTTAATGTCCCCTGGCTGTCTTCAATATTTATTGGATTTGGGGGATATCACCAACTACTAGTGTGTGTTTGTGTCCTTTTAGGTTTATGCAATGTCAAAAGGAGGCAGACATCGAAGAAGAAGTGGTCTTGAATCTCTCTTCTGTTATGATAAGCCCATCCCAGAGGAGATTATTGAGAAACCTCTTGGCTTGTCCATGGATGAGAAATTAGTTGGTAACAATGCTCGCTGTTCCCAGTGTGAAGCTAAGGGTGCCATCCTCTGTTGTACTTGTGGCGGTTCTGGTTTATATATTGACTCTATAATGGAGAGCCAAGGGATCCTGGTCAAGGTTCGGTGCTTAGGTAAAATTCTGCTACATGTCGTAATGGGCACTCTTATGAGCTGTAACCTTTTGTAGCAACCCTTCCAGTCACAATAGATTTAGAATTCATGTTTTTAATTCTGCTACATGTCCTTAGGTACTTGTTGATGTCATGTCTTGGTTTGAGGATGTTATCTTTTTCACCTTTTTTTTTTGGCCTTAAATCACAGGTTTTGCAGGCCTAGTTATTTTCTCACACTATCACCACCTTTTGGTTCAACTTTAGCCTGTTGTTTAGTAATTTATTTTGTCCCTTGACACGTTTCCACGCGATCGATGAATTACCTTTTCCCCTAACGTAAAAAAGGATTTAATTAATATATCCCATAAGAATACAAAGAGAAAGAACATAAAAGCCATGCATGTTTCCAATCTCTTTGCAGACATGAGTAATTTATTTTCTCTACACAACCCATGAATAAAAGGGTTTCACAAACCTAAGGATTGGTATACTATCCAACTTTTATGATCCATTTTTCTTTTCTATGAGGAGCATTTGTCAATGTCTTGATTTTTTTTTCCTGCTTACACATCTGCTAATGATTTTATGTTGGCATAAACTTGTCCTAATAATAGGCTATATCTGATATTATGTAGGTTGTGGAGGCACCGGCAACATCATGTGTTTAGAATGTGGTGGCAGAGGTCATCTTTAATTTTCAGTGTGTATATATTATATACTGTGACAGAGCCACAGAGGTCATGCTCAGATTATTCCGATTGTGGCTTTTATTATGATTCTGAATCCTTCCTTTATCTTGAAGGACAGTTTTTGTACTACAATCTGCTTTGTAACTGCATTTTCCAACTTTCAGTTCCATTGTAATTTTCTTGGTTGCCTATATATCCATCCTTATGACGAAACAAAGAGTTTTTTTATCCAGTTTATACTTGGTTCTCTTGCTTCCTCTGCTTTCTGCCCCATTCCCTGTCTGCTGCTGTCCCCATGCTGGGGTCCTTTCTTTTTTTTGGGGTGTCGGGAAAAACTTTGATGCATTTAGTTTCACTGAAATGTGGACGCTAACTTTTATCATCTCTGAGCATAGGCTTGTGCACTACAATGTCCTCCACTTTTGTTTGCATGGGTTTCAGTTCATGCGATGGTTTTGGAATCTCCAATTCTCTGCCTTACAATACAATAGACAGACAATGAGAAAGCTTTTCCTTGAAACAACATAGATGCACATGTTTACAGTTAAGAAAGTGCACTGCAGTATAGAAGATACTCATCCTGAACTCTCGATATATGAACACAATAATCGTGAATGGAATGACTCATGGATACCGAATCTGGCTGGAGCTGCTACTTCTGGATTTTTGTCTGTTACCTCTATTCCTAAGCTTGGTGTCTTTTAGCTCTTGCTGGTGAATAATCACAGCTTCTGATCCCTTTGGAATTTTTTGTGGAGGCTACACATTATCCTGCAATACAATTTTGCGCTGCAATTTGGGATACATGTTAGTCAATTAAATTGCAACATCTCAAGGTCATCTGTATATGCTTCCATCAAAATAAAAGAATACAAAAAGAAGCTATATTTGTTGGACTTACATGTATTGTATAGCGTTCTTGGACAAGAACTGCCCATAGTCCTAAAAGGAACTGATTGCTTGGAAGCAAATTTTTTTTTTTTAAGGGAGGGGTGGGGTTAGTTCAACTTCAAACCTGGGATCTAATGGATTCAGAACATCATCAGTGGAAATCCATTTCATTCTTTGAACTGTTGGAGGATCCCTATTTGGTTAACCTACCTACCAATCAAGTGGTATAGGATTTACTACTCTTAGTTTCGGTGTAGTCAACTATCGGAATCAATGATTTATGAATCTCTTGTTCATCTCTCTCATCCCTGTTGTGAAAGTTGGTCTTTATCCAGCAATTCACTTTTGTTGGAATTTATCTATCGGACTATCAAGATTTAATTTTCTGAAAGTTAATCTAATGGGCTATTATTGAGATGTATAATTTGTATTTATTTATTAGAATGACAGAATTAGAAAATAATTAAAACATATATGTTTTTTTGTGTCGTTATATTTAAGCACGTTTGAGAATAGTTGAAGATATTGGTTCTAATGAACTAAAAATACTACATTCATGATGTGTCTTTTTTTTTTGATAAATAGTAGTGTTCAGAGCAAAAGATACAAATACAAATGAAAGGAATTTAAAAAACCAAAAGGCCTAACACGTGCCCTGGCAACAAGGCGACATATGAAAACTCTATCTTAATAGGGCCTGAACATTATAGATCACATCATCCAATCTGTATGAAAACTCCTTTCTACCATATTTGAACCAAAATCCTATTCTCAACTTAATAAGCATAAGCATCCATCCCTTGTAAATATCGATATTATCGAACACTCTTCTATTTCTGAACTCCCAAAATGGTACCTATAATAGCAAAGAACGCGGCTCGCCAAATATCCCCCCTCATACCTTTACCGAAGGCTCCCAACCAAGCAAAAACTTTGTCCTTGACTGAATTGGGCATTACCCAGGAATATCCAATCCAATCGCAGATGTCGTACCAGATCTTCCGGCTCACCGAACAGTGTAGGAAAAGGTGGTTAGCCGATTCTTCTTCCGTTCTACAGAATGGACAAGAGGCCTCAAGCGAGTCAATGATTTGGATCCTGGCTAGTCTTTCCTTTGTGTTGAGTCTTTCTTGAACCGCGAACCAAGTTGTGAGTTTAAACCTCGGGGGTGCTAAGCTTCTCCACATTAAGTTGGCTGGACTGGTACTCGACTCATCCCCGAAGATAAGCTGATAATATCTCTGGGAGAACAAGCTCACTGAGAAGACACCGGACTCATCATGGGTCCATACGATCGAATCTTGCTTATTCTTGCATGGTCAAACCTACTAAAGAGTTAGCTGAAGTTGCTCCACTTGGGCCTCTTCCCACCTGAACAGCTGCCTCCTCCACGCAAATCTCCAATCCCAATAAGGTCCCTCCCAATTGCCCATCCCTGCCACCTTGTGATCTTGATGCTCTGCTACACTGAATAGCCTTGGGAAAAGGACCTTCAAGGGGCCTTTCCAAGACCAATCATCATGCCAAAAACTAATAGTTTTCCCATCCCCAAGCATATGCTTCAATCCCGATCTTAGGTGAGGTAGGTCCCTCCCTATTCGGCCAATATCCATCCACGGGGACCACCTTGTACTTGAAGATGGAATTTCTAAAGACCCTAGCTGATCTCTCGAATAGATTGAAGAAATGATTTTCTTCCATGATGCCCCTTCCGTTGTAAAGAATCTCCACCACCATTTGAAAAGTAACGCATTGTTTCTTACCACAATATCCCCCACTCCCAATCCACCTAAGGATTTAGGCCTTTGAATGAGACTCCATTTGACCAAAGGAAGCTTCTTTCTATCTCCATCATCGCTCTAGAAAAAGTTCCTCTGAATCTTGATGATTTCCTTCATGACCCCATTTGGAATTCTGAACAAACTCATGAAATACAATGGCAGACTGCTCAGAACGCTTTTAATCAGTGTAACACCCCAAAATTCACTAATTTTTTTTTTTGAAAAGAGGAAGCAATTAAGATAGAAACACTTAAAACCTGTGAATTCTGGGAATGTTACCGCCACACTTCGTACCAGACCGGTTCTCTCCGACCGTTCCAGTACCAAGTGCTAAGGCTAAAGAAAAGATTTGCGTTAAATTCAAATTAACAATTCATAAAGAATTCGAAAGATCATACAACAAAATCAGAGTACACATAAACGTTTATTAACACTTGTAACTTCCAGATAGAAATACATTTAAACAAGATAAAACCCGATGGGTCAAATTCCGGATTGCCTACTCACTCAAATCAGGCCTGCCACCCCAAAATAGTCTCTGATCTTAAACCTGCACAAGAGGTCTGCTCCCCACCATCAGTGGATCATCACAGGACCCATCAATCAAGGTAGTATCAGTACGGGTCCAGTACTGAGTAAGGTGACTTGATCACTAAGGCCAACACATAAACACATAAATCATGCAGAACATAGAAGGGCATAATTACCAACACAATGACATAAGGTGCTTACGACCATCCAAGTAAGAGTACAAGGCCGCTCCTCTATTTGTTTTAAACTTTTTAAGCTGATACCACAAGTGGTATCAGAGCTTTTGGTTGTTGAGAATCGGGTTTCGATTAGAGATTCGGTTCTCACGATCCTAAATGTTTTAACTGAAAATGTATTTACCTTGTTTCAAGTAAATTTTAAAATCCGGATTAGCTTGTGAGGATTGTACGATGGGGTAGCGTAAGTGACACTGTGTTTTGCTGCTGTGATTATGGTCTTGTAATTAGTTCGTCCTTAAGGGGGTAGTAATGCCACTAGGTTTACCCTAGTCCTACAGGTTTAGTGGATTGATAACCTTAAGGCGTATTTTGCTGGACCCAACTTTACTTGGTTTTGTTTTTTGTAAACATCGTTTTATTTTCTTCGGAGTTACTTTTAACCTATTTATTGCGATCAATATTTTATGCAATCATTTGTCAAGTTTACGCTACTTAGATTTTTCCTAAATTTCGAGGACGAAGTTCCTTTTTAAAGGGATAGTAATGTAATACCCCGTATTTTTAAAATCCAAATTTATTAAGTTTAATGATTTTATTAACGTAATTTGATGTACATAATTAATTATCTTAATTTCGATTTGTCTTATGGATTTATCGACGATTCAAATTCATATTTAAATTTAATTAAATTTCTTATGAGTTCGATTTTTGGTTAATAATATATATTTCCGTTCTTTCTCGTATTTTTATATTTTAGATTTATTTTTATTATAACTTTGTCATGTGATTACAACGTTGTTTTGAAGTATATTTTGTTGACAAAATACATTATTTAAATTATAGAATTCCTATTGAATAGTTAAATTTATTGTAATGATTTTATCAGTAGAAAATATTTTCGACTCTAAATTATTCGTTTCAATCGTTAATATTTTTGGGAAGTTTTAAATTTAGAAGACGTATTCAGGAATTTCTTTCCAAAATCAGCTTTATTCTGCTGTATGCTTTTTGATTTACAGAAAAATAATTTCGGAAATGACTAAATTGGGCTCGGGGTGTTAGAGTTCGACTTAAATATTTTATTATATGTTTTAAATAAATTTTTGAGTTCTTATGATATATTTCCATAAATAATACATATTTTTTTTTATGTTCATCGGTTATTCCTTCTGAGAGTGTTTCCAAAATTCTTATATAACTCTTTTATTAATTTTGAGCCTTCGAATCTTTTCGATATAGATTTTCGATAAATAAATTTTTGATTAAATTCTCCCAATATTAATATTTAATATTTTGTATTTAAATTGAACTTATACCCAGGTACAACAACCCATAGTTCGTCTCTAAGGGGATAGTTTTTTTTTTAGTGTTGTTTTTATATGGTGTCCCTATTTTCGTGGATTTAAATTTTCTTTAGTAAGTTTATTCTTAAGGGGGTAGTTTATATGGGTATTAGCGTTAGTTGGTTTTCTATCCACTTAGAACGTTTTTCCCTAATCCTAGGCGCTTCCAGAGACTTCGGGGGCGAAGTCTGTTTTTAAGGGGGTAGTAATGAAATGCCCCGAAAATTTTTAATTGTATAAACTACATTTAAAGGATATTTATTCTAAGAATTATTTAAATAAATTATTTTTTAAATTGAATTAATTAGGGTAAATCAAGAAAAAAATTTATAAGTATTTTTATTAGAAGAGAATTTGGGTATTTTAGCTAATTAAGCATTTTATTTTGAAAATTAATTAAATAAATTATTTTATTTAAAATAAGAATGAGAAAATAGTTTTAAATTAATAATAATTTTATAAATAAATTAATTGGAGAAATTTAGTGTGTTTTACTAATTAAAATGGAAATTATGGAAAATCTTTTAAAAGTCCTAATTTAGCCTAAAAAGGGATTTAAATAATTTATTTATTTAAATATTATCATTTTTATATATCCCAAATATTCTAATTAATTTAATTGACCCAACCCACTATTTTTATTTATCCCTTTTTCCTTTCCTTTTTCTTTTTCTTCTTCTTTTCTTTTTCTTTTCCTTCTTCTCCCCGAACTGGGCCAGCCCGGCGGCCCAGTCTTCTCCTTTTCTCTTCCTTCGGTCCAGCCCGCGCCGCGCGGCCGTCGCCCTTCTGTTTTCCTTCTCAGCGCTGCGTTTTATCTACTTATACGCTCTGAACTCCGTGTTTTGTTTAAGTAACCTTCGACGCCGACCGGCCCGGTATGCCTCCCTTTCTTTTCTTCTCTTTTTCCCGAACCGCCCGGCTTTCCTCTTTCTTCTTCCTCCTTCGCGCCTGCCAGCCCCGACGCCGCCCTACACCTGTAACGTCCGCCGCTCACCCCTGGTTTTTCGCCGCCGATTACGGTCGTTTTGACCGGCGATTTTTATTCCTATTTCTTCCCCCTGAATCGCCGACCCTCTTGACCCAACCAAATCTCCCTCTTCTCGCGCCATCCTCTCTCTCTCTCTCCTGCGCACACCCATGCCCGTTTTGCTGCCGCCGGCCAACCCACGCCACCGGCGACCGGAACCCTACCTTCCTTATCTACTAGCCGACCCAAAGAACCCTATCCTCCCTTCTAAGACTATAAATACCCTCGTAAGCAGCTCTGTATCGAGCTCTTGATCCCCCAACCCAGAATCCCGACCTTGCCACCGTCGCCACTTCAGATGCCTCGTTCTCCGTCTACGGCCAACTTCGCCGCCCGTTCTGGCCACCCGTATTATCCTTACACTTCCCTCTAGCTAACCAAATCTACCTCAACCTTCGATTCTTCCTGCACAAGCCGCCCCAGCTGTGCGAATTTCTCTTCCCGATCAACCCTGTTTTCTGCCTCCGCCACTAAAGCCGCTTCTTTCACCTCCCAAAATGTTCTGCAGACCCTGACCTACCTTCCCATACCTTTAGTTTCCTTTTTCTCCCTCTCCTCCTCTCTCTTCCTTCTTTTCCTCCATTCGGCCACCACTGCCGCCGCCGTGCGCCGCCACCTTTGGCTGTGCCGCCACCTTCATTCTGTCCCTCTCCTTCTGGGGAACTCAAAAAACCCAGCTCCCATCTTAATTCTTCCTATATTATTCCCAGCATGCAACTTTCCCCTCTTTCTTTCCTCTTTCCGGCCACCGCCGCCACCTCCGTGCGCCACCGCCGGTGCCGCCTATCCCCACCGACATTTGGTTGAACCCTAGACCCTCTCAGCTATTTTCCCTATTTTTATAACCCTTAAATTATTTTATTTCAATTATTTACATATAAATACTATTATTATTATTCTTAATATTTATATTTTAATATGCATTATTATTATTATTAGTGTTAATATTTTTATTATTATTTATGTAGAGGGCTGAAGCCTAATATATTTTAATTCAATTTTATTATTATTCTCCTTATTAATTCTATATTTACTGTTATTAATATTAAAATGTTATAAGCATAATAATTATTATTTTCTATTTCGAATTTTCCTTATTCTTATTCCATCATTATTAATAAAAATATTTTAACATTAGTGTTGCTATTAATTTTACTATTATTATTATTATTATTATTATTATTATTATTATTTCTAAATTTGGTTATGTAATTTACAAATAATCTTTTTAGTATTATTTTGGTAAAGGGTTCGAATCCCTTATTTCACTTTATTTTTGAGTAATGCCTTTTTATTATTATTTCTACTACTTTATTATTCTTATTAATATTAATATTGATATTATTTTGGTATTTTTGTTATTATTATTTTATAAAAAAAAAACTAGTCTTATATTAAATTAGTGTTTAATATTATTTTGATAGGAGAGAGTCTAATTTTAGCTTTTCTCTTATAATAGGTAAAACCAGTCAAAACCCTAAGGAGGCATAGGAGCGTGCTCCAAGACCGGTGTCATTTTAGGTAAGGAGTGCTAAGGCCTTTTATGTGCTTATGTATATTATGTGTTTCGCATGTTATGTATCTAGTGTTTATTATTATTAAATATTTTATATGTGGTATGGCTTGGAGTTGAAGTATATTGTGCATGGTATGTGTATTAATTATGTATGATGATATGTGTTGTGTATGTGAGGAAGTCGATGTGGTTTGTGTGAGAGGAAGGATGAAAAAGGAGGATGGGGAAAGAATTTGATTAAGGGAAGTGAGTTAACCAAATTTTATGGTTTTATAAGGAATAATCTAATGTATGATTTTATGTGTGGAAGAACAGAATTTATGGTTTGTTTGGGAGAATCTAATTTAGGATGTTATTTGGGAGACGGTAATTTATGATGTTATATGGGAGATTTGAATTTATGGTTTGTTTGAGAGAATTTAAATTAGGATGTTAATTGGGAGAAGGTAATTTATGAGGTTATATGGAATAATCACATTTATGGTTTGTTTGGGAGAATCTAATTTAGGATGTTATTTGGGAGACGGTAATTTATGATGTTATATGGAATAATCACATTTATGGTTTGTTTGGGAGAATCTAATTTAGGATGTTATTTGGGAGACGGTAATTTATGATGTTATATGGGATATTCGAATTTATGGTTTGTTTGGGAGAATTTAAATTAGGATGTTAATTGGGAGAAGGTAATTTATGAGGTTATATGGAATAATCGAATTTATGGTTGTTTGGGAGAATCTATTTTTTTATGTTATTTGGGAAAATGTAATTTATGATATTATATGAGGGAATTCAATTTATGATTTGCTTGGGGGAATTCAATTTATAGTTTTCCTTGGGAGATTCTAATTTATGATTTTATGTGGAAGAATCTTTATGGTTTGAATTTATGGTTTGGCATGGAAGAATCTTTATGGTTTGAATTTAGGGTTGGTATGGACAAATCTTTGGGTCTTAATGGTTTGAATTTAGGGTTTTGTATGACGGAATCATGGTTTGTATGGTGGTATTTATAGTTTTATGGTGGTATTAGGGTTTACATGGTGGCATTGACGATTGAATGGTGGTATTAGGGTTTGCATGGTTGAATTTAGGGTTTCACGTGGAATTTTAGGGTTTGCATGAAAACGGTTCAAAGGTTTGCAGGGGAGATTAATGTTTGCATGGGTATGAAAATTACGTGTGGGAAGTTAATTTGGGATGTAAGGAAAGTAATGTAAGAGTTGTTTGGGTGTTTGAACGCTTGGGATGAAAAATAGCACGTGGAGCAAATTAAGGGTACGGAGGAGACTGAATTATGGTTTGTTATGGTTAATTAAGGTCTATGGTGGTTGATTAGGGTTTTTGTGTTATCATATGTATGTGGTGATAAAGTGTAATTATGATGGTGGAATTTTATGATTTGTTATGTGTGATGATTTATGCATGTCTAGGGTAAAAGTCTTTGAATAAGATACTTAAGACATTAATCACGTAAAGTGAAAGATGTTGAGCCGGACCCAGACCGATCCACCGGCATAATAGTGGCAGGGAATATTTCCCTCGCGACCGATCCACCGGCTATAATAGTGGCAGGGCATGTACCATCGCGACCGATCCACCGGCAATAATAGTGGGGGATCCCGAGCTCAACAAAATCAAACCCTACAGTTGCTAAGACATGAGAAAGATACTAATTACTTACAGTAGAACACCGTGTGAGAAGGGGTCAGACCGATCCACCGGCATATAATAGTGGCAGGGTATGTTACCCTCGCGACCGATCCATCGGCTAACATAGTGGCAGGGTATGTTACCCTTGCGACCGATCCACCGGCTAAAATAGTGGGGTTCCCGTACTCGTATAGACTTGATAAAAAGTATGGTGTGAAATGAATTCTGATCAAAGATTAATTTAAAAATTAATCCAGTCTACAATTGGGCCTTTGTACTTTTACCTGGTTGATCATATGCATTTATGAATATGCTCTTTTACGTCCTGCATGGCTTATGTGTTTATGTGTTGGCCTTAGTGATCAAGTCACCTTACTCAGTACTGGACCCGTACTGATACTACCTTGGTTGATGGGTCCTGTGATGATCCACTGATGGTGGGGAGCAGACCTCTTGTGCAGGTTTAAGATCATAGACTATTTTGGGGTGGCAGGCCTGATTTGAGTGAGTAGGCAATCCGGAATTTGACCCATCGGGTTTTATCTTGTTTAAATTTATTTCTATTTAGAAGTTACAAGTGTTATTTGAAACTTCAAGGGTATTGTAATTAACTCTTAACTTCTCGTACTCTGATTTTGTGTATGATCTTTGAATCCTTTTATGAATTGTTAATTTGAATTTAACGTAAATCTTTTCTTTAGCCTTAGCACTTGGTACTGGAACGGTTTGAGAGAACCGGTCTGGTACTAAGTGTGGCGGTAACATTCCCAGAATTTACAGGTTTTAAGTATTTCTATTTTAATTGCTTCCGCTTTTCAAAAAAAAAAGTAGTGAATTTTGGGGTGTTACAATCAGGACAAGTCTTCCTACTCTTGATAGAACCCTAGCCTTCCACCCGGACAACCTCTGCTTTATCTTATCGATCACTGGTTTCCAAATTTCTCTTCTTCCTGCGTGAGCTCCCAACGGTAGGCCAAGATAATTGATAGGTAGGCATCCCTCCTCACAGTCTATTATCTTAACAGCTTCCTTCTGGAAAATCCCATCCACTCCCAGGCCAATTAGAATCGATTTGCTATAGTTGACCTGTAGACCTGATAGAAGATAAAAATAGTCGATCAAGCTTCTCTAGTTCCTAACATTTGCAACCGATGCCCCAAAGAAAATCATCGTATCATCTGCAAACTAGAGGTGGGTAACTTCCACGTTGTCCTTCCCTATTTTAATTCCCTGCAAAAGTCCTTGATCCACTCCTCACCTAATGAGTTGGTTAAAAGCCTCCACAGCCAGAACAAAAAGAAAAGGTGAAATAGGATCGCCTTGTCTTAGTCCCCTACCCATCTTAAAGGGTGCTGAGGGGGACCCATTGATAAGAATCAAAATGCTTGCGGTCGAAATACTCTCTTTAACCTAGCCTCTGAATCTGTGTCCAAAGCCCATAATATCCAGAATGTTTTCAATAAACTCCCATCTGATACTATCATAGGCCTTCTGGAAATCCAGTTTGATCATGACTCCCTTCGATCGTTTCCGTCTTCTAGCCCACTAAACAATCTCATTGGCAACCAAGACCCTATCCAGAATGTTCCTCCCCTCAATAAAAGTTGATTGGAAATCGCTCACTAGCTCATCCACCACCTGTTTCAATTGATGGGTGAGGATCTTCGCAATCACTTTGTAAATACAACCAATTAGACTGATTGGTCTAAACTATCTAACCTCCTCGGCATCCGCCACTTTGGAGATTAAAGTGATCAAAGTGGTGTTGAGGGCGGGAAAAAGTCTGCCCGTGCAAAAGAAATCCATAACAGAGTCGGTGAAGTCCTCTCCGATGGTCCCCCACATTTTCCTGACAAACCCGAAATGATATCCGTCATAGCCTGGCGCTTTTGAGGGCTCACAAGACCACACTACTACCCGAACATCCTCCCTTGTAGGGATCCTTTTTAATTCTAGACTTTTCTCCCTGGTTCACCGACGGAATCCATCGGTAGATAGGCTAATATTCGAAAGGTCCGCGTGCTTTTACAACTCCTCGAAATACTTGGTAATCACCTTCTTGATTTCTGGTGGCTCTACTATTATTTCACCCTTTTCTACTATTATGCTAATAGTAGCCTTCTTTTTTCTTACCGCGGCTACTATATGGAAGTACCTCGCGTTTCTATCATGATCTTCAAAATCTCTAACTCTAGCCACCTGCTTCCAGTAAGATTCTTTCCTTTTGTGCCATTTCTAAAGCTAAGACATCAAAGCCGATCTTCTAGCAATGTCGGTTTCACTACAGTTTCTATCTTTGACAGTGACATCCACCTTGGCCAATTCTTGTTCCAGAGTGTCTATCTTCGAATCAATATCCCCAAAGACCTCTCTATTCCAAGTCCTCAGCATGCCCTTCATCTGTTTCAGTCTTGACTGGCAAGACCTCCCTCCTCGCTTTGCCCAACAACTAGGGACAAATCTCAAAATTGTGGATGAGAGAGCCACATATCCCAAGTCCTGAAAGGTTTCAGCCCAAACCCATTTGTCCTCACCCTAAGGCAAATAGGGTTGTGGTCCAAAAGTGATCGGCCCAACCCCACACAGGAGAGTCCCGGAACCATAGTTAACCAAGAGGGGCCGACTAAGAATCTATCCAGAAGGCTTGCAGACCCCGCCTTATGCCACGAGAACATCAAGTTAAATGGCTTCAAGTCGATAAGGCCCATTTTGTCGATCTAGTCGTTAAAATCTCGAACACTGCTTTGATCGACCGAGCCTCCCTTCCTTTCATTCTGATTTCTGACCTCATTGAAGTCCCCCATGACTAACAGCGGAACGTTGCACAAATGACATACTTCCCAAAGCTCGTCCCACATATTCCTCCTCCCTCTTGGTTCCGAATTTCCATAGACCAAGAGAATCCTCCAATCGAACTGGTGAGGGCCCAACCCTCCTTCTAAAAAGATCCACCTGTTACCGCTCGTACATTGTCGTAACGTGAAAACCTAAGAGTCCCATCCAATGATTAAACCTCCGCTCCTACCAAGAGCCACTGAATCCCTCCATTCAATCGACCCGTTCCTCCAGACGCTATTCTTCCAAGAGTCCTTCAGATAGCTGTGCTTGGTTTCAACAAAACCACAAATCCAAGGTCTCTCTCTATCAATCAAGCGCTGGATGCTTGAAATTTTACCTAGTGTCTGGATCCCCCTTACATTCCAACTAATGATTATCATAATCAGTGGCACTTTCTCCCTTCTTTCCGATAAGGCCTTCTATAACTACCTTCTTCGGATCTTTCTCTGACTCCTCCTCAACCCCACCAGTTTTTCTATACACTTTCCTTCCTCACCCAAAGAAAGCCCGATTTGCTTTCCAAATTTCCAAGTCTATCTCGCTTTGCTTAGCTCTTCCCCTTCCATCCTACTTTCTTCAATTTCTGAATCCACCCTCTCCCTTTGACATTGGACCATCGTGACCATCAGTCCCTCCCACACCTTCGAACCGAGTGGTATGCCAAAAGAGCTCGTTACCTCACCATCCCGCGACCCATCATTGATAACAATCAAATCCTCGTCTTTGCCACCCTCCCCCTCCACTTCTGAATTAATCTTTTTTCTCCCTCTAAGTCATGATCCACACCTGCAAGTTTTGTCTTAGTTGAGTCTGTTTCCTCTTCCTCCCCATTCTCCACATACTCCTTACACTCCACGCCGGGTCTTTTCCTTCTATTTTGTTCCTCGTCCCCACCCACTATTCTGTTTGCTAATGGTCCGTCGATCCTTCCCTCTTTGTGTAGCTCCCAACCAAACGGTTCCTCCAAGCGTAGAAGATGCCCCGACATCTGCTCAGCCATTTCACTCCCCTTCGACGAGGACCTCCTATGCACCCAGGAGTGGATAAATTGTGTAGGCGGCTGGGTAAAGTGGCTTGATCATGGTTGGGACGAAGGTTGGATCAAACAGATGGCTTGATCGGGATGAGGTTAGGGTTTGGGTAACGTTGCATGTTGACGTATCAATAGGAAGGCACACCTTGTACGTGTGGAAAGGCACACCTTGATGTGGTTCATGATGTATCTATATGGATGTAGCTCAACTTTTGTTACGCAAGAGATACAGTACTATCTAGTATCAACCACAAATATCTTTAGCTCAATGTTATCCTTTTGTCTGTTGCTTCATTGGTGTTTGCCTTGGTCTTGGGTTCAAGGATCACTGGCTTTATTGAGCTACATATGGCAACATATAGTATCCGTGTGGAAGGGTCAAGGAGGTAATTGTGAATCTAGTGAGGGTTTTGAGGATTTAGATTTTCTATCCTATAGATTGAGGAGAGATTACAGTCTTTATTATCATGTAAATATTTAAAAATAGATTTTAAAATTTTTGAAGAAGGGCAAGACAAAAGTTAGCAGCAATGCGGAGAACAAATTTTTCTATTACACAGTCTGGGGTGGTAAGACAGACACAACCTCACCTCTACTGACTTAAACGCAGGGATTTCAACCCTAGGAACCTTTAGGTACCTATGTGTCTCGGTTTCAACCACTTGACATATATCTTAAAATGATTTTATTTTTTAATGCACTTTAAAAAAAATTTCGGGCACCTAGATTATTCAAAAGTTCTTAAGTTCTTTGTGCTTTGATTGGATAAATTTCAACTTCATTCCAAACAGTCCCGACATGTCAACACACACACACACACACACACATATGAGAGAACACATACAATGACCAAAAACATTAATAAAATCATCTAAATAGAGCTAGTTAACCGCTCAGCCTCATAACTTTCCTCGATATGTCTCTTGCTTACCATGAAGAGATAGAAACTCCACAAGCTTCCAAATCTCCTCCTCCGCATGTAAGTACAGGTTTCCTCCAGATTTTAATCACTTAATTACTGATTAATTTGTAAATCCTTTTAACCAATGGTTCTATATCGATTCTATTGGTTATGCAAAATACCGCATTGAAACTACAATTTAAAAGAACAAATAGAATTTAGTTGTCAACGATGGGAGCAGCTCGTTGAGCTGCATTTCTGGAAGAATGAAAGACAACTGCTCTCTCATACTACATTTTGAGGTTTCTCATATCTTTGAATTGAAGACTCAATTTTGCTAGGAGAAGAATTCCATGGATTGGTTTCACATACATTGAAACCCACTTCAGTTATGCCTTGACCTCAATATTTCCGGAGCATATGATTGCTATACATCCCACCTGAATTAGATGATTGCATATAGAGTTCTGTATAAGATCACTGTTTGCTGCCGTGCGTGTATTTATTTAGCATTGTCCATCTCCCTTGTAAAGCCTCTTATGAATTGAGTTGATTTCTGAAGTTGGATAGAATTCATTTCTTGTTGGGTTGTTCTTGCAAGTTATACGCAAAAGTTTGTGAAGACCAGGCATGAAAGGTTTCTCATTGTGTTAGTTGGTAAGTAGTAGCTGTATTATTTTGTCAAAATGAGAGTTTATGTACAAGCTAGGGTTCCAAGCTACTCTAAACATCAACCAAAACTCCCTAACAATGTGGTAAAAAATCAAACGAGTTCAATATTCTCCTATGTTAGCATGTATTTAGGCTGGAAATGAGCCTGAGCCGGCTCACGAACTATTTGGTTCGGCTTGCTTCCTTTAATTACTCTGTTCGTTTAGTTAAACATAGTTAAACGAACCCAATTCGAATTTATTTTTAAGCTTGTTTATTAAATGACCCAAGTTCGAGCCTGAAAAAGTTCGGTCCAATAATTCAACTCAACTCAATAATACCTTAAGCTTGTTAGCTTGATTCGGATTGTTGAAGTCTTTAATTAAATAAGTCAAGCCAAAGTCTTATTTTAGGTTCGTTTAAACAAGCTGAGCCTAAGTCTGGGGATGTTTTTAGCTAAGTTCATTTACAACCCTATATATATTAATTGATTATTGTACCATCAACCAAGAAATAGGCACCTTTTATGAGAATATAGCTTGATTCCTACTTCGCCAAACACCATATAAGGTAGCAGCATTCATCATCCTGAGAATTTCATTCTGTCCCTGCCTTATCCACATCACACATTGCTTGGCGTGATCCATGCTGTGAAAGGAATGCCATATCCTACCCCATTGAAAAGCAGGTTCCAGCAACATTGTGGCAAGGTGCACTGGACGAACTAGTGATCTCAATTGGTTTTTGTATTGCCTTTGGTCAATCAGAAGTTGAGTGTTGTTGCTGTTGGTGCAATGGCAAATTATTCAGCATTGCTGAATTCTGTTGTTGCCTTTTTCTTATCCCACATTGGTGGTGAATAGTGAATTTATTATTATTTTTATATCCCCCTATCCATTGGCTTATTTGAGTATTGAGTTTGGGCTGTTTTGTGTGGGTAGTGGGCTGGACTATATACCACACACATGCGCGTGCATGCCGCCGCCCGCCCGTCCGGTCTAGGCTGGGTGTGGGTGTGGTCTTTGATCCAGTTAGACCCGATCTTTTCTTTTATCAAAAAATTTTGAACGATTTTTATCCGTGTGATTGGTCTTCATCGGTTGCTACTATTGTGGTCCTAATGAGACGGATTTGATGAACTCAATGCTATAATTTTATGAGGTTGAGCATGATTGTGCTCTTAATGGATCCATAACCAGATTTGGTGGTGATTGTGAGACGCACTTGATGGATTCACCTAGGTGAGTGTGAAGGTGGGATGCCTTCTATGAAAGATTCAGGCTATCTTTAGAGCACTCATGAATACCCAAGGTGTGCGCATAGCCATTAAAAGCGCTTGTGTTACTATCGCGGAATTTGCAAAAAATTAAGGTAAGGCATGTGCTGTGAGGGTCTCAATCGGAGTCTGGGTAGTTCAAGACTCGTTCACTCCTCAGATACGGCTGTTGCCTCACTTCACTACGTATCAATTCAATCATTGTGATATTGATACTTAAATGTTACTCCTTCTTTGTCAAGATCTATTGTGTTTTTCTTTCTGTTTGCCATTGGTGGGGGATTGTTGGTGCAATGACAAATTATTCAGCATTGCTGAATTCTGTTGTTGCCTTTTTCTTGTCCCACATTGGTGGTGAATAGTAAATTTATTCTGTTTTTATATCCCCCTTATCCATTGGCTTGTTTGAGTATTGAGTTTGGGTTGTTTTGTGTGGGTAGTAGGCTGGACTATATACCACACACACGTGTGCGTACGCCGCCGCCCGCCCGTCCGGTATTCCGGTCGAAATTCACTTCAGGGCAGTGATTTAATCTCACGGCATAGCATTTATTATTTCGGTTTAAATTTATTTATTCCCTTGTTGCTGCGTTTATCGAAGTTATTATCTAACAATTGCCTCCCGGTACATGCATGTTGGATGGGCTAAACGAGAGGAACCCATTATTTTTGGTCCTAGTTCACTTCTTGTAAACTATGGCGAGGGGTGGAAGTTGCAGATAGTAGGCATAACGTATATTTCTTTTTTAGTGCCATTGGTGTTCCTGAAAATTTTGGCATCTCGTATCATATCGCTTTAACGGACTAAGTGCTCGTTTGGTATGGGGGTAATAGGGGTGGAAAAATTACCCCCATATTTTATATATCTTATATAATTTATTTAAAATTAAATATTTTTATTCTAATAAATACCCATTTGAGATCTTAATTTAATCTAAAATGGGTATTTCATTAAAAATATATTTATTATTATTAAATACTTAATATAAGAGGTATAAAATAGAGGGGAAAATTTTCCACCCCTATTACCCCCATACCAAACATGCCCTAAGCCGTTTCTTTTCTCATTTTGGTTTTGCATATTACGGGATGTCAATAGTTGCTGTCCGGATCTCATTCTGCTAAATGTATCTTTTATCTTAAACCGTTGTATCTTCTGCTTAATAAGTATTTCCCTATGTCAAATGTGGACCAAAAACCCCAACATGATTCGTCGTAGGTACCTGAATGGAATAACATAGAACTGAAGGAAAAATCATCCACGTGCAGATGATGCTTTTATGCTTGTTTCTTTTTCATCCTTGTTGTGCAGCTGACGATGAGCACACAATTTGATGAATAAGCAAAGCTAACAAAAGTTGATTAAATATATATATATAATTTGATCTAATATAATCTAAAAAATCTATCAAACTTATTATCTAATTTAATGTTGATCTAACTTGACTTGAAACACATTTTGCAACCTAAGTTCATCTGATATCTATCCAACTCGTTATTAAACTGATATGATATTAATTCAATTTGATAAAATTATATTTAATATTAACTGGTTATAATAATAATAAAAAATTATAAATTTTATTATTTATTTAAAACTCTTAAAAATATATTATTTCATACACTTTGTTTTTTTTCTTTTTTTTTCTTTTTACATTTATCATGAATACTTATTCACCACCGATATTTTAATTTTATCATTTTTTTTACACATACAATATTAAAAAATTATAATAATAAACAAATAATAGTTAATAACATAATTTTAATTACATGCTTATATAAAATTAAACTTAATGTTTGTTTAATAGATTAATGAATATGATTAATTTTGGTGGTCAATATTTGATTTGACCCAAATCCAAAATAATAAAATTTGGAATTAGCTCGACTTAAATTTAACCTAATCTATCAAAATCCGAAAAGATTTGATTCATAAAGCTAACCCGAATTTGAGCTAACTTAATCCAAACCTAACTTGTCAAATTAATTCAAAATCACTTGAACATAAGTTAGTTCAACCCAAACCCAACCAAATACAATAAATTAATATAATATAACTCAAATTTGCAGCGACTTAACTCTTTATTTTGAACAATATCTGGGATTCAATGTTGCGATGAAATTATCTCTAGGGATAGAAATAAGTCAAATTAAGCTAAGTTAGTTTGTGAAGTTTATGTTAAATGGATTGTGCTTTCAAGCTTTTCTACCATGAGCGAGCTTGATTCTAAATTCTTCATGTTTAATTTTAGCCCATTTAATTGTTTAACTAAATAAACGAATCAAATCAAGCATTTAATGATTCAAGTTCAAAACATTCATGAGCCTGCTCTTCGTTTATACATATATTGTATTTTGTTATATATATATTTTTTAAAAGTTTTTTAAACAATTTATATATGTTTTGAGAAGCTAAAAATCACCTCTTATATAAATTTATACCCTCCACCACGAAAAATAGTAGAATTAAATTAATACATAAAAAAGGGTAAAAACAGCTTTTTATAATATAAATAATTACCCCCTAAAAAGACTTATATTTCTATATGGATAGAGTAAATATCAGATGTGTGTCCCCTATCTGCCATATTTAGGACATATAAAAGGTACAGCATACATTACATCAACACTTTTCTACAGCCTTTATCTACATTTCGTTATCCCTTACATGTATCTTCGCTTATGTCACATATAAAGAGGCTCCTTTATAACTTGACCAGCCCACATCAGAATAATGAACCGGAGAGATATATATTTTTAAGTTCGTCCTTTCTTGATTTCATCTGATTGAAAGGGTAGAATAATAGAGCCGACCGAGGTCAGGCTTCCTAAATCAAGATTGAAGAGCGAGGGCAGATATTGTTGATCAACTACGACGGATCCCACTTACTTGGAGAATTGGCACATAAGTAGCATATCGTAGAGAGCTGTGGGTTCGTCCATAGAATGCATAAACAAGCACTCCAATCGTCAGCCACACAGCAACACTTATCCAGGTACCAACACTGAGCCCAAAGACATAAATGGAAGAACAATATCAAGACTTTTTTCTCCAGGATTGGATTCAGGATAGGGAGAATCAAATAATAGTTTCATGATCAAACAAAGGCTCTAAATGAAGGGGCGGGGGAAGATACGTGAACAAGTAAAATCACCCTATATATGCAGTATGATATAGGCATTAGTTCCAAAGAAAATAACAGAAAGGGTAAGTACTGATATGATCGTGCGTGCGTAGTACAGATGATGAGCATCCAGATGTGAGTTTGTCTTCATCTATAATGGATGAGTATATCTATCCATCTATCTATCTATCTATATAAATCATGTGACGTGCATTGAGATGTTGGCTAATCAGAATTACAATACCATGAGCTTGGTTAAAACTTACCCAAGATTAACCATCAAGTAAACATTGATAAGAATACAGGCAACAGGCACCAGCGGAGAACAAGGACAACGAAAACCTGCAAAATATCAGTGGTATCCGTAAACACACCAACCTATTTTCATACGATGCAAAATTACCAATTGCAGAGGGGTGGATACTGGATACTGTACTGGACGTAGATCATGCCAAGTAGCAAGAGAACAGTGAAATGGAGAGATGGCATCTGAATTATTTCTTGACAACATATACTCGAAATTGAGAATATAGAGATGGTACCAATAAGTTGGTGCAAAGAAATCATTTTTCCCGCAAAGTGAGGAAGCACGTAGCATTAATATGAAGCAAAAATGGAAGTCAGAGCTCCTTTTGAAAATAAAGGAACAAAAAGCATAAAGAAAAAAGTTGGTTCTCTCCATCAACTAGCAAGTGAATGAGTTTTTAGGATGTATTTGACTGGTCTGTTTGCATGGAGTTCATTCCTTGGCAATAGAACTATAGCGTCAACAATCAAAATCCCTTTGAAATTACTGTCGATTCCAATGTAATGAAATGGAAACCATGCACACAAATGGACCATAAATGTAAGATCTAATGAGCATGGCATGGAAGGCAATGCTACCATTACAGACAGGAGGCAATCATGATGGAAATAATACAGCCATATGCTCTGTTCAGTATTATAATATCACTTCACAATCCATATGCTTATATCATTCCATGAAAACAGATCCGAAAGAAATGAAGGTTGAAACTTTGATCAGCAGTATATTGCAAATGAGAATGAAGAAGAATTTACCTCCTTTGTAGCCGAAACTGTAACCTGCATCATCTTGGCCAATGCAATAAAGCACAATCAGACTACACAAAAGAAAGGCACATCCCACTGCACACACTGTGAATCGAGGGATACTGGTTGAACAACCAAAAAGACCACTGGCATTGGTTAGGGACCAGTCACATTCATTTCAGCATCAAATCTTGCATGCAACATTTTTTTATGGTTTAATGCAAAATGCAATGTATATCTATTTATGTGGGTATTTCATAGGCACAGAGGGAAATATAGATGATAGAGGAGAATTGTTGTAATCGTATCCAGAGAAAACAAAGATAATCCAGGCTATATGAGGACCTGATACCTCCTGAACCCCCACTGCTCAATTCGTGCCCTCCCCTCTATCCTCCAACCAACATATATATAACCAAGATTCCTAATGGATTTATAACAGAAAAGAAAATAAAAGAAATAAGAAATTATCCCTAACAGATTCTAGCAACCAAAAATAGGCGACTCAACAACTTTCTTTCCTCAGTTGGCGTATTCCCCCATGTGCCCTCACCCGGTCCAACTTCCCCTAATCATTTCCTCCTACCGTATTCCTCCTCACATAGTTGTGCCTAATTAAGGGCTTATCAATATTGCTTCAAAATTATAATAGAAAGGAACATAACACCAACCTGGGAAGGGTTCCATTTGAAGCTGCAAATGTTAGGAGAAGCACATCTAGACATGTAAGCATTATTGTCCAACGAGCAATTTTCCGCCTCTTTGCATTGTGCAAGGGATCTGCAGAAGAGCACATTTAGAAGCCACTCTCATTTAAATTTTCTTAGAGGGTTATACATGTGCATGTTAGACAAGCTGTTGCACTACATTATGTCGGAGAACCTGACAGAGGAAGTCACCACCAAGTCTCCAACTACCTTGAGCATAATGCTTCAAAATCAGAGGATCACTTGGCTCGTCATTTATGCCCATAGAATGTTGGCCGATGTCCTTCGAAGTACCAGCATATATTTTAGGAGCCTTCCCATCAATATCAACCACAGAACCACTATGCTCAAAGGCGACAGCAGCGGCAGAATCCTGATGAGGAGATTGAAGAGGAACCTCATCCGGTGGGACATACCTGAGAATTAGTACACATATTGCCACCATTGTGTATGCTAGAAGTGTACCAAAACTGACCTGCAAAATGGAGCAGCAGCTTAATTTGGGAATATTTGCAATTAAGCAGGATGAGGCTATTCTAACAGAAATACTCATAAATGGTTCAGTTTTTTTTACACCATGGGATTTCTGGTTGTTAGATTCTTCTCTCCTTCCTTCTAACAGGAGGAATATTGGCTGTTTCATACTACATGGTACGCAAGAATGATAGTTTGAATCAACGTTTCTTCTTTCCTCACAGCTAGAACACTTGGTCCTATGATTTTGAGTTTTTTGGAATTTTGTTTTGAGTGTTGGGTGTGCATTCTAAATAATAATAACAATAATACTAATACTAATAATAATAACAACAAAAGTCACTTACCATTCCAGCCAGCTGTGAAACATCCATAAAGAATGCCAGTATTGCAGCAACAATACCAGTTACAATTGTGCTCTTCACAGGAACTTTAGTGTGCTTGTTAACATCAGAGAAGAATGATGGTAGCAGACCGTCTCTAGCCATGGCCAGGTAGACTCGTGGCTGAGGCACAACATAAGAAAATCCATAAGGTTAAATGTTATAAACAAACTCTACGAATCATAAATTATTACCGATGGTTCACCTTGCAAATTGAGTTAGTTTAAATGAGTCAAATCAATTTTCTACAGGATGGAGTAAACTACTCAACTACAAAGACAATCAAAGCATCTTTTAGGGGGAAAAGAATCAAGTCCTTGACCAATATGATTTCTCAACCATGTGCAGTACAATTTCTCAACTATTTCCCCTAGATAAGATGTTTCCAGAGAGATCAACCAAGACCAACATCAGGGTTTCACAAATGGCGGACTGTTCTCTCTCCAAGAATACTTTTCCATCACCCATACTCTCATAATAGATGGCAGACAAAGGAGAGAATGGAAGGAAAGGGCAACAGAGTAGTATTAACATGGGCAGTAAACTTGCTTAACTATCACATGAATATCCCTGGCAAGAGGACAAAGTTTTTTTCAGGTGAAAAAACGCACAGGAATAAATTACCTGGGGAAGAAATGAACCCAATAAAGAAGCGCAGAGGGCTGTAATAGCTCCAATAGTGATTATATACCTTCATAAGTTGGAAAGTAATCGTAAATATTTATCAATAAGGATGAATTGGTTTAGAAGACACAAAAAAGAGAGCTTACATTGCCCACTGCATCCCATGACTAGCAAACGCAGAAGAAATAGGAGTATCAGGGTCAAGGCGGTAATATGGTACAATACCAACAAGGACAACAGAAACCATCATGTACAATGCGCAACAGATTGCCAGTGCAAAGGCTATACCGAATGGTAAATCACGCTGTGGATTCTTGACCTGGAAAATGAATAAATTACAAAAATTGAAATAAATACGTTCACATCTTTAGATAAAAGTAATTCCTGAGACAACAGACTGCAAACTGCAAAAGGAGAACTTATTTACCTCTTCAGCGGTGCTTGCCACAGCATCAAAACCAATGAATGCGAAGAAGACAGTTGCGGACCCAGCAAGCACCCCATCTATTCCAAGGGGAAAGTAGCTGCCAAGTACCAGACAAATAAGAAAGACCGTACTAGGCAATGGCTATAAGCACATGACACAAAAACAAGCAATCAAAGAGATATAGCATTACCCTGTGGGGAGCTCATACCCAGGCCATCCAGTTTTAAAACCCAGATAACCACCAGCAGCTATAACAAACAGCAGGGCACATACATTTGCTGATGTAACAATGGTTTGTGCCAATGCACTCTGTAAACTCGCAAAATTATAGAGAAGTGAGGATTACAAGGAATGAAAGATGATAAAGCTTGAAGACAAAGGTATAAAAAATGAATAATCACCTCTTTAATTCCAATGCACAAGAGACATGTGACAATTAGAATAAGAATTGCAGCACATGGGTCAACCATGATATCAAGACCAGGAATGTATTGACGGGTGAGAAAAGCAGGCAGAGTATTCTCACTGCCAAAGAGTAAGACCTGATGACAATGGAAAGAGGAATATATCTGAAAGAGCAACTTAAAAGACTAATCAAAATAGAAGCAGCAACTGTTCACAGCTCAAAGTTGCTTTCAAGACATTAAAATCTAAATTACACAACTAATTTCTAAAGCAGTCACTAGAGCATAAACTAACCAGGTTTGGAGATAACCCACGCGCAATGGTGGAGCCACCAATTGTATACTCTAGTATCAAAGCCCAACCAATCAGCCATGCAGTACTGCAAATTGATGAGAAAATACTATCACCTTCTACTTGCATTCTTAGGACGATGATGCAGAATGGGAATATATGTGCTTTAGCATTATTTTACCCTTCTCCAACACACACATAGGAGTAATGATAGGCACTCCCAGCTGAAGGACAACGACTCGCAAGTTCTGCATAACAAAATGCAGAAAGGCCAGCTGCTATACCAGCTAACAGAAAGGAAATACTAAGAGCAGGTCCAGAAAGCTCTCTAGCAACTGAACCTATAAGAATATAAACTCCAGCTCCAATTGTCGTGCCGATTCCTGTCAATTTAAATCATACCGGATGGTAAGCATAGGGTGTAGAAAAGGAAACTTGAATTTAGGATGCCTAACTTTGTTTAAATAAAACAACATCGATAGCCACAAATAAATAAGTAATTTGTTGTCTTGTTTTTCAGACATAGTTGAGAATGACAAAGAACTGCATTTTGTTTATACCTCAGTATGAAACTTCCATGAACTTCCAGGCCTTTAAGATAGTAGGTGGTGGCGGCATCTTCAGTTTGGTCACATTTGAAGTTACTAGTGGAAAAAGAAATGGTTATAGGCTTTCCTATGATTAATGATCTAGATAGTTTAAATGATCGTTGTATTCTCAGAAGGCATCCTTGAGACTCATTTTTAATTGAAGAGCCACACAACCATTGGATTGGTGCTCATAGATATATGTGGCCTGCGGTTGAGGTACTTTACCATGGATATATGGGTTTATTTCCTAAGGGAAAAATCTGAAGCAATCAAAATGTTTAAAGAATTAAATTCACCTGTTGATAAGCAAAGTGGTTTTTCTTTAAAGACTAAGATTAGATATAGGAGGAGAATTCACCTCTAATGAATTCAATGATTATTGCAAGAAAAAGGATTCAAAGCCAATTATGTGCCTCCGCAAAATGGTATAGTTGAAAGAAAATATATAATATTATTTGAGATGGCTAGAAGCATGTTAAAGACCATATCTTTGCCAAAGCCTAGGGAGAGCTAATTTCTTGCATCGCACACTTATTGAATAGATGTCTAACAAAGAATGTCCAAGGAAGGATTTTGTAAGAAGCTTGGAGTGCAAACAAGCTAAATGTTCTAAGTTGTGAGTATCTAGGTGAATCACACATATTGATATGCTTGAATAATAGAGGGAAAATCTTGATGATAAAAGTCAAAAATGCATCTTTGTTGAATATAGTGACACTATAAAGGGTTATAAGATGCATAATCCAAGCACGAAAGAGGTCATAGTAAGAAGGGGTGCTCACCTCTGTAGCACGGACACAACACCAACGTGTTGTTTCCCATCTCAGTGCCGGAAATGTCCTACCAATTTTTTTGGTTTTTCTACTGGTTTACATCAAGTAGTGTTTTTTGAATTTTTTATTTGATTCTTCTCACATAATTTAATTATATTAGATCTATTTTTTTAAACTATATTCAATATGTGTGTGTATAATTTTTTTTATCGTTTCATTTTGTCCCTATTTCTAATTTTTTAATAAATGACGTTTAAACATTTTTCCACATCCTCGTTTCCCCATCCCCATCCTTGTGCAACACTAGTGCTCACTTTATTGAAGATGAAGCATGGCAATAGAATAAGAATAATGACACAAATAGCAATGTTGTCAAGAATGAGGTATCCACAATTTAGTCACAAAATTAATCCTCAAATAACAATCCAATATCATGGGTTGACATTTTTACCAAGGCGGTAGAATCAAGGTTAACAAGGGCCCCTCAAAGAAGTCATGTCTTACTGCTACCATCATAGGATTATGTGATGACTAGAGATGATGGAGATGTGATGAATATCCGGTGATTGTGATCCGATTTCTTATGAAGATGATGCGGTTGGTGTAAAATGTATCCAAGCTTTGAATAATGAGATTTGCTAAATCCAAACAAATAAAACCTGAGAGCTAACTTCTTTGCTAGAAGGGAAGAATCTAACTGGAGTCAAATTGGTGATGATGGGTAAATCCTTATAAAGCAAGATTGGTGGTCAAAGGATATAACCAAAAGCCAAGAGTTGACTATTTGGAATTATTTGCTTTTATTTCTAGAAAAGACAACATTCGAATGATTTTACCTTTTGCAACCTGAAATAAATGGAATATCTATCAAATGGATGTAAAATTGACATTTTTAAATGGTGTAGTTGAAGAAGTCTATGTTGAACAACCACTTGGTTATGTGAATAAAGGACATGCAGGCAAAGTCTATTGTCGCAAGAAAGCCTTGTATGGATCAAGCACTTCATACTTGGAATTCCCAGGTTAATACATACTTCAAAAATGCCCTAACAAACATACGCACATTGTATGTCAAGTCAAATACCAATGTTAACCTATTCATTTTATGTCTATATGTTGACACTTGATATTTATAGGACATAGCGATGCAATGTTCAATGAATTCAAAGAGGCCATAACTAGGTTGTTCATGTCATTCACTTTTTATTAATCTAATCAAATATATAACTTGATCTAATTCGGGGGGGGGGGGAACCAATCCAATCAATATAAATTCAAACAAATCAAAAATTCAAAATTATAAATACAAATAATATCCGATCTATAAAAATATGTATATTTAAAGTACAACTATAAACATTAACCCTTTATGACCAGATAAAATAATAAAATATTATTTATACTTTTAAAAATAATTATATAATTATTCTAGTAACTATATAGTCCTTTGACGACCATTATAGTATAAATTTTAATTTAATTGTTAGTTTCTAAAATTAATTTATTTTTTGGGGTTTAAATCTCAAAAAATATATTTTAACACTCTTTTGGAATAATACAAGCCACTAATACGAATATGGACGTGAATATTATCCAATTTTTTTATCCTTATTTTAAATATTTTATTATAAAAACATTTAAAATTGATTAATCAGAACATTCGTACAAAATCGGATATTTATCCGATCTGGTAGATGGCTTATTAGTATTTGTAGATATCTGAATATTTGGTTTGATTAACGTGATCAGATATCTAATATAATGGATATGATCACCCGTCATTGAACACCCCTAGCCATAACTAAACAATTTGAGATCACTAACCTAGGATCGATGTCCGACTCTCTTGGAATTGAAGTGCAAGGAACAATAGACAACATATTTGGTTCCCAAAAGAAATATGCTAGAGATATCTTAAAGAATTTCAAGATGGAAACAACAACTTCAATTCGAACTCCAAGCTCTATAAAACTTGAAATGAAAAATGAAGGTAGCAAAAATTTAAAAATCCAGTTTTGTTCAAGAGCATAATGGGGTAGTTTATGTCATTTTACTTCCTCTAAGTTGGACAATGTTTATGGAGTTAAATTAATTAGCTGTTTTATGGAGAAGCAATACTATTCACAATTGCAATTGCTATCTCCATGGTACTTGAAATCATGGAAATTTTTACAGATATTTTGATAATTTCAAGCTAGAAGGATACATAGGTCACTGGGCAGGTGATAATGAAACCCATAAAAGAATGTCTAGAATTCTCTTTTATATTGGAAATAGAGCTTTTTCGTGGTCTTCTAAAAAGTAACAAGTGGTCACCTTGTCAATGGCCGAAGCATAATATATAGCAGCAACATATGCAGCAGGCAAAGCAATTTGAACTCCAGGTGCTATACAACTTGAAATGAAGAATGAAGGTACCATAAAATTTTAAATCCAGCTTGTTCAAGAGCATAGTGGGTAGCTTAGATTAATCAGTTGTTTTATGGAGAAGCATAACCAATAGCACTAGTAACTAGCTAAGAGGATTTTGTGCAATGTTAATCGTACTTGAAATCAAGGAACCTTTTACGGATATTTTGATAATTTCAAGCTGGAAGGTTACACAAGAACTGACTGGGTAGATGATATTGGAACCCATAAAAGAAAGCCTAGAATCCTCTATAATATTAAAAAATGGAGCATTTTCATGGTCTTGTGGAAAGCAACAAGTGGTCACCTAGTCAATGGCAGAAGCATAATATAGAGCGGCAACATATGCAACATGAACAAGCAAAGAAATTTGGGTTTGTAGCATTTTAGAGGAACTAAAGCATGGCCAGAAAGTTCCAACAACAATCATCTGTGCTAATAATTCAGCTATTACGTTGGCTAAAATCCTGCTTTTTTCATGGGTGGTGTAACCCAAGTGACATCAGATATCATTACATACAAGAGCAGCAGAGCTTGTTAAGAATGAAGAAATTAAGCTCAAATTTTGCAATTCTTGCTGACATCATGACAAAACCCCTAACGACTGACATATTTAAAAAATCCAAGAGTATGCTTGGCATCATTGATGTTGATAGGAGAAATGAAAGGTCAATTTTATAACGAAGATATTCAAGTTTGAGGGCATTGTAGAAAAGCAAACTTGTATTTAGGATGCCTAACTATAGTTATCTATACAAAACAAAAGTGATAAAGGCCACCATGAGCTAAATAAGTTGTTTTCATATTCAAATGGTGTAGAAACAAGCAAAAAATAACCATACTATTATTCTTAACAAACAGAGTAGTATAAATTGAGAGAAGGATTTGGCTGTAAATTTAATTCATATTTTTCATTAAATATTCTATAGGGTTGCAGCCCTTTAATTTGTTTTCTCCTAGCATTTCTTTTGTCATATTTGGCATTTGTAAATTTAATCCCCAACTGAGCAATCAGAAACAGAAAAACTGGGGTAGAAATTGTGCTACGGACTTTCTAATTGAAATGGTAAGAACACATTATCAATAACAAAGTCAAGCTTGGATCAATCAGCAGCATCACAGCAGCCGTATACATATGAGACACAAGTCACAAAAATACTATGCCATCCATTGAAAAGTAAAACTCAAGCTACCATTTAAATGGTCTAATAAGTCTAGCTTACTAAACTAAGGCCAAATTATGAAATTGAACAGGCCCCTGAGGCTCGAAGGCTATGAAATTCTTCATATCAACTTTTTAGTGTATGCGTCTAAATGAGAAATAGAGACATACCAATAGCGGTAATATGGGGGATAGATAGGGCTTTGGCCAATTGAGGACCTTTAGTGTTCTGGGCATGGACAGAATTAACTCCTTTCCTCCGCATCAAACATCTACACCATTCGCGGCGAGCATAACTGCTAACGCCAGTACCGTCGTTCATCTATTTCGATTGATTTTTTTTACCTTTTTTTTAACGCACTGGGTACAAATTTTGCAAGCGTCTATTTATCACTAAACGAACAGATGATGCTTTTACAGCTGGAACGACAAGGAAAAATATGGGCGTTGAATTCAATTACGAAGGGAATTTAATCAATGAGATATTGCAATAGAAAGTACAACGAAAGGACGGGATGAACTTAGCCGGCTTTTCAGTAACAAGGGTGGGGTTGATACAAGCATTTGGAGATGTAGTTTCGAATACAATTAAAATACGTCATCCTATCCGACAACAGTGCAGATATTGACAAAACCCAGCATGTAGGCATGTCGCCGCCAGGCGCGCTGCCCCCGAGGGCCTTGGCTGAGATGAGGTAAAAGTAAAACCATTTGTAATGAGCGTCGGGCATTATTGGGTTTGTATTTTATTATTATTATTATAAATTTAGAGACTATCCCCTTCTTCTTCTTCTTTTATTTATTTTTTTTTATTTTTTTTACTTTAATTTACTATATGGATCCATTCAAATTATAAAAATGTATTGAAATACATACAAAGAATGTCAACAAAAATCATTTCATTCCATCTTCATATTATCGCTAATCAAACTAGATCATTTATATAAGTTTTATTTTAAACTATATCAATTAAAGATACTATCATAATGTTAAATATACTGTTGAAAGACTTGAATTTTATAATAATAATAATAATAAGTTACCAGACATGCACCATATCATTTTCTAGCTATGAACATATGACAATATTACTATTTTATAGTTTTAGCAAATAACTACTTATTGCTCTAACCAAATATAAGCACTTATATAAATTAATTAATTGTAAATGAAGATAAAAAAAAAGTAAGGATATCTTTTTTTTTTCTTTTTAAAATTACAATGAATCATATCACTTGAAAATAACAATAATTATTGCAAATAATATACAACCAAATATAGATTTATTCATAAAATTTATAGTTTTGATGTTACTTGATATGTTACAACAATTGACATATTTATAGTTTACGGGTAAAATATAAATGAGGTACAATCATATCACATCTTTTCTACTCTGATATCACATATTTCTATTATATTTTATGTATAACTATTTCTATTTTTATTTCTATCAAAGGATATTGGTTGCTTATATATATATATATATTATTACTATTATAATAATTCTAATTGCACATTAAGCCACATGATACAATATATGCACTTTGATAAAATTAATGATAGAAGAATTAAAATAAATTACATTTTTAAGGTATAAGCATCATTTCATATCTCTATAGAATAGTAACTATCTATTTTTAGTTTTCATGACATTCATTTTATAATTAAAAAAAATACTAATGTTTAGCAAGTGTTCTACCTTTATTCCTTGAGTGAAAAAAATTGAATCAAATTAAAATAAATAAATAAATATTTAAACTTGGAATAATATAGTATTCTATATCTCGCCTCAAATAAAAAAATTATTTATTCATTTTAATGTGGAAAACATAAACATTGAGAGAAAAAAGTGGCCATGCAATCCTTTCATTTTTATTTTTAGGAAAAAGTAAGAAAAAGAAAACCCTAAAACTTAAACTAATAAGAAAGATATTAAAATTAAGAAACTGTTAATATAAATAAGGAGACTTTCCTAACAAAAATATCCTTGAAGAAGAATAAATAATATCAAATAGCTCATTGTTCATAGATCTAAATAATAGTAAGGAAATCCAAAAATATTAGAAATACTCTCAAAAATCTTTTTTATAAATTTTATATAGGAAAAACAGATGTATGGTCCTATTCCTCACATAAACTTAGTTTCAACGGCAAATAATAATAATAATAAGTTGTAAAGCCCTTACTTTATTGTCGAATGAGCAATCGTTTTAGAAAGTTAGTAGTATGACGGTGATAAATCCTTATTCCTCACAACCTTTTCTTTAGAAATCATATTAAATTTCTAATTTTGTCACAGAGGTGTCCTAAATTCTAACATGCCGTATTGACAATGAAATATTCTCATCAATAAACCCCAACCAAATCCATTACAATAATAATGCATCACTTGGATTGGAATAAATCAAATTAAAAATAAACATTAAAAATTAATTAATTTTAAAAAAATAAATATAAATTAAGGTAAATATTTTAGAATATTATTTAGTTCTACTCAAATATTTTATAAGTTTTATCCTAAACTAAAAATATATAAATTAATTTATTATTTGAATAAAATTAATCTAATTCACATAAATCGAAATGAATATTAGCTTAATTATTTGGATTAAGGTTTATAAATATTAAAAAATAAAATAAATAATATTTATAACCGACATTTCTTCTATGAAGAGAGAACATTTTATCTAATTATGTAAAAATTTACATAATTTTCCCCTTTACTCTAAATTAGAGGTTAATAGAAAATAAGAAAAAATTGGGATTAAGACCTTTTTTTTATACTCAGGAAGTAAATCACCCAATTCATTACAAATCAAACGGTAAATAACATTTATAATTGAAATTCCTTCTATGAAGAGAGAATATTTTATCTAATTATGCAAAAATTTACATAATTTTCCCTTTTACTCTCAATTGGAGGTTAATAGAAAATAAGAAAAAATTGGGATTAAGACCCTTTTTTTTTATACTCAGGAAGTAAATCACCCAATTCATTACAAATCAAACGGACTATAAATATAGAATTATCAGACTATATATTATAACCTCACCTAGCAGATTACAACCCCCCCTCTCCCCCGGGGTAATCATCTTCCGACTTTCCGCAGCTTATCGGTGAGTAGGGACTTCCAGTCAATTATCTCTGCCTCTAGGTGGCAAACAGAATACAAGTTGAAAACAAAATAAAATTCAGTGGCATTACTTCCATCAGTAATTGTTGCAAGTATCATTACAGACTAGCAGTACATACATCTATCATCTCTTCAGGTAAATAAATTTGCATTGTACAGCGACATTCTTTCACTAAGCATACATACAACTGCAGTGTCAATGTACAGAAACAACACCAACAATCGTCCACCAAAAAAATAAACACCACCCCAGCCCTCCTCCCAACACACACAAAATAATCAAAAGACAAAAAAGGGAGAAAAGAAAAGGCATCAAACTCGTAAGGTAAGGTAAACATAGATGAATTCTTCCTATTACATAAGCAGGCAACCTTGAAGCTATATGTCTTGGCTCTCTTCTATGTTAAACGGCTCCCACATTTGTTGTCTTACACTTCTATTCACAGTATCATCACCATAAGAAAATCGGGCCAAAATGTCACGGCTCTTACTGCCTCCAATACCAAATTCCCTTCACATCCAGCCAGCATCTTCAGGAGCTGTGACTGCACCAATGGACATTTCTCTTTAAGATATCTAAATCCTTGTGAATTCACGAAAGCTGTTTTGCAAAGCAATTGGAGCAGGCACGGAAAATAAGTTAAGCCCAAAGCCAAAATCTAACAGGGAAAATGGAAAACCTCGGTCTCCGTCCTGGACCGCTGAATTTTCATTTACCATAAAACTCCCTGAATAATATAGAAACCTTCATGAATAAAGTGTAGAAGCACTAATAAGGCATCAAACACCACTGGATCTCTACTTCAATGCATATCTAATCAACGAGGAAGGACGTATATAGAACGTACATCTTTCTAAAGAAAGTTCTGTAGAGGATGCAATCATAAATAATTTCAGCAAATAATCATCTCAGCATTATGAGAGAGAAAGATCGAACAATGAATGCCAAACCCTGCAAATCCACTTAGCAAACAGAATATTAAAATCATCTCGTGTGAAAAACTTATCAACATGACAGGTTAGGTTATCAGATCAAGACCATACACTAACGACAAGATCAAAAAAGTGTCAAAAGATACCTAGGCATTTCCAAGCAGATTTTAGCCACATAGTAGACAGTGACAAACCGTGGAAGATGTACTTCCCCACCAATATTATATATATACTTCCAAGTTGCATCAACATCACTTTGATAAGCTTCATTTCATCACGTGATTTGCATTCCCAGAAATATTAAATCAAATGTAAGTTCATCATGATTATAGAGGTTAGATCCATATGGGACATCAGGCAATGGATTTCTAGATTCTCCAGTAAAGTGTTGCAAATATTAGCTTCAGGAAAAAAAAATCATTTCCATTCTACTCATTGCATATCAGCATGAACTTCCTCCTCAAAGTCCCATTAAAGAGAAAAAATGTGAGGCCTAGCGGATAGTAAAGGAGTCTAACAGTGGCTGGTGGTAGTGTTAGGTCATGAATATAACCTCAAATGCAAATACACACTGAAAATGGAAATGGAGTCAAAGATATGAGGAGAGCATTGAATACCTCGGCTGTCAACTAAAAAGTCATATGTTCTCTTTCAGCCAAGAAACATCATTTACAGCAATTCAGTGCATATTATTGAGGCATTGATTCCATACTCAATGCCTGGAATGGTCCGCTCACTCTTGATATCACTAACTTTGCCCTCTAAAATTTTTCATTATCCAGCTCACTGCATTCTTCGAATTTTATATCTCATTCCGATTGAAGGTCAAACTTTCGACCCCCCAAACCTCCCTCCCCACGGGTAAGAAAAATCCCACAAACAAGTCCAAAGGAATCAAGATCATGTACTCCAAGACATGCTATTGTATGTATGTAAACGATATATATCGCATGCAGAATTTTTTATAAATTTGATCAAATTTCCAGTAAAAACAAATTAATATTTTCTGGTGCAAAGAATATTTTGCTTCTCCATTATTATTCACATGAGATGATATTATGAAAAATTCATCCATTGCCCTCTCCACACAAACACTTTCCAGCTCCCCTATCACATAAAGCACAACTGTGTCCATGAAAAGCAAAGACATCTAACCAGTGGATCACAAATACCAGATCCAAAATGAATTGGCTCCATGCCCAAAATAACAGTATATCAACATGGGGCTAAATACACAAGAATCCTCTACTGATCGCACGCAGCCACAAAAAAAATAATAAATAAATAAATAAAATCCATTGACACAAACGGATTTACACAGTGCAAAACTGTGTGCATGCATTGACATGAAAAATAAAGTTGAAATTAATTCTATAACAAGATGGTCGGAGCTAGAAATTCTATAACTCTAATCAGGTGAGTCAAGGTCTCTATGCTCTCATAAATAACTTTGTTAAACAAGTAACTGATGTAGTCCCAATCAACATCATTGACTTTAACATATTTCCATTTTGCTACCTTCAGATGAGAAAAAAAATACAAAACCCTAAGGGACGAGGGGCAATCAGATCAAGCATCGAGATAACATCAGCACCTGTATTTTATGGGACATTTTATGCATAACTTGGAGAAATGCTGCATGAAAATCAGAAAAAAAAAAACATCTGAAGCAGAGTATTTAACATGCAAGCTGGTTATCATATATCAAAAGGATGAAATCAACAGCAGAAACTCACCAACAAGGTTTTCGGCTGCAAACTTCAAACAAACTGATCTCAAGGCTGTGGCATTGTGAGTGTCAGCCAGTAAGAGCATATCAGCAACAGAAGTCACACATATATGCTTGCTCAGAAAGGATTCACACATCAATCGAAGCCTGGGTAAGTCATATTTGTCAGCCACAGCTAGCAGTTTTGCAACAACCGAGTCAGACAAGCATTCGATTGAAGATGAACTAGATGGGAGCAAATCCTCATCTGGGACAAGAGAGTCTTTGTATATAAAATGTAGCAGAGCCTGCAAAGGAACCCCAAGAAAAGAAAAGGAAATCAGCACACCCATGTCATGTTATGATAAGTGATACTTGCTGCCTGGGCACAAGTTAACATATTTGGAAATCAGAAAGCACATGATTCATCATACTGTGCTACCTTAAAAACGGCAGGCTCCATATCCATAATTGCTATTTCCTGACTACTGTTGCCATTTTTAGCCAGGACTTCGGATTCCAATTTAGGCGATCGAGCACATAAAACCAGCCTATGAGCATTAAATCTTTTCCCGGAGACCGTGAAAATAATATCTGTAAATTCATCATTATCTAGCAGCATTCCAAAATGTACTCCAACGTCAGACTCTGGGACCTTTATAGAGGGTAAAATTGAACAATTCATCTCAGAAACAACAACACCAACAGTGCAATCTATTTTCAAGCAGTCATCCTTAAGATAATCTGACTGCTCCAGCATAGCCCGCCGGTAAAAACGTTTATAACCCCTGATAACATAAAAAATAATATTACAAAAGCTGAAACGACAAGTAGGGCAGACCAATGGAAAAAATTTCTTACAACTCAAAATGAACAATACAGTGACTAAATGACCTCTAGCTTCATAGCAGCATTTTTTTTATGGAATATTCTACGAAAGAAGCAGCTTTACTAGAAACATCAACTCAAGGTCCTGACAATATAACCCTTCAAGGATCATCAGTATCTGACAAAAACATATTATACACTGGAGCACATTTCTAGACACGTGAGGGAAGGAAAAAAGGATATAAAACCAGCTATCAACGGCTATCCAACAAAAACCAGTGCATCTCATCGCGCTATAAAAAATAATAATACTAAGACAATGATATAATGCTCCAGATGACATAATCTTGATCTCACATGCATAAGCCAATCATCATAGTGAAAGTAACTGAAAAAAGTTATTTCGAGATAAGATGAAAGATAGACGATGCTCAAAACATAAGATACCATAACGCCCTTTTTGTTCTCGTCTTTTCTCCTAATGTCAATGCTACTTCAATTCGAAAGATTTTTCAATTTTACTAATCAACAGACTCTCTCTTGTTCAAGCTAATAGATAGAGACCAAGACTTGAATATGGCCCCCGAGCCACAGTTCTTCCTAGCAAGAGTTTCTTGATTACCTGCAACTATTAATGTACTGTGTTTAACTAAATCCTTTTCAAGGGCATCTTTTATGTTCCCACCATCAGGACGGAAGAGCGATTTCTACTTTACGGGAATGCAACATTGTACATATAATAAATATTACTTCAGTCCACCAACTTTTTAAAGAGAACCAGGGAAGATGCAGTGCAAACATCTAGCAGCAGAAAAATGGGGCTCAATTCGGCTTTTCCAGCAAAATGAAATACAACAACAGCAAGCAATACTTTTTTGTCGGATGGGTTTTTCTTTTGGGGGGGGGGGGGAGGGGAGATTCTTACCACATGCTGCCTCTATACTTGAGCGTATAAGGCCCGCTTTCAAGAGAGCGATCAAAATGGCTATGAACCTTATGCTTGCCATTTTCACTCTGATCAAGAAGAGTAAGCTCAAACAACGCCCTAACATCAGTACCTTCGCTAGCTAACGCGATGAACACCGAGACATAAGTAGAATGATCTTCAGGGTTCTTGCCATCTGGGTAGAAATAGATAGCCCACTGAAAACCGCCCACCGTGAAATTCTCGCTTGCTATGTGTCTGCCGACGCCGATACCTTTAGCTAACGAGTAACCTCGGATTATGAACTTGTGTGAGCCATTAACCGTCTGCGTTGTAGACCGGGAGCTCGAGGGAGACGTCAGGAAAGTGGAGGTTGGGAATCGGGACATTGTTAACGGATTAGGAAGTATAAATGGAAGCGCTTTTCAGGGAAATTGAGGGAATAAAGAGGTAAAGAAAGGGAATAATTTGATTTAGGCAAGCAGAAGGTATTTCGAATCGAAAAAAATTGATGACGATTCAATTGGAAGAAAGAGAGAAGGTTTTGGGTATTTGGGTCTGTCTGTGCGCATGAGAACGATGGGGCCGCCAACGGCTTTTGATCTTTGTAGACTTGTAGTCAATTTCTCTTTGCATTTTGAAGAGCGCCTTCTTATATGGAAAATCTATATTTATTCCGTGGAAAATATTTATCTCTTAAAAAAGATAAAATTTAAAATAAATAAAAAATCTCTTAAACAATAGTAAAATTTGTCGAAAATTCTCCTAGCAATGACGGAAACTGTCGAAATTCCTTCAGGAACAGTAGAAACTGTCGTTATCTTTTAATAATTTCTACAACACTGTATTATGCTCCCATCTATTTCTTTCCAAAGCAAATATGTGATTTTATCGATAATAAAAAATAATTGTGCATGTTTCAAAGAAGAAAAATATATTTTTTATCGGAGCAGTAGATATTCTTACGTTGAATATTTATGTATTATTTCAATCTGTAAAGTCAAATCATGTATTTATAAAAGAATAACTTTGATGTTTTTATTCTTCGTCATCGAAAAATTAAATATATGTTTCAATATAAAATTTTCATTGAAAAGAGGAAGACTTTGTTAAATTTTTTGATAAAATTGTATATTATTTTTTTTAAACAGCTGCAATGAATAATAAATTCGAAAGCCCTTCAAACTACGACGAGCTTAAAACTCCGACAAGATACGATGGGTTCGAAATTCCTAGTACAACGAGTTTGAAATTCCGATAAACTACGAAGATGAAGTCACAACCCTAACATACTACAATAATGAATTTAGAATACCGACAAGTAATTGATACACAGAAGAAATACAAATAGATTCTATAAATTTTAACTACAACTTACACGAAGAGTTATATTTTATTTTTTTTAGTATTGTAAATTGTGTAGACGAATTTGCTATGATGATATTAATAATTCTTTTTATTATACTATTATGGTAAACTGTTTTTTTAGGATATGGATAATACATGTTTTACGACCTAAAATTATCAGATATTTTTTATAACATAGCAAATATTTTATAATCGTGAAGAATTTGTATCATGAGTTAAACAAATAAGTAGAGATCATAAGATGATTTTAATCATCAAAGATTCTAGAAAACGAAATGGTGTAGGGACATGTAGAAGTGGAACATATATTCGATATTAAAGGTGCACGTATTTCAAGTTCTAAAAAAATAATTTTTCCTTTTTTATAATTGGTGTTGAAAATAATAATGGTAGATGATGAGTGGTAATTAGAAACAAGAAACACAATCATAAATTAGCAAAGTATGAACAAGGACATGCTCTTATGAGTAAGTTGGCTAAAAATGAAGTTTAATTTGTTGTTGAATTTATTGCAGCTAACGTAAAGCCACGACAAATCATATCACTTCTTCAAAAATAATTTAATAAAATATAAGTATGAAAGTATATATTTATAATACCATACAGAAACTTAGGTAAGAAGATACGGACGGTCAAACAATGTTATAACATATTATGACTATGTTAGTTGAGAAGCATTATTTTTAGTAGCATCGAAGAGAGCCGGAATCAAATATAATAAGCGAACATCTATTTGTATATCCCATATCTGTTAATATTTTACTTGCATTTCCATTTATTTTATAAATAGATTGCACGTATAGGACGAATAGATATGGAATGTCTTTACTTGAAATTGTTAGATTAACACTAACACAATTGAATTTCAATGTTGCATGTACATACGTGTGATGTGAAAAGGAGAAAAATTATTTACTTGAAAGGTTGAAAACCTTAATGGATCCATCTATACTTCCAACCACCATTATTATCAACCAAAAAATAGCTCTAATTTTAGCTGTGGAACGTGTTTTTCCTACTTCATAACATTTATTATATAGGTTTCATGTTAATAAAAATGTGGAGGAAAAGCGTAAGAAAGTCTCTAGCTGTTCATCATTCGCACATGGTTTTATGTCCCAATGGAAAAATGTGATAAATACCACGGATGAATAAAAACATATGAGGAACTACTCTTGTCATTGGAGAAAGATTATATAAATATGTCTAACCTTAGTTCGTATCTAAAGACGAAGTAGCTATAACCATATAAATAATAAATTATTTATGCTTTCTTCGGTGATGTATTTCATATTCATCATATCACAACAAATAGGTATGAAAGTTACTTTATCTCCTATTGTAGTTGCTTTTAAATATTTCTGGTGATAAAGTAATATACTGATTTTTTTGACTATAAGGTTAAAGGTACTCACAGATATTTGAAAAGATTTCTAAAGACATCAAGAGGCATCTTAAATATCGTATTCAAACAAATGCACACATATCTTGAATTGCAACATGATGAGATTAAAACATCACTTGAGAGATCCCAATTCAATACACTACATTTTGCTACAAATACCCTTAACGCCAATTTGAAAGGTCACATTGTCGTATACGCAATGGTATTGGTCAACAAAGAGTACGAAAGAAGTAATTATGTAGGTACAAATGATCATTTATGTGGATGTTACATATTGCGTACGTATAGGATACCATGTACACATGAGATTAATACATACATTCACAAATATAGCAATCTTCCTCTCTCGGCTGTTCATTTGTTCTAGAAGAAACTCGACATAGATCGGCCAATAAATCCACGTACACTACAAGAACCAATAGACATTGCATCTCATTTACTCCATATTTCCATGGAAGTTGTTATGAGGTAGCCACTAGAAATACAAAAGCAGTTGACTAGAGAGATATTTAATATTGTTGTTCCACAAAGAACTCCTCTATAAGAGCTACCCATACAACAACATAGAAGTCGCCCAAGAAACTCCACCAAAAGGGAACAATCTAGTTGGGAGTACGCAGAACAAAAATTTTCTAGTCATTCGAAATCAACACAAGGTCGTGGCCATAGTCAGGACAATCAACATTAATGTCATCGGGCCATTACAATTTTCATACATGACTCAGATAAATCAACATATAGTTCATTATATTAGTACCTGGTATAATGTATTAGGAGATGGAAACTATTATTTCAGAGCATTAGTGTATATTATACTAGGAGATGGGGAACACTAGATTCAGATTCTTATCAACTTATATCACGAGATATTGGCGAGATGACAGTTGTATGAGAATGTGTTTTTATATGACAGCATTGATCAAGTTCTAAATACTATTGCCCACTGGAAAGGACTAGCACCGATGACACACTAGATGGAAATACCTGATATTGAGCATGTTATTACAACCCATTATTGTGTTTTGTTTGCATATTACTCATTAAATGCTTGCAGCTCATTCCTACCTTTAGTAGCGCAACATGGAATCCAAGTTCATGAAAATGAAGTAACTATATGTTTTTTTGTAAGACATAAGTCATTACAGAGCAGTTGTATATTCGGTGTATTCCATGCCAAAACACAAATTTGCATGAGTCACTGTATTTGCATGTCGAAATGTTGTTGTCACGATATCAAGTTTTGTACTTTATTCAGTTTAAGTATCTCGAAGTTCAACATAATTAAGGTGGATTGAGTTATACTTTAAATGAATACGTATAGAATAAAAACTATCTAGCATTAATTGTAACAAACATATTTTAATCAAAGTATATAACCATACAGTAATACATCAAGGTCATTGCAAGCTCCCATGCCTAGGCCCAGGCCCACACGTATGCCTAGATAGAGTAACTCCTAAATCATGCACAAGATTTTTAATACATGTAACTAGTTGGTGATAATTTGGAGCTAGCTCTCCCCTCTAATATAATGAATGAATAGTTTTACGTGCTTCATTCGGATGCCTTTCGGCTGAAATTTGATGGTCGTCATTCAGATGTTCAGCCAAATATTCTCCCATCATTGTCAATACATACCTATGGGTTCTAGGAACGTACCAATCCATATAGTCATGAGCCACGTCCTATGGGTATTGAGTAAGTTGTTCGAAAATGTCTAGTCTCGATATATATTCATGCCTTATGAACTATTGGCTGAGCATGTATGTGAGAAAAAAACCTTATGCTTCTTGAGGGAAGAACCTTTGTACATGTTCCTAGTGGGCTTGATAGGTTCCTCAGGAATTAATTATATATATTCGAACTATTGTGTGACTCTATCAGGTATATGCAAATGTACTTTCTCTAAATAATGTAGATAACCATGATATAATATTATAGGATAATTCCTATATAGATCAACTACTTCATATGGATCCCAAATGACCTGTCACAAAAAATTTAAACTAAATACAGATATCGCTAACATAATATAGTGAGAATTTGATAATTTGTACATACCTTTGATATAGGCATAAGATCAATATTTGTTCGAAAGTACTCGAACATCTCCAATTTATTATTAAATTTATGTCCACAAAACCACCTCATACAACGAGGATGGTCTAGATCATACCCAAATCTTTCCACTCCAAGAAAGTGTTCATAAATCCAAGTCTATTATAATATTCGTTTGTTAGAATTAGCATTAAATATATTTAAGTATGTAATATATATATGTGGTAAATGTAAAATTAGTATAATAGAGTGACATATCCCAACATTTGAGTAGCGTCAACTCTGGAATTCATCCCAAGTTGTCAATAAAGAAAAGCAAGTGTGGCTGCTCCCCATTCATAACCTTCAACCTGGATTAGATATTGAAGAAAAATTATATATTATGGATTTACTTTATTAACCAACTTATCGACAAACAATTATAAGATTAATACCTGATCGCTTTTTCTTCATCCCCTAACCAGTATAATTCACATACTTCCTGTAGTTATTTAAATGGAAGCACATCATTTCGAGTGACTTCATTCACCTACATTTTCTCCATACCAAACAAGACACCCATTGCACCAATTAACTTCCCGTATGTGTCAGCAATCATCTCCAAATATAATGGATTACTATTAACTCATAGCCCTAATATGCGTTGTACTTCTAAAAGAGTGATTGTTATCTCACCCCATGGCATATGAAAGTTATTGGTGTTTGGTTGCCATCTCTCAATAAATGCTAAAAAGTGGCACATTGGCATATTCAAATATGCAAGTTGGAAGATGTGACAATTCTGTTTGGTGTATCAGAGCAAACATCTTTCATTGATGCTTTCAAGAAAAGTTTTCAGAACCTCCTGTCTATTGTAGATCCTATGGCAACCACGATTCTGGAAAAAAAAATATCAACATATGCAATGACTATATATGATTGGTTATAAATAAAATGTCAATATTTAATAATACATGTGAGAAACATACATTTCCTAACAATGAATCTAAAGCGGTATGACTGTCAAAGTTTGGGATCAAATCAGGGATGATTGGACCTCTAGGACATGGCCCCAGAAAATACCATTCCTCCTTCAACTATATACTGTATTTATCTTCATTATCTTCATCAACATCCCTATCATCATCATCATCACTATCATCATGTTTATAACCGTCATCGTCGTCGTCGTCAGCATCATCATCATCATCATGACATACAACATCATTATCATGCACATATGTTGATAACGATGGTTGATCAGTAATATGGGTTAATGATGTTGGCAAATACAATGATGATCTAGAACCACCAACAGTAGGTGGGTGAACTAAGGATGATGGTACTCCCTTGTCAGACTATGTTAGTGAAGTAAAAAAAAATCTACATATTATGTAGATAATGGAAAACCTCCATATCTAGAACCTCCAAACCACGAACCTTTGCACCCCCAAACTTCCAACCTTGAAACCATCGTACCCTAAATCTCTAAACCTTGAACACCCTACCCCCGAAACCTCCATACCCTAAATCTCCAAAACCCAAACCTTTGTACCCCGAAATGCCAGCATCAGCCACAAATGATGGACGATATGCATAGTCAGCAAATGTTGGAATGGTAGAAGCTACATGACTAGACCTTAGTTATTCAGGAACTTCTACATATTATTATTGTTTCAATGCTTCTTTTGGTTCTTGTTGATTACTTCTTCTTTTTTTATCTCTACTCTATCATCTAGTAAGACTTTTTCCCAGACTTTTTAGATTAGATATCGGAGCACGTTGTTCCACACGCATTCTGTTACGATGTGAAGATGCAGTCATAGGACGATCTTCGGTTTTATCTACTACTTTGTCTTGTCTACAACTCATATGAATTTCATTAACAAAGTTAATCTATTAACCAATCAATATAATTAAAAGCATTCACAAATAACCACCACCACATAATAATATATAACATATTTAATGAAAATATAAACTAATCTAATAAATATCAAATCATACATAAATAATACAATAACGTAATTAATAAAGTATAATAGATTTAAAAATATAACTACAAAATTAGCCCTACGAATGACAGCTAAAAACCATACAATACCGACAATAACAACCAAATACATACTTAATTAAAATAACGTAGCATAATTAATAGAGTTTAAGAGATCATTTAAATATCAATAACAAATTTAACCAAATTAACACTAATTAAAAACTACAATTAACAAACCAAAATTAACAAAATTAAGTATCTCTCCAAAGGACAACCAATATCCCTAGAAACCTAATAGATTTTGACAAATCCATATTTAATTAAAATAACATAGTATAATTAATACAATATAATAGATCTAAAAAATATAATGAACAAATTTAACCGAATTAACCACAATTAAGTTTTCATAATTAATACAAACATAATTAACAAACTATAATTAAAAAAATTGATTATAAATATAATTATTTCAAACATAATTAATATACAATAATTACATTACCTAATTAATACAAACAGAATTAAAAAAAACCCATCTACCTAACCAAAACCATCCTCCACATCACAAACCATAAATCATACAAACATAATAATAATTATTAATTAATACTAACATAATTAATACACACATATTTAACATAACATAATGATTAATAAACAAAATAATCGCAAACCTAAATTTTGCACTAATTAATCACAACACAAAACCCTACTCCTTCGGCAATGCATGTCATTCCCCCCCACATGTGAAACACGCCATTCCTCCCACCCCTCCCCCACAAACGAAAAATATCACCCCCTAAAAACAGGCAAAAAACATTGTTCCCCCCCTCCAAAACCGACGAAACATGTCTTTCCCTCCCCCCCAAAACTGATAAACTATGTCGTTTCTCCAACACCACCAACAATAAAATTAGCCTTTGCTCCCACCCTACACTATAAAAAAAAAATTAACATAAGCAAAAACCACTATTCTTCAAGGAAAAAAAATATTAACATATAGATCTACTGATATTATTTGTGCTAGCTAGAAAAAAAAAACTTACCTTGCGTGAGAGGTGAGATGGGCAAAAGAAGTGAGCTGAACGAGAGAGACGAGAGAGAAGAGAGAGAGAGAGAGAGAGAAAAGAAATGAGGGAGTGTGTGGAGAGATGAACAGGACAGTATAGGGAAACAATTATTTTCTATATTATAAATTTTTATTTTTTGTATAACAAATACATTTTAAGACGTCTCAACATAATGGGCGCAATAACGTTTTTCATGCTGAAGGTGAGAACAATCGGAGTAAAAGAAGATCATTATACTCCCTCGATCTCAAAATATAGAAAATAATCAATTCAAAGAAGTAAAATATTTAGTATGATTAAGATATTCCTATGTAAATATACAATAATGTAATGATTAATTAATGAAGTAAAAAATAAGAAATATAGTAGAAAATATACCATTTAATTTATATAAGTTTTTGTTTTATTACTTATATTTTAAAATATTTTTTTTTAAAAAAGTGGCATATATTATAAAACAGAGAAAACACTGTATTTAAAAAAAAATTAATAATAGACAGAGTATTATGATACACAAATTCTTTTAGAGACTTGATGGTTTATGCATAGATATTTGTATATTAGATGTCTATGGTTCAAATTTATATGATTCATATGCATAATAATAATAATAATAATTTAATATTACTATAACAATACTAATAAATTGGGTTGTGATTCTTAGAACAAGTTAATTTATGTATAAAATATTTTTTGACCTTGATGGTTCCTGTTTTACCCTTGTTTATGCTTCTGTTTCTCATCCTCCGTGTGTCAAAATTTAGGGTAAAGATTCAAGGGCCATATTTATTATTACTCCGATTAACAAAAAAATCTAGCATTGATGTTGATATTTTTCCACGTCCTAATGTTGATATCTGTTACGATTTTATGGTGATAATTAATTTTTCATTTGGTATCCCTATTTTTTAAGTGTAAAATATGATTAGGATCCAAATTATTATTATTATTATTATTATTATTTATTTTTCCACAATACAATATGATCAGGGTCTAAATTAAAAACAAATAAATCTACATTAGAATTACTAGAGATGAACAATGGCTATTTTTCCAAAGAATAGACGTAGATTCGACAACATCGTCGGAGGCTTTTAAAACCATGTTGTACCAAACTGCATGACCTGAAGTCCACCGCAACCACTTCCATATATTTGATTCAATTCTTATGTGTTATCATCAAGATTGACTCACTTACAATGAGGTATAAATGATGTATAAAATGATTGTTAGGTGTTATTAATCTTCTGGTAAATTGAATTTGTAGGAGGAGAAGGAGGAGGGGGCTAGAGCTGCGCCAAGAGAGAAGGGTTTGAATAGTCAAGAGTACCGGTAATGATAAAAATAATTCGTGTAGACATTATTATTGATGTGGCAAATAAAGGACGTGTAATAAACACCAACCTACCCAAATATTTATTTTCATTATTTATTACATTTTTTATTTTTTATTTTTGATAACTTAAGAACAAAAAGAATATTAACCCAAACTAAAATAGTCACCAATCCGAAGAAAAATAAAATACCAACCAAACTAAAATAAGCACTAATGAAAATAAGAAGATAAAAAAAAACTCAAATTAAAATGAGCACCAATCGAAAGAAAAATTACGGACCTGAATAAGAAAAAACATCCACCTGAACTAAAATGACCACTAATTAAAATAAGGAAAACCATCAACCAAACTAAAATATTATATATACTCACAACTTTCGTGGAATTTAAACTCATGACCTCTATTATTAGTTTCATACGCTAAGATGTGCAACCACTTTCATTTACTTAGTTATGCTTCTATACAATATTTGTTATAACCCATAAATTTAGAGTTATAATGTGTGAAAATTCATGCGATTGATGATTATTTGGTAATGTTTGATCTTTAGAAGTTTATTTTGAACTTGATGCCATAGGATTTAGGAAAAGTTAGGGATGTAAACGGAGAGGATTTTATCCGATAGATACTTAAACGGATATGGAGGATGGAAAAAAATACCTGTCGGGTTCGGGTACGGATGCAGGTATGGGATATCCATACTCGTATCTATATTCGTACCCGTTTACCCGATATATAATTATCCTTTTACCCTTAATGTTAAAATAAATATAGTATAAATTAAGGTTAAAATTGTCATTTGGCTTAACTATAAATGGGTTTATCCGCCAGGTAAAGGATTTATCCATTGGACAATACCCATTAACGGGTAAATGGATAATCCGTAGGGTAATGGATATCCAACGGATACGGATATGGATGTGTTAGCGGATACCCGTTCAAGTATGGATTTTCTTATCGGGTACGAATACGGGTATGGGTATACCCGTCCCAAACCCGCCCCGTTTACATCCCTAGAAAAAGTTTGAGAAGGGGGTGGAAATGGTTTGCCTGGCTCATTGATTGACTGATATTCATGGTCGATCGATATACATTATATTTTCTTAATGTTTCAACTGATGAATAATCGGTCGATTGATGTATCCCAGCTATCAGCTAATTATCATAATGAACTAATATCAGTTATGTTTTTTAAATCAAAAAACTTGCCAAACAATTAGGTACTACATTTTTATATTGCGATCCACTTATAAGGTATTTTCATAAGTTTTTCTAAGTCTTAATGCATAACTTTACCTAATCAAAACCAAATCTAGGGTTGGATTCCCAAAATGGTGCTTGATGACCTCACCTTCCTTGTCTTCTCCTCTTCACTCTCCTAGCTGGCTAGAATGGACAATTCGGCCTTAAAAAATCTTAGTAAGGTTTGATGTTATTCCCTAATGCCTTTTAACTCTTTCCTCTCAATTCAATGTCCAAGCTTAGACTTGGGCTTCAAAAAAGACCTTGTAACCACAATTTAATGATAAATATGCTCAACCCTAATTAATCCCTCACTTCTCTAAAGTTCCAAACCTACTAAAGTGTGGGAGAGAGGGAAATTTGTGCGTATCGAAACCTCTAAATCTCATTTTTTTAAACCCTAACACATTCTTCTCCTTTGCATCTATTTCCTCCTCTAAGTGTTGAAAGTTACTCTCCAACACCCTTTGTAATTCCTTGAATTTTAGTTAACCCTAATTTTGAGTAAGTAATATCTTAACTTAGTCCTTATCTTGAGAAATTGATATTTTTACCTTATCTTAATTCCTTAATCCTAAAATTCAAATGCAATCCTAATATTTATTTTGAGTCATTAATATTTTAACCTAAACCTAACCTGAGATGATTTCTATATTAATCTTACCCAAATCCTCTAATATAAATTTTAATCTAATATTAATTCTAATTCTAACCCTAAACCTATTTTCTTTTTCTCCCTTTTCCTTTTTCTCCTCCTCCTTTTTCTTTTCCCTTTTCTTTTTTTCTTTTTCCCGACTTCCTTCTTCTTCTTCTTCTTCTTCTTGCTTTCCCTACATGATTCTATCCTCTCCCAACCAAATCTCCCTACCTAGATTCCACCCCTAAACCTACCCATCCTACATTCATCACCACCACCATCAATTCCCTTAACTCAAGGGATGTGTCCCTTAGACTTTTGGCCAATTATCTCCCTCGATTATGCTTCAACAACTGCCTTTACCTCACCGATATCGCCCCCCTATTCGCACAACATCTCTATATATACCCCCTCCAATCTCTCTTCTCACTTCATCTAATTTTCTCACCTTACTCCCTCCCTCCCTACATTTCCATTGAGCACCACAAGTCCCAAACACCCTCCTTTTCTCTTTCCTTCTTGCACTATTCGTCTACGCCATACATCATACATCACTCGCCACCACCAAGCACCACCATTTTATCTAGTAACCAACCACCACAAACATTCCATCAACCCCTCCTCATTTGCATCACAAAACCAGACCAAAAAACCCACCACCTCCTGTTGCACAACCTCTAAATGCCCAGCTTTCATGCCACTCCAACCTACCGCCTTCACCTTTCCCAATTACACCCCCATTAGCAACAACAATGATTGTCATTGCCCCATCCTTAGTTGAGGCAAGTGTTGTAATTTCAACCTCCTTGGTCATGGTAGGTGCTACCATTACTCTCCTTAGGCTATAAAAAAAAAATTTGTTGCACCTTCAAGCCTTGTGTGCCTTAATCGATTTAGTTTTGCTCCATTTTTCACCACATTAGCAATTATAAAACTCAAAGAGAGAAAATACAAGAGGATGTATGATTTTGAAAATAACCAAAATTAAAGATATCAAAAAGTACTTTGGATAGTCCTAAGCTCTCAACCCCAACGAATAGCTTGCGATTGAAATTGTAAGATAACCTGCAAAAAACCAATACCCATTGAATAAGTAGCGGCCTACGAAAGAAACCCTTTTAGCACAACAGTACTGAGCATCTATTAGCATGGAACACATATAAGACATTACAACCATACATGCCATAAAACATGTAAGTATACATGCGTTAATTGGAATACAATAATCATTCATATAACTAAATACTACCAAGGACATATGCTGCTCATACTCGTATATTTGGAACAAATAGAAACTTACTAATCGAACATCCAAGGGACACTCTTTGAAGTATAATTAGGACTAACACCAATCCAAGACATGACAATAAAAACGATCACATCTCTCATTATCAACCCAACAAATCCCATAACATCATAGGTAGGCTCATAGGCACTAATCTAATAAAATTCACAACATCACCGGTAGGCAAAAAAACTTTTATTGACTCATAGGTAGGCACAAAGACTGCTACCGAAACACAAGTAGGCATAGAGGATGCTATCAAACCACAGGTAGGTATAAATGCTATTACTGAACTACAGATAGGAACAAAGACTATTACCAAATCAGTAGTAGGCACAAAGGCTGCTACTAAAAAAATCCAATAATCATTTTTATTTTTATATACTCGAGGAGAGATCATATCAATCTAGAGATACTAAGATACTCTATTCATACTGGCGCCTAAAGTAACACAGTATCATACCGACTATCAATCCAATGATACAAAGGTACCATAGTCACATTAGTACATGAAGGTAACATAGTTCCTACCAACAATGGCACCTGATCAATAAGTATTCATACCTTATATAAGTCCGTAGAACTAAATAGAGTAAGATATAGGATCTAGTTGGGGCATTAAGGCACATCATCAAAATTTATAATCAACCATGGGCTAAATCATGTCTTTAAGGTAGTGACCCCTAAAGAGCAATAATTTTTTATCCGGAGTCTTTCACTTTAAGTATTAGTATTTTATTAAGGTGACCAAGAAAGCACACATTAATCACATAGATCCAATTTCACACTTAACCATTTTACTCATTTTCATTTATTCAAGATAACCATAAACACGATCATTACTAAGGTCAACTATATATATATATAGACATACACAGAGAGAGAGAGAGGTCAATATAGGCTTAATTATTCACATTTGAGCACATTATGTCAAAAATAACCAAAATGCCTCTGAGGCCAAAATTACCTAATTATCATCCTTTTAAATACTAAATACATTTTATTTATTAACTTTTCATGAAAAGGCAAAAACTTAATAATTAATTATTTATCATGCAATTAAAGTATCATATACACCAAATGACCATTTTACCCTTAATCATAATTCTACACATAAAACCGTAGCATGTACTTTTATTTCATACAAAATCACATATCTCATGCTCAACGATATACATAATATAAATTAGGCATGCTTGTTAAGATAAATATCATATGACACATAAAATGACTAAATTGTACAACAATAACAATTATACCATAATTATGCCTAAGAATGCTCAACTAATCTTTTTACAATATATATATATATATTATTCCCATCATCTAAACCTTTTTAGCATACTTTCATACACATGAAGTATTACGTAAGATAACATACTCATTTTTTTTTCAATTATCATGCTAATAATAATAAGCATATAATTATAATGTAACAAATCATGTTTAACATATTTCATACATAAATATTCTAATATGCTATCATGCAATATCTATTATTTTATTAGTAGAGTATAAAATTTACATATTTTCCAGCAAATCACAAACTATCGGTATCCTACTAAAATTATAAGGCTCTACTAATCAAACTTTTGTTCTTAAAAATAATGCCTTAATTACTATATTAATTATTAACAAATAAAATAATAATTATAATATTAAAATATTTATTACACAAAATTACTAAAATATCCTTACTTATTAATAAGTGGTACTAAAAATTATTTGTAAAAGAAACTTCCTCGCTCTAGGCTAGCTGGCTTGGTTGTAGATAAAGTGGTTAGGCGATGGTGGGTTGGAGTCATAGAGGGAATTAGTGCAGGAAGGGTTGCGGTTGCGGTTGAGGTAGATAGCGGTGGTGTTGGGCTCAACGAGGTTAAGTAGGAATGAGGGAAATGGAGGTATTGGATGCGAGGTGGTGAGGTGTAGTCTGGGAGGTGTTAAGGTCAAGGGATCTAAAGTAAGGGGTAGATCAATAGTAGTTTTTGTCGTTACCCAAGGGGAGGTAGCGGGTAAAAATGCCAAAGGGGATAGTTGGCTTTGGTGATCCTTACCAAAGGTGGTTGGAGGGTTATGGCAGCACGTGTAGAAATAATAATAGAGCAATGATAAGCAGAGGAGAAGGGAGAAGGAGGAGGAGGAGGAGGAGGAGAAGGGCGAGTGATGGGCTGCAAGGAGGTGGTGTGCTTGCTTGTGTGGTGCAGGAACGGATGGAATGGTGGTGAAAACGTGTGTGCTACTGAGATAGGTTGGTGATGGTGATGGTTCAAATGGAAGTGAACCAAATAGAGCCAAGAGAGAGGGAGCCAGGGAAGGACGACACAGGAGGTTGGTGAGGAAGTGAACATGCAAATGCATATATTCATGCAAATGGTTGTGATGGAGGTTTCTGTGAAACCAAACAAACCCGAGGAGAATACAGGTATGGAGGTCGATTTGGTTGAGTAGATGCAAAGGGGTTTGAGGTTTGTTTGGTTGAGGAAGAAGGTTGGGGCAAGTAGTTTTGATGATAAAAACACACGAATGAAGGGAAGGGAATTATATATATGTATATGCAAAGAGGGTTAGATGATCGGTGATGAAGTAATTGAGATTGGGTAGTGGGTTCTACAGAGAGATAAGGTGAGGGTGAGGGTTTGTAGCGTAGTGGATTCGATGAAGAGGGGTATGGGCAATTGAGTGAGATAAAGAGGGAGAGGAGGTTGGCAGGTAGTGTAGAGATCTATTTATTTAGTTTTAGGTTTAGTTTGGATAGGTTAGGCAATTGGGTAGAAAAAATATATTGAAAAAAGTAATTGGGTTTAGGATAGGTTTAACAAGAAGGAAAGAGGTGAAATAATCATGGAAAAATATTTAATAAATGATTTGAGTTATGGATTAAGAGTTAATAAAATAATTAATACAAGGTTTGCAGGTTAGTTTTGAATAAAAGGTTAAACACCCAAAAGCAAATGTCAAAAATTTTTGGGGTGTTACAGTAATAATGTGGTATCATATGATAGAAATTGAGTAAGATGAGAAATCATGTGCTTATATGATATTGTCACAATAAATCTTATATTGTGAACCCTAAATGAAATAGTGTAATATATGGTATTGTAATGTGGGTTTGATAAAGTATGGTAATTAGAAAATGAGTATGGATAAGATGTATAAGACGTATGGTGGTGTAATAAATTAAGGATCAAAAAATAATGATATCAGACTTATAAGGTTTTGTGGAAAATATGGACGTTGTGGCATCCTTAAGGGTATTTTGGTCAATATGTATTAAGTATAAAAAATTTGGTATTTTAATGTTTTAATTGTTTTAAAATATGTTAAATATATTATGTGGAATATTTGGAATAATTATGAATTGGTTAAGTCCTGTAAAATGAAAAAATGGCTTAAATTGAGAATATTAACCCTAGAGGCGGGTCATTATCACATATGTAAAACATTAGAGTTGGACCTTGATTTTCATATATGTTGTTAATATTAAAATTTTAGGAAAGTATATTAAATTTGGTTATTATATGAATCTTATTAAAAAATGTATGCTCACCTTATGAAACTACGAGATTGTAGAAGCGAGGTCATCATCGCATGTGTAAAAAGTTAAAGATAGATTCTAATTATATGTTGCTAATTTTTTATATGTTGTTAATATTAGTATTCTATTGATGTTTATTTAATTTTATGACTATATGAGTTATATGGAAAAAGTTATGATTACATTATGAAATTAGGTTTTTGCAAGGAATTATGAATAGTAATCCTAAAGTTAAGCTATTATTGCATGTGTAACACCTTAGGGTTGGAACATGACTTTTTGAAATGTTGTTAATGTCAATATTTTAAGATGATTAAAAATTATGGTGATAAAATGAGTAATAGAGAAGAAGTTATACTTAACTTGTGGAATTAGGATTTCTTAGAAAAAATATGGTCTTGTCCTTAGGGAAAATATCGACATTCTCAAGGTTCTAATGTTTATTTTAAGATGATTCATGTGCCTTGAATGTCTATACTTGTGTTGTAGGATGATCTCAAGATAAATGACTATGAATAAGGTATTAATTATTTAAAGCAAAAGAACATATAAGTTAGGACCTGTTGTACATGTCTGTTCCACCGAACAAATATAGCGGTCATAAGCTTTATGCCCTACGATTGTATATTATTGATACCGTTCCATTGGTAGAGAATATTAACCAAGAGTTTTATTCCCTGAGGTTATATGTCATTGATATCATTCCATCAATTGAGAATAATGGGTCCCTGAACTCAATTTAAAATAAGTCATTGGAATCATCATAATCAGTAATAAGATACTAATTACTTAGAGTAAAAGATTACTATAATACCCCCAAATTGAGTAAAGTATTATAAGAATCGATTTGGCTACTTATATTAACATGGTAATACCATCCTTTTGGTGATTTTGTCCTAAGAAATCCACAGTTAAATGTGCTTGTCGTAGAATAATTTTTAGGATGGGTCACCCTCTAAGAAAGTTTTAGAAATTTTCTAAAAATATTTAGGAAGCTTGTGAGTGAGGGTAAAGTAAAATAAAAGGACTCGTGTTGATCTGTGGGGCCAGCCAATTAATCCAAAAGTGCTCCAGGGTAGCCCTTGTGTGGTCATATAAACTTGGGATATTATAAATGGCATTAAAGTGAAACCATAATCACAATTTGAACTTAGATGAGTCAGTCAGTCACCTAGTACAACAATTCTAGGGATAAATTGTAATGAGATAGTTAGTGGTTGAGGCACAACAAAGACTTTGCGTTCTTTGAGCGGGGGTGAATGTAATACCCCCCAAATTCAGTAGTGTTATAAAGATTGATCTAGCTACTTATATCAACATGGTATATCATCATTTTGGCGATTATGTCCTAAGAAATCCATAGTGAAGTGTTCTTACTGTGGAATAATTTTTAAGTAAAGTGACCCTCTTAGAAAGTTTTAGAATTTTTTTAAAAATATCTCTGGAAGCTTATGAGTGAGGACAAATCGGGTTGAAATGACTCATGTTGATCTGTGGAGCCAGCCAATCAATCTAAAAAAACTTCAAGGTACCTCCTATATGGTCGTATCGACTCAAGGTGTTACAATTACATGAATCAAGATCGATTATATTTGCCCATTCAAGTGAACTAGAATAGTGTAGGTCTCTAAGCTCAACATAAATAAGATTACGATCCTTGATTATGCCATTATCATTGTGAAACCTGAAATCAATAAAAAAATTGGTATTAACATATGTTAATATATATGTTTGTTTATCCCTTGTTGTAACCTTATGGCTTGTATGACCTTATTGTGATTGTAATGTTATGTTATTCAATAAGTAGAATACTAATCATCATTATCATGGGTGATGCTCATTCCCACTAGCAAATCCACCTTGTTTTATAGATGATTATTGGTTACTATTTTTAATGTGCTTGCTTCGGTGAGTGCATAATTGAATTAGTTTATGGTATAGCTATCCGGATATCTCTCTCACCTCTATGGACTCTTAGTCCTCTATTTTCATTCTAATTGTTCCCTTCTATCTATTTCATATCTATCATGGTGGAATCAAGTGCTTCTCGCATCTGATTCTTAGGTACAAGATTACTTTTTCCTTATACCCAATATAAACTAGGTATAGGGAATGACTTTTCTATGTTGGGTGCAGTATGACAACCATACATTTTGTGCATTAGCTATCTCAATTACCTCTTTAAAATGAAATTTTTAAATCCTAAAAATGGGAATGTTACACCCTTTCCCTCTACTGAGCTATTTGTCCTTTATACTTCCCCTTTTCTTTTTCTCTTTCCTTTCCTAATCCCTTCTCTAACTCTATTTTGTTGTGCTCCTAAACAAGATAGGGTTAGATTTGGAAAAAGGTTAACACTTTGCACTTTCTTTTGGTTTTTTGATTTGAGAGACAGGTGATGGGTTTCTATGGTCATTTAACCTTTTATCCCTATTTCCGATTCTTGAATTTAAGAAGGTTTTTTTGACTTTTGATGTTCTTCTAAACGTATTTAATTGGTGGAAATCATTGGACTTCCTAGTTAAATGAAGGTTTTTCTCTTTCTTGCTTGTGTATTCTGCTAGCACCCAAGCTAAGTCATCATTTTCTTATTTTGTGTGGTGAACAAGCATGTTGTGTTATAGGGAATGGTTAATTCTAGGTTATGTGAAAGCATATGTGTTAATGGTCTTGTGGTTGTATGGAATGACCTATTTTCTTTGGTTATTGTGCCTAGATGACTCCAAAGGTAGATAATAGAGGACCTACGAGCATGCGCCTACATGTAGGGGAACCCTTATTAGTTCTAGTACCTCTCCTACTTTGTTTTACATCTACAAGCATATATAGGAGGTATTAACACTTAAGGGTTAAGATACCTAACTATGCAATGAGTTTGCCGCTACCTTGGTTTATGATCGAGAGTAGCAGGCATTTATGTTGCTTTCATATGGTAACTCTTTAACTATTATTTAGGCAGTTATCATGGTTGAGTTTCATGATGGAAAACTAAGTGATTGCTCAAGATTCTTACATAGATGTAAACTATGCAATCACCACTTTGATTAGACAATAATCGAAATGAGTTCCGGAGGTGTGTTAAATGGCCTAGTATTATGTATATCCTTGATATGGTCATACTAAGGTCATGTGGTGATGCCTCATGTGCCCTCATAGGTATTTAAGAGCTAATGTATGACCTAAATTATGAGTGATTACATAATTCTACTCATTGCTCAAAAACTAAATGGATATATAACATTGTAATTAGAATATCATGAATAATTCAATGGAATCAACCTTAGAGCTTCCCTAAGTGGTTTGCATCCTTGCCATGTTACTTCACATTTTCCTATATTGTCATCCATGAAGCTTTGTGGTAATCATGATGAATTGTGAATTCCTACACTTGGTGTGAAGAATGGTCTTCCATAAATCAATGTTTATTATTGAGCATCATATCACCTACCTTCTTATGAATGTATAGGACACTATGTTGAGAATATAATCTTAGTAAAGCTTGTGAATTGGTGTACTATTGTATAAGCATGTTAACCTGTGCTCCAATGATTTGTATGTCAATTATAACCATGCGCACATCTTGAACTTTCATGGAAAGGTAAATTAGATTACTTAGTACGTAGCATACTAATATACTCGTTTAATTGATCACCTACTAATTCCACGAGGAGACAACATTTTGCATATTAGCTAGGTGGCTTGTAGCTATCTCATTTACTTGTTGGGCATGGGCCATGCAAGTGAAGATGTTCTGGTGGATTTGTCTTTTGTTAGTCCTTATGAGACCTAGAACTTTTTTGTATTATCTTATTTAGTGTAATACCCGAAAAACTTACTTAACCTAATTCTACATCATTAGCCCTAATTTGACTCTAATATCAAGAAATCTTATTGTTAGTCTTAACCCAATTTCTTAATCCCAAAACTTTAACCGAAAATCAAAACATTAATTCAGATAAACCGAATATTCATAAACCAAAACCGAAATTTGCTAAAATTTCTACTAATCTAAATTGTTTAGCTAATCTCAAAATTTCTAATCTAATCCTATTTCCCTAACATTTCTCTAGAAGCAATTGAAAGCCTTTGAATAATGAGATAAAGATTGAGGGCAACTAACCCAAGAACATGGTAATTCCATCATTATTCTACTAACGAGAATATTTTTTTCCTCAAATGATGTGGGTTAGACATAGACCTGACAGACTGCGGAACATTAAAACAAATTGTTGATGCTTTTTGAAATTTTATTATCCTGGTTGGATTAATAGCAAGGTCTGGGTCGAACTTGACCTCCCTAAAATATTTGAAGGTTACCCTGGGGGGCTTGAAAGAAAGTACGGGTCGAGCTCCTTAAATTTAAGTAATAATAACTTGGAAGATGAATATATGAATATGATTGATGATTTCAAGTAAGCTTCTATAAAGTCACTTGCATTACATCCATCTGAAGGCTATACATGCAATTTGACATATGCAGCTTTCTCGTACATAAAAGCAGGACAAGAATTTCTAAAAGCCATGAACACAGCACGGAAAACTACAACCGAAGAGAACATTTCCTGATGTCGCATCTACAACTACTGCCTAATCTAGTTTAGTACCTTCACAGCTCTAGAAACTAACCACTCCAGTATATCACCAATTGAATAATCCGGGCCTATTGCGACTCTCTGCAGCAGTCTCTTCTTCAGTGGAAGCTGACCCACTACCATTTGTTTCATCTGAGCTTTCCTCAGGAAGGATTTGTATTCTGTCAGCATTTTCAATGACCCACTCAGCAAATTTCGGCGAAGCAGTCAATTCCGCCATAGCCTGTCGTGTCGATTCCTGTTTAGATTTCTCCCATTCCCTCCTCAAAATTCGCCTCCGATTGGGTATCTTGTGGAAGGTCGAATAATAAGCTGGAGACCCTGTCCCTTTATTATTCATATAAGGTGAGGTTGAACCTGTTGCAGCCATGAGGAGAAAACGCGAATGAGAAAACGCAGACGAATTCCTATTCTGCTACATGTGTATGTGAAATTCCTCGGACGAGCACCCTCCAAATTGAAGGTATTGCCGCCGAGCCCTCCCAAGTACTCTGAACGTTCAGTAAATTATGATGACAGAACACCCAAAACTTACCCTAGAAAATGCAACCCGTTCAAATTCTTAACGACAGAACTATCAACGATGATATATTTACTTGTCTAGGGTATAGGCTGTAATCTTCCAGCAAGTATGAGCTAACAACGTCAACACGCTCATGAACCACAAAGAACTAAACCTACTCAGATTCACAAGAGAAGACACTATGACCAAGTCGAGCACAGTTTATGCATGTATAAGCTTCTAATGACCCGGAAAAACCCAAAATTTGGAAATGTATGAGCCAAGAAAAATATTCTGGTACTTCCCAGCAGAATATAGATCGACTGCTGTTCTACATAACTCAAGAGATTAACTAATTTCAATCAAATGCAAATTGAAAATATGTAAGAAAAATTGACAAGATCTTTCACCTTTGTCCCGGGAGTCGGACCAAGTCAATGCACTACGAGGACTGTTCCACTTTCCTCGAGGAACAATCTTAGCAGATGGGCTATGAAATTCAGCACGCGTGTGCTTTGGGGTAGCTGGTCCAACCTTTCTCAAACGAGGTCTACAGCCCCTGAAATATATTGACACTTTAATTAGACGGGAACTATGCATTTACAAGAGAAATAGCCTCAATATGGTGGAAACAGAATGTAAAACAGAAACAGCAGATCTACACAAAAAGGTAGCTTCCCAGTAAGGCAGTAACTCACCCAGTAGACGCTGAATTTTTATTTAAAAAAAAATCCATCTACATAACAATGTGTTAAATCTGTAACTTAAAAGAAAAAGAAACACGGCAGAGAGGAAGATGAATCACTATTTTAGATTTTAAAAAAATAACGCTTTAGAATAGAAGATTAACCAGGGTTTTGAGATCCTGGCACAATTTCTACTGAAATTCCGTACCTCCTAAGCCCTCTCACGGGCCATGCCCTATAGACAGCAAAAAACCCCTGAAATACCTAACAGAATCTCCACTCTCACTCCAATGACTTTACAAATCCTCTTCCTAACCGAGGGGCTGGGCACACAACAGAATATGTCGACTCAATAAAACCCATGCTTACACCTCTGAACTCTTAGCCCTAGGTTCTCACACAAAACCACACCCAAATTCTTGTTAACTCAACCCTGAATTAGAAGTACAATCTAAGGTTGTATATATAGGCCAAGCTACTACCAAACCCTTATGAAAAAAAATATCAATAATATCAAACCTTACGAAATCATAATAATGTCAACCAAATAAAATCATAATAAGATAAACTAATGTTCTATATAGCAATCTTTGATCTTCTAAACCTACTAGACCAAACAATATAATCGTGTTTGCAGTCGCAATCGCTGTGACGCGTTAACGGAGCATTGTAAATGATAAATTATATGTCACGGTCGTCGCGGTGTGAATTTTTATTTTTATTTTAATATATACACTAATTATTATTTATTGATCATTTGAATATAAATATTCAATAAACTAGTGTTTATATTATATTAGAAGTATTTGAGTAAGTCATTATATGTTAAATTATCCTAACAACCCTAAATATATCTTGAAATAAAAAAACATGTTATTTAATAGGACATGTAAAGGAAACAAATAATAATACTTTGTTGTTGTTCAATAGTAACTTGGTTCAAGATATATATAGTAAATGAATAAGAAAAAATTATCATGCATGTTTTTTTTAATAGATTTATAAATTTTCAATAAATTCCTGATTTATCATCAATTTATCGCTGATATTTTTTGATTTATTGGTCAATAAATGTGAAATTTTAAAATCGTAGTGTACCAGTAATTTTGTGTTGTGGCTGATCCAAAAACTACTAAATAGAGGTTGCTACGCTATAGCGGAACCGCTATTTAGTTGTATATACGGGACCCATAGAAGGAAGCATATTCATATGGGCCCAAACCTCCTTTTGTATAATTTGGCTCATGCTACGAGCCCTACGATGAGAGGCACGTAGACAACGTCATTCCCCATGCTAGAGTAAAGTTCAACCTTGAAATTCAAACCAACAGAGAACAATGACCCATATTTATCTTCATCCTCTGAATACTCATGGGTCCAAAACAACATGATCAAGCTTCTCATGAGATTTTATTTGTACTGCAATCTTTAGGCACCTAGACCAAACCAAACAAACATAGGCAAACGCCTTAAGTTCCAGGCAAGTTCCTATGGAGATGACCAGTTTGATCACAATTGACGCATTTAATCTTATAAATGATTGCCTTGGAAAAGAATTAGTCGGACTAGTTGGCCTAGTATAAGTCCTTCCCAAAGACAGCTATCAAAAACGCATCTTCTCTTCTGCATTTCAAGCAAAAGAGGCAGCATGATCAACAGAGCAGAAACTATGACCCTTGAGCTCATATTGGATGTCTGTGAAGACCGCCAATATATTAGATGACCTATTGGTTAGAATTTTCTTCAAAAGCACATCTTGTAGCTAGCTTTTGAACCTCTCCACCATAGCTATCAACATCAAGAGTGTCCATTGATAACTTACAAAATCAAGACAATACATCCTGCTCGTAAGCGACAGGTGTGAACTTGCCAACCATCAATTGACATAGCTGACCCAACTCAACCATGAAATCTAGCAAATGAAAACAGGAATGGTTGTTCAGATTACTCCACCACATGCTAGCATAGCTCTTAAAACAAGTAGCAGCCATTGGGACCTCCTCCTCATCCTGAACCATTTGATAAGCAAATAAATTTTCAACCATGTTGAACTACACGAACAACTTCTGTGGTCATCCTCCCCAACAAAATCAGGAAGGCTAATCTTAACATCATAGCTAGAAGGTTGTATCTAACAAATAGGCTGAATTGGAGCGCTCTGAAAATGGACAGTTGCAGCTGTGATTGCTGGAATAATAGGATCGGGCTCCATAGGACCCTTTTGCTTCGCTTGACCCCAAATATAATCAGCTAGCTCTTCAAGCTCATCTCATTGTGCTGTAAAATTGAGTATCATAAGCCCCTTCAATTGCATCAACCCTAGCATTGGTCACATCCTAAACTTCAACTAACTTTTCAAACTTTAGTCGTAAAGCATCAAATCTTTGTTTTTGGCCATGTTAAAATAAAGGAAAATAGAAAAATTAAAACTAAAAACATTATTTTAAATTGTTGACTCTCTTTTCAACTCAAAACCTTTTTTTTTAAAAAAAAATTATTTTACCAAAATCATAGAACTCTTTCAATTCTGTTGACTTAAAAGCAATGTTGTTAGAATCAATATTCTATCTAGAATTGATAAGAGTTATCAGAATTTAATCGTATAATTGGTTTGTAAGATCGTACAAATATAAATATAAATATAAAATTATGACTCTCATATTGAATATGCATACAAGTAAAGCTAAAAACACCACAAAAGAAAATAAAAATAAAAAGGATAATTATAAATTAAAGAAAAATTAGTAAACAAATAACATATCATATTTAATATATTTTCGTCATTCTCAATATTGAGTTTCAACTTTTCACAAGTATTTTTTTTTCCAACAATCGACTTTGCTAACATCTTGCTCGTGCTTTCTTTGCATTTGTCGATGCTCAATATATAGTATGTACAAAACAACAAAATTGAAGTTTAGAATTAAGGAAAAATATAGTGGAAATAAGAGGAAATATATATTTTTTGGTAAACAAATAAAAAATTATAGCAAATATGTAGAAATTTACATTTCTACCTAGGATCGTAAGATTCTACCGAACTTACCCAAGGATCTTAAGATTCTACCGATCCTACCTAAGATCGTAAAATTCTACATGATCCTAATATTTTAATATTCTACCTAAAATTGTGGATTATTTAGTGAGTTTTGGATCATTGAATCATAGAATCCAAATCAAAAGTTTAATATCTATGCTTAAATGTTAAAACAACTAGACTAGACTTGTGATTAGAAACCTTAACATGTGAGCTGAAGTGGCAATGATGAACGTTGTTGAAGACATACAGAAGGCAGTGGCAGAGTACAACAGCGGCAAGCACTAGTGGGGTCAAATAGTGGAAAGAAGGGTCGCAAGAGGATCTAACTCTAGCTTGCAACCTTGGTTCTCTTCCGTTGGTGGCGTGGCTTTGAGCGATGACCGGGAACCAAAGTCGCTAGCCTTAAATTCACAATGACGTGTGTAGTGGTGGTGGTCAACAATGGAAGGCAAGGCGATGTCGATCTGGCATACAAATTGCGTGAAGCACGCGATGTTGCAACACAACAAGAACTGCACAAGGCCAACCAATGGTGGTGGCAGCTCACTTTTAGGTAAGGCATCGATGGTTGGCATTTGAGGAATGGGGTAGATTAAGGTTCCAACGAGGATGGAGGAGGCTAGGGCTACGGTTTGTTGGTGGGAAGTGTGGCTAGTGACTATTTTTGAATGAAGCTTTAGGTTTTAATGTAGGGATTTTCATTTTTTTTAAACACCATCAATAAAAATTATCAATTTGCCACCGTATCAATTCAGCTCTAATATCAAACTAAAGTAGGCAAAACTCTTAGCATCGGTTTTTCACACAAAGGTGCACTCAAATTCTTATTAACTCAATTTTGGATTAAAAGTACAACCTAAAAGCGTATATATAGGTCAAGTGATTACCAAATCCTTATGAAACAAAAACTAAATAATATCAAATCATATAAAATCATAACAATATCAACCAGATAAAATCATGATATGATAAACTAATATTCTAGAACACCAAATCCTATAGAACCTATGGAAGGAGGCATATGCATGTAGCTCCAAACCTCCTTTCTTATAATCTGGGCTCATACTATGAGACCTACAATGAGGAGGCATGTAGACTACATCATTACCCTAACCCTCTATGCCTTTGCTTGATAATAGACTTATCACCATGAAGGCAAATATTTGAGTACATCAGTGTTTGAAAAAGCCTAAGGCAAACTTAGGCGATAGGAGTCCTAGAGCCTAGGCCCTAGGCGCAAGGCGAAAGTGCGTGCCTAGGCAATGTGAGGTGCCAAAATTACTCAAAGCTAAAAAAATGATTAAATGACTAAGTTTTCAAAAAAAATGTATACCATAATAAGAAAATACTTTAAAAAAATAACAACCTATGAGTTTAATACTATCAATACTAGCAGATAGTGTGAACTGTCGGCCACTTCTTCTTACTGTCTCTAGTTCTTAGCTCTCTACAGTCTGTCTCTTTATCTTAACTCTATTTCTTTTTTTTATATGAGTTTAATACTACCTATGTGTTTAAAAAATGAATTTTACTCTCTTTTTTATATATCCCTGATGACCTTGACTCTGCTTGTAGGCTTGCAGTCTGTGTTAATTGCAGAATGTGCATATTTTCTTATGCCTTAGGCGCACTTATTCAAACACCGGAATACATCTTATCGATGTTAAACAAGTACTACTATATAAACCTTCTAAGTTCATAAGACCTTACATTTCCCCACTTGCGAGATTTCAAATTGTTGTAGAGAATCACGCCAAGTGTAATTGCAATTGCCCCCACCAATTGTGGGGCTTCATCATCACCCACTAAACCATACATGCAGGACATAAGACTTAGATTAGATCAAATAAAATCATATCGCATCAAATCAAATCTAATAACAATAAATTATTATTATTATTTACAATAATTTCACATAATAACATTTATAATCATAACAATATTAATAAAAAAATTATATTATTATTATTATTATTATTATAAATAATGTTATTATCATTGCTATTATAATAAAAATAATAATATAAAGCATAATCATATTTATATTTAAAATTATAATCAATTATTACAATAAATGTTAGTATCACAAATATAACAATAATAATATAATTATTATATTTATTGTTATAATTACTACACAATTATAATAATTAATGTAATAATTCTTATTTCCATAAACATAATAATAATATTTATACTACCATAAATTAAGATAATGATTATAATAGTATTAATAATTTTTATTATTTATGATTATCATATTTATAAATATGAAAAAAACGATAATTATTATAATATTAATTAAAATCATTATTTTTAGTTATAATAATTATTATCATTAACATTATTAATATCAATATTATTGGTATTCTTATTATTATTATTAAAATTAATATTGTTATCATAACAACAATAATAATAATAAGTTAAAGTTTAATTCTTTTTAGATGATCTGATAAGATAATATAAGATTAGAAAATTCAGTTGAAGAAATCGAGGCCTTAATTGGCATGAACCTTTTGGCTTTTTCCCTCAATGTCTAATAACCATTTGATGGATCCATTAAAGGCTGAGTGCTCATCTAAAGGTAGCAGTTGGGTATTTTACAGCCAAGCAAATTGCTGTTGCAAACCGTAACATATACTTTAATTCCACAACACAAGTAATTACTTTTCCTTCCCTGCATAAACCTGACATAAAACCTCATTCCAATATCCAATCAATAGTAAGCATAATTTACACTCCTGACAGCGATAGATCACATCATAGACAAAATCACTAACAATACTACAAGTCTACAATATGAAGTTCCACAATATTTTAAGAAACACCAAGAAAAAATTTAAGGCAATAAAAAAAAATGCACTAAAATTAAAATAAGAAGATAAATACCCAAAAACTCGACAAATTAAGCTGCTGAGTAATGAGCATATCATCCAACATATTGTTGTTGTCCCCAGCGCTAAGGGAGCATCAATAGTACCCTGTAAAGAAGTAAAATCGCATTGAGCATGAACATCGCAGCATGCCCAAACACATCACCTCAGTTAACAACATTGACCAATCAAGTACACCTCAGCATATACATGTTTCCAAAGAAGGCACACAAATTTAAGAAACAATTGGTATACCCAACATTAAGCAAATCCCTATTGTTTCTGCATGCAGCAATCGAAAAGATTTTGTCCCCTTTCTAATAACAGTTAGAATTTTTTTAAGCCATAAAATTTACGCTAATTCAAGAACAATTAAAATCAAAATTGTAGGTCACGAAGTCCAAAATCACAAACACACTGGATTACTGCAGATCCAAACATACCTGGAAGATAAACGTGGTTGCAACCAGACGCAATGCCCATTTCACAAATTGGGCAACAGCAGCATCAACACTTCCATCATTTGAGATAACATATCTCCGCACAATCCAAAAACCAAGTGCAGCTCCAGCAAGAATAATTCCAACCAGAAAAAAAATAGAAACCTGCAACCATATTCCACAACATGATAATTGGTTCATCGAAAATTGGAAACTCACTCATCGAGCAGAAATGTAACCAAGAAATGGGAACAACTTAATTACAAAAGGAATGCTGAATGTCATAGTCAGTGTTTGAAAAGGCCAAAGACGCACCTAGGCGATAGGAGTCCTAAAACTTAAGCGCAAGACACAAGGCAAAGGTGCGTGCCTAGGCAAAGTTAGGCGCCAATATTACTAATCTAATACTGTTTTTTTACCTTCCCAAAATATAAAATCTTTTCCCTTCAAAATCATGTTTATTGGTCTCCCTCTCCTTTTTCTTCCCCACGTGAGATTTATTTATTTTATTTATAAAATAAAGCCCCAAAATAACTAATCCGAGTTTATTTCTCTACACTAAATACATTTCTTTCCTTTCCAATTCAAAACTTCACCTATTATCCTTCCTATGACTTTTTCTCATCATCCCTTCCCTTCCCAATTGATTGCAGATTTTTTTTGAATAAAATTAAAACCTAAAAGTAGCTAATTTTTAGTAATGCGTGCGCCTTAGAGCACTTGCTGGCCCTAGATACGCTTTGCCAATGTCACCTCGCCTTGATGAAAAAAGCACCAAACCCTTGCGCTTCGGCATGCCTTTTCAAACACTGGTCATAGTAAATTCAAACAATAAAAAATAAAAAATAAATAAATAAAAACCCATCATTCCAGGACACATTAACATCACAATGGAAAGCACATGTAAAATGCTATAAGACTGTTAGCAATAATAAATCAACATCACAATGGAAAGCACATGTCAAAAATGCAGCCACCAGAGCAACTAAGGCAGCATGGAAAACACAACAACTGCATGCCTATACACCAAAGAGATGCAGAAGGAGAATATCTTACATACTAGAGCAAGAGGGTTATGTTCATGGAAATAATCATGGACAAAGGCTAAAGTTTTGGAAAATTTATAAGCTATAATTATTTGCTATATCTGCAACATAAGGCACCAAGCTTGTGAATGTCCTAAAGATGCAGAAGCAGCTAGGTCATGAGCTTCAGAGACACTGAAAGAGAAGCCACTAAGTATTGGTACAATCTTAAAACAGACTTTGGGCAGTTTAGAGCTACAACATAAAGAATCTGGTTAACCTTTATGGTGCATTGACTTTGAGGACTAGCACCAGAATGCAAGAAAGCTTGATTCACCAGGAATTGCGCTCTGCCAAATACTTCATGACAGTAGTTACACTAATTTTACTATTAGCCTTTTGAGACAGGCAGTAGATTCCTCATAGATATTGGGGGCGCTAGAAGTTTGGACTAATGACTTGAATTTTGAAGGAATCATATGAATTAGAAAACAGATAAGAAATAGACAAGGATGATTCAATCTGCAACTGACTGCATAGCTTCCTATTATGGTCTCAAGTCTTCTTCAATTTGTCACTGCCGCAAAGGAAAACAATTGGCATCATTCAGCCGCTCCTTAAAACCACCAGTCATTAGGAATTCTGAAGCCTTACATCAACAGATATTCGTACTGTTTGATCATACAGTCAGAGACAGAGTCAAAGGCTTATAAATCACATCCATGTTGGGAGCCTAAATTCCTCAACGATGATGGAAGATATAACTTCAGAATTTGTTATATGATGATGTTCCATGTAATAATGCTGCTGTTAGTTATTTTGGTTCCATTCTCCAAAATCTTGAAGCATAATTCATCTCCTTTGAGCACATAACCACATCCATCCCAAAAATGTTTCCAGTAGCATAAGTTGTGTTTGAGACCATACAATACCACCAGAAACTTGCTGGAGTAGCTCAATTCAATCATCCCAGTCATCAAAGACAGAGTTGCAATCTCATTTAGATGAAGAGTGTAAGATTTAATAAGTTAGATGAGGCCAAAATCTGATCCAAACTTGCTAAATTCTCCAGAATCAATGGTTTTTCCCCTTATGTTGCAAGCTAGGAACCAATAGTACGTGTAGTCTAGTCCGAAAGTTACTATTAAGGTCCAAAAAGAGAAAATATATTTTTAACACCCCCTTGGGTGGTTCAGTAAATCTATCCCATGAACCGCATTATAAGAATTGGTTAAACAAAACACAATAAAAAAAATATGATAAATAAATGAAATGAAATGAACAAAAATAAATTAATATAATTGTAAGTGGCAGCAATAGAAGGCTGATGAAATAGAATGGAATCTTCTTCCTTGGATTTTTTCAAGTGCAAAGTGAAAATGATTTGGTATTTGCTAGGAAGCCATAAAAAAATTGTTGTTGCAGCTAGCAATAATGTTTTATATGTTGAATTGATTCAGTTCTACATGCAATTCTCTTACGAAGGGCAGAACCAGAAGAGAGTTGCTGTATTTTTATCTTTAAATTGCTCGATCAGAGAAACCTTTTGAGCTAGTTGTCTTCCTTCCAACAAATTTCCACATTATTCATCAGGTAGTTGTTATGCAGAAATTAAAGATATGAAGTGAACAGCATTTCCATCAGCTGAAATCATTTTTCATTGATTTTGTCTTGGGATTGGGAGCCAATGGGAATTATTGATGCAAACTTCACGGAGTTCGGTTAGTCAGTACCCAGCTTCCTTGAAGAAAAAACTTGTTATACCAGCAATTGTAGAGGGTAAACCAAAAACAGCAACCTTGCCACAGGGAGGCTAGAAGTATAATTAGAGCCTGGCCCATGCCAAATTTGTATCCAACTATATGTTACAAGAATCAAATTCCATACATATTCCTAAATCTCTAGATGGCATAATCCATGATAAATTCATATGTGATGATGTGATAGAAGATAACAAACACCAGACAAACAGTCATGTACAGGAAGGGCTGAGAGTGGTGAAGAACTCACAGGACTATGCAAATCTTCACTGAGACCAAAGCTGATGAGAATGGAATTTATAAGATCTGAGAAATGACGCCACAGAAATGATCCTGCTCCAAGCTGGGGGGAAAAGAATGGCATCATGTACTTCAAAGAAGAGTCATAAAACAAAAAGTTAAAGAATGACACTTACCACTGATCCATATACTGTGAGATAAAAAATATTTTTCCGGCCAGTTGGCAGTAGCTTCATGCCCTATATGATAAAACATTTATCTGTGAGGGATGGACATAATATACAGAAGAAGAAAAAATCAATAAGGAAAATGACGCAATTATGTACAAGCAAACTATAGACACAATATAGGATTAGCTTAATTAAAGTATCCTTAAACTTCCATGTTCTCTTCAACTTTGTCTCTCTTTTCTTCTTTTTCTTCTTTTTCTTCCTTTTTTTTCGTCTTTTTGAGAGGTGGGGTGGGGTGGGGTGGGGTGGCAAAGTGAATATAAGATCATCTGATATAACAAGTACAAAAAAAATACGGCCAATATAACAAAACACAAACACAATTGTATTCCACTTTTAACCCTTCAAAATTGAAATTTTCTCAAAATGCAGATGCAATACTGAAAAGGACATGTCTGTTCAAGTTGGAATCTATATAAACAAAACATTTCCATAAGGGAACGGATACTTAACAGAATTTGTGAAGGACACGAGCATGTTAAGCTACTAAAAAAAGAGAACAGAAATAAGACCTGAAAAAGAAGGATCATGATAACAAGTAGAACTCCAATAGCCATCGAACTACTGTAATAGAAAGGGACCCAACTACTGACAAGAGGTGCCATGAGTAGCAATACAAAACCCACAGCAAGACATATGAGGCGCCACTGCTGAAATTCTGCAAGAAAGAGGTCCAGTAAAAATGGAATGCTCAGGAAAGACCAAATTAAACCCTTAGAGGGGAGGGAAGGTCAGTTGAAGTAACATAAAAAGGCAAACCTTCTTCAACAGAGGCTGCCACTGAGCCAGAAATTCCACCAACAAACTTCACATCAACATACTTGTCATCATAAGGAGACATCCTAGTGCTCCATATCCCCTTATAGACAGCTTTCCATTCATCATTTTCACACTGGCATAATCCCAGAGAATCGTTCCTACAAAAAGATACAGAGAGCAAAAGACATTTCTCCAGTGCTACGGAACAAATATTGCATTTTTTTAAAGTCTGAGAAAGAAACCAGGATTTGATGAAAGACTAATATAATCTGAAATCATTTTCACAATAAAAGAGAAATGAGTCACTCACCTGTGCAAGCAAATCTTGATTTTGTTGTGCAGTCTTTCTGGGATGTCCGCAGATGGTGCCACAACAAGTGAGATTGAACTTGCATAGTTGCTAAGTTCAAGCCTTGAGATACCAGCAACTTGAACCCGCTCGCATGCGAAAACATCCTTAGAATCTAGGTGGTTTTGGTAGCCAGGCACTGGTTTTATAGTCACAACTGGATATTCCAAACTGAGGCCTGTAAAATAGGGAGATTTAAAAGGTTCTCTTTCGTGAAACAAATTGAGATTCAGATATACAAAATCAAAGTTAAAAAAGAAGAGCGACAAAAAAGCACATATGAAACCTTCATAACTTTGGAGGAGTGGAAAGCATTCCCAATGGCTAGATTACTGATCGTGAAACTATTAAACTAATTACAATGACTAAATAAGGATGTTTTTGCCCTTCGCCTCCATGGTTTTTCCCACCAATTCCTAATCATATACTATTGGACTCAATGAGATACCAATATGGAATTACACCGAAATATTCCCATTACATATTGAATTTTTGGCTTGCCGATAAGCGAAATGTCCAATACGCGATGTAGGAAGAAAAAAACACTGCATATCAGTCAATACAATACATTTTGACTAATAATTAACGATATATGCCAATATTTATTGTGTAAAAAGATTTAAAAAAATAATGTTGCAACCACTGCGACAAACAAAATATTCTTCACAACACCCCAATTCCGACTACAATCGTGACTATGGTTTTATTGACTAGATACTGAGCTCTTTCAGAAGCAATATCAAAAGGTTTGATTTAACAAAACGCGAGGGTAATGAATGGAGAAAATATTGCTATTAAAATTAAATAATTGAATCAATCAAAAACAATTTGATGTGTTCATGTAGCAATCAAAACTTATGAAAAGCGAACAAGAAAGAGAAACACGCATAGAATAATTCAAATGAAATCAAAAAAGGGGGAGCAGAAGAACAAGAAGATCAAACAAAATGGGGACCAATAACAGCCAGTAGAGAATGACCTTGAATTTCTGAATGAAGATCAGGGTAGAAATCCTCAAACCTACTAGAACTGATTCCTTTTCCAATTTCATTAATCCTAGTCCGTTTGCTTGTCCAGGAAAAGAAAAAAAAAAACTAAACTACAAATTTGATGAGCATAGCACTGATCTAAGAACGTCCCTTCTTATTTAGATTGCCGATGTGTTTACCGTGAACAACACAATTGCAGAAATCTTAGCAAATTAATGTAACTGATTACCCCTTTCCTCAATAGAAGGAAACAAGTTCAGCGCGAGAGAAAAAGAGGGATACAATAGATGCGTCAAATTCAGGACGTAATCCCTTAACTTTCATCCACTAAAAAGCTTTCGTTTTCGAACTTACGAACGAATTAATAACCGACCTAAAACGCCTTCAGAAGAGCTCGAAACCAAACAAAATAAAATAAAATGAGGAGGTCTCAAATTCTATTCAGTTCCGAATCATCAAAAAATCCATATTTGCCTCAGTGATTCAGCAAAAGGAAGCTTACGCAAGAAGCATGGTTAATCAAACGTATCACATTAAAGCGAAGTAAGTAAGATGTCAGAAATTGCGTACATCTGATAGCGTTTTCGGAGCTGGTGCATGACAGGAGTGACAGCATAAGGAAGACCAAAGCAAGTTGGAATTGAATGACTGAGAGAATACCGCCCATGATCCTCATCTTTCTCGCTTCTCGCCCGCCTCTTCCTCTCTTCGTATCGAAGAAAGCGCGCCCGAACTCCCAACTTCATTTAACTTGCCGAATTTATTTTATTTTATTTTCCGATATTATTTAATTAATTAATGCTACGCAGGCAGGGTTGCCTTTTTCTCTCCTTTGAAGAGGGCTAATTAGCAAATTCGGCCACTGTTGTCACACGCAACAACCGTGCTTCAGTTTCTTACGCGTTCTTGTGAATAACCTATTATTGTTAACGAGGTCGGCGTAAAACTTTTTTCTACTAGTGTAATTATTAATTTATTTTATTATGCCTCATTATTGAAATCCTCGTCAATTATACTTATGTATAACTTAGTTGAAGCTATTTATCAGAAATAATTATCCAATATAATTATTTATTTTGAAGAAAAAATTAGCTAAATTTTTTTTAAAATAAATAATTATGTTAGATAACTATTTTTGATAAATACTCTGGATATGGGATGGTCATTTTATGATATAATTTTCATTATCATTATAAAGTCTTAGCTATATATATATATATAGATAGAAATGAGTTCATATGCGAACCATTTATCTGTACAAATGTAGGAACGGTTTTCAACCGTTGGATCTAAAATATCCGACGGTTGAAAATGTATCTTCCTGCCTCTTTATCTCGTTCCCCATCCCGCTCCCCTGTCTGCCTCTATCCCGCACCCGACCCCCCTTCTCGTCCCCCGTCTCCCGTCTCCCTCTGTCCATCGCACCCTCTCTCCATTACACCTCTCGTCTCCATCTCTCCATTGCGCCACTCGTCTCCCTCTTTCTATCGCCATTTCTGCCCCTGTTCAGTTCGACCAGACCTCACCTTCTTCATTCTTAACCTTCCTCTACCCTTCTTGACTTCAACCGCCACATAGCGGATGCGGACAATCACCACCAGTGGCGCAGCACAGCGACATCGCGACCTAAGTAGGAGCTCCACCGTTACTGCAGCTAGAACAACCAACGCAGCAGTCTAGCGCAACCTTTGCGACCGACTGCCACCTCAGTGCACACTGTCGATATAATTCCGACCTCTCTCCTCCAATTCGTAATTTTATTTGCGTGATTTGGCTGTTATTGTGCGATTGTTCATTTTTAATTTGATTTATGTGCTGATTGTTCTGGTATTACCGACTAATTTTGTTAATTTTGGATTTAATTTCTATGCTGATTTGTCTGGCATTTCGAAGAGATTGTTGTCAATTTGCTGTATAGTTTGCATAGTATATGCTAGTATGGTGTTGTATTACCGATTTATGTCTGAGTATTTGTTTCTTGTTCGATAATCTCCATTATCAGCAACATCGAGCATCAGCTTGTTTTTTTTTGCCGAGTGATTTGTTCTTTATTTGTTATTTTCTGTTGGTGTTTGACATTTATTTTTTCTGTTGTTTGGAACAAACATTCATCAAGCAAACCAAGTCACTGTCGTACGTGAACACGTAACAGGACTCCTGGTTCTGCGCATTCTCGTTAGCTACAAATGAAACCTGCAGTTCCGGTGCCCAGCCTTTATTCATTCCTATACTTTGTTGGGCGTAAGAGTCGGTTGGCAATGGATATGAGCACAGTGTCCCAGAGAGTTCGCCATGAACTAGTTTGGTGCTCCGAAGAGGCCTAATTTTTAGTGTGGATTATGAAATTTTAGTATGGATTGCTCGTTGCTTATAATTTTTGTAGGAAGTTTGAAGCGGTTATAAGCTGCATAATTAATTTTTAATGTTTAAGGCATATGAATCGTAAACCGAATCATATCGGGTTGTAGATTGTTGATTTCGTTTGGATCGTTTAAATATAGTTTGGTTCTAACATGATTTGCGGATTTATCTTTGGGTCGGTATTATTATATGGCTAATGTTGTCGCTTATTTCTTTGGTTTGTTGGCTCGGATTTAGGAATTGCATGCAGTTACGTGATAGTTCACCAACAAGGTTGTGCACAAGAAGGTTTAGGGTTTAGGGTTTGGGATTTGGGGTTTAGGGTTTGGGGTTTATGGTTTAGAAGGTTTATGGTTTAGGGTTTAGGGTTTACATGGTTTAGGGTTTGGGGTTTGGGGTTTGGCGTTTGGGGTTGGGGTTTGGGGTTTGGCGTTTGGGGTTTGGGGTTTAGGGTTTGGTGTTTTGGGGTTTAGGTTTTAGGGTTTAGGGTTTGGGGTTTAGAGGGTTTATGGTTTATGGGGTTTAGGGTTTAGGGTTAGAGGGTTGGAGGGTTTAGGGTTTGGGGTTTATGGCTTAGAGGGTTTAGGGTTTAGGGTTTAGAGGGTTTAGGGTTTAGGGTTTAGGGTTTAGATGGTTTAGGGTTTAGGGTTTAGAGGGTTTAGAGGGTTTAGGGTTTATGGTTTATGGTTTAGAGGGTGTAGAGGGTTTAGGGTCTAGGGTTTAGGGTTTAGATGGTTTATAGGGTTTAGGGTTTAGGGTTTAGGGTTTATGGTTTAGAGGGTTTAGGGTTTAGGGTTTAGGGTTTAGAGGGTTTATGGTTTATGGTTTAGGGTTTAATGGGTTTAGGGTTTAGGGTTTATGGTTTAGGAGGGTTTAGGGTTTATGGTTTATGGTTTAGAGGGTTTAGGGTTTATAGGGTTTAGGGTTTATGGTTTATGGTTTATGGTTTAGATGGTTTAGATGGTTTAGGGTTTAGGGTTTAGGGTTTAGAGGGTGGTTTATGGTTTAGGGTTTAGGGTTTAGAGGGTTTAGGGTTTAGGGTTTATATGGTGTAGAGGGTTTAAGGTTTAGGGTTTAGGGGTTATGGGTTAGAGGGTTTAGGGTTTAGGGTTTAGATGGTTTAGGGTTTATGGTTTAGGGTTTAGAGGATAGGGTTTAGGGTTTAGGGTTTAGAGGGTGTAGGGTTTAGGGTTTAGGGTTTAGAGGTTTAGGGTTTAGTGGGTTTAGGGTTTATGGTGTAGATGGTTTAGGGTTTAGGGTTTAGGGTTTAGGGTTTAGGGTTTAGAGGGTTTAGAGGGTTTAGGGTTTAGAGGGTTTAGGGTTTAGATGGTTTAGGGTTTAGGGTTTAGGGGTTTAGAGGGTTTAGGGTTTAGAGGTTTTAGGGTTTATGGTTTAGGGTTTAGGGTTTAGGGTTTAGGGTTTAGGGTTTAGGGTTTATGGTTTAGTTTAGTTTAGGGTTAGGGTTTAGGGTTTAGAGGGTTTGGTTTAGGGTTAGGGTTTTATGGTTTAGGGTGTAGGGTTTAGGATTTAGAGGGTTTAGGGTTTATGGTTAGGGTTTAGGGTTTAGGGTTTGGGGTTTAGAGGTTTGGATATTTGGTTTGGATATAGGTTTGGATTAGTTTTTTGGTTTGGTATTAATAAAATCTTGAATGTGATTAAATTTTGATCTAATGGATGAGATTGGTTCTTATGTTTGTATATTAATAGTAGTTTGTATGTGACCCCTCCCCTATATATATATATATATATATATATATATATATATATAGATAGATAGATAGATAGATAGATAGATAGATGATGTACACAACATATACAAATTTCAATAAGAATGAGAACAATCTCCTTTCTTCTCTATCGTATCTTCTCTCTAGTTATTCTCTTAGTCTAATATTGTCACATATCCATATGTATTGTGTTTACATAAAAATACAACATATAATCCTATTGTTAATTTTCATCCAACTAATATTTTGGTCTAAGGTGGCAAAATTATCCTTATACAACTTACTTATAACTGTCATATTGGGAATTTCTCCTTTAACCTAACGGTCTGAGGCAAAGGTTACAAGTTGTAGGTCAACAAATCCCCATCTTAGGTACAAGGCTCTCCCTGCCCTTCTATTTGCAAGGTTTCCCCACCCTTCCCCCCACAAATTTTATCGTATGATTGGTTGCACAGTACAGGAGTATGTGATCGATGCACTTCACACAAAATTAGAGTTGCATTCTTCATCATTATCTCCACGCCTCTTCACTTTGCAAGTTCTTCTTCATCTTCTTCCACCGAGTTCTTCTTCTTCTTCCACCAGGTGTTGTTGAAATTCCTTCTTCTTCTTGAAATAAACCATTTTCTAGATCTAGTGAAATCAATCTAATGCATGATTAGATCAATTTTACTTGAAGATTGAGCAACTAGATCAACTAGTGGTTGTGGTGAAATATATGTGTAATTATGGTAAAAAAAAAATATACAACAAATAGATAAAAGATAATTAGATCAATTTTGAATTTTGGTTTTTTTTAAATGATGGTAAATGATATTTCGAACATTGGTAACGTTTTAGGTAGATACTAGTGAAAGATATTGAGAGTGATGGTGAAAGATCAATTTTTATAAAAGATAGATAGAACTTTGGTGTAAAAGATATTGATAATGGTGAAAATATGTAGTTATGTTGAAAGAAATATAGAACTTTTGTACCTCTCTTAGTATTATTCTAGGTCAGGGATTGAGAGAGTGTACCTAAGTCTAGCTAGCACACAGATAATAAAAAAAAGTTTATAAATCACAAAAAAAAATAATAAGAAAAATATAATTATGTGGGTTTTAAAATAGGAAATAATAAAAAAACAAATAAGAAAATGTGGATGGAAGCAAATAAGAAAGTGTCGACCACCTTGAATGATGCACCCTAGAGGAGCCACAATAGGAGTAAGAACGAGGAGAAGGAGTGCTAATAGATATGACAGACAAGCTCGACGGAGAAAGACCGAAGTGATTGATATAGGAAGAAGGGAGGGGAGGTAGACAAGGTTGAGAGAGGAATAAATGATTTATGGAGATGGAGCGATCGACAGAGGATGTGGATGAGGAATTCATGGTTAATGGAGTAGGTGGAGAAGGATTTTAAAGAGGATGGAGGAGGCGAAGGAATTCAATGTTAGTTGATGGAGGAGGTGGAGGCCGAAAAACATTTTTATATATTTTCCTTTCTTCCTTCTGATATTAGTAAGAGAAATAGGTCATTATAATTTTATATCTTCTTTTTCTCTATATTTTCTTTCTCTATAGCTTTATAGGCAACCAAACACTATAAAAATATTTTCCACTAAATTTCCCCCTTTCCTTGTAACTTTCAATAAAAAAAATAGAGCCTAAGATTTATCGATATAATATTAGCACAAGAAACCAGACAATCATTGACCACTCTGCAAGATAGATATAGAAATAATTAATCAAAAGAAAACTGCTACTAATAATATGCACTAGTGTATTATGCAAGTTTGTTAGTTCTTTGCTAGAATTAACATGAGGGTGAAAGGGAAAACAAAGAAGTTGTCATATTAGATTTAGTCATTTATAGGTAGTTTAGTCCAAGAAGAGTTTAAAGAGCGGTAATCATATTTGTTGGAATTGTGAATGCCATTTGAAAGATTATTCAATCTGAATGTTTGTTTAAGTTTTCTTTTATATCTATTTTGTAGGACTTAGCATGTATTCACACATAAAGTTAAACAGACTATCTAAACTATAAAATCAATAAAATTAAGAATTGGGAATTTAACCTCCACTAACCAAGTAATATGAAAACTTAAGAACATTGCCTTGTATTATATCTTTCCCCTCAATAAAACTAATAAATCTTCTTATTGATTTATTTATCAATCACAACTCCTCCCCTTCATTTCTTCCTCTTTTATAAATCTCTCTACCATATCCAAAGTTTGTTCATGTTTTATCATAATACATTCTTCTAATAAATATAAAAGACTATATACCAACATATGATCCTATAACAAATAAAAAATGAGTGATAAAATAAATATTGTAACAAAATCATAGTCAAATCGAATGAGTGTCATCAACATAAGCGTGATGAAAACCAAAAGTATATGTATTCTTCAACATGACCCACCCATATTGATATTGATTATCTTATACACTCTTTTTTCTCAAGCAACTTTGACAAAGTTGAATTTTATGGCATTTCCTTGCCATGTTTCTAGGAAGGTGTTCTCCTCCATTATTATTTATCAGTTGAGATTCATCTATAACCCATACTTATGCATAGAATTTTAATCCCAACAAGTATTAGTACATAGGGTTGTAAATGAGTCAGCTTGGGCTCGTTAGAAACTCAACTTATCTCATTTGTTTAATTAAATAATTTGAGTTTGAGCCTTAATTTTTTGCTCATTCATTAAACTAGTCAAGCATAAAAAAAAATTGGGTTCGACTTGTTTATAGTATTAAGCTCGTGAGCTCATATTGTTTGCGCACATGGCCAGTGAGTTTGACTTGGTTTGTTAGTTTAGTTAAATGAGTCAAGCTCAAGTCTATGGATGCTCGACTTGACTCAACCTATTTACAGTCATATCCCTACATAAATACTTAATAGGTATTAGCCATTTAAATTAAATTTATTTTCTCCCAAAATAATAGTCTTATTTATTTTTCTTGCACATTAAAAAACCATAACTAATACTATATTTTGTTTTACAACTTTATGTATTCCCCTAACATTAAATATTTGTAAAATTAATTAATTTCAATTGATAACATTTAATTACATCAAATATTATAAAAAGCTTCATATTATAAAGCTAGAGTATTATAGACACTGCCTTACATTAACATACTGATTATTAAATAGATATGACAAATGGAGTGTTTAAGAGCTAACTAAAACTACCTTACATTAACATGTTGATAAATACAATGGTGTAGCTCTTTTTAAAGTTGTATCAAGAAATTTGTTCCTCTTCGTTATGGTAGATGCAACCATATTTATTCAATATACAAACGCAACCATTAGAAAAAGTGAAAAGTATGCAAAAAAAAAAGAAACATATTGGAGGTTTAGAATGTTTGAATAACATTTATCCAGCCAAATTTAAATGAACTATAGATGAAGTGTTTTTTTTTTTATAAAAAAATGTATTAGTAATAGAAGACAAAACGGAATATCTTTCAGATAACTCCGAATCACCTCATGTACTCCCTTAGAAAAAAAATAATAACTTGATAATCTTTGGAGCATTTTTTTTCTAGTGTATTTCATAGAAAGCCAGTGTATGTCACTAGTATAAAGTCGCGAGTCTTTCCAAACTCAAATGAAATCTTCAGTTGTGTGTACCTCCTCATGATCTGAAACATAGGTGTAGTAAATATTGTAAGACAATTGTAAACATCCTAAGTTTAATAGTATATGAGACTGTGCCATTAATGATCAACTTCTTTAGTTTAGGACACTTCCCTGGAACTACCATATAAATCTTAGCAGGTCACCTTTCGCATTGTCACCAAGTTTGAAAACCTTCCCATTCTCCAAACAAGTACAATCTCGCTATAGGCCTTCATGCAAGAAATCACATATCATATAATCTTAATTCGGTGATAAATGACTCAATCAAGTATATCATTTAAGAACATAATCAATGTTAATTCATACCAATCAATTACATCAAACATTATAGAAGCCTTGTACTATATAGATAGAGTATTATAGTAAATAAAAATACAATTACATAAACAAGCATATGCTTTAATATATAATAAAATGAAAATTGAATTTATTACTAGATACACATGACAGAGAGGGTATTTAAGACCTAAATGAAACAACCTTAGCCCTTTTTAAAGCTATATTAAGAATCTTTTATCCTCTTCTCTTTTGCAAATTCAGACATAAGGTGTGTTAGTCATGACCAAAAGTAGCTTATAAGCTAACTTTTAGCTTATTAAAACTAGCTTTTTATAAATAAAAAGAATAATAACTTTATTTGGTCAATAAATTTTTACTAGATTATAAGCTAGTTTTTAAAAATTTACCTCAAATATCTTATAACTTATAAGCTTTTAGTTAGCTTTTATGTTATTTTTTCCAAACATACTAATATTTATTCAATATACAAACACAACCATTAAAAAAAATGGAAGGTAAATATAATAGGAAATAAATTGGTGGATTAGAATGCTTGAATAATATTTATCCAAACCACTTCAAACGAAATGTAAAGGTTTTTTTTTTCAAAACAAAAAAAACCATAACATTAACAGGAGAAAAAAATGAATATTTTGAAGTTTATAACAACTCTAAATTGCTACATATAATCTCTTAAAAGGAAACAAATACATTAGAGTATTCGGAGTAGTTGTTTTCTAGTGTATTCCATTAAAAGTTGGTCCATTTCTTTGGAATGAAAGTTGCTAGTATTTCCAAACTTTAATGAAATATGTTTTTGCATGTATCTCCTCGTTAAAACATAAAAAAAGTAAATATGGAAACACAACTGTAATAATCTTGAGTTTTAATATATAAAATTGTTCCATAAATTATAAACCTTTTTAGTTTAGGATACTTCCCCAAAAACCTCCATACAAATCTCAATAGGTCACCTTTCACATTCTCACCAAGTTCTAGAACTTTCACCTTCTCCTAAGAAGTACAATCTTGCTCTAGGCCTTTGTGAAATAGCTCATATATCACATAATCCTAATTTTGTGGCTCAACCAAGGAAAGCATTAAGGAGCATAATTAAATTTAATGTAATATATATGTATATATAATTAACAACCAATACATAAAACGTGTATTTGCCAAAAGACACATTCCTCCCTATTAGTATAAATTATTGTCTATATACATTGCATTTTGACTTATTGTTCTTTTACTGCATAGAAAAAATAAAATTAAGTAAAAAATTTATATATCCTTTATTTTAAGCTATATTCTTATTATTGTATATTATGAGACATTAAAATGATAAACATCTCGTACTCTATCTAATTCACCGGTAGAGAGAGAGAGATTAGGAAACCCAAGAGGCAAAGCCCGATCACAATTTTAGTTTCCTACCTAAAAGTAGATTTTAGGCTACATTCATATTGGTGTATATTTTGAGACATTGAAAAGATAAATCAAAAGTCATGTAACATCTAGTACTCTAGCTTATTCATTGGTATCATAAAAGTTAACAGTGACCAGTATTTTTATATTATAACAGAGAGAGAGAGAGAGAGACTAGAAAATCCAATAGTCATCCTTTATTAGCAATAAATAAATAATCATCATTGAAAGTATAATATATAAATCTAAAACGAATATGGTCTTCTAAAAATTGGAAAGGCTTGAACAACTAAATAAATAATTAAACATTACCTCTAAGTGGCTAGTATTAATTGCAGATACTCAAAATAATACTAGAAATGGTTAATTGAGAGGATTTCGATGGATTCCTTTAGTGGCTAAAAGAACACAAGTTTGCTTCCATAGTTTACATAAGTTCAATACTCTAGGAATTGTATTAAATCATAATTTAGTTATAATAATCCAAGTACTGGAGCAAAAAATATTATTATTAGTAGTTAATGATGTAGCAACAAAACTACCATAGAGTTTTGTGGATAAGTTATAAATAAGTGGAAATAATTTTATGAACTAGATGTGGAAGTGTTGGAGGAGGTGTTTTGAATGCCATGTAAGTAATAAGATTAAATAGAGGCTAAAAAAATTAATTTCAAGAGTACTCATCCTTCTCTCATTACCAATTCTTTTTCCATTGCAATTGCTACTTTATGTGTTTGGTTCTTATTTCCCATTTTCTATCAAAAAGTGGGTAGATTGTCCTATTCAAAAAATATTACCATCATAGCAAATAGAACACAATATATATTGTAGGTACCAAGATAAAAACGAACAATAAAAGAAACATGGTACCTACAATAATCGATGGGCACCATGTGCTACAGTGAAAATTATAGAGAAAAAAAATACTATAACTTTTTTTTAATAATTATTTTATTCATTTTTCATTTTACTAAATAATTTAAAATGTTATTATTTGTTTTGAGTTCACACTTAATTAATATTATTATATTGAACTTTATAGAGAATAAATATTGGAAAGCCATAGTCGATTACGATAGGATATCTATCTAACCTTGGATGATGTTCTTGAACAATTAGTATATGGTGCAACCAGTTACACCATGAGGATGGTGTGACCAGTGGTATTTTTGTTAATAAACCAACAATTTTTTAGAATACTTGTATACGAAGGTATGTGTGATGACAATTATGTAAATAAGATCAATTTCATGTTTCACCATGATATATTTGGTGCTTCACTATGATATACTTTATATTTTACCATAGTGTACATGATGTTTCGCCATGGTACACCATTATATAATCATGATGCTCTCGATTGTTATTTACTACCATGGTCTCAATATGTGTAACTCCCCCATTTTTTACTATAAAAAAACTTCACCTACAACATTGCTGAAGGGAAAATACGAAATTACTCATATGATGAATAAGGGTTACTATTGTATCTAACATAATATAGACATCTCATCATACATCCCATTCTAAACACAAAGTTGCGTATCCAAACCAAACAAAACATGACAAAAATAGAGTGTATAAATAGTATAAGAGCTAAAGAGTTTAGGTGTGCAACTAATGCCATAAAGCCCAAAACAATACGAAATATAAGAGAGAAAGAAAATAAAAGGGAAAAGCATATTTGAAATAGTTATTGGTCACAAAAGACCCTAAAAAAAGAAATCATGCAGGAATACCTTAACTACTAGTGTCCTACCCCTAACAAGCATATGATCCAATATTGACTATCCACCTCTACTTGCACAAGGCCTTCTACTTGTAAGATTGAGCAAGTGACTGATTAAATGGGAAAATCAGTACCCGCGTACTAAGTAAGTTAAGTTACCCAATATAAAATTCATAAAGCACATAATATCGTAGAAAGCATACAGATCATGCTAGACATGAATAAGTTCATGCTCATGCATTACTATGCTAGGGTGATGTACTATCTGATTAGATGATCATGACATTGTACACTTATATATGCACAAGAAATGTTGAGATTATCATGTTAGCTACTAGACACACTGTCACGAATGGTCACATGTATTATATGGATGAGGGACCACATACATCATCATGAACCTTAATAGATAAGCAATATATATAAAATAACGTGTGAATACACTATATGTCTTTCATTACTATAAGAGATTATTCAAATTATCATATTGGCATAATGGTGACCACATAATCCACATCTATGTTATAAGAATTTCTAACCCACGAATTTCACTCTTGAAAATTTTTATTTTAAAGAATAATGGGGAAGTCAAAGTAGGAAATGATGAATGTTACCATCACACCTAATGTAATATAAATGCCCATAATCCATCTCATGTTAGATGCAAGGCTAAAACCTACTCAACTAAAACACAAACATCATTGATACTGAGAGAATTAACTCCCATGATGAGATATCTAATGGTAGATGGAAAGTAATGATTTCACTAAACAAAATTAACACTGATAGAATAAGCGGAAAACATGTGAAATAACCCTAGATTGTAAAACCTTAGCAAAGTAATGGGATATTAAAGTCAGTTACAACTCCATTATATTATAATACAACATTTAAAAATTCCCAAAATAAGCACAAATAATAATTAGGAATGCCTTAGGGAGAAGAATTCCATGTGGCCTAACTCTCTCAAAGCCCAGGTCTTCAACCTAATAATAGTAATTGATCTTAATCCCTCACGAGAGGTATGTTCCCTACTATCAATGGGTTGTTGCAGAACTCATTCAACTAAGGTAGTATTAATACAGGTCCGGTATCGAGTAAATCAAAACTACTTAACTCATGGGGGAATATGATACACATAAGGACATGGTAATCTTTAACTTATAATTCTTATACTCAAGTATACATGTGATACACACACCATTCCGCTCATACAACAACTCATACAATTTTATGAAGTTTATAGCATAACATTAATCCTTCTCCTAATAGGTATCAAGGAAAGTCATACATGAAATAAATATAGCGAGATATGCTAGTAATAACTATCGTAGGTAGGGTATGCAAACGTGGAATATCATAGTCATAACTATTAAAGATATACATGAGCACATGCGATAACATACGATGGAACATGAAATCATAGAATCATGCTTATAAATACATGACTATACATGGCAACACTTGGGTGCGAGTGTATAACGAAATATGAATTCATATTGAAGAACATCCTACAAAATAGCACCATGTACATAAAGTCTATATGAAATGAAACAATAGCTCATGCGATAATACAGTAAGAACATACGTCATATTGTAGCACAATTGTAAGGAAGACAATTAAGTGACATGTGTAGGATAATAAAATATAAAGTATGTGAATGAAAAAGAATAATTGATTACTATCTCCCATTATTGTGATCACAATCATTTGATTATTTTAACTTGAGGATGGATACTCAAATAAACCATTACAACTAATCTAGTACCCAAACCGGTAACACCCCAAAAATCACTAGTAAAATAATTTATTTTTAAGCAGAAACATTAATATAATATAGCAGGTGTTACCATAATACTTAACATGAGTTTAGTCCATATATTTCCTGTATTAAGTTTAAGGATAAAATGTGACAAAAATAAATCAAAACTTATAGAAATATATTGAAATACAAGAGAATTTAATAAATTAAATGTAAGAATAGAGTACGGAGTACATGCTCTAGATAATACAATACATAAAAAGAGATAAGAGAGATGAAAGGGATGAAGACTCTAAAATATATATCAAGAATCTAAGGCACATAACGTGTATAATCTCATATAGATATAACTCTATACCCTAACTCCAAGGTATAAATCCACATCACTTTGATTGAGGAACCTCCTAAAGTCAGTAGGATCATCATCAATTACTTGTAACACAATGTCTACAAATGTGTAGTATTAGTATGCATCTTGTACCAAGTAACATAACTATCCTAAAGAAATAGCATTATACACACAAAGAAAGCAATAAAACATGCAATAACAAGATGATAACATGCTTACATACACATGTCAATTGAGAAGGAGAAAACTCAATCATCGAACATAAATAATGTAATACGAATGTATGGATAAATAGGATTAATTGATTATTATATTTTATTATCATGATTCCAATTGATATATTATATTAACTTGAGTATGAAGACTCAAAGAAACCATAACAACTAATCTAGTACACAAACGATACTAGCCCTAGTTGGCTCGTCTATAAATGTAACTAGACCACCAAATAATGGGACACCTAGTCACTTAAGTATGCATATCTCCTATAAAGCTAAAATATATTGAGATACATATAGAGTAGAAGAAGGACTCCCATACCTTGTAAGGTACCCTAGATCACATAAAGAAAACACTAGCATGGTATCAGGTGAATACCAAAACTGACTTGGATAACTATCCCAAGTGATATAAGTCCCTATTCAAGTTATTTAACTTTAAGTGATTAATATTTTATCAAAGATTTAGGCCCACAGAATATCACTTAATCACTTTTATGAACACAAACTAATTGTTTTACTCAATTTTAATATTATCCACACACTTGATGAACAAAGGAATCAAGATACATACCATTTAGGGAGAAAAAACCTATTAACATGCCATGATGACCCGATTGAATATATGAGGCATTAAAGCCCAAGGAAGCTTATCAAGACATTAAAGCCCAAACTAGATTATTGAGGTATTAAATCCCAAGTTCCATGCCATAAATGACCCATTATAACTAGGCCTTAATTTATATTAACTCCAAATATTCAAGACAAGGTTCAATGCTTAACATCTAAGTCAACCAAGGGTTTACATATATGGCCAAATCAAATAAAAAGTCTAAAGGCACATAAAATGATTAAAATATATTTAACATTAACTGACTTACTTTAATATTAAGAGAGCTATGTTTTGATGAATTGATTATAATTAAATAATTATTTTCTTATGATGAAATATAAATATGGACACCAAGTATTAAATGGTAAAATTACTCGGTGTACTCAATGTGTCTCTTTCTATTTTTTTTCTTGCATGATTAATTATTTTAATTAACATCTCTAAGTCTACTCCTCAACTGTTATTCAAGTGTCAGACTTATCAAAATTAGGAAATAAAATGCATGTATAGAATTGTAGAAATAGCAGTTTGGATTTGAACAACAGTAGTTGTAACACCCCCAAAATTCACTACTGAAAAATTTCATTTTATTAAAAAAAATTGCGGAAGCCAAAATATTAAACGGTGAATTTCGGAAATATTACCGCCACACTTAGTACCAGGTCGGTTCACTCATACCGTTCCAGTACCAAGTGCTAAGGCTAAAGAACAAAATATAAATTGCTAGAAATTCAAACCATTTTAAATCAGAGTAGCGCAAGTAAACATTTTATAAGACTAGGTTCCATCAATGATGGTTACAAGAACAAGGAATACATTTAAACCAGAAAGTAAAGGTAAAGGGAAAACCCTAAGAGTCCGGATAATCCTTACGCTCGTTCCCGTTGCCCACTTGAGTAGCGCCTGAAATTGAACCTGCAAGGGACACTGCCCATTGAATAGGCAGGGGCCCCACGAATGGAACCCTTCAGTACTATGGTACTGAGTAACCCTTTAAAGTCACACTTAAAAGCAGGCCCGTAATGTCACACATGATACAAAACTACATGCATATATAACAAGATGTGTACATATAACATTCACATAATTAACAATCACATCAGATATCAATAGGTCGTTATGAACAATCGATACTTTCGGGCCTTAAGCCATGTCATAGTGCAAAATCAATACATTCGGGCCTTAAGCCATTAGTCCATCATTATTCAATCAATCTCATATTTTATATCCATGTGAGTGCGAGAACCCCACTATTATAGCCGGTGGATCGGTCAATTATAGGGCAGAACGCACCTAACCACTATTATATGTCAATGGATTGGTCTCCAGGGCAAAACGCTCCCGACCACTATTATTCGCCGGTGGACCAGTCTGGCCCCGACTCACATGGTGTTCCACTATAAGTGATTAGTATTTTTCCATAACTTTATTCACATACATAACTAGTTTTATTGAGCTCGGGACCCCCACTATTATTACCAGTGGATCGGAATATATATCAACATCATCCAGGGCAACACGTTCCTGGGCCACTATTATGTCTGGTGGATCGGTACTCATAATCACTTGCCAGGGCAACACACTCTTGGGCCACTATTATATCCGGTAGATCGGTACTCATAATCACTTTCTAGGGCAACATGCTCCTGGGCCACTATTATATCCGATGGATCGGTACTCCATATCTTAAGTCAACTGGGCCCGACTCATTAATCTTTCCTTTCATTATCAGTATTTTTCCTTTATTTAATCAGCACAACAAATTCCATTTATTTGCCTCGAATGGGAGATCAAGAACCCGGGACACAAAGGTACACCGGTCATACCGGTGCATACAAGCTACTCAGTACCCTTCAACCACGAACCCAGGGACGCAAAGGTACCCTGGTCGTACTGGTGCATAAAGCTACTCAGTACCCTACCGACAAGGACACCTAATCCATAAGTATGCATACCCCCTAACTAGGTCCGTAGAGCTAGATAGAGTAAGATATAGGGCCTAGCTGGGGCACAAAGGCACACCAGCAAATACCAGAATAATCGTGGGTTAAATCACGTCTTTAGGGTAGCGACCCCTAAAGAGCTACCATTCCCGATCTCGAGGTCTTTCCCTTTAAGTATTAGTGTCTTAATTAAAGTGATCACGAAAAGTACAATACTCAGATACTTATTCACTTTCAATCGTTATAATATCATTAATCGTTTCTTATTCAGGTGGTTATCCAAGATAACATAGAGAAATCATTAAGGCCATCATAATCTCATCTACTTCTGTATTAAGATTCGTTCTCGTGATACTTACCAATTATCAAATACTCTTACCTTGCTAATCAGCATTATTTGGGTCATATTATGAAATTCCACAATCACAACAACATGATAGGTACAAATTACTCATTTACCCCTTACTTATATAATTGCTAAGTCATCCCTTCCTTACTTGACAAATTACCATATTACCCCTTACTCGTTTTAGGTTACCAAGTTATCTCCTACACTTTTTAGATCACCATTTATCCCTCATAATTGCTACACTTATCATACTTTCCATTTGGTTGGTTAGATTACCAAATCGCCCTTCTCCTTTGTTATAATTACTAAATTGCCCTTGTGTTGGATAAATTACCAAATTACCCTCCTTCATTATCATGATTACCATTTTGCCCCTTTAGTTGGTTAAATAATTACCAATTTATCCTTTAGTCGGTTAAATTACTAAATTGCCCCTTTAGTTGGGTAAATTACCAAATTGCCCTTCTCCTTTATCATAATTACCATCTTACCCCTCTCAATTATTATAATTGCCATTTTACCCTTTTCAATTATTATAAATGTCATTTTACCCTTTTTAATTATTATAAATCCCAAATTACCATTCTTCATAATTACAATTATTAATTTACCCTTCTCCATAATTATAATTACCAATTTACCCTTCTCCATATTTATAATTATTAGTTTACCCTTCTCCATATTTATAATTATTAATTTACCCTTCTCCATGTTTAGAATTATTAATCTACCCTTCTCCATTCTTATAATTACTATATTGCCCTTCTCCATTATTAAAATTACCATAACGCCCTTTTATTGGTTAATTTACCAAATTACCCTTCTCTATTATCATAATTATCCAATCACCCTTTTATAATCATAATTTAGTTACCAACTTATCCTTCGTCATTATCGTTATTACCAAGTTACTCCTTACTCCCAAGTGTGCCATAAATATCCTTTTAATTTACGAAATTACCCTTCTAACCCTTACTTCCAAATTACCATAATATCTTTTTATTTACAAAATTACTACAATACCCTTTTACTTATAAAATTACCATAACACTCCTTTTACTTTACAACTTATTATTTTACCCTTTTACACCCAAAATTACCATTTTTATCTTTCCTTACAAAATTACCATTTTGCCCTTCTTTTCCAAAATTACCATATTATCATAATATCCCTTACTTATAAAATTACCATTTCGCCATTCACTTATAAAATTACCATATTACCATTTACTTATAAAATTACTATTTTGCCCCTCTACCTCCAAAATTACCATAATGCCCCTTTACTTGAAAAATTGCCATCTTTTCCTTTACTCATATAATTACTATAATACCCCTAACTTCCATAATTACCACAATACCCCTTTTTATTTCTAAATAACCATATTGCCCTTTTACCTTCAAAATTACTACTTTACCCCCCTTTATTACACCACTTTTATTACATTAACATTACCACATGGAATAATAATATTAATCTCCATTAACAATATCCAACTCCACCAACTATTATATTTTAATATAATACTTATTATCACCCACACATATTAGGCCATAATCTAGCACAAGAAATATTACTAAAATGCCCCTAGGACTCATGATAATATTATTCAAGCATAAATGGCCACAATAACATAATATGACATGGATAAGTACCTTAACACTTTTATTAATAACCAAGTTCTTCCCTTAGACAACATTTACTCACATAAGCCAGCAAGGTGGCAGTGAGAGGTTGCAGGCGGTGGTCAGGCGGGGTGTTTAGGGTGGCAGAACTAGGCGATGAAGACAGGTCGGGGCGTCGATCAGGGTGTTGTTGGGTTGAGGCAGAAGAGGGGAAAAGGAAGAAAGAAGGGAGAAGCCAGCGCAGGAAAAAAAACGAGTGGCCGGTTCGGTCCAAGGGAGAAAGGAAGGAGGAGAGGAGGAGGCTGAGTCGGCTGTGTGTGTGGGGGAAGAATGGGCCATAAGCTCAGGCACAAGGAGGGGAGGCAGGCCTGGCAGCTCGGGCTAGGAAAAGAAAAAAAGAAAAAGAAAGGAAGGAAGGAGGAAAAGGAGAAAAGGAGAAGGAAAAGAAAAGGAAAGGAAAATGGGAAAATTTAAAATAATTGAATTTATAAAATAATAGAATGTAATATTTTTGATAATAAATTTATTTAATAATTTAATTTAATATAATTAAATATATTGGCTTAAAAAGGATAATTATAGTAAAATACTAGTTTGAAAATTTGTTTAAGTAAAAATAATATGGTAAAATAACAAATATTTATTTTTAATTTATTAAATACTCCTATCCACATTTTTATACTCAAAAATCCATAAAATAATTAAACTAAATAATTTTAAAAGATAATTTATTTCAAATAAAAGTTATTTATTAAATTATAGGTTTTCTAAAATTAAATTATAGATTCTAATGCCATATAACCCAAACATAATCATAAAAGGTTTTACAATGTTCTATACTTTCCTATTGAAGGTGATTAAGGTGATAACCATTATTAATTAGTCGAATATGCCTACCATATCATCCATCCATATACACATGCTTAATCCACCACTTTGTTTCCCATCGTTTTTTTTATTCACCAACCAAAATCTAGGTCGATCTTAAGATTAATGTTAAACCTATATTCAACCACGTTAACAAACCAAGTAGGGTGGTCAAACAAATCCCAACTAATCCTTAAGTAATAGTTTTGGTCCCCATAAGCCACGGATAAGAATTAGATTGCAAATATTATAGCAATATAAAAAACAAGAGAATAGATCGGCTAGATAGGCGTATTAGTTGACATATAAAATTGCACAGTCTCTCAACCAATAATTTTTATCAGAGGATGAGACAAGCATGGAGCATGTATTGGAATAAGCATAATTAGTTAACCAAAGGGAAACATCGGTCGATAGATAAAGCACTATGAGTCCACTAATATGGCCCATTAGTCGATGGTTCACATGGACCCATCAAACGATGTGACATATCAATTAATCGATACAACACCATTAGTTCACTGAATTTTCCCATCAATCGATAGGCATATGGGCACATTAACTGATGTGGCTTGTTAGTTAACTAACTTTGCTAATGCTACAATATTTACTTTAAAAATCACTCATAAAATTTTCCAACATTTTATCATGTTATTACATGGTCTAGTATACATGATAATTGCTCCATAACATATTTCTAACATCTTTTCATGATTTATAACCATTAATCAACACAAATCATGCTCATATGTAAAAATCACCATTTAAATATAAATTCCTTAAAACCTGCTTTCTACACCACATGCTTCCATATATCTTCATCAATCCATATTCTTATTTGTGATTTTGTTAGCATATACATTTTCATATATCTCAACAAATATAATACATTCAAAACCTCATGCCTAATCATTCCACCTAAGAGGATGGAATGAATTACCTCAAGCTAAGATAGTAAGATTCATAAGAAAATGGGAAATTTTTATCTTGTAACTCTAGGATCTTGGTCAACTTAAAGAAGAGGATTAAACTCATAAAAACTCTTTAACATTTTCACCTCAACTAGTAGAAGAATCCAAGGTTAAAGAGCCTCAACATTTCCTATATCCAACCCTTTCTTGCTTAAGATTAAAACAAGGAAGGATTAGAAGAAGGAGATAACTCTAAGATGAAGAATCAAGGGAGAGAAATCAAGTGGAGAAAGGTAGAACAAAAAAAATGTAGAGACTCAGAGTTCTTGAGAGAGCAATGATAATAGACTTTAAACTTTACTATGTGGTGCAATTTAGTGGGAAAAGGGGGAAAGGGTATTATATAACACCCCAAATTTTACTAATAAAAAATTTTATTTTATCTAAAGTTTAATAACAATATAGTTGGGTGTTACCACTATATTTAACATAAGTCTGGCTTATCATACCATCCTGACATCGAATATAAGACAAAATAGTCAATGCTTAAAAAAATAATAAAATAGAGGATGAGAGAGATTTATAAACTTAGATAAGAGTTTGGAGGTTAACTTAGAGAACAATATCTAAAATGCATCGAAGGGATACATTGGAACTAAAAGACCAAAAAGGTATCCATACCAAGGTATTAAATAGGATAATATGACTCTATTTCCTAAGCCCCAAAGATAACATGGTTAATCCTTCCCAAGCAAACCATCATAAGCATCAAAGTTATCTGAGGGGTCCTCATCGACTTGCACAAAATCATTTGGGTTGTTTGTTTGTAGGAATAAGCAATACCCATGAGAATGACGATTAATATACTACATATCGATTAAGGTAATAACGAAGTCATAAATTAAAGGCATGCATGGAACTTAAGGCCAAAAAGGAAAGATGAATTTTGCATTGAAATCATATTACAAGATGACCCCACAAAGAAACCTAAAGAGATCCATATTAGGTATGCTTATGATTTATTTATTTCTTAGGTTAAGTTCAGGACCTTACTATTCACAATCAATGGAACGGTATCAATAGTATATAATTTCAGGACAAAACACTCATGACCACTATTTTCTTCTGGTGGAATAGATTGGTACAACCTCAGGGAAAAATGATCATAGTCACTATTCTTATTCGGTGGAATGGACTAGTGTAACCAGTCCCAATTCACGTGATATTTCACTTTAAATATCAATGTCTTATTAGATCGTTCATTATTTATGTCAAGATCATCATGCAAACACCCATATAGACATGCATAACATACCATCTAAACTTAAAATAATTATTCAAATCACACAAAAACATAATCACATGCATATCGGGACATATCCCAAGGAAAAAGTCATATTTCCCCAAAGAAACCCTAATTTCACAAGATAAGGATAACTTCTTAATAATCATTTAACCATAAAATTTAATGCACATTTATAAAATATCATTATTGACAACATATCCAAAAATTAATTTCTAACTCCAATGTCTTATATATATGACAACGGCCCTATCTCTAATATTACTATTTTTAAATCCTTATAAAACCTTAATTTTACAAGTTAGGTATTTTTTCTCTCATAAGACTCGTATAACTACAAAATTAAGTACATATTCCTAAAATATCAACTACATATCCAAAAATCAATGTCTAACTCCAACATCTTACATATGTGATATTAGCCCCACCTTTAGGGTTACTATACCAAATTTAAGCCATTTCTAATTTCATTAGACTTGTAAGTTTTAACACTTATAATTACTCCCAATATTCCACATGATATACTTAGAATATTTTAAATCATTTAACACTTTAAAATAACAAAGATCTCATTTTTAACCTATATTGTGTAATACCCTAAATTTTTATCTAATTATAATTCTGGTTAATTTGTATTTTAACTAACTCCTAAACTTGGATAATTGATAATTTTATTTTGCCCAAATTCCCTAACCCTAAATCTAATATAAATCCTAATTTTGGGTTAGGACAATCCTAACCTCAGATATTTGCTAAATTAACTTTAGCCTATACCTTATTATAAATTTAAACCAAGCTCTAATCTTAACCAATTTTTTTTTCTTTTTTTTAACCCATCTTGATTGACTCCTTTCTCCTCCTTTCACTTTGGCCATGCAAACCTCTCCCTAGGTGGCTCCCTTCCTTTCCCATCCATGTAATATCCCTTACATAGCCTTGCACATGCACTGCACCAGCCATCTACCCTCTTCCCAAGCTGCACCACCAACCCACCCCTTTGTCACTGATTTATGTTACAGTAAACCAACCCATGTCGATTCCTCGATCTTCAACCATTTGGTCGATCCAAAACTTTACATGCCTCATCATTATCCCTCTATAAATACATCCTCCTATCCTAATTAGTCTTATTTACTAACTTAAAATCCTAGATCCCTCGTATTCTCTTCTCTCATTTTCATTTCCCTATTGAAGAGTAGCAACAACTGATGCCTCTTCCTTTCTTCCCTTCCTCCTTCTTGCCACTACCACAAGCACCACACCAACCTAGTAATTCCACCCTCTACCATTGCTTCCCCTTACCTTTGGCCCTCCTTGTCGTTCTTCCCTCCCTAGCACTGGCTTCCACCTCTATTAATCCCTCCTTATCTACGACTTCCCCCATAGTTACACCTCCCTCTCCTTCAATAGCCATCATTATTTCTCACCCTCTTACTTTGGTCCCCATCATAGTTCCTCGCCACTTACCTTTGACAAATTCCTCCATTCCAACCCCCTAGAAAAAGTATCTAGTGTTGTTGCTCCCTAATTTTCTATGGCGTTAGTTACTATTCCCCACTTAGTTGCACAAGTTTTGACCGTTCAACTTCAAGCCGTATAATTATGTTTTTGCACCATTCTTCACTCTCCTTTACCTTAGCCATTATTTGCTTATATCCCTAAGTTCTAATTATGTTTTATCTTTATTTCTTATGTGATTTTTCAAAGGTCTTAGAGGAGGCAAGATACACTTATACATGCTTAAAGACCATTATCCTTTTTAGTAAGGATACAAGTCGTAACTAAGTTTTTATGTGTGCAATATGTTTTTTTGTATGATATCTCATGTTTGATATTATTATGATGATAATGTTATGTTGATAATGTAATGGTATGATTATGTAGTATTGAATCTATGGAAAGTGAGAATATGTGAAGAGAATAACCTTATATGTTATTATTGTGATAAATCTCGCTTTGTAACCCTAAGTGTGATTATGTGACCTATGGTATTTTAACATGATGTTTCTAGGTTTGGAATGATTTTAAATAATGTGTTTAAGAAATATCATGGTGATATATTAGAATTTGGGAACCATTCATATTAGGGCTCATTGGATTTTGTGAAAATGGATGTTTTAGCTAGTTTAGGGGTATTTTAGTCAATATGGGTTAAAAATAAAATTATTTGTACTTTAATGTGTTAAATTGTTATAAATATACTAAATACCTCATTTATAATATTTGGATTGATTATGAAAGATTTAAGACCTATGAATGATTTTTTTTATTAAAGTGGAAATAGTAACCCTAGAGACGGGTTCATTATCACATATTTAAAATGTTCGAGTTAGGTATTGATTTTAGGATATAATGTTAGAATTTTCATTTTAGGAATTTTTTGTTAAATTTTTTTCTTACACAAGTCTTGTGAAAAAAATCTATGCTTACATTGTGAAACTAGGGTTTCATAAGTATTGTGAATAAAAACCTTACGGTTAGACTATTATCGTATGTGTAAGACGTTATAGTTAGACTATAATTTTTTAGAAAATTTTAAATAATAATATTTGAAGGATGGATAGTGAATATGGTGATAAAATGAGCATCGAGGAAGAAGTTAGGCATAACTTTTGAAATTAGGGTTTTATAGGGGAATTATGGCCTTGTTCTTTGAGAAGTGTATCAATAGTCATGCGGTTGCAATTTATGTGTTTAAAATGATTATTTTAAGATTTATTATGCATTTTTCATGTCTACATATGTGTTTGCATGAGGAAATTGAGAAATACCACCTTGAGTAAGGTGCTAATTACTTAAACAGAAAGATTATGTGAGCCGGAGGTTAAGGTATTGTATGTCTATTCCATTGGACAATAATAATAGATCAAGTGTGTTTTTCCTAAGAGATGATCTAGTTTGTTCCACCGATTAAATAATATTGAGGTTCTTAAGCTTAACGTAAATAAGAAAGATTATGTGAGTTAGGACCAAGGTGTTATGTTTGTTCCATTAGATAATAATAGTGGTTTATGTGTGTTTTTCTTTAGTAGGTGCTTTATACTACTCCACTAATTTAAGAATAATGGTTAGGAGTAATTTTCCTTGGGAGATTTTGGGTCAGTTCCACCAGGTGATAATAGTGGATCAAGTGTATTTTTTTCTTAAGAGGTGCTTCAAATTGGTCAACTGGTTTAATAATAATGGGATCCCTAAACTTAATGTTAATATGAAAATGGATTATAATTGTAACTAATGGTGGATATTTGGAAATCAATATCATCTCATATTATATTAACATGCTTGCTTATGCTTCCATATAATTTATGATATTGGTTATGGCAGTATTGTTACCTTACTTAGTATGTAGTATATTGATCATCATTTTCATGGGTGTTACTCATTCCCACAAGCTTAGGACCTAGTTGAGTCTGTACAAGTCATTGAGGACCTGCTGGATGATTATGTTGATCATGACACCTTGATTGGAAAGGAGTAATCATATCTTATGTATGGGGTTGGGATCAAAAAGTTATGTTATTCGATTCCTTGTTTTGACCTAGATACCTTTTGGAACTCTTCGTATAAAGTATTCCTTTGTGTATTTGGATATTGTATTCAGAGTTATCATTTAAAACTCTTATTTATGTTAATGAAAATTTCCTTATTTTATATTATGTTTTATGTTCTCAATTATTTTGCCTTGTAATTAATGTGAACATGGTATGTAAACTAGATTTATGTCAATTATGACGACAACACCCATTTATATTTATTTTATGCTACTGCTTAAACACAAATTTCCAATCCTAAATTTTAGGGTGTTACTATTGAAAAATTTTGTTTAAGACAAAGGTTTTAGCGGAAGCGAAAGAATTAAAACCATAAACTTGGGGGTATTACCGACACACTTAGTATCAGACCGGTTCACTCCTATAGTTCCGATACTAAGTGCTAAGGCTAAACTAAACAATCATTAAGTAAGAGTCATCAAAACATAGGTCCATAGTTAACATAGACCATTCACGAAAACCACGAGTCAACAACAATTAAAATATCGTTTAGGAATACAACTTAGAGTACGGTTTCAAAGCAAGGAGCGTAGTACAAAATATAGCCAATAAAACAGATCCCAAGGGACCAATATCCGGATCGCCTACTCGCTTAAGCCAAGCCTTCCACCCCACAATTTGTAACCGATCAAACCTGCATAGGAGGTATGCTCCCCACCATTGGTGGATCATCACAGGACCCATTCAATCAATGTAGTATCAGTACGGGTCCAATACTGAGTAAGGGCGCTGGTGCGTTAAGGCCAAGCATACAGTCATACCACATAGCACGTATAACACAATCATGTAGACAACATGCGAAGATAAGGTCTGAACACTTTTCTGGTGACTTATTCTTTATTCTCATTGATGATAATAAGTCCATTTCCACACATTTCTTCAATAACCCATGTGAGCGCGGGAGCCCCACTATTATAGCCGGTGGACCGGAAGATATACGCACAGGGCAGAATGCCTCTGATCCACTATTATAGCCGGTCTGGAAAATAAACGCACAGGGCAAAACGCCTCTGATCCACTATTATAGCCGGTGGACCGGATCACAGCCCCGACTCACATGGTGTTTCACTGTAAGTACTTAGTATTTTCCCATGGATTACTTCATTCATTTTCATTCAAAGCATTCTTCATTAATCCATGTGAGCGTGGGAGCCCCACTATTATAGCCGGTGGACCGGAAGATATCGCACAGGGCAGAACGCCTCTGATCCACTATTATAGCCGGTGGACCGGAAAAATAAACGCACAGGGCAAAACGCCTCTGATCCACTATTATAGCCGGTGGACCGGATCACAGCCCCAACTCACATGGTGTTTTGCTTTAAGTACTTAGTATCTTTCCCATGGATTAACTTATACGTTTGGTTTGTCGAGCACGAGATCCCCCACTATTATAGCCGGTGGACCGGAAGATATCGCACAGGGCAGAACGCCTGTGATCCACTATTATAGCCGGTGGACCGGAAATAAACGCACAGGGCAAAATGCCTCTGATCCACTATTATAGCCGGTGGACCGGATCACAGGCTCGGCTCGACATCTTTCACTTTACGTGATTAATGTCTTATCGGTGTCTTATTAAATCACATCACACCCTAACATGCATGCCCACTACATTCCATTGCTTTCCCTTCCAAGAGGGCCCTTCCCATATGTTGAGACTCGTACCTCTTCTCACACCCGACGTCCATCCCCCGTAGACTTAGGCATAGTGGCATATAGTAAGGCACAATCTCCAAGAATATAGGCCATCCCATTACATATGATGTCGACCCCGCATGTCCTCATCCCTCTAGGGTTCCTCCTCGGAGACCCTAATCGGACCTATGTGGCCCAACTCTTTCTTACTTACCCAAACGTTACTTTATTCTCTATCTCACACCTCATTCTTTTATTAGGAAATTCCCCAAATGTGTTACTTTATCTCTCAAGTTCACGTGTGACCGACAAAACCCTAGTTATCCATTCAAAACCCTATCTGAACACGCCAACCCTAGTTGGCCGCACCAAACCCTAGCACTTTACTTCTTCAACAAGTAACCTCCCTCTTTCACCCCAAAATCTCTTCTCTCCTTTAGAAACCCCCGCTCATCTTTTATATAAGTGAGTTCTCACTCTCAACCCATACTCCACCATGCAAACCCTAGTACCACCCTACAACATTAATACCACCACACAAACCACAACCACCATGCAAACCCTAATACCACCATACAACATTAATACCTCCATAAAATCATAAATACCACCATACAAACATTAATACCTCCATAAAATCATAAATACCACCATACAAACTCGAATACCACCATAAGCCATTAGTACCACTATGCAATCATTAGTACCACCATACGAACGTTTATGCCACCATACAAACCCTAATTCCACCATACAAACTTCAAGACTCCCATGATGGTTCCCAACTCATATTACCATTTATCCTAACATGCATGTCCTAGTGGGTCATAACATAATACATCATAAATATCATACATATAAATGTCATGCTCATGTCACGGAATCACATACAACATACCTCAATCTCCAAGCTGCGCTACACATAAGACAAGTTATCCACAAATCAGATAATACATGGCATAGCATGGCATACACAACATTCAACACATCCATGTCACACATAGCACGAGGCCATTAGCTTCGTCCTTACCTAAGGCGACGCCGGGCTTGGAGCACAAACCTATAACTCCTTAGGGCTTTGGTCGGGGTTACCTATAAAAGGGGAAAATGCTAAGTATTAGTTTCCCTTATAATTACTATCAATCCTCATTCTAGTTTAAGGTTAGGGTTTTTATTACTAAAAAGGGGTTTTATATAAAACTAGGGTTTTTACCTTAGAATTAGTATACTAAATATTAGTAGTCAAAATATAGTTATTTATGATATTTATTGTTACACTTATTTTATTGAGCCCATTAGTTCCATTCTTATAATACTAGTGTTCACTAGTCATAGTAAAATAGTGATAATAATAATAATAATAATAATAATAATAATAATAATAATAATAATAATAATAATAATAATAATAAGAATAAGACTACTAATAGTGATACTTATGTTTCAAGTAATAGAACTCTAGCATTTTTAAGATTAAGTCTAACAATGGTGTTAGGTTTGAAATAATAATATTATAAGGTCACAATATTACAAGTAAACTATTCCTAAGGGTGATAATGATAATAGTAATAATACTAATAATGATGATAATAATAGTAATACTCCTAGTAGTAATGATAATAACAATAATACAACCAAGTAAGGTTTAGCAACCACAATAATAACCTTAGTAAGGATAATAGAAGTAATAATAGTAATATTACTAATAATGTTAATACCAATAATTATAAAAATTAAGATTAGAGTTAAGTATAATAAAAGTTAGGGTTCAAAAGGGATTTTAGTATTAGTAAGAAAATAAGACATTAATAATAGAGACCATAATAATGATAATAATGATAATAATAATAATAATAATAGTAATAGTAATAGTAATGAAAGAAATAATAATAATAATAATAATAATAATAATAATAATAGTATTAATATTGGTAGAAAATAGTAGTAGTTATATAAAAGGGATATTAGGGTTTGGATGAGTGGAGAACCACCTAGGGTCGGTGGTGGTCTGGCGGCGGCGCGTGGCGGCGACGGCGGCGGCGGTGGAGGAGGAGAAGAGGGGGAAATATGGAGGTGGCGGTTAGATGGGAGGGAAAAGGAGGAGTTTGAGGTGGGGAAAGAAAGAGCATGTGAAGGGGAGTGGAGTGAGGGTGGTGGCGTGGCAAGGGGTGGCGACGCGCGGCGGCGACGGCGGCGGCCGAGGGTGGTGGAGAGAGGTGGAAGATGAGGGAGGAAGGAGGAGAGGGAGGCAGGGGGAGTTGAAGGCAGGGGAAGGTAGAGGAAGCTTCCATGGGTGTTTTGGAGGGTGGAGGAGGTGTTGGTGGCGGCTGGGTTGGCGGTGGAAGGCGGCGCAAGGGCGGCGAAGGCTGGAAGAGGTGGTTTCAGGCAGTGGGCTTTGCTGGAGATTGATGGGAGTCAGGCAAAGGAACGAGGGGGTGATGATGGAGAAGATGTGCACGAGAGAAGAAGAAGAAGAAGAAGAAGAAGAAGAAGAAGAAGAAGAAGAAGAAGAAGAAGAAGACGAAGAAGACGACGAAGAGGAAAGAGGAAGAAGAAGAAGAAGAAGAAGAAGAAGAAGAAGAAGAAGAAGAAGAAGAAGAAGAAGAAGAAGAAGAAGAAGAAGAAGAAGAAGAAGAAGAAGAAGAAGAAGAAGAAGAAGAAGAAGAAGAAGAAGAAGAAGAAGAAGAAGAAGAAGAAGAAGAAGAAGAAGAAGAAGATAGGCATGAGGGATGGGGGGCTGGCAGGTGATGGTGAAAGGAGCATGTGAGAGGCAAGTGGATGGCTGCATACAGAAGAAGAAAAACTTCTCACACCATAAAATTGGCGTAGAGAAGAAGAGAAAATAAAAGAAAAGAAAAAGGAAGAAAAGGAAATAAAGGAAGAAAATAAAAGGATAAAGAAAAGGAAAATGAGGAAAGGTTAGGAAATTTGGATTAGATTAGGAATTTTGAGATTAACCAAATAATTTAGATTAATGAAAATTTTAGCAGTTTTGGTTTTCAATTTATGAATTTCGATTTAACTGAATCAAGGTTTTGGTTTTCAGTTTTTGGAATTAAGAAATTTGATTAAGGCTAACAATAAGATTTTTTGAGATTAGAGCCAAATTAGGGCCAAAGATATGAGATTAGGTTAAGCAAATTTTTCGGGTATTACAATGTATAACCTAATATTCCTCCTATGAGATCACCATAAAATCACCTAAGAATCAAGTATAATATCTTAGAAGTTAACCAAGAAAAAGACAAGATAATGGAGGGTGTAAAATGGATTAAAACTAAAGTAAACCAAGTAGCGCAAGGCTTGAACTATTTGTGATAAAATTTGGTGTAGCAAGGGGAAGTGTCAAAGTGTGACTCATCTAAGGGAGTTGATGTGTCAAGGAGTGTTGTAGATAGAGTGGTGTTAGCATGGTGAAGTGACGTTGCTAGGGGTGGTGCAGTGTGGAAGGTTGACACAACTAGGGTAGGTTTGGTAAGTTGAGGGTTTTGTGTGAGGTAATGTTGCTAACGAGCGTGGGCTTACATGAGAAGTTGATGAAACCAATGGATGATCTAAGTGGTTTTTTGATGTAAAATAGGTTGATATGCATGAGATCATGTAAATTACACAATCTTTGCTATAAGAAAATAGCGAAGCTTGATAGGGACAATTATGAGGATGGAGGAAAAAGTTGGGGAAAGTTTGGGTGAGTTTTAGAATGAAGTAAAAGCAGGGGAGGAGGGTTACTTATAGGAGATGAGGCGAGGGTGTGAAATGGGAATGCCAAAGTTGCAAGGCTAGGGAGGTTGGGATGGGACCAGAGCATGCAAGCTAAGCTATAGGAAGCAGGTGAAGGGGCAGTGTAGGGGCTAGGAAGGGAAAAATAAAGGGAGGCATCCTAAAGGGGAAAAAGGAGAAAGAGTTGATTATGACATAGGAGAATGAAAAGAAAATAAAATAAAAGGGATAAAAGATAAAGAAAAAGGAATTTAAGGTTATGATTAAAATTATGATTAAATTTAAGATAGGAAAATTTATTAGAATTAAGTTTAAATTTAAGAATATGAAATTAGAATAAAATTAATGTATCCATCATCTAAGGATGGGGTTAGGTTAAAATATTATTTACCCATAATTAATAATAGTATTAGGTTTATATTTAGGATTAAGGAATTAGGGTAATATAAAAATATTAAGTATTAGTAATTAGGATTAGGTTAACGTATTAATTATTCGGGATTATGGAAATAGGGGTTTAAATGGCTCAAAATACTAAGAAAAAATGTTTAGGATTTAATCATAGCATAATCATCAAATCCCTAAAGTAAAATTAATAAGAAAAAACAATGCACATTGTCCAACCAATAAGATTAATCGCCCGATAAGCTTGAAAATCCACTTCCACTCTTTTTCTAAACTTTTCCCAAATCCTTTGCATATAAAACTCAAAATACATAGATAAGATAAGATCAAACACATGAATCAACACATATTAAGGCCCAAATCTATGGGGTATTATAATATCAATCATTGTTATGTTTCATCATGATCAATCTTAGTGTTCCACCATATATCTGCTTAATATTTCACCATGATATATTTCCTATTTCACCCTAGTTTGCATGGCATTTTACCAAGATATACTTGGTGTTTCACCATGTTCCAACATTATGTAGTCATGCTTATATTTATTTTTATGTTTTACTATGATATGCTTGGTGTTTTACCATAATCTAAGTAATATTTACCATTGTTATGTTTTACCATGCATTTACTTGATGTTTCACCACAATATGCTTAATGCTTCATCAGGGTATTATTGATATTTCACCATGATCCAACAATATTTAGTTTAGCTTCTTTCTGTTGTTATGCTTCACTATGATATACTTCATGGTTCACCATGTCATGTTTAATATTTCACTATGATATGTTTTGTGTTTCACCATGATATGTTTCATGTCTCACCATGGTATGCTTAATGTTTTACCATGGTCTAACATTATACAGTCTTATTTTTCTCAATTTTTATATTTCATCATGGTATGTTTAATATTTTACTATGATCCAACATTATGATGTCTCAGTTCTCTTCACTATTAAGTTTCCATTATAATTATCTTATATTTTATAGTTTTTTTGTTGCTAAAATTATATCAATATAGGTATCTATTTGTAGGAAAAATCTAAAAATATTATGATATACTGTTTTATTTATTTATTTATTTATTGATAATACTACTAAAAGATATTTCAAGTTTAAAAAATATACTGACATTGACAATATATACAATGATCATTGTGCAACCATATACACGGTAGCAATTATGTGTTCTTGAAGGAAAAACTTGAAGGTAATTTAATTAATGAAGGAATTTGTATAATTTGCTTTTGCATATATTTTCCAATGATCGTCTTACATTTTTTTCATATTAAAAAAAGGTTATTGTATGCGTAAAAATCTGTATAAAAGGAAAGTTATGTAAAAAAGTCACATTCTACTTTCTACTTTTACCATCACTTTTTTCCTTTTATTTCTTATGTATTAAATGTTTTTTTATTTTTCAATGAAGGATATAGGTGAAGTTTTAAATTTACCTTTATTAATGTCTAAAAAAGTATACAAATTGCTAAAATAAATTCATTTTTCATACAAAAAGAGCAGTATATCTTACAATTTGGTGTTATCTTTGAATTCTAATATAATTTCATATTCATGTATATCAATAAAATATTTAATTTATGCAAACCATTTGCATACATGGTTTTCCAATAATAGATGTTTTATTCTATCTCCAATAGATATATTTTTTAATAAACTTGTGTTAAGGTAAGTTAAACATTATTCTAATTTCACATAAAATTTATCAACTAAAAATTTTGTGATATTAAACTTGATATTTATAAAAATTATAATTTGTGCATCGCACGAGTGAAATATTAGTAAAAATTAACATTATTGACTCAAAGCTTCTTGAGATATGACAATAACTACAAAAAATCCCACATTTTGCAACAACAAATAGCGGCAAATCCTATATTTCCGCAAAAGTACACAATTATTATAACAATTTTAATTTGGTTGCAATTTTTAGTTTTATAGCGACAAATTAAAAGTTAGTAGAAAAAATTCAATATATATAATAACAAATATGATATTTTGTTGCAAAAATATTATACTATTGAAACAAATAAATAATTGCCACAATTAATTGGATAGATAAATTTTTAACTAAAAAAATTAACAAATGCTGGTTTTACCATATATCTATTTATTAAGTATGAAAAAATTAAAACATATGCATAACTCAACAAAAAAAGATGGATATAAAATTTTCACAATGTATTCATTTTAGTCATTGGCCAAAATGGGCCATTCAACCTAATCTCTTCCCATACCTTAATGTTTCTACTCTTCCTCAAACTTCCATTGTGTGACAAACCCTGGAAACAATTGCACGCTTGCTGCCTACTAGTCGACACCTGTTGTCTGCCACTCACACTTAATGGAGTCCATCACTCATCAGTCCCATATTTTATTTGGTCTTCTATCAATCTCTTCCTAAAGTCATCATTATTTTCATCTATTTCTTCTTAATCCCAACCGGATATAGTTTGATAAACAGAGTCAACAATGATTGGGTGCATATGCCAACCAAATTCCATTGCTTATCACAAGTCCATGATGACTTTAATGTTCATTTTTGGCTTACCATTATAATTTCTAAATTGCGGAAGAGGTATTATTTTTGTTCTCATTTTATACTATATGTAGAAATGTATTTGATTGCTTAATGTTTTATCATTAGTAATTTAGAATGATGATTATGAATATATCATCTATTAGCTTCATACCCTTTAAATATTAATCCTCTATCCAGATTGTCATGAACGGTTAATTTGAAGAATTATAGTGGATTCTTAGTTAGTAGATTAGTTATTTTTTATCTAGCAATTTAGTAAGGCTACTCAAAAAGTAAGAATTTGATTGTTAGTTAACAACACTTGCTTGTATCAATATGGAACTTCGTGTAAGAATATGGTGTAAAACATTGCATTGCCCAAACTCTAGGTGAACCTTGTGGATTTTTTATTTATTTAAAGTGTTATGAATTTTTTGCTTGTTAAGAGAAAAAAATTGGTATTTTTGGTATAATGACTTGGTTCATATGTTTGAAGCCTCAAATTGTTAAATTCTTATATTATAGGATTATTTATCTATAGAGCTAAATAATATTGGTTAATTCTTTATCAAATGGTTGATTAATATGTAATATAGAAGGGTATAAAAAAGCATGCAAGAATTGTCATAGTACAAAAATTGGATGAACTATATTAATGTTGGTGATTGCCTCAAATCTAATTATGTAAATGGAGTGAATGGAATTTATTGGGCCTATTCAAATACTACGTAATAAAATCAAATAAAATTTCCATGAAATGTTTGTCGTGTTACTCTAAACTATATCAAAACGGTTGTATTTCAACACCTACTTGTTCATGATTTTATGAAAGATTACAACCTATGTAAATATAATGGTGAAGCAAAATTTGCTCATGTTGTTGGTTCTAATGCAAATTAAGACAAATTTAGTGATATTGATATTGAGGAAGAAGTTAATGGATTTGATGAGACATTACAAATGGTGCATGATATGACAAATGAAAGAGATTTCAAGGTAGTAACGAAGGTTGTCGTTCTCACTTGTGACATAAATTTGTTAGATTGATGAAAGATTCTAGGATAGAATTACATCCTGGTTGTGATACTTACACAAAATTAGAATTTATTATTAGCTTGCTTCATATAGAGTCTGTTAGTGATTGGAGTGACAAATCATTAACTATGTTACTTGAGTTACTAAATAAGGCTTTTCCTTCCCTTGTTTACTTTCCCAAAAATTATTATGAAGCAAAAAAGTATACCAGTGATTTCGGATTAAGCTATAGTAAGATTGATTACTATAAGAATGATTGTGTACTTTTTCATAAGGAACACGTGGGAAAAGGCTTTTGCTTGGTGTATGGTGATCCTGGGTGGAAAAGTACTGTCAAGCAAGGGGCAGACAATTTCATATAAGATTTTACGCCATTTTCCACTCATTCCTAGATTGAATAAATTTTCATGTCATTTAAAATTGCCAAACACATAAGATAGCATTAAAAAAAGCAACCTAGTAATATAAACCTATGACATCTAGCTGATGGTGAGGGATGGAAGTTGTTTGATTCTACGCAACCAAACTTGATTATGATTGTTGTAACATAAGGGCAGTTTTAGCGAGTGATGGATATAATCCTTTTGGAAATCTATCAAATAGCTATAGTATTTGGCCTATCATAATGGTTCCATATAAATTGCCACCATAGATGTGCATGAAAATATTTATTTATCCTAACCTTACTTATTTTAGGCCCTAAAGCCTTTAGAAATGACATTGATGTTTATCTAGCTCCTTTAATAGATGAGTTGAGAGTTTTATGAGATATTGGAGTTAAAACTTATAATCTTTTCATTTCACAAACTTTTAATTTGGAAGAGGCATTGCTATGGAATGTTAATGATTTTTCTACTTATGATAATTTATTTAGGTGGAGTATAAAAGGGAATTTTACATGTCCTTGTTGCAACCTAGATACTCACTCTTTATGGCTATATTATAGTCACAAATTTTGCTTTATAGGTCATCAAAGGTTCTCGAAGCACAATTATAATTGAAAGTTTGATAAATGTTTTGATGGCTCAGTAGAGAGGCATTCGCCTCCTAAGTGTCTTTTAGAGGATGATATTCTTCACCAGTTTATTGGTTACAATGATGTGATCTTTCATAAGTCTCATAAGAAGTGACATTAAATGGAAACTCCTTTACCATATAATTGGAAGAAGAGAAGCATTTTCTTTAGGTTACCATATTGGAGCAAACTATCTCTTTGTAATTATTTAGATGTCATGCATATTGAAAAAAATGTATATGATAGTATCATAGGGATGGTGATGAATATTGATGGGAAATCAAAGGATCATTTGAATTATTGTATGGACCTTAGGGATCGTAGCTTACAATCTATCTTACATCCTCTTAATATTGGAATTGATAAGTATGAGGTTATGGCTGCTTCATATTCGTTCACATTAAAGGACATGTGAATTGTTGGCTAAGTTAAAAGTCTCTGATAATTACTCATGCAACATTGAAAAGTGTTGTGTAATTTCTACTGAAGGTAAAGCCTTTATAATGAAAAGACATGATTATCATGTATTTTTGAAAGACTTGCTTACACTTACTTTTCCTTGCATGCTACCTAAAAAATTGTACAAACCTTTGGTTGAGTTGGGGATGTATTTCAAGCAATTATTCCCAAATATTTTAAAAGTAAACTTTCTTGAAATACTTGATCATAATATTGATACAACATTTGGTAAACTTGAAAAAGTATTTCCTCCTAACTTTTTTAGTATGGGATTGCATCGTCCTATTCATCTAGCCCAAGAGGTTAGAATTACTGACCCTATTCTATAGAGTTTGATGTACCCTTTTGAAAGGTATGTATAATATCTTAGAATTTTCTTTTATATGTAATTTATGTTATTATATGAAATTATTAACATTTTTCCTTAAATTTAGGTTTATGTATGATTTAAAAGCTATGGGTCATAATTTATCTTATCATGAGGGGTTAATAGCTTAAGGGTATATTATTAATGAGTGTATTAATTTTTGCTCACATTATTTAGGCAGAGCAAAGATATGATTTAACCTACATGATAGAAATTTTGAAGGAGATGAATGCATAATTTCTAATGGTTTATCCATTTTTGCAAATAAAGGAAAGCCTATAAGTGTAGGAAAATTCAAAGAGCTGAGTTTTGAAGATTTGCAAATGTGCCCAATTTTACTTGTTGAGGAATTGTGATGAGATACAACACTTTTTGGGTAAGTTATATATATTTTTATATCTAGGTTTTTTATTTACACCATCAAAATAGTTGGGTTTTTAGTGCTTTAAGTGTCTTATATGTGCGTGTGTGTGTGTGTGTATTTATGTTGGCGTACTTAAAAAAATGTAGGGACTATGAGAGAGTGAAGTTCACATAAGATCTTACTATAGATAAGCGTATTTCAAAGAAAGTAAGTGTATCTTAAATATAGTCATTGAATATTTATTAATGATATATAAGTTATTGAGTTTTTTATTTATAAATACAGTTTAACTTCGTGCTAGATAACTCACTTATGGAGGTTAAAGGATGAACAAGTATCAAATGACCTATTATTTTTAGCACAATCTCCTTTGAGAATAGCCACTTATTATGATAAGTATGCGGTTAATGGATTTCAAATTCATATTGATAAACTCACACATAGTCATCAAGCGCAAGTGTGGGGGGATAATGAAAGTAGTGGCTCTAAGTATTATGGATCGTTGAAAGACGTTGTTGAATTAGAGTATAATTCAAAAAATTGTTCTTTTTAAATGTGATTGGTATGACATCTATGATAATAGAAATAGTATTAGTAAGGAATTAAATAGAGTTATAACCATAAATTCAAGAAAATTTTTACAAGGTAATGAGGCATTTGTTTTAGCAAACCAATTTGAGCAAGTCTACTATATGGATGATATGTTGTATCTATAACACCACTAATTTTTTGAACTATAAAATTTTATTTTTAAGACAATACAGAAGCATTTGAAAAATAAAATTAGGAAATTTTACTGCCACATCAACTATAAAAGAGGTGTACTCATCACCTAACCCACACCTGATACAAGGCAAAATGGAATAAGAAACAAAATGGTGCATGATCATACCATTAATGTGACAATACAAGATAATAAAAACTAGAACAATATTATAGATAGAATGAACTTGATATTTTTACAAAATCAAATACAGGAAATCAAACCAAGAGTTTAATTAACTGGAAATACAAAAATATCCCAACGCAATGGAAAAAATACTAATAACCGATTTGACTAACTTTTAAACACAATCATAAAATTTCAACCCCAAGCAATGACCTACTAATGGCCCGTGTCATTGCCCTTAGCATACTCTAATTGAGAGTTGTAACCCTGTAAATTATCCTCTTCTCCCCGAACCAGAAACTGGATCATCACAATAACAACACAAGTGCAATATCATTATTAGGAAGTATCGGTAAATTATACTACCTAAAACATGGTAAGGCTCATATAACATATTGAAGTCACATAACAACATGTCGATATCATATTGGTACAACTCAAGTACAACATGGAATGTTTGCATGAAAATCAAGGAAGTATAGAAATATAGTAATACATGAAATTAATATAATATAAACCATATTAGAATTCCTCCTTTAGTGATCACAATTTTCGATTGATAAGATAGTTCATTCGACCACACCTATTTCTCCACCATGAACAAAAGTCATGGCAGCACAAATAATCACAAGGGGATACCACACCCATTGCATAGGGTTAGGATACATTGAATGGGCTTTTTTCAGAGATACCACACCCACAACACATGGTTGAAGTACACCAAGGAGGATTGTACTGAGATACCTCACCCACTACACCTTAAATATCTTTACCATGAGGGCTAAAAAGTTGGGATACCACACTTACCTAAGTAATTGATGATATGATGTGCTATGGGGCTTGTACTAGGAGTCTAGGATACCTCACCAACCCAAACTAGATAATGATGCCATACTGTCTTGTGATAGTTTAATTCTATACCTTAAAGATATGCATATACCCCCTACCAATCACAACCCAGTAGAGAAGAAAATAGTACTGAGTGAAAAATATAACCAAGAGTGACCCGCCTACTAATTGGCGGCAGCTATCCCAAGAGACGGAGGCTCAAAAAAAATCTTAAACCATAAATTTATATACAAGTGCTATCACAAATCACAAAAAAGTCCACACATAACTAAATTTAGTGTTTTCAAGTGATAACACCAAACACAAATTAAATATCATTATTTAACCAAATTGAGTGTTTCCAAGTGATAACACCAAACACATCACAAGGCATTAAATCCACCATTTTGGTGTTTAGAGATGACACCAAACTCATTCATAAGGTATAAAAGCTGCCAATTGGGTGTTTAGAGATGGCACCAAACTTAAACAAAAATCAAGTCTCAAATATAATCATGGTGGTTCTTATTAAACTAAGTCAATCATAATTAAGATCATAATTAAAATGTTATAAATACATTAAGTATCAACACAAAAGGTCCGAGAGAAACACAACAAACTAGGCGGCTTCCAGCCACATCGGTTGATCTATCCTTCAAACCCGTTGATTGTCTGGTTATACCAGACCTAGACCAAGACAACTGAAATACCCAAAAATTCTAATTTTAGAAATTATGGCTAAATAAGGATTTATTAGGAAAGTTAATTTAATAAATTACTTTATTAAAATATAGGGGATTTATTTAAGGAAAATCAAGAGAAAATGATAAATAATTTAATTAAGAAAAATGAGGGAGAATTGCTAATTAAAATGGGATTTGGAAAAATTATTCAAAAATAGCCCTAATTAATCTAAAAATGACTTGATTATTATTTTCTAGATATTATTATTTTAAGCAACCCAAAAATACCAAAATACCCCAACCCACCTATTTTTTCCTTTTCTTTTCTTTTTCTTCCTATTTTCCTTTTTCCTTTTCTTTCTCTCTTTCTCCTTTTCTTTTTTTTTTCAGCCTCCCCTTGACTTGGGCCAACCCCGCCCTGCACAGCCTAGCTCTCTTCCCTTTCCCCCTTGTGCGGCCCAGGCCCACACCGTACCTTCCCCTTTTTTTCCTTTCTTTCCTGGCCGGTTCGATTTTCTTCTTTTTTTTCTTTTTCTTCTTTCTTCCTCCCTTAATCGCCCGATCTCGTATCTTCTTCTTCCCTAAGGCACGGGCAGCGACTGAGGCGCTGCAACCTTGCCTTCTGCTAGCCACCACTGTTGCGTGTCGTCCTTCCCTCCCTCTCCCGTCGCTTTCTTTCACTATTTTGACCTCAATTGACCCTTTCCCCTCTCATGAGTGCCCTACCCATTTCCCTTTTGCTATTTCCTCGACCTTGCAGCCCTGCCATGGCAAAACCGTGTCGATTGCCACCACCGGCCAGTATACCTGGCACCTGCACCCCGCTTGTCTTCTTCCCCTTGTCATTTCCTACCCAATCGGCCTATAAATACCCCATAGGCAGCCTTAATTGGTTTTTTGATTTTGAAACCTAGAAATTTCCCCTTCTCGCCACCACCCCATCAGATGAGCATTCCGTCGCCGCCGCCCATCACTGCCGGCCGAACCACTAATAGAACCGTCCCTTGCATCACCCTCTACTTAACTAAACCCCCATCCTCCCTTGATTTTCCTTGCACAAGCCACCCTAGTCGTGCAAAGTTTCCCTCCGAATCAACCCCTCCTATACCCCTGTTGCCCTTCGCACCACTGTCCTCCACTATTTCTGCCCCGACCACCACCCCTTACGCCTCCCAAAAACTCCTACAGACTCTCCCCTACCTTTCCCTACCCACCTTTTCCCCTTACTCCCTCTCCTTCTCCTTTCTCCTCCTTCCACCACCTCCAACCACCAGATCGGCCGCTGCCGTCCGCCGCCACCGATGCCACTACTGTCCCTAGGTGGTGCTTTGACCTTCCCAACCCCTAAACCCATTTTATACAAGTATTAGCTATTTTTAATAATATTGATGGTATTATCTATAATAATAATAATATTATTATTATTATCATCATTATTATTATAAATATTATTATTATTATTATTATTATTATTATTATTATCATCATCATCATTGTTACTTAACCTTACTTCGGAATTTTCCTAACTAGTAATATTATTATTATTAATGGTCTACAACTTTAGTGTTATTATGATTATGATTTTCATTATTGTTACTACTATTATTATTATTAATTCTAGCCTTGGCCTATTATTATTACTTTTATTATTATGGTAAATATTTGAACCCTTACATTACTATTGCCATTTTAATTATTATTACTATTAGTATTATTCTTAACACTATTATTATTATTGTTGTTGTTGTTGTTGTTGTTATTATTATTATTATCATTATTATTAATGTTTTTGAAACCAAATTTGGCATGTTATCATTTTATTACTATAGAAGAAGAAGAATACTTATGCCTTAATATTATTATTACTTATTATTCGAATATTACAAATATTATTCCTAATGCATTTATTATCAACATTGTTACTATAGTAATATTATTATTACTATTATTACTGTTATCATTCTTGTTACTATTATTATTGTGGTAAAAATACTCGAATCCTTATATTATATTATTATTGTTTCAAATATAACTATTATCATTATTATCTTTAATAATATTAGTACTTTGTTGGTATTACTATTATTATATTATTATTTTATTCCTAACACTATTATTAGCCTTAGCCTTAAAAATACTAGGGTTTCTATTACTAGGAGCATTAGTATTACTATTATTACTAATATCACTATTTTGATATAACTAGTGTTAGTACTATTATTATAAGAAATAAAACTAAAAAATTTATTAACATAAATATAGCCATAAATATTAACATAAATCTATTTTGACTAGTAATAATCTAGTAGTCTAACTTGAGGATAAAAACCCTAGTTTTCACTTGTAAAGTTCCCTTAAATAATTGTAACCCTAACCTTAGACTAAAATAGGAAATAATATTATTTTTTGGTAGGAGGGAAACTTATACTTAGTTTTTTCCCTCTTATTGGTGAAACCAGTCAAAACTCTAAGGAGGCGTAGGAGTGTGTTCCAAGACTGGTGTCGTGTTGGGTAAGGGTGTAGCTAAGGCCTTATGTGTGCTATGTGTTTTTATATGCCTTGGATGCATGTATAATGATATGTTGTGTATCTTGTGCTATTGTTATAACCATTTTATGTGTAGCGCAGCTTGGAGTTGATGTATGCTCTTGTGTTCTCTTATGACATGTGCGCAATATGTTTGTGTTATGAATGATGATATGATATGATATGGCCCTTTTAGGACATGCATGCTAGGATAATTAATGTAGTGATATGGGGTGGAAGGATGAAAAAGAAAAATGGGGAAGTAAGTTGACCAAGGGGACGTAAGTTGGCCTAAGGAAAATAAGTTAACTAAGGAATGTGGGATTGACCTAAACATCCCATGATCCATGAGAGGAAGAATAAAAAGGGGACTTTAAGCAAAATAAAGTGGATGGACTTTGCATGGGAGAATTTAGGGTTTGCATGGGAGAAACGAGGGTTTTGCATGAAAAACTTTGAGGGATTGTATAGGATGGATAGAGTTCGCATGGGGGTGAACTTTACATATGGAAAGTTTCCTTAGGGCTTGAGGAAGGTATTAGAAGAGTTGTTTGGGTGATTGGAGGCCTTGGGTGAAAAATAGTACGTGAGACCATATAAGGGTGCATAGGAGACTGAACTAGGGTGTAATACCCTGTTTTTCAAAACCATAATTATAAATTAATAATCGTATAATTAATTATAATTATTATTTTAGAGGGCTTAATCTTAAAAGTGTTATTATTTTTCGTATTATTTCGACGGTTTAGTTATAAATTTAATCAGGTTAAAATTTTGATAGAAATTAGATTATTAAAATTAATCCTAGTTTTTACCTGTAAATCTTATTTTAAATTATTTTATTAATAATCTTTTAATCCGTAACCTAAAAATAATTTTCTAAATATTATTCTCGATTATTTTACTCTTTCCAATCCTTTTTAAACTTATACAAATTTTAATAATTTTTCCCGAACTATTTTTATATCTGATATTTTAGTCAATCTAAATTAAACCTATAACTAAGTAAATAAATTTCTATCATATTAATTTACCCCTACTCTACCCTCTTCCTTAGCTCAAACATTTCTCCCGAAGATTTTCCTGTCCCCCTCTGTGCATTTATACACACATATCCATGCTACCATCTCTCTGCATTTATACACATATATACACGCTACACTTACACACACTCTGCACACACGCTACACTCGACCAAAACAAACAACCCTTCTCCCCCACTATTCCTACCGACAACCCCTATCATTATACATATACACACACACCCACACGCATACACTGTATAGTACACTCCCCAACTTCCACTGCAACCTCACTTCCCATCTCTTCTCCTCTCCTTCCAACCGTTCAAGCCCAGCCACCAACCATCGCCACCAACAACACCATCTCAGCCTGCGCAACACCACCTTCTCCTCTCCACCTCGTCGCCAACCTGCACCTTGCACATCACACAGTACCACTAACGCCTTCCTACCTCCCCATCGCAACCCTTGTTTTTCTCTCACCCAGCAGCACACCAAATAACCCCTGCATGCACCTTCTCCCTGCCAATCCACCCCGACGACACTTCCCCAGCCTCCCTTAGTTCCCTTGCCGCCCTTCTCTGCATGCTTGACCAAACGCATCACACGTAATCCTTCCCTCTCTCTCTATTTTATTCGACCCTTTCCCTACAACACCAGCCGACCACCATCCCACTTCGCCATCCCGAGCAACAGTCGACCAGCTGCCACCCTGCCTTCCCGTAGCCAACCAGCAACCATCCACCTCCTGCGTCACCCAACAGCCGCAGCTCCACCACCGAACCACTACCCTTTCCCTCTTTTTCCTCCCCTTTGCATCTCCCTCTCACCCATCGCAGCTCGTCACCCTCGACCCAGCAGAGCCGTCGCCCAGCCGCAACAGCCACCAACCACCAGCTGCCACCCAACCCCGCCAGCCTCCAGCCGCCCTACACTGTCGCGCAACCACCACCTCTGCCCCTCCTTTTCCTTCCCTGCCCTGCCGGCCAACCCCCGCTGCCCTTCATTTCTTTTTCACGCGTGCATCGCTCACGCTGCGCATGCAGCGTGAGTTCCATATATATATATATATATATATATATATATATATATATATTGGTACCCATTTTAAGTGTAAGGGTATTTTAGTAATTTTTAAAAAATAAATATTTTTATATTATAATTATTATTTTACTTGATAGATATTAATTTGAAAATTTCGGTATTATTTTTAGGTACGAAAGGTTGATTAGCGAGATCCAATAAATTTAGTAGGATACCGCTATTTTTGCGTTCTTGCTAGAATTTAGGTAACTGATGTACCTTACTAAAATTATAAATATTGCATGATAGCACATTAGGATTTTTGGTGGATGAAATATGTTAAGCATGATTTATTTTGATATAATTATGTGTTAATTATTATTATCATAAAAACAAATAAAACAAGCATGTTATCTGATGTAAATTATTTTAGGTACGAAAGTATGATTAAAATGATTCTATTGATGGAAAAATAATTTGAATGATAATTATGTATAAAATAATAGGTTGAGCATGCTTAGAAATAATTATAGAATAGTTATTATAGATGTGTGCCCTAGGGGCAATTTAGTTATTTTTGTGTATTATAATATTTATCCTAAAAATAATGTCTAATATGTATTAGCTGTTTTTGAATATTTGAATGTGTGTTTTGATGGATTAAAGGTGTGAAAAAGGATATTTGTGTGCAAAATTATGTACGAGGGAAAAATTGTCATTTGCCATATTTGATAATTTAGATCGTGTAAGAAATAATTTATTTATGATGTTTTACCCTTTTCATGACAAAGGAATAAATAAAATGGAATTAGTATTTCGAATAGATGATATTATGGAAATATTGGTCTTGAGGGTATTTTGGTCTTTTTCGGCCTAAAGTATCCAGATATGAATAATTGAGCCCTGGATGGCCTTAGTATATTTTAATGTTGGCTTCGGAATTGACCTTGATTATTGTTGTCTCGGATGATTGGAAATAAGTAAGAACGGTTAAGTATGAGAATTGAATTTATCTGTATTATATGCAATTTCGTGGTCACCTTAATAAAATACTAATACTTAAAGTGAAAGACCTTGAGATCGGGAATGGTGGCTCCTAGGGTTCGCTACCCTAAGGACGTGGTTTAGCCCACGGTTGATATGGATTTTTGCTGGTGTGCCTTAATGCCCCAGTCAGGCTCTACATCTTACTCTATTTTGTTCTGCGGACTAATATGAGGTATCGATACTTATGGATTAGGTGTCCTTGTCGGTAAGGTATTGTGTTACCTTCGTGTACCAGTGCGACCAGGGTACCTTTGCGTCCTTGGGTTGATAGTCGGTAGGATACTATGTTGCCTTGTTGTGCCGGTATGACTGGAGTACCTTTGTGTCTTCAGGTTGATTGATCTCCCCTCGAGAAAGTAAATAAAAATAGAAATGATATGATTTGATGGAAATAATGATTATCGGATTGTTCGGTAGCAGCCTTCGTGCCTACTTGAGGTTTCGGTAGTAGCCTTTGTGTCTACCTGTGGATTCGGTAGTAGCCTTCGTACCTACCTGAGGTTTTTGTAGCAGCCTTTGTGCCTACATGTGGTTTCGGTAGCAGCCTTCGTGCCTACCTGAGGTTTTCTGTGGTTTCGGTAGCAACCTTTGTGCCTACCTGTGGATTTAGTAGTAGCCTTCATGCCTACCTGTGTTGATTTTATGTCTGTAAGCATACTTGTGATATTATGGATCTTATCATATTGTATTTGTAAGTTTACCTGTGACGTTATGGATTTATTATGCTTTACCTATAAGTATGCCTGGGATGATATGAATCTTAGTAAATTATACTTGTGAACATTCCTGAATGTATGTAATGGTTTGGGATTTATGCTGAGACATGAATTATGCTGAAGTTGGGTTTTAATTATTACTCAGAGAGTATTTCTGGGATGTTCAATAATAAGTTCAATTGTTTCAGATGAATGAAAATGAGTAGTACGTGACCTTGATGGAAATTGATCATCTGAGTGATTATTGTGTCTCAATCATCGTATTTATATGTATATATCTTATACCATGTTAATTGTATGCCTTGCATGTGTTCCATGCTGATTTATCGTATTAGTTTGGCATAAAGGGTTGTTCAGTATCGTAGTACTGAAGGGTTCATTTTCGTGGGCCCTTGCCTATTCAATGGGCAGTGGACTTTGCAGGTCAGCCTCTAAGCTCAGTCAGATGCTGATAGTTCGTATTTGGGAGCGTAGGACTATCCAGTGTTTCTTTTGTTGTCTTATTTCTGGTTGTATTTGGACCCTCGTGTCCTCCTGTAATTTCTTTCTCGAGTTTCATAAATTGTTAATGTCGTTTTTAATTAGCAGTTTTTATCTATTGTTCTCTCTATCTTGATTTCTATAATCATGATATTAATTTAAGCGGATTAATTATTTTAGCCTTAGCACTTGGTATGAGAATGGTAGAGGAAACCAGACTTGTACCAAGTGTGGTGGTAACACCCTTTGTTTTTATTGTCTTAGCTTCTGCACTTAACTCTGTAAACAAAATTTTTTAGTTGTAAATTTTAGGGTGTTACATAGGGTTTGGGAGGAAACCCTAATTTAAGAGGGTGGAAAAAGGAAAATAAATGAGGGTAAGTGGAGTATGGGGTGAGAATGGGGGATTGGCATGAGTGGGGCGAGCATAAGTATCATGGGAAGTAAGAGTGGAATGTGAGAAATGGAAGGGTGACTTGTGGAAAGGAGGATACTAGGTTTGGCATGGCTAGCTAGGGTTTGGTGTGGCCACCTAGGGTTTCGTGGTCACACGTGTATTTGAGGGAGTGACGTGAAGTGATAAGGGTTGAATCTAAGGATTATGATATGTGGGGTGTTAAAAAAGTTGGGTTGCGTGAGGCAAAGGATGATGGGCCACATAAGCCCAAATTAGGATTTTTCTGGAAAAAAAACCCTAGAGGAGACTATGAATGGGCTTAGTGGTGTCGGTGGTGGGCCTTGACCCACACACCTAGGAATTGAGCCTCTGGTGTGAGTAGTGGAATAAAGGAAGGATGTTGGGCGAGTTAAGAGGTGCATAAGTCTCAAGATATGGGAATGGCCCTCCTGGGAGGATAAGCGTAGATGAAGTTAGTCATGCATGTCTAGGGTGGAACTTTTGAATAAGAAATGGTAAAATATTAATCATGTAAAGTGGAAGATTATTGAGCCGGGCCCAGACCGATCCACTGGCATAATAGTGGTCAGGTGCCGGGGTGCCCTAGAGACCGATCCACCATCATATAATAGTGATTAGGTGCGTTCTGTCCTATAAGTGACCGATCCACCGGCTATAATAGTGGGGGGTCCCGAGCTTAATAAAACAAACCCTAAGTTTGATAATACAGATAAAAGACACTAAGTACTTATAGTGGAATACAATGAGAGTTGGGACCAGACCGATTCACCTGCATAATAATGGCCAGGAGCGTTTTGCCCTAGAGACTGATTTATCGGCATATAATAGTGGTTAGGTGCGTTCTGCCCTATAAGTGACCGATCCACCAGCTATAATAGTGGGGTTCCTATACTCGCACGGATCGATAAAAAGTATGGTGTGAAATGAGTACTATTTAGATACTAACTAATCAATTTATCCAGACTATAGCTTGGCCTTTATTTATCAAAGAGATTGTATATTGTCATGTTATCGTGATTCTATTATGTACTTTTATGTGTTGGCCTTAGTGCACGGTTACCTTACTCAGTATGTAGTGTACTAATCGCCCGTTTCATGGGTGCTGCTCATTCCCACGAGCAGAAGACCCATCTAAGTTTGTGTAGGTAGGAGACGACGTCTTCGATGCCTACAACACTTATAAGGCATCGAGCGGGGCTGAGAGTTGAGCCTAGACTTGGCTTGGGGATCGAGAGTGACTCGGCCGGACTCTGTCTTTCCTTTTATTTTACCATGTGTCTTTTTATTCTAGTTATGTCATGTCTCATGGTATTTTATATTTTTGGAAAACTTTAGTTACTTACTCCGTGGGTTATAATTCTTAAACCACACTCTGATTTCTGTATGGTTACGAATGAGTCCTTCCATGAATTCTCATTTTTAATTAATGACTTGTGTTTGGCGTTAATCCTGTTCAACCTTAGCACTTAGCAATGGGACGGTAGGAGTGAACCTGACTGGTACTAAGTGTGGAGGTAATATCCCTAGAATTTACAGTTTTGTTACTCTACTTATGTTAAACCTTTTTATTGAAACAAAATTTTTTAGTAGTAAATTTTGGGGGTATTACAACAACACCATGGAAACAATCGACTGGTTGGCCTCATCGATTGACTGGTTTGGTCCAACCAGTCAATGGGTATAAGTAGAGACCAACCTATTTTGGTCTACAGAAAAACCAATCAATGGGTTTGACCAACTGATCGACTGGTCATAGTAATGAGTAGACTGGTTTGGTCTAACTAGTTGATGGGTCTAAGCAGAGACCAACTAGTTTGGTTTGTAGGGACACCGGTTGATTTGTTTAACCAACTAATTGATTGTTCATTGAAACCAATCGATTGGTTTGTTAAACCTAACAAAACCGTTCGATGGGTTCGAAGAACCAATCAACTAGTTTGGGTAAAATACTACCTGAACTTGCAAAACAAACACCAAATTTTACCACACTTCACCATATAATTCCTAGCATACTTCTATGTCAAGGCACACATAAAAAAGACATGCTGAATACATAGAATCTCATGGATATATGTTAATGTACATATTTCAACAAACCATGCTCAAACAACTTATTTTTTGCTTAAAATTAGAGAATTCCAAAAACACTAAATTGGGAAGAATTATACCACATGCTCATACCATAGAACACAATTAGATCACACTCATATAAGCACCAACTCATGGAAACCCCAATATACCACATAAACTTATTTATGTTAAAGATAAGAATGTCTTACATTGAAGCAATTCTTCTAGTACAAAACTCCTATTGGATGGCTTATCTAGAAGAACTTCGATTCCTAAGAGAATTAAAGTAAAAACCATTAAAATACTTTTTCAAAACTTCATTAAAAACCAAGAAAAATAAAGACACAAAACACCACCTTTTGTCTAAAAAATAGGTTGTTAAGGGAAGAGCTAAAAATCTTCAACCTTTCCCAACCTTAATTCTTCCTTACTTAAGAAAATCAAGAGACAACTAAATCTAATATTAGAAGAAGAGAAAGGAACACAATGCTTGCACAATGAAAGAAAGAAAAATAGTGAAAGCCTTTGTCTTTCTCAATAGAGGAAAGAAGAGGGAAAATGGAAGGATACTCAACACTTATGGAAATTTTCACAAGAAGAAGGCAAATAGAGCAAGAAGATAAGTGAGGATTGAGAATGCATTAGAAATGAGAAGTATAAAGGTTGGTCAATATTCTCTAGAAAAAGGGGATGAGACTGGTGAGGTTGAGTGCGGGCAAGTTAAGAAGTGAGGGCTGACTTGATGGGGTGATGGGGGTTGAGTGCAGTTAGAAATGGTCATGGTAGTGGGTTGGCAAGTCAGGGGATGGTGCAAAAAGTCAATCGCACAGCCTCATCTACCAAAAGAGAGAGGGAGAGGTGAAGGAGAAGAAAAAGGTGAAGTTTGCCTCAAAATTGTCCTATATCTTACTCTATTTAGTTCTATGAACTGATATAGAAAATGTATACTTATGGATTAGGTGTCTTTATCGATAGGGTATTATTTTACCTTCGTGTAGGGCTGTAAATGAGCCGAATCGAGCCGAACACTCCTAAGCTCTGATTCGGCTCGTTTATATTTTATAAAGCTCGAGTTCGGTTCGAGCTCGTTTAGAGTTCGATTAGTCATGTTCAGATTCGTCTCGTTTGGTGTTCGCGAACTATTCGGCTCGGCTCGTGTATATTAATCGAGCCTTTTGGGCTCGTTTACGGCTCGTTTTGGTTCTCTTTTGAGGGTCGTTTAGGGCTCGAGGACGACCTCGTTCGGGTTCGTTAAAAGCTCGTCCGGGCTCGTTAAAAGCTCGTTCGGCTCGTTAAAAGTTCGTTTAGACTCGTTAAAAGCTCGTTTATGCCTTATTGAGGCTCGTTTACAACTGGTATAATTACCCTTAATAAATCAATATTTGACTTAATTCAGGCATAATTTATCTTAATTATAACCTGAGCTAATATTAACCTGTTTCAAAAAAAAAATTGCCATGCACCTATTGCACACAAATTTAGGTGCAAAATTTCTCCCCAAAGCCTATTTAATATTACAATAAATCCATAAAAACTAAATACAACTAGAGATGCAGTCATGTAGATACATCATACATCAATACACAAACAAAATGGCTTCAAAGCTCCATAATAAATTGCTCCATCCACATCCATTGCCATTGACCATTGAGTGATATGATAAAAATAACCTGCATCAAATTAAAAGTATAAAAATAATATTATCATAGCTTGGAAGTTATGATATAATAAAAATTACTATGATAAATATAAAAATAATAATAAATCACAAAAGTTAATTATTGATCATATTAAATTGATAACAATCAATGTGTGGCTAGAGGGATTACATTGGGTTGGGAGTAAAACTAAATAGATTCACAGATATAGGTTCCCTTGTATTGTTACTTTTTTTGTGTGGTTCCGGAAATTACATGTTTTACTATATTTATGTATTGGTTTCTTATATAATAAGCTATGATGTGCTGTGCATGAGAACCGACTTTGTATCCGTAAAGGGAAAAAAATGTAAGCCGACTCTGTTATGCTACCTTTTCTGAAGTGGAAGCATGTGGCCTTGGCAGGGGTACTATTCAAGGGGCATAATTCGATTATTTTGTCACCATACTTTTATGTTAATCGCAAAACTAAATCACTAAAACAGATGACTTATTTACCATGTATGCAAATGTTGTGTGTATGAGATCTTAGTAATATGCAGAATATAGGATCTCTCATGCATCAAAGAGATTAAAGCAGCAACAACCAACAAGTTTATGGTTCAGAAAAGAGAGAAAAACCAAAAAAGAAAATTGAGCCAGCAAAGCAGCAGTTACACATTCCTGGGAAAGAAACTAAGGCTTGAATACCCAAACATTAAGCCGACACTGGCAGTAACCCCCCAGCCCCAAACATATATTAACATTGATAATAGTTATCTATAAATACTTAGTAAGATTAACATTAATCATAAGTATAAATAATTGATTAATTACAATATTAATTTTTAATGAATAAGAAATAATATTAATCATAATTATAAATTGGCAATCAAAACAACCCTCAAAACTTTAAGTTTATAGGTTCTTTGTTTCTGATTTTCTCTCTTAAATGATATGCCACTACTATTTAAGAATTTTTTCAAGATTTATAAAATATATTTTAATAGAGTTTTCGTATTGATTTAATATAGAAACAACATTATGATGTTTTATTCTGAAATTAAGAATTTTTTTAAGAATTTATAGAAAGTGCAGTGTAGACTTGGTGCAGGACAAGGTTGGCAGTTATTAGTATCATTTTCTTCCCTCGTCTTGTCATATGTATGATTATAATCAACTTGGTTATATTAGAGGTAGCGGGACAGTGTTTCATTTGCTAACTTGGGGCTTGGTTATGTGCATCTTCCTGGTGAGTAGATTGACATGATTTATTTTATCTTTGAGATTAAATGACAGCATCTGTTTCTTTTGCTTGTGGCATTGTAAAATTTCATATTTGTATAACTCACTCTTGTTTCAAGCATATGAACTTCAGAGTCAAATAGAAAATGCCGGTGGTTTAAGGCTTAGAACCCAAAAGGCAGAGGTTGACAAGATTTAGGGTGTAAGTCTACACTGCCCTCAAAAATTAAGAATTTATTCTTAAATAAGGAAAGGCAGTAACATCACTTGAAGGAATTTTTTTTTATTTTCTTTTAAGAGTTAGAGACAAAACAACCTCTCATTTTCTCAACCCAGCATACAGGGATACCAACCAGCAACACAAAACTGAAAAATAAAACAGAGCTGGTAGACAAATAAATCAATTCACCTTCGAAACTATCATAAGCAAATAACCATATATTTTCTTACTTTTATTCACTAGCCAGGTATTTTTTTCATCCCCAAATCTAGGGTATACCTTCTGTGGTGCACGACATTGAAGAAAACTAGATTTGCAGACCAACTGACCTTACTCAACTCAGCATGAATTTAAGTAGAAATAAAATACACAAGTTCAACTTCAATCAAATGACAGAAGAAACAAAGTAACCAACGATGCAATCCGATCACAAAAGTACAAGGTCTTCAGATAATTATGTGAAAGCCTTTGAAGTTTCTTTTCTTTATGCAGGCACATTTAGATATTTTTCCTGAAGTCGTTTGATTTTTAATTTTTCTTTTGGCTGCTGGGCTCTTTCCATTTTTCTACTTGTTTCTGTTCAAAAGAAGAAAAGAAAAATGAATATTCTACTTGGTAGGATACTGAGATTGATTTAAACTAGTGGGAAACAAAAGGGTGTTATCAATTTGGTTGTCATTACTGACTTTCTATTGTGTTATACTCTCTGTCCCAGGGTGTAACTCCTCTCATGCTCTCTCCTTTCTTCTCATGCAAATCAATCTTCTTCCCTCTTTACAACATATTTAAATAAATAAAAACCAAATATAAAAATCAATGCAGATGACGAATTAGCAGACAAATATTAGAGGACCACTATAATTCATCAAAAAGCAGCCGATGATTTTATTGATTTACTCTTTCAGGTTATAGCTTTGTTCCTAATTTCTACTCTATTGAAACCCTGCTGACAGTCAATTTACATTGATCCTCATAGACATAACAAGCCTAAGATTTCACGTGGTAATTAACTAGTCCTTTACCATCTACAAGCTCAAAAATGCATAAATAATATTTAACAAGCTAACATAAGGCTTAATAAACACATGCATTAAATTTTCATCTAATTTCTGAACAAAGACTTACCACGACATATCATAAGGAACTCATAACACAGAAGCTGCCAGTGTAAGAATAATTATACCTCACAAAATCACACAAAATAGGGCTCTTTAAGATCAAATTAGTGAATCCTAACCATTATTTGATAGAAAACAAACATCATTCATCATTATAGGTTCGAATTTATGGTAAGCTTTCACAAACCCTAAACTATCAATTTTTTAACGAAAAATTGGGATTCTCTCATCTAATTTAAGTGCATACGTTGGAATTGAATCATTTATATCATTATATGCAATTATTCATGCAAGCCACAAAATTTTTTTAATCACAAAATCAAGCATAAACAATCAGAATACAATAAAAATTGACTAGAAATTTTACCTCACTGCAAAATTTAGTGGACACAGAATCTGCTAGGTCACTTGCAATTCTGTGACTTCAAATCGAACACACTTGGATGAGAAGACCTAGAACCCTGCAAAATAAAATTAATCATCTGAAACATCTAAAATTGTAACAAGATTCGAAGAAAGAAGAAGGAAGAAGACATACCTGGGGGCAAAATCGACGAAGACACTTGGACGAGAAGACCTAGAACCCTGCAAAATAAAAATAATCATCTCAAAAATCTAAAATTGTAACAAGATTCGATGAAAGAAGAAGGAAGAACACATACCTGGGGGCAAAATCGACGAAGACACTTGGACGAAAAGACCTAGAACCCTACAAAATAAAATTATTCATCTAAAACATCTAAGATTGTAACAAGATTCGATGAAAGAAGAAGGAAGAACACATACCTGGGGGTAAAATCGACGAAGACCACAACTCTGCAAAGGTTTCGAAAAACACCAAAGAGGGACGATAGTTTCCACCAAATGAGCTGCGATGGCAAGAAATTGAGCTGGATATCGAGCAACGAGTGCTGGAGGCAGCCGAAGAGGGCTGGTGAGTTTGTGAACTGCGAAGGATGCTCGAGCAGAGAGGTAGGCTGAGGTAAAGGTTCGACTATGGCTGTGTGATTGCGTCGACTGTCGAGAGTCGAGCAGAAAGAAGACGGGTGGGGGCGTGGGGCATGTTTGGGACTTTGGGTCATTCGATTTCGGGGGAGTAGAGCCGAGTAGGGTAGCCAAAACAAATAATGAAAAAGACAACGCAGCACCGCGCATGGGCGACGGGGGATGGTAAATGGCGGGAATTTTTGGGTTGTACCAAAACGCGGCGTTTTAATGTAAAACACTGTGTTTTGGTTTACAATTTTAACAAACTCATAAACGAGCTTTTAACGAGCCAATTTCGAGCCGAATCTTAAACGATTACTAAACGAACCTTAAACGATTACTAAACGAGCCGAGCCGAGCCGAACATACCTATGCTCAAGCTCGACTCGTTTATTATTAAACGAGCCGAATACGAGCCTTAATTTAATCTCATTTAACTAAACGAACGAGCTCAAATGAGCTTTTAACGAGCCGAACCCGAGCCGAGCTCGAACTTGCTCAGCTCGTTTACAGCCCTACCTTCGTGTACTAGTGTGACTAGGGTATCTTTGCATCCTTGGGTTGATAGTTGGTATAATACTATGTTATTTTATGCACCGGTATGACTGGAGTGCCTTAATGTCTTTAAGTTGATGATATCCTCTTGATTAAATAAAAATAAAAATGATTGATGAATTATTTCATTATTGGATTGGTTGGTAGCAACCTTCATGCCTACTTGCGGTTCGATATTAGCCTTTATGTCTACATATGGTTCTGTAGTAGCCTCTATGCTTAGTTATGTTTTGATATTAGCTTTTGTGCCTACTTATGGCTCAGCAAAAACCTTTGTGCCTACTTGTGGTTTGGTAGTAGCCTCTGTGCTTACTTGCATTTTGGTAGTCGCATTTGTACTTACCTATGATGTTGTGAATTGTTATTGTTATGTGCCTGTAAGACTACCTATGTTATGAGATTTATTAGAATTAAAAATGAGATATGTGATATGTTGTTATTGCATTGGTTTGGATTGATGTTGTCCCTAATTATACTTCAAATAGTGTCTCTTGGATTTTTGTTTGGTTAATTTTAATTAGTTCTAGATGAACAAATATATATGGTATATGGCCTTAGTGGTATGTGGTTATATGAATGATCATCGTATTTCAATCCTCCTATGTATATTTAAATGTCTAGTACCATGTTTTGTTGTATGCCATGTGTGTGATTCATGCTATTTTTTATTTATTTTGTATAAAGGGTTGCTAGGTATCATTGTATTAAAGTGTTCCTTTCGTGGCCCCCTACCAATTCAATGGGCAGTGTATTTTGCAAGTTAGTTTTCGAGTTCTTTCGAAAGCTGGTAGTTTGGATTGAGGGTCCGGGACTATTCGATGTCTTTTGGTATATTTAATTTTAATTGAACTTGGATGCTTGTATCCTCCTATTCTTTCTCTCTTTTGAGTTTTATAACTACTGATGTTACTTTTATTTAGCACTATACTTATCTATTATTCTCTCCATTATATTTCTTGTAATCATGTTGTTAATTTAAGTGGATTAATGATTTTAGCCTTAGCACTTGGTATGAGAATGATAGAGGAAATCGAACTTGTACCAAGTGTGGTGGTAACTTTCTTCATTTTTATTGTTCTAGCTTCCATGATTAAGTCTTTTAAATGAAATTTTTAGGCCCTAAAAATTAGTGTGTTTCATTTAAGATGAAAACTTGACTTGTTTTTACTGTCATATTGTTGACAACTCTATTATTTTATATATCATAGTCTTGAGTCAGTCTAGCTATGGTGCTAAGGTTGATTATTATTAATCTAATGATGCATGTACATGATGAAACTTATACGGGTTGAAACAAAGATGTTGTGTTAGTGTAATTATGTTATTTTATGAGTCAAGAAGGAAACATTTGAGGTATGTTTTCTACAAATTATTCTGTTGGCTTGCTACTTTGCAAAATTAACCAAAGGAAATTGCATAAGTTGGTTTATTGGGTGGTATGCATGCTTTACCCTTATTTTAGCTCTGTTATTATTTCTTTCATCACATTTCTACAAAATTATTCTATTGGTTATTGATTTTTTTAGTTTAATCACCTTTCTAGTTGTAATTATGGTGATCTAGAATGTAATGGAATATGGTGAGTTATATTGTCATATAAGTATTTATTATTGATATTTAATAAGTTTAGTATTCTTGCACATCTTCGATTCATCTGTTGTGGTATTAAATATATTGCTCATTGTAATTGAGTTATATATATGTGTCTTTGTAACAATTTTTGCCTACTATATGTGAGTTCTCTTAGTGTGGAATTAGTAGTTTGAAGAATAATATTCTTCAAATATTGAAAGTTGATGCTTCTAAAAATTTGCATATACCACATTAGAATCTTAATTGAATATGTCATTTAAGGTTTGAAATTTTTGAAAAGATATCATGCCTAATAACTTTGTTTGTATTTTTTTTTCCTATAATGGAAGATGAAGATAAAACATCCCCGCATCTACTTGCTAATCCAATGTAGCTGATTTAGAAAGATAAGAAAAATGCATTAGTGGTTTAAAAAAACCATGAAATAATTAATTGTGTAATTCTGTGATTTGTGAAACCAGATCCATGGCACATCTAAACATTAGTAAACGAAAGAAACAATATATACTTCCTAGAATACTAGGCTCAAAAAGATGTCAAGTAGCACAAGCTGCTTTTGAATTCTACATCATACGATTTTCTGATGATGCAATCAATAATTCCAAAGCTACGTCTACAACTCCTATAAATGCTTCACATTTTATTGATGAAGAACTCTTGGAATGTTGTAATTGGCCCATTATATAGGCTTGCAACAGAATTTGTCGATCAATATGCCAATTTTGGGATGCAATTTATTTTTTATTTTTTAAAATTATATTTCTAATTTCATTTAGTGAGTTAAGTAGAGGTTATATATACGCTTTCGTAACAACTATGATTGTTTATGAACATTTTATTACCTATCTAATAGTGATATCAATTCAAATCACAACGTTGACTCAGAAGTGACCAACTTTGCTAATAACCTTTCATCATAAGATATTATTCAATTTTCTATCAATCTTAAATGCATAATTTTATTAGGAAGTATGACGTGCTAAAAAATTATGACATATTTTTTTTCATAGGTAATATGACCAATGATGTCGAACTAGAAGTAGTGCATAAGTCATCTTAACCAACCAATACACCTACTAAAGGTTTATATTTTTCTAGATAATATATATTTTGAATTTTTTTATTTCATGTATTGAATTAATAAACAATGCGATGATTGGGGTGAAGCACAAGTAAATTCAGGGAAGCATTGAGGCAATACAAGTGCCGCAAAACGGGCTAAGAAAAGGAGAGGATCCAAAAGGTGTGTGAAAGTTGATTTACCATCTAATTTTCAGTGAGATGTTGGTGAAAATGCCCAAACAATTATCAGTGAGATGAACTACATGCGGAAAAATACTCTACTGCCTAATGTTTAGTGTCATAAGGAGATTGATAACGAACATTGATAAAACTTGAGGTATATAATATGTTCTATTCAATTCTCTTACTTTGTATTTTTCATGTTGGATGCTCTTGATCCTTTCATGTATTTTGGAAATTTGCTAAGATTTGTGTTGCTTTCTCTATTGTTCATGTTCTCTTCACTCTTTGTTGGTCCTTTTTTTTATTTTATCCTCACGTGATTGCTTTTTTTTATCCTTTTCCTTTCATTAGGGCCATGAGTTTGTTGGTAATATCAAATCTTAGAGCCTCAACTCTTTATCTTTATAGGTAGGTAGTTATGTTTAGGAACCTTTATCTTTATGCATTTAAGGTGTCGTGTAGCTAAACATATTAAGCCTAATTATAGGCAGCTATCTAATCACATTTTGAGTTCTCTTGTAGTCGAATTTGTAGGTCTATGATTTTGTAGGTAGCTATCTATTTTTTCATATTATGAATAGTAGTGCAACACATACAAACCTAATTATGGAAAATTAATACACAATTTCAACATATGTTAATTTTGGAAACAAGCAACACAAGCAACACAAGCTATTTTTCAAAAAAAAAAAACATGTTAAACTTATTGATTTATTATCATCCAAAAAACTTTACAATGAACAAAAAATAACTTGAGAGTATGTCAACAATTAACAAGGTTTGTTCTTATATTTGTTAGCTTTTCTTGTTAAGGCTAATTATATGTAAATGTCACATTGTCTGAGTATGTTACATAGTAAAGAAGCTAAAGAAAAAAATGTTTATTGCAAATGAAGATATTATGATGAATATGTCATATTCTCTGAGTGTATATATGATGTAACATATATATTATTCTACCAATTTAGAATTTACAAATCTTATGTGTTTAGGATTATTTTTTTCCCTAATGATCCACAAGTTAAAAATAGCTTAATGTAGCAAATCAAGAATTCATGGAGGAATTAGCGTGGCTACATAAAAAGAAAATACTATGATGTAAAACATACTTTTCGTGATTGTTTGAAAAACAAACCTAGTAATGTGTTAAAAGATCAATGGAAATGGTTGGTTGATTATTGGACTTCTTTGGCATTTTAAAAGATAAGCGATGCTAACAAGGCTAATAGGGATAAACAAGGAACTGCATGTGTTGAGACAATGTCAATTGCAAGAACGACATATGAACTAGTAATATAACTTACAATGATACACATTCATTTTTCTTTTCTTCAACTTAATTACTTATTATTAATTATTCTTTTCTTTCCATTTGTTTTCTTAAAGAATCAAACAATGAAGGATTCTCTTACCAAACCGTATAAAAATTACACTAAAATTAAAACTAATAGAATATAAACTTTAAAATTGTCGGTGATGTGCAATAAGAGAACAAATCAATTGATTGCTTGCCCTACACGAGCTTCAGCCATTTTTGCAAGCAATTCTTCCTCTTTCTCCTGGCATCTTTTCTTGAACCCTACTTCTATATTTAAACATATAAAATCTTCCATTGCCAACCATTGTTCTTCTTGCTTCTTGAATTCTTTGAACGATTTAGGCCACTATCCCATTCCTGATTGATACTCCTTCTTCTCCCTAAGGCATATGCCAAAAGCTTTAGATATTTCATGTTATCAACACCATGTTGCTTGAAGTGTTGAATATTAAAGTTAACTAAATCTTCATAAGAAATTTTGGCCTCATAATTAATCCATATTCTATCACACTTCATTTTTTACATTTTAAAGAGCTTTAAATATTGAGTTTCTTCATCTTAAGCTTCCAAAGATCTAGTTGCTTCTTCACATTCTTTATGGAACATAATTAGTGGCTTTACAAAGCTTTAAATTAATTTATCATTTGGGTTGTTCTCCTGAGTACATAAGTGATTTGTTTTTACATTTGGTTGTTCGCTAAGTTGTAACTTTATTAGTGGTTTTAGCATTTAGGAAGTTTTGTTGAACTTTATTTTGTACATGAAAGTCTTATTATAGTATAATTTTATTTTATTTACGTATATGTGTACTTTTGGTTTTGGATTTGAACATATATTTATAGTAATCTTATTATTTAATTAGATATTTTTTAATATACCCATACATGAAGTAAAATTTAGCATCAACATATTAATAATTACTGCAACAAAAATACTTGTTGCTTTATTAAATAATAACATCATAAATAATTACCATTATCATTAAAATGTTTTGCAAAAAATAAATTTTGCAAAATTTAACATTTATTGCAACAAAAAAAAATCACAATTGCTACATGTGCTGTAAATGTAAAAAAAGAAATGCTAAACTTCTGTTACAACAAACTTTTTTCCCACAATAACTTACACCAATTGCAGCAAATAATATTGTTGCTAAAAGATTACTTATTGCAACAAAAAAATGCCAATATGGTATTTTATGGTTTTTCTGTAGCGGTTAATTTGTGACAAACTTTATTTTCACACAAAAATATATTGCACCTAAATTAATGGTTGATGTGGCATGATTTAATGCCACAGTATATTACAATTCTTGTTGCGAATAGTTTGATCTTGTTGTAAATTTTTGGCCAAATAGTTTGGATGTTTATATTAATGACCTCAAAGTTCTTAGTGTTTACTTTGAAAAAGTCATTGGTGACTCTATCCATCATAAGAATCTTCAAGCTCCCTTTTTCTAATTAGTTTAAAGAGCTCATTGTTACATATTGCTAGTTTTTTTTTTTATTTTTGATGGGAAAGATCTAAAATACTCTAGAGTTATATAGAATCTAGTAGAATTGTTTAGAATATGTAATATTCTAGAAACATTATGGATGATGTAAGAAGTCTCTAGGTTCTTTAAATGTTAAAGAGTGAGGATAAAACCTGGAAGGAATGTCTCTAGAATTCTTTTATAATTGTTGGAGTTGTGAAAAATCTAAAATCTTTTATTATGTGGAATGGGAGGAGATACCTCATCTATTAATAGAGGAGGAACCCATTTGCTACCACCATCCAAGTCTTGTAAATCACTCTCCACTTGAATAAATAACCACTATATTTTTTACATACTCAAATTTATCATTTACTTTTTAAAGTTTTGTTGGTGTTCTTATCCTCATTTTAAGGCTCAGTTTTGATTAAGTTCTAGGAAAGGCTCACTCAATAAGGACTAGGGAAATTGTGCTAGCTAACTATCGCATCGAAAAGACTAAGAGAAAAGAGTAGCCTTGTGACAACCTGTTGCAACCTTCCAAGTGAAGCTTATTAACATTATTAACATCTAATAGAAAATAATCTATATGAAATGATGTCACATTAAGTTTCTTTAATAAACCACTAATCAGTTTCATCCTCATATGTCCATGTGGATCTTTAATACTACTTGGTTCAACTAATCCTGATAACTCAATACCAAGACAAACACTTAGAACAATATTTAGATCCCACATAAAGATATCGATTATAGATAATGGGAGTGTTTTCAAACATGGAAACTTGTGATAAGTAGGGTCGATACCATTGTATTACAAGGGCAATACTTCCAACTTATGTCTTCCACATTTATTGAGAATATTATGTATGGGTATGGTGCAATCCATGATGACCAAAATGTATCTCACGTAAGGTTTCTCTAGTGTACATAAGCCAACCAATGATAGATAGCTACTTCATCGAACTGTTCATCTATTGAAATTGACAAGGATTGAAGGCCATTAGTTTGGAAGACAGTTTTAGTTATTAGAATTTTTAATCTCTTGACTTTGAGCTCACAACTGATAGGTAATTCATTTAAGTTGAATGAGAGGGTGGGAACATGATTTCTCCATTCCTCTCACCATTTACAACATGTAGCAAATGCAATCGCTTTATCTTGAGCTTCTCTAAGGTGGTAGAGTATGTTGTCTATCACTACAACCAGAAGTTGATCCATAATGAATTTTCGCCTCTTATAACCTAACTAAGGTTAAAGAAAATAAAGATAGAATACTTAAGTTCCTATGATGAAGCTTGATCTCATGATAATAATTGAAACCAACACTCATTTCCAACAAAAATATTGAGGAAAGAGGACATAAATATTTGATAATAGGATTTTTAGAAATCCAAAATATCAATACAAGTAAACTTTAGAACATCTTGAATGGGTGAAGTGCATTACAACTAGTTTGGAATCAACTACCAACTACTATAGAGATGGAAACAAATTTCATTTCTGGTTTAAAAGATATATTCCCTTTTCTTTCATACTATAGTGTATGTTAGGTTTTTATTTTTTTTATAACATAATTCATGTTATAAAAATATATGTAAATATATCCACATAGATTGCTATAAGGGTTATGGGTTTTGAAGTAATAAAGGTTACCATTAATGCAAAAGAACTAAGGTGATAGTGTTGTGATAACTTCTTGTTGTTTTCACATGGAGATGTAAGATATGTGACTAAGCACATTGAAATATTTACTCATTTCTTAGAAAATCAGTTGTTGTTGTAGTGGTTTAACTGATCATATCAAGAGACAACATCTAGCAGCTCTACATGGAGGATAACTACCTATGACTTAACTAGGTTCTCCTAACTAGCAGAAGACTCACAAAAACTTTATACAAAACTTATTAAAAAGGTCCTTAGGATAATTTGAGGGTGGTCTATGACAACGCTTAGTTATTCTTATAGATGACAATTGGTTAAATACGTGATCTATAACATATAAGCATATTATATTCAAATATTTGTTTTACCCAAGAAAGGAACCTAAATTGTAAATGGACTTTATAATTCCTTATCATGGTTAGGGACTACTCGGGTCACAAGGAAAGCATCACACATATAAATAATATGTTCCCTATAGTTAGAAGGAAACTTAGGCTTATTCGAACTTAATAATTAGAATAAGGTAGTTGTGTGAAATCTACTTTGGCAGTTAGCTATGAAGAAGGATGCTCTTTGGTATAAGTGAACCCATAAATATTACTTAAGCATGAGTACATCTATATAGTGTAAGTTGGTAATAGATTCTCAATCTCACACTTTACTCTAAGATACTAAGAAGTAAATACATAGTTAATAGGAAGAGAGTAGTGTGGCACACCTTGGGAATGGCAAGGAACTCGATCATTCTATGGATTAGAGCACATGAGAGGCTTGCGACTATACTTTTCTTGCAACATATTGCGTATGATATTAACAAAAAAATGTGTCATATGTTATAAAAATGAAGAATACATAGAGCACTTATATTTGAGTGCAATTTCAATAAGGAGATATGTATGCCATCATTTGTAAACTAAGTTGTGGACATGTGATCAGAACATGAAAACTAAGATCCAGTATGGGTAGCACAACAAAGAAAAATATCTAAAGAAACTCATTTGGACCAGCAATATAGTGTATGCCATGAGAGAGGATTTTTGCACCAACAATTAACTCAAGGAGTTTAGAAGAGAATGGATAAATATCTAGCTAGAAGGATAAGTTATTTACAAAATAATAAATGTTTGAATTACCTTATAGAGTTAGAAGATACTCTACTATATATATGATGATATACTGTTATACCCTAGGAAAATTAGGATGTAAAATTTGGTTATTATTACAATCCCTCATTAGCTTATCAAAAAAATGTTGTGCGATATTATCTTTTCTCATTACTTATATATTATATTCATCAAAGCAACGGTGTGTTTCAATAAATATTTATTATATTTCATACAAAATCCATCATGCAACAAAATGATAGTAAAACTATTCACACAAAATGCTCCCACATAGATAAGTGGTTACTAAAAAAAATACATAAAGACACTTAATAACTAAAATAATGAGCCATACATAACAAGAACGTAATTAATAAATCATGTAAGTTTATATTCCCTAATTTTTGACAGTTATAATACACAAAATAATGCTTTGACATCATCAAAATTGTCTTCATATTGTCATGAAACTTGATCGAAGGTCATCGGTCCTATTATTTCCATCTACTTCCCTAGGCATCATATTCACAACACCACATAAATATTGCTTACATGAATTAATAAAGGTATTGCTCAAGTACAATGTTCCCTTTTCAAAACCTAATCCTTGCTGCTAACTCCTCCACACTCATAAACATTATCAAAACACAAGCATGGTGAAAAAAATTGGCCACAAGTCACAAGTAGACCTAGGCAACAAGTGAGGTTGAACTAGGTTGGGGTCTATCAGGTTGACCTAAAAAAAGATATCCTAACTTGATTTGACATGGGTAAATTTTGGGTTAGATTTGGTTAGACATAAGCACCCCCACTACCCGATTACACGATGCTACACAAAAAATGAATCAATTGAAATTACATGCATTCTTTCATAATCATATCCTCAATTTCCTTTGTAAATTATTCCTATATTATTAAAGTATGGTTTTCTAATTAGGATGCTACATTATTAATAAGCAAAGGAAATCTAGCTAAGTCACCATCACTACACTACCTTGATGCTTTATAGAGCTCCTGAAAAAGAGAAGGTAATGGAAGGAAGAATGAATGAAAAAAAAGGCGACTGGAGGCAACATGGGATACAGGTTGAATGCTTCGTAATTTTAAACTAAGTTTTAATATTGATATTTGAATAAATAGTAATTAATTTTAATTAATACTAAAGTATGATAAAATAAACATTAATAATAACATCAATTTCAAAAATGGCACAAATAATAATATTAATTTTAATATTCCAAATAATATTATATTCTTATTTCTAAACTAATATATTAATTTTTGAAAATTTTAAAAATATTTATCATTAATTAATATTTTTCTCCCAATAATAAAAAAATTGAATATTATTATTTTATTTAACAATACAAATTATACTTAATTGAATAATAGAAATAAAAAAATAATTATGTCAAATAAATTGATAGGGTTATAGGTTAATATTGATTAAAAATTTTATTATTATATCAAAAAATAAAAATATAGAGGTAAAAAAGGTGAGAAATAATTAAATGAGACAGTGATAAAATATATATTAATATTATTTAGTGGATTGAAGAATGGGATAAGAGGCAAAATGGGCGACATAGATCTAGATTGGCCTAAGATCTTAGTAACGGAGGTCCACCTCAAGGTTAAATGAATTTTTTTTTTTATCCAATTTGCTACATGCACGTAAGAGTAAGTGCTTTTTATTTAGGGTTGAATTTCCTCTACCGAATGGAATAGACATAAGGGGTGAAAAGGGATGGAGGCAGTTTTTTTATTTTTATTTTTGGTAGGGGATTGAGATATATGCCGGATATATATATATATATATATATTTTGGGTACATTAGATATGATTTTTAGATAGTATTTTTCACATCTTTTTTTCTATTGGTTGTCCAACTTTTTCTGGACAAAAATTTTCACTTCATTTTTATATCTTAAAAATATAATTTAAGATATATAAATAGAGGGGCAGTTTTTCTGAATTTATAATATTTTTGTATTTATTAACAAATAAAAAATTATGATAAATATTATTATTTAATTTTTCTAATAAAAATAGATACAAAAGAGTAATATAATAAATATATATTTATTATTGGTAAAGTTTGTGTGGTTTAGATTAATGACATAATATATCATTTGATAAATTTGGAAAAAATTGTTGAAGAATATGAATTATAGGTACAAATAGGGTACAAAAGTTTTTTTTATTTTTTAAAGATGATGTGATGGTTTATGTCATAAAATGAGATACATTCATAATGTCCGGTAATTGACATAGGAATAAGACCATAAAAACCAACTAAAACAAATCCAAAAGATTATATATTAGAAACCAACTCGATCCAAAAGCAATATAACACCAACCCAATTTCATCCAAATTTAACGGTGATCCAATCCCAAATAAAATCCTAATATTGACCTAAATTTGTAAAAAAAAATAATCTAAACAATTTATACCTGTTAAAACTCAATATGATTCCAACTCAACATTTATAATAATCCAAACCTAACATACACTCCACCTGATAAGGCCTGATATATTAGTTATCTAAACTCGATAAGAACATATCTATACCTCTATCAAAACACAAGTCACGACCTTTATATATTTGTAGAATGTGTTTGAGACCTATATTACTTCTAAAAAATTTACCAATAAAAATTACTATAGTTATGAAAAATATATACAAGTGGCCATATAATTAAAGAACGAAATTACAGCTCCAACACAAATCATTCAACTCAAAATTTTCAGTTTGCATACTAAACAAAAAGTTTGCCTTTATTTTCCTCACCTAATAAAATACACAATTCAAGAATACAAGAATATATAGCTCTGTTTCTCTTTTTATAAGGATTTGACTAAGCCTACTCACTTATCAAACTGGATTTACAGACATAAAGAAATAGGAGAAAACAAAATTATTTGATAATAAACTTTAGCCAACAAAATTTGAAAATATTTACTAAGATATTCCAGTCCAGCGCTGCTTAGCTGAGAATTAATTATTAAAAACTGAAAGCATTCCATCCAGTAAAAATTCCAAATCAAGACAAGCAACACCTTCAATTCGGTCAAATTCCAACGGCTCAAATTTCTTGGAAGGCTTTTACTTTAATTATCAGCTACCGGCGTCATCAACACCATATTACCATTAGCCATAACAAATAATGTACGGATCTCCAAGTCGAAGGTAATAACACTTTTTTCGTTTTTTCTTTTGAGGGGGAAGATAATAATAATAGTTCATAAGACATCATAACTAGCAAAACGCCATATTTAAGAGGAAAAACTGAGAAAAATCAACGTAGTGAAAAGCTACCGAGATCTCCATTATACTCGATGAGAGATTAGCCACAAAAGTACCCTAATAGAAAGCCCAGATCACCATAGTTTGTTGCTGCAGGTGGTGTCCGTGTTCTTTTTTAGAAGAAGAAGAAGAAGAAACATAGATCATCCGGGGAACAAACAAGAGGGAAAAATTAACCTAAATCCTATACAATGAAATTTCCGAGGCCTGTGAAAATGGGAAAACCAAGCCCTTACCACCATACGGTGCTGAGGGAGTTGGCCGAATTTGACAAATTGAGGGGCAAGAGAAACAAATCATGCGAAAAGCAAGGCGAATAGACTGAGGAAGTAGTGCTATCTTGCATCCGCCATCCTATTGCAACCAACTGGTGAACTGCAACAGTAGAACGGAGAAGATGGAGAAGCTAGAGACTTGGAGATGAGAGGTGAGAGATGAGAATCACAATCTCATCGAAACTAAAACTAGCGGAGCAACACCCATTCTCTTTGTCAAATTTTGCATTATTTTTTGTCAGTCTTTAACTTCCTAAGAAAATAATAAGTTCAATTTTGTTAGTTTGATATCTGGTGTGATAGTTTTTCAGGTATCTTGCAATTTTTTTTTAATAATTCCAACTAGGTATATATGGTATATCATATTCACATCTTAATTTATTTTCACTTGAATATGAAAATAAATCGCCTTTCTAAATTTATTTATGTATCAATTTAGGTATTTAATTGAAAATAAATTTAAACGTAAAGGTATATATTGACATTAAAAAATATAGGATATAAAATAATGTTACATCAAATATCAATGTAAACATTAAGTCAAGTATCAATAAAAATAAATTTAAACATAAAAGTACATAATAAAATAAAAAAAAAACGTAATATATCCAAAAGAATAACATCAGAAAAAAAACTCATTTAAAATTAAAAATTTCATCTATAGATTTATTATCCTTAATTTATTTTTATAATTTATTAGATTAGATAATTTTAGATCAAATAATATAACTACAGTAGTAGTATTGGTAACATCTAGATCTAAATAATACAAATAAACTAAGGAGAACATACCTTAAATACAACTTGATAGGGGAACCTATTTGTATGTAATATACTTAAAAACAACTTCATAGATGGTCTTGGTGTGCATAATAGAGGAAATAAGTTTAGCTTGTAATCCATTTCTTTTATTAATGACATCTTTTAAAATTTTGATAACATTATTTTGTTCAAGCTCCTTACATCCTTTACTACTTTTTGAAGTACAATAAACAATATATTAATCTATTGTTATTTAAATTAATGCTCTTTTGCTCTACATACATTATTTTTTATTCTTATATTAAAGATTGAAAAGTATGATTCCTCCCTATTTCACATACTAAGTAAAAATACATAAAACCACAAACATATTAAGAAGATACTTTCATTTCTATTGATTATCATTATCTTTTTATTTGAAGATTATTATCTTTTTATTGGGTGATTATGTACTCTACTCATGATAGTTTCTTATTTGTCTATTGAATATTCTATCATATAACAAAGTAATAGTTAGTGTGTCTAACTCGGTAATTATCCTATCATAGAATAGTATTCATCATATAACAATTTGGTAATTATCCTATCAAATAGTGTTGATTTTGTACTTATGATGACATTTTATTATTAGCATGGTGATTATTATACAACAATGTGGTAATTATTGCGCCCAGATTCATGATTATTATATAGTATATTAGTAGTTATCATGTTATAAAGCTGTGATTATGTAATTATTGTGATAGTTTGTTATTATTGCATTATTGTATAATATAGAGGAGATTATTGTGAAAGACTTGGTCATATGTCAATAATTATCATATGATAACTTGGTGATTATCCTCTACGAAGTAGTTTGGTATCATTTAATATTCATAGTGTTACTTACTAAGGTTGAAATACTTCCTAGAAATTGTTGTAAATATCTATTTGTATATAATGGACGTGCATCTTATATATTTATATATTACTAAGTGCTACTTAAGTTTTAGTGTTTAATAGCCCGATTATTCCATCAATTATAACTACCATCCTTATTATGGTTGTAATTCCCAACTTTTCATCTCCTCAATCACTTTCCTTATTCCTTACGTCATCCCATTATGACCTAGAGTAATATATATATATATTGTGGTAAATATGATATTTATATATAGTGTATGTATAATATCAATTTGTGTTGTATTAGATCCTAACTTTAATACCTCTATTATTTCTATAAATTGTGATCTTTTCCCATTATGGTTGTAACTCCCCTTTCATGTTCCTTAACCCCTTTCTCATCATAATATGGAACTATATATATCAATATGAGGTGTATTAAGATGCAACATACTTGATACAAATCAATGCATCTTGATGAGAATAACAAGGCTCTCTCCTCTATTCTTCACCATATTGTTTCATTATCTCTGTTTGAATTTCTCAATATTTTAACATATTGTTAGCACAAAATTGCATAATATTCATTGGAAACTAATAAATAGCATAGGGCTAGCATCAAAGTTCATCTTCTATGTCGCTCCCCAAATTGAAATTTCGTTTCATTTGTCTTTCATTTAGCACATGCCATATAGATACCATAAATCATTGTATATTTCATGATATGTGCTATTGCCTTTGTGCGAGCCAAAGATATATGGCTTAGATTTGGGATCTCATGCCTTTAGAATTTACCATGATATTTGGAATTTTATGGTGTACCAATCCAAATTTTACTTGTAAAAAATTATACTTTTTCAGTGGAAGTGTAATACCAAAATAGCCGGGTATTACTATCGTAATTTATATAATTCTAGCTTACCATATCATTATTACACCAATCGTAAGGTAAAATAATTAGAACATAAAACATGGTAAAATGGAAACAAGATAACTTCATAAAATTAAATACGAGTTTAAAAATTAACTTCAATTATGATATCCAAAAATACATATAAGGGATCCCATAAAACTAAGAGTTAAAAAAGGTATTTGGGTAAGAGCTAACTACTAGATAACATGACTCTATGCCTAACCTCGATACATAAGATCATTCCTATAAAAATAATGCATTATATGTAGCAAGATTGTCCAAAAGGTCATCATCGACCTGCACAAAAACTTTGAATCATGTGCTTATGGGAATGATCAACAACCTTAAAAAAGACGATCAGTATGCTATGTACCAAGTAAGACAACAATATAGTCGAGAAAGAATTACACAAAAAATATGAGTTTACATCAAATAATAAGCACCCATGCATGTTAACATAAAATGATGTAAGGTAAATACCAACTTCAGGTCTCATTATTAGATATAACATAATCTATTTTTTACATTGAGTTTAGAAACTCCACTATCCTTAACATGGTGGAACAGGTTGAAACACCTCCCAGAGTAAGATATGAATGATCATTAATATTAAGCCAGTGGAATAGACTCTACACCTCCTAGAGCAAAAGACTCATGACCATTATTCTTAAACCAATGGAACGGTCGTGGCAGAATGCTTCTCGCCATTATTATTAAGCTAGTGGAACAAACTCCTATACCTCAATCTTGATTCACGTAATCTTTTACTTTAAGTGATTAATGTCTTACTCATTAGTTACTTATCATATTCGCATTCACATTGAGGTTATAGGCCCACTATTTTTAAAAGGTGGAATGGACTAAAACTCCTCTTGGGACAAAATGTGCCTGACCACTATTATCATACGATAAAACAAACACATAAAATATCTCATCCTGACTCATACGATCTTTCACTTTAAATAATTAATATTTTATTCAAAATTAGTTATAACATCATGTGGTACTCACGTAGATATGCACAATACATAATTAAAAATTTTAAAACACAACCGCATAGTTATCAAGGTCGTTTTCAAGGAATAGGTCCATAATCTCCCTAAGAAATCTTAATTTCACATTATAATAACTTCTTCCATATTGATTATTTATACACCAATTTTATCATATATTCCTCAAATATTATTATTATCAACATACTTGAAAATTAAGGTCTATCTCCCTTATCTTACACATGCGATAATAACCCTATCTCCTGAGTTACTATTCAACACACGTACAAAATCTTAATTTCACAAGTTAGGTATACATTTCTTCCATAAGATTCATATAATTAAATAATTAAATATAAATTCCTAAAATTATGATATTAAAAACATATCAAAAATTGTGTTCTAACTCCAACATTTTACACATGCGATGTTAACCTCGCTTCTAAGGTTATTATTCCTAATTTAAGTCATTTTTTTCATTTTATTTGGACTTTCATAATTCCTCCCATATTTCGCATGATATCCTTATCATAATTTAAACCACTTACATTAAAGCTCCAAAATTTTTGTATTTAACCCATCTTTACCAAAATACCCTTAAGGATGACCAGCACCCTAATTACATAAAACCTTATATGTCTGCTGCCATTATTTTCAAATCATCAATTTATTACATTACCATGTATATTGATATACTCATTTACCATTTATCACACTTTATCAACCCACATTATAAAACCATATATCATACCATTTCACTTAGGGCTTATAAAATAAAACTTATTGTAAAGATATCATTTAAGCATATGTTTCCTCATTATGACTCTCTTTCCATCATATACTAGACATTATGATAATATACACACTCATTCATAACAGTTAGCACAAAACCCTAAACTACAACTTGTATCCTTACTGAAACGGACACCGATCTTTGAATGCATTACCTATTTTGCCTTCTATGAGGTCTCCAAAAAATTACCTAAGAAAAAAAATAATAAAATACAATTAGAAATCATGGACTAAACCAAGGAAAATATAAGATAAATGAGTGTGTAAGGATAAAGTAAGGTAAGGATTCAGTGGAAGCTTGTGCCAAAATGGAGGGATCAATGGTAACAAGTGCCATTCCCAAGGAAGGGGAAACAATCATAGGTTTAAAATTAATAAGTGTGATATAAATACTAAGTTGGTAACCAAAGGCGTGGGTCACAAAAGGGTGAATGTTGAAATAGCATCAAAGAGGGGGTGAAGCAAATATGGTGGTGGATGTCAATGCTATATAGAGAGAGGATGTAGAAGGGAAAGAATAAATAGTAATAAGAGAGTTGTAGGTATGATGGTAGAGCAATAGCTTACATGTGGGTGGGTAATAAGGATGGAGTTAATTGTGGATATGAATTATGAGTTAAAATAGAAGTGTAGTGGTAGTTATGATAATAGTATACATATAATTAAGAGAACATGGAGGTAAAGGTGAGGAAAAGGTTGCAGCGTTTGTGGTAATCTAGATGATTTTAAATTTACTTGATGTTAATCTTGACATAAAATGGAAGGAGGAACGGAGGTGGTTGCAACATTTTTTTTGGCTAATTCTGTGAGTTTATGTGTGTGTGTGTGTGTGTACACTTACGTGCATTGGTAGAGGGGGATAAGGGAGGTGAGGCAACCATTGGGTAAGTGAAATGCCCCGAAAATTCCTAATTTTATAAATTATATTTAAATGAGGTTTTATTAGAAATTTATTTAAATAAATTATTTTTATTAAAATAAAAGGATATTTAATTAGGAAAATTAAGAAGAAATTTATAAGTATTTTTATTAGAAAAGGATTTGGGTATTTTAGCTAATTAAGCATTTTATTTTGAAAATTAATTAAATAAATTATTTATTTAAAATAAGAAGGAGAAAATATTTTCAAATTAATATTAATTTTATAAATAATTTAATTAGAGAAAATTAGGATGTTTTGCTAATTAAAAAGGAATTTATGAAAAACATTTTAAAAGTCCTAATTTAGCCTAAAAAGGGATTTAAATAATATTTTATTTAAATATTATCATTTTTAAATATTCCAAATATTCTAATTAATTTAATTAAGCCAACCTACTATTTTTATTTTTTCCCTTTTTCCTTTTTCCTTTTCTTTTTCTTCTTCCTCCTCTTTTCTTTTTCTTTTTTCTTCTTCTCTCGAACTGGGCCAGTCGCGGCCCAGTCTTCTCCTTTTCCTTCCTTTGGTCCAGCCCGCGCCCGCGCGACTTTGCCTCCTTCTGCCGCCCCTCGACGCGCCGCGTTTTACTTATCTTCCAACTTAAACTCAGCGTTCCATTTAATCCCACCTCCCTCGCGCCCGACCTGCCCCCTTTTTCTTTCTTTTCTTTCCTCGCGAACCGCCCGGCCCAGCCCTTTCTTCTTCCTCCCCCAACCCCTCGCACCTGCCAGCCCCGACGCAACCTGCAACTCCCCGTCGAAAATGGCGGCACCGGCTACGAGAGGTCTGACCGGCCGAGTCACCTCTCTTTTTCTTCCTCTCGGCTCGCACATTAGCTTGGAATAATCAATTACCCCTAACTCCCGCTCATTCTCTCTCTCTGGCTTCGCGAAGGTTCGACCCCGACCCAAGCTTAGGTCGGTCGATTTCTGTCACCGGCCGCCAAAACCATAGCAATAAATGTCATCCACGCGACCCCCAAAAACCTAATAACCCATCTAAAATCTATATATAGCCTGGTTGTGAGTGTGGTCGAGACTTCTTCCTTCTGAAACCCTAAGTCAGAATCGCCCAGCCACCACCCCATCAGACGCCATTATCTCCTTTCCCGGCCAACTTCAACACCTCCTCTTGCTACCAATCTCTTCCCTGCAATTTCCTCTAGCTAACTAAGCCCTTCAAATCCTTCGATTCTTCTTAAATGAGCTGCCATAACCATGCAGTTTGCTTCCCATCTCGCCCAAAATCTTGACCCCGAGACCTTAAACCACCGCTCGCCGCCACTTACGCCGCTTCTGCCACCCTATAAACCACTCAAAATCTTCTACTAAGTATCCTCCACCGAACCATAAGCTTAGTTTATTTTTCTCCTTACCCCTTCCCTCTTTTTATTCATTTTTACCTCTCTTAGATCACTTTTCCGGCCACCTCCGGGAACCACCGCCGGTGCCACCAACACCCTCCAACTCAAGGTGAAACCCTAGAACTTTTAAATACTTACTTTCGATTTATTGATAATTATTATGCTTTTATTCAAATTTTTAATGCTAATTTGAGTTTAATTATTATTATTATAATTATTATTATTGTTGTTATCAACTGTATTTTAATTTCTAAATTTGGTTGACAGGTCTGGGAGTATTATTGAGTAAGATAAATTATTATTCTCGAATTTTGCCTATTTAATGTAATTATTACATGTTTAATAATATTATTAATAATATAATTAATATTATTATTGTTAGTATAATCATTTATTTGATACTGCAATTATTTCAGGAGAAGTAGAAACCTAAAATTTTAATTAAGTCTCGTAGCTTTGCCTTTTATTATTATTTTTAGCATTTTTAACATTATTACTAATTATATTATTATTATTAACCATATTAACTCTATATAATAAGTATATGTATAATATTAATATCTTTTTACATTCCAAATAGTATTATCATTAAATGGGAAGATTTTGAAATCCACTTTGTAAATTTAAGGCTTAGATTATTATTATTATTATTAAGTTTTCTATTAATATTACTACTATTAGTAATAATTTGTTATTATTAAAATTATTATTATAATAAATATTATTATTATTACCTTTACTAACTTTATTTCGGTAAAGGGTAGAAACCCTTATATCACCTTTTTACTTTAAATTATAATAGTATGTATTAATGTTTTAGTGGTTTTGGGCATAATTAATTAAGAATCAAGACTTAAGATAAATTAGAAACTAATAGTAGTATAGGAAGGAAGCTAATCCTAGTATTTCTTTCCCATAATAGGTGAGCCCAGTCAAATCCCTCTAGTGGAATAGGAGCATGCTCCAAGACAGGTGTCGTTTTAGGTAAGGAGTGCTAAGGCCTTTTATGTGCTTACGTGTATTATGTGTTTCGCATGTTATGTATCTAGTGTTTAGTATTAAATATTTTATATGTGGTATGACTTGGATTTGAAGTATGTTTTGTATGGCATTTGTATTATTTATGTATGATAATTTGTGTTGTGTCTCTATAAGACATGTATGAGAGGATGTCGATGTGGTTGTGTGGGAGAAAGGATGAAAAAGGAGGATGGGGAAGGAATTTGATTAAGGGAAGTGAGTTAACCTAATTTTATGGTTTTATAAAGAATAATCTAATGTATGATTTTATGTGTGGAAGAACAGAATTTAAGGTTTGTTTGGGAGAATCTAATTTAGGATATTATTTGGGAGACGGTAATTTATGATGTTATATGGGAGATTCGGATTTATGGTTTGTTTGGGAGAATTTAAATTAGGATGTTAATTGAGAGAAGGTAATTTATGAGGTTATATGGAATAATCAAATTTATGGTTGTTTGGGAGAATCTAATTTTTGATGTTATTGGGAGAATGTAATTTATAATATTATATAGGAGAATTTAAGTTATGATTTGATTGGGAGAGTTAATTTATAATTTGTTTGGGAGAATCTAATTCATGAAGTTATTTGGGAAAATGTAATTTATGATATCATATGGGGGAATCTAATTTATGATTTTATGTGGAAGAATCTTTATGGCTTGAATTTAGGGTTTGGTATGGAAGAATCTTTATGGTTTGAATTTAGGGTTTGGTATGGGTGAATCTTTGGTTTTGGTTGGATTGAATTTATGATATTGTATGACGGAATCTTGGGATTTGTGTGGTGGTATTAGGGTTGCGTGGTGGAGTTAGGGTTTTGCATGGGAGTTAATGATTGCATGGAATTTAGGGTTTGCATGAAAAGTTCGAATGGTTGCATGGGATGTGTAAAGTCTGCATAGGGGTAAAATTTACGTATGAAAAGTTAATTTGGGATGTAAGGAAGGTAATGAAAGCGTTGTTTGGGTAGTTAAACACTTTGGATGGAAAATAATACGTGGACATTATTTGGGTACGTAGGAGACAAAGCTAGGGTTTGGAGTGGCTAATTGTGAGTTGTCGTGGTTAATTATGGTTTGGAATGGCTAATTATAGTTGTTATGGTTAAATAAGGGTTGGAGTGGTTAATTATGGTTTGTGGTGGTTGATTAAGATTTGGTGTGGCTGCTTAAGGTTTTTGTTGTATCATGTATTTTGGTAATTAAGGTGTAATCATGAGAATGGAATCGTTAATTTGTGATGTGTGGAGGGTTAAAATAATTTGGGTGATGTGAGGTGGAGTAAGAGGGAGATGTTAAGGCCTAAATTAGGGTTTCGGGATAAAACCCTAGAGTGAGATGTGAAGTAGAATTGGAGGATAAGTGTAAAGGGAGCGATTCAAGCATGTCTAGGGTTTGGTGGTAGCACATGTGGGCTTGGTGAATAAAGTATGATGATGAATATGATTTATTATTTAGGCATGTTTGGTGAAAGCCTTTGAATAATATACTTAAAACATTAATCACGTAAAGTGAAAGATGTTGAGCCGGGCCCAGACCGATCCACCGGCATAATAGTGGCCAGGTACTGCGGTAACCTGGAGATCGATCCACCGGCTTAATAGTGGCAGGGAATATTTCCCTCGCGACCGATCCACCGGCAATAATAGTGGGGGATCCCGAGCTCAACAAAATCAAACCTACAGTTGCTAAGACATGGGAAAGATACTAATTACTTACAGTGGAACACCGTGCGAGAAGGGGCCAGACCGATCCACCGGCATATAATAGTGGCAGGGTATGTTACCCTCGCGACCGATCCACCCGGCTAAAATAGTGGCAGGGTATGTTACCCTTGCGACCGATCCACCGGCTAAAATAGTGGGGTTCCCGTACTCGTATGGACTTGATAAAAAGTATGGTGTGAAATGAATTCTGATCAGAGATTAATTTAAGTAACTAATCCGGACTACAATTGGGCCTTTGTACTTTTACCTGGTTGATCATATGCATTTATGATTGTGTTCTTCTATTTTTCTGCATGGCTTATGTGTTTATGTGTTGGCCTTAGTGATCAAGTCACCTTACTCAGTACTGGACCCGTACTGATACTACCTTGGTTGATGGGTCCTGTGATGATCCACCGATGGTGGGGAGCAGACCTCTTGTGCAGGTTTAAGATCAGAGACTGTTTTGGGATGGCAAGCCTGACTTGAGTGAGTAGGCAATCCGGAATTTGACCCATCGAGTTTTATCTTGTTTAAATGTATTTCTATTTGAAAGTTACAAGTGTTAATAAACGTTTATGCGTACTCTGATTTTGTTGTATGATCTTTCAATTTCTTTTATGAATTGTTAATTTGAATTTAATATAAATCTTTTCTTTAGCCTTAGCACTTGGTACTGGAACGGTCGGAGAGAACTGGTCTGGTACTAAGTGTGGCGGTAACATTCCCAGAATTCACAGGTTTTAAGTGTTTCTATCTTAATTGCTTCCGTTTTTTTTTTTATAAAAGTAGTGAATTTTGGGGTGTTACAGTAAGTTTTTCAACTAAAATCCATCAACACAGAAGATGAGAGTTGATGGGTGATGATGAGTGTAGGGTGTAGGTTATGGAATCATGGTAGGGGGATATGGATGGGGGAGTGAATCATGTAAGAAGAGGGAGAATAAGGGAAAAATAAGCCGGTTAGGAGGGAAAGAAAAAAATAAAGGAAAGGATAAGGAGAAAAAGAGAGAGAGAAAAATAGGTTTGGGGTTAGAAATAGAATTAGGTTAAAATAATTTAAATTAGGATATTAGAATAAAATTAATTATCGACCATCTAGAGTTAGGTTTAAGTTAAAAATATTAATAACTCAAACTAAATATTAGGATTAGGTTAAGATTTAGGATTAGAATATTAAGATAAGGTATAATTATCAATTTTTCAAGATTGTAATTATGTTAAGATTTTAATTACTTGGGATTAAGATTAAGTAAAATTTTGGGGTATTACATATGATTCTTCTATACATGATGTCTAATATGTCATATACATATGTGTATATATTTGAAATGATCCCTTATATTTTCATAATTCATTTATTTACCATGACATGCTTATTCATGTTGTCTTGTTTATCATTTGATGAATTCATTCGATCATAATATTCGACCAAATGGTTTATATTGTATTAGTTATCTTTTAGATGGATGCTATATATGAAGTACATGATGCGAGGGTCCTCAAATGTAAATATAAGATTCTCATATTGATAAATTATTTGTATTAGGAAATTGATTTAATGATATGTTATTAACTTATTTTGTTCTAATTATGCAGCTATTTTATGGATGTAAAAAATGGTGATGTGGAATTTTATAAGTCATGTTATATGGCTATATGCTACTTGAAATTGTTGGAGAATAACCAATAGTGACCATGTATCTACACCACCATAAAAGTGGGTAGAGTGCAATGATGACCTCCCAGATAGTAAAGGTAAATGATCATATAAGCATAAAGCTTCCCTTTCAACAAATATAATTTAATCTAGTAATATCAATTGAAATATTAAAGTCAAAGGTTTGGAATTTTAATTGCCTATTGTTATGTAAGTATCATTAGAGGTTTATAGATGAATACTAGAAGTGGATATAAATAAGAAAATTACATATATTTAAAAATGATGGATTGGAATTCACACCACCTTTTAATATGTACATAAAAGTGATGGATCGATGGTCTCATCTCTTATCACTACATACATATCTCATCACCTAAAGTTAATTGAAGAATATAGTACAAACCTCCATTACCCAAAGTTAATAGAGGACCGCTATAAGTGGCAAAATTTTCTCCATATACCTAAAGTATGGATGGGTGATTACATAAGTGTCGATAGAAGTATGAAGCTCCTATTAACTATTTTATTTAAAGTGAATACCTACGATACAAAAGGATATGAGATAGTTGGGGTAGGAGCTTTAAGTTCATATAATGATTTGATGGTCCCAAAAACATGATGCACAATTTGATCCCGAAGATCAAATTGTTTAGCATTTGCAAATGCCAATGCCCTTACATTATTGTTGTAATTTCTATTTATGTAATTTTAATTCTTGCAATTTAGTTTTTAAAATTTTAATTTTTACAATATTTAAAGTATTTTTTTGAATCTTGAAGTAATGATTATGAATTTCTATGGAATTTGCAAGCCACTTGATTATAAGAGTATTCTCTACTTTGTCACTTGTAGTGATTAGAACCTACAATGGTTAGGTTTCCTCTGCCCCCATAGTGGATAGAGTATTTACAATTACTTCCCCCATTATATTATAAATTTGGAGGATAGAATAAATTTATAGTTGAAGTATGAAGCTTCCCATTAGATAAATAATTTTATGGTTGAGGTCTAATGTGTCCTATCTGGCAAGTAATTTGATGGTTGAAGTCTAAATATTCCCAATTGATATTTAATTTGTTGGTTGAAGCTTAGGTTCCTATCTCCTAGACCCCTTATGTGGTTTAGAATATTGATTTACCTAATTGAGATGCCACTATATAGTATATCCTAGGAGATAAATATATTTCACGAATATGTCAATAATCAATGTACACATTATACGTGGCATAGTTGATCTATTAAAATGTTCCTTGAAGGAATGATAAAATATTAAAATGTACATTTTAGCCTATGTAATTTATTGAAGAATCTAAGGGTTATTAATAACAAAGTTATTATAAAGAATGGCTATATGTAAATTTCAAGAGAAATGCAAAAGGTGTACATTTGATATATATGAAAAGCCAAAAGGTGTTACTAATGAAAAAGTTAGTAGACCATAAAATATTATATTTGTGGAATGATAAATAAGATATCATAAATGCAACAATGGAAGGTGGATCATTGAAATTTGCATGAGTACCCACTAATAATCTTGAAGATTTTTTAACCGGTTCTTATATGAACTCTTGGCAAATTTAAAATTAAGCTTTTATAATACAAAAAAATGCAAAATATTGTACATCCTTGATAGAATTCAATTGGACACATGTGGACTACTTAGATATGCCATGTTATGTAATGATGCAATGATGTAAGATCACATGTTATACTTTGCAACTTTTATTGGTACAAAAGGAAATAACCATCCAATTAGGATGATAATGCTTTATTGCTACTTCAAATTAGAAGTAGAAAGAAAAAAGTGTAACGAGTATAATTGTAAATAGTCATGATTTATAGACCTATGTTAGTAAGATTTAAAAGTACATTGATACAATAATAGCTCAGACAACGATGAAAAAAGAACAAAAATAGTGGTAAAAAACCACCGAGTAGACTACAACAGTATATAGTATAGATGATAGTTCAAAATACAATTGTTTATAACGAAATAGGAAATAAAAAAGGAGCTTAAAAAATTATGAAAAGAATTAGATGGCTGTTGTGGGCTAAAACAACCATTTTTTGTCAACTATAGACAACGATTTTATCTAAAAACTAATGTCTAACCTTCTTCCAAAATTTCCCCATTTTTTAGAAGGATTAGATGAAAGTTTTGTAATAAAATCACCATCTATTGTCCACTATAGATGATGGTTTTAGTTCACAATACCATCTAATCTTTCCTCCAATTTTTTTTAGTATAAAGTGATGATTTTATTTTGAAACCCCCATCCATAGCTTTTTTTTTATATATATAAAAAAATACTCCTAACATATATATCGTACATAATTATTTGTTGCAAAAAAAACCCTGCATATACTCAACTAATATACAAGCATCAACGATATGTATCTAAATTTAGAATATTAATGTTGCACTATATTAACTGACCTAATGTGTGACGAAAGAGGTAGTTACAAAAGTACCCTATTTTATTTTATGATGATAAACGAATAATGATTTCTACAATAAGGATATGGATGAAGAATCATAAAAAATAATTCTTCAAACTAGCTTTAAAAGTCTAATACAAACAACTCTCAAATGATCTCTAACAAAAAATACATCGAAAACTTCACTAGATAAATTTATACAAGTTCGTATAGGAAATGTATAGAGGGTTTCTCAATTGAAACTCACACGGAATTGAAAAAATAGAGAAGAAATCACACAAATAACCCATTTTTATTAAAACTCAAACTTCATCATCATACTAATCATGATACACATTAACCGTTCGTGTGTAATAATTCAACTTAACACACATATGATAAAATGATCATAATTTCATGTAGAAAACTTAAATCTGAGATCCAAAAAACGAGTTGGACTCCTAGTTAAATAGGATTTAAAATGACATATATAAAACATGGCAAATTATTTTCTTCATATTTTGACCCTTGCTTCTTTTTGACATGATTCATAAGCCAATCTTTAAAAATATTGGAATGGTCCTACATCATGACCAATCATAACAACAATAAATTTACATTAAAATTAGCTTTATATAAATTGACACTCATTATATCAATTAATTTTATTTGATTTATAAAAAAAGAGAATTATAAAAAATAGGAAATATACACGCATTTTAACAAGGCATTGATCACATAAAAAGAAAGAAAAGTAACTAAATAAATTAACTCTCAACATCAACCCTCCTAGTGAGTTTGATCAACTACTCTAGGTATTTATTAACTATCTTGAAATCTTCATTTTTAATGGACTTAGCAAGAGGTATACCATGAGTACACATACCTGAGAAATGAAAATGTCAACATAGATACCAAAGGTCTTTTTCATCTCGAAACCTCATCTCTTTTCCTCACCTTTTTTTCCTTAATCTTCATCACGATCATCATATGTCATACTTACATGAAATAATCAAAGAAATAAATAGGCATGGATTTAAAAAAAATGATCACAAGTATATGTATACAATTTTAATAGCCATGTCATGCATCATTCATCTGTGTTACCTTATGAATCCTATATATATATTTCACTACCATAACATTTCATTCAACTTTAATAAAAGAATCATATAAATACATACTAATACCATGACATTTGGTTTATATATGGTACAAGGATACTATAAATACATCTAACTCATGTGATATTACTTTTTATAAGATATTATGTTACTTTTATGACATTATACATGCACACATGTCATACTATCGAATTATCACAAGAATAGGTTTTTTTAGAACTAAAGATATAAAAACCTCATTTTGAAGGACAAGGAAGTTTTTTTTTTGCTCTATAATTTTTAAAAACCCACTTCTACGGGGGGTTGAGCACATTGATCTAAAAAAATTACCTAAAATGAAAAATATAATCCAAAACAAACAACTAAGTCAAAAGTTATGCTCATCGAAAGATTGCTAATAAATTATAATTATATTATCAGGATCAAATGTATATAAAACTTATAGAGGCTAGTATATAGCTAGTAGTGCATGACACTACACATACACTAAACTAAAAACTACAACATTGATACCAAATAACTTCTAATGATGTATAAAACACATAACATAATAAAATTGAGGAAGAACATTCACATTTTGTGTGTTCGTGCAAATGTAATGAGAAATATCGATAATATTGGGGAAACATTTACAAAGAAATACGATAAAAAAATTCACATATGTTAAAGGAAATAGGAGAAAAGAGAAGAGTAAGAAGGATGGCTAGCAACGATGATGAATTTGACTGGTGAGAAAAAGAAATAAGAGGTAGAGGTAGTAAAAACTGTGAAAGGCTTTAGAGAAGAAGCAATTCGTGCAGTAGGTCTTTGTGTATGTTCATGCAAATCTAAAGAGAAAAAATGACCTATTAGGTTAAAAATAAATAATAAATAAATAAATAATTTTGTTAAGGTATAAAGATAAAAAAATTGATTTTTTTATGCTATGATAAAGATGGTGGTTGTACACCAGAACCACTATTTATACCCTTTAAAAATAGGAAAAAAAATCTTTCTAAGGTATAAACAACGGTTTTAAGCTACATAATCCATTTATACCCTTCTCCATTGCACTTGCATTATAGATGGCAATATTCCTTCAACCTTTTTTATCTTGCTTTTTTATTTTATTTTATAACTTATAAAATACTATTTTTATTAAAACATTCATATATATATATATATATATATATATATATATATATGTTTTCATCTATGTTGACTTTTGTGGCAGTGGTGATATATTGATATACATGTAAAGATATTTGTTGTTGATACATACTAATTGCATATCACATTGTTCTTTAATCTAGACCAATTGGAATGTACTTGATGTTTATCTTAAGGTTTACGTGTGCTATATTTGTGTCCATAAAGTAGGTCAAAACGAATATTGGAAATGACAGTATTACCAACATTAGGGAGAGGAAAAAGGATAGTGAGATTATTATAAAGTAAGCAAACACTTAGAAGATGTTTTTCATGAGATACAAATGGCCCAAAAGAAAAGAAAAGTGCACTTGATACTTATGCTTGCTAAACGTAGCTTAGCTACAATTTGTGTTTATAATGGCTAAGAAATTATGAAAGTAATGGGTGTTAAATAAAGTTCCAACTCATAGAAGTTATAGTAGTTACTCTTATTAAGCTAATGGAAATAAATTTATAGATGCCCTAGAAGTGTATTATATGGGTCTAAATAGTGGAACCCTGAAAAGAGGTGTCATAATCCTATAAAAATGATAGAAAAATTGCTACAATAAATTGACATGTCCATATTAATGGAACTTAAGAATAAATTTCGCCGATGAATAAAATATCTAAGAATTATATTTACATCATTGTAAGGTGGTATGAGGTAAACATTGGTGATGTATTTACCTAAACATGTATAACTAATAATGGAAAAAATTGAAAATCATTATCAATTTATTATGGAATGTTGTTGGATAAATGATTGAATGAGTTTGAATAAATATAAAAAAGGTGAATGTATATGCTTAAAGAACGTGATTTATTTATATGGATATAAAATCTAACATTCAAAAGCATCAGATCAAATAGCTATAAGAGGGTGCTAAAAAATAAATAAAATCCAATATGGTGATACTAGTCTTTACTTAAAAAGTTAGGTTTTTGTGCCCCATTGGGGGCTTTACTACAAACGTCTTGAATGAGAGAATTGGTGACCTGCATCTATATATATAAATAAAAGGATACATATGTAACATATAAAGGATATATGTCAAGTTGAGTGGGATAAAACTATACTCTTTTCCTTTATTATGGTTTTCTCCCATTAGTTTTTTTACAAGGTTTTTTATGAGACAGTATTTTAAAGGTATACTATTTAGGAGAGATATCAAATATTCGTGAACAAAACATCTTTGTGTATGGGGAAATGCTTTTGAGGTTCTCTTACAATTTCATGTAGGCTCAGTTATTATGAGGAGTGATATAGGTATTTAGATATGTACATACTGAATAGCTATTATAAATATTAGAAAATGTAAATTCAAGAGTTAGTGTTTCAAATATCATATTTATATATTATGGATGTATCATTGGTGTGACCGTAGCTGGCACGCAATTTAAACCCTCTTGTTGTCAATTGTAGCACTGGTAAATAAGGGTATCGTTCTAGCCGGGGATTGAGAGGGCCCACCTCTATTTAACTAGCTTGAAAATAAAACTAAAACTAAAAATAAAAATCCTAAATTATACAGAATAAATAAATAATAAAAATATTAATGGGGGTTATAAAAATAATAATAAAAATAAGAGGAGTAAATAAAATAAAATAAACTAATAATAATGAAAATAATGAGAAACCCGCAGATATGAGAAATATGTTAGGGAAATCAAAATCCACCACTAGATTAGGTTGAAAATATAATATTTATTTCTAAGTCATCCTTTAATCATGAGAAAGAGATCGACCAAGTTGCACACCAAAAGTAGGTCCATACACCTTATATTACTTCCCTTAATTAATTAATACGACAAAGCGCCAATATTAACCATATTAAATACTAGCAGTATAGCAGCAACAAGCGGCTCTTATATTTAACTAGATTTAATGCATTGAGTGTAAGTGGAAGGCTGTCAATCTAAGTACCCATACTAGTACAAAAATCATGTCTAGCTGTATTTCCTTTCCTTGACCCACACGTATCGAAACGTTTTACCACTTCGGTTAGAATCACAAAAGGATTAGGTGAATTGTTATCTAACCTAGCTGCAATTTATACATATAAATTCTAGTATATTTAGATGGCCACCTAGCAGGCAAATAATCCTACATACTGTCACTTATGAGGAACCAGAACAAGGCATGCACCAAATAAACTATACTTGACAGAATCATACATATAAACGATAGCAATTAACATAGAGTCAAGAAACAATCTCACGAAACAAAGAAAATAAAATTATAATTCAAATTCTAATCCAGGGTTTCAATTTATTCCCTGACAATAAATAATCAGCCAGCCATAATTAAAGAATTAATTACACAGAAATATATATCTAAAATATAAATTAAAAATAAGAGAAAGAAATAACCAGAATTAATTTTGGATAAAAGATCAAGAATTTATTTAGATAAAAATTAATTTTATCTGAAATAAATTCTACCGGTATAAATTTTTCTCTAATTTTCTTCCTTGTTTGCCTTGAACTTCCGTGCAAAAATTTCTTTTTCTTTTTCTTTTCCTTCGCTGGCGGCTGATGAAGGTGCTGCTGTGCTGCACGCCTCGAACTCCGTGCGTCTGTCTTCCTGTTCGTCCTTTTCCGTGCGCTGAGTGCTCCTCGTTGGCCTCGGTTTCCATGCTGAAGGCTGCGTTCTCTCCTCTGCGTCGCTCTCCACAGAGCCTCGGAAGGCTCTGCCGCTCCCTCGAGCCTGTTGAGGCTCTTGACCGCACACCTTTCTCAATTAATGCCCTCCTTTATTTATAACGTGCGGCCCTACTTTGTGTCTTCTGTCTACTGCCCTTTCCTTGCCACGTCAGCCCTCGGCTGACTTTTCTTCGTTGTTTCGTTGAGTCCGTGCGGCTCGTTTGGTTCGATGCCGCTGTTTCGTTCCCTGGCCTTTGGGCCTTCGGCCTTTGGCCGTTGGTCCAAAGGTCGAAATCTTTTTTTTAATTTTCTTTTATTTAAAAATAAAACCTGCAAAATAAAATTCAATAAATATTAATAAATAATATTTTACTCTAAATTTACTTAATTATTATCATTTTAGCTCAAATAATAATATTTATACAATTTTTACCACTTAAGCATAAAACAATAATTATTCCCCTATATTAGTTAAATAAACTACCAAAAACTAAGATTATAAGGGTATAAAATGTGTCAAAATATGAACTCATCACACCCCCATACTTAGCTTCTTGCTTGTCCTCAAGCAATTTATTACTCTAAATAAATAAAATTAAATTAACTAGCCACTTTCGTAAGTCTCACGATTACACTTAGCATGTGCAACAAGCCCTTTAAACCCCTAGGTCACCCATCGAGGACGAGTAAGGTCTCGTGAGGGTTTCGCAGATGATATACCCACAAAATCACACACATAAAAAAAAACTAAAATAAAAAATTATAAAAATAAAAACACACTTAACACCCTTAACCATTTTTGTCTCAGAATATTTTACTTTCAAACGTCAAGATTAGCAATCAATCAAGATTCAGCATTGGGAAATTTAAAGAATCAATTTCAACATATAGTTCACTCATAAACATGACAGGTATGAATAGATCAATATTATGGATGAAAATCTACCACGCCTTAGTCACATCAAGAGTCATCCTCACTATGGATACCCTCTATTCTTTTTTCTCTCTCTTAGATTCATGGCTACAAATGTATAAAAACACTCATGTATGTGAACTAAGATGATAAAAATAACAAACGACTCACATATATAAACAAAGAAGGCTCATGTTCTTGTGGATAAAACCTCATGAAAGATATCAAATACTTGCCAAATGGACCGAACCATATGCTTAACTCTTGTGACTAATCTCCATCAGATCAAAGGCTTCTCATCTCAAGAATCAAATAGGACTTACTTATTGGTTGTAACGGAGTTTAAGGTAAATAAGGGTATGGAGTATTTTAGGAGTGTGGTGATAAAAAGATAAAGAGCTAGTGGAATCTAATAGGTATATGAAATATAATCTTAATTCCACATCTATGATTAAAGATACACTTCTCCATCTTCACAATAAAATATAACATGAATAGAACTTTCTCAACATTATCTCCATAACTCCCTCTCTTCCTTATATCCTAACATTTTTTTTTTCAAATATTTCTTCTTCTTCTATTTTTTTTTTTTTTGAAAATTTTCATTTTTTTCCTCCACCAAACACAACCAACCCCCTTTCTTAGCATAAATACATATATTTCTTTCACACACACACATACACAATAACTCTTTATATCCATAATGATTTGATTTCCTTCCAATAGCTTTAAGCAAAGGTAAGGAGATTAAAGCCCAACGGTTATTCAATGTGGGTAATGAAGAAAAATATATAATCCATGTATAGGCTCAAAAGGGTTTCTATAGGGTGTACACCATGTATACACAAATCAGGTTAAGCTATTTGGTCATGTGATGGAAAATTCCTAAGCTGCCTTTATCATTTTCTCAATCAGAGCATGTTTTGACTATAAACTTTGACTAGCACAAGAGTAAGTTCTAGTAATCTCTATAGTCCATTACAAGATCTATGGCAAATAATTTGATCAAAGCAAATTAACGTATATGAGGTTTAAAAAAATTTTTTGAAGCCAAGAAAAGTAGATGATTTTGTGTAAATTCGCTCAGAAAAAGAAGGTACATATGGTTCAAACGCTCACTGAGGAATGTGATGAATCTCAACATGCCATGTCGGTGGTTAGAAAATCATACATATTCTTTTTCCATTCACATTTAGACACGTAGATATGTGTTCCCTATATCGAAATTAACACAAAAAATCTCCACTTACTTTATCTCAATTTCATGATCCTCTTTTCGTTAAATTTCAAAGATATATTCCTCATTAACTAGTTAAGGCTCCTACGACTCTAAAAACACTAGACACTCTAAAAAAATCTAAATAGTTTTTTTTCCAATTTTTTTTACATGTACATAAAACACACGCACCCCCACACTTAAATCACACATTGTCCTCAATGTGTAAACAACTAAGGAAACATGAAATTTAAAGTATGGAGATAAAAACTAAATAAATAAATAACTAAAGGATAGAAAACTCCCTTATGACATTGGGTTACCTCCCAAGCAGCGCTTGTTTTTATGTCTTCAGCCTGACGTGATCTCGGTTTTTCTCGTTCAAGGTGGATACGTCCACTTGAGAGTTGCTTCACCAAATCCTTCCACATGATGATCATCTTTATCCTGCAAGGAAGAAAAAGATAAAATGTTAGATTTAATATGATTTGATCCAGCAAGAACGTAACTTACCTAGCATGGAATTTAAGCTCGTGTGTAAAGAGAGAATGTTTTGCCCAATGTCCATGTATCGTGATCTCTCTATCGAAGGAACATATTTTCCTATCTCAAAATCTTTAAACACATCCTTCCAACATAACCTCTCCTTTGGAGCATCACGCTTCTTATTCAATGTATCCAAGATGATTTGATTACTCTCTTCACTCTTAGATCCATATAACCTGCTAAAAGAGGGAAAACAAGGAGTGTGGTTAGCATAAATAAAATCAAGGTGGTTCAAAGGCTTACCTTGTGTCCATGGTTATCTCCAAGCAAAAGTGGGGAATAAATGTTCAAAGATGGTATATGGTAGGTGAAAGTGATAGTCTTGTCATCCATATACTTCTCTTTGTTCACTTGATCCCTCTTGTTGTCAATTGTAGCACTGGTAAATAAGGGTATCGTTCTAGCCGGGGATTGAGAGGGCCCACCTCTATTTAACTAGCTTGAAAATAAAACTAAAACTAAAAATAAAAATCCTAAATTACACAGAATAAATAAATAATAAAAATATTAATGGGGGTTATAAAAATAATAATAAAAATAAGAGGAGTAAATAAAATAAAATAAACTAATAATAATGAAAATAATGAGAAACCCGCAGATATGAGAAATATGTTAGGGAAATCAAAATCCACCACTAGATTAGGTTGAAAATATAATATTTATTTCTAAGTCATCCTTTAATCATGAGAAAGAGATCGACAAAGTTGCACACCAAAAGCAGGTCCATACACCTTATATTACTTCCCTTAATTAATTAATACGACAAAGCGCCAATATTAACCATATTAAATACTAGCAGTATAGCAGCAACAAGCGGCTCCTATATTTAACTAGATTTAATGCATTGAGTGTAAGTGGAAGGCTGTTAATCTAAGTACCCATACTAGTACAAAAATCATGTCTAGCTATATTTCCTTTCCTTGACCCACACGTATCGAAACGTTTTACCACTTCGGTTAGAATCACAAAAGGATTAGGTGAATTGTTATCTAACCTAGCTGCAATTTATACATATAAATTCTAGTATATTTAGATGGCCACCTAGCAGGCAAATAATCCTACATACTGTCACTTATGAGGAACCAGAACAAGGTATGCACCAAATAAACTATACTTGACAGAATCATACATATAAATGATAGCAATTAACATAGAGTCAAGAAACAATCTTACGAAACAAAGAAAATAAAATTATAATTCAAATTCTAATCCAGGGTTTCAATTTATTCCCTGACAATAAATAATTAGCCAGCCATAATTAAAGAATTAATTACACAGAAATATATATCTAAAATATAAATTAAAAATAAGAGAAAGAAATAACCGGAATTAATTTTGGATATAAGATCAAGAATTTATTTAGATAAAAATTAATTTTATCTGAAATAAATTCTACCGGTATAAATTTTCCTCTAATTTTCTTCCTTGTTTGCCTTGAACTTCCGTGCAAAAATTTCTTTTTCTTTTTCTTTTCCTTCGCTGGCGGCTGATGAAGGTGTTGTTGTGCTGCACGCCTCGAACTCCGTGCGTCTGTCTTCCTGTTTGTCCTTTTCCGTGCGCCGAGTGCTCCTCGTTGGCCTCGGTTTCCGTGCTGAAGGCTGCGTTCTCTCCTCTGCGTCGCTCTCCACAGAGCCTCGGAAGGCTCTACCGCTCCCTCGAGCCTGTTGAGGCTCTTGACCGCACACCTTTCTCAATTAATGCCCTCCTTTATTTATAACGTGCGGCCCTACTTTGTGTCTTCTGTCTGCTGCCCTTTCCTTGCCACGTCAGCCCTCGGCTGACTTTTCTTCGTTGTTTCGTTGAGTCCGTGCGGCTCGTTTGGTTCGATGCCGCTGTTTCGTTCCCTGGCCTTTGGGCCTTCGGCCTTTGGCCGTTGGTCCAAAGGTCGAAATCTTTTTTTTTTTAATTTTCTTTTATTTAAAAATAAAACCTGCAAAATAAAATTCAACAAATATTAATAAATAATATTTTACTCTAAATTTACTTAATTATTATCATTTTAGCTCAAATAATAATATTTATGCAATTTTTACCACTTAAGCATAAAACAATAATTATTCCCCTATATTAGTTAAATAAACTACCAAAAACTAAGATTATAAGGGTATAAAATGTGTCAAAATATGAACTCATCAATCATCTCATGAGTTTTTATTGTATTAAATATTAGACTTATTGCCCTTAACATTTCCACCATTTGTAACAAAATTTTCCATTATGGTTGTAATCTCCAACTCCCTATATTCTTCATCACCTTTCATATTCCTTAACTTCATTTTCTAGTTATAACATGGAGTTATATATATTAGTAGGAGGTGTATTGAGATGTACCAAAATTGATACAATAAATGAGAATAACAAGTCTCTCCCATCTCTATCTTGTCTTATTTTCCCCATAAATCACTTCTATTTGAGTTTCTCAATATTATAACACACATACACACACATTAGTAGGAAATGTGTTGAAATGAAAAGAATATATATCAATGAGAATAACAATAGACTCCTTCCTCTTTATCTAATTGTCTTATTTTTCCAATAGAGTTCTCAATATCATTACACGTGACCAACACAGTCATGCTCCATATAATACATCAAAAACTAAGATTATAATTTTATGTCTCGAGATTCATATGTTAGTCACATAATGCATAAAATTCTATGGTAGCATGATGTTATATTTGGTCATTCAATAATTCAACACCGGATCCACCCAATTTCTTTTTATTAAAGGCCCTATAAAGGTTGCATTGAATGATAACACAATTCTTACCTTTTTCCCTTCCTTTCACTATAGGTGCAACTAAAGATCATGACATAGGCGCACAAGGACATGATTTTCATTCATAAGGCTCTATGATAAATCCATAGCGCATATAGAATGATAAATGTTTTTCTACACTTGGTATTATATGATGGTATCAATCTATGAATATATTTTTAATATGCACTCTATCATTTTGACTAAATGGTATATATCGTATGAGTTAGCTTCTAGTTGATTATGTATCTGAAATATGAGATGTTTGAATTTTTACATGCCATTATGGTAATACCCTAATTTTTAACTCTAATTTCTCATATTTTAGCCTCATAATCATTCCCTAACCTCATATAATTCATTATTCATCTTACATTAACCTCTTAACCATTTATTTAATCTCAAAATCTTAAAAAAAAAACCCAACCCTAGTTTCAACTGGCTGGGAGTTGTGTGTTTGTGCCAAACTTGAATGTTTTAAATCTTTTTTACTCCAAATAAAATTTAATTCTCAATATTTTTCTATATTTTTATTTCTAAAATTATTCCACACATTTCCATAAATTTATTTAGAGTTTGTTTGCTAATTTTCTCCAAAAATACCTATCTTTGAGTATTATTTATAATTTCATTCATTAAATTAAATTTAATTAAACTCCTAACTATCTATTTTGATTCCAACCAAACCTAAATCTATAATAATCATATTTATTTACTTTTTTAACCAAAAATTTAATAAAAAATATGTTAATTATACCATATTTTCCTTTAAACACTTGCACACTTAACCATTTTCTTTCAAGTGTTAAATAAGCAAATAAAACCATCTTATGTCTCTGATTTTATGTCAAAAAAGATCTTGAAAACTGACCTTAATTTTTCTCCCTTTATTCTCATACACACTCATGTTTTTCATTTCCATGTAAATCCAAAAATTTCATGCGCCAACCCCCTTTTTCCTCCTAAATTGTCACTTTCCATCAACTCTTAACTCCTTCACCAAACCATCTCCTCTTTTATTTTGTGCTACACATGAGTTTTCAAGCTTCCTTAGGATGCATCCTTCATCCACATAGAATCACCTTGAGCTACATCCGTCCTTCATGCAAATTCCCCCTAAGTTGCACCATTCCTCTCACGCAACACCCACCATTCTTGTTTGACATTGCTCAACAACCAACACTATCATTCCTCCTTTTCTAATAGCTTTTAGCCTATGAATCTTTACAATATCAACCTCTTATCACTATTTTTTTTGCTTGGTTGTTGGCACTTTTGGTAGTGAGTTAAGGGCCAGTTATGATGGCGGCAACCAATGGTCTTATTGTTGTAGTCATTGAGTTCCACCACTATAATACGCCACTTGTCAAAAATATATTTTATAATATGAAATTGATAAAGTATGTTTTATAAAGATTTATTTCATTTTTTTTATAAAACTTAAACCTTATCAACAATTTAGAAGCGTTACGTACCCTTATTCATATCTTTACTCACAACTTTGTTGTATGAGACCTTTCTACCCACATTTTGCCATCTAATTTTTCTTATTTATTTCTAGATTTATCATATTTGAATTCGTTATATTTTTTTGAGTCCCTAAACATTATCAAAATGATGAATGAATGTTTTGACAGAAAATGTCATTTTTGTCTCAATTAGCCTCTATCGTGTTTTGCACATCAAAATAATCTTTTAATTATCTAAAATTTATGAAACTTTGAGGTGTTTTAAAGTTAAAAATAAATTAAAAAATTTTAATCTTTGTTTTTATTATTTTCAAATAAAATTATCATTTTTAGTTGAAATAAGCTTCTAAAATTCAATCTTTTTTACTTGAATTCTACCATATCTTTTATGATTAAATCATAGAAATATAAATGTAGCCTAAAAATGATTCTATCCCTCCAATGTACCCTAAAAGTGGAACAATACTCTCACCACACATACATTGCTTGTTGTAACAAAATTCTTCATTTTCATCATTAGATTCCATAAGAATATGCCATGTTATATATCCTTATCCCTTCACCTCAATATCCAACATGTTACACCCTCCACCATTCCCTTATTCTTAGGCCATTCACCCCCATTCCCACCAAATTTCATTGCCACCTTAGCTCATATATCCCACCACATTTAATGCAACTATTGATTATAACCCACTCAATTAAGCAACCTTAGCATCCTTCATCGCTAAGTCTCCTAAATTATATGTATCCAACTTTATTTCCTCCAAGTGTCCCATGCCACATATCCTATCATTTTTCTTTAAATTCCGTGGCCCTTCATCCTCCATTGATGGCCTTGAAGCTCTCAAACAATCAAAATCACTTACACTTGGTTAGTCCTTTCCTTTCCATTTCCTTATGATCTTATGCAATTAATCTCATGCTTTAATTTTGAATTTTGGTTTGCTGAGAAAGGTATTGAGAAGAACTTTCTATTCATTTGTTAATCTTGGTTTTAGATAAATCCAACAACTCTTTAGATGGTAGAATTAATGGGAAAGTATGATCTTGTGTGTGTTTGGCATGTTAATATTGTTATTTTTGTAACATAGATCGTGTGACGTTATTATGGGTTGGTGATTTGTATATGACATGCTTATAAATTGTTTTGATTTTTGAAATTTTTATGGGATGGTTCTTGAGAGATTTAATACATGAATGATTAAGGAAATCATGAAATATGGTGATTGTAGACCTACAAATTTGGGATGATTTTTAGCCCTTATTGCACTCATCTAGATAGGAGTTAGAAATCATATTTAGCATCAAATTAATTCTCTATGTGTCTAATTTCCAACGTAATTTTTGGATTGTGAAAAGGATTTGTATGTAAAAGGTTATGATTGTTTTCCCTTAAGTGCGCAAATTTGTCAAAAGTGTTGTTTGGGTTATTAGGCTCGGTCTTAATCTCATTTTTTATGACAGAGTTGTGTTTTATTTGATCGAATGATTCGATGATGTATATTGACATTTTAGGATAAATTTCATATATGACATGTTGTCATTTAGATTTATATAGTGTATGTTATGATTGGGTGGAAGTTTGTTTAAGTTAGGTCGAATATGTTTATGTGTGTCTATGAACATATTTATTATGTTTTTTTACTATTCATTAAATGTAACATCCCCAAATTTCACTCCTGAAAAAAAATTTTTTTTGAAAGAATAAAGCGGAAGTTAGGAGCGAATTTGGGAAATGTTACCGCCACATCTAACACAAGATAAATGTCAACCATCTATCTCATGTTAGATGCAAGGCTAAAACCTGTCAAACAATTAAATCTGAATTTTAAAGCATAACAGCGTTACGAGAAATTAAAAGTCAATTACAAAATCCTTAAAAATTTAAATACAATGCTTGCAACTTCCAAAGGAGAATACAATTAAACAAACAAATCCCCGAAGGATAATTATCCGGATCGCCTACTCACTCGAGTCAAGCCTTCCACCCCAAAACAGTATCCGATCTTAAACCTGCACAAGAGGTTTGCTCCCCACCATCAGTGGATCATCACAGGACCCATTCAACCAAGGTAGTATCAGTACGGGTCCAATACTGAGTAAATCCCACTACCCTACCTTATGGAAGAGACGTTAACTATAACATCAAGTGCACATTAAATTATGATACAATACGTTGATACAATATTACGCATACTCAAACCCACATCACAAGTCCGACCATACACATATAATAACATGCGAAACATATGTCATATCTTAAACCGATAAGAGATTCAGATAAACCAACCAAGCATTTATGGATAATGCCGAACCAAACCAATTGGGCATTTAGCCTCGCGGACATTACTTAGGGATATGTCCGGCCCCGAGCATTACTTAGGGACATGCTCAGCCCCGGACATTACTTAGGGACATGTCCAGCCCCGATCGAGTAGACTCATTCTTTAGACCTCTGGTAATATAGTCGATTCACATCATAGTCTTTATCAATTCATGTGAGTGCGGGAACCCCACTATTATAGCCGGTGGAACGGTCATGAGGGTCATGCCCTGCCACTATTTTAGCCGGTGGAACCGGTCATGAGGGTAACATACCCTGCCACTATTATTCGCCGGTGGACCGGTCTGGCCCCGACTCACATGATGTTTCACTGTAATTACTTCGTATCTTTCCAATGTCTTATCGTTATTACGTTCAGTTTGTTGAGCACGGAATCCCCCACTATTATAGCCGGTGGACCGGTCATGAGGGTAACATACCCTGCCACTATTATTGCCGGTGGACGGTCATGTAGGGCACCCGGCCCTAGCCACTATTATTCGCCGGTGGACCGGTCTGGGTCCGGCTCAACATCTTTCTCTTTAAGTGATTAGTGTCTTAACATATCTTATTTGAAAGAATTTTACCTTGACATGCATGGCTAACTATATCCACACTTATCCTCCCAGGAGGGCCCGTCCCATATCTCGGGACTCTTGCGCCCCTTATCACACCTCGATATCCATTCCCCTTTACACTTACACATAATGAAAGCCAACCCTTAAGGGTGTGGGTTGAAGCCCAACACCTTGTGAAACCACACTCTACCCACTATTCCTCTCTAGGGTTTCCCTTGAAACCCTAATTGGACCTATGTGGCCCAATTTCCTCTTGCCTTACTACCATTAATTCATTTATCGTCAAACACCTCTCTCATTTAAGTTCAATCCCAAATCGATCACTACTTTCTCCCAAAACCCTAATCGGGTCCCTTATGCACCCTTACACCAACCTACGTATTATTTTTCATCCCAAGTCTCCAAACACTCCGCAACTCTCCCCTTAGCTAATTTGCACTTTAATACAACTTTTCTCACGTAACGATCATCCTCATGCAAGTTTTATCCAACCCATGCAACTCTCGAAGTTCCCATGCAAACTCTAGAATTTTCCATGCATAACTCTCATCCCTTATTCCATTTGGTCAACCTCATACCCCTCTTTAGCAACTCACTTCCCATTTATTTCTTTTTATCCTTTCATATCCATGTCATAATAATAATCACCCTAGCATGCATGTCCTAGAGGGTTGCATCATGCCACAGCACATCATAATCACCACATGGATAACACATTCATATCATATGAAAAACACATACCACACACCTTAACTCCAAGCTGCGTTGCGCATAAAATACGTTAAGGACAATCAGGTGATACACAACAGGACATGATATATATATATATACAAAGTATCCAAGGCATGTAAGTCACATAACACGTAGAAACCTTAGCCACATCCTTACAAAACACCCATAAGTGGAGGTAAGTAGAAACTTACCTGGATCCGAAGCTAGCTAAGCGAGATAAGAGGGAGAGAGAGATCACTAGCTCGAGGATCCACAATAAAGCTTTCCTAGATCGCCGATAGAAATCGGAACTAGGTTAGAAACTATCTTATCCATAAACAATTCACATATTATAATTAAATAAACACGAACGATCTTTCTTGGAAAACGTGTACAAAACCTAGGACTTAAAAGCATAGCTCTATTAAGATTTAAGATTAAATATAAATCAAAACGGATTAATACAAATACCACTTGGGACATTTCAAATTAATTTGGAAAGACCGAGAAAGAATAATCGATCATAAGTTAATTTATCGAAAATAACTTATTCATTAGGTTTTCCAACTAAATAGGTAAACCAACCATTTGCATAGAACCAAGTCCACGCCGATTAGATTAAAACATAACCTAAATGATTTAAAACCCACAGATAGAAATCGGTTAGATAAAAGACGCATAGCAAAAATCAATTTTATAAAATTATCCCCGAATATTAGGGTTTTCAAGGCCTAAACTACGAATCGACCAAATCACTTCGACTACCTCAAATTGATAGTTTTAAAACACAATTAAACTAATTTTAGATAAATCTAGATAATTAATTTCAACAAAACAATCTTCCTAGTAACCAATTTAAGACTATCTATTTTCAAAATTAGGGTTTCAAAGCCCACAACACAAACTTGGGTAATTCAAATTAATTAATTAAAATTAAAGGTATTAGAATACAATTATGATCATTTCAACTACTTCTATAATTTAATTTTAGAAAAAACACAACTATACAAATAACCAATTTTATAATCTCACTTGAAATCTAGGGTTTTAGGCCCGAAAATACAATTCGGTTGAATTCTATTAATTTAATCAAATTGAATGTTTAGAAATGCAATTAAACACATTTTATAACATATCAAATAATCAATTGATCAAAACCAATAAAAGAAATACTCAGTTTAGCACAATTAGGATTTTTGGGGCCCGGAACGCAAATCCGACCAATTCTTGCTAAAATATATAAATTGACGGTTCGGAAATATAATTAAACACGTTCTAATATAAATTATATAGTCAATTTAATAAAACGACCCGATTACACAATCCAATTTGGACCCGCAAGAGTTTTGACCTAAATATCCAATTCTGATTAATTACGCACAATTTTCCCAAATTAACGCTTGCGATTTGAAATTAAATACATTTCAAACGATACTGTAAAATCAATTGAGCGAAATGACTCAATTATGCGACCCAATTTCGTTACACAAGAATTTTGACCTAGGAATCGAATTCTGATTGATTCCGCATAAATTTCTCAAATTGACGGTTCCAACATGAAATTAGATACATTTTAAAATGTATTATATAATCAATTTATCTAAAATCACCAAATCGGACGGATCCGGAAAAAAATTGGGCATAACCCGACCTAAAATTCAATTTCCCAAATTTTCAACACAAACCATACAATTAACATATCCAAATCAATCTTACAGCACATATATACATAATACAACAATCAATTTAGCTTTTCATAAGCTAAATCACATTCAATTAATCAAATCCGTATTAGGGTTTTTCAGAAAATTATACCAAACGAAAATCACGAATCGGGACAAGGAAAGGCCGGAGGAGCTTCGTCGGAGGCCGAGGGTTGCTCGCCGGTGGTCAGCGAGGCTCGCCGGTGACCGGGCGGTGGCGCGAGTTGCGTGGCTCGTCGCTGCTGCCGCTGCTGCTCCTGCGCGCTTCGATGGGCTGCTGCGCTGCTTCACCGGTGGCAGTCGCTCGTGGTGGTGTGTGGCAGCAGGTTGGAGGCCAGGGGTCGACGAAGGAGGAGCAGGGAGGAGCTGGGGAGAGGTGGCGGCTGGCTAGGGTTTGGGAGTAGAGGGCTGCGAAACAGGGAGTCGGGGCAGCAGAGGGAAGAGAAGAGAAGAGAAAAAGGAAAAGGGAGAGGGGGGTCGGCCGAGGCGCGGGCTTCCCTTTTTTTTTTTTAAATACACATAAAATACAATACTAAAAATATCAAAATATTATTGAAAGATTTTATCTAAAATTTATTTAACGAACATTTATTTCGAACGAATCCGAAAGCTTAAAATTAATAAAAAGCTATATAAAGAATTTCGGAACATCTTCGGACGAATTTACCAACGAATATAAAAATTTATATTATTTATGGAAATATATTATAAGACCTCGGGAAAATTATTTAAAAACATATAATAAAATATTTAAGTTAAATTTGAATAAACCGAGACAAATTTAGCTAATTTCCAAAATCGGTTTTCCGCAACCCAAAAATCGTAAAACGGGAGAAAATTGATTCGGAAAGAAATTCATAAATAATTTCCGAAAAAACCTTTTTAATTTAAAACTTTCCGAAAATATTAAAGATTACTGAAACAAATAAATTTAAAGTCGGAAATATTTTCCTACGGATAAAATTATTAAAATAAATTTACTATTTAAACAGAAATTTCATAATTTAAATGATACATTTCGTCAACAAAATATAACTTCAAAATAACGTCATAATCATATGACAAAGTTATAATCGAAAATAAATCTAAAATATTAAAAATAAAATAAATTATGAGAAAGAACTGGAATATATATTTTTAACCGAGACTCGAACTCATAAGAATATAATAAAATCATTGTCGTTAACGAATTTATCTAGAATGGTTCGCAACGACAACGATTAATTAAATTCAAATATGAATTCGAAATCGTCGATAAATCCATAAAACAAATCAAAATTAAGATAATTAAATATTTACATCAAATTACGTCAATCATATCATTAAACTTAATAATTTGGATTTTAAAAAAAATACGGGGTATTACATTAAATATACTCATAGACATAATTGTTCATATGTGTTATTAGGATCTTCAACTTTTTCATCCCTAATCATGTTCCAATTACCCCTTAATGATATAAGTAAGGTAAAACAATATTAATCATCATTGGACATACAATGGTAAAATATGAAATATGTAAATAGTGATAGTCAAACTTTGACCATTAACTATGACATTGACTTTGATTGTTACCTTTGAATAGTTAATTTTTTTTCTTTTAAAAATATCATACATCCTTATTTCATGATTTTGGATTCAAATATGGTTGTTGATTTTGCTGAATTGAATCCTAAATGATATTTTGAGATTAAAAAGGTTATTTTAAGATTTTAATTAGTGGATTTTTTTTATAATAAGTTGAGTGTCACCTTTAAACACTTATGGTATGCTTTAGTAAATTAACTTGTACAGATATCTAATGAATGAGAGTAAGTTGACACATATTGACTTTAGGTTTGATCATTGATCATGTCGTTGGGTAGTTGCCTTTCAAATAATTAGAATAAAAGGGTTAAAATTTGCATGATTTGCTTATGTGCAATAATTATATGGCTTGTTGGCCGTAAGGATGTAAACGGGGCGGATTTTATCCAAAATCCAACAGATTTTATCCGACAGATACTTAAATAGATATGAAGGATAGAAAAAAATACCCGTCGGGTTCGGGTACGGTTACGGGTATGGAATACCCATAACTATATCCGTATTCATATCCGTACCCATTTATCTGATATATAATTATCCTTTTACTCTTAATTTTAAAATAAATATAGTATAAATTAAGGTTAAAATTGTCATTTGGCTTAACTCTAAATAAATTTATTCGTTGGATAGTATCCATTAACGGGTAAACAGATAATCCGTCAGATAACGGATACAGATATAAATGTGTTAGTGGATATAGATTCGGGTACAAATACGGATTTGGGTACAGATTTTTTTATCGGATACGGATACGAGTATGAGTATACTCGCTTCGAATCCACTCCATTTATATCCCTAGTTGGCTGACTTTCAACCTTTCATGACTAAGTGTTGGTTGTCGCCTGACTCTTGATAATATAATGTGGATGCTATGGTTGGATATTAAATCTCAATTAAGCTAAAATACTAATTATTTAAAGTAAAATATGATTTAAGTTGAATAAAAATCTTCCATCTTAAGTTAATCCCCTCAAATACAAAAGACTCTTGGATCGAATCACCCATTTATACTTAATTAGTAATAATTTATTAATAGCGATAAATTTGATGATTTTTATATAATAATTTAGTAATTATTTTGTCATAATAACAATTTATTATTAGTATTTGACGATTATCCCATTAAAAATGGTGGCTAAATGTTTCTTTAATAAAAATATAATTAATAAATGCACTGTAATTTGATGTACTCGGCTAGTCGGCTACATCGCATAACTTGCGCAGAACACCCTTGATGATAGATATAGATGGTTGAAAAATAATTAATGGGGGATCTCGGAGTCGGAGACCACAAGCCGAGCGACGGAAGAGTGCTGTCAGCCGACGAAGACAAACAGTGACCGCTCACCAAATGTACCACTACCACTGTCAGGTCCTCCGACAGGGCTCTGACTCAAATTCGAATCCATTCATCAACTGCGCCGAATTAATTCTTCCATGGCTGACGCCACAGGAGCTCGCCTCAGTCTCCTCTACCGACAAAACCCTTAATCGCATTTGCAAATCAATAACTACAATTCGAACATCCGACGCTGCTAGATCCTTCGAGAAGAATCCAATCCCTTTCATTAACTCCGTCGACTCTCACCGTTACGCCTATTTCCTCTACACCCACTCCCATCATTTCTCTTCCTTCTCCCCCGCCAATTTTGGGGATCCGTTAGCGCTTATTTTCCCCCAACCCCAGCACTTCATACTGCTCAGTTCATGTCAGGTTTCACGAATTGGATCGATGAGGCATCATCCGGCTGCGATTGTGGCGAGAAATGTAGTGACTCTAATTCCGGTGTAGTAAATGCGGGATCTTCCGATTGCCCATGTCGGGCTCTGATCCTGGAGGAGTCAAGTGGGGTCATTACAGAATGCGGGGAGGGGTGTAAGTGTGCAGCTGCATGTGGCAATCGGGTGAGCCAGAACGGTGTTTCGGTGAAGGTGAAGATTGTGAGAGATAGGAATAAAGGTTGGTGTCTAGTTGCTGATCAACGCATTCGGTCTCGCCTTTTCGTCTGCGAATATGCAGGTATGTCCAAGTCAATCTATTCCTGCGTATTCTTGTGTTTATGGAAATATTCGGAATTTGTGCTATTACTAACCTGCTGTGGTCATGCGAGATGGCCTGGGTTGAACTATGGTATTGTAATATGATTCTGTTTCTTTTCATATTGAAGTACTTTTCAAAACGTACATTGTAAACTGCAACTGGAGTTCACATATATATATTTTGACTTTGGCCCGGAAGGTCAATTCTTTAGTTCATTATGTTTGTTACAGTGCAGCACTCATGTAACTTTGTTCTGGTTTCTGGTATCATCAGGTGAACTATTGACCACCAAAGAGGCTAGGAGGCGACAAAAGAGGTATGATGAATTAGCACTAAGTGGTCAGTTCTCGGCTGCTCTTTTGGTTGTCCGGGAACATCTACCTTCTGGTAAAGCGTGCCTTAGGATCAATATTGATGCCACCAGAATTGGTAATGTCGCGCGATTTATAAACCATTCTTGTGATGGTGGCAATCTGTCGACAGTCCTTGTTAGAACTACAGGAGCTCTGCTACCTCGGGTTTGCTTCTTTGCTTCTAGGGATATAGAGGAAGGGGAGGAGCTTACTTTTAGCTACGGAACCATTAGGATGAAATCAGAGGGTTTGCGATGTTTCTGTGGATCCTCGTCGTGTTTTGGCATTTTGCCTTCAGAAAATACTTGAATCCAAGGTTACCATATGGCTATATGTGCTTGAAGGATGATTTATTTCTCTGTTGTAGTATGTTCCTGGCATTTAGAAAGATGTCATGTGACGAAACTTTAAAGAAATCTGAGTTGGGTTGGTGGTGGTCACGCTGCTTTGTTGAATAAATAATCAGAATGCATATTCCATTATTCCTCCCTTGATTCTTTTTACCTTCATGACATTTAGTTTTCAAATATTATTTGATTCATCACAACTGAAAAGAGCATATCTAAGCTTCCTGTTTCGGTACAAAAGACGCTTCTTTATGTCGCATACAGTTCCAATACCCCATTCCTTTCACAATCATCTTGTGAACAGGGTACACAAGCGCGTAGGGTCCATTATGCTTAAATATTGAGTTACTTCTGAAGTTGCTTGTTAAATGAAAATCTTAACGCATAATCCTCCGTAATATAGTTAATAGCCTTGAGAATAGAAAAGAATGAATGAGCAGCAGAATTGAAAGTAACAAAAAGACAATGGGAGAAAAAGAAGGGAAATAGTAGGGAAGCAGAAAAGTATGGTAAATTATTGAATGATCTGATTGGTGAATGCAACCTGATTGTGACTTTCTTCTTCATCATCCTCGTCATCATGTGAGGGTCTAGATAGCTGAAGGGGCTCAAAGCTGTGACGAGCAGGGCCGGTAGCTTCTGCTGCACAATCATAGTTAAAGTTGATCATGTTGATTGGGTCGTTTGAAGCTGAAGAGTTATTGGAATAAGCTGGCTGCAGAACTCCAATCTGAGTTTGCTGCTGGGAGCTTTGCAGTGCATTTGTTACCACCAATCTGGTGTTCATCAATTGAGTCTGCACCATTGCTAACTCTACTTGCAAGGATGCTACCTGCATAATGGATTGCTGATAGGTGATTAGGGGCATTACAGATCAAGGCCCAAGGCTATCCATTAAGTAGATGTGTGTGTGGTTGAAGTGTTTTAGAAACCTCAAAACATATGTATGTTCAACATTTTTTATAGTGGCATATGCTGCTATATGAGGAGGATATCCTCTTTTATTTCATTTGCTGTATGATTTTGATTGATTATTATATTATCTGCTCTGTTTACAGAAAAAACTTTGTGCCTCCTTTTTCCCCTTGGGGGGCTTTGGGCAGGGAGAGGGGCGCGGGGGGGGGGGGGGGCGAGTGCATGGTGAAAACATTGGAAATTGCAGTTTAAAATGTTCTGCACAACTCCTTAGCAAAATAGTGCTGGATTAGGGATAGATGAGAGTGATTTTGTAGAAAGGAAAACCTGGTGTTGTAAAGCTAGGATGGTAGAAATGCAGCCATACACCGGATCTGATAGTCTCGCCTGAGCCTCGTAGGATATAGTTGTAACGGCATCGTGCCTGCGATTAACCGGAATGTGCAACAAAAGCTTTGACACATTGCTAGCACCGAAAACCTTGTGCACGGCAGCAAACCTAGCTGCACCCTGATCAGAACCAAAGTATGGTGCAAATATGCACCCGCTAATACACTTCCTCCTGAGGAATTTGCATGCTCCACAGGGAGCTGTAGACTGGGTGATCCCCACCAATGCCACCTCCTCTGTACATGTGGATGTACGCAAACGCCTTGCAATTCCCTTCCTGTGGTTGTCTGGTGCACAACCACTGCCCCCGCCACCACCTCCTTGTGGCTCTGCCATGATAAGTGGAGAGGGGTGAAAAGATTGAGGGAGTGCTTTTATATGAGAGTCAGGGGAAGACACGTTTGTTGCATGAGGTGTGGGTTGGCGAGGTTAATATGATGTCAAGCTCTTTATTTTTGTTATAGTATATAATATGCTTGATTAAATATATGAGAGACGTGACGTTGTGGTTGGTGAAATTGAGTAAAATGGGAAAAGAAAGTGTTGTTTTTGGTGTGAGGGGCACGTGCAAAGGGAGTGTTTAAGGTGAATTTGCGGGGAATGGGGGCCGGTGAGGGTTCAACGTTCAAGTATGGATAATTAATAAATTTAGGAGTAAAAAAACTATGTATCTTTCTACATCTATTTGTTTATGTTTTTCTAAATGCATGTTAGTGTCTATTAGATGGGAAGGCACAAGAATTGTGCTACCGTGGCGTGTGGGATCTGATATTGTGAATCTATGACGAGAAGAAACAGCAAGTGAGGAGAACCTCTGTTGCTGCTGCCATGCGAGGAAAACAACCCGGTCCCCCCCAAAAAAACCCTGGGGAAAATCTGAGCAGCAGAATAAGCCTTTAAAAGTTCTACGTTACGCTCTCAGTTGATGGTCGCACCTGGATCTTTGCTCGAACATCTACTGCAGATTTCCATCATCCTCTTCAATGATTCATCTGAGAACACTCATGCTCTGGAGTTACAATAAGCATCCCTCGAGCCTCAACTCTCGATTTGAAAGGCTCCTAAAACATTTATATGAATCTACTGCGGTGCATTGCCGGTAATTTTCACAATATATGTGCGAAACAGTACTTGACGCTGTCACTACCTTTTCCGGAAAAAAAGAATTAGAAATAGTTTCTTATAGTGGTTGGAAGTTGGAACGTGGAAGCAATATTTATGGGTACGAGGACAGAAACGGAAACAACGATGAGGGATTTTTTATTTTTATTTTTTAATTTAAAAGTATATTTATATATATTTTAGAGACGTAGAAATAGAAAAATATTTTTGAGATATATACGTTAGGTGAAATAATATTTCATATTATCCCGATGCGGGATGACATCACTTTTTAACCTGTGCATTAATGGTCGGAAGAAGAGAACAGGTGCATTAATGGTCGTAAGAAAGATCATGTCCGCCGACGTTCTACACTGAAGAACTTTGTGTATGTAGTTATCTTGATATCTTAGATACTGGAAATAATATATTTAATTGTCTTTTCCTCATAGATGAAAGATGGGCGTGGTGTTAGGATGGACTTTATTCACATGGGTATAAGTTGCAACCATTTAATGTAAGGAAACATACCTTCTTCTTCTTCTTCTTCTCCCCCCCCTCTCCTTGCCCATGTTGCACCTTGAGGTGACAAATATGTCATAAAAGTCGAGTTTGAGTCGATAAATTAAGATTGGTTTAAAATTGAATTATTATGTAATCAAATTGTATTTGAATATATTTTTTAGGTTTATATTTAATTTAGGTAGCAGTAATTCAGATTGGGTCATTTCAAATTGGATTTAGATCTAATCTATTAAGGTTTTTCGGATTTACATTCGATTTGAATCTACGTATTCTAGGTCATATTGGGTTTGGGTAAGGTGGATTTAGGTTTATAAACTTTGGATTGTATTGGATTTTGATCAAGTTAATTTAATTTAGAATTTATATTAATATTAATTATTATCAATTTAATATAATTAATAAATTAAAAAGTTAGATTTATGATTATTGTTATGATTATTTTTGTAATAATATAACAAATTATTACCATTATCATTATCATTATTATTATTATAATTATTGTTATAAATACAATTATAAATATTATTGTATAATAATAATTGTTATAATAATTATACATATTATGTTAATTATAGTAAATATTGTTAGTATTGTTATTATTATCATCTTTAGAAATATAATAGTCGTTATTATTATTAAAAATACAATTATAATTTTACTATTGTTATTATAATAACGCATATTATAATTCTTATATTTACGATTATAATTTTTACGTTTATAATAATAATAATAATAGTAGTAGTAGTAGTAGTAGTAGTAGTAGTAGTAGTAACGACAAATCTTTTTTAGATACAATTAATAATAGTTTTGTAATGTTTACATGAATAAAAAAAAAGGCAAGAGTAATCAGATGGTGGTGAATACTGTACCTCTTCTTTTTGTATTTTCTAAGCAGTGTGTGCATCATTTTTTCATAGTCTTAAGTCAGTAAATCATAAATTTTACTCTTCTAACTATAACATATGCCATTAGTTAGAGTAACATATTGCATATAGTAAAAGTCCAATATAAAGATAAATAGACAACTTTATAAAATAAAAGAGTAATAATTGTACCAATGATGTCGCATAGTAGCAGACAATTATGAAGATGAAGCATTGTCTTTTGGACTTAGTTTTGAGAATTCTAGTTTGATTGATTTACATAATAATAACCTCCAATGATGTTATCATATTGATTTTACTTTTTGAACAACAATTACAACTGTAGAAAATATTTGTATTACATTAGGTTTTTTTTATTGAGTTTAAATTTATAAGTTTTATTTGGAAGTAAATAATTGAGTAAATGATCACTTAACACTTTATTCACTAGAGTAATTTCGTGCTCCTTAATAGTTCTATTATTAACGACTTATATATAAATATTAGGTGATATTCTTAAAGATTATTAAATTTAAGGATCTTGATAAGTTGAGTTGAAGATAATTATAATATATTTATTTAATATATTTCTCCTAATATTAATAATGTATTATTGTTAACTTTAGGATTAGTTGACTAATGCAACTTCGGTGATCGGATCATATTTGAGATAATTCACTTACTTTTTTAACTACTCATATGTAAATTACCAACTATATTTTGACATATATGATACTGCTTTTGGAACATATGATTTAAGATGCTTTATAAATTATATATGAGGTAACCCTTAGTTACAAACCTTTGTGCTTCATCAACTTGGTTCATAATTTTATCTAACAATTTGAATTTTATAAATATAAGTATATTCACACATGTTTTTAATAATTTATTTTGCTAATTTATTCGGAATGTATATAGGTGTTTATTTGATTTTATATATTGTTATATGAAATTTATGATACATGCAGTTAGATGATATTATTATGAATAAAAAATCTTTGATTCTCTAATTGACATTTAATCACAATGATGATTGATTGGATTATGACTCAAGTAGTTAACTTGTTACGGAAATTGTTCAAAATAGGAAGTGGTATTTTAGGAAGCCTTATTTAATGGAAATGTTATTTATGGGATGTGTTAATTATGAAAAATATCATTTATGAAAATTGTTATTTTTGGATAGTATCAAAAAAGGAAGGTGCCCAAATTTAGAAATGTTGATTATTAAGGAATGGATATGGTTGTGTGTTTTGGATTTATTATATGGTTAATTTGAATAAGATACTAAAATTTAAAGTGGAAGATGAGAGTGAGATAAGGTCCTTTGGGGTTGGCCTCTCAGAGATGGGGATCAGTAATAATATTTCCTTAGATTGTAGTGGCGCATAGTCACTTGGTTCATTTACTTGACCAATAGCCAGTAAGGTTTTATGTCTATCCTATAAGGATCTTTGGACCTCTTAGAGGGTATGCACACTTAGCGACTGAATAATCAAGGTTGGAAATTTACTTTTTGGTGTTAGGACTATTGGGATTGTCCAGGAAGTGGATATCTCATGGTTGGTTTCGATTGTTATTTGATGTCTTCAAACTTATTTGCCAGATGACCCTCATTGTTATGTTTTTTTCCTGTCAATAAATAAAATTGAATTGTATGTTTATGTGGTTATGAATTCAAGAGACTTTTATAAATGGTGAACTGATATTTTTCCTAATTAATTAACTCATATGTAGTTGTGTTTGATGTATTATAGTGATTTTATAAATTATGATATTTTTCTTCTAAATAATGAGTTACTTAGTTGTCATCCAAATTAATTTATTGTTGTTTTAAATAGGGTTGTGATAATTCATAGTGTACATAGTGAGCATATAGCATTGTGTAGGTAGATTGTGACCATACTTAATAATGGATGCATGCTTACAAGATGAGTTGAGAGAGCAATTTAGCTTCTGGAGTTCTATCTTTTGATTGTGTTTTGATTTCAATGGATTTTAAATATAGTAGAGTTATTTAATTTACCGATATGTCATTAACTACTTTCGACATTGTTATTTGACTCTATTATAGAGTCTCGTTATATTAAGTGTTGTGGAATTCAATTTTAGTTTTAGTTTTAAGTTTTAGCCTTAACATCCCAGTATAAGTGGAGTAATGGTATCTACTTGCGAAAGATGTGGCGGTAATACCCTAATTTATATTATGCTTTAGCATTGTTTTCTAAGTATTTTGTGTTTTAAAAATTAGGGTATAATAACAATAACAATAACAACAACAACAACAACAACAACAACAACAACAACAACAATAATAATAATAATAATTATTATTATTATTAATATATAATCTGATTGATGCTAATATGATATTAAAATAAAATAAAGAGAATATAATCTTATTACTTTTGTTTCATTTGTTGTTATATAGGGAACATATTTATGTTTACATAAAATTTTATTAATAAGATAGTTTATTGATGTTTATGTATCAATATTTATGAGATTTTTTTTTTACCTTTATAGATCAAATTTGACTTTAGTTTTGATCAAGTTTGAAATTATGTCTAAGTATGGGTTGGGTTTGAGTCAAGTCATTTCTGGTTGAGTAAATTCGGGTAGGGTAAGTTCAGGTCAGGGCATTATTGGGTTTTTTTCCGGATATAAGTCGGTTTCTTTTTTGGTTGATTTATTTTGATTTGGGTAATTTTAGATACTAATCACTATCGGATTAGCTATATTTGGGTCGGGTTTGAATTGATTCCGGTTTTAAAATTTTTGTATTAAGATCAGATTTAATTATTTAGGTTTAGATTAGATTATTTGGGTCAAGTCAAGTTTGCCAAGTCTAACACCTTGTCCATAGGGAGATAATTTATCGTTGTGAGTATTTAAGCCTAGGTAAAGTTATAGAATGTATTAGTAGTTTGGTTTTGTTTCATGAATGGCTTAAGTGAGTATATATAAAATCTCATGATTATTATAGTAGTTTCATCCATCCATTAGATGTAGTTTCCACCATCTATTGTGGGTAGCTTCCTGACATGAAGTATAAATACTTAATATTTACAAAAATAACATTATTTTTTTCTAACACCAAAATACTATAGTTCTTGAGAGAATTATAGTAGTTTCTTCCACCTACTAAGATTAGTTTCCACCACCTATAATAGGCAGTTTCTACAACCGAATTATAAATACACAAGATTCTAAAAATACCACTGTCTTTTTGTGAGATCATGACTTGTATTTGTATGTGTAATCTAGAATGGAATGATTCATACGCGTGTTTGGAGAAGTTTGGATCCAAAAGGAGATCCAGTGAGAAAACATAGGGCCTAGTGTTTGTGAACACGACTAGTGATTTCTTAGCACACGTGATCCTACATTATTTTGAAAAAAGTCGAGAGTTCTAGAAAAAAACACTAGGCCCTTGTGTGTAAAACACATGCTATGTTTTTTTTCTATTTTCTAACCGTTCACCTTATTTTTCTTGCGTAATTCTATAAATGGATGTGTACAAAATTCTAGCGATATGCGCTACGCCATCTAACCCAGTCCAAACCCTCTTCTCTTTGAATTCTCTTGTGATTGTGAGACAATTGCATATTGAGTAATATTGTGAGGACTGTTTGATTTTTCTTTTAATCACTGGTATTATATGTAATAAATATCATAATTATTTCCCTAATTTTTATTGTGTTCTAATTGTTATCTCAATTAGATCTTGAATTTTTTCGATTAGAACCCAGACATTCACGTTTGGTGAATTTTTTCCCCTACAATTAGTATAGATCTTGGGTGTATGATTGATCTATATCGGGATGGTATTTACAAGTTCTGAAATTGAAATATTTTTTTTTATCATTGTATCAATTTTGTGTTATGAAAATTGAAGATGAAGGCAATCCTTATTTAAAACGGATTGGAAAAGACATTATCCAAAAAAGTGGAGAAGTTAGAAACGATGTCTGATGAGGAGTTTATGGATATTAATTTCAAGGATCCATCCACCATACATTTGTGTTTGTCAAACAAGGTTTTGCAAGAAGTGGCTAAAGAGAAAACTTTTGCCGCCTTGTGGTTGAATTTGGAATCCTTGTATATAATGAGATCTATGGCAAATTATCTATTGTTGAAAAGTCAGCTTCATAGCTTGAAATTAGGTGAGGGTCACTATTTAAAATCTTATCTTGATAAATTTGACTCTATAGTTATGGAATTACATAATATAGATGTTAAATTAGATAATAAGGATATGGTTATTATGTTATTGTGTTCTTTTCCTGTTGCTTATAAACATTTTTATGAGACTGTATTGTATGGGAATAATGAATTAGTTCTTATAGATGTCAAGAATGTCATACTACAACGTGAATTGATTGAAAATTAATTGATTGGAGGATGTCCGAGTGATTCACATGGTGAGGGGTGTGTAGCAAGAAGGTTTGGTGATAAAAAGAAGTCCAGATTGAGGAAGGAAAAGTTCAATGTTGTGGTCTACTATGGTTATCGCATGCAAGATTATATTAAGAAATAATTTCCTAATAGGAAACTTGTAGATACTACTATTGATGTATTTGATGAAGGTGATGCTTCCATAGTTGATGGAAATGGTGAAAGTGATGTACTAACCGCTACTAATGGATAATCTAGATTGCCTAATAGGTGGATTCTAGATGTTCCTACCACGTTTGTCCTAATAAAAGCTGGTTCCAGACATACGACATTGTTTGAGGTGGAGTTTTTGTCTTATACACTGGTGCTTCGTGAAGATTTTCTAGGGTTGGGACTATGAGGGTGAGGAGGCATGTTAGTGTGGTTATGACACTATCTGGTGTTCGTCATATTCCTGACATGACCAAGAGATTTATTTTACAGTGTTCCTTGAATATCAAATGTTATATGTATGTAATTGAAAATGACACATTGAAGGATGTTAAAGGACTTTTGGTGGTGATTATTGGCAAGTTGGTTAAGACATTACATGAGATTGTTGGCACAACTAGTGAAGGTATAGTTGGGGTGACATTGAGAGTATGTGACTCAGATATTGCTGGCCTTGGGTTGATGTGACTGGGACACTAGAGTGTCATTAGCATGACTGGGGGTCCTTGTTTTGTGATCCGGTTACATCTAGATCTATTATCTTCTATGAGTCAAATTCTTTTTTGGCACGAAGGTGGAGCAAGAGAGTCTATCTAGTGCTTTAGAAGTGGTGGATGTTGTTGTTGGTTTTGATGGTGCATATTCTTTTGGTGAGGAGGAATTTGGACAACAAGTGGAGCAAGTGGGAGTTGCTTTAGGTAGAGTTGGTTATGTATTGTATACTATTGATAGTAGTATTGGTGTGTTGGAGCCAATATTAGAATTAGAGTTTATTTTGGGTGTTGATTTTGTCTTTTGGTATTCTATTATTGTTGCTAAAGAGAGGTGGTTTATTTGGTAAACTTAGACATTAGTATGTGATGCTTCACCGGATATTCTTTTGTTGTGTATCTATTTTATGCTTGTTTTATTGAAAGACATGTCTGAGGAGAACAAGCTGAAGACTATCATTAGTTTATACTCTGTAGTTTTGAGATGCTTGATGTACTATGTGATTATTACTGGCCCTTGTATTTCTCGTGTTGTGAATGTGTGTGGTGAGTCCCTTGAAGACACATTGGTTAAGTTTGGTGCAGATTTTGAGGTACTCAGTGTGTTGTGAACTGTTTTATTGATATGTTAGTTTGATTTTGGCTATAGTCCTAATGATTAGAGGTACACTAGTATGCCAGTGTTCAACCTTAGAGGTTCTAAGGTTGTTTGTTTGGCTATGATTGGAGCTAATAATGCTGTACCTATAATCTTTTAACTACTAAAGTGAAGTCCTTACTCAAATTGGAAGACAATCGTAAACTCGCTAACAGCTATATCTGGAGCAAATCTTAGCAAATCTATAAATCGTGCGTGATACTCCCACATCGACAGACTTCCTTGAGTCAACTGCATTAATTTCTTAAGCTTGTCCTTCTTGAGACTCTTGGTGTAGAAACACATATAAAGGGTTGTCTTGAAGGTTTTCCAAGGACTCGACGGTTCTCCTTGAACACAAAAACCTACCCACCAAGCATGTGCAGGTATTTGAAGAAAATACATGGCTATTCTCTCCTTTCACTCTTTTGGGTAATCAATTGCATACAACATCCTATCAAAATCCCAAATCCATCCTTCTAGGTCAATGGGGTCTTCTTCTCCAGTGTAGGTCAGTGGATGATGATCTGAAACTCTCTAAATCCAATCCTCTCCAATAATCTCTTATAGGTAATATAGAGGCTATGGAGGTTGAGATAGAGGCGGAAGGTGAACACATTCTATGAAGGCCTCAAAGACTCTTTCTGACATGTCCATTCAAGGCCATGTTGAATTAGGTATAAAATAGTTAACATGTTAAGAAAAGTCCTATATTTCTAGCACATAACACATAAACACAAATCAAGACCACTTAGTCTACCCATACTTGAGTACTCACAAGATTAATCTGGGTTTAAAATCTCTGAGAGAAGGAAAAGAATTTTTTTGGTTAAAACATTTAGGATCGCAAGAACCAAATCTCTAATCAAAACCCAATTCTCAACTACCAAAAGCTCTAATACCAACTTGTAACACCATGGCTTTTAGGAGGTAATAATTGTGTTTAAAAGAGTTAATCAAGAAAGATAAAACAATAAAAATGAAGGGTCTTACTGCCACATTTGTTACAAGTCCGGTTCCCTCTACCATTTTCATATCAAGTGTTCAGGCTAAAATTATTATTCTACTTAAATTAATAACATGATTACAAGAAACATAATAAAGGATACAACATATAATTATTGTGCTAATTATAAGCAACATTGGTGATTATAAATCTGAAAAGAGAAAAAGATAGGAGGACATAAGCATCCCAAATACAACTAAAATCAAATATACCAAAAGACATCGAATAACCCTAGGCTATGAAATTGAGCTACTAGCTTTCCACTAATCTCATAAGCTAACCTGCAAAGAATACTTCTTATTGAATAGGTAGGGGCCCACGAAAGGAACTTTTCTGTACAATGGTACTGAGCAACCCTTTATACTAAACCAAAATGAAAAACCCATCATAGAACACATGCAGGCCATCACAATAATTATAATACCTCGATTACAAAAACCCTAGTTATAAGCTTATAATTATGTGTATTAGTTGTAATAATTATTTTAGGATTTTTGTATTAAATATATTTTTAATATGTGTATTATTATTATTATGAATTATTATATATAAAATTTAATTAGGTTGAAATTTGTTAAAGGATGTGTTATTAAATTTTAACCCTAAGTTGGATCTTAACCAGTATCTGTTATGTTGAGTAAATCCTATTTCGCTAACTGGATATTCTTTACTCGATTCTTTACCTAAAAAAATTACCCCTACCCTATGCTAGATTTTATTACCCCACCTTAGTCCCTCTACCCCGACATATTTTTCTTCCTTACACCATGCCCTGCACCATAACTCCCCCTCCCACATGTTCTCCTCTTCTTGTTTTTTCTTGACATCACGCTATACACCATCCTCTTCTTAAGCCTTCTTCCTCTCATTCTCCTTCTCCCATTTTTGTGTTGTGACTTAACCCTTGATCAAGCCTACCTTACCCCTTACCCCTCCTTCTTCCAAGCTCTCTCAAAGAAAGGGGCCTCGTCAATTAACCTTTCTCCTTCACCATTTTTGCTAGCAATGAACTCAACCATTTCCCTCCTTTCCTTAGCAATAACCATTTCCACCTATCCCTCACTACTTGCACTGCCAAATCCTACCGAAATCACCTCACCTCCCTCGTCCAACTACACCAAAACTTCTCCCTTCCCCTTAGTTTCAACCATTCCCACCAAAACCACCACCACACCTCTTGCTTTGACAAAAACTACCGCACCTCACCCTCCACCACTGACCATAGTTTATGCAACCACATATTCTCTGTTGGCCAAAACTACCGCACCTCCTCTCCTCGCTACACCCTCCACCACCGAAGCCTCTCCCTTCACCTTTGGTCTTTTGTGCCACTTTTCCCCCTCCAATTGCTTAACCTTTGCCAGTCGTGGCTTCTACCATAGTAACCCCTAGCTTTGGTCAAGGCTTCCATTTCCTCTCCTCTCCTTCTCAATAACATCCACTGATCCTTCTCCCTTTTGTTGCGTGAGTTTTGGTTGACTTCCTTTGCTTAGATTCATCCAGTTAGTAATTCTTGATTTGTTTTTAGTAATTTTGGGTTATTGTTATGTAATATTAAATGCTAATACATATGTGTTTGGGCATTAAATTCCTAGCTAATTATTAAGGATCTTGGAGAAGATTTTTGTGTGAGCTTGGATTAAGTAAATCCAATCACTCGTAATATGGTAGAATTTATGTGCAATCATGATATGATTTTTTTAGACCTAGAATCATGCTAAGGCTTTAATTTTCAAGTATTATAATATGTATGACAAAATGATAGCATGTTGAATGAATGATACATACAATTGTTGTAAGTTAACCTATATGCATGTGTAATATGTTGTGTGATTTATGTTTTCATGCTTAGAGTTTTGTTAGTTTATTGGTTTTTATTTTATTAATTTTGATCAATTGATTATATAATATGTTATAAAATATGTCTAATTGTATTTTTAAACATTCAATTTAAATAAATAAATAAAATTTAATCGAATTGCATTTTTGGGGCCTAAAACCCTAGATTTTAAATAAAATTATGAAATTGGTCACTTGTATAGTTGCTTTTATAAAATTCAATTTATAGAAAATAGTTGAAATGACATTAATTGTATTCTAGCACCTTCAATTGGAATTGATTGATTTGAATTATTCGATTTTGTGTGTTGGGCTTTAAAACCGTGATTTTGGAAACTGATTGTCTTTAATTGACTACTTAAAAGATTATTTCTTTGAAATTGATTATCTAGATTTATTTAAAATTATTTTAATTTTACTCTTAAGCTATAAATTTGAGATAATAAAAGTTAATTAGTTGAGTTGTAGTTAAGCTTTAAAAATCCTAATTTCGGATATGGTTTTATAAAAATGATTTGCTTATGTTTCTCTCACCTAATAGATTACTAGTTTTGATTCAAAATCATTGGAATTATATTTTTATGTTATCGGGTTGGATAGGTTCCCTAAAAATGGTTGGTTTGTCTTTTTAGTCGTAAAACCTAATGAGTAAGCCATTTTCAATAAAAATAACTTATAATCTATTATCCTTTCCTTGGCTTTCCAAATATATTTGATATGCCTCAAGTGATATGTGTTAAACCCGATTTGATTAATATTTAATCTTAAATCTTAATAGAGCTACACTCGCTAGTCTTAGGTTTTAGACATATTTTTCAAGAAAGATCGTTTGTGTCCCCTTGTGTCGATTTAATTATAATATTTGAATTATTGATCAACAAGGTAGTTTCTAACCTAGTTTTCCAATTTCTATCGGCGATTTAGGAAAACTTTTTTGTGGATTGTCGAGCTCTCAGTAGCTCTCTTTCTTTCTCCATTTGCTTAGCTAGCTTTTGATTTAGGGAAGTCACTACTTACCTTCACTTATGGTGGAATCTGGAATGCATGTTTGCTTGGAGTGGAAGGTGATGAGTATGCTTATTGATTATTTAATTATGCCGAGCATATATTGTGTTCTTGTGTGGTAATTGTATGTATGTATGTATGGGTTTAAAGCTTTAATGCGAGCGCATGTTAGTATGCCTCTTGAATATCGTATGTGTTTGAGTATGTGAAAGGTTGAGTATGATTATATAGTTAACATGTCTAGTTAATTATGAAATATTGTGTGAGTTTAGAGTATGTTCTACTATGCCTAAATTATAATCGTTTAGAAAACCGTATCCGTGGTTGAGTAGGGATTGAAATTATATGATACCTTATGCTGTATTTTATGCCATAGAACTATTCGGCTCTAACGCCACCTGAAATTATTTGGCTTTAATGCCATATGAATTGGTTCAACTTTAATGTCCTGGGAATCGATCGGCTTTAATGTCACTTGAATTGGTTTAGCTTTAATGCCCTTGGAATTGATCGGTTTTAATGCCACTTAGATTTAATTAGCTTTAATGCCACTTGGACTTGATATAATAATGGAAATTCATTGTGTTGATGGATGTAAGCTAAGTGCTGTTATGTGGGCTTGATTTATGATTAGTTAAATCTTTAAATAAAACATTAATCAATTAAAGCGAAAGATCTTGAGTCGGGACTTGTACCACTCGGGGTAGCTATCCGAGTTAGGTTTGGTATTCACTTGGTACCATTCCAGTGTTTTTCTCTTCTATGATCCCGAGTACCTTATGAGGTTCGGAGATGCTCTCTTCTACTCTATAGGTGTCTCAATATATTTCAGCCATGTAGGGGGTATGCATACTTAAGTGATTAGATGTCCTATTTATTGGTGGTTTGGTTACATTTCTGGGCAGGTTGATTAGGGCTAGTACTGTTCAAGTACTATATTAGTTGTTACAATCTATTTGACTCTCCGTCCTCAAGATAATATAATTAAATGGTTGTGATTACGATAAAGATATATAATAATGAATTATTCTCGCTCACGCATGAACTTTATGCTTCCTTTTCCTATTTATGTCTCTTGGTTATCTCCCTTACAATAGTGTTGCCATATGATGCATGTCCATATTCAATTATCACATGATTTATTATTTAAATTGCAAGTGGGCCTTATGTGCATAATGCTATCTTCTAGGGTAGTGTGTGTTTAATTATTATGCGATCATGATTTTCTTGTACGCTTGTACTTTATGTGTTGTCATGTCTAGTCATGTATTCATAAGCATTAATCTATGACCCCACGTTTTATTCTATGTAATACTTGTATAATTAAGCATGAGTTATTGTATGAGTAGAATAGTGTATGTATCATATGTATAATTGAGCATTAGTATTGTAAGCTAGAGATTACCATATCTTATGTGTATCATGTTTCCTTTTATGAGTTAGGTAGTCGTGATTTACTTAGTACTGGACCTATACTGATACTACCTTGGTTGAATGAGTCCTATGACGATCCACTGATGGTGGGGAATAGACCTTTTGTGCAGGCTTGAGATCGGATGTTACTATTGGGTTGAAGGCCCGCAAACTCTCCCCAATCCTCACATTAGCATATAGATAACACTACACCCCTCATCCTCCTTTCATCAAAACACAACCCTCCCTTCTCCCTCTACATTTTCCCTAATTGACCACCAACTATTCACCATCCCCTGCCCTTGTCTATTTTATCTATCCACCAAGCCTCATTTTCTTTTTCTTCTTCTCTTTTCCCTTGTACTCTTCTCTCCCCCGACCCTCCTCTTTTTTTTTCTTCCTTCTTCTTCTCCCTCCCCCTATTTTTCCTTACCACCTCCACAACCTCCACCACCAACCTAGCCTCTACTTGCAAGCTCCTCTACCCTACATCCTCCATGCACGATCCCCAAGCAGAAGCCATAACCTCTCCTTGTAGCACTGCCTCCTTCTCTCCCCTTTGACACACCACCCCTGCATCCACTACCTCCATTCGGCCCATCTCTCCTCTCCATTTCCTCCACCACCACATCACCTTCTAGCTGTTTACCACCACCCACGTCCTGCACCATCACCTGCAACCACCCCAACATTAACTACCCTTTTCTCCTTCTCCTCTTCTCCTTTTATTCTTCCATCCCCTTCTTTCTACTATCCTCCTACCTCCCACACATCCTGCTATCTACCCACTCCTTCTCCACTCCTCTCCACCTCTCCAACCTCCAACCCATTCCATCACTCAACAGCCACCCACCCCTCCTCCCCACCATACACCTTCACGCCACCCTCCTCCACACCACCATTTCCAACCCCAAGCCACCCCTTCCTTTTTTGCATGAATGGTGCAACGTGAGTTGTGCTTTGCTTTTTTATAAATTTAGATAATATTCAAGGTATAGGGGGAGTTTGGTAATTATATATATAATAATATATTTTTAATAAAATCATTATTTTATCAAATATTAATATTATATATATAAATAATAAGCAGTTAGGATAATATGTTAATGATGATTATATAAAGGTTTATTGTTTATAATATTTCTATATCAATAATATTATTATGTCTATATTAATAGTAGCATTTTATATAATAGTTTATGTTAGTTATTATTTTAAAAAATATTATGAATAATGAGAATAAGGGTTTATTGTTTAATATCACCTATTTCACATGGTCATCAATATTACATGGTTTTAGTATGGTATTTTAGTAGATAAGTATTATTTGACGTTATATTAGTATTTAACATCATATTTCAGTGGTTATATTACATGTTAGATAATTATTGTATACATACTATGTTATTATAACATGTATTAATTATTGATGTAATTATGAGAATAAGGGTTTATTGCCTTAGCATCACCTATTTCAGCATGATTATCAATATTTATATGATCTAGGAACATTTTGGTAATTTTGTATGTACTATGATGATTGTTTTAATAAACATGCATGATGAGTGTTATTTGATGTTAAGTATGCGAATAGGGGTTGTTGTATTAGAAATACATGTTTCAGCATGGATATCAACATTATATGACCTAGGGACATTTTGGTAATTTTAAATATACAATGGTGATTATTCTAATAAACATGCATGATATGTGTTATTTGATGTTAAATATTAGATTATGGATTTATTGTCTCAGTATCACCAATTTCAGCATGATTATCGAGATTACATGGTCTGGGGCATTTTTGTAATTTTTCATGTACTATGGCGATTATCTAAATAAACATGCATGATAAGTATTATTTGATGTTAAATATGAGAATAGGGGATTTTTATCTTAGTATCACCTATTTCAACATGATTATCATTATTACATAGTCTAGGGGCATTTTGATAATTTTGTACGTATTATGGTGATTATCCTAATAAATATGCATGATAAGCATTAATTGATGTTAAGTATGAGAATAGAGGTTTGATCTCTTAGAAACACATGTTTGAGCACGAATATCAATAATATATGTTCTAGGGGCATTTTGAAAATTTTGCATGTATTAGGGTGATTGTTCTAATAAACATGCATAATGAGTAATATTTGATGACCAATATGAGAATGGAGGCTTTACTATTTTAGAACCACATGTTCTAGCATGATTATGAATATTATAGGGTCTAGCGGTATTTTGATAATTAAGAGTTTATCATGATAAATATTCTAATAAATATGCATGATATGTGATTTTTTTTTTGTATCAAGCATGAGTATATGGGTCTTGTTGTATTAGATATGCCTATTTCAATGTGATTATTGCTATTGTATGATTTAGGGGTATTTTGATAAATTGGGGTATGCTATGATGTTTATTCTCATAAGCATATAGGATGTGCATTATGTTGATTAAGCATGAGAATATGTATTTGGTTATTCTAGAAGCACATGCTAGGATTTTACGTGCAGAATAGTGTATAAAGGCAGAATGGTCATTTGGTGTGTCGGATAACTTAAATTACATGATCAATAATTTAATTATGATGTGTTGTCCTTTTTATGGCAAGTTGATAAAATAAAATGAAATTTGTGATGGGAATATAAGGTAAAGTAGTAGCCTTGGCCTCAGGGTTATTTTAGTCATTTTGACCTAAAGTGCCTAAGTGTGAGTATTTGAGCCTAGGATGGCCTTTGTAGACTATTTATGATGACATTGATAATGATCTTGATTCTGGTTACTATATAATGTTGGAAACAAATAAAAATGGTTAAGTATGAAGAATTGATTATATGTGATAAATATGTGTTTTTCGTGGTCACCCTCATAAAATAATAATACTTAAAGTGAAAGACTTTGAAATAGGGAATGGTGGTTCTTTAGGGATCACTACCCTAAAAACGTAATTTATCCCACAATTATTATGGTTTTGCCTATTGTGCCTTAGTGCTCTAGCCATACCCTACATCTTACCCTATTTGGCTCAATAGATCTAAGAAGGGGATATGCATACTTATGGATTAGGTGTCCTTGTCGGTAGGGTATTGTGTACCAACATGTACTAGTACAACCAGGATACCTTTGTATCCTTAGGTTGATAGCTAATAGGATATTATGCTGCCCTTATGCGCCAGTATGACCAGGGTACCTTAGCATCTTCAGATTCGTTGATCTCTCCTCGAATGAATAAAAATGTAATTATTTGATAAATGAATGGAAATTATTATCGAGATGAGTTGGTAGCAGCCTTTGTGCCTATCTGTGAGTTGGTATCAACCTTTATGTCTATCTGTGATTCAGTAGCATCCTTTATGCTAAGCTGTGATGATGTGTGTATTGGTTGTGTTGTTGGGCCTAACTGTGAATTGAGAAGTTGTGGGCCGATTAAGAGGATTGTGCCTATCGTTGAGAATGATGTGGCTTTCTAATTATACTACAAACAACATCATATGGATGTTCAATTAGTAAGTTTTAGTTATTTCCAGGTGAATGAGTATTGGTAGCATATGATCTTGAAGTATGTGGTTATATGAATGATTGTCACATTTCAAACACTGTATGCATAATTAAATGTTTATATATTGTTGCAATGCATTTGATGTGTTTCATGCAGGCCTTACATTTTAGTCTTGTATAATGGGTTACTCAGTATTATTGTATTGAATGATTCATTTCTTGGGCCCCAGCTTATTCAATTGGTAATGGCCTTTGTAGGTTAGCTTACAAGATCTATTCAAGGTTATTCTTCTAGTTAAGAGTGAAGGGTTATGTAATCCCCCAAAACTTTAAAAGCCTATAATCTAATAAATAAATTTTATTTGGGATAAATTAGCTTTTAAATCTATTTAATTTAATTATTTTATGGATTTTTGAGTATATAAAATTGGATATAAATATTTAATAAATTAAAATAAATATTTTGTTATTTTATCACATCCTTTTTATTTAAATGATTTTTCAAACCATTATTTTACTAAAATTATCCTTTTTTTAAACCCTTACATTTTAATTATATTAAATTAAATTATTAAATAAATTTATTGCCCAAAAATATTATATTTTATTATTTTATAAATAAATTATTTTATTTAATACCATTTTCCTTTTCTTTTTTCCTTTTTCCCTTTTTCCTCCTCCTTTTTCTTCTTTTTCTCTTTTCTTTCTTTTTCCTTTTCTTTCCTTGGGCCGCCAGCTGGCCTGGCCTGCCCTTTTCCCCCTGCACTTGGGTCACTGGCCCATCTCTCCTTCTCCCTTACGCTTGGGCCGTTGGCCCATTTTCTTTCTTCCTTGCACGTCGCCGACCTGCTTCCCCTCTTCCTTTTCTTTCCCTTCTGTCCCGACTGGCCCGACCCACACCCTCTCCCCTTTGGCTGCCTGTTCGCGCCTAGCTTCTCCCCTTTTTCTTCTTTCTTTGTTCTTCTTCCTCTTTCCCTAGTGAAAATCTCAACCACCCGCCATCACTGCCACCCTACCTACAACTCCTTCCCCTATTGATCTCCCTATCTATCTCTCTCTCTCTCTCTCTCGCCATTTCTCTGCCCCATCCCGACCCCACCATCTCTCCCTTCCCCATTCCTTGCTATCACCATTCCCCTCTCTTCTCCTCCCTCTCCCTGCCATAGCCATTCCCCTACCACCCTGCCTCCATCCTATCCAGCCACCCTATCCCCTCCTCTCTCTTCCTCTTCTTTTTCTTCCTCATTCCCTGCCTCATTCTGCATTTTTTCGAGCCCCATATGCATGCCCCAACCCTCTTTTCCTTCCTTTCTCTTCCTTCCCTCATCCTCCCTATTTTACTTCGCCGCCGCCGTTCCGCCGCTGCCGCCGCCTCAACAGCCACCTGCACCACCCCTTGCCACCCTCTACCTCACCCCCAAACGATCACAGCACCCATCGAGCCACCCCGCAGCCTCCTCCCTCCTCCCCACTTCTTTTTCTCTTCTTCTTCTCCCTTCTCAGCAACCACCCTGCACCGCTCTCTTCTGCTGCATCTGCTGCCACCTGAGCCACCACAATAATCCTTGCAACCCCCTCTACCACCCCCAAACCTCCTTTGGCCGAAACTACCACCCACAAGCCTTCATTTTCCCTCTCCCTTTTCCTTCCTCCTCATCCTCTCCATCTCGATGCACCTCGGCAACACCACTTTGTAGCATCGCTACCACCGCCTCCGCTGCCCTTAACCGCCGTTAACCCATCCCCGACCACCACCTATACCCCCTCTCCACCTCTGCATCCTTCCCTTGCCTTAAATCCTTCCCCGCATGCCCTTTTTTCTTAGCCTAAAAACCCTAACCCAAAAATGCCCATTTTCCTCTTTTCACCACCTTCGAGCCCCCTCCTCCTCCTCCTTTCTTTGCATGCAGCTCATGCTGCATGAGCTGCTACATGTCTTGATTTATTTGGGTAATAATTTTAAGGTATAATAATATTTAATTCAAGTATTTTATTAATTAAGCATTATAAAGTCTTATACTTTGATTTTAATTATTTATAATATAATAAATATTAATATTATTTTTAGGTATTGGTTTTGATAATTAAAGTTTGAACCTTAAACCGGAATACCGGTAAAGTTTTTTTTACAGGAATTAAAGTAACCGTTAAATCTCGCTTAAACACATGAATTAACGTATGTTAGCATATTAGAATTTTTAATACGTTATTATGCTTAATATATGTTGTTTAATATCATATGCGTAGTTTCTTGTGATGTTTGATAAAAAGAAGCATGCTAGGTTATATGTTATGTATAGACATATTGGTTAAGGTAAGAGTTTGGTTGTTAATGAAAATGTTAAATATTATGCTATTGTGATCTTTAACGCATGGTTAATATTTTATGAGCCTTAGGAGTATTTTAGTAATGTATCTTGTACAAGAATATGACCTAGTATATATATGGGTGCTAATAAGTATTATATTAAATATGAGAGTTATGGATGAGGTATTAATATTAATATTTTATGTAGTAATGATAATTTAATGTAAGTGGTGTACTAAGGGGCAAAATGGTAATTTTTAATTAAAAAGGGTATTATGGTAAGTTTGGAGGTAAGGGCAAAGTGGTAATTTTGTAATTAAAGAGAAAAAGGGTAATTTTATAATTAAAGGGTAAAAGGGTAACTTTGAAATTAAAGGATAAATTGGTGATGTTATAATTCAAGGGTAAAATGGTAATTTCATGATTAAAGAGTAAAATAGTAATTTTATAATTAAAGGGGCAAAATGGTAATTTTGTGATTAAAGGGAAAAATAGTAAATTTGTGATTGAAGGGTAAAGTGGTAATTTTGTAATAAAAGGGTAATATGATAATTTCGTAATGAAAGGGTTATATGGTAATTTTGTAATTAAAGGGCAAAATGGTAATTTTGTGATAAAAGGGCAAAATGGTAATTTTGTAATAAAAGGGTAAAATGGTAATTTCGTAATTAGAGGGCATAATTTAAATTTTGAAATTAAAAGAGGTCAAATGGTAATTCCATAATTAAGGATAAAATGATAATCTTATAAGTGAGAAGGTGTTATGGTAATTTTTGGAAGTTAAGGGGTAAAATAGTAAATTTAAAAGTAAAGGGGTAATATGGTAATTTTGTAAATAAAAGGGGTAAAAGTGGAAATTGGAAATGAGTAACGTGGTAATTATAATAATTGATAAGGGTAAAATGATAATTTAATAAAATAGTAGGGTAAATGGTAAATATGATAAATGTGAGGGGTAAATTGGTAATTTAACCAACTAAAGGGGTAATTTGGTAATTAGGATAATGAATAGGGGTAATTTGGTAATTTGACCAACTAAAGGGAAATTTGTTAATTATAATAAAGGAAATGGGTAAATTGGTAATCTAACCAACAAAATGAGAAATATATTAAGTGAAACAATTACGAAGGGTGATTAGTGGCCTAACAAGTGTGGGAGGTAGCTTGGTAACCTAAACCGAGTAAGAGTGTAGCTAAGGCCGAATGTGTGCTATGTTTCCTACATGCCTTGGATGTCCTATATAATTATATGTCGTGTTCTGTATGCTATTATCTTAACTGTTTCATGAGTGATGCGGCTTGGAACAAAGGTATATTCACGTGCCTTCTTTTGGTATGTGCTAATATGGATATGTTGTAAGTTATGGTGTGATATGATGTGGCCCTTTAGGAGGATAATTAATGTGGTGATGTGGGATGGAGGCATGAGAAAGAGAAATGAGAGAGAAAGATAACCAAGGGGAAGTAAGTTGGCTAACATAGGTAAGGATGACTTAAATAATCTATGATCCATGAGTGGATGAGTAAAAGGGGACTTAAATAAAATGAAAGAGTGGGAGAATCGAGGGTTTGCATGGGATGGTTAGAGTCCGCATGGGGGCAAACTTTACGTATGGAAAGTTGCCTCGAGGCGTGAGGAAGGTAATAGAAGTGTTGTTTAAGTGTCTGGGGGCTTCGGGCAAAAAATAGTACGTAGGACAGTATAAAGGTGCGTAGGAGACCAAGCTAGGGTTTGGGAAGAAACCCTAATTTGAGAAGTTAGAAAAAGAAAGAGAAAATGATAAAAATAAAGGAGAATGAGTGGGGTATGAAGTGAGTTGAATATAAGGGTCGTGACGCGTGGAGTGTTGAAATAGTTTGGGATGTGTAAGGCAGAGAAGGATGGGCTACACAGGCCTAGATTAGGGTTTTTGGAGAAACCCTAGGGTAAGGCGGTGAGTGGGCTTGACCCACATACTTAGGAGTCGGGCTCCCGGTGTGAGAAAGTGAATTAAGGGAAGCATGTTGGGGCGAGTTAGGAGGTGCAGAAGTCTCAAAATATGGGACGAGCCCTCTTGGGAGGATAAGTGTGGATATAATTAGCCATGCATGTCTAGGGTGAAATACTTTCGAATAAGATATGAATAAGACACTAATCACTTAAAGAGGAAGATGTTAAGCCGGACCCAGACCGTTCCACCGGCGAATAATAGTGGCCAAGAGCTGGGGTGCCCTAGAGACAGGTCCACCGGCGAATAATAATGGTCAGGAACGTTCTGCCCTGTATGTATTTGTAACACCCCCCAAAATTCACTACTGAAAAATTTCGTTAATTAAAAGGAAATTAGCAGAAGCAAATTAATAAATTGTAAACTTTGGGGATATTACCGCCATACTTAGTACCAGACCGGTTCACTCCTACCGTTCTAATACCAAGTGCTAAGGCTAACAAGATAAAATACAATTTTATGAGAAACTTAAGCGTATATAAATCAGATTAGCACGGTAAACTATTTACCAGAGTAAAATCCAACAATGGTGGTTACAAAATAACAAATACATTGAATTTAAAAGAGACAAATTAAAACCCTAGAATTTACCGGATAGTACCTTACGCTCTTTCCCAAGAGCCCACTTGAATAGCACCTAAATACTACCTGCAAGGGGGTTACTGCCCATTGAATAGGCAGGGCCCCCACGAAGGGAACCCTTCATTACTACGGTACTGAGTAACCCTTTAAAAACGCACTTAAAAACAAGCACGCAACGTAACACATGAAATACTATTGCATTCGTACATAACCATAGGTATAAGCATGATATTCGGATCCATTTATTCACACATCCAATAATTCGATCAGATACTAACAGCGTATATGTAACATTCACTTTCGTACATTCGCATACTTAACAAGTCAACCAAATATTAATAGGCCATAATGAATAATCGATATATTTCGAGCCTTAGGCCATTGGTCCATCATTAATCAATCATCTCAATGATTAGTATTTTTCCATAACTTATTCACATCCAAATCAAATTTATTGAGCTTAGGACCCCCACTATTCTGGTTGGTGGATCGGAATACATATATATATATCATCCAGGGTAAAACATCCTGGGCCACTATTATATCCGATGGATCGGTACTCATAACATCATCCAGAGCAAAACATCCTGGGCCACTATTATTTTCGGTGGATCGGTACTCATCATATAATTCAACTGATCCCGACTCATTAATCCTTCACTTTAACGATTAGTGTTTTTCCTTTTTATTCAGCACAACAATTCCATTTATTTGCCTCGATAGGGATATCAAGATCCCGAGATACAAAGGTACACCAGTCACACTGGTGCATAAAAGCTACTCATTACCCTTCAACTATCAACCCAGGGACGCAAAGGTACCCTGATTGTACTGGTGCATAAAGCTAACTCAATACCCTACCGACAAGGACACCTAATCCTTAAGTATGCATACCCCCTAACTAGGTTCGTAGAGCTAGATAGAGTAGATATAGGGTATGGCTCGGGCACAAAGGCACACCAGCAAATACCAAATAATCGTGGGCTAAACCACGTCTTTAGGGTAGCAACCCCTAAAGAGCCACCATTCCCGATCTCGATGTCTTTCACTTTAAGTATTAGTGTCTTAATTAATGGTGATCACAAAAGCACAACAATAAGATAATTATCCACTTTTAATCGTTAAGATATCATCAGTAATTTCTTATTCAAATGGTTGTCCAAGGTAACACAGAGGAATCATTAAGGCCATCCTAACTCATCTAATTTCAAATTAGAATTCGTTCTCATGATACCTACTAATCATCAAATACTCTTACCTCGCTAATCAGCGTTATTTGAGTCATATCACAAATTCCACAATCACAATGACATATTAGACACAAACTACTCATTTACCCCTTACTTATAAAATTATTGAGTCATCCCTTCCTTACTTGACAAATTACCGTATTACCCTCATTGTTACAAAATTACCAAGTTACCCCTTATTCGATTTAAGTTACCAAGTTATTACTCATACTTATTAGGTCACTAATCCCCTTTAATAATTATTACACTTAATATACTTTCCATTTAGTTGGTTAGATTACCACTTTTCCCTTTTTCCTTTATTATAATTAATAAATTATCCTTGAGTTAGACAAATTACCAAATTACCCTTCCTCCTTATCCTAATTACCAAATTAACCCTTTATTTAGTTAATTGCTAACTTACCGTCCTCTGTTATCAATTACCAAACTACCCTTCTTCATTGTCAAAATTACCAAATTACCCTTTGGTTGGTTAAATTACCAAATTACCCCTTTATATGATCATAATTACCATTTTACCCTTCTCCATTATTAAATTATCAAATTACCCTTTAGTTATTTAAATTACTAAATTGCCCTTTTTATTTGTCATAATTACCACACTACCCTACTCCATTATTAAAATTACGAAAATACCCTCTAGTCGGTTAAATTACCAAATTACCCCTCACATTTATCATATTTACCATTTTACCCTTTTGTTATAAAATTACCAATTTGCCCTTTTATTTCAAAATTACCAAAATTTCCCTTTTATTACAAAATTACCAAGTTGCCCCTTTATTACAAAATTACCAATTTGCCAAAATACCAAATTGCCCTTTTATTACAAATTACCACCCCTTTATATAAAATTACCAATTTGCCTTTTATTACACAAATTACCAAGTTGCCCCTTTTATTATAAAATTACCAATTTGCCTTTTATATTAAAAAATCAACAAATTGCCCCATTCTTATAAAATTACCGATTTACCATTTAATCACAAAATTACTATTTTACCCTTTATTCACAAAATGACTATTTTGCCCTTTAATCACAAATTTACTACCTTACCCCCTTACTTCCAAAATTATCAATTTACCCTTTTATTAACAAATTTACTATTTTACCCTTTGCCTCCATAATTACCATAATACCCTTGTTACTAAAATTTTCCATTATACCCCTTAGCACACCACTTATATTAAAATATTATTATTACTACATAAAATATTAACTTTAATACCTCATCCATAACTCTTATAATTAATATAACATTATTAGCACCCATATATATATATATATGTATATATTAGGCCATTTTCTTATACAAGATACATTAGTAAAATCCCCTAAGGCTCACAAAATATTAAACATGTATTAAATATCATAATAGCATAAAACAGTATAGATAATACTTAACATTTTCCTTAACAACCAAATTATTACCTTAAATATTATTTCCATACATATCAACCTATCATGCTTCTTTTTATCAACCAACACAATAACCACATATAACATATTAAACAACACAAACCAAGCATAATAATATATTAAAAATCCTAATGTGTTAACATACGTTAATCCATGATTTTAAGTGGGATTTAATGGTTACCTCGATTCCCACCAAAAACGAACCTTACCGGTATCCCGATTAAAGGTCCAAACTTTGATCATCAAAACCAATATCTAAAAATAATATCAAGGCTTATTACATTAGAAAAGATATAAACTAAATTATAAGGCTTTATAACACTTAATTAATCAAATACTTAAATTAAAATATTATTATACCTTAAAAATTAATATTCAAATGAATCAAAGAAGGCATCAGCTCATACTGCTCATGCAGCATGACCTGCATGCAAAGAAAGAAAAAGGAGGAGCTCGAAGGTGGTGGAAATAAGGAAAAATGGGCAATTTCAGGTTATGATTTTTAGGCTAGGAAAAGAGGCATGTGGGGGAGGATTTAAGGCAAGGGAAGGGTGCAGAAGTATAGAGGGGGTGTAGGTGGTGGTTGGGGATGGGTTGAAGGTGGCTAAAGGCGGCAGAGACGGCGGCAACGAGGCTGCGAAGGTGGCGACCGAGGAGGGAGGTCGAGATGGAAGCTAGTGAGGAAGAAAAATGGGGAGGGAAAATGAAGGCTTTTGGGTGACGGTTTCGACTAAAGGAGGATGGGGTGGTAGAGGGGGTTGTAGGGAGTAATGTGGTGGCTGAGTTGGCAGCAGAAACGGCGGGACGGCGGTGGAATACGGCGGTGCAGGGTGGCTGCCGAGAAGGGAGGGAGAGAAGAGAAAAAGAGGAGAGGAGGAAGAATGGGGGCTGCGGGGTGGCTTGATGGGGGCTGTGATCGGTCGGGGTGAGGTAAAGGGTGGCAGGAGGTGGTGCAAGTGGCGGTTGATGCAGCAGAAGCGGCGGAGCAGCAGCGCTGCGAAACAAAAATAGGGGGAGAGAAGGGAGGAGAAGAAAGGGAGAAAAGGAGGGTTGGGGCATGTGAGGCTTCGAGAAAAATGGTCGAATGGGACAGGAAGGGAAGAAGAAAAAAAGGAAGGAGAGAGAGGAGGGGATAGGTAGGCTCGAGGGTGGCGGTAGGCGGTAGGGGGATGGGAGTTGCAGGGAGAGGGAGGGGAAGGTGTGGTAATGGCAGGAGAGGGAGAGAGAGATGGTGGAGTCGGTATGGCAGGAAAACGACAAGAAGGAGAGGTAGGGAGACCGAGGAGGTCAACGGGGGAGAGGGAGTTGCAGGTTGGGTGGCGAAAATGGTGGAGGATGGACGGGATTATCGTTGGGGAAAGAGGAAGGAGAAGAAGGAAGAAGAAAGAAGGGTCGGGGGCTGGGGTGCTGGGCGCGATCGACGAGCGGCCGAATAAAGAAAGAAATGGCCCGACCCGGTCGGGGAAGAAAGAAAAGAAAAGAAGGAGGGGTCGGCTGGGCTCGACGCATGAGAAGGCAGGGGGAGAGAAGTGGACTAGCAGGCCAAGGCGCAGGAGGGGGAAGAGAGCGGGTCGGCGGCCCAAAGAAGGAAAAGGAAGAAGAAAGAAAAGGAAAAAAAAGAAGGAAAAGGAGAAGGAAAGAGGGAAAAAAGAAAAAGAAAAGAAAATGGGATAAAATGATTTAATTGATAAAATAATAAAATAGAATATTTTGGATAATGAATTTATTAAATAATTTAATTTAAGATAATTAAAATATAAGGGTTAAAAAGGATAAATTTTGTAAAATAAGGGTTTAAAAATTTATTTAAATAATAAGAGTATAATAAAATAACACAATATTTATTTTTAACTTATTAAATATTTATACCCAATTTTATTTACTCAAAAATCCATAAAATAATTAAAATAAATAGATTTAAAGGCTAATTTATCCCAAATAAAATTTATTTATTAAAGTATAAGCTTTTAAAAATTTGAGGGATTACAATTTTTCAGGTCCACCAGCTATAATAGTGGGGGATTCCGTACTCAGCAAACCAAACGTAATAACGATAAGACATGGAGAAGACACTAATCACTTACAGTGGAACACCTTGTAAGTCGGGGCCAGACCGGTCCACCGGCGAATAATAGTGGCTAGGAGCGTTCTTCTTTGGAGATCGGTCCACCGGCGAATAATAGTGGTCAGGAGCATTCTGCCTTGTATGTATTTCCGGTCTACCGGCTATGATAGTGGGGTTCCAGCACTCACATGGATCTTTATAATCCGAGATGATTGATTAATGATGGACTAATGGCCTTGAGGCCCTAAAAGTATCGATTATTCATTATGGCCTATTAACATTTGGTTGACTTGTTAAGTATGCAAATGCGCGAAAGTGAATATTACTTATGCGCCATTAATATCCGATTAACTTGTCAAGTATGTGAATGTACGAATTTGAATATTATGTTTACATCTATCATTATGTATGGACATAGTAGTATATTATGTGTTACATTGTGTGCCTACTTTTAAGCGTGTTTTTAAAAGGTTACTCAGTATCGTAGTATTGAAGGCTTCCATTCGTGGGGCCCCTGCCTATTCAATGGGCAGTGTCCCTTGCAGGTTATTTTTAGGCGCTATTCAAGTGGACCATTGGGAAAGAGTGTAAGGAACTATTTAGAAAGTCCTAGGGTTGTATTCCTTCTCTTTTTAAACCTCATTTTGATGTGGCCTTATTTTTTTGTAACCACCACTGGTGGATTATATTCTTATAAAATGTTTAATTGCACTACTTTGATTTAATCATTGGTTTGAGTTTCTCGTAAGTTGTATTTTCTCTTTTAGCCTTAGCATTTGGTACTGGAACGGTATTAGTGAACCGGTCTGGTACTAAGTGTAACGGTAATATCTCCAGAATTCACAGTTTTATTATTTCGCTTCTACTAATTCTTTTTAATAAAATAAAATTTTTCAGTAGTGAATTTTGGGGGGTGTTACAGGTTATCCAGGATTCTATCTGATAACTTGAACCATAAGTTTCTATATTTTCTTTATAATCTTTTTATATTTCCCTTCCATTGAATTTTTTTGTAACTAGAGTTAGTGGGTTTTATTTAGAAGATGAATTAATCTCCCTAACTATTATTTCCTTTAGCACTATGGCTTAAAACATTAACCTCATGCATATGGAAGAGTTGCTTATTGCACTAATGGAGAGAGTGGCAGAGCCATAGCTGCAACCTCCGCCTCCACATCCAGCTATTGTTCAGACTGAGAAATGGCTTAGAGAGGTCGGGTTTCATCACCTGCATGTGTTTGAGGGAGTCAAGGATCCCGAATGTGTTAGAATGGTGGATTAGGGAGCTAGAGAATATCTTTAGGGCTTCTAATTGTCTAGATGAAAAGAAGGTGGATGTTGGTACATTCTACCTACGAGGAAAGGCCGATGAATGGTGGAGAGGATACTAGCTTTGAACTATTGAGTCAGTTGACACTTAGGAAGGGTTTTTGGAAGCTTTGAGAGCACGCTACTAACCTTTGCACGTGTGTTATGTAAAGTATATTGAATTTTTTACCCTTCAGCAGGATAACATGTCGGTTGAGGATTACTTCGGCAAGTTCTTTGAGCTTCATACTTTTGTGCCTGAGATAGTTGGTAGTGAAGATATGGTTGCTCGCCGCTTTGAGCAAGGTTTGCATCTACGCACTCAAGAACTATTTCGAGGCGAGATCATAACTAATGTACTCATGGTATATGAGAGGACTTGTACCCTAGGAAGGATTCAAGAGGTGAAGAAGACCCTTAGTGGTACTAAGAGGCCAGTAGAGAGTTTTTAGTGTCATGGAGGTGAAAAGAGAGTTCAGTCAAGTGTTCAAGTGAGTTAACCTAGTGGTGGTCAATATTCACAATTTTTTGGAGCGTGGTTTGGAAATAACTGACCTTTGAGGCATTAGCACTACAAGATTTGCAGAGGAAATCACCTAGGCAAGGAATGCTAAGGTCGGACAATAGAGTGTTGTAAGTGTGACAAGATGGACCACATAGGCTTTTAGTGTTACTCTCCTAGAGTTGAAGCTTAGTGTTTTCAAGTATAGTCAGGTGGTAGAACCACCTATTGGTAACAGTCTTCCCTAATGACTCAACTGCCCGCTAGTAGCATATCGAGTGTGAGTGCTAAGGGTAAGGGACCTGCTTCTCATCCCTAGCTGCAGAGTAGTGCAGGTGAGACTTCAGATATTGGAGGTGCCTAAGATGGTTAATAGCCTGAATGTGATTAGTGATGCGCAGAGTAGTGGATTTGTAGACACCATCACCAATATGCCTTATGCTTTTGAGTGTTTAGACATCTTATTAATTGTGCATACATGTGTGATTGATTGATGTTACTTGATGCATGTTTATGTGAAAGATTTTGTGCTACAAAGGAGGAGCAACACATAAAGGAGGGATGGGAAGGCAGGGTATAAGGGAGGTAGATATGAAGGAGGTAGTGCAAGGATGGGCTTATTGCGGAGTAGGAGGCCAAAGGTGGGTGGTTGGCTGTGGTGGGATGGGCCGAAAGGGTTGGGTTACAAAGACAAAAACTACTATTGTCCAGGTGGTTTCTTGGGGAGAAGTTACCACAAATATGTGGAAGGGATTGGCAAAAATGTCCAAAGTGAGGGGGAGAAGAAAAAGAGGGGTGGCAGGGGAGACAGAAGAAGAATGAGAAGAAGAAGGGGAGGTCGGTAGCTGCGAGGCTGGTTGGCTGGCTGGATGATGGAGGTTGTGGTGTTGGGTGGCAACACAAGGCGTGGTGATGGTGGTTTATGTGAAACCAAATGAAGCTGAGAGGGGTAAGAGGAGAGGAGGAGAAATGAAAGAGGAAGAAGGTATTGTGTGGGTTGTTTGGTTTAGGAAAAGAAGAGGCTATGCAAGTATTGGGGAGGGGTTGTGGTAAGTGTCAAACAAACCAAGCAAAGCCGAGAGGGAGAGGGATTTGGGTGTGGTGGTGAACCATTTTGGCAAAATCAAACAATGTTGAGAGAAAAGAGAGTAAGCGAAGGAAAACATGGTTGGGTTGTGTCGCATGCAAACAATAACAAACATGGCTAAGAGAGGAAGTGGGGACAGCTGGAGGGAATGCATTTGGTTGGGATGTAGAGGAAGGAAGTTGGTCATGAACAATGAAAGAGAGAAAGAGAGGGAGAGGGAGAGGTGCACAGGAGTATGTATGTATGTATGTATATATACAGAGGGGGTGAGTTGTTTGGTGAGGGAGATGATGGAGCATGGGTCTATAGAGAAGGGTAGGGTGATAGGGATGGGGGAGAGGGATGGTTTGATAGGCGAGGGGTATGGGCGTTACGTGAGGTAAGTTGAAGACAGGGAGAGTGTTCATAGCCAGAATTAAATAACGAGATATGCAAGGGGTAAATCAAGGGTAAAAATGGTAGGGTAGGGTAAATATATGTATGTATGTATATATATATAATATATATATATATATAATATTCTAGTTTTAGGTTTAGTTTAGATATATTAGGATACCGAAGAGAAAATATATCGGGTAAAAATAATTAGATTTAATATGAACTTAATAAAAAGGAAATATGTCAAATAATTGGGGAAAAATAATTAAGAATTTATTTAGATTACAGGTCAAATGTCATTAATAAAATAATTAAACTATAATTTAAATGTTAGTTTTTAAATAAATGGCTCAACATCTGAAAACAAAGGTTACGAAATATTGGGGTATTACAATAGTTTCCGCTACCTACTAACAATACTTTCCACCACCTACTATGGGTAGAAGAAAACTCATAATCAGTTCTCAATTCTCATTAAGAGAGCTAGCACTCTCATTTGAAGAAACTAACCACATTATATAGCGAAAACTACTATTAGTAGGTAGAGGAAATTACTTTAAGTAGTTTCAAGAAACTATAATATTTGTATTTATGTTTCACATTTGAAAATTACCCACAATACATAGTAGAAGCTACTCTCGGTAGGTGGAGGAAACTACTATAATTCTTCCAATAAATTATTATATTTGACTGCTAGAAAAAAAACAGTAGGCATTTTAAAAAATATTAGGTATTTATATTTTGGGTTAGGAAACTACCAATATTAGGTGGTGGAAATTACCTCCAGTGGGTGAAGAAAATTACAGCAAGTCTCTTAGGAAACTATAGTATTTTAGTATTAGAAAAATGAGGTGAAATTTTTATAAATATTAGATATTTTGTTTCAAGTTGTTAAATTATCTACAGTAGGTGGTGAAAACTATCCACAATAGGTAGTGAAGGCCACTGTAAGCATATCAAGAAACTAGGATTCTTAGTTCTCAATTTTATACAAAATATATCTAGTGAGAACATGCATTTATGGTGAGAACTGATAACCACACAAATTTCTTGAGCTGGTTGCATTATTTTCCACCACCTACTATAGGTAGTTTCCATCACCTATTATATGTAGTTTCCTAACTTAAAATATAAATATCTAATATATATATATATATATAAAAATGCCACAATTTTTTTTACACTCAGAAAATATAGCTTTCTAGTAGACTTACAGTTGTTTTCTCCACCTACTAGAGATAGTTTTCACTACCTATGAATAGTTTCCAAACTTAAAACTTAAGTATCTAATATTGACAAAAATGCCATCATTTTTATTTTTAATACTTAAATATAATAGTTTTTTAAAAGACTTATAGTTATTTTTTTCTCCTATAGAAAGTAGTTTCCACCACTTACTATAGCTAGTTTCTAAACTTCAAAGATAAATATATATTATTTAGAAGGATGCCATAACCTTTTTTTAATATTCTATTTTTTTTAGCTATTTATAATAGTTTTTTTTATATATTAAGAGTAGTTTTCACCACCTACTGTGGATAATTTCTTCAACATATATAGAATATTGATTCTTAGTTCTTACTAGAGCTGGTACTTAATATATATATATATATATATTATATATATATATATATATATATATTCATTGAATATTTCCCCTATTAATTATAATACAATTTAATTTGCCCACAATGCATGTGTAGTAATAAGATCAAATTGTTATAATATGTAAAGCATATAGCTGTATATGCAATCATTTATGGAGTAAATATAATTCTTTGTTTAGAGCCTTACAAATAATTCAATGAACTGAGATTGTGAGCAAAATCATCAGGAGTCGAGAAAAATACAACGCCATGAACAGGATAGTTGGTAGCTAACTTTGAAGCAAATCGTTCAATTTTCTTATTATATATTGTAACTTGTCAAATGCATCGGAAAAAGAGGAAAAATTCATATTGTACCATTTTAATTTTTTTATGTCTTTCATCTAAAAATTGTTACATGGGTCCAACTGATAACATTTTTTTTGTTGATAAAATTGCACTAAGAAAATTATTGCCCATGCAAAAATTACTCCTTCCCCTGCCATTTTTATGACTCAGAATTGTGAATTGTGTTGGCATTACATTAGAGATTTTGAAAGCACGAGATGTATGTGTCATTAATTCAAAAAGTACGTAAATTAAAACATTAAAATGAGTAAATCAAACGAAAGTCGCAAGTACATACAGAATAGATAATCTTATAGCACGCACGTCCAACTAAAACGTACCTAAAATAACTAAATCGAACAGAAGTACGTAGCAAGTACATATAGCGCAGATAAGCTACCGCACAGCCAACTAAATATAAAAATAATTAAATTAAAGCATCAAAATATATATATACCCCGAATCATCAATATTTAAGACTATTTTGATTTCGAGAATATATATATATATATATATATATATATATATATATAATATATATATATATATATATATATATGAAAAAAAAATAGAAGTTGACAACTTAAGTTATGTTCAGTAAGCTAAATTTTTTTCCGTCAATTATTACTTTAGGATGTTCTCTATCTTTTATTAAATATTTAAACTATCTTATATTTTTAATTTTATACTTTTATTAATTAAACGCAACCATCATGTTTCTCTCTCTTTTATTAAAGTAAAGGATGTATAAAATTATCAGTATGTGTCAAGTTATTTTACATCAAGTAAACCTGCAAATACTATTATTATTTAATTAACTTTCATACATAAATAATATATACCTACAAAATATAATTATTAATTTATTTATATTATTACTTGACACAAATTGTTAGTTTAAATCATATAAAAAATGAGTTTACAACTTACTATAAGCATCAATAACGTAAATGATACCTAAAGCTAGAAAGCTAGTGACACAAAAATAAAAATAAATAGAGTGATACACCTCTCTCTCTCTCTCTCTCTCTCTCTCTCCTCCTCTCCTTTTAGACTCCATTTGGTTTGTGAAAAGAAAATGAAAAGGAATGAAAAAAAAATCAACTTTCTTCCTTATATTTGGTTGTTAGAAAAGTTTTGTGGGAAAAAATTGAAATGTTTTCCTTCTTCTTCTTCTTCTTCTTCTTCTTCTTCTTTTTTAATCTTTTTGTGTGTGTGTTGGTTTGTTAGGAAAAAAAATCTAAGAAAAGTTTATCATCATCATCATCATCTAAGGAACTTATAAACTTATTATTATATTATTATTATTATTTATTATATTACTTATAAATTAATAAATAAAATTCAAAATAAAATAAATATTACACCATTACATGAAAAGTTATATGATGCTTCTTAAAAATTGATAAAAACTTTATAAACTCAATACCATATAAAAAAAATTACCATCCAACATGTTTTGAATTTTGAAGGTCCCAATACACTATCTCCACGAAATGAGACAGAGAAAAAAATTTGCATACATATCACTAATATTTATTGATACTTGTTATGAAAAATAATTAAAATCCATGCCAGATATAAAATATCCTCGGCAATACTCTAATACGCGATGATAGTGCAACACTGCAACTGCAACCATAATTTTATTGTCTCCTCAATATTGATGCTAATTTTTTTAGAATTTTTTTTAATATTACATAAAAACTTGCAATATTTTTCAAAATAAATTTAAAAATATACAAAATATTCCATATTCCTTTCTATTTCAGACATGACACAAAAAAGATAGAAAAAAAACCTATAGTTATTAATGCACTCATTGGTTCAGTAAAATATCAATAACATATTATCCCATCTTCCATGTACTTATTGATATAACCTTCAGATTCCTACTAGTGAATGATAGAGTAAATAAAAATACTTGCCATAATTAATCCACAAACTCAGCAAATTGGGCATCATATCTGCAAGGTACACCATCTCAACAAGAACAAAACAAACTAGCATAGAGGCGGGTTGGACTAACGATCAAATTAAAACTATTGAACCTAATTTAGCACCAATGGCAACCTATGATGACATCCAATACAATTGCACAATCCCAAACAATTCAAAAAATAAAGCTAAAGTAACCACTATTTAGGCTTCAAAATAACGAGCACAATCACTTACCAATTGAAAAAATGGTAGTGAAGGTTCAGACAAGAAGGACATATATTCAAACAACTAGATCTAGAACAAATGCATGAAATCAAAAGAACCAATTCAAGTTGAGTCCTTACTAAAAACTTCTCTAGTACAATGAATGCATATACATATAACCATGCCAAATTTTCTTTTTCCTGGTCAATCATAGCAATTTTTTATCAAAGACTTCTTCTTCATTATGTTGAAGGTGCTTACCAGACAAACATCAAAACAAATGATTCCCTTCGCCAAAGATGGTAACAAATTGCGATCAAGGATAAATGCTTGCTTCTTCTTCTAAGCACACATTGAAATCGAAGGAGGACCCATATTTAATTTTGCTACTTTTTCTCAATCTATTACATATCCATAATAAATTATGGGTCTTAGTTGTTTGATGCACAAAAGAGATCAAAGATAATTATTAGAAAGACTCCAATTACAATTGAGAGGAGACTTATTCACGATAAATCTGGTGTAATGGTCTAAGAACACACAACCAAATCAAGAAAGATAAGGAAGCACAGAACCAACATAATTCATACCTAAAACACGGCAAAAATTGAACCGATAACACCCAAATCTTACCAAACAAACACTAGATTTAGCCTCTAGAATCTTGAAAATCATATTAGAGGTATGAATCGAAAACCTAGGATCTTCAACCAAAGCAAACCATGAACCATTGATTCAATTGATTTTTAGACATGGGAACTAGATCTAGGTCTCGATTGAATGAAGTTTTCGTTCTTTATTGGTATCAAAGAGAGAAGCATACTTGAAGCTCTCCACTAGTTGTCCAAACAGATTTGCTTGGTGAGCCTTCAAACGATAATTGTGAAAGACAATTCAAAATAGTACTAAGAGCTTTGGATCGGAAGAATTATTATTGTGTGGCCACAAGAGATGGGAGGAGGTTTGCTGAGAGGAACCCGATAAGAAGGTTATATGGAGGATCCAACTTCATATTTGAACTTGATAAACGTTAGATATGAAAATTACGTAAATGAGCTATGAAAAATTACAAAAGATAGAAGGCGTAGCTAATGAAGATGGAAGAATGAGGAGTTGATGGAGAAAGATAAATCAAAGAAGAAGATGGAAAACTAAAGTCAATAACTTTCAAAATTATTAGATAGTCTCCTTTAAATAAATTTTTAATATTTTTTGTATTTTTCTTAAGTTTTGGCGAAAAAAATAATACAATATAACTTTTATGATTAATTTAGCTGATATATTTTTTTCTTTAGCCACCAAACACTTAGAAAATATTTTTTTTGTATTTTTTTTCATAAATCAAACAAACTCTTAATCTTGATTTCTTACCCTTTTTTTATCTATTTATTTGATTCCGGATGTTTTTTTCGTTGTTTGTGTCCGAAGATACGCATCGCACGCAAGCTGACGATGCCTGTCTTGGGTCCGGATGGAAGTGCCCTTTATGTTGACTTTGACCCCTTCTGGGCGTGTTTGTCTTGAAAGGGTGTTCTTTGTTTTCTTGTTGAAGTTTTTTTTTTTTTCGTTACGCTTCCCCATTCTGACCTGTACAATGGTACTAGGTGCGCAGCTGGTCTCGTTTGTCTATGGGTCTGGGGCTGAATTTCGGCTCTGCGGACCACATATTTACTAAAACAGTGGTATCGCCGTTATAATCGAAGTACGGAGATGGTTAGTCAATAAATTGTTGTTGATGCCTTCACCGACAATAAAATGCGATGGCTCCTCTCCGGTGACCGGACCTCCAGTGATTATTAATATTTTGACACCTGTCATCTAAATAGGAATATTCTGGAGCCGTTGGATTGCTACAAGCGACGGTCTTTATCGAAAGCAAAACAAAGAAATATTGAGATGCGGCACGGAGATTGGCATATCATCAAGGACATATTAGTAAATACATGTTATAAACGAGTTTTTACATCGCCAGACGACGGAAGACGGGCGTTAGCCGCGTTACGTACGAATTTTATATCTAGGTAGCGTCATGCATAGGGATGGCAATTTTTCCCGCGGGTTCGGGGCCCCGTCGGGGATTCTCCGTTCAGGTTCGGATTCGGGGAGAGAATTCGGGAATCGGGTTCGGATTCGGGGATTCTTAACAGGGATTTTTTCGGGGACGGAGCGGGGATAGGTTTGGGGTCCCCATCCCCGAACCCGACCCGAAATTTTTTTAGATATATATATATTTTTATATAATTATATATATATATATATATATATAAAATATAATTTTTTTATAGAAAATAAATTAAAAATATAATATAAAAAAATAGTTTGAGGATCGGGGATGAGATCGGGGATCGGGGTATAAAGTCGGGTTTCGGGGATTGGATCGGGTTATATGAACGAGGAATAAATCGAGGATTAAAAATAGATCGGGGATCGGGTCGGGTATGGGGACTTGATCCCCGCGGGGATCGGGTCGGGGAATCCCCGTTAAAAAAATATCGGGGATCGGGTCGGGTTCGGAGATTATTTTCCTTATCGGGTTCGGGGATGGGGATGGGGTCCCCGTCCCCGACCAGCCCCGTTGCCATCCCTAGTCATGCACCACGTTTTTCCTTCCTTTTTTTTTCTATTCATATAATATGTTTAATTAAATGACTAGTGCATTCACTATTCCGCGATGATCTTGTGATCGAAGTCCTGCTGCGGTGGTTTGAGTTCTTTTTGGTTAGCGTCAAGCTATTTCTCTTATAATATTCTCACTTCTTAATTCTTATTATTAGAATGTCGGTCTCTAGATTTATGAGTTGAAGATATATAGATTTTAAAAAAATGTTTTTTTTTTATTTTTATGTTTAAATTCATATATGTTTAGCATTTACTATTTATAGTTTATAATGTTTTAGATTTATCTAAGTCATTTTGGATTTTTATCTCAATTTTTAGAGTTTATAATGTTCTATCTATTTTAGATTTGTTTAGGTTTTTTTGTTTATGATTTATTCCATTTATGTGAGGATTTTTTGGATTTTTAGGGCTTTGAGTTAGGGGTTAATTTATTTATTTTAGGAAATTTTAGATTTCTCTACGATCTAGGGGTTATTCCATTTATTATATATATATATATATATATATATATTAATTTTTTTAAGATTTAGGGTTAAGGGCTTAGGGTTTTGAGTTTATTAGGGTTTATTGTTTAGTGTTTAGGGTTTATTCCATTTATTTTAGTTTTTTTTTATATTTGTTCAAGATTTATTCCAATTATTTTAGTTTTTAAAAAAATTTGTTTAGGGTTTAGAGTTTATTCCATTTTCTAGGTTTTTAATAGTTTTTTAAGGTTTATGATTTTATTATATTTTTTTTATATTTTATATTTTTTTTAGGCTTATTAGACTTTAGCCTTTATGTTTAGGGGCTTGGGTGATCTAGGGTTTATAGTTTATTAGGGATTAGGGTTTTAGTGTTTATCTCACTTATCTTAGGATTTTTATATTTACCTAATATTTAGGGTTTATTTCATTCGTTTTATATTTTTAAGTTTTGTTTAGGGTTAAGGATTTATTTCATTTTAGGGTTTAGGGTTTATTCCATTTATTTTAGATTTTTTAGATTTGTTTAAGGTTTAGGCTTTATTACATTTATTTTAGGATTTTTTAGTTTTTTAAGGCTTCATGTTTATGATTTTATGGGGTTTATGATGTAGGTTTGGGGTTTAGGGTTTATTAGGGCTTAGGGGTTTTTAAATTTTTTGGTGTTTAGGGTTCATGGTTTGTTAAGGTGTAAGGTTTATGGGTTTTAGAGTTTAGGGGTTTTGGGTTTTTAGGATGCATGGTTCAGGGTTTATGGTTATTAGGGTTTATGAGGGTCTATTCTATTTAGTTAAGGGTTTTTTTGATTTATTTAGAGTTTAAGGTTTTTATATTTTTAGGGTTAATGATGATTTATTCCATTTAGTTTATAATTTTTTAGATTTATTTAGGGTTTTGGGTTTCATATTTTTTATATGTTTAGGGTTTATTCCATTTAGTTTAGGATCTTTAGATTTATTTAGGGTTTAGTTGTTTTAATATATTTTTAGAGTTTATCCCATTTAGTTTATATTTTTTCATTTCTTTAGGGTTTAGGGGTTTATAGTTTATGGTTTTTAGGGTTTAAGGTCAAGTGTTTAGGGTTTAGGAGGTTTTACTCCATTTACTTTATTTTTTTTATATTAAGTTGTTTATATTTTTAGTTTTTATGGTTTTAGTGCTTCTGGTTTAAGGTTTACTATTAGGTTTTATGGTTTATGATTTTTATTTTGTTAGGGTTTAGGAGGATTTATTCCATTTAGTTTATATTTTTCGACTAGGGTTTCTATACTTTTAGGGTTTAGGGTTTTCATATTTTTATGGTTTAGAAATGTTTGATGGCGCACTTTGTATTATTGAAGAAAATCACAGAACTCATCAAAGCTATACTCTCCTCCATTATTAGTGCACATATAAAGAACTATTTTACCAACTTCTTCTTCTACTTCTTTCTTGCATTCTTTGAATTTTACAAATGTTTTTGATTTATTCTTCATAAAATAGACCCACACATACCTGAAAAAATCATCTATAAATGTCAACATATACTTCATCCTATTAACGGAAGCTTGCTTGACAGGTTCAAACGCATCAGAGTTTCATTTAGTTTATATGTTTTAGATTTATTTAGGATTTAGGGTTTAAGATTTATTATGACTAATTTAGATAATGGAAGATAATGATGCCTAACTTGGTCTATGACAATGAACAAAATGATGGTTCTTTAAACTTATATCTTTATACAATTAGTTTTCGAATGTTTTTGAGTAAATAAAAATATTAAAATGTACAACTAGGTATCCGATTATTTACCATACCAAACTTGAGTATACTTTTAATTAATATACACAAACAAATAGCTAATTTAACCATAGTGAACCCTTACTTCAGTATGTTTAAATGAAAGAAGATATTTTATAATATATGCTAGAGGATAGCTGAATGTGGTCATGAGATTTCAACGTGGAAAAATGACAGAAAGGTTAGACCAAATGGAAGAAGAATATAACTATTTTATCATTCTTGTGTAGCTGCCACTTTCTTGAGTTTTCCATCCGAAGGCATGAATGTTCCAACAAAAATAAAACAAACTCATAAAACATACATTCATTTGATTATACATTATGGCAAAAAAAATTCCATAGCTTGAAATTGCTAGGAATCCTTGAGTTGTCTCTTATATGGCTCCAAAAGGCAACCTTCCACTTTTTTATGCTCCCTTTATTTACAAATAAGTGTCATTTTAGTAATTTAATTTTGTTTACATATAAGTGTTGATGTACATTTATGAGGTAAATTTTTTTAAAAAAATTGTACTCTATCTGTTAGCCTTAATTATTTTATACTCATAATAATTACTATTATTATTGTTAATGACACTTTAAGTAGAGATAATTTAATAATTTAAATTAATTTCTTAATTATCGTGGCAAAAGTTAAAAGGATACTTATTTGTAACGGAGGTAGTAGTGAAACTAATTTAGTAAATTACAAGATAGACGTAGCCGTTTTCATCCCAACCCTTTATCTTCTTTCATTATGTCAGGCCGTCGGAAAATCATAGAAATGTGGAGTTCTAAGTAAGAATTCATTATTATTCCCTCCTTATGTGGTCTCACTTACAAAAGAAAAAAAAAATTCAGTCACAAGGTAAAAAAAAAAAAAATAGTAGATTAGGCTCCAAAATTCATGTCCTAGGCTAGGTTCATTAGAAGTTCTCATCTTCGTTTCTTCAACGCTTATGATTGGATCATATCTATGTATTGACTGCCAAAAGTATAGCAACAAAAGTGAATAATGACTACCCGTGGACTATCCACATAAGTTACAAGGAATAAGACGAAAACAAAGAGGCTCCGAAAAACGTGACAGATCAAAATCTAAACAATCAACCCAAACACTGTAGACTACAAGAGAAAAGAAATTCGATAGTGTTCGTCGATTTCGTGGTTAGCCTTTCTCCTCGACTCGAGGAAGGGTTATGGAAATCGAAAGTGAGGAGTGACTCCCTAATGAGAATCCGAGAACGGATCCGACGCAACTCCCACGATAATTAAGGGACATGGATGAATAATAGTGAAAATCGAACAGAAATCAAATAAAACGAAGCAAAAGGATAGTTTGTCGACAAGAAATATCCTGTCTTGTCTTTTTTTCCTCTTTTTTTTTTCGAACGAGCAAACCGAATCCACCTAATGTTTGCATTAAAAATAAGGTCCGTATGTCTTCTTCGATGCGCGGAAGGTGGACCGGTTTATGAAATTATTCAACATTCCGAACCGAAAACACTCTGGTAGCCTGTGGTCGGTTGATTTTGGGGGGCAGAGTTACGCACCTATCATGGACTGAGCTGCAGTCAGGATGGTGGCCGGAGGAGCCGCCTGCACTGTCGGCTGCGACGGTGCTTGAGCAAGTGATTATCAAGCTCTCCGTACCCTTCCTAGCTAGAAGATGGATGAGAGTTTCGGTCGTGAGTTTTTTTAGCACTTGCTGGTTTTATTGGACTAATATACTCCCTGAATTACCCAAAAAAAAAAAAAACCAGAGAAGTGTTTCGTCTTCCTGGGTGCACGGATCCTTATTTCTAATTCGGGAGTCTGGAGTTGTTTTGGCTCCGAGTTTTGAAGAAACGCAGATGGAGTGCGCTTTTGGTCGCTCTCCTTCGGGCTCCAGTCTTGAAGAAGCCCGAATTAATTTTTTATTTTCTTAAAATGAAGAACCTTCAACGACGATTTTATGCGCAGACGGTCGTCAAAAGGTAACATTTGATAACAATTTCATCACTAAAGTCATTCCTAAAAGTCCAAATTTTAATTTAGTCCTGATATTTTTGAGATTTTTTATTATAGTTTTAGAACCACTGTTAAAGTATTAATAATAAACATTTTATATTCATTATCAAAACTTCACAATAATCTCTATTAAATTATCGGTAGAACATAATTATAACTATAGTAAAATGTATAACTATTCTTTGTGTGATAATATTTTTAAGTAAATATATTAATATTGGTCTTTAATCGTAGCTAATTTTTTTTTAAAAATATAATGTCATAATTTTTTTTTTATTTTTTTCATGACTAATAATTTAAAAATATATGTTGTCTGTCTGTCGGTTATAATGGTTGTAAGGCATGCCAAACTACCAATTGCATATTCATTTGCCTAGTACGACACAGTGCTAATACGACAGCAGTTATTGCTTATTACAAGTAACGTTAAAAGAAGATATTTTGGCCCGAGGACTCGAGGAGGACAGGTCGGACCGTTGGAGATACTGAAACATAATGTCTTTTTTATTCTGTCCCTCAATCCAATATTTAAATCTATACTCTAATATTTTTTATTTATTTCTTACGACACCGTGCGTGACCTTCGCCTGGCGTATTAGAATTAAGGCTTAGGCTATGCGCTGATCTATTATCAGCGGCGGATTACGTCTTTTCAAATGACGCTGCAGCGCCAAACGGAGGGATGCATAGCAGAGATCTCGTGGTTTTTTCTTTTAGTGCGGCAGATACCCCAAGTTGGTTGCGACTTGTGAGTCTTGTGACTCGTGAGGTACATCAAACCCGTAAGCACTAAATCGTGCGTGCATGCATGCACGCATGCATAATAGTCCTACATTAATCCGTGATTTCGTTATTTGCTAATTTTTTTCCCTTAGATAAAATTTTAATCAAAAGCTTCTGATCGGTTTGATGTAAATATAGGGATGTATCCCGTTGGGTGAACGGTAATTTATATTTTTAACCAAATTATTATTTTTTTTAATTTCAATCAAATAAAACTATATTTTAAAATTATTTTAACCATACTAAACCGTAAAATTATATTTCAGTTTCGTGCCATTAATGGTCGACCAAAATATTAAAAATACCACAAAAAATACTATTATTTATGCTATTATGTGTTACATGTTTATATATAATAATATAATCTCATTATCTACAACTTATTATCGTTATTTCATAAGTAAGTCCTACTAATTTGACCTGAAAAACCTTAGACTAATTACTTTAATTATAAATACATATTTTATTAATTAACCCTGCAAACCTCGTCCGTATGTTAAAAACTATCATTATTTATGAATTTATTTCATTGCAGACAAGTTATCAAGTATTATTATTATTTTAGATTTATTTGCATACAAATAATACGAGTTTACCAAACATTTTATCATACTATCACTTTATATATTATTATTTTAGATCATATATTAAATTATCCAAAAAGTACTTTAATAGAATAAACATACAACAACACAAATACTAGGGTTAGAATATATTAAGAATGTATGTGTGTGTGTGTGTGTATATATATTAAAAAATGTGATTAAATGGTTAATGGTTATTTAACCAAAATTTCACCACCCTAACCATTAACCAAAACTACATTTAATTTTTAACTTGTTAACTGAACCAAACTATAACATTACAATTTTGTGAGATTTGATTAACGATATAATCAAAATATGTACACACATTTTCCCCCTCAGTTAGTGCATGCTGTATTTTTTTTAAATACCTAGACTTAGATATTAAAGATTTCCTGCTTAGATTATTCTATATGTTAATTTGTTAAAAATAATAAAACTCAAACAAAATGTTAACATCACTTCTAGCATTTGTATTGGCATGAGTCCGGCTGCTTTTACCTTGGCCAGGATGCTATGTTTAGTTCCCACTTTATCGAATTCGACGTATCAGAGAGTTGACTGTTGCTTTGTCTCCAAGTATATATAATCAGCAAGGAAAATAATTTTCTTAAAGCAACCACCTCAATTCACAAGCTAAAACAGATGGGAAACTTTCCCTAAAACCTTCTTCCATTTGAGTTCATATATAATCGAACTGCACGCACGCACTAACTAGTTCAAAGCTGAAACAAATCAAGGCCGGCAACATATCCGATCGTATACCTTTTATTATTTACATTAATCCTTGACGTGCTAAAATGGGATCATAAAAGAACTTGTGGTTCAACGGATGGAGAGCAAAGAAAGACCTCATTCCCTCCTCCCCCCGCAAAAAAAAAAAAACAAAAAAGGAAAAAAAGAAGACTGCCATTTCCGAATAGAACCGATCGAAGTCCTTACATCTCTATAATTGGAGGACCTAAATACTCTAACCCCTGCATCACCGACTCCTCCGGCGCCTCTATCTCTTCCAACCATCCATGCGATCCACCATCTTCCACCTTCCCTATCTCTCCATCTGCACATGCAGCATCTGTATATAGTTCGCAACATTTGTTCAGTATTAAAACTAATCAATGCACATACCAGTTTCAACTGCATGCCCACAATTTCAAATGAAACGCTTTTCACAGAAGGAAGACTGGCGACGACTTGCCTGAATCAGCATCAAGCGGGAGCTCTCTGTAGTAAGAACAATCCCGACCATCTTCTTTCGAGTAAGGAGGTCCTAGCACATCCAGCACTACACACGGTGTTATAGCCGTAAACTGATGGATGTTGCCTCCTGTAGTTGGATAAAGAACCGCGGTGTTACACGGCGCAGTGAAGTTATCGTTGGCTACCAACCTCGCCGGTCTTGCTGCAAAAGAACGTCGAAATCGGGATCACAATACTGATTGATTACATCCGTCAAACATTCTTCAAAGAAAGAGCAGAGCATTAACCAAAAAAAAAAAAAAAAAAGGCGGGCCTGGAGGCTCACATTTGGAGGATTGCTTTTTATTATCCGTGTCTGTCGAGTCAACGACCCAATCATAAGATTTGACGTGAAGCGTGCCGAAAAGAAGCTTGCTAAAAACGGTCATGTCTGGGTGATTATGAAACGGTATAACAGCTGATTCCGGGAGGAAAAAAAGAACCAACTGCGGAATAGAAATAAAGAGGATTAGACTGGCAGAAAGTAAAATTACAAGAAGAATACACGGCTAATATTAATTCGATCATAAGAAAGCAACGGACAGATGCTGGTGATACCCGAGGTTCATTTGAAGGAGGGACTTACTGAGAAATTCTTGCAACTGTATATGGTGGTACAGATTACTCGGGGCTTTTCACCATTAAGATTTCCAGGCTTGAAGAAGCTCAGATTCCTATTTATACCCACATCTTCAGGCCTCATGTCGTCTAAAAATCCAAAAAACATAAATAAAAACTCGTTAGATGCCTTACATCAAACACAGAACAGTTGGAGCATTTATGAAGCCGCCGTATGCGCATGCCAAATCGTATTCTTCTCTCAAATCCTTATTTCATTTTATTCCCACTATTGAGTTTATATCCACTCAACACAACAAATCAACTACACTTTAGAAACAGACAATCGGGGCAAGATTATTATCCGTTAGTATGGTAATTACATGATATCGGATTTCCCCGACACAAGGTCATATCATGCGGGTGGCTGGCTTGTCATGGTGCTTTATTGACTAAGAGTAAGCTATTTTCATGGAAAGTAGTTACTAGCCAGTCCTCCTCCTTGTGGGGTCTGTCATGACGGCACAGAGTATTTCACCCACATATGTCTATATGCCAAATGGCCGCCCGCTGCTCGCTCAGGATGTTGAATTAGCTTGGCTGCTTCCTAAGCCTCAGTAAACGGAATCAGCGCTTATGCTGGAGCATAGGCACAACTAACAGGAGGAAAGGAAAGGCTTTGAGGGTTCGACTTTATAAAAATCACGCTATCTTTGATCAGTTGAAGCACTCTACCTCCAGATCCCCGGTTTTATTGTTTTAAACTACTTATCATATTTTTAAAAAATAGATTAAAAGATTTTAAAAATAAATAATTATCTTAAATAACTACCGTTATAAATAACTCCAAATATAAGCTTAGGTTTAATTTGCATACTAGGTTTGAGAGGTTGTTCTAAATCACATTTATTTTTATGTTTTGGATAAACTTAATAGATTCCCACAGCCCGGGAAATTGATGTTTTTGTCTACGACTATTCATGTACTCTATTCCATTTATTTATGTTAAATCCATTACCCAAACATGAAAAAAACATATCTATATATACATTCACCCCGTGGCTACTAAAGTAATTGCTTTCATTTTGATGGTCCCTTGTGTTAATAAAATTACATTAGTGTTATAGGGTCAGACGTAACGCAAAATTACCGATAAGCTAGGTTTTAAATTTTCAAGCAATTGGGACCAAGAGTTCATAAATCTACCAAAAAAAAAATACACATGATAATTCCTTCTTATTTAAAAACTAAATATATATATCTTGAACTATATTACTATTGAATTATAATAAAATAAACATATTTATTGCCATACATCTACCACTACATAACACATAAATTTAGGATTAATAGAAGAATTCAGCATATAATGATTCATTTAAGTGATTCTTATATAATATATAGAACACTAGTTGATTGAAAATGATCGATAAATAAAACTAATCAGTAATCGAGCTAAAAAATATCCATTTTGTGGGACACGGCCAACATACCGCCCAATTGACAAGCAAATCCAATTAAAGAGCCATGATCCAAAGTACCCCAGATCCTTAAAAGCAAGTCAAGAACAATCATAGAAAATTTTCAGTGCGAAACAATGCCGAACAATTCAATCACTACATGACAATATGCAACAGATATACGTAACAATCAAAGAATAAAATAAAATAAAGTATTTCGTAATAAAGATCCTATAAATTCCATGCGCGAACGAAAGGAAGGGGGGAAAAAGCAAGATAAAACAAAAACGACCGGATGATGAAAGAAAGAAAGAAAGATACTCACCGAGTATGCGGGAAAGGGTTTGAATATCACGAGGAGGAGGAACAAAACCAGGACCTTCGAAACCAGACTTGCAGGCGAGATAGAGTTCTTGCAAAACAAAGCTACTAGGTAATTCCCTCTTCATCCTCCTCCTCCGACCGCTATCGCTCTCACCCTCCTTCCTCTTCTTCTTCCTCATAGCCTTATTATTATTGACATATCCAACACCATTGATCTGTCCTCTCCTTTGATCCACAACGCCTCCCTCCATTTTCATCGATGCGTGCTCAGCTTAAGAATTACGGCCACCCGATCGACGATCGCAATGAATATCTATATCTATATATAAATGTCTGGGATGAATCACAGATTAAATAATAGTCCGGGACCTTTCGATTGGGAAAAGAATACGATGAATGGGGTTTTCTGTGTGTGGAGAAGTAGTAGATCTGAGGGAAAGCGAAATGTAATTACATAAATAAATCAAATAAAACAAGAGTTCGCAGGAATTGAGGGATCTGGATTTGGGAATTCCGGAGCCGGGGATGGAAAGAAAGATGGTCTGTGAAAAAAGGAGGGGGAGGGAGAAGTGGGTTTTTGTTTTTATATAATCGGAGAAAGAAAGGGAAGGAGGAAGGAAGTGGAAAACTAGGGGCCATGGTTTCAGTTGATTTCTCCTCCTCCACCATCAGGTCTGGCTGTTATTTGCAAAACCAGGGACGAATACTACACAATACTAGTATTTTTTATTTTATCTTTTTCATGAATTTTTTTTATTTTATTCTAAACTAAACCCAAAAAGAGGGAAACAAAAATATCTTGATTCGGAATGCAGTGATACATACAGCGCAGAGGGGAAAAGAAAAAGGAGAAAAAAAGTACGGCGCCCCCAAGATTGAAGGGAGACCGGATAAACTTTGGCGGTTCTGATAAACGTGGCACTTCCCTTTAGCCCCGAGGAGAAGGGCAAAATAAAAAATTCCATATCCGCCCCAGCAGCTTATAATCCGACGTAAATAATACGGAGTAATAATTATATATATATATGTTCACACACACACACAGAAACACGCACGTCGCTCTCTTATCGTCTTCTAGTTTTCCATTTCCGTTGCCCCAAGTATTTCCTTTGTCCAGTTTTTCTATCCACCACTCATCCATTTTTATTTTTATTTTCGCAGGCGCAGCCTGCAGTCCATTGTTTTTTTTTTACCGTTCAATTTTTACGCGACCCAACATTTTAGTTTTTAGTATTATTAATTAATTCAAATGGTAGTGCGGGGAATATGTTGCCGCGACCTATACTTTTATAAATCTTCAAAACTATGCCGTTTTATTGTATTTTTTTTTAAAGATTGTTATCTCGAACAAAATTTTAAATTAATTAGCAGATAGCGGTATATTTATATAGGTATTCTAATATGTGGTCTAATATACTATGAGTGTCTCTCTCTCTCTCTCTCTTAATAATTTCACTAGAGTGCTTCCATACTTTAACTTATCAACATCTATGTACCTAAATGGTAATGATAAATTACTTTTCTAATTTTTATTCAGCGTCAATTTAAATTTTAAATAAAATTATTAAAACATAGATCACTGTAAATTAAATATTTAAATAAATTTTCTCCTAATGATGAAAGTATATATCTTTGTCTATGGGACTAATAGGATCAGAAAAAAAATATTTTGAACTTTAGATCTTTTAAATAATATATTTATATATCACAAAAGTATTTTACAAAATAAAAAATCCAGTCCTGTTAAAAATCTAAAGTAAGTATTTTTTAAAAAAGAAAAAAATTAGTTAGATAAGGCATAAAATATAGAAGTATCTTTTTTCCTTCATACAAGCCCTAAGACTTTAATATGGTTGGTCGGGCGCCATGTTAAGCCCCCATGTCCCTGAGGAAGATGATGCGGCCTACAGAGATAGTGTTATAAATGAGTCAAGTCGGTTTATAATTTTTAATTTTTTTTTAACTCAGTTCGTCTTATTTATTTAGCTAAATAAATAGATTAAAATTATATTTTTAGGCTTATTTAATTAAGGAGTCGAACTTACATATATAAAAGCTCATTTTTGTTACAAAAGACTTGAGAAGTCGGTTCGTTTATAATAAAAGTTCGTAAGTTGGCTTAGTTCGGCTACTTTATAAACCGGCGGAACTCAAACCCACTTCGGTTTAAATAATTTACAACTCTATCAGCAAAGTCTAGATAGCAAACCCTTTAGATTAGCATAGAAGGTCAAGATATCGCCTAAGTCCACCCATGCGTGTCACGCGCGTCAATGCATGCATGATTTCATCAGTCATTATCGGCTGTGCTGTTAATGAAACCCGTTATTGGATGAATCGATCCAATATTCTTATTGATTTGATTTAAAATATTAAATAATTAATATGGTAGCAAAAATTTAAATGAATCGAATATTTGATCCGATAAATATATAAAATATTCGATCCGATAAATTATATACAATATATATTTTAAATTCTATTTGTATTTCATAATAACTAATTATAAATTTATAATCCAATCTAAATTATATATATCTAAATCTAGGATTTTTTAAGCTCTTTGTTAAATATTTGATCCATGGAGACTCCTATTTATCTACATTCATCCTGGCCAAGTAAAAAAAAAAATCAAATATGTTTCTTGTATACCCTCTTTAAACTTTAAACTGAAGATTTATTTTTTCCAAAATCATTTTATTCTATTGAAAAGCATAGGACACCGTAATTAGAAAAAAAAAATTGATATCTTCTCTGGCACACGTTTTTAGTACCGACCGATGTTACATGAGTATGAAACCGGGAGAAATAGGAAAACAATAATTTTTTTTTTGTTTTGTTTTATGAATTACATCAGCGAACATTTTGAAGATAAGATGACTCAAAAATAGAAAAAAATATATTTTAGGGACAAACGGTGGGTTAAACAAAAATTTTTACATTAGTGGCGCAATTTATAGTGTATAGCAGGAGCAACTTCCAAGGTTTTTCTAGTCCGACGTTATACACTCTACTAATAATATTTAGATAAGACTAATCTCAATACCATCTATGTAGCACACAAGTACAAATATGAAGAACTAATCTTCCTTTCTTTCTCTCTGCTATACCTTTGACATAAAAATTGTTATGTAAATTAGCTTTACGTATTATATAGGATATGATACGTTTATCAATTTAAAATCTAATATATATAGGTTCGGTAAAAAAATTGTTATAGAGTCAGAAAATATTCAATATAGGTAAACTAAAATTTTAATGCAGGTTCAATAAATATTTAATATAAATTCAGTAAATACTTCATATCAATTCAAAGAAGGCATGATACAGGTATAGAAAATATTCCTAAGTTTCTATCTTTAAAATAAAATACTAAAGAAAGACAATCAAGTCCTATTTGCACCATCCATTCCTGAAAAGATTAGGGCAAGCAGCGGGCACTAATTACTTTCATTCAATACCATTGCTTGCTCATCTCCAAACATCTGCCATCAACCTTGCTGCATAAGCTTCAGTGTCATGATCCGGACGAGACGCATACAAATCCATATCTTCATAACTTGCAGCAGGACATTTTGAAAGGGAATTTTGCTGTCAATTACTAAGTCGTTGAGGACTTTTTCATCGGCTGATAATCCATTCTTCCTCTTTTTATACATGCACCATGATGTCTGAATGAAGCAGGCAGCCCATGTTCTTAGATCTTCAACTCCCAGCGTGAATCCTTCCGCATTCGCAATGATTTCTAATTTTCTATCTTGCGGGTTGACAGAGAGGAAGGATCATGTGATGATGATGAGGTCTGTAGTCGAGGGCCCAGGTAAGTAATTCTTCGCCGCAGAAGTCATCGGAGCTGAGTTTTGACGAATTGATGGAACCAGTACGACTAGGTTCATTAACAAATATTTTATGTCACGAACTCAAAATTTTATGCTACCAGTCTGAAAGCTTCATGTAATAAATTTAAAATTTTTATGCCATGAGCCTAAAGTATTTACACAATAAATTTAAGTGTTTTATAATTTAGTAAAATTATAGGCTCAGCCTAAATGTTTTATAAGTTGAACTTGTTTTATATGTTGAAATTAAATATTTTATATGATGAATTTAAATATTTTATGCAACTAATTCAAATATTTTTATACAATGAACCTAATCATTGATCAAATGCCGAAAACATACATTTTATATTTACATTAAAAGTATATATCAATATAATTGTCTATTTATAATAATAATAAAAAAAATGAGAAATACTTTGATAAAAAAATTTATTTTTCTAATAACCAAAAATAAATATAATATAATTTTAAATTTTTAAAGAAAGGGGGACTATTATATGTTAGGAGAAAGAAGAAGTTACGCTTAGTGTGTTTGCTTGACATGCACTTTTGTGCTCGATAGTAATGTTTTAGCATTTTATATCTAAAAATATATTATTAGATGTTTCGTTCATGATATAAGAACCACATCCGTATTGCCAACCACACCCTCAAATACCACAACATTTTACAAGTGACCATCGTCATTACGTAATTTATGTTGTATACGCCCCAGTACGTACTGTATTTTTGGGTGTTTTTACGGAAACACGTTTTTGAGGTGGAATAACATTAGCTCTGTAACACCTCAGTTTTTACGACTTATTATTTTTATTTTTAACAATTGATCGCGAAAGCTAAAATAATAAAAACAAAGTGTGTTACCGTCGCACTTGATATGAATATGCTTTCCTCTACCAATCTCATACCAAATGTTAAGGTTAAAATCATTACTCCGCTCACAATTAATTAATAACATGATTACAAGTGTAATAACCCACAATTTTATACCCATATTTATTCTTTGGTGACAATTAATCTTATTTAGTACTTAATTAATTAATTAATAATGATTTATGTTGTAGTTATTACTGTAATAATGTGTTGGTTATAAAGTTATAATAAATAACAATAGCTATTGAATAGTCTAGTTTAATTTGACAACTCAAAACTTATTTTTATTAATTATCATAATTATCTTCTTCACTAATATTTTATCTCTAGTAACTTTTGGTTACTAACCATTGCTAGATACAGTAATTAATTTATTTCATTTTTTATAATAATTTAATAGGCTAGTAAGAGGATAAGTATTTCCTTGACCCTAAGGATTTCTTACTATTATATTAGTAGCTAGTCAATTTATAGGCATGAAAACTCAAACACTTGTGGCAGACTTTGATTGCCTTTTCCAAAAGTAATATCGCATTGTTCTCTATACTTATGTTGTCCATGGAAGAGGACCTTTGTCCATCTAATAATTGTAGATCAAATTATTTTTCACGTAACATTTCTTTAAAAATTTGTCTATATATATATATCCTTGTTTTCATATGTTTGAAATTATGAGTTTTATGAATATAGATATTTATATGGGAGTTTGATAAGTTTCTTCTAAAAACTTATTCAAAGCATATGGTGATTATGTGTCTTGTGTTTTATTTAGTAATTATATGAAATATGTGGGATTATTATATTTTATGTGCTAGTGGTGTCATATAAAATTATGGATTATTCTATTTTACAATTTTATTACATATTCATGAGATTTGATAACTTATCTAGTTTTGATATGTTATGTTGGTTCAAGGGTGACCCAAGTGACATATTATTTTTCTCAAAAATGTTGTATTGTGGAGAATCATATTTTTGAAAAATACTATAAATAGAAGGATATTTTGATTCGAAAGTGTTAGTTATATAAGAGCCATTACAGTGAATTGTCATTTTTGAAAGGTACAAAATATGGAAGGTACCTAATATTAGAATGGTTAATGCTTAAGGAATATATAAGAATATGTATATATGGTTGTGTATCTCAATTATGCTACATGATCACCTTGAAAAGTACGCTAAAACTTAAAGTGAAAGACTTGAGTTGGGTTTAGGGTCCTTTGGGGTGGCATCTCGAAGTTTGGTTGTGTTAGCTACCTATATTGGGCCAACTATTATTGTATAAATCCCACTTTTAATTTAGTTGTGTTGGGTATCTATATTAGGTTAGTTGCGTATATATTCCACTTTTGGGTTGGTTATATTGGCTATCTATATTGGGTTAGCTGCGGCTATATATATATTCTGTTTTGCTTTGTTTCAGATCTACTCTAATTTAATGTTGCAATCTTAGTAGACGGTGTGCACACTTGAAGACTAGGACTATTGGTAATCCTCATTGGCTTGGTCTAATGGGAAGACCCAGGTTGGGCTGTTAACGAACCAAGCTGGCTAGCAAGATTTTTGAGTTCGACTTGTTAAAGGCTCAACTCGACTCACTCGTTTAGTTAAACGAACTTAAAAATTAAGCTCGAATCAGCTCGATTATTAAATGAGCCAAGCTTGAGTATAATAAATTTGGACTCAAGCTCATTTATAGTGCAAAAGCTTGTGAACTCGGCTCATTTACAACAAAAGCTTGCGAGTTGACTCATTAAAAGCTCAGCTTGGCTTGTTAAAAGCTCAGCTCATTTATAAACAAGCTAAGCTCAAGCATCATTTTTAGGCACGTTTATTAAACAAGTCAAGCCCAAGCCTACCCCGGTTTGCCTCGGCTCAACTCATTAACAGCCCTAGACCTAGGTGTGACCTTTAGCTTCTCCAATGATTTTGGATTTATTTAGTTTGATTGGTTATTTAGCTTTGGCCTTTGGTTGGGTTGCAATCCTCTGAGCCCTTACTACTTATTAGGTAACCCTCTTGGTAAGTCAGTTTTCCATACTCAAATTATTAAAACTAACATTATGTGTTATGTAGCTATATATGGTAGGGGAATAAAAAAAAGGTTATTGATACGTCTTAATTATTGTTTAATATGATTGGTTTGCATATTATCCTCATATGATATATATCTATACATATGTATATGAATAGTATTATAACACCCCAATTTTTACTAAGGAAAATTTTTGTTTTACAGTGGAAGTATATAAGTAAAATATTGGGGGTTATCGCTGTAATTAACATAAGTCTGGTTTATTCAACCATCTTTATATCAATCACAATGCTAAATCCATTTATAGTAACACAAGAAAATTAGAAACAAAAGAAATATTTATAATAGAAACGAAAGAAATATTTATAATACAATATGAGTTTGGAGTTTAACTCTGAATTACTATATCAAAATACAAGATAAGGGTTACCATGGATCAAAAGTCCAAAAAGGTATCCGGGTAAATATATCTACAATATAGCATTACTCTTCACCCAAACACCTAGTACAGATAAGATCACTCATCCCTATATAGTACATCATAAGCAACATAGTCATCTAAAGGATCATTTGAGACATGCACACAAGAATTAAGGTCTCCTACTCGTGGGAATGATCAGCACTCATAAAAAGGATGATTAATACGTTACATAATGAGCTAAGGAACAATACTAACGAATTAGGGATACAAATAACACATGCATTTGCAACTGATGATGAGTACACATTTAAATAAATGAAACATCTCGTAAGATAGATAATGATTTAGAACTCTTTATTAGATATAACCATTTTCATTCTTTAATGTATGTTGAGTACCCACTATTTTTAAACCAGTAGAATGGTTTAAAACACCTTATCAAGGACCACACACCTGAGCCATTAGTATCATCCGATGGAATAGGTCTGAAAACAACACATTCTCGGGGAAAAATGCTCCCAAGCCACTATTATCTCTGGTAGAATGGATATAAAAATATCACCTTGGTCCTAACTCATGTATTCTTCCACTTTAAATCATTAGTGTATTATCCATAGGTTATATAGTTATATTTTCATTCATGATGAGTAGGCCCCCACTATTCCTAATCTAGTGGAATAGACTGAAACACCTTCTCGGAGCAAAATACTCCCGAGCCACTATTATCTCTGGTGGAATGGATATATTAAAACATCATCTTCTTAGGATAAAACGCTCTTGAGTCACTATTATCTCCTATGGAATGGATGTAGAAACATCACCTTGGTATTACTCACGTGCTCTTTCACTTTAAATGATTAGTATATTATTCATGATTGATTCACAGGCATTGAACACATTAAGACATATAAACACATCATGTAAGTCAAGATACTTAATTTTCTTAAACCCTAATTCCACATTCCTAGCATCATTCTCTCATATTGATTATTCAAACACCAATTATAATATATCATTTTAAAATATCATCATTATCATACCTATAATTCATAGTATAACTCCCATGCCGTACACATACAATAATAATCTTATCCTAAAGTATTACTCATAAAATTACCGAAACCTTAATTTTACAAGTAGCCATAAATCTTCCCATAAGACTCATATGAATACCACATTCAATATACATCCTCATAAGGCCAACATATCTAGAATTTGGATAACCTCTAGGGTTTTACACTATAATATTCAAAATATCATTTTAGGTTACTATATCCTAATTAGATCATTATCTCATTTTGAAGGACCTAATACAACAATGCTCCTTCCCAAAACATGTATTATAATATCATTATCATATTTTAATCACCTAATAAATTACAATACCAAAAATTTATTATTATCCCATAATGACCAAAATACCCTTAAGGATAATCAATAGCCTTTATTTTATAAAATCTTATACCTTCCACAAACATTATTTTCCCAAATCCACCATTTATCATCAAAATTCATAGATATGCTTATGTACACTTATCATAGCTTATTTGGCCTATATTTTATGTCATAACATATATTCCTTATAAATACATCATTATCGTAATAGAATCATATCCATACCTCTTACCCATTCTTACTTCCTTTCAAATACCTCTTCCATATAATCACAATATATCATCAAAACATACATTAAGACATATAGCAATAATATCATGGAAATACATGCATCCATACAAGAAATTAACATAAAAACCCTAAAACATCATTTAGTATCCTTACCAACTAGGACACTTGGCTCTAAGCACGTAAATCCTAGACATCCTCCTCCAAGATCATTGGAATATCACATACAAAAAATAATATAATACATGGTTAGGTTCAAATAATGTAACCGAGGGAAAAGTTAAGGTAAAGGAGGGTAAAAATAGAAATAACCGTAGTCAAATAGAAGCTTGACTTGTGTAGATGTGTGGTGGAATGTACGGTGGAGCTATGGTGAAAATTTGATGGTGTTCAGATAAGGTTTGGGGGTAAAAATAAAGGTGTACGACCAAAATGGGCAGCTACATGACTGTGCTACAGGCAATGCACACCTTAGTCAAGAGTTAGAATTGTGCACAAAAAGGCTGTGTGAAGTGACACGGTTGTGCTTGATTGCTAAGTAGAATAGTCTTAAGTCTAATAGATGCGCACGAGCGTTTGGGGTGGTTGTGTTAGGTTACACGGTCATGTGTTAAGAAATTTTAGTGTTGAATGACTGTACTTGAGGCCATGCACATGCCATAAATTTTATAAGAAGGCGACAGATGCCAGGAAGAAGAGCAAAAGATAGTAGTGGTCGGCGGCGATGGCTGGCGATAACAAAGGGATGTGATGGGGTGACCCTAGGTGGCCGATCCATTGGTGTTGGGCAGTGCGTTGTGGCGCACGATGGTGATGGTTGTAACACCCCCAAATTTACTATTAAAAATTTTCATTTAAATCAAAAGGTTTAGCGGAAGCGGAAGATAAAACCGTAAACTCGGGGGGCGTTACCGCCACACTTAGTACCAGACCGGTACACTTCTACCGCTCCAGTACTAAGTGCTAAGGCTAAAACCAAACAACATCAAGTGTGAAATATTAAAATATGAGTCGAAATTTGACATAAATCATTAATGAAACACAAGTCAATTAGTATTTAGAATATGGTTTAGGAGTACAACTTAAGAGTACGATTTCAAAACATGAAGCGTAGTACAAAATACAGCTAAATAAAACAAGTCCTAAAGGATCAATATCCGAATTGCCTACTCACTCAAGTCAAGCCTTCCACCCCAAAATAGTACCCGATCATAAACCTGCACAGGAGGTCTACTCCCCACCATCGATGGATCATCACAGGACTCATTCAATCAAGGTAGTATCAGTACGGGTCCAATACTGAGTAAGGGCGCCGGTGCGCTAAGGCCAAGCATACAATCATACAACATAACACACATAGCACAATCACATAGGCAACGTGCGATAACACACAAGATAAGGCCTGAATACTTCCGGTGACTTATTCTTTATTCTCATTAATAATATGTTCATTCCACACATATTCTTTAATAATCCATGTGAGTGCGGGAGCCCCACTATTATAGCTGGTGGACCGGAAAGTATACACTCAGGGCAGGACGCTCCTGACCACTATTATTTGTCGGTGGATCGGTCTCCAGGGCAAAATGCTCCTGGCCACTATTATTTGCCGGTGGACCGGTCTGGCCCCGACTCACATGGTGTTTCGCTGTAAGTACTTAGTGTATTTCCCATGGTTTAACTTACTTACTTTGGTTTGTCGAGCACGAAATCCCCCACTATTATAGCCGGTGGACCGGAAAGTATACACTCAGGGCAGAATGCTCCTGACCACTATTATTTGTCGGTGGACCGGTCTCCAGGGCACCCCGGCTCCTGGCCACTATTATTTGCCGGTGGACCGGTCTGGGCTCGGCTTAATAATCTTTCACTTTACATGATTAGTGTTTTATCCGTGTCTTATTAAAACACATTCCACCCTTAACATGCATGTCATCGATGTTCTACTACTATTCTCCCAAGAAGGCTCGTTCCATATTTTGAGACTCCGGCTCCTCTTATCACGACCCGACATCCATTCCCCCTTATGCTCACACATAATGAAAGACTAACTCCTGAAAGTGTAGGTTAAGCCCAACACCCTATGACATCGGTTTCGCCTATTCTCAACCTCTAGGATTTTCCCCTTGGAAACCCTAGTTGGACCTATGTGGCCCAACCTCTTCTCACTTACCTTACCATTACTTATTCTTCACCCCACATCTCACCCTTATTAGGTCAAACCCCAAGGCATATCACTTTACTCCTCGATCTCGCATGTGACCGGCAAAACCCTAGTTAGCCACATCAAGCCCTAATACCTTACTTCTTCCACAAGTAACCTCTCTCTCTTTCATCCCCAAGTCTCTTCTTTCACATGGAAACCCATACTCATCTTTTATATAATTGAATTCTCACTCTTAACCCATACTCCACCCTTCCTTAATCATTATTACTTTTACACTTCCCAAATTTTCACTTTCTCCCCAAAAACCCTAATCGGGTCCCTCATACACCCTTGCACCAACCTACGTACTATTTTTCACCCCAAGTCTCCAATCACTCCACAACTTTCCCATTATCTTATTTACACCCAAATTCAACTTTTATCATGTAAGATTCACCCCCATGCAAGAGTTAGTCACCTCATGCAAATGCCCCAAGTCACCATGCGAATTTTAAGACCCCCATGCATGGTTCCCAACTCTCATTTATTTTGTTCATTCCTCTCACTTAAACCTTCTCTCATGGATCATGAGGCGTTTTAGGTCAACCTCATATCCCCCTTAGTAAACTCACTTCCCATTTATTTCTTGTCATCCTTATTCCCAACTCATATTATTATTTAACCTAACATGCATGTCCTAGAGGGCCATATCATAACACGTCATAAACATCATACATATACATGTCATGCTCATATCATATAAAGCACATATAACATACCTCAATCTCCAAGTTGCGCTACACATAAGACAAGTTATCCACAAATCATATAATACATGGCATAGCATGGCATACACAACAATCAAGACATTCGAATCACACATAGCACAAGGCCATAGCTTCATCCTTACCTAAAGCGACGCCGGGCTTGGAGCATTCTCCTATAACTCCTTTGGGTTTTGGTTAGGATCACCTATAAAAGGGGAAAATACTAAGTATTAGTTTCCCTCAAAAGTGCCATAAACCCTTATTCTAGTTTAGGATTAAGGTTCTTATTACTAGAGGGGGTATTATACAAAAACTGGGGTTTTTACCTTAAAATTAGTATACTAAATATTACTAGTCAAAATATATTTATTTTTGATACTTATTGTTACACTTATATTATTAGACCCGTTAGCCCTATTCTTATAGTAATAATGTTCATGCTAACTATAGAAAAATAGTGATAATAATAATAATAAAACTAATAATAGTGACACTAATGTTTAGTGATAGAAACCCTGGTGTTTTTAAGGTCAAGTCTATTAATGGTGTTAGGGTTGAAATAATAATAATACAAAATCGCAATACTACAAGTAAAACATTCCTAAAGGTGATAATGATAATAGTTGTATATTCTTGAATAATATAAGGGTTCAATGCTTTTGGTTACAATAATAAGGTAGCGATAGTAGTAATAATAGTAATAGCTAATAATAGTACCATAGTAATGAGGTTAGGGTTAAAAGCATTAGGGGTAAGGTTAAGTGGTATGGTAATAAGGTTCAAGTACTCTTCTTAGTTAACAACCCCATGATATTCACTAGCTTGAGTTAAGTAACATGGATAAGAACAAAAGTAGTATTATTATTAGCAAAATGATAAGGGTGTTAAGTATAATAATAATAATAATCCTAGTAGTAATAATAATAACAATAATAACAACCAAGTAAGGTTAAGCAACAATAATAATAACCATAGTAAGGATTATAGAAATAATAATAATAATAATATTAATACTAATAATCGTCAAAATAAAACTAAAGTTAAGTATAATAGAAGTTAGGGTTCAAAGGGATGCTAGTATTGGTAAAAATGATAACTTTAATAACAGAGATCATAATATTAGTGATAACAACAACAACAACAACAACAACAACAACAAAAATAATAATAATAATAATAATAATAATAAAAGTAATACTACTAATAATAATAAAAGGAATAATAATAATGATAATAATAAGTATACTAATATTAATATTAGTTAAACTTAGTAGTAGCTATATAAAAAGAAAGGTTAAGGTTAAGTAATAATGATATTAATAATGATAATAGTAATAATAATAATGATAATGAATACTAATAATAATAATAATAATAATAATAATAATAATAATGTTAAGTATAATAGAAGATAAAATCGAAGGAATGATAGTATTGGTAAGAGTAGTAACTTTAATGATAGAGATAATAATATTAGTAATAATAATAAAAATAATACTAATAATGATAATATTAAGTATAATATCATTAATAGTAGTTAAAATTAATAACGGTTATAGAAAAGAGATATTAGGGTTTGGGTAAGTTGGAACCCACCTAAGGTCGGTGGTGGTCCGGCGGCTGCGCGTGGCGGCGACGGCGGCGGCGGTGGAGGAGGAAGAGAAGGGAAAAGATCAAGGTGGAGGCTGGATGGAAGGAGGAAAAGAGAAGTTTGAGGTGGGGGAAGAAACAGTAGGTGAAGGGGAGTGGAATGAGGGTGGTGGCGTGGCAAGAGGTGGCGGCGCGCAGTGGTTGGCGCGGCGACCGAGGGTGGTGGAGAGTGGTGGAAAATGGGGGAGGTAGAAAGAGAGGGAGGTAGGGGGAGATGAAGTTGTGGGAAGGTAGGGGAGGGTCTGGTGGACTTTTTGGAGGGTGGTGGAGGTGTTGGCAGAGGCGGAATTGGCGGCGGAAGGCGGTGCAAGGGGCGGCGATGGCTGAAGGTGGTGGTTTCGGGGTGGGAACTTTTCACGGCCAGGGCGGCACGTGTAGGGCAAGGCAGAGGGTAGTGGTGGATTGGTTTTGTCGAGGGAGGTGCAGGGAAGATCCCGGTGGGCATCGGTGGCGGCAGCGGTCACCTATGGCGGCGGAAAGCTCGTCTTTTTGAGGCGGCAGAGAGGCAGGGTTTCAGGGTAAAATCGAAAGAGGGAGCTGATTATGGTTGCCAAAGGGGGGTATTTATAGGCAATTGGGAGGGGGAAACGATGAAGAAGGGAGGACACGCGGGCAGGTGTGCAGGTGGCCGGCCGGTGCAGGTCCTGCCATGGCAGGTTAGGTCGCGGAGGGGGAGAGAAAAAGGGAAAGAGATGGGCACGCGGGGAGGGGAGAGATGTACTTGGTCAGGGTCAAAAAGAGGAAAGAAAATGACAGGGAGAGGGGCAGGTGAGGACGGCTGGTCATTGGTTGGTGGCTGCCGGCGGAATCGGGGCTGCAAATCGACGTTGCAGGTCGGGCTAGGAAGAAGAAGACAGGGTAGGGTGGACCGGTCGGTCCAGGGGAAAGAAAGAAAAGAAAAAAAAGGGGAACGATTCGGCCGACTGGGGGGCAAGGAGAGGGCTGACGCGCGGGACGGGCCAAGGAGGAAAGGAGATCTGGGCCGACGGGCTGGCCCAAACCGGGGGGAGATGGAAGAAATGTAAAGGAGGAAGAAAGAAAAAGGAAAAGAAAGGAGAAAAGGAAAAACGATAAAATTGTTGGGTTAGGGGTATTTGGGTCTTTATTTGTTTATATATTTAATTTAGATATTTAATTTTAATAATAATTATTTTAAGAATAATAATTAAATTCATTTTTAGATTAATTGGGCTATTTTGGATAAATTTTCCTTAACTTCCCTTCTAATTAGTAAAATGTCCAAAATTTTATAAATAATTTATTTATTGATTTATCTTTATTTTCCTCAATTAATTTCCTCTTTATTTAATAAAGTAATTTATTTTCTTAATTTTCCCTAATAAATCATTATTTTGCCATAATTCCTAATTTAGGATTTTGGGGTATTACATGGTTGTGATGGAGGTGGTGTGTGTGTTGAAAAAGAGCAGAGAAAAGGAAGAAAAAGAAGAAGGAAGAGGAAGAAGAGAGGGGGCTCATGTAGTGGTTGATTGACACAAAATGTGCATAATGGTGGCAAAACAAAAGAAGAAGGAAGGAGGGTATGTAGTATATGTGTGTGTGTAAGGACATGGGCATGAGAATGGGTGAAAGAAAAAGTAGGGAGGAGGTGTAACACCCCAAATTGAGCATAGTGTTATAAGGATTGATTTGGCTACTTATATCAACATGGTATATCATCCTTTTGGTGATTCCATCCTAAGAACACCACAGTTAAGCGTGCTGGTCGTGGAGCAATTTTAGGATGGGTGACCTTCTGGGAAGTTCTAAAGATTTCTTGGAAAGTGCGTGAGTGAGGACAAAGCACACTGAAAGGACTCGTGTTGATCTGTGGGGCCAGTCGATCAATCTGAAAGCACTCTAAGGTAGCTCCCGTGTGGTCGTATCGACTCGGGGTGTTACAAATGGTATCAAAGCGAAACCGCGACTGTAAGCTGAACTTGGATGAGCCAATCAGCCACCTAGCGGGATGATTCTTGGGATAAACTGTGTTGAGATAGTTAGTGGTTGAGGCGCAACGAGGACGTTGCGTTCTTTGAGTGGGGGTGAATGTAGCGCCCCAAATTGAGCGGAGTGTTATAAGGATTGATTTGGCTACTTATATCAACATGGTATACCATCTTTTTGGTGATTCCATCCTAAGAACACCACAGTTAAGCGTGCTGGCCGTGGTGCAATTTTAGGATGGGTGAACTTTTGGGAAGTTCTAAAGATTTCTCGGAAAGTGTGTGAGTGATGACAAAGCGCACTGAAACGACTCGTGTTGATCTGTGGGGCCAGCCGATCAATCTAAAAGCACTCTAAGGTAGCCCTCGCGTGGTCGTATCGACTCGGGATGTTAAAAATTTAACTAGTTATAATTATGTGTAACTTAATTACATAAATTATTGTAGAACATTTTATAGCCTCAAGATTGTTTTGAGTGATTCGGTAGTAATTGCGATTTTACGGCTAGGCGTACTTTGTTTATAAAATACTATTTATATATGTGTACTTTTATGTTTAAAATTTGTAAAATATTCTTATAAAATTTTATTCAGGTCCTAAATGTTCTTAAATGTAAATTTGGAAATTTTGGTTTAATTTTATTTGTGTTTGTTATCCCTTTTGAATTTTATATGCAAAATATATAATTACGGTATGCTAGCCAAATATCATATCATATGTGTGTCAAAAATTATGAAAATTTATATTTAGATTTTAAATGATTAAATAGGATGATCTGGAAATTTTAATGATTTTAGGAATAATTTTGGTATTTATGTTATTAATTACCTTCTAAGCTCGTTAATTAACCGTAAGTTCAATATTTTATATATCAAATCTTGTTTTCAATTCATAAAATTTTACAATTGAGTTTAAAATATTATTTCAAGGGCTTTCAAAAAGTTTCGTAATTTTATGAGCTTATTTGCTATTTTTATTAATTTTATCCTCTTTATTGATCTTTCCACCACTAAAAATAATTTATAAATCCTAAAATTACTGTTCATGAACGAAATTACTTCCTTACACTTCCATGATTATATTTTGTATCAAGTTGACCATTTTCTTATTCATTCAACCAAATTTTGAGTTAAAGTTACTTTCTTACACTTTCTACATTACTTGTTGTGTCACTTTGGCTTTTCTTGCACTCAACCTTCTTCACTTAAATTTTCCATGATTAAAGCTGACTTTTGAATTTCACACCATCACCTACCCCATCCATTGATTGAATGATTGGTTTTCATAACTTTATTTAAACCTAACTACACTCCACCACCTTACACACTCAACCATCTTGTCCTTTATCATTCAAGTGTTGAATAAGCTACCTCTCCCCCCTCTTATGGCTGCAGATTTTTGGTCCCTCCATATTCTAATTATACCTCATTTTCTCTATTTATTTTCATTCATCATTTCTCCTCTTGGTTGCTCCCACCTTTCTATTCATTTTGGTTATTTTTGCCAAGTATTCTTAAGCTTTGTTGAGCTTATAACCAAGACCCATCCTCCTCTCTTTATCCTTAGTCTCTTTTCTTCACTTCTACATTTCCTTCTATCTAGCCTTTATTTATTTTTAAATAAGTAAAGAAGGTTAGATTTTTGGTTAAGTTGTGAAGTTGCTATCCTTTATCTTCTCCTCTTGTGTCTCCATCTTTCGAAGGTGTTTATATTCTTTTGGGAATTCTTTGTGTTATTTTGCTACTTGTGCTTGGAAAGAGGTAACCCATATGCTGCTACTAAATATATAAAAATCACGTGATAACATGTTTTAAGTTTCTTATGTTATGCTTAAGTGTAATTTATACTTTCTTATAATCTCATAAGAAAGTATGCATGCATCATGTATTGCTATTAAATTCTCTAAGTGTGTGACCATGTATTTTTATTCAAGGTTATGTTAAATTTATGCATTTTAAATATATGTATGATAGCATATTAAATAGGGTTGCTTGTGTTAAAATAATTATGCATGATGATAGTTTTATGTGCTAAATGAGCTTAATTGTATTTTAGGGGTAAAATGGTATTTTTGTTACTCCTAAAAATTTATAGAATTGTTATTTTATATTAATGTACCTATTTTAATGTTATTTAGTCATACCATTAATTTTGCTTAATTCTAATAACAATTGGTATTAAAGTGGGAAACTATTGAGTAAATAACATATAATGGCATTTTGGTCGTTTATGACTTATTATGCCTTAAAGTGTGAATAATTGGAATAATATGACATTAATGAATTCCTGGGTTGACCTTAGAGGTAACTTTGATTTTGGTGTGGATTATTGACTATATGATCGACTTGAATAACTAAAATAAAATAATATTGTGCATTATGTGATATTTTATGATCACCTTATTAAGATATTAATACTTAAAGTGGAAGACCTCGAGATTTGGGAATGGTTTCTCTCTAGGGGTAGCTACCCTAGAGACGAGGTAGGAGTCCTCGATTTGTTTGGTTTTCTGGTGTGCCGGTTGTGCCCCAGTAAGGCCCTGGTCTATTCTATAGGTGACCTACAGGCCCTATAGGGGGTATCAATACTTAAGGATTAGGTGTCCGAGGATGGGAGGATATTGCGTTGCTTTATTGCACCAATATGACCAGAGTACTTTTATGTCTCTAGGTTACAAGTTGGGAGGATACTGTGTTGCGTTAATGCACTGATATGACCGGTGTACTTTTATGTCTCCGGGTTATTATCTATATCCCCTCGAGTAAATAAAATATAAAAAATTATTGTATAAGGATGTAAATGGATTGTTGTGATTTGTCGATTTGGTAGTTGCCTCCGTGCACTACTTGGTTTTGGTATGTTGGTTTGATAGTTGCATTCGTGCACTATTTGGATTTGGCACATTGGTTGGTAATTATCTCGGTGATTTCCTTATCATGTTATAAGTAAAATAGATGTGGTTATTGTGAAAGGCCTTAATTATGGTTTGGTGTTTTTCTCTTGGTGGAACACCCTCGGTACAGTTGGATTAATGAAATATTTGTAATATAGTTAAGTTTGTTGTGATGGACATGTGGCATATGGCATGATATGAGTTATGGTATGAATGTGGCACTTTGCTATGGTGTGTACTATTTAATATGTTATGACATGATACTTTGTGTTACTTTCTATGTGCCCCATGTGATATTTACATGTTTAGTATTATATATTGGTTTACTTAGTACCGTTGTACTGACGGGTTCCGTTTTATGGTCCCCTGCCTATTCAAAGGGTATTCTTTACTTTGCAGGAGTAATTTGAGGGTACAAAATGATGGCTTTTGGTGAGGTTTGAGAGTTAGGACTATCCGATGTCCATTCTGTCATCTTTTGATCTGGATATCTTTTGGACTCTTATGTCCCATTATGTATTTCTTTCCTTTGTCAGTTGTAACTCTTTTGTTTAATCTTGTGTTATTAGAACAATTTAATATTGTAATGAAACCTTTCTCTTCTCCTTATCCATTGTTATTCTTAATTTAAGTAGATAAATGTTTTAGCCTTAACACTTAGTGTAAGAAAGGTAGAGGAACCGGACTTATACTAAGTGTAGCGTTAACACCCTACGTTTTTTTTATTGGTTTAGCTTCCGCAATCAACTCTTTTTAAAGAAATTTTCAAGTGCTAAAAATGGGGGTGTTACAGGAGGGGTGTGACAGGAAATGCAAGGGAAATGGTGCAGGTCAAGCATCACGAGGGATGACAAGGAAGTGATGGTAGTGTGTTGGTGAGATTGCAGGTGGTGTAGGAAGGAGGTGGTTCTGATGTGGGAGTGTATATTGCATGAGAATGAAAAAGAAATGGATGATGGTGATGATGGTAGATGTAGTGATGTGATAGGAGGTGCAAGTTGTAATTTGCAAGTTGCATAACAATGCTATTCAAATGTTGTGGCAAGGATGACAGGAGAAAGGAGAAAGGAAGAAAAGAAAAGGAAAAAGAGAAAAGGTTGGGGATTAGTGTTAGATAATTTTGGATTATCCAAAATAGGTAGGATTAGTGACAAATTTTAGTGATTTTAATATCTAGTTACAAAATATGGTTTGTTTGGGTCAAAGATTCGACTCAGTTAAGACTTTGGAATTAGAAAATTTAGTTAAGGCAAAAATAAGATTTTTCTCAAGATTAAAATCAAATTAGAATATTAATGACATGAGATCAAGATAAGTAAAAGTTTGGGGTATTATAAGTATACTACTTTGTATTTATGTGATACTTAGATGCTCCCCTAACTAATCTATTATATGTTTTGAACAAGGCTACGATGATCCATGATATATATAGTGAGTAGATGACCTAGTGTAGAGGGAGTATGAGTGTGTATAATTTGTAGATGGTGTGCATGGTTGGGAAGAGTGAGAGTGGTGGCCATTTTCAGATATTCATTTTGTTGCCATTAATTTCAGTTAACTCATTTCATGATTTTCAATTGTATTAACATTTTTATTTAATCCTTTCATTTGGTTCTAATTTTCATTGAGTTTTCTAAAATTAATATGTTATATTGGGTTGAGTTCATTATAAAGTTCAATGTATTTTCTTATTTTAACTAGCCTTAGAAGCTATTATAGGTAGAAAATGGTGCCTACTAATATTAGTTGTAGTAGTAGTACCCTCATCCTATTTAGCTTTCACACATATTTTTACTTATTTCTCTTATGGATTGGTTCTAAAAAATAGAGGTGTTACAAAAAGAAATAGAATAGAGAAGACAACAAATAAGTATTCTATTATATAAAAGCAACATTGATTATTACAAAACTCAAAAGAGAGAAAGAATAGGAGGGTAGGACATCCAAATACAACAAAAATTAAATATAACAAAGGCACCAGATAGCTCTAGGCTCTTAATCCAAACTACAATCTCTCCACTAAACTTGTAAGTTGACTTTTAAGGACCATTGTCCATCAAATAGGTAGGGGCCCACCAAAGGAATACTTCAGTATAATGGTACTGAACAACCCTTTATACTGAACTAAAATTAAATCCCCAACAATGAATGCATATAAGTCATCACAATAATACATGGTATAAAATATCAAAATGTACACGCATCGATCGAAATATGATAATCATTCATATAACTACCTGTCACCAAGGCCATATACTATTTATAGTTATCTAGAACAAACTAGAACTTACCAATCAAACATCCAATACATGCTCTTTGAAGTATAATTAGAAATAACATCAACCCAAAACCAAGACAATAACAGCATATCACATATCTTATTATCAATACCAATAAATCTCATAATACAGGTAGGCTCACAAGCACAGTCCAATAACAATCCATAGCATCACATGTAGGCACTAAGGTTACTACTAAAACACAGGTAGACACAAAGGCCGCTACTAAAATATAGGTAGGCACGAAGGCTACTATCAAACCAAACATAGGTACAAAAGCTACTATTGAGCCACAGGTTAGCACTAAGGCTACTACTAAACCAGAGGTAGGCACAAAGGTTACTACCGAACCACAAGTAGGAACGAAGGCTACTGCTGACTAAATCCAATAATCCAAAAATCTAATAATCATATATTCCATCAATCATGTCCATTTTTATGTACTCAAGGAGTGACGTTGAGATACTAAGGTATTCCATTCATACCAGTGCACTAAGGCAGCACAGTATCCTACCGCCCATCAAACTAAGGATGCGAAGGTACCCTGATCACACTAATACATGAAGGTAATACAAGACCCTACCAATAAGGACACCAAATTTATAAGTGTGCATGTCATTTATTAGTCTATAGAACCAAATAGAGTGAGATATAAGGCTCGGTTGGAGCACTAAGGCACCAAAAAAATTCATACTCAACCTTGATATAAACCATGTCTTTAGGGTAGTGACCCATAAAGAGTCATCATTCCTGATCTTGAAGTCTTCTAGTTTAAATATTAGTATTTTATTAAAGTGATCATGAAATCACATATAAATCACGTATATCAGGTTTCCATAATTAACCATTTTACTCATTTTCAATTATTCCAAGACAAATATAAATAAGGTCATTACTAAGGTCAATCATAAAAATATAGTAAGGCCATCCTAGGCTCACTTATTCACTCTTGGTCGCATTAAGCCAAAAAGGACCATAATGTCCCCTGAGGTCATATTACCCCTTTAACATCCTATTTAATTGGCAAACCCATTCCATTCATAGGTTTGTCATAAAAAGGCTAAAACATAATAATTAAATTAATTTATCATATAGTGAAATTATTATATAAGACAAATGATCATTTTTCCCTTATTAAAGATTTCACATATAAAATCCTAACATGCGTATCTAATACATCAATGATCATATAATCTCATAATTAACAATATATAATACACATTGGATATACTTGTTAGAATAAATATCATATCACACATAAAATGACTAAATTGCCCCTAGAGCACACATTTATAGTTATTATTCCGTAGATTCATCTAAGCATGCTCATCCTATGATTTTCCATATACATGTCATAAATTATCATAAAAATCACTTTCCATACTTTTTTACCCAAAGTATTTTAAATATGATGACATACTCTTTTTACCGATTTTCCTAATAACAATAATAAGCATATAATTATAGGATAACAAATAATACTTCACATATTCCATACATAAAAATTCTAATGTACTATCATGCAATATCTAACTTTTTAGGAAATTATATAAGTTTCCATATAGAAACATACTTAACATAGTTTAAACATCCAAATATTAATGTGCTATTATGTGAAATTTACCATTTCAGTATGATATCAGAGTTACCTGAATTTCAACAAAAGCGCGAATTAGTGGTATCCTACTAAAAATTACAAAGCCTTTTAATCAAACTGTTATCCCTAAAAATAATGCCACAATTAAATAAGTAATATTTAACAAATAAAAAAATATTTATAATAAAAAATATTTATTTTTTAAAATTATTAAAATACCCTTACATTTAGAATTAGTACATGCATGAAGAGGGGGTTGAGCTAGGTGAAGGGGTTGGCAATGGTGCGGATGATGTTTGTGGGAGGAGATAGTGGTGTTGGGTAGGGTGGACGACTAGGATGGTGGCTATAAGGGAGCTAGTTGCTGGGTTGGACAAGGCAACATAAGAAGAGTTATGGCCAGAAGTGGTGTAGAAAGGCTCGACGAGCTACGCATGAAAGAGGGACAGGAATGCAGGGGAGAAAGGGTGGTGTGGGTTGGACGATGGCTAGGGCAAGGATGGTGGAGGTAGTGGTTGCGCGCATGGAAGAAAGCAGTATAGAGCACATAGGATCACTTGATCCTATATAAATTTAATAATTTATACTCTAATATATATATATATATATATATATATATATATATATATTATAAAATATTTAATTTTTTGTATCTTGTTGAATTTTTGTTTGTCTAGCTATTTTGATCCTTATTTGAATCCTATCCATTTAAATTTTTTTCCTTTATTGATCTACAGGTTTGCAAGCTCATGTTTTTTGTTCATTTAATTATTATATTATATAATTTTATTTTCTCTTCATTTTTTATTTAATATGTGTTACTAGATTATTGGTACACAACCTTGACAAACATATATTACAAACTTCTTCTTTACATTTCAGTAGTATGACGTGCAAATTTTCTTTTCTTTCGTTATTTTAAAGGTATGTTGTACATTTAAGTCTTTTTTTTTTCCTTGTGATATACACACACATTAATTAGTATAATGAGACTATACTTTAAGTTATCTTCATTAATAATGTGACTATAATTGCTATTTTAAAAATAAATAAATAAATTCCATTGGAGACAATGATATATATTGTTATTATTATGCAAAAATTTATGATAAATGTTTATAGTGTATGATGTTATTAATTGTAGTTATTTCTAATACCAACAGTTATATATATGTGAGGGGTGCAACGATAGTCTCTGTAGGGCACGAATGGGGAAGAAGGAGGAGGAAAAAGAAGAAGAAGAAGAAGAATAAGAAGAAGAGGAGGAGGAGAATGAGGAAGAGTAATGAAAAGAATAGGAAGAAGAAGGGGAGGCTGGTGGTGGTTCTACTGGGTTGGTGGTGGAGAGGAGAGGAGAAAAGAGGAGGCTAGTGGTAGTGCTGGTGACATAGAGGCTTGGTGATGGGGCAGAGGGAGTGACTCAAGAGGGAAGAGAGCAACAAGAATAATAGGAAGAGGAAAAGGAGGCTTGATGATTGGATGGAATGGAAAAGGGCAGAGGATGGTGTTCGATGTTGATTTGAAAGGAAATGGAGGCAAATGGAGCCAAGAGGGAGGGAGTTGGGTATGGTTTTGCTAGGCTATGTTCGGTTGGGTTGGAGAGGAAGGGTGAGTGCACAAGCATAGGTGGAATGAAAATAGAAAGGACTATAGGACGTTGCGAGGGTTTTGATGGTAGCTTGAGGGAAAAACTGACCACGGCCAAGGAAGGGTAAGTTGGCTCAAAGAAGGAAGAGAGAGAGAGGGAGAGAGGGAGGGAGGGAGGGAAGGAAGGAGGTACATGGGCCATGAGGGAGGTGAGTTGTTTGGTGAGGGAGGTGATGGTGATGGGACATGACTCAATAAAGGAGGATATGGTGATAGGGATGATAGAGATGGATGGTTCGATAGGTGAGGGATATGTGTGTATTGTGTGAGGTAAGGAGAAGACATGGGGAGTGGTTGGGGTAGAAAAATAGGGGTACACAAAGAGAAAATTAGGGGGTAAAAATGGTAGGGTAGGGTAGAAATATTTTATATTAGTTTTATGTTTAGTTTGGATAGATTAGGATACTGGGTAGAAAATATATTGGGAAAAAACAATTGGGCTTAGGATAGATTTAATAGGAAGGAAAAAGGTAAAGTAATTGAGAGAAAATATTTAAGAAATTATTTGGGTTACAAATCAAAGGTTATTGATAAAATAATTAGGCTATTGTTTAGGGATTAGTTTTGAATATAATGGTTGAACATCTAAAAATAAAGGTTATAAAATTTGAGGATGTTATAAACTCATTAAAATTTTCATGTATTATTGTTTTTATACCTATATTCACAAGTTATATTATTATGAATTATTATTTATGTGATTAATTAAACTATTAATTTTTATTATTATTTTTAATTATCACTCATACAATATCTATTTTAGGAAAAAGATAGATGATGTAAAATGCATTCTCTTATATCATTAAGTAGATATTTTTCCATAATTTGAAACTTATATTTAATCTAAAATATTTTATACAATGATAATAGAGATGAAATTTTAAAATGAAGTCCCCCCAAGATATAGTTTCACTAGACAAATATCAAACTTGTATATATCCTCCACAAATATTTTCTATTGTTTCAAATATACCAAACATGGACACATGATATATTTTCCCACTTACACCACTCATTCTAGACAACACGTTAATTGATTTGACTCAATTGAAGTCTTTTCATTGAGAGAAAGAAAGATGAAATTGGTTTTAACTTCAACTGTGATGTCGATGTGATTGTTTTTGGATAGGATTATTTTGCACTTTTGATTTTGTTGTAGACTACCATTATTTTCATAAAATTTCCAGAATACCCACTTTTGTTTAAATCATTATAGTTTTTTGCATGGATGGTAGGGTTGTCTAAGAAATTAAGTTATTTATTGAGATTTCCTTGATACATTCAGTCATAACTTGTAGTTGTTGAATACTAACCACACGCAACCTTACACTCCTCAATTAAAACTCTCAAACCTCAACATCTAAGGCTTCACCTCCAATCTCTAGTCTCCACTAGTGTTGTTGTTGTTGCTCGGCGTTGTAAGTTGCATTTGTTGGTTGTTGGCATTGTCCCTTTCTTCCATCACCTTTTCTTTTCTCTTATTCAACTATCGCATTGTTGGTGTTCATTGTTCTTGCTTGCAACTCCGGTTTTACCTTCTCTAATCTTTGGCTTCTCAAAGGAGTAATTGACCCTTATTGGTAAGATATATTCTTCTTCTCCTATGCATTTGACCCTAATCAATTATGTTACTTTCCATTTCAAGTTTGGTTGGTGCCTAGATCCATTTTGGCTCAAATATTAGCTTTGGTGTTTCTTGTTGTCTTGTGTCTGGTTCGAATTCAGTTTCTTTTTACTATTTTAAAAAATATTAGAATTGCTGCTAGTTTGATGGATTTAGAAAAGTCATTTATGTGCTACTTGAATAAAATGTGGGTATATGGATTTAGTCGAACCAATTATTACCTGTTTTGTTTCATGTTGACTTGGTGTAGCTGTCGATTTGTGGTTTGCCAAATATAAATTACTATTCTTGAGTTTGGTTGATTGCTAATATAATATTTGATATGGTTGTTACCTGAATCATATTTTGATGATATCAAATATAGATGTTATGCCGTTGTTGTTTTGGTGAGGTCACTACTTGCTTTGGGTTACTGGGTTTAATATCGAGAACTAGTATTCTAACCAAGAGCGGGCGCATTAGTAGATTTTCTCAGTTGGATTGTTGCTTAATGAAGTAATAAAGTATTTTTAATTATTGATGTAATTAGCTTGATGGTAAGGAATATGTTTCAGGTGTTTCTAACAATAAAAAAACCTAATCAAATTGATTTCTTTAGGAATTTATAAAATTTAATCACCCCATATAAAATATAGGAATTGATCCATATGTGGATCTATACCTGATAGATGGTAAGAAGTTATCTTTCTAAATTAGGTATAGATCCATATATTAAGTATATTTACCTAATAAAGAAACTTTAAAATTTATTTCTTTAGGAATTTATAAAATGTAGTTAACCTACACAAAATATAGGAATTGATTTCTATGTATTTTTTATGCAGGAGCATTTCTAGCTCACTCTCAATCTTACTCTTCAAGGGATGAAGAATAAGAAGAATTAGCATATTTGGAGATGGAACCCATTGTGCTTGAAAATTCTTATACTTATAATATTTTGCTAAGTAATTCTTGCAAGTATTGTATATATTTACAAGAAGTTCAAGCTATTAAAGATCTTTGATGTACAAGATAATGGCATTATAAGAATTACAAAGTGCATGGATGAACAAGGCTACAAGACACAAAGTTAGATTACATGTATTAAATCTATGTATTACATAATTAGAGTTTGTGTAACTTTGTAATTTTTTGTACTCTTTGTAATGCTTGAAAAATGTCATTGTAACTCTTTTTTATATACTTCTATTATGCATTAGGAGGTTGATTTCATTAATAAGGGCCAAATGATGGGATTATTAATGAAAACGGCATGCATGTGTGCATGTATATATAAAGACTTGTACACGTTGGTATCTATAGATCATTAATGAGAGAATCATATGCTAATTCAAGAGAGAACAACACAAGTATCGTGTGTGTTTCTTCTTCTTCTTCTCTTCTCCTTCTTCAGTTGAGATCTTTGGAGAGTAGTAGCTATTATTCTATTGAGAAATAGAAGATTTCTCTTTATAAGGCTAAAGATATTTAGTTAGATCTTTTCCACCTTCCGAGTGCATTTCGACATTACTATATTCAATCATTCTTTCAATCAAAGCTTTAAAGATTTTGCAAGACTTGAGACTATAGAAAAGTTCCTGGAATGTTGAAAATTATTTGCTAATGATCTTCCACACCAATTTTTTCTATAAAAAATGACACTTAAACATTGGGTATACATTCATGTGATATTAGATGTACAAATAATATATTTTTATTGTATATTTAGTTATTATTATATATACATTTTCCTTTTAATTGGGTATTGGCATCAAGGATTGTAATCCCCCAAAATTTTAAAAGTCTATAATTTAATAAATTACTTTTATCTGGGATAACTTAGCTTTTAAACTTACTTAATTTAATTATTTTGAGGATTGTACCTTTTTAATTTATTTAACTTAACTATTTTGCGGTTTTTTTGTATATAAAATTAGATGTGGATATTTAATAAATTAAAATAAATAAATTGTTATTTTATCATACCCATTCTATTTAAATAGTGTTTCAAACCAATATTTTCTAAAATTTACCTTTTAAACCAACTTATCAAAATATATTAAGTTAAATTATTACAATTTGTTTATCTATCCCAAAAATCCTAATTTAATAATTATGGCAGAATAATGATTTATTATAAAAATTAAGAAAATAAACTATTTTATTAAATAAAGAGGAAATTAATTGAGGAAAATAAAGATAAATTAACAAATAAATTATTTAGAAAAATTTGGACATTTTATTAATTAAAATAGAAGTCAAGGAAAATTTATCTAAAATAGCCTAATTAATTTAAAAATGAATTTAATTATGATACTTAAAATAATTATTATTAAAATTAAATATCTAAATTAAATATATAAATAAATAAAGACTAAATACCCCAACCCAACCATTTTATCATTTTTCCATTTTCCTTTTCCATTTCCTCCTTTCTTTTCCTTTTTCTTTTTCCTCCTTTACTTATTTTTCAATCTCCCCCCCCCCCTCCGGTTTGGGCTAGCAGTCGGCCCAGATCACTTTCCTTCCTCATCTCACATGGCCCAATCCGCCCCAGCCCTCCTTCGTCACCGTCCCCCCCAGCCTGTCGAACCGTCCTCCTTTTCCTTTCTTTCTTTCTCCTAGACCGACCGGTCCACCCAGCCATGTCTCCTTCTTCCCCAGCCCGACCTACAACGATGATCTACAGCCTCAATTTATGCCGACAGCCACCAACGCCGTCCGGCCTCCCTTCTCTTCCCCTCCCCGTCGTTTTCTTCCCCTTTTTGACCCCGACCAAGCCCATCTCTCCCCTCCCCGCGTGCCCATCTCTTTCCTTTTTCTCTCCCCCTCCCCGACCTAATCTGCCATGGCAGGATTGCACCGCCTGCCACCGCCAGTCGGTGGTTCTGCCACACCTGCCCCATTTTTCCTCTTCCCCTTCGTCGTCTTCCCCCTCAATTATCCTATAAATACCCCCCCCATTAGTAGCCTGGGTTGAGCTCCCTTTTCGCAGCCCAGAAAACTCTAGCCACTCACCGCCGCCCAATCAGCTTCTTATTCTGCCGCCGCCGGCAACCTCCGCAACAATCTCTGCCCACCAAACCCATCCCGCCACCACCAAAACCATCCCCGCACCTCCCTCACAAACTGGACCACCCTCATCCCCTATCTTTCTCTGCACGAGCCGCCCGGGCCGTGCAAAAGTGCCTTCCTGATCAGCACACCCCAGCCCTTCGCCACCCCTTGCGTCGCCTTCCGCCGCCAATCTCGCCTCTACCAACACCTCCCTCACCCTCCAAAACACCCAGGGAACCTTCCCTTACCTTCCCACACCTTCATATCCCCCTGCCTCCCTCTCCTTCTACCTTCTCCATTTTCCACCACCTTCGGCTGTCGCGCCGCCACCCCCAGCCACGCCACTGCCCTCATTCCACCCCTCTTTACCTGCTGCATCTTCCTCCACCTCAAACACCCCTCTACCCCCTCTCCTCTAGCCTGCACCTTGATCTTTCCACCTCTCTTCCTCCCCCTCCACCGCCGCCGCCGCCGCCGATCCACCACTGACCTTAGGTGGTTTTCCAACTCCCCCAACCCCTAAAACTATTCTCTATAAGTGTTAGTAATTTTATCTAATATTAATGATATTATCCTTAATAATATTATTATTGTTACTATTATTACTATTATCATTATTATTACTATTATCATTATTATCACTATTATTATTATTACACTCTTAATATTACTATGTATCATCCTTATTTTCCTAACCTAATTTCAGAGATAGTTAACTAGGGTATATTATTAAAAGGAAACAACTTTAACATTAAGATAGTTATCCTTCTTCTTCTTATTATTATTATTATTATTGTTATTATTATTCCTATTATTGTTATTACTCTTATTACTATCTCTATCACTACTACTAATACTAGATATGGCTTATTATCATTATCTTACTACTATATGTGATAGACATTTGAAATCTTATATTACTATTATCATTGTTATTATTATTACTATTAGTATTATTATTTCTATTATTAATGACACTATTATTGTTACTATTACTTAAACCCAAAAGTATTTTAGTAATATTGTTATTATCACTATTAGTACTACCATTATCATTATCATTATTTCCTTACTAATATTGTTAATGGTGACCTTGTCCATCATTACTTTTATTAATATAAACTTTTAAACCCTTAAGTTATTATTATCCAAAATATGACCTTTATCGTTATTATCTTTAGGAATAATAGTACTTTGTTGATATTGCAATTATTATATTATTATTCGAATCCTAACACTATAGTTAACCTTAGTCTTAAAAAAATGTTAGGGCATTAGCGTTACTATTATTAGTTTTATTATTATTATCACTACTTTACTAATAGTTAGCATGAATACTATTATTATAAGAATAAAGCTAACGGGTTTCATAATATAAGTGTAACAATAAATATTAAAATAAACATATTTTGACTAGTACTATTTAGTAGACTATTTTTAAGATAAAAACCCTAGTTTTTGCATAATACTCTCTTTAATAATAATAATCCTAATCTTAGACTAAAATAAGGAGTGATGGTACTTTTGAGGGAAACTAATACTTAGTATTTTCCCTTTTATAGGTGAATCTCACCAAAACCCTAAGGAATTGTAGGAGCGTGCTCCAAGCCCCGCGTCGCTTTAGGTAAGGATGTAGCTAAGGCCCATGTGTGTTATGTGACTTGTATGTCTTGGATGCTTTATATTTCATGTTATATTATGTATCGTATGATTTTCCTTAACTTGTCTTATGTGTAGCGCAGCTTGGAGTTGAGGTATGTTTTGTATGTGTTCTTATGGCATGAGTATGATATGTATGTGCGGTGATTGTGGTGTGATATGATATGGCCCTCTAAGACATGCATGATAGGACAAATGATATTATGATATGGGAAATGAAAGGACAATAAGAAACAAATGGGAAGTGATATGCTAAGGGGGATATGAGGTTGACCAAAATGAACGAGAGATGGGAACCATGCATGGAAATCCTAGGGTTTGCATAGGGACTTCGAGAGTTTGCATGGGATGGATAAAACTTGCATGGGGGTGATACTTACGTGAGAAAAGTTGATGTAGGGTGTAAATAAGCTAAGGGGAAAGTTGTGGAGTGATTGGAGACTTGGGATGAAAAATAGTACGTAGGTCGGTGTGAGGGTGTATAAGGGACCCAATTAGGGTTTTGGGAGGAAGTAATAATCTGGAAATTGTGGAAGTAAAAATGATTAAGGGAGAGTGGAGTATGGATTAAGAATGGAAATTTATTATGTAAGGGGTGATTATGGGTGCCATGGGAGAGAAGGAATATTGAGTGAGAAATAGAGAGGTTACTTGTGGGAGAAGAAAGGTACTAGGGTTTGAAGTGGCCAACTAGGGTTTTTTCAGTCACATGTGGAATCAAGTGGTAAAGCGATATGGTTTGGGATTGGATCTAATGAGTTAAGGTATGGGGCGATAAACGAGGTAATGGTAGAGTAAGTGAGAGAGGGGGTTGGGCCACATCAGCCCAATTAGGATTTTCAAGGGAAAACCCTAAGGGGTGATAGGAGGTGGAGTTGATGTCATAAGGTGTTGGGCCTAACCCACACCCATAGGGGTTGACCTTTTCATTAAAAGGTAAGTGTAAAGGGAAATAGATGTCGGGGTGTGATAAGAGGCGCATGAGTCTCAAGATATGGGACGGGCCCCCTTGGGAGGATAGAAGTAGAAGGTAGTTGATATACATGTCAATGGTGGAAAGCTTTATCTAATAAGACATGAATAAGATACTAATTACTTAAAGAGTAAGACTGTTGAGCCGGGCCCAGATCGATCCACCGGCATAATAGTGGCCAGGTGCCGGGGTGCCCTGGAGATCGATCCACCGGCATATAATAGTGGTTAGGTGCGTTCTGTCCTATAACTGACCGATCCACCGACTATAATAGTGGGGGATCCCGAGCTCAACAAACCAAACATTATGTTGTAAATGAATCATGGGAAAGCTACTACATACTTACAGTGAAACACCATGAGAGTCGGGGCTAGACCGATCCACCGGCATAATAGTGGCCAGGAGCATTCTGCCTTGGAGACCGATCCACCGGCATATAATAGTGGTTAGGTGTGTTCTGTCCTATAAGTGACCGATCCACCGGCTATAATAGTGGGGTTCCCGTACCCGCATGGATTAATCAAAAATTACGGTGTGAAATGACTACATTTAACAGAGATTCATGAGGAATTAAGTCCAATTGGACCATAGCCGGCCTTCATTATCTGGATTACTACATGCAGCTTATGTGAATGTGCCATGTATGCTATATTGTATGTTTGTATGTTTGGCCTTAGCGCATCTGTTACCTTACTCAGTACGCAGTGTACTGATCACCCATTTCATGGGTGCTGCTCATTCCCACGAGTAGAAGACCCGTCTGAGCTTGTGCAGGTAGGGGATGATGTCTTCGATGCCTACGACACCTACGAGGCATCGGGTGGGGCTGAGCGTTGAGCCTAAACCTGACTTGGGGATTGAGAGCGACTTGGCCGGACTCCGTTTCCTCTATTTGACGTTGTATTATCATATTTAGTTGTGCTATCGTACTAAGCTTTATGTTTTGAAAAACTCTAGTCTCGTACTCTTTGGTTTGTAACCCTAAATCACACTCTGATTTCCGTATGACTTTGTGTTTTATTTATGATTCGTGTTTAATGTTAAATTTATTTAGCTTTAGCACTTAGTAATGAAACAGTAGGAGTGAACCGATCTGGTACTAAGTGTGGCGGTAATGCCCTCGAGTTTACGGTTTTATCTTTTCACTTCTGCTAAACCTTTTTAATTAAACGAAATTTTTCAGCTATAAATTTGGGGGTGTTACAAGAATAAATATGTTTTTTCATTAAAACTTACACACGGTAAAATTAGGTGTACACTTAAGTGATGTAGTATATACAAATAGTATACTTTACACACTATAAAATTAGGCATATATTCAAAATTAAATTTGGTTAACTATAAATGAAGTATAAACTAAATAGCTAATAAAATGACTCATTGTTTATGTCCAAGCTTGAGTAAAAAAAAATTGCTTAATATCAAAGTTACATCCTTAAATAATTCCTCAAGCGAGACTTATTGTTTTTTCAACATAGAATGACATCCTCAAGTATAATGTAAAAATATACCTATATGTGAAGATCTATACAGTAAAACCTAAAAAATTTGAAGCTTAAAAGTTTTTTTTAAAGAATCATATGCGGAATCTGCAACACAAAACACAAAGGTGCCATACGGCATCTAACATAGAAGAGATATTCTTTATGCATAGCCTATGTCAGGTGCAAGACAAAAGTAATGTTGTACCTAAGAGTCATGTATGGAAATCACTTTATTCCACCACAATACAGGATATGAAATAGAGATGAGGAAATAAATAGTAAAAATGAAATACTAAGAGTCGATAAAGAGATATAGATATTTAGATAACCATACCTTAAAGCAATTTGATTAGTGCTCATCGATGGCAAGCATATTAAAAGTAGAAATTAGTAATCACTTGTAAAACAAGGTGAATCTACTCATGAAAATGAGAAACAAACGTAAAAAGGGTGGTTAATACACTACTTATTTAGTAAGGTAAAAATACGGTCGAGAAAGGATTACACAAAAAAACATGAGTTCACACCAAAGAATAAGCATATATGCTTGTTAACATAAAATGATGCAAGGTAAATATCAATTTCAGATCTCATTATTAGATATAATATAATCCATTATTTTATTTACATTGAGCTAAAGGACCCCACTATTCCTATTTTGGTGGAACAAATTGAAACACCTCCCATGGAAAAACATGTTTAGCCACTATTATTAAGTCGGTGGAACAAACTCCTACACCTCGGTCTTAACTCACGTGATCTTTTACTTTAAGCGATTAATATCTTATTCATTATTTAATTATATCTTAATAATATTATCATTAGAGATGATTTTAGGGACCTTCTATTCTTAATATAATGTAATGGACTGAAATACCTTATGAGGAAAAACACACCTAACCACTACTATCGTCCGGTGGAATGGATACATAAAACATCTTGACCTAATTCACATGATCTTTTACTTTAAATTATTAATATATTATTTAAAAATTGGTTTTAACATCATGAGTGAATAATGTAGATATGAAAAATACATAATTGAAACATGTAAAATGCAACCACATAGTTATCAAGGTCGTCATCAAGGAATAGTTCTATAATCTCCCTAAGAATCCCTAATTTCACATTATAAACACAACTTATTCCATATTGATCTTTTATCCATCAATTTTAGCCCATATTTCTCAAATATTGTCACTATCAACATACCATAAAATTAAGGTCTAAATCTCTCATATTACACATGTAATAACAACCCTATCTCCTAAGTTACTATTCATAACACTATTGAAAGTTCTAATTTCAAAAGTTAGGTATAACTTATTTCATAAGATTCATATAATCATTCAATTAAATATAAATTCATAAAATTCTAATATTAACAACATTTCCAAAAATTGTGGCCTAACTCCAACATTTTATACATGCAATGTTAACTTTGCTTCTAGTGTCAATATTCTCAATTTAAAACATTTTCTCATTATCTCAATTTCAAAAGTAAATCGCAAGGCTCAAAGGTGTATCGGTAAAACTTTGTGCAACATTGGGAGGGGGATGGTAACAAGTTTCAAATATTAAGAGGGTAGAAATGACACTAATTTTCATTGCTAAGGGGGTTCAACAACAAGGACAGCTAAGGTGATGGGTGAGGAATGGTGGAAATAGACTAAGGTGAAGGGGTGGTTTCAGTGGTGTATGACAAAGCAAATAGGGAAGGAACGACGTTGATGACCAAAGTTAGGAGGTGTTTTTGGTGGTAATGGTTGATTATAATAGGGATGCAACAAGAAGGAGGGTCAATGCAAGGGGGAAAGGAACCGCAGAGGGTGGCATAATTTGGTTTTTATGGCATCTTTCGGACGAAGAGAAGGAGGAAGGGAGGAAATAAGCTGGTTGAGGCATTAAATGAGGCATAATCTATGATTTATATATATAAAGAAAGACACACACACACACACACACTTGTGTGCACTATTAGAAAGGAAGAAGGAAGGTGCGGCACTCGAGCAATATTTTCAACCAAAACCCATCAATGCGGGAGGTGGGAGTTTATGTGGTGATGATGAGTGTAAAGTGTGGATCATGGAAGCACAACATAGTGGATATGGTCGTGGGGAATGATTCATACAAGTAGAAGAGAAATGAGAAGGAAAAAAGAGAAACTGGGCAGGAGGAAGAAAAGGTAAAAGAAAAGGAGAAGGAGAAAAGGGAAAAAGGAGAGAAGAAATGAGTTTTGGGTCAGAGCTATAGTGAAGTTAAAATAATTTAAATTAGGGTATAATGATAACATTAATTATCAACTATACGGGGTTAAGTTTGGATAAAAAAAAATATTAATAACATGAAATAAAGATTAGAATTAGGTTAAAAATTAGGATTAAGATATTAATTACTTAGGATTAATATTAGATAAAAAGTTTGGGTATTACATATATAAAGTTCACTGGGCATACCCATGATGATCAAAAGTCATAGGGGGATGATAATTACTTGCAAAAAATTATATATTTTTTGTTATGTTTTATGATACTATTGTGTGTATATTTTTTTATTTCACTTGATATTATAATTACACCCTTAATTAAAAAGCAACATAACAATTAATTCTTAGAAGAAAAAAAAGAGAAAAAGTAAAGGTAAAAATAAAAAATGAACATTGACTTATCTAAATAATTTTTTTATTACCTAAAACGACATTCTTTTAGAAATAGAGGGAGTAGCATTTAACAACAATGCCTATTATATATGTGGGTAATTAATGTACTAATTATAATATTTTAATCATTTAGTATTAATCCTTTAAAAATTTTGAAGAATTGAAATTTTTGAAAAATAATAGTAGATCAGATGAAATAGCATTGTTGATTTTTTCAAAAACCTTTTTTTATTCAAACTATAATTATTGTAAATAACTATTACATTTATATATAAAAGATTGTCACACACACACATACACACACACACGCGCACACACACACACACATATATATTAAACACAACTGTGACCTTTACATCCAATGTGCATTATTAATAATTAAATGCATGATTTAATGATTTTTATATTAACTAATTATTACATTAGATATTACTTATAATATAAATTAATATTTTATAATAAAAAATTAATAGCAAAATATCAAAAATTTGTAAAAGTGTCTAAGTTTTTTGTATCAATACATTATGAAATCAAGGACAGATAATTTACTGAGCTAAATAAATAATTAATTGTTATATATTAAAATCATCTTAGAAAGAAATCATTTTAATTTGAATTTTAGATAGGTGTGAAATATTATAATTAATTAGGTAGTAACTATAATTAGGAATATGGGTATTTTTCTTGTCCTAAGAGATGGTAGATACAAAGTGATTGAATTCTAAAAAAAGTGATGATATGGGTATTTTTCTAACTAGAAATTGAGCCTGCAAGTATATATATAGTTAATAATTTAACAAATTTTATTTTGGTACATTAAAATTTGACACGAGCGTTATTTTATAGGTACCATGTATTTTTAAGAATTTTGATTAGATACCACATTTAAATTTAGTTTTGTTTGGCTACCTAAATGATAAAATTAATATATATATATAATATATATATATATATATATATATATATATATATATATATATATATGTTTTAGTTAGGTACCCATTTAGGTATTTAAATAAATTTAAATTAAAATGTAAAGATACCTATGTAAAATTCATAAACATATAAGGTACTTAACTATCTATAAAATATTAGGTCAATTATCAAAGTATTTAAGTGAAATTTATCCATATTATTATTAGCACTTTATCATTATTAGTAGTATATTTGTAATCATTATTAGTAGCAGCAGTAGTAGTACAATTATTATTGAACATATATATTATTAATATCATTATCATTACTACTACTATTACTATTATTGTAATAATGACTAATGCTATTAATGTTGTTGCTATTCTTTTTGTTATAGACGTGAATTTAGGGGTGTGCATAATTCAGTCTAAACTAGAAATCCGAACTGTACTGGACCTAAAATACCGACCCTAGCCTGGACCGTATTATATCCGGTCCGACCCTCGATCTTCATATTCCAAGTTTTCGAGCATTTGGTGGAACTGGTCCGAACCAAGATAAATTCGGTCAAAATCGGAATGGACTGAAATTCATTCCTCACAGGCCGCCCATACTCATTCTGTCACTCATTTCTCTGATTTTCTTCGTCTGTGTGTGGGTTGTGGCCCAGGCCTATTGACCTACACAACTGTGCAACTTGTGCGAGAGACGAGAGTCATCTCGTCTAAGTCGTCTTCCTCTTCCAGTTCTCCCAATTTTCTATCTTCCTCTTCTCTTCATCTCTATCTTCCTCTCTTGCAGTTTCAAACTAGTCTTCCTCTTCTCTTCTCTATCTTTTTCGTCGCTCGCTCCCACATCCTGTCACGACCAGCAGGAAACACCGCAGCAGCGGGTTGCGGCCTCCTTCAAAGTTCAGCCCTTCTACAACTCTGCTTGCCTTCAACCTTAGTTCGTCGGTGTACCACAACCGACCGTCGTTGGCTGCTGTGCTCCACCAACAACCAACCATTAGCGGTGGCGGCGGCGACGACTCCCTCGTCCTCCTCATCCCGAGCACCGATTCCCGAGCAGTCGAGCGCTGTAAGCTCATACTCTTCAGATTCTAGTCTTTTTTCTTCCATTTTTCTTTGTTAGTGCAAATGGTGGTGAAGAGTGAAGACTAAAGATAATTAATGTCTTATATTACTTGTTAGTTGATCACTACTGGATTTTCGTTGAATTTGTCGGTCGCTACTCGCTATTCTCTAAAATTCAGAATGGAGCCACTTAGTAAGTCGACATGGTTTGGCTTTGGCTATTTGTTGTGAATTAATTTGTTGTTAAGATCTGATTTTGTTTAGTGTGGATTAATTTGTTGGGAAAGGAATGGACAGCATTTAAGTCAGTCGACACTCCAAATTGAGTTAGTTCAAACCTAGGTGTCAATACTCAATGGACTATTCTTTGAGATCAAGGAAAGGGATGGTGATTTACTAATGTATGCACAGTCAAGAGTCAAGACACCCTTACTTAGTATTTTTGTAGTAATGTTTTGTGTTGATTATGCTGAATGTTGATAGCTCAACGTAATTCCTGGTTAACAATGGCATATTGGCATGTGTTGTTTGGAAACCAATCGGTGGGAAGGAGATCATGCTACAGCATAACTTTTCAGAAGTCGAAGTTTGGATTTTATTTTAGTTCATATGTCAAATAATTTAGGCAAAAAGCATTTGCACAAATTATTTCAATTATTTATAGCTCATAGTATTTACATTTTTGGGAATCAATTTCTAATAATATGTTTAAGAATTTATGTGAATAGAGTTTAATAAGCCAGAAATCGATGCATTGGATCGAATCTTAGACATTGAATATAGATTCCTGGATTCAAATTTGTTTTATGGAGACATTCAATTCACTCTCATATACACACAAAAAAAAAGTGAAAAGGAAAATAGAAGAAGAAGGAAACACTCAACTTTTGGCCCAATTTGGAGGAAGGTTCTCTAATTCCTTTCAAATTTTAGGATTTTATCATTTCAGTTGAATGTGGTGGTTTGGGTTCCTACGAATATGATAGCTCTTTACGCAAGTCCATTATAAGCTTGCAACCTCCCCATTCTTCTTTTATATATCGTATGATTTAAGTTCTTAAAAAAACATGCATATTGAAATTAAATTTTAGATTTATAATAAAATATGCATAATTTTTAATAAAACTTTATAATAATTGTAACTGATATCAAATTGCTATATTTTTATGTATGTTGTTGAATGAGTGGATGGTATAAGAGAAAGGAATCATGGATTCATTAACCAAATTATCATGTAATGTAAGTATCTATGTGGAAAAGTTAATTGATGGTTTCTTATATCTTGTATTATGAATTAATGTGGTGTTTATTTTTTCTAATTTCTAAATAGATGTAGAGCTCTGTTATATCCACAAAAAAAAGGTGGAGAGTTTATATGGAAAACACAACGGAAGGTTGTCCAACAATAGATGAGCCCAAAAGAATCCAAGGGCAGGTAAACCCCAAAAAGAATGATGAGTTTGTAACAAAAAAGTCAATGGAGGGCCATGAAGGAAGAGCAAAAGAATAGCACCTTATTGGGAGGACTTGTGGGAGTACTTAGATGAGGAACAACACCTTAGAGCAGAGTGTAAGTTCTGTCCTAAGACTTTTGCTGCTGATTCAAATGTTAATGGTACAAAAAGTTTGAAGAATCATGTAATGGTTTATCCAGAAAATCCATCAAACGAGAGTAGGGGTAAGTAAACTCATTTATGCTTTGATCTTGTGGACCCTAATCTTAAAGAAGATGAAGAGCATAAATTGAGATATAAAGATGTGAAGGTTGACGATATAAGAAGAGCATTGGGTAGAATGATTATAATCAAGAGGGGTTACCATTTATATTTTTTGAAAAGATTAACTTTAGGGAGTTGATGGTTGTTGCATGTTCTTCTTTCAATATACCTTCTTGTGCTACTATTACTCGTGATTGTTATAAACTTTATCTCGATGAGAGGGTGAAGTTGAAAGAGTTGTTGAGAACGACATGTCAAAGAGTATGTGTGACAACTGACACATGGACATTAATTTAAAAAATCAATTACATATGTCTTACTACTCATTTTATTAATAATCAATGGAGATTACGTAAAAGAATTTTGAATTTTTAGCTATTGCAAGTCATAAGGCGGAGAACATTAGGTGGGCAATTGAGGACTGATTGAATTGTTGGGATTTGAATGAAAAACTCTTTAATGTGACTGTTCATAATGATAGTTCAAATGATATTGCATGTATTTATTTGAGAAATATGGTGAAGAAAACTAGTGGGGTGATTGGTGATGGAAAATATTTACATATGAGATGTATTGTCCATATTTTTTATCTTATTGTTTGGGATGGCTTAAAGGATCATGCCCATCGTATTGACAAGATTAGAGTTGTGGTTAAATATGTTAGAAACTCCCCTGCAAGATTGTTGTTATTTAGAGAACAATAAGATAAATGTAAAATTAAATGTAAGCTTTCTTTATCTCTTGATATGGCTACTAGATGGAATTCAACCTATATTATGTTAAATACAGCTTTGAAATATAAGGTTATTTTTTGTCGAATGGAACTTCCCAAAGATTTATAAGGTAGTCTTCTTTCTGAAGATGATTAGGAAAAACTTGAACAACTTGCAATTTTTTGAATTGACTCAGTATATCTCTGGCTTCTTGTATGTGACAAGTAATGATCTTTTTTTTGACATTTGTGATACATTTGATATGATAAATTGATGGATGCTTAATTCTGATGATGGTTTTAGAAGTATGGCTAAAAAGATGAAAATTAAGTGTGATAAGTATTGGGGAAGCATTACAAGATGAACATGTTGATTTATTTGGGTGTAAATTTGGATCTTCATTTTAAGTTTCTTGGGGTAAAAATTTCTCTTGATACATTGTATGGAGAAGAACTTGGTGAAAGTATGACTAATAAGGAGAAACAATGTGCCTTTGAGTTGTTTTATGAGTATAAAAATGTATATGCTTCTGTTGTGGAAGAGACTGGGTCTTGGAAAGTTACAAGTGGATAATTTGTACATCAAGGATGTTCTATCTCATTTATCAATAGAATAAGTGAGAAAGTCAAAATGACAATTGGGGAAACAAGTCAACTTTCAAGTAGTGAATTTGAGCATTATTTGAAAGAAGAAAAGGGAGCCGATGAAGAAGGAAATGTTCTAGCTTGGTATAAACTCAATGGACCTAGATTTTCGATCCTTGCACATATGGCACGTGATATTGTAGCTATACTAGTGTCTATGATTGCTTTAGAATCTATATTTAGTGCTAGGGGATGTATTTTTGATCAATGTAGGAGTTACCTAAGGTAATAAATATATTTGTAACTTCAATCTACCTAATTATTAAATTAACAAGGTAAATTTAAAATAACATATTTTTTGTCTTTGATATGTTTTACGATGGTACATGATTTTATATGCGCATAAGATTGGCTACGAATATTAATATGTCATTATATTTGAATAGTATTTATTGTTTAATTGTTATGATATTATTGTTACTTATGAAAATTATCTATTTGTATTTGTTGCATTGTAGATGTGTAAGAGAAAGCTAATGTCGAAGATGAAATGATTTTTGTTAGCTGAACTTCGGAAGGATCTTGAAAAATATTGTGGCTTGGAAGTTGGTGGGTCAAAACTTGAAAGCATATTCTCAAAGGTTTTTTGTGTTGCAAACTTACAATTATGTAATTTGTGTCTGTATAATTATACTAGAATTTTTTGTTTCTCTAGACTCTAGCTTCATCGTACATATATTGTGTAGCACTCAAGTAGTTGTCTATTTGATAGCCGGTGTTAGTTGGCAGCAACAACCCAACAATAAATTAGGGGGAAATTCAATAATGTAACTTTAAAAGTTGAGAAAAAAAAAAGATTTTGGTCTATTCCTATCTGTTTCGGTCTTGAACTAGATTTTTCGATCTAGTCCCAGGCAAAGACTGGTATAATCTGATCCGGTCTTTGGTCTAAGAAAATACCTAATCTAGTTATTTGGTCTGGTCTTGGATCGATGCACACCCCTAGAAGTGATGGTAGATGCGGTATATATCTTTTTTCCTCTAGTAGTTATCTCTATTCATCAATCATCTAGGTAACTATATACGGAAGATGTCAAACATAATCGGCTCTTATTCTTTGAACAAAAGTATTTTTAAAGACATAAATATCTCATCTTTGTCTACATAAAGTTATAAACATTTTTTATTTTTTCTTAAAGAGATAAACAGTTAAAATTTATTCCCACTAAATTATAAATAAAAATGACCAAAATTATTTTAAATTTAATATTTTTAAAACATTATGTCACATAGAAAATAAAATGTAAATGTTTATATTATTAGTAAAATAAATCTAAGATATTTATATCTTTAAATATACTTTTGTCCTTGTTTTTTAGTTCACTTGCAAATAAATGCAATTGAAGCATTCGAGTACCCAATCATATATGAGTTAATTGATAGTTAGAGTTGATTTTCATATTGTCAACCAAAATTACTTTTTAACTTGATATTAAGAGTAGTATCATTTTAAAAATGAATTGGGATTAAAAAGTTTCCTTGAATTGAAACCGTTTTAAAAAATAAAAATAAAAAATATTTAATTTTTTTCGGCCACAGTGAGAAGAGAATGGTAGAATTTTAATTAAGTTTATTCCTAAGGGGATAGTTTTTACGAGTATTTTTTTCTTTTGTATGGTGTTCTTATTCTCGTTGATTTAAATTTTCTTTAGTAAGTTTATCCCTAAGGGGGTAGTTTATATAGATAGCAATGTTAATTTTTCTTTTTTACCACTTAGAGCGTTTTCTCCCTAACCCTAGACGCTCCCGGAGACTTCGGGGGCGAAGTCTGTTTTTAAGGGGGTAGTAATGAAATGTCCCGAAAATTTCTAATTCTAAATATTACATTTAAATGAAGTTTTATCATAAAGATTAATTAAATAAATTATTTTAATTAAAATAAAAGAAACTTAATTAGGGCAAATCAAGAATAAATTTATAAGTATTTTAATTATGAGGAATTTGGGGTATTTTAGCTAACTAAAGATTTTAATTTGGGAATTAATTAAATAAATTATTTTATTTATAATAAGAATGAGAAAATAGTTTTAATTTAATAATAAATTTATAAGTAATTGAATTGGAGGAATTTAGGGTGTTTTGATAATTAAAATAGAATTTATGAAAAATCTTTTAAAAATCTGAAATTAGCCTAAAAAGGGAATTTAATATTTTTATTAAATAAATATTTTATGTTAAATACCCAGAATATTCTAATTAATTTATTTAAATCCAAAACCTTAAATTTTTCCCTTTTCCTTCTTCCTTTTCCTTTTCTTTTCTCTTTTTTTCTTCTTTTCTTTTTTTTCCTTCTTCCGCTGGTTGGGCCTGGACGCGGCCCAACCAACCTTCTCTTCCTCTCCCCCCGGCCCAGCGTCGCTGGCTTCTTCCTGTGTGCGCCAATACGCGGCGTTTTCGTCTGTTTTATGTCGAGACGCCGTGTCTCGTTAAATGAAGGAATAACCCGCGCGCAAACTAGCCCGGTTCTTCCCTCTCTCTTTTTCTTTTCCCGGCCGACCGGTCCCCCTCCTCTTCTTCTTCCTTCTTCCTCCTTTCTCCTCCGTCGACGCCGCTGCAACTCCCTCCCCCGTCAATGGCTTCTCCTGCTACGGTGAATAATACCGGCCGTTTCTTGTCTCATTGCCTTCCTCTTAACTCCAGGAATAAATTGGCATAATTTTTGTGCGTTAACTCTCGCCCGTTTCCTCTCCCCAGCCCCGCGAAAATTCGAAGCAAACCAAACGTCAACCGATCAATTACTGCCACCGGCCACCCAAATTATAGCATTTAAAACTTCCATGTCGACCTCCAGCTCCTCATTATTCATTCCAACATCTATAAATAGCCTAGTTTAAGGAATTTTGAAGATTTTTCTTCCCCGAAACCCTCGGCCCAAGCTGCCGCCACCCCAACTTCAGACGCCTCTTCCACCGCCGTCATCCAACCTCAGCGTCACTGAAACATTTCATTCTCGTCCCTGAAATTTAATCTAATTAACTAAACCATTTTCACCTCTCGATTCTTATTGTACGAGCCTCAATAATTATGCAAAGTTGGATGCTCGTTTCGCCAGAATTTTGACCCCGAAGCCTTAAACCGCCTTTCGCCGCCGTGCGCCGCCACCTTTGGCTGCACCACCACCATCATTTTGTCCCTCTCCTCCTGGGAAACAATAAACACTTCGTATATCACCTCAATTCTCCCTATCTTTTTCCCAACATCCATCTTTCCCCTTTATCTTCTAATTTTCCGGCCGCCGCCGTGAACCACCGCCGGTGCCACCTATCCCCACCAGCTTAAGGTTGAACCCTAGACCCTCTCAACCATTTTCCATATTATTATAAGCCTTGATTTAATTTATTTCAATTATTTGCATATAAATACCATTATTATTATTCTTAATATTTATATTCTTAATATGTTTTATTATTATTTGATGATAAATTTATGCCGAATTGTACTTGCAGGGTGGAGAGTGGTAATAAAACAATTTTATTGTTAGTTTCGAATTTTAAGTTATTAATTAAATTATTATAGGATTATTATCATTCTTCTTCTTATTATTATTATTAATATTATAACTATTAGAATAATTATTATTAACGTTTTATTATTTATTCTGGAAAATATTAGGCCCTAACTTTGTATTAACATTTGCACTTATTTATTTGAGTTTTATTATTTCTACTGTTCTTATAACCATTAATAATAATAGTATCATTATCTTTATTATTTTAATATTATTGTATATGTTATTAATTTTGTTATTAATATTAAATAAATGGTAAGTAATTAGTTATTTGAAAACTTATATGTTATTATTATTATTATTTTTTTTTATTATTATTTATATTCTCATTGATAGTAGTTTTATTAATTTTGATATTATTATATTAGTACCATTATTATTATTAGGGTAAAGTCTTTAACCCTATATTATCAAGGGTTATAATATCTTTATTATTTTTATGTCTTTAGCAAAGTTAGAATTTTGTTAAGGTTATTTTATTAGTATATTATTAATTGGTCAAAGCCCTAAGGAGGCGTAGGAACGTGCTCCAAGACCGGTGTTATTTCAGGTAAGGGGTGCTAAGGCCTTTTGTGTGCTTATATGCATTATGTGTTTCGCATGCTATGTATCCTATGTATTATTATGATCATTCTGTATGTGATATAACTTGGATGATATGACGTGGAGTTGAAGAATGTTTTGCATGGCATGTTTATTATTTATGTATGATGATATGTGTTGTGACCCTGTAAGACATGCATGTGAGAATGTCGATGTGGTGGTGTGGGGAAGAAGGATGAAAAGGGAGGATGGAGAAAGAAGTTAATTAAGGGATGTGAGTTGACCTAAGTATTCCATTTATTCATGAGTAGAGGAATAAAATGGAGAATTTTAGGGTTTCGTGTATGATAATCTAATTTATGATTTTTGAGGTTTTGTATAGAGAATATAATTTATGATGTTATATGGGAGAATTGAATTTATGGTTTGTTAGGAAGAATCTAATTTATGATGTTATATGGGAGAATTGAATTTATGGTTTGTTAGGGAGAATATAATTTAAGACGTTATTTGGGGAGAATGTAATTTATGATATTATATAGGAGAACCTAATTTATGATTTGATTGGGAGAATCTAATTTATGATTTGTTTGGGGGAATCCAATTGATCCAAATTATGGTTTTGCTTGGGAGATTCTAATTTATGATTTTATGTGAGAGAATCTAACTTATAGTCTTGTATGGTGGAATCTAAATTGTGGTTATGAAAGGGGAGAATCTAATCAATTGTATTATGTGGAAAAATCTTTGGGTTTTATATGATTTGAATCTTTGTGTTGGTATGGATTGAATTTAGGGTTTTGTGTGAATGAATCTTTGGGGTGTATATGGTTTGAATCTAGGGTTTGGTATGAATGAATCTTTGGGTTATGTGGATTGAATTTAGGGTTTTGTATGATGAGATTTGGGGTTTTGCATAATGGTTAATGGTTGTATGGTGGTATTAGGGTTTGCGTGGAAGTTAATAATTACATGGGATGTGTAAAGTTTGTATGAGAGTGAAGTTTACGTATGGAATGCTGATTTGGGATTTGAGGAAAGTAATGTAAGTGTAGGGTTCGTGTGGATAATTAGGGTTTGGTGGAACTACTTAGGGTTTTTGCGGTATTAGGTGTTTTTGGTGATTAAAGTAGAGTCATGAGGATGGAATTTATGAGTTACAATGTGTGAAGTGTTAAAGGAGTGATTCATGCATGTCTAGGGTGAAAGCCGTTGAATAAGATACTTAAGACACTAATCATTTAAAGTGGAAGATCGTTGAGACGGAAACAACCGATCCACTGGTTCGGAATAGTGGTTAGGGTTCTTACCCTATGTGCAACCGATCCACCGGTAATAATAGTGGCTAGGGTGTTTACCCTATGTGTGACCGATCCACCGGCTATAATAGTGGTAAGGGTGTGATGTCCTATGCGTAACCGATCCACCGGTTATAATAGTGGGGGTTCCCGAGCTCGACAACCGCAAACCAAAGTTTTGCTAAAATGCCTAAAAGATACTAATTACTTACAGTGGAACACCATGCGAGTCAGGGCCAACCGATCCACCGGTTAGGAATAGTGGTTAGGACGCGTAGTCCTATGTGTTTCCGATCCACCGGCTATAATAGTGGTTAGGGTATGATACCCTATGTGCCTCCAATCCACCGGCTATAATAGTGGGGGCTTCTGTACTTGCATGGATTTGATATAAAGCTTGGTATGTATCGACTTTCGATAAAGAGATTAATTAAGTAATTAATCCGAACTATAATTGGACCTTTGTATGTTTACCTAAATTGTTCATATACCTTTATATTGTTATGTTGGGTTATGCCCTATTATTAATCTGCATAGATTATGTTCTTGTGTGTCGGCCTTAGTGCTCGGTTATCTTACTCAGTACGTAGCGTACTGATCACCCTTTTCATGGGTGCTGCTCATTCCCACGAGTAGTATGCCCTTCTGATTTGTGCAGGTGGGTGAGATATCCGGTGGGACTATGTGTTGAGTTGTGTTTGGCTCAAGTTCGAGAGTGTCGTGGCCGTATTTCAGCCTTTATGTAATTTTATTTCCTACTATTATTTCTTTGTATTGGAGTATTTATCCTCTTTGATTTCGCACTCTAATTTCTATTTTATTACGTTTATGCGTACTCTGATTTTAAGGTATGATCTTTCGAGTTCTTTTATGAACTTTTGATTTGAATTTAATGTAAATCTTTTCCTTAGCCTTAGCACTTGGTACTGGAACGGTCGGAGAGAACTGGTATAGTACTAAGTGTGGCGGTAACATTTCCAGAATTCACGGGTTTTAAGTACTTCTAATTTAATTGCTTCCGCTTTTAAGAAAAACAAATTAGTGAATTTTGGGGTGTTACATATTCCCCTAAACTAAAATTCTTAAAAGTGGGGGGGGGTTCAGCCAAGGTGGGCCTACTAAACTTTAAAAAATCAAATATTGGGCTTAAAATATTTGATTTTGTGTTCATTAGCTATGCTGCTAATAGTGTTGCTTATAGTTTCATGCATTTTATTGATTGCACAATATGTGAATCCAAAAATGTTGAATTCTTTGAGACTATATTTCCATTGAAAAGGTGTGATAATGTGCATAATATTTGTTCTTTAGCTATTGGTGATGTATGTTCTTCTTTGCTACTCCTTCTGTTGTAAATGAAAGTAATGTTGAACATAAAAGAAGTAAAAATTAATGTGTAGAAAGTAGTTTTGGAATAGACTTTATTAGTACCTTCCTAGTAGAAAGTCCTAACATTGATAAGATAAGTCATACTATTATATCAATTTTCTTAATAGAAGAAGATCCTAAAACGTATGAAGAAGTAGTTAATTATAGTGATGTCAGTATATGGAAAGAAGCTATTAGAAGTAATCTTGATTCTATAACTTCAAACCATAATTGGAACTTAGTTGACTTACCTATGGTTTGTAAGTCAATCAAGAGTAAGTGGGTATTTAGAAAGGAGTTGAAGACAGATGGGTTTGTGGATAAATATAAGGCTAGACTAGACTAGAAGTTGTGGGATACACTCATAAGAAGGACATTGACTACTTCAATACTTATTCTCCTTAACCAAGGTGGGCACAATCAGGATTGTAGTTGCCTTAGCTGCTATCTATGGTCTTGTGGTGCATCAAATGGATGTAAAGACAAATTTTCTTAATGTAACTTAGAGGAAGAATTCTAGGTAGAACAACCTATTGGTTGAGTAGTGCCTGGTTAAGAGGATAAGGTTTGTAAGCTGAGAAAATTTCTTTATGGTATTAAACAAGCCCCAAAAGAATAGTATGAAAAACTTAACCAAACCTTAGTGAATAATGGTTATATGGTGCGTATATCTCATACATGTGTTTTCTCTAAGATATTTGGATCTAATTGTGTGTTTATATGTATTTGCATTGATGACATGATTATCTTTGGTACAAGCATGAAGGTGGTTTGTGAGAATAAGAATTTGTTATCATCTGAGATTAAGGAATTAGTTGAGGCTAATGTAATAGTTGTTATTAACTTAAGAAAGACTAAAAATGGTTTCTCCCTAAGTTAATCTCATTACATTGAGAAAATCCTAAAAAATTTTGGTTATTATGATGTGGCACTTGTGAAAACTCCTTATAATCCTAGTATACACCTTAAGAAGAATAAGGATCCTAGTGTTGCTTGGGATTGATGCTAATATTATAAAAAATGTGATGTTCCTCATCAACTATACCAGACCTAACATAACCCATGCTACGATCTGCTTAAGTCGTTACACTCACCACCCCAATAATGATCATTGGAATGCTCTTCATCGTTTAATTAGGTATCTTAAGGGTACAACTTATTGATGTTTGCATTTTTAAAAACTCCCTGCTATGTTAGAAGGTTATTGTGATGCAAATGGGGTAAAGTTATCTCTACTAGTGGTTATGTGCTCACATTAGGTAGAGGTGTTATATCATGGAAGTCCTCAACACAAACATGTATAGCACTTTTTACCATGGAATCTAAATCGATTTCTCTTGAGTTGGCAAGTCAGGAAGCTTAATGGTTGAGGGACTTGTTAGCATAAGTACCATTATGGGGGAAACATAGTGCTCCAATTTTGATTCACTATTATTCATAGGCCACCATTGAAATCGCTAAAAATAGTGTGTAAAATGGGAAGAGGAGACATATTCTTGTCAAACACAAGGCGGTAAAGAATTTATCGAAAGAATGAGTGATCTCCTTAAAGTATGTGCATTCAGAGAAGAATTTGGGAGATCCTCTCACAAAAGGCTTATCAAGGAATATGGTCCCTATATCTTTAAGAGGGATGGGCCTTAAACCTAAGATAGAAGAAAGTATGGTGGATAACCAATCAAGTCAGATTCAATGAGGTCAAACCCAATATGATATAACTGATTCGATGAGATAAAATGAAGTAATATGATCACTCTTTAAGCACTACAATCCCATCCTAATAACATGAATTATAGATTTTTGCACGTTTTTTTAATCCATAACTAGTTTTAGTGATGCAATTGAGACACATTTGATGGATTCACATGTGTGGTAGCGCTAAGTTTGAGTTATATGCTCATTTTGAATCCATAATCAGTATTGATGGTGCTTTGAGAAACACTTGATGGATTATATTGATTATTTCAGGAGTGAGATTGAAGCTTGTAATGAGTCCATAACCATATGTGGTAGTGCTATAGAGACGCACTTGATAGACTCACCTAATTGAGTGTGAAGGTGAGCTGCCTTCTATAACAGTTGGGATCTCTCTCTAGAGCACACAAGAGTACCCAAGGTGTGTGCATGGCTATTAAAAGCACAAATTCATTTTTTTATCATAGAGATATTACATAATTTAAATGTGTAATATGTGTTATGAGGAAGCAATTAAAATCTAAGTAGTTTAAGAGAAATTCACTGCTTAGACTACATTGTAACCTCATTTCTCTATGTATCAATTCAATTAAAAGATATTGATATGTACGTATGAAGCTTTTCCTTTTCCTAGGTTTTTCTTTTCTTGTTTAATATGAGTTCCCTCATAGTTAGTAGAGATTATTGGGTAACTACAATAAAATACCCATATTCTATAATTTGTCAATAGCCTCCCACTTTTTCCTTGTACCCATTAAATGATCCATATTCTCTATATGTTCTCCACCTTCTGACTACTTGTTGATGGGGGAGTGGAGTGAGTGGTAGGAGTAGGATTACTTTAGAAATTGACTATAAATACCTAGAGTAGCTTGGACATGCAACAAACCATCAAACTCCATTTTCACAAGCTACATTCCTCTCTTTCCCACGAATTCTTGTGTAATTAATTTATGCAACTCTCCATTCATTCAACCTTGAGTGCAAAAGTTTGAGTGAAGTGTGTAAACCTTTGGGGAGTGAATGGTCTTAAACGATTGTACCATTGTTGGACCTATTTCACTTTCTTGGCAATGATTATTTCTTCATTCTTTACTATACTTACCACGAAAATTTATCACGAATTCTCCGATGACAATCAAGATTTATGAGCTAGGAGCTAGTAAACAAAATTAGCCTTGGTTAAGAACTTAATCGAATTTCTGAGAGTATAAACCAAAACAAACAAATCTGCTAAAGGAGATAAGTTTCGTACAATTTAGTGTAGAATATGTTCAAAACATAAAATCAAAGAAATAATTCATGTTTATGTGTGTTACTCTTGAAGCTCTATCGAGTTTCTTCAACATCCATAAATTGAACTCATAAACTCACCAATATAATATTTCCTCCCCTTTCAAGGGGAAAGGACAATGAAATCATGCTTTGCGAAATAACACTGAACTCTGAAGGTTAGAAAATTTTTAATGAACAGAGTTACAGAAAAACAAGAAGTGTTCGGTTGAGGATGAAACATTGGGAGGACAAACATAAGTGGAGAAAGTGTATTTCATTTGATTTTATTGCTCAGATGGTTCCCTTTTTTATGTAAAATCTCCACATATATGAGGTTATTTTGAAAACTCAAGTCAAAATAGGTGATCTTCAACACCTCACACAAGTGTTAAATAGCTCAAAGGTTCTTTATGCTAGCAAAAAGGCAATTCACCCTTTATTACATAGTGTAACACCCCAAAAATTCACTACTGAAAAATTTTGCTTTAAGTGTAAGAACATCCAAAAAATAAGAGTAATATTACCACCGTAATCGGTATAAGTCTGGCCCTAGACCATCCTTATATCAACTACAAGGCAAGATAAAATAGAACACAAACTATAATAAGAGTAGCATAATAACAATCCATATCATAAATAAGGATTAGGGGTTCATTCCTAAAAGGAGTATTGAAATACGTAAACAAGCGTTCAACTAAAAACATTAATAAGAAGAAAACCGATAAAAACAACTCTCAAGTCCTCATCCGTGGACACAATAACATCACTCTACATCGATAAAAGCATCGTATGCAGTAAATTTATCTAATGAGTCCTCATTCATCTGCACAGGCTCAGAAAGGGTCTCTGCTCATGGGAATAAGTAGTGCCCATAATAGGGGTTATCAATACACTTTGTACTGATTAAGGTAACAATACAATCAAGCCAGTTACAAATATCAACGACACCATAATAAGAAATGGTACATGCATAAGTAGATCATACTGACTCATTCATTATTATCTGAAATCAAGGTATTAGTGCAATAAATAATCAACTCATTATTTATCCATGTTGGGTTCATAGACCCCACTGTTCTCAACTGGTGGAACGGTAAATAAGTACAAATTCTAGGGTAGGACTCTCCTAGCGACTATTCTCACCAATGGATTGGTAATCATGGTATAATCCTATAACATAACGCTCCTAATCACCACTTTCATCTGTGGATCGGTAATAAAGGTACAATTGGTCCTAACCTATGTGGTATCCCACTATAATTAATCAATCTCTTACCAAGGTTTATTGTCATCCAATGATTTAATTTACTTGATTTCGGGACCCACTATTCTCGCTAATGGAATGATATAAGGTACAACTTTTAGGATAAGACGATCCTGGCCACTATTTTCGATGGTGGACCGGCAAGAACAACTAGGACCGACTCAAGTGATCTTCCACTTTAAGTGACTAGTATATTATTTGTGTTTTATTTATCTTAGATTCAACAAACAAACATGCACACCTACCCCATGCATAACACCTTCCCTTCTACTACCCCAGGATAACCTTGTTCCTTTGGAAATCCTAATTTCACAACTATGGTACATCCTCACCTCCAATGACCCTTTTAAGTCCCCAATATATCTAATAAACCTTAACATGTCATTGGAATCCCCTGGCCAAGGGTCATGGAATTTTACCTCCATTTCTCACACATAATAATAACTAGCCTCTAAGGTTACTCCTTAAAATCCTAATTTTTCCTAGTTGGCCTAGCCCCTCCTATAATGCTTTTATAGACCTAAATTTTCATACCCATACATATAATACTATTTTTAACCATCATCTCAAATATCGTAGCCTAAATCCCCTATTTTGCACATGTAATAATACCCTTCCTATTCAAACCTCCTCTGAAACCCTAATTCTTAATTTTGGTTATAACTACTTCCCTCTATCCCATATGGCTATTAAATTTGGTACACATACCCAAAATGAAATGGTTAACATAGTATTCCAAAATTATAGTCCAAATCCCCCATTTATTACATGTGATAATAGCCTATCCCTAGGGTTTCGTGCATTGGCCTCCTAAAATCTTAGTTTCACTTTTTAGTCATATCTCTTCCCCTAGTGCTCAAAAGGCTTCCCAAATTCGCATGACTACCCAAAAATGTCATCTTTGACCCCATATCAATTTTTTTATAACAAACCCCCACTCTACTCACATATAATCATAACTTCCCTTGGGTTTTACTCTCACCCATGCATGCCTATTTACCCCCATACTATATTTATCCTAAACCTCCTTATTTTTGTCACATCCATTTTATATAGTATCTCCAATCTATTTTAGGCCATTTTTACCCCTAAGGTACCCTATATGTTATTATTCAAAATATTGACCAAAATGCCCCTAGGTCTCAAAACCCTACCTAAGTCACAAGTCTTTCAACACAAGGACTCTCTAAACTTTACACATGTGCAATATCATATAATATGGATATAGATCAATCACTAAAAATCAATACAATCATAACCATATAGCTTCTTACCTTTAGCTATTATCAAGCCAAACTACACATACAACACTAAAGCAGTGATTATTATATGCATTTCATCACACATCAAGGACATTTATATTAACACCATAAAACCCTAACTATGACCATATCCATACCAGAGTGGCTCCAGTCTCTAAGCATGTACAACCTGCGCCTCTTCTTCTGCTATCACCGAAACAATACCTAGAAAATAGGAATATACACAATTTAGAGTTTCTTTTATTTTCTTTCCTTTAAAAAAAAGAATAAAATGGAAACTAGCCTAAAGAAAACTTGAGGATAAGAAAGGAAGTGGAGGTGACCAAAATGAGGGAGAAAAATGGTGCATGTAGCACGACAGCTTAGCGGTGGTTATTTTTGGTGGAGAGGGGTGAGGGTTGGCAACACGGGGTCGGGAGGTAAACAAAAATAAGGGAGGGCATTAGGTGGAGAGGAGAGGAAAAGGGGAGCTAGAAGGGGTATTTATAAGTGGGGAAGAGCTGGGGGAGTGGGGAAGGCAATAAGGGGCTTGGTATGAATGGATATAGGGAGGTTGTAGGTGGTTGTACGTGGCATGGTAGGTCAGGGGTATGGGGGAGCAAGTGTATAGGGCAGGGGTGCAGGGAGGAAGGGTGCATGCCATCGTGCATGACCCTGCATCGCTAAGAAGGGAAAGGTGGGGAGGACGGGTGGAGTGTCGTGGTGCAAGTGTCGGGGCAAAAATGGAAGGGGGATGGTGACGCGAAGGGGACGGGCATGAGGAAGAAGAAAGGAAGAAAAAAAGAAAGAAAAGAAAAGGAGAAAAAGGAAAGAAAAAGAAGGGAGAGGAATCGGGCGTGGCCAACTGGGAGAAGGAAAGGAAAAAAAATGGATGAAGGGCCTGGGTCTCTGGGGTAGAAAGGAAAGAAGGAAAAAAACCCTATGTTGGGGGAAATGTCACAACTCATGGCAGAAGAAGAAGAAGAAGAAGAAGAAGAAAATTTGTGGGATTTAGGTTAGATTTTAGGGTAAAATTTTGGCTTAGTACTAATAAATAAATAAATAAATTTAATATAAAGCACCTATAATTATTTTAGACTCATTAAATAAAATAAAAATATCTAAATTAGGTTAAATTAATTTATTGATAATTAAAGTTTTGGATTTCAATTATTCAAGATATTACACATATAATTATTTGTCTTAGCAGACAAAATAATAATATGAAGAACTACAAAAGTCTATGCAAAGTGAACACTCTTGAAGTCGGATTCAATAAAAATAAAATTTTGAGCTTATGACTTAGATATAAAACATAATTCTGTAGATGTCAAATGTTGAAATCTAAGATTAGTAAGTAGCAGTAGTTCATTTTATTCAAAATAGATGGTTGGTAGCAAAATAAATCATTTCAACTAAAACTATTTATGAATCAAATATTCAATAATTTTTTTAATATATAAAAGATCAAATATTCAAAATGTCATATCAGATTACAAAAATTTCATCAAATATACAAAATTTTTAAATAAATCACAAATAATTAATATTAAATAAACTAATTTGATCTAATAATTTAATTCGAGTCTAAAATTACATTATTTTTATTGAGTGTTTATACATTTTTAATAATGTTTAAATATTTAATAAAAATATTAATTGAAAATTAGATAATCTACTATCAATAATTATTTTTTAGAATATATGTGCATATATGTATAATTTGTCAGATTAAAAATGATTTTTTTTATCTTATCTAATATCTAATTTATTTAAATTTTTAATAACCAGATTAGTTATTTAGATCGAAAAATAATAATAATTTAGATATCAAATTATTTCATCATATAATGAATAGCAAAACCCACCTTATTTTCAACATTATATGCTTGTCCTCGTTTGATGTTTGTTTTACCAGGATTAGCCACGGAAGAGATATACTACACATCAACAAAGTCATCATTGAAAATGTAGAATGTATAGAGGGTTATGAAGAAATTAAGCCAAAATAAATTCAGACTCTACTCTCTTAGTAAACGAATCTAAATATGAAGTGAGCTTTCAATGAGTCCAACTGATTCGCGACCTTTTGAATGAACTAAACTCGTAAAGTTTTGCTCTATATATGAGCCAGAACCAAAATTATTCATATTTAAACTCAACTCATTAATTCAACAAACATAAAAATAAAGCTAAAATCCAATTCATTTAACTAAATAGACAAATCAAGCCAAGCCGAACTAAGTCTATAAAGCTCACGAACCAACTTTGTTCGTTTAACGTCCTAAATATATGTACAACGTGCGTCACTTTTTCCCATTAACGTCAATTTTAGGAAAGTATTGTAGCGGTCATAGAGCTGATGATGTTCACATATTGAAGGGACAAGTTGATTGAACTGTATCAATGCGCCCACCGCCAAAACACAATAACGATGATGATAGTTAGAATCATGCCCATGTATTTAATCCACCTATCAACACGATTTCGCCTTTCGATCAGCCGGAGTACAGAGTTCGACAATCCCACGGTATTTAGGATGTCCAATGCCTTACGCTGAGCACTCTGCAACATAGCGAGGGAGGGGGGAACTCGGATTAGGAACAAACTCTGTTAGCTATATAAGCAGAAGGTTTCAAGCTTTCAAAGATGTATCAATTGGATGCATGCAAATTCCCCCATGTCAAGAACAGGTATAATCAGAACAGAGACCGAGCTGGAGCAATGCTCACAAGTAAACCGGGCCTCAACTACAAACTGTGTGTCCGACAATGACAAATAGAAATATGTTCACGCCATGCTTGATTTCTCCCTCAGCATGTGTTAAAAAATGTATAATAGATTTTGTGTTGTTTGTCCCAGCTTTATTGAAGAATGACTTCGTCAAAAAAGAACTTTGGCTTCATACAATAATTATTATACTGCAGCATAGAATTGAATTTATGCTTCTAGAGACTGATCTAACTTGGTTATAAACCCATCAAACTAAACTAGCAAACATACCTTCATGCGATCCCTCTGCTCTGAAAACTTAGAAAGGATAGCGACCCCAGTCGAATATGCCTCTTCCATCATCCGGGCAGAATTACGAGCAGATTGCATTGCTTGTGCTTCATCGTCAAAAATCCTCAAAACATGCGCAGAATCACCATTCTAATACATGATATATGCACATAAAAACGTGGTGAAAAATCAGATAGATGATGATAACCCAACATATATCTACAAGTTCTCGCGTAGACTAAAAAGACACCACATACTGCTCTGTCAAGCAATTCAGCCCTCTCTTTAGCTTCTTGCGTCCTTCTTTGGTTCCTATAAAAGTACTTATCCAAACTTGCTTTCAGGGAGTCTGCCTCTTCAGCAACTTGTTCAACCTTCCTGCGTCACAAGTATGTGATTATTATCCAGTTATGATAAAATCTTTATAAGGTAAAGCAGGAACAAGAAACGAAATCAAAAAGCAAATAGACATCAGATAGTAACAGCGATAATTTAATTAAGATAGAAATCTATTAGAGGAACAGAAATTAGAGCACCTTAAATCGTGATCTAAGCTAATCATGGGCTTGGCCCAGGTCCGTTAGCAAATCAAATCAAATCCAAATCAGAGCTAAGTTTCATCACATTTAGTTCTTTTAGGCTTTCACGTTTACTCAAGCCTGGTTCCTCTTATTTGTAGATCATAAGACATTAAGACAATAATTAGACTGACAAGCATTCCACATTTGACTAAATTTCACATATTCTATGATGCTACTACTCTGAAGCGAATTCCTGCCACGCTTGACACTTTTGAGGCATTTGGCTACCTTAAGCCTAGAAAACAAAAGAGCCTCACGCATGAAGAATCAAGCAATTTTCGTTTCCCCTAGTTAGGTCAGCCATGGCCAGGAACAGATGCCGTCCGAAGACCACGCCGATACCCACTCCAACATCTCAACCAGAACAATCTCAGAAACAAGTAGATCCTGATCCATTGTTAACCAACAAAAATGAGGGCAAATGTGCAGGAGAGAAGAATGGTATGCGATACATTCTTACTACCCCTGCTGAACCCAACTATTAGTGTGTAGGTGGAAAAAATGGAGGCAGAAGTAGTTTTGAGGGAAGAAGCATTAGCACTGGATCTACAATTGAGTAGGCGAGATATTGTCCTGATGAAAGACGCTGTAGTTATGTCCTTAATCTTAACTCCTGCCATAAAGGGGGTTGAACCTACGGCCAAGCTCCAGCCAGCTGAAATCATGGAGAGTAAATGGAAGCACGCAATGATCAGTATCGTTACAGGTTTCCAACCATCGATTATCCAGATGAAGAAATACATGGAAGAAAACTGGAAAGGTATTTCTGCTCTACCACAAATCCTACACCACAAACGGGTTTTTCCTGTTCTGTTTTGACATGAACGTGGTTTCATGACTATTCTGGAGAAACCATACTGGTCCTTTGGAGTTCGACAATTTATGCTAAAGCAATGGGATCCAAATGTCTTGTTCAACGATGATGAATGGAAGCGTATGCCTCTGTGGGTGACTCTCCCTGGATTACCTCTTGCACAGTGGTCCACTGACTCGCTGAGCAGAATTGATAGTGGCATAGGTTGTTCCACTCTGTGCCGATATGGTCACAGCAACCAGGAGCCGCATCTCATATCATAATATCTTGGTTGATATTGATGTCACTCTTCCACCTATTGAATCTGTTACTATTGAATCACCCACAGGCAAAAGACAATCAGTAAGATATGATTGGAGGCCTTGGTAGTTGGTAGTCCTCGATGTGACTACTTGGGGCATGACACCAAGTTATGTAGGAGAGTCCTAGGCCATGAACAAAAATGACAAAAGAGTATGGAGGCCAAAAACTCGGCTCTCCCTGCACAGGCCCCTATTCAGGAAAGCAAACCAGAGGAAGTTGCTTTGGTTCATAAGGCCAAGCAAGCTGTAACTATTAAAGCAGAAGACCCAGCCATCACTGACAAAGGTAAAGCAGTGCAATGTGAACCACCAAGGATGCTCGATACAATGGAATGGACTACATTCTCTGCCAATGAAATTTATAAGGTGGAAATAGCCTAGTTGACCTGCCTAGCCCGTCTAATGCTCCCATTACTTGATGAAGTTTGCAGTGTGGTATATTAGGGGGTTCAATGCACCTCTCAAACATATTAGTCTGTGTAAGTATTTGCACCTTAAATCTTACTCTTGTATTGCAATACTGAAGACTAGAATCAAAGGACCTAAGTTAGAGAAGCTACAAAAGAAAATAGACCCCAGTATTGTGTTGCATTCGATCACAACTATCATCAATATATGTTAGCAATGCCAGCATGGACAGGACGTTGTGGAATAATTTGATTGGTCTGAGTCAACATGTCAAAGAGCCCTGGACTGATGTAGGTGACTTTAAGTGCATCATTGCTGCACATGAGAAACTTGGAGGCAGTCTGCAATTACAGGATAGGAAAGAGTTTGTTGAATGTGTACAGATGTGTGGGCTAGGGAATAATGAATGGTTTATCCAACAATCAGGAACCAACTAATAAAATCTCTTGCATGCTTGATAATGGATTGGGGAATAATGAATGGTTTATGCAATTTCCCCAGCTCACGATCTCTGTTATTCAACATTGCTTATCAGACCACTGCTGTCTGGAATTCACTCAAATGGCAGCATCCAGAATAGGTTTGAAGCCCTTCAAATTTTGTAATTTTTGTATGGAGCGCCCACAGTAAACTGAAGCACGCAGATGCATGGAGATTACCCATTCGAGGATTTGCTCAGTTTCAAATTGTGCAGAAGCTGAAATTACTGAAGCAGAAGCTTAAAGTGTTTAATACCGCACACTATGGCCATATGACATAGGAAGCAGAGAAGGACAAATTACAATGGGAGGAAGTGCAACAAGCCTACACTGATTCAGAAAAAAAGGAAGCTAGACAGAAATGGTGGCATAAGAGAAACATTGAAGAAAACTACTTGCAACAGAAAACAAAGATTGCATGTATCAGTTCGGGAGATGGTAACAGCTCACTCTTCGATGCCAAGCTGAAGGAAAGACAGAATATGAATACCGTCACCAGCCCATGTGATACAAAAGGGCATAGGCTGTCAAGCTGGGAGGAAACAGAATAAGTTACTTGTTTCTATCATAGCCTTTTGGGTACTGCTGCTACTCCACTGTATGCAACTGGCCTACAAGTGTTCCAAAATGATCCAGTGCTCTCACATCATAGCAGGCTAAAACTAATGAGCATAATAACAGACAACGAGGTAAAGGATGCTGAGTTTAGTATGGGGGATCTAAAAGCATCCGAGTTGGACAGTTTTAATGCATGCTTTTATAAAATATCCTGGGGTGTTTCTGGGCATGACATGATCAGTGCAGTCGAACAATTTTGGAATCAGAAGCACCTCCTCGAGCAAATCAATAATACAGTGATCCATTTGGTGCCTAAGAAAAGCAATGCTTCCAACATTAGTGAGGAAAGGCCCATAGCCTACTGTAATGTCATCTACAAAATATTTTTGAAGGTCATAACCAATAGGCTCACAGAGGTCCTACATGAGGTAGTAGATTGCTCCCACTCAGCTTTTGTTCTGGGAAGGTGGATGGGTGATGACATCTTGATGGCTCAAGGAGAAAATATAAAAGGAAAAGAGTGGGTCCAGGAATGATGATAAAGATTGATCTCAAAAATGCATATGATTCAGTTGAGTGGAGATTCATGCAATCAGTCCTAATAGGCCTAGGCTTTCCCAGAATATTTCTATCTCAGATTATGCAGTGCATTACAACAGTTACTTTATCTATATCTCTGCAAGGCTCCCTATGCAAACCATATAAGGGTAAACGAGGCCTACCCCAAGGAGACCCACTCTCGCCCTATTTATTTGTTTTGGCCATGGAATACTTGCACAGGCTGCTGTACTCTTTGTGGAACTGCCAAGACTTTCAAGGCCACCCTGATTACACACATTTGAAGATCATCAATGTGTTCTGCCGATGACCTCTTGTTATTTTGCAAAGTTCACACTCCCTCAGCAAGATTACTAAACTCAAACTTTCTGAATTTGCTGCTGTATCAGAGGATGAAGTGCTAATCCAAGTAAAAGCAGTATATATTTTGGAGTTAGCCAAGCACTGCAGGGAAAACTTCTGCACATCCTTCATTTCCAGGAAGGTATGTTCCCATTCCGCTACCTAGGGGTACCACTTAATTGCAACTCCCTATTAATTGCACATTATCGACCTTTGATTGATAAGATTACGGCTAAGCTGAAATCATGGAAGTTGAAGTACCACTCCTTTGCTGGGAAGCTGCAAGTGTAACAAACTGGTGATTTTTGGTGCCAGGTTTTTATACTTCCTAAAGCAATGATCCATCATCCTGATGCACTATGTAGGAAGTTCTTCTGGTGTAATCTTGACCTAAATAGAAAGAAGGTACACATATCATGGAGTAGAATATGCTTACCTAAGGAGGGGAGACTAGGCATCTGGCAACTGGAGATGTGGAACAAAGCTTGTATAAAAAAGCACCTATGGAAGCTGGTTGTGCACAAATAAAGCCTTTTGGTTAAATGGGTATGAGGATGGTATCTCAGAGCTACTTCAATTTAGGATGCTCATATTCAGGTTGACACTTCTTGGATGTTGAAACGGATAACGCAATTGACAGGGGTAGGCTCCATTATCATTGCTGGCTGCTCTGTTGGTTACTCCTTTTCCATCGGTAAACTGTATCAGGAACTATGTAACATATCTGATTTAATCCCATGGTATAAGTTGGTATGGTAACATCCTGGGATGCCAAAACCCAAGTTAATAGGCTGGATGGCTTCAAGAGGAGGTTTATTAGTGAAGTTAAAGCTGCTAAGCTGGGGGACAATAGATACTGATATGCATGACAGCAGCTGGAAGCAACAGAAGATTATGACCATTTGTTTGCTCAGTGTATAATCACTAGAAGAATTTGGCAAGGAGTAATGAGATGACCGCTTCTTCCCCAATGCTCAAAATCTTCCTGGACTGCATGAGTCCAACGGAAGATCCAGCAATCTTCTTCAGCTGGTGGCAAGAATCTGATCAGACATAGTGCCTTCATGGAAAAATTGTCCAGGATATAGGTTAGTCAAAATCAAGCAACTTTCCAGAAGCAACAAACTCTCCCAGGGGTACTGATAAAGCAGATTATTATGGAGCTGTTTGTATGATGCAAAGGCTAGACAGTATCTTGAAGCTATTGATCAATGGGGCGGTGATAGGACTGAGTGGTCTCTTGTAGTGGCTTTCTCTGTATTACACTTTGATTGATCTAGTAGTGTAAAGTATGTATTATAAAATCTGGATATATCAATTTTGTTCAATGTGGTAATGAAAGTTTAATTAATTACCAAAAAAAGAACTTTGCAGTATACTTCCCTTCTTGATGGGGGTATTCATGTGCCTCATAAATTTACTAGTATTCTTATGAGATATTCTCCTACTTTACTATCTCTAGAACACAACATCCAAGAAATCCATTGCCCTAGGTCGGTTCCATTGCCATGTTGTCCTCTTCTATTACAACCCCTACCTCTTTTTATGTTTCTTATCTCTATCCTACTTCCCACCACCCTATTGCTACTCACAATTGCATAGCCTCGGTCCACCAACAAGCTAGAAAACTACAATTCCAAAAAGCCAATCAGTCACAATTGCAATCTAAGTACCCAGACTAGTACAAAACGCATGTCTAGCTGTATTTCCTTTCCTTGACCCACACGTATCGAAACGTTTTACCACTTCGGTTAGAATCACAAAACTATTAGGTGAATTGTTATCTAACCTAGCTGCAATTTATACACATAAATTCTAGTATATTTAGATGGCCACCTCGCAAGCAAATAATCCTACATACTATCACTTATGAGGAACCAGAACAAGACATGCACCAAATAAACTATACTTGACAGAATCATACATATAAACGATAACAATAAACAGAGTCAAGAAACAATCTCACGAAACAAAGACATTGCCATGTTGTCCTCTTCTATTACAACCCCTACCTCTTTTTATGTTTCTTATCTCTATCCTACTTCCCACCACCCTATTGCTACTCACAATTGCATAGCCTCGGTCCACCAACAAGCTAGAAAACTACAATTCCAAAAAGCCAATCAGTCACAATTGTTTCTTGCTAACACATCAAGTGTGCACATCCAAGTAATAATCTAAAACCCTAAAAGGATACCTACCTGACAACATGGATGCACCCTGCCCAGTCTTATTTCCATGGGAACTTTAATAAACTGTAAATCAGTAATGATGACCCACAGAGAATTCTTAATAGATGTAATGTAAATGATATTGGCAAGATTAAAACCAGCACTTATAAATTGTGAATTACCCTCAATGCCCCTCGTCAGCTACTAGAACAAAATTCAACAGTGTTACCAGAATAAAGAACATCAGAATCAAGGGAGAGAAAAAACAAAAATAAGGATCAAGTAGTAACCAAGTAATCGAGCCAAAACAAAAATGATGGTCTCATCACAAATAAATCTTTAAATCATTCAAAATGAAGTCTAGAATATCAAGATTAAATGAGATCCATAATCAAACAGGCATAACAAAGAAGCAACAAAAATTCAAAGAAACAGTAAATCATTTAAATTTCATTTTATACCAGCAAATACAACAGGAAGAAAGAGAGTAGGAACCTTTTCCAGAGATCGCGCTGGGATTTGACAGAAACAGATCGCCACATGTGATCCATCTCCACACAAAGAGACTGAAGCTGGGAAATGTCTCTCTTGATTAAAAAAGATAGCTCAGGTGAGTCAACACCAATGGTAGATGTGGAAGACTCAAGACGTTCAAGCCTTTCAAGTCCATCTCTGGTTTTCAGCAACAGTTTCTTAGAATTCTGGTAAACTTCAGATAACGTTCTTCCACCTCCACCTACTCCCGTCACTGTAACTCCTCCGCCTTCCATTGTCCACCTTGAATAAATAGGTATAAGATTACTATGTGGCCCTATTTTTATGTTTTTATCAAAAGCTAACTCAATGTTCTTAACTTATTAATATCATTATATGTAATATTATATTTATTAAATAAAATAATCAAAACTTAGATTATGCATATGTAGACACATAACAGATTATAGTAGACATGTATTAGATAGAAGATCGATGAGAACAAGTAAAATAATAAGTATTATACACCTACAGGATCGAGCAACAATTATCCAAGGAATAATGTTTAAAATATATAACAATACTACACAACTTTTGTGGATCTTCCATATGGTCTCACAGGACAATTAACATCACAAATAATGATATGGACATAACTGCAAAGAAACTTAAGCAATGAGCAACCACGATTAGGCAATCAATGTGAATAAGGAATACAATGAAAGTGATTTTAATTTTATCTCAAAAAAACTAAACATAGTACAACAACTAAGTCTATCTATATCACACCTCAATCAGCCCTACAACTTGGCAGGCACTCATGCTTCCCAGCAAAATTCACCATCAGCCCCCAGATAAAACACTCTTCTTTTACGATTAATTAAAAAGATACTAGAAAAAAGAAGTGATTGTTATCATTATTTGAAAGTGTATATATTTCCTTTAATATGGCATCAATTATCTTCATCGTCTAATCAACAACAGATTTTGTTCAAATCTATTAATTGTGGCATAAAAACTCTTACCATTTCTTAAAACATTGAAATGGCAATTTATTTTGCTCTCATAGAACTATCACACATATATATAATCATTGGATTGATATTAATCCACTACTAAAATATAGTCAATCTCTAGCAAAAATCCAAACTTATCCCTGGGCATAAATCCAAGCCCAACCCCGAGCCCTAAACCTAAACCCAACCCTAATGCCAAAACTAAACCCTAAATCCTTACATCAACATAATCTAAAAAATACTAAGCCCTATGCATAAACCCTAAACCCACACGAATGAAATTTAAATGAAGAAAAAGCTAAACTAATCATACACTAATTAAAGAACCCGAAACCATAAATAATATAATCAATTTATTCAAATAACCCCAAGGGCCTAGACCCTACTTTATAAACCCTAAACCAAATAAATAAAATTTAAACCCAAAAGATATTAACCCTCAAATTAACTCAACTCCAAAATAACTAAAAAGAGAGACAATAAAACCTAATTCCTAATTCCAAGAGGAAAAAAATCTAAACTTATCCTAAAATTAAACATAACATAAACCCAAAACTCAAAGAAATAAACATAAAACCTAGATAAATTAAAACTTAAATCCATTACTTTGGAAGGGGGCTCATCACAGCATGGAAAGATACCACTTTTCTTTTATCACCGTCCTAGTTCTGTCAGCCCTTTCTTTACTTATTTCCAACCTTTTTCCCATTATCCATATAAATAAAAATTGAATTCACAAAATTATTCCTATAACAATCAAGCCATCTTTACAAGGAGTAGAGGATCAAGGGGAAAAAGATCCATAAATATCTAAACCCACTAGTATACAACTATCATCATAAAAGAAACACATCCAAAATATTCAGCTCCCAATAATGGCCAGCAATGCATAATGGATGTCTCACTAGGATTTCACCAAAGTCAAAAGCAATAAAAGCGATATTGGCCAAATAAATTTCAAGTTACTATAAGCATACATCACTAAGTGATAATAACAATAAAAAGAAAGAATAGTTGGAATAAATCCAAAATTAAAGCAAATGGATGAATCATAATAACATATATTATTAGTTATTACAGAGCAAATAATAAAAATTTGAAGCAAATTGGTGGACCATAATCATATATAGAATGACAAACCTATGAATTCAAAATTGAAGCCAAGTGATAAACTATAATTAATCAAATATATAATCACTGACCTAATGAGCTTAAAAATTCATTTGCCTCAAAAGGCAAAGCAAACTTATAAATGTCATCAAACTATATTAATGTTAATTAAATAAGAACCTAAATGAACAGAGAAACAATTCATGACACCCAAGAGTGAATTATAACAAAATGCTAAATCAGATCAGATGGAGGATGGTAGTGACGGTAAACATGATGTGGGATGGAAATATACATTTTTAAGTGATCCTAATAACAAAAGTACAGTGACTTATTCTATCAAAAAGTAGCTAAAGGAGGGATATATCGCCACAAACAACACTTTGGTGGAGGTTGCCGAAACATAAAAGCTTGCAATAAATGTACTGAACATGTTAGACAAGAAATTATTGAGTACATGATCGAGAAGAAAAGTGAACATGATCACATGAATTTGCTACATGAATCTGACCCTGAAGAAGAAGAAGAAGAAGCTAAATTTTTAATGACCAATAACACTATAGGGAAAAGGTCAATGAATGCAACTGTAAGTCATGCATTCGTTGCCAGGAAAGCAAGACAAGTTAGTTCAATAGATGCTTTCTGCACACCCAAAGCAATAGCTCTTCAAAGTGGAAAGCAAAGTACAATTAATGAAGCCTACAAGAAAGAACAAAGAAAAAAAGGCTGCAGCATATGTTGCTTAATGGATGTATGATGTCAGTATTCCCTTCAATGCTCTCAATTATCCTAGCTTCAAAGTTGCAATGGATTCTGTTACTAGAGAATAGGTCCAAAGTCACTTAGTGCTTATGAAGCAAGGGTTCCTTTCCTCAAAAAAAATTCAAAGAATAAAAAGTTTGAAAAGAATAAGCTAGAAACGAATGCTCTATCATGTCAGATGGTTGGGAAGACAGATTTCACATGTCCAGATTGAACTTTCATGTGAGCACGTTCATCAAGTATGTGGATGCATCAAGTTATTCAAAGACTGGAGTTAGGTTGTATAGGCTTCTTAGTAGAATTGTAGAAAAAGTTGGGAGAGCATAATGTGGTGCAAGTGATTACAGATAATGGGAGCAGGTAAGAATCTTAAAGTGCATCAAAATGGCTAATATGCAAGTTATTTGATACGTGTATGCGTTTTACTATTCATGCAAGAGTTAATTATATATATATATATATACACACATATATATACCCCTTTTTTTTTAATGATTAGGAGCTCTCTTAGAAGCAAAGTATCCACATTTGCATTGGACTGCCTGTGCAGCTCATTGCATTAACTTGATGCTTGAAAATAGTTCAAAAATTCCAGCATTGGTAAAGTTCTCAAAAGAGTACATATGACCTATTTCATCTACCAATGATCAACTCTTATAAATTTGATAAGGCGCATCAGTGGACAAAGAAACTTATTGAGGCTAGCAAAGACAAGGTCTGCTACTGCATTTATCACTCTTACATCAATATACAAGCAACGAGATAACACCTCTCAAGAGTGGGTAAGTAATAAGTCCCAACTCCGACCTATTTAGGAATACATGTGCACTCTTATAATTCTTCTATGTAAGCATGATTTGAATTTACAACAAGTTCCAAATTCTAACCAGTGATTGTTCATTAGGTAACTAGTAAATGGGCCAAGGAATTAGGAGGAAAAAGAGCTAGCCAAACTATTCTGATACCTGCATTTTGAAATGGTTTGGACTATGCTCTTAAGTTAATTGGGCCAGTGGATCATACACTCGGATTGGTTGTTGACGGTGAGAGAAAGACAGTTATGGCTTATAATTATGAGGCTATGGATCAAACTAAGGAGATTATCACATCCACCTTCAATGGAAATGAATCAAAGTGCATTGACGTTTTCCAAATAATCGACAACAAATGGGAATGCCAACTTCATCACCCATAGTATGCACTTGGGCATTTTCTAAATCCAGAATTCTTTTATAATAATCCCCAACTTGAGCAGTTTGAAGAAGTGATGAGTGACTTATAGCAATGCATCCAAAGATCGGTTCCAATCATTGCAAGTAAGATAAGATAATGGCGGAGCTCACTGCTTATAAAATATTATTTGCGATATATCAATATTCAACACTGCTATTGCAACTACAACCACAACCCCAATTTTATTGGTACAAATATAACCAATACCAATGATTTGCATATCGACCAAAGAAAACAGGTCCCACTAGGTATACGATTCAAAACACATTGTTTTACTGCTCCCCGTTGGTTCTCAAAACTAGAACCTCGTTGTTGTTGCTCAAGCACCCATACCTAAGATGGCATGACCCCTTAATCTTTCTCAAGTCTTCATGGTCTCTCCTACTCTACCTCCCACATTCATCATTGTCATCGGCACACCACCACACTGCCAAAATTTGAATTGATCTCGTGGATTGTGGTATACTTTTTTCTTCTTTTGTCATTTTTTCATCCCATCTCTGTATTATCATCGGCAACAAGGTAGTCTTCTCTTCTCTTATTACTCCTGATTTATCATTAAGTGTCAGACACCCAGACCTGGTTTCAGCAATTGCCAATGTTTTCAATTATTAGTGACACAATGAAGAACTTATATTCATTATTTCGCAATTGATTCAAGGTATAAGTTAATAAAAATTCATCTTCCCCCTTTCTAATTTTCTTTAATTGATTCATGTTAGCTTTTTGTTAATCAGACATGTCTAACTCATGAAAAATGTATAACTTGTTCGCTGGGATTCCTGTGTTCCTGTTGAGATAAGGCACAATCTGACCTGATTTAGAATTTTGCTACAATTCTCTTTTGGGTGTCATAAATTATTTCTCTGTTATTTAGGTTCTTATTTAATCAATTGTAATACAGTTTGCTTTACCTTTGAGGCAGATGAAATTATTTTTAAGCTGATTGGGTCAGTGGTGATATATATGATTAATTATGGTTTATCACTTGGTTTTAATTTTGAATTCGTAGATTTGTGAAATTATATATGATTATGGCCCATCAATTTTCTTCAACTTTTGACTCTTCGCTCTGTAATTACTAATAATATATGTTATTACAATTCATCAATTTGCTTCAATTTTGGATTTATTCCAACTGTTCTTTTTATTTTGAGAATAAGTTTAGATTTTTTTTTCTCTTGGAATTAGGAATTAGGTTTTATTGTTTCTCTTTTCAGATTAATTTGGAGTTACGTTAATTTGAGGGTTAATATCTTTTGGGTTTAAGTTTAATTTATTTGGCTTTAGGATTTATAAATTAGGGTCTAGCCTCTAAGGGTTATTTGAATTATTTTATTTTATTATTTATAGTTTCGAGTTCTTATATGAGTCTAGGATTAGTTTAGTTTTCTCTTGATTTAAATTTCATTTGTGTGAATTTAGGGTTTATGCATAGGGTTTAGGTCTTTTTAAATTATGTTAATTTTAGGGTTAAGTTTTGGCATTAGGATTAGGTTTAGGGTATACGTTTAGGGTTGCTTAGGGTTTGGGGTTAGACTTGAAATTGGGTGTGGGCTTGGATTTATGATTGGAGATAAGTTTGGGTTTGGATTTTTGTTAATATTGACTAACTTTTAGTTGTAGATGAATATCAATCCAATGATTATATATATATATATACACACACACATGTTATCAAATTTCTAAAATATTGGTGTGCTAGTTTCATAAAAGCAAAATATATCATCATTTCATCATTTTAAGAGATGGTTAGGTTAGTTTGAAGAGATTTTATGCCACAATTGATGCCATATTAAAGGAAATATATATACTTTCAAAACGATGTGCAATTCATTATTGTATGACAATCACTTCTTTTTTCTAGTATCTTTTACTTAACTGTAAAAGAATAGTATTTTGTTGGAGATGATGAATTTTGCTGGGAAGCTTGAGTGCCTACCAAGTTGTAGGGCTGATTGAGGTGTGGTCATGCTTTGATAACATGACCACATCAATGCATCACATACATGCCATAACAAGTAATGCATGGATAACATGCTATCAAATCAAATCATGGAAAGTGGATGCTAAATAGGAGAACAAAATAAGCAAGTAAACATGACCAGACCAAAAACTCATAGAAAAACATGCAATTTCAACTAAGCATGAATTCACATCTAGACACGATAATTTCAAATAATAATATGCAATCTATGATACTATCAAGGTATCATAGGTAAAAGCGGAAAACATGCTTGAAAGTGGGAAATATGTGATTAAATGAATTAACACATTATACGAATCACACTATTCATACTATTTATATTATTCATAGCTGAATAATATAAACAGATTATGATACCGAACACAGAAAATAATAGAATTTACATACATGCAAGGTTCACTACTTATTTTTATTCTTATTTATATTATCACACAATCCACCACATTTCACACTTACTCATTTTCTTATACTAGATATCAGAGTCCACTTATTCCATTTAACATGATATTATAGTTCACTTATTCATTAAACCCCATTGATATAAATATTACAACGCATACTTCATTTATGATATTCCCGAGCACAGAAGTTCCAAGTCACCCATGAAATAATAATCAAGGGCACAAGGACTCAAAACATCCACAAAATAATGTCAAGAGCACAAAGACGCAAGGCACCCACAAAAACCACTCAATATCCTTATTCTTTAAGTGTGCACATTCTCTATAGAGCTCATAAGTCACCTATAAAGTCAAAAGAGCAACCTCACTAAAGGCACAAAGACTAACAACAAGCACGAAATACACTATTGCACTAAAACGGATAACATCATAAGAAATCACAAGGAGGTCATCTATTGCATGACCCTACCTCATAAACCATTCCAAAACTACTCAAGACGGACTGCATACAATCACTAGTTGACCTACTAGATAGTCAACACAACTCATTTTTATCTCATTTCTTTTAATTACCACTTCAATTATTAACAATTTCTAGAATATATGTCACTTAGACAATCCCATTATTTAAAGTTAACATTCTGAATAATATACACAATTACCACTCAAACACACCATAAAGCTGTCATATCACTTATGAAAATTCCAAATGCTCACTAAATTGAATCCATCCATTCAATTATGCATTGTTACCAACAAGATTTGCATAAAAACAAGTTCAACACCATAAGAACATCCAACATGCTTTAACCAAAACCAAAATTATACAAACTTAATTCAATAATCTCATGCCAAAGGTTCGGGCCAAACATGCATAGATTCAAACACACACCCCAGTGCTCAACCATCCTATGCTTACACTATCATACTCAATTCAAGACCTCATGCCTGTAAAATAGAACATCCAAGTAAACTTTCAAGCACCAAACCACATATTAAGGTAAACTTGATTACCTAGATCATGGAGGACATACATGCTTCTATCATTTAAGAAGAGGAAACAATCATGCTGACACGTAATTCTCAATCCACTAGGGGTATTTAAGTAAGTTTACCTCGTATTCCGAGTTTAAGAAAAGATGGAAAGAAAGAAGGTTAAATAGCTTTGCAGATCCACCAAACGGCTTCTTGAATAATGTTCGAAAATTGAAGGACTTACTTAGAAACAAATCGAATCCAAGCAATAAAACCGCGGTAGCAGTTGCATTGTAGTGGCAACGCCACTCACAATGTTACGGTATTAAGGTGTCGAAAACGATATTTTTTATGTCACGATTATTGCAATGTGAGGTTTTTTTTTCACAACAAATGTTCACAAATACCGGCCAATAAACGATATATCGCTGATAGATACATAAAATTACAAAGCAATTACGTATCACCAATTTCACATATCTGTTGACCCGAAATCTGATAAATATCAACCAATATTGTATCAAAAACAACTTAAAAATTTAAGTTTACCGATCAATTTCAGACAATTAATCCAACACAATAATTAGAAACACAATTTAGTTAATTTTAAATTAAAATTAATTGATCGACTATGTAAAAAAAAACACAAATCAATTATGGAAAACCATTCCTAGAATTTAGGGTTTTATAGCTTGAAATACAAATTCGGACGATTCAAAACAATTATATCAAATTAAAGGTGTCAAAACATAATTAAACCAATTTTAAATAAATTTGGACAATCAATTTTGGCAAACGGAAACACAATATCAGCTAATTTAAGAAAATCACTTCTGAAGTTATGGTTTTGTGCCTAGAATGTACACCCAGTCAATTCTTGCTAATTTATTTAAATTGGCATGTTATAATGTGCATTGTATAATAAGTTTAATAAAATAACTCAATGATGAATCTGCAAGATTGCGGTAAGGGTTTTGACCTAGAAATCTCAAACCGATGTTTTCACAAATTCTTAAACCATTTGCATAAACAATTGACAAAATAATTGAAGATCCAAGAATACTCACCTAAATGAACAAATCCAAGCTAAAAACTAAAACTCTAGAAATCAATCAAATCACAACCACCGATCCACCCAAATTACACAACAAACATATATAAACAAATTCTAATAACTAATTTGACTTAATCGGAGCCACATAACACAAATTAATCAGAAAACGGAAAGAGGAGGGTTAGAGTTTATACCCAACGAAAATCGGCCAAAGACGGAGAATGAGATTGCTGGGCCGCTCGATGTCAATTGCTGGATCTCAGACGCCGTCTTCCGGCGGTCGCTGATGGTGCGTGATGCTGGGTGTCGCTGCTGCGGCCTGTGTCGCCGCTCGTGTTAATGCTGCGTCCGTTGCTTTGCTCCTAGCGTCATCCCTGGCTGCGCTGCTGTCACCGGTTGGTGTTTTTTGTTTTGCACGCAGAGAAATAGAACGTGAATGAGAAAAACGGAAAGAGAAGAGGATGGGGTAAAGCAGTTTGTCTGTTTTTTTATTTCTTTCTTTTTTAAATAAAAAAAAAGAAGAAGAAAAAAAAACACAAAGGTCTTATATAAAATATTTAAAACAGTATCAAAATAAAATTTCAACAACAATAGAGTTAACGAAAATAGCTTCACACAAATATAGAAATAGACTTAATGGGATAAGGTTTGGGCTTATAAATCAGTTTTTAAGTATTAGATGTCTCATATTTAAATTATATATTGTAATATTTTTATTATGATCTATACTTATTTTTAAAACCTCCTAGAAATAAAAAAATAAAATTTTTAAAAATAAATTAAAAGCTTAAACAGAAAATATTTTTTTATTTAAATTAAATGGTATCACTTACCAAAGTACAATTTTGATATATGAACAAAATTTTAAATTCACTAAAGAAATATTTTTATGAAAAAAATAGGGTGACTATAAATAATTTAAAACAATTTAAAAAAAATCATCTACAAACTAAAATAAAAAATATAAAAAATATTAATATTGGAAAGACAATCATAAAAGAATTATAGAAATATTTAACTTAAATTTTTTTACAGATCTTATCATAAAAATAAATAAATTCATAGAGAAAACTATTTGTTTCAGATAAAAAAATATTAAAATAACTTTACTATTTCACTTGAAGTTTTATAATTTAAATAAATTCATTTTACTTAATGAAATATAATCTCAAAATAAAGGTATAATTACATGATAAAATTATAATCAAAAACAAATTCAAAATATTAAAATGGAATACTTGATGGAAACAAAAATATATTTCGACGAATATCGAAATCATATGAATATAATAAGAATCATAGTTATAAACAAATTTATCTAAAATTATTTACAATAAGAATAATTAAATTTCAATATAAATTTGAAAGTATTGATAAAATTGTAAAGGAAATCAACAACTTCAACAAATATTTACCAAAGTCACAATTTAAATAAAATATTTCAATTGAAATAAAATTAAAAGTGAAAACTATATTTTATACAAATTAGGTTTTCGAAAAGTAAAGTGTTACATCTTGTTATATATAAAAAAAGAATACGTTGCAACATTTTTTCCTCCAAAACTTAATCTCATATTATTATTTTGTTGTTAGTTTTCACTGTACGGTTCTTTGAAAGAAAAACTTAAAAGAGTGATAGTGCATGTGTGCAAGGGATGATGAACAATTTCACACACTAAGCAACAATGCCACGTGTCTTTGTCTCATTAGTATCTTATTTTTGTCACAGGTCACCAATCTATTATTTTGATTTGACGGTCGTTATTTACCCATGTTTATAGATTCAAAATTTTCAAACCCCATATAGAACCAAACTGGTTCTATAAATACCTTCCGTTTGTTAGATGTAAACATCTCATTTGCAAATATATAAAAATTTAAGTCTTTGATAAATTCTGCTTTCCTAATTTAACAATGGTTAAAATCTCATTCTACATAAAATATGTTTGTGCTAATGTCGGAAAAAAAATTGCAATGTGAAAACAAGCAGAATATGAATAATTGCCATTGTTAATTCTAGACTTCATCTTTTATTTCATATTTCTTTGAATACATGAAAAGTAATTTAACAAATATTCATTATTAATATTGGTATTTACATATTACAAAGTAGCAAAAACAAATGACATAAACCCCTCAAAGAGTACATGGGCATTGAAGCTTAGGTTGACAAGGGTTTACGAAAAGCCTTATTATGGCAACAAATATGAAGCATTCAATCTGGAATGTATATTTCATGATAGAGAAATGAGTTTCCAATACTCGTATCTTTAATTTTCCACTTTTGAACTATTTTTTTATCTGTCTAACAACATATTATAAAATGATGACATGGCCAAATGATTAATGCAACTATCAAAAAATCCCAAATACAACAATATAAGACAATATTGAAGGCGGGTCAACTCTATCAAGTGAAATTTTTTATAGTGACGGGCAATCATCTAAAATTAAAAACTATAGATTTCAAGCATGTAATGTACTTCAACAATTTCACACACTGTATTATGCAATAAGAGATATAAGCATTTCCAATCCAGTTATTCAAGTTTATATCATTTCATTAGCTAGCCATAGTAGCAAGAACAGCCCTCGTAGGTAAGATGGCAAATTCACACACAACTATTGTTCTTACATTATACTCAACAAACTAACCTTTTAATATTATAGATATTATTAGAAGAGTATTAGTTATACATTCAGTGAGAGAAAATGAAGTATTTGGAATTGTGACTAGCTACTTAGACTTTTTCCTTGAAGAGCCAATGTAAAAATATAGAAGACATCATTAAATTGATACATAACCACCATTACAATAACGACTTGATAACTTTGCAATTATATAGGGAGAATAGAGTTTAGTGTACACTTTGGGGAGATAACGCAATTGAACTAAGTGATTAATTTGAAATCATAAATCCTAATCCAGTTATAGTGGTTCTTCAATTTTGTAGAGTCAACTTATTTGGAGGTATTTTTGTTGCAATTTATTAGATAAAGAGTTGAATTATAACCTTACTCTCATGTAACATAACTATTTTTTTCTTTTTATTTTTTTTCTAGATCAAAACAAGTTATCCAATATATGGAACGTGTCTAAACTCATAATTGACCCCGAAGTGCAAGAGATTAAAGACTTTGTCAATCTGTATTTTCTCTTACATGTTATAATTACTTAGTTGTTTTAAATAAAGTACATTAACTGCTAACAAAAAAATTACAAACTTTGACTGTCAAATTACCCAAAGAATAATCCACGGGTGTTACCATTTATGAAGCAAAACCACTATCTAGTTCACAAACAATAACAGAAGAGTTATCATCTAGAAAAGCAATATTCAAAGCAATTGAACAACTACAAGAAAATGAGGTATTCTTTTAACCAAAAAAATATAATTATTATTTTGTCTTAAAAATATAACCCAAGAATTTTTAGGTGGTAAATTCTGAATCAATGTGAGGGTTGCAGGGATAGAAACTATTGGGGAGTGGTTTTATGTTGCATGCAAAATATGTTTAAAGAAACTCAAACCCGTAGGCCAAAGGTTTCTTTTGTCAGAAGTGAAACATATATAATACTAAATGGAATATAAGGTGTAAACTGCAGATTCAAGTTGTTGATAGAACAAGAAACATTACACTACTGCTTTGGGATATAGAGTGTACACAAGTGATAGGAAAATCAACACTACAACTTAAGGAAGACAACGATGTACTATTTTATATATTAATATTAAGTAGTAGTTAATAGTGTTTAATCTTATGAATTCTAAGTTTATAATGTAGGAAAAAGGGGATAATCATTTACTATCTACTGATTCGGAAAAAAAAATTAACCTAGAAGCCCTTTTATTAGTCTAAGTGAGAGATTCTCAAATGGGAGTTTACTCAATCATTAAATTAACTATGGGTGAAGGTTTGGTGTGCAAGTGTAATGGTGCCTATTATTCTAACAACCAAGTTCTATTTTTTTGAAAATTTTCCCTATTTATTTTTCTATTCAACCATAATTTTGCAAAATCAAACAAAATATCAAAGATGAGGAAACTTATGAAGAGTGTCACTTGTCATTAGAGAATGATTATAGAAACACGCTCGTCTTGCTTTCTTATCTAAAGATGGTTTGGTTACTTCCATATAATAATAATAATAATAATAATAATAATAAATCATCTCACCTTGGGGTCAATCAAGTCTTACATTGTCATCAGGGTATACCAAACAGGTATGGAATATAGTTTATTCTTATATGAACTTATTACTTATGAAATTTTATACACAATATAATATGCACATTAACTTAAATTTTCCACTGTATATAGGGTGGAAGGTGATCATGCATCATTGAAGTGATTCTTAGATACATATATAGCCTACTTCCACACCATTTTACTACAAATTCACTCATTATACTTGTAACATCACATCATTAGAGGATCGCTTGAGAGACAATGGTTAAATGTTCATAATCACTCTACTAGCATGCTTTATGCCAATTTGAAAGGGTATGTAGCTTTGTTTGCACTGGAGTTAATTAATAAAGATTGAAAAAGAAGTAATGATGTAGGCCCTGAATAAGTGTTATGTGGATATTATATGCATCGAACGTATAAGATACCACATACCCATGAAAATAATACTTAGATACATGATTCCATTCCTATCCCCCTATCATCTTCCCATCATTTTGGGAATAAGCTTTATATAGATTACCTAATTAATCTACCAACACCACATGATCTAATTAAAGTAGCACCTCATTTACTCCATGTTTCCGTAGAAGTTATGTTAAGCTAGTCACTTGCAATACAAAATCATCTAGCTAGAGAGATATTTAATATTGTTATTCCTCAGAGAACACCACTCTATGAGCCACAAGGACGACAAATACGAGGTTGTCCAAGGTAAAACTCCACTACAAGGGATCCCTCTAGTTAGGAGTGTATAGGCCAAAGGTATTAAAGTCATTATTGATCAACCAAAGGTGGAGTTAGGTCATCTTTGGGGTGAGGTAGTGGTTGAATTCATGGGCGAGGACAACGACCATCCTTTATGTCTAATATGTCATTGGTTTAAATATGGTTCCCATATATAATTCAATTAAATTGACATGTAACATCATAAATTTATATCTGGTATAATGTGCAGGGAGATGGAAAGTATGGCCTTAGAACATTAACATATTGTATGCTTAGAGAATTAGTGGGTTCGAATCTGTATAGAGTTATACCACGAGGTTTAGGCATGATGTCAACTCTATGAGAGCATGTTTCAATATATGACTATGGATCATCACCTTCCTAATATTGCTCACTAAGAAGGGTATGCTCCACGGGCACACTAGAGGGAAATGCTAGATGCAATGTACTACTTGTATGGTTGCCTCAAGTTGGCACTTCATTTATTCGATTAGCAGCACAACATGATATGCAAGGCCCTAAAAGTGAAGTTACCATATGTTTCTTGATGGAACACACACACTACATAACAATATGTATTTAATTTTATCTTATTCTAGTACATGTGATGGATAGTTGTTGATGCATTAACAAGATGTCTGTCAATTATAATCTCATCGTCCTCATTATGCTACATCAACATGTGTTGGTCCATTATTTGTAACATATACATATGAGTCACATTTACATACCGCATTGTGCAACTAGGATCGGTATCCCATAGGTCTACTAGTGGAGGTTAAAAAATAAGTGGGTCAAGTAGGTGCTCATGCCACATCTTCCATCAGGCAAACATGTAGTGATAATAAATTTTATATCTCCTCGTGTTAGGTCCTCTATATGTTTTCTCTATAAACCTAATAGGGTCATGGGGGATCCATTGTGCAAACCTAAACTGATGAGTAACTTGCTCTAGCATATACAGCTGTAAAACACTCGTATAATATATATTACCATGAAACAATACCATAGGAAAATCACTTGTTACATTTATTACCTTGTATGGATCTCATATCACCTATAACAAAAATGATTATACTAAATACACTATAATAGCTATAATAAAAATACAAAGAATATTTTAAGTTAAATGAGTATATCTTTCTCACATGTATAGAATCAATCACCTTTCTATAGCATCCAAGCACAAAAGAGGCTTGGTCAAATGATTGATCACACTGCCCTATTTAATAATGGGACATGCAAGTAGGGATGGCAACGGGGCGGGTCCCCATCCCCGAACCCAATAAGGAAAATAATCCTCGAACCTGACCCGATCCTCAATTTTTTTTATTGGGGATTTCCCGACCCGATCCCCACAGGGATCAAATCCCCATACCCGATCTGATCCCCAATCTATTTATCATCCCCAATTTATTCCCAAACCTTAAAACCTGACCTAATCCCTAAAATCCAACTTTATATTTGATTCCCGATCCTCAATAATTTTTTTATATTATACTTTTAATTTATATTCTATAAAAAAATTATAGTATATATATATATATATATAATTATATATATATATAATTATATTAAAAAAATTATGTGGGGTAGGTTCGAGGATGGGGACCCCAAACTTGTCCCCGAAAAAATCCCCAAACCCGAACCCGATCCCCAAATTCTCTCATCGAACCTAAACGAAGAATCTCTGACGAGGCCCCAAACCACCGAAAAAAATTAAAATCCCTATACACGAGAGTCCCAATAACACATAACATGACCAAAATATGGGAAGTGTTCATATACCTAGGTCTGCTATGACACGTGTTATAAATAGAAGTAGATTATCAACAAATGTATTGTATAGATAATACTCCCAAAATTACCTGCAAGATAGTTGCACATCTAGATATTTGAGCAGCATTCGATCTAGATATTATACCGAGTTGTCAAGATAAGAGAGCTAGTATAATCATTCCCCATGCATAATCTTTCACAACTATGAGATCTTAGAGAAATATAATCTAATCCAAACTAGTTTGATTTGATAAATTATTCACAAATAATGACACGTCAAGCAACAACAATAGGTATATTATAATTTTACTATCTCTTAGTAACCAGTATGATGTGCATAGGTCACGAAGCATCTATAATTCCATTCCACCCCATTTAATTATCACCTTTAAATCATCTTCTTCCATACCAAATAGGCCAGCTAATACATATATCACTTGCAAATAAGTTTCATCTATACTGCTTGCATGTAATAGATGAACATCAACATTTAGTTTTAATATGTACTCCACATCTAATATGATAATGGTCATCTCATCCCAAATCATATGAAATCTATTAGTTTTTAGTTGTCATTTCTCTAGAAAGGAGGATACAAGTGACCAGTCCATGTACAGAATAATATAGGCCATTAGATGCTCCAATCTAGTACCACAAATTTGGGTGAAATAATTATCATCAGTAGTATTTATCCAATTAATAAACTGTTCTAGTCTAGTGGGAATCCTTAAAACTTTGTGATCCTAAACAAAAAAAATAGAAAATATAATAAATAAATGATAATAAAGAAAGGAAAAGTGTCAAAAAAGTGATATATTTTGTAACTTACATTTTCAAACCATATATCTAATGTAATATGACCCCCAAAGTTTGATATCAAACTAGGATTCCTTAGACCACCAGGACATGGCCCAACCATTCCTTAGGTGTATGCCTTGTTCATCTATTTTACATTATTATCTTTGTTGTCATTACCACCACCACCTTCTTCTTCATCATCATTTATAGGTGGCGGAAAATGCACATGAGTTGAAGAGGATGGTTGAACCATGGGGGTCAATGAGTATGGCTGATCTATGTAGACTAAGGAAGATGGTTGGCCACTAAAGGGTGATCAACCCACTAATGATGAATGCCCCCATCGATCCATGATGATGAAATAATTACATTAGTAGTAAATGATAAACAACCTATATATTCTGTAGATGTTAGTATTGTAGGCATTTCATAATTATGATTAGTTTGTTTTTGAGCTTCATGTTGTACTTGATATGGAATTTGTTCATGTGACATCTACTGCATTTTTTTATTGCATCATAGTTAGGGCTATGCAAAATTTTGAAATCCAAAAATGAGATCTGATATCTAAAAAATTTGATTCATCATTTCGAATATCCGATCTGGTTTTAAATAAAAGGATATTTAACATTTCAGATATCAAATTTTTAACTGGATTATTCGATATGAAAAAGTATCTGATATTTTGTTTATTATTTCAACAATACATCATAATATTGTGTTTTTATAGTTTTAAGTTCTATAAATATATATTTTTATATTTTAAACATTTATAATAATATTTTAATACTTTTTTAGATTAAAAAAAGGCACTTATATGAATGTAGATATAAATATTAATTGACTTACGATCTTTAATTTTAAAAATATTCTAGCAAAAGTTATTTAAATTGATAAAATAATATTTTTCATGTGGATATTGGATATATCCAAATCCAGTCCATATCAAATCTGTATTTTTTAGATATTTGCATCCCAAATATTTGATCTAAAAAATAAAAAACGGATATCTAGTTTTACGCACCCCTAGTAGAAGCCCACTAATAAAGGAATTTGTAATAATTATGAAATTCATCATAGTGGGTTGTAGTGCTTGTTTAGCTTCATTTCTACGATGCACTAAAGTGGTAAACCCATGACCCTTAGTTCTATCAAATGTATTTCCTTACATGTAGTTCATTTGAATTTCAATAACAAAAATGCTTCAACTACAATTATGATTATATCAATATGTGCATATACATATATATACTCTTTTTTTTATACATTTATAGATCTATCAAGCTCCAAAATTTACTCTCTAAATTTTTTATACATCAAATATTTCTAGATCTATAGGGTCTAATATATCAAATCTCTAATTTTTACTCTACTGATTATACCAAATATTTATAGGTTTATGTGATCTGACATATCCAATCTCTAACTTTTACCGCACTATGGGAAAACTACAAAAAACACGACTTATTTGAATAACCTGGTGACCTACCAATTGTAGAAGTAGGATCTTTGGAAAGCAATAAGTACTTAAATAATATTATTTGAGTGTACCATCTTCTTTCTCATTTCGAGGAAAAGGTGCGGGAGGAAAAGGAAACAACGGAGGGATCTGAATCAGACCTAAATGGTAATGACATGAAAAGTCTTTTTCAAAACCTAGCATTAGGGGGGTTACGACAATATACGAGAGTAATGAAGAAAAACTCGTGATTTGTGTTATTTTATAATTATATATGTATCAATATCCAAAAATTTTACACATATTTATCCATCTCAACATCAACATGGCTGCCCTGAGTTGCACGAGGCTGTCACGCTACCTTAAATGGCCCGTGTGTGTAGCTCAAGCTACTTAGGCTAGCCTACACAAGGAACCTACGTTGTGTGAATTGGTATGCTCAAGGAGCTCACATTGCACGGCCTGGCCTATACGGAAAGTTCATGCTTAGACCTAGCAAAACTTACTCTAACCAAATGACCCAATCCTAATAACCCACATCCATACCCAATGTTGACCCAATAATAAGGAACTAATATTGATCAAAACAACTCAATCCAAATCCAAACGAGCATAAAGTCAGTCTAACCCGATAACAACCCATATCCAAATTAATATGAACCAAAGCAACCCAAACTAATAATAAAATAAACCAAACACTTACCAAACCTAACAAATCCAACTCAAACCTAAACTGAACTAACCCAAAATCTAATCCGATATGACCCGATCTCTCACCCAAACCCGACCTAATCCGAACTCAAACCTAAAGAGACCCCAACTCAAACCTAATATAGTATTGAGGACATATGATGACATTTTAGAATAATTAAGTTGTATTACTTTATATTTTGAATATGTGATTTGATCTTGTTTATTATGAACCATTGTCATTTCATCTTTGATTATTATTATCTCAATTAAAATATCAATACTAACTTGATAAAAGTAAGACGTTAAAGCTTGTAAGAATATTTTTAATATGGTTTGAATTTTTTTTCCTTTTTTAGAAAATTAAAATCAAATTTCATTAAAATATATAAATATTAATTACCATCACTACCATATCTTAACCATAACAATAATTTCTAAAAATATGAATAAAATATATAATTATTTCATCTGTAGTAGATAATTATAAAAAATAGCAAGTTTAAAAATCTTGCACAATAATATAGCTAAGTCAAGCAAGCCCAAGCTAAAAGCTAACGTTTATGAGGTTAACAATCACTTAGCCAACAACTAATTGAGGTTTTACCCTAATAGACAATAAAAATCATCTACTATTACTATTGTTATAAACCTAGCAACACTATTAATCATCTATTATCAACAATAAAAAATAATTACAAACACCCCTTAGAGAGGGTCTGTTTTGCCAGCCACCTACTGTATAGCATGATTTATAAAAGTCAAGCAATTAGCTTCAACAGTCTTTGTCATAGTCACTAAGTAGAGCAAAAATAGCAGTAGTTGCACCAATGACCTAAATACAGGCCTCCTAAGGGAGTAATAGGGTCCGGATTGTCTTCAATAAAACAGTATCAAGCTCTATATTACGAAATAAAAAAAATCTGACTAAAATGTTAGAAATTTACAATCAAGTGTCATCATAACCTCTTATAGCCCAAAAGATGCATGATGGTGGGTTGTAATATCATCATAAAGACCCATGCTAACTAGCATCATATCTATTGTTACATAAATATCATATCAAGAGGTCACACACCCTAATATGAGGTTTACATAACGATCATATCATAAATAAAAGGAAACATCACTCCACTATTGCTAACACTCCAAAATAAGCCCAAATCCCCTATTTTTTATGGAAAGATCTGGTTAAGACATTAATAACAAGGCAACAACAACCAACAACACATCATGTAAAAGATCACTTATAGAGTAGTCATATCAAAAATCAGTGTGATCATAGTCGATACGCAAGTTAATTCCCCTTATTGTTAATTGTAGTATTAGTAAAATAAGGGTATCGTTCTACATCAGAGATGTAGATGAATCCCCTAAATTTAGCTATCTCACAAATAATAAAATAAAATAATTTAAACCACATAAAAATAAATAATAAGAAAAATACAATTATGGGGTTAAAAATAGAAATAATAAAATCAAATATGAGAATATATATATATGAATGAATACTAATATAACGAACTTGCTAAGGAATTCAAAATCCACTACTAAACTAGGTTGAAATATAATAATAATTTCTAAGTTATCTTTTAATTACAAGAAAAATACTGACCAAGTTGTAAGCCAAAAGTAAATATATATACCTTATATTAATTTCTTGAAATAATTAATACAATAAAGTGTCATTATTAAATCCTAGTATATTCTAGTAATATAGTCATAACAAGATGCTCCTATATTTAACTAGATTTAAAGTAGTAATCACAATTGGAAGGATGTTGGTCTAAGTATCCAAACTAGTATTTCAAGTATGACTAGTTGTAATCCTCTCATTTGACCTACACGTTTCTAAATATTTCACTATTTCTATTAAATTTACAAAACTATTAGGTAAATTGATATCTAATCTAGTTGTAATATATATATTCTAGCATTTCATATAGCCACCTAGGAAGTATATAATATCATATAATGGCAATATAATGAAGCTAGAATGATTCATGCACTACATAAATCATACTCAAAAAAATCACACATATAAATTATAGCAATTAAATTAGAGTCAAATGATAGTCTCATGAAATAAAAAAATTTATTATTATATCTCAAACCATAGTTAGGGCTTTAATCTATTCCCCAATAAAAAGTATTTATATATTCATAATAAATAAATAAATTAATTACATAAAAATATATTTCATAAATATATATTAGAAATAGAGAATGAAATAACCAAAAAAATATGGATAAAATTTTTAGCAATTTAATCGGATGAATTTCATCTAAAAATTTCTCCCAATTTTATCTCTTTTTCTCTTTCTGTCATGTCCCTGTTTATCTCTTCTCTTTATTTCCCTCCTATTCTCTCTCTCTTTATTTTCTTTTGCATGTCTCCCCTTCTTTTCTTTTCTTTTCTTTTTACCGACCTTACTCTTCTCTCTCTCATTTTCTCTCTATTTTACCTTCTCTCCTTTATCATCACTTTTTCTCTCTCTTCTCTCCCTTTTTTTCTTCCACCAGCCTTACTCTCATCTCTCTCTTTTTCTCTGTGTGTGTCTTTTGCTGCCCATCAACCTGTCGTTTTCTCTTTGTTTCCTTTCTCTTCTATGCTTTGCCACCTCTTCTCTTCTTGCTTTTTCTTTTCTTGTGCCATGTTCCCCATCCCTTCATACCCATCCTCTCTTTTTTCATTTTGGCCCTTGGGATTTTTTTTTTTTTTTATGTATCGTCTTTTCTCTCTCTTTTTTGTTTTATAATTTTTACCTACAAAACAAAATTAGAAGAATTAATAAACAACTACATAACTCAAGCATGTCAATTTTCTATCATTTTAGCTTAAATAATTAAATATATTAGATTATTATCATTTAAGCATATAATTATAATTATCTTCATATATTGTTTAAATAAAAGAATAAAAGATAAGAGCAAAAGGGTATAAAATGTGTAAAAATATGCATTCATTAAATCATCAAAAAATTTGAGGCTTGTTTTTATGAAACTAGCAACACTAAAATGCTTCTCACAACAACATACAAAGAAGTAAACTTTCACCTATAAACATTACTAAAAGCAACATAAAAAACCCAAAGCACTAAAAATTCTTGCAAGCTTATCAAAAATATCAGTACAATCTTCCCTTCAATGAGAGAGCAAATAGTCAACCACAATCCATTTAGATACAAGATACATCCTTAACAATCAATCATATAAATAAGTAAAATTTCACCTATGCCAGTTAATAGGGGCGTCCACTAGGGGGTTAGTTCCATCCCACCCCACATTGCAACCAATAAATTTATTTTCCTCCATCTCTAGACAAATAATAACAGCACATGACAATAATGTAGAAACAAAAATGTTAATAAAAGCCTTAAAACTCCTACCTTCAAAACAATATAATCAATTACAAGTAGTTATCAATGCCTCTACATTTTCCAAAAATTACAAGCTTCTCCACTTATTCAAAACCTTAACTCCAATGCTAAAGGTTGATTTTGAAGCAACATTTGTAAGGGGAACGCTTAAGATATCCCTATCTAGATGTGAAAGCTCTCTATATTGAGACTCATTTTCTTTTCGAAAGTTAAGAATGTTCAACTTCATTTTTTTCTATCCACTCTAGAATTATCTAGATATTTATCCAACATTCTCTTTTCATTATAAGTGTGTGCAACCACATGTTTGTCAAAACCCTAATAAGTTACAACAACAAATGAATATATATAATAACAAAGAAAAAATGATATGAATGACACATAATTCTCAAGTGAATACAGTACTATTAACAAATTTAAAAAATAACACACCAAAAGCAAAAGCATGGCAAGAAATTCAAACTTAACGTGGAAAAGTCAAATTCGTGCTTTCAAGTAGAGCTAGTGTTTGATGTTGACGGTGTTCCAACAAAGCTATTACATGTTGAAATTCCAATGATCATACTAGTAGAAGCATCCCTAAATCAAAAGGCACATCACTAACCTTTGAAGAAGCCTTTCCTCCACCTCAAACAACTGATGATAGCAATACCTTAAAAGATCCAACTTATAATGAGAGTCAAGAATCACAACAAAAGTAAAAACAAAATGTAACATATTCATTCCCATAAAATCTAACTCAATACTTATCAATCTTAATTTGCATTCCTAGAGCCATTTTCCTTAACACTTCATCATCGTTATGTGTCAACTCTTTTAAAAGAATTTCAATCTTCCATACATTCTCAAAATATAAATTTGTTCTAGGATACTACCAGAGAGCAACTTATTAATATCATAAAAAGGTTCAAAGATATCACAAGTTTTATCAAGCATGTAACATTTTTGAGGTTCTAGAAAAATCTTGTACACAGGGTCAATAATAACCATCTCCTTAAATCCATCATGATATAAAATAACTATATCAATCATCACATAAGTTGAGTTCTGCATTATAAGAACATCAATCCATATTGATTTAATATATGGTATTCAATTTAATTTTACACAATTATGAAAAGTACTCTTCCTTGATTCTAACCACTTGATGTATTTTACACTATCTCTAATCTTAACAACTATATCTTCTCACTTAAGCCCATCCTTAACAATCATATTCAAAACATGAGCATCACATTGAACATGCAAATAAAAGCCATCATGCAATAGATTTTTTTTATCATTAAGTGTATTTCTCAATCAATCTTGCATGCTATCATTGCTATTTGCTGGAAGCATTATCTAATTTTATAGATTTTTTCTTCAATACCCCAATCTTAAATTAAAAATAACAAAAAATGATGCAAGATCTACCCATTTGTGGTGTTTGTATATGACAAAAATTCAAGAATTTACTATTCAACCTCTAACTTATATCCACATAGTGTGCACTTAGACACATATAACCTTCGGTTTGATAAAAAGTCATTATATCAGAAGTTAGACAAATACAACCAAGGATATTACGAAGGCAATTCTTAAGTTCAACTTTCAAATTGGCATGCAATTTTAATACATCCAATTTGTAGTATTTCAACATATGCTTCTAACATGATTGTTTAGATATGCATGACTTACCTATTGCCTTCATGTTATACCTAAGAGAAGGCATATCCATATTTTATGATGATCCTTGCTAATAACTCTCTGTAAATATTTTGGTCATAACCATTAGTTTCTCCCTTCCCAGATTGCTAAAATACTAAACATTTTTCAAGATGTTTTTTCAAAATTTTCATTCAATAATGTGAATCAGTAATGAAAGAAGCCACCTTACAATAACAACATAATGCTCTTTTTTTTTCATGCTTGGTATCACTTGCTTTCGGTATCAAAAATTCTTTATAGACTAAGCTTCTTCTCTCAACCATATTTTCTTATTCTTACAATTCAAGATCTAGATTATGATTCTTCCCTTCCATACCTATCATACAAAATAAATAAAAAATAAACTAAAGCAATTTTACACAAGAATAAAAACTTTGCCAAAAAAGTAGAATATGAATTCTGTAGCAAATAATGTAACCGATCACGATGCCACCACAATAAGTTAACAAAGTCAAGAAAGCTAAATGATGAAGAAGAAGCAAAGGCAAGAAGATGAAGGAAGAATAGATATATATCAAGAACACACACACACACATATTTACTAAATCAGCCCAATCAACAAGCTTAAAGGAGATGAGCTCCTAACAAATGATTTTAGTTGAAGGCCAATTGAAGCGCTTTGGAGGAAATCAAACAATAACCATAATGATGACAGGGGTGATGTGTGATGAGGGGACTAATGATGAAATGGAAAGAAGAATCCAATAAATGACTCCACTCCATGAGCAACCACTGCATCAAAAGAAATTGAACATTGCCCACTTGATGAAATTGAACAATGCTTCCGTTGAATGGCTCCAATCAACAAGCAACGACCACATTAGAGGAAATAGAACAACATCCACAATAATTGATTTCGGTGCAACGGGCGCTAAGATGGCTAACGATAGAACAAAATGGAATATTAAAGAAGATAGAGCACACTTGAATGGACAAGAAAATATGGCAATGCGTTCTGGTATGGCTCATCTCGCCTGGTACTTGTTGCCATAAAAATTGTGTCCAATCAGGCACATGATGCAGTGGCTAACAACAAAACAGAATGGAAGAGGGAAGAAGAAGGTATAGAGCACAATTGAAGCGGTAAAATGAACAAAAACTCAAGAATTAAAGTTATGGATTTGATATGGTTGTATGGGGGCAGTATCGTGTTATTTGGTATGGTATTGGCCTGAGCGGCTAAGTAGTGAGCCTACCGTCTATGATTTGAAATAATGAAGATCTTAAAAAAGTGGGAAAATCAACGATAAAATGGGAAAGAAAAGATCTGACTTACTAAAATATACAAAAATCACTCAAATCAATACATGAAGAAGAGTGAATAGTGGGGAAAAAAAGGAGAAAACTGAATTGAAGAGGGACAGAGAAAATCGCATGATTAAAATTTAAAATAAAAATATTTCTTAATTTTATAAATTATAAATTTAATTTTTTGTATAAATTTTAATTGAGACTTATTTCAAGATATATATATATATATATATATATATATATATATATAATAGAACATTAGACTAAAAAATAACAACTTAAAAAGTTTAAAATATATTTTAATTGGCATTTAAATGAATAGAACTTAATCATTGTCAAAATTTTATTTTATTTTCTCATAAAATTTATATTTTCATTTTTTTTACCTTAAATTTCTCTAATATTCTAGTATCTTAGCATCTCATAGAAACCATAACAATTATATGATATCAAGAAAATTCATTTATGAGTTACATATGAAAATAATATTTTAATAAATTTTAAATATGTCTAAAACATGAGTGTAATATATTAAGACCATGTTTAAAATTTATGACAGTGGGACAAATGAATTATAAAAAAATCATCTATAATTAATTAATTATATAAGTATTTTATAATTAAATTAATGACATATATAATCATTATGACCAACTAAAATAGAGATAACTTGCTAACTAAAATAGAGAAACCATGACAGTGATACGATATCAAGAAAATCAAATAAAGGAGAATACAAGATAGAGAGAACATAGCAGAAAATGAGGGCGTCTTTTATTTCATTGATCTCTATCACAAGTATATAATTTAACATATCCCACATATATTTTATCCACACTTATTTTATCTATTAACCATAAAACATATACGCAACTAAATACAAGGCCACATCAGATGTTAATATTCATTAATTAATGAGTATGGATCATATCATTTTGATTTTACTATTTTCTAAAACGTATATCCGATCATATAACTCTTTTCATCGATCGATTATTGATCTTATTACCCATAATAATAATAATGAATTCTTAAACTCAACCTGAATTTCAGATGGTGCCATCATAAATGAGTACACTACAATGACTACACTACTCATGCCAAGTATAGAACAATTAGTAATCAAGAAAGTAATATAATATTAGAATAAAATTTATATTGATATTGTGTTATGATATTAAGAAAATCAAATAAAGGAGAAGACAAAATAATTAGAAAAATATGAGGGAGCCTATTATTTTATTGACCTTCATCTCATGTATGTAATTTAACATATCTCATATGCATAGTATCCACAATTATTACATCTATTATGTGAAGGAGTTAATGGAGGTGAAGAGATGGGAAGGAAATTAAGAGTTAGATCTAGAGAGGGGGAGTTGTACATATAAAGGGTAAATCCATTTTTAGATATAAACTAAATCCAATTGTACATATTTAGCCATATTTTTCACAAGGAATAATCATCTTTAAAAGATTATAGAACTCATAAATGAATTATTATAAGTTATCAATTATCACCAATATTATAAATTATCACTTTCATAATCTCTCAAATATATCATAATAAATCTCAAAGGATTCTTAGCTTACCTAAGTGATTTAGTTTCACTCACCAATGACAATCTACAGTGAAGTTGTACACTGTGAAAAGATAATCGATTCAATTAGGTCTACATCATAATTCAACAACCAGATGATGAGATGTTAGAAATGATGTATATATACACTAATATGGACTATATAGAGAAATCAAAATAGGAGGAAATAAGAAGGATTACTTTAGCGAATGAAAGAGATTATTTAGATTATTATACACTTTCTCTTGGAATATTATGTTGTAACACGCATAAATGTATTAATTAATAGAGGAATAACATGGTCCATTGCATAAGTAATCGAAAAAATAAAAGAAATGGCCAAATTTGAGTGTATGATGGTGCAAATTGATCATGAATGTCGCAGGAGAAACACGGTAGGAAATCATGGATTGAAGGTGTTGTTTGGGACAGAAAAAGGTGAGGTATTACCATACACATATTGTCAACTATGATGAGGCGATATACAATAACATACGTACAGTGGAGACAATTACCTTAAGACATGCAACGCGACAGTATATAGAGTGTTTTTTTTTACTAAGATAAAGATTGAGACAGATTCCTTAGAAGTGGTGCAGGCAATATGATCAAAAGATTAGTTTGATATTTTATTTTTTTCACAAAGCTACTAATGAATATAATTATATATTATTACATTTTTATTTATTTCATATTAAACATAATTATTGGGAAAAAATATACACGTTAAAATTTTTAACATACCCCATCAAAACAAGCTAAAAATTAACAGAATGAATTTGTACGGCTTGAGAAATAAGTATCATCTCATACGTAATACCTAAACGCTCAAAGTTAATTTCATGAAAAGAAAAATAAAAAATTTAATCTTATTTCACCCAACTCATTCATCATACCCAATCTAAATCAAAGTCTATATACTAAAGAGTATAGACTCAAAATTGACCCAAATGTAAAATAAAAAATAAAAAAAATAAACTTATGGGTTTGGCACTAACCAGACCTAATTTACACTTAACCCATCACTTAACCTAAACCCAACACAAAATATATAACCCAGTTAAAAACCCAATTCATACCCAAACATGAAAAGCCCAATAGGTATAACGTCGATTCGATTCAACCACATCCAAACCATCAATTCACCCGAATCCCACCCAAAGTAACATAAACTGAAACTCACCTGACTTGAAGCAAACTTGGACCCAAACTCAAACTCACCGTAATTGTATAACAACTTGATTTTGACCTGACCCAAAATAATTTGACCCATACCTTACCCAAATGACTCATTTGTCACTTCTACTCACACTCACAAATGTTTTGCATGCTCTATCGATTAATCAACTTGAGAATAATGCGAACGTACCTTTGTTTGTTGCTGAATGTTAGGCATGGCATTTTTGGTTGTTGGATGATAGCTACGAAGAAGGAGAAGGGTGTGCGGAGAAGGAGATGGGTGAGAGATTTTAGATTTGATAGGGTTTGGAAGGAGGTTGAAAGATAGATGAGAAAAATATGGTTGATAATAATGTAATGATATTATAGTCATTTTATAAATAAATAAAAATCCAAATAGACATTGTAACAACCCAAAATCACGACTTGAAAATTTTGTTTAATTTTTTTTTGTGGAAGAGATAATTATAAAACAGTGGGTGTTACCGCCACACTTAACATAAGTCTGGTCTCCTCGCCATCCTTACATCAAGTACTAAGGCTTAAAACAAGTCAAATCAACAAAATGAGAGAGAAGTATACTACATAATGAAGGGTTTCACAAAGAAAGATTATCCATACAAAAGGACCATTTAGATAATTAAGTAACTAACAATGTTCAGAAAATAAACAAAAGAGCACACAAAGGTGCAACAGTGGTTTGCCTTACACTCATCTGGTCCATCAATTATTAAAAGGAAAGGGAAATAGGGATAGGGTCCACTCACTCCCTTATCCTAATCAATCGTTTGGGTAATGCTCCTCAAAATCCTTCAACCACTGCATGCCACAGACGTACTCCTCTAAAAAGTGATAGCATTAGTATGACTTTCTCGTACTAAGTAAATCACAACGCCTCCAGAAAGGTAGCATACCCACATATACAATTATCATACAAATAAGGCTTTCAAATAAAACATACAATCACATGCAAGCCATAATTTCATTACACAATTCCACATCACAATTAATGATACTAATTAGATCAAAATCCCTAGCAAAGGCATTGAATACATGCTTATAATTCTCACAACCAATTTAACTTACCAACGTCCATACTTATAGTATAATAGGAAGAAGTAGTGACATTCCAAACAATCTTACTAAGGTTGAGTCGCGCCTAATCCAATTATTACAGAAGTATTATGGTGGGTGTCTAATCTGGTTATATCATTTATATCTCAATTCTCAAGTAGAATATAATCTCATATCCATGACAATGATCTTCAAGGAGGTGGTACCAAAATAATTCGCTCAATTCCCGGGAAAATCTCACCAAGGAAGCCGCATGACATATCAATCGTTCATACTAAACCTTAGAAGTCAAGTCCTTTAGTACGCGTACCCCCTATAGGGTGTATGGAATACCTATAGAATAGAAGTGAGCCCCTTCACCCGAAGGCCCAAACTATGCACTTAGGGGCCAAATCCGAGGCACAAGATTCCTTTCCAAACTCAAGTCTTTCTCTTTGAGTGATTAGTGTCTTATGAAATTCCAGGTTATTAGTTCAAGAATACTAATGTCCACAATAGTACAATTTAGCCATAAATCAATCAACCAATGCCAAATCCAAAGGATCACAATAATTCCAAGCCAACACGACCTAGGGTTAGACATCATGCCATAGCCTGAATAATTATTCGATTCAGTTATTTAATCCATTTTTCCAATTATTTCAAAAATTATTCTGAGGCCAACACTTAAGTCAACTAGCCTAATTATTCACTTTGAATCACATTTTTCCCTACTGATCAAAATACATTTTGACCTATAACTACCACATTTTCCTTTACTTTATTAGTGGGTTTATCCCCATAGGATATTTGTTATGAAAAAGCTAACATAAAATAGCTAATGATCATTTAAGATACAATAATTTCTTCGGTACGAAAAAAGACCATGTTACCCATAAATATAAACCATACATAGTACACATATACACTCCTAGCATGCATTTCTAGTGTCTCATAAAATTCATGCAATTTCCACAAATAACTTTCGAATACAAATCATGGTATATAAAATTTAAATTTTTACCCCTAGAACATGCAACACATAATAATCACCATTTAAACACATTTATACTCTAAGTTAACATGATATACGTCCCAAAATTATCTAAATTATCCAAGGGACACATTTAATTTATTTATAACCCTAAACATGCACATTCCCTTTTTAGTATAAATCTATATACGTTGTCATAAGCATACACTCTCAATTTTTAGCATACTACCTAGGCATATAAATATTAGCATGGTAATATATATTAATTTACATGGAAGAAAGGTGGAGATATGTTATCATGTTAGCATACTACCATAGACTAGGCTGCATGGTTTGTGGCTAAGATAGGTAGGAGTGTAGGGTGGAGATATGTTATTCATGCATGGAAGAAAGGTGCCAGCTGGCTGCCTGGAGGAGGGGAAGTGCTCAACAGGTTGGGGGGAGATTAGGCTACAATTAGAGTGGGAAAAATGATGGGGATTGGTTAGAATTTAGTTAGCAAAAATATCCCAAAGTATTAGGCTTTTAAGAGCATGGTTACTAAGGAAAAATCCTACCTATTCAAAGTTTTATTTTCACCATTCACTAATTATTATCATGATCAATATTATTGTTATTAGTGTTATCACTACCACTCTTTATTATCATAATTATTTCTAACATTATTATTCTCACAATTATTGTTATCGGCATTATTTTTAAGAGTGTTATTTATCACAAGGTTATTATTATTACCATCCTTTATATTTTGATTACTATCTACACTCTTCTTATTAACATTATTATTACCGTCATCAACTTTTATCTTCCTCCACTCATATATACACTAGTCCGAGTTATTATCATAATTTAATAACTATAGACTTACTCGCAACGATGAGGCGTTCATTCTAAAAAGAATCCTATGATTTATTACGCCTGCTAATCAAATTTTAAGTCTTGCATATTAAATTAATGATTCATTAAAATGAGGTATTACAGTTATGGAATTAGATTCTATATATCTCCTTCCTTTCTTTATTATGTTTAAAACGAACTTCAATAAAATTATAAAAACATCAACATCCATATATATATAATTCTAAGTTTAAATGGGATCTTATTAGGTAATCTTCTATCTAAAAACTTAAAGTTGTATAGTTTTACCCTCTAAGCCAGGCGGTTATCATTTGGTGCTTAAAGGTATGAACTTAGAGTTATATGGTCCATACAAAATGTAGGAATATATTATATATTAATTTAGACTCAATGTAGTTTGTTATATCTTCCCTAATAAGTAAGGCAATTTTTTTAATCCATGCATAAAGTTATTTACATAAACATATATGTATTGTTTAATGAAGGCTTAGTAACTAGTTTACTGATTCTAATGGCATATGGAGTTATTATTACCATTAATTTTTAATTAATTATTTTATTCAAATAATAACATAAAAATTACATTAAATACTAAACAATTTTTATTTCAACATATTTGATTGTTAATGAGATGAGTTACATTGACTAGTGTCAAAATTTTAAACATACTAGATATTTTATAAATTTTGAATTCTTTTATCAATAAATTATATATATTCTCAAATTTCTGATTTTTTTATAAAATTCCATATACTTTATGAAATTGTATATTTTTCATTAAAAAAACTCAAAGTTTCAATTTCGATTTTTATGAACATTTCATTTTTTTCTTAAAGTTTTTTATTTTATTTTTAATATTCTAAAATATCTAAATTTTTCATTAAAAGACCTCCCATTGTTTATAAAAAAAATCATAATTCTACATAAAATTTCAAAATTTTGAAAATATTTATATTTTTTTAGAAATTTCCTCTTTTCTTTGGTATTTAAAAGAAATATATATCTTTTGCAAAATTTTGAAACTTCTAATATTTACATTATATTTACTCTTTGTTTGATCTTCTACATAGTTGATAAAATCTCAATTTGAATCTTATGAATCTATGATCTAAAAGTTATCAAAACTATCAACAATCTCAAATAAAATCTTGAAGGTATAGAATTGTATTAGGATTTTACAATTATATATAGGATTAGTAGAATATTATTATTCAATTCTAATTAATGGTTGTATTTTTTTTATGTAATTTGCCTTAAAGTTTATTTTCCAACTTATTACTATTATATTTCTTCCCTATTCTTTTAATCATCAACCTCTTGTAATTTGCTACATACGATATAAAGAAAACAATGTGAAAGAAGCACAAGTGAGATACCATTAACAAAAAAAATGAGTTGATTGTTGAAGAAAAATATCAATAAAATGAATCCAAACTCTATCCAAATAATATATATATATATATATATATATATATATAAATTTGTATAACTCTTTTTTATTTTTTATTTATATTTAGTTGATAACATCATTTTCCATCTTCTTTTGTGCTGTAGGTTTTTTTTATATAAATAAATTTCAAGTTTATGGTGCATGTATGCTTCATATATCAAGTTATTGTGTATGTATGCAAATCATTCTTCTTCTTTTTTATTTTGATGTACTTAAATGTTGAAAGCTAGACTAACATTTTGTGTCTTAATTCTCTTAAATGACACGGTATATTATCCTTGTCTTGATATTGCCTTTAAAACCATTCATATTCTTTGTTGATCCTCTTATTTCCTAAAATTTTCACTTGAAATTTTATTTTTGATATTGTTGACTTAATGTAATTTTTTTCACACTAATTTGGCAGTTCAAGTTACTATAAAATCATCATAATTTGACTAGCATGTCACTAATGCAAAAAAAAAAACATACTTTATTTATAGGGACAATCATCTAGTTTTATAGTAAACAAAAAAAAACAAGTAGGATGAAAAAATGTGGAAGAAATAGACGACGGTTGGAAAACTAAAACTACTATCTATAGTGGGAAACATAATGGAGACGAATATATATAGTGATTGTAATCCAAAACTGACATCGATACCTTAGTAAGAGTTTTTTTTTTCAAAATTTTAAGGTATAAGCAGTGATTCCATGGTGCAACTATTGTTTCTATCTTAACACAATATTATTATTTTTTTATTTTTTGCCCTCTATACCTTAGTGAGTTTTTTTTCTTTTTTCATTATTCATTGATAACCTTGCTAGCTTGTTCCACTCCTAACATTCACAAACACACATATAGACTTACCACATGAACAAATTATTCCCTAAAGATTTCTATCATTGTTATTTCATCCATCTTCTCCTCTTTCTTCTTCACTGGTCACCTTTATCCCTTCTACTAACTCTCCTTCTCATTCTTCTATTTTCTCCATTGTTTCCATAAAAGGTGTGCATTTTTTGTCTTAATTAGTCATAAATATTTCCCTTAAGAATTTGAATGTGATTCTTTAATTTTTTTATGACATAAGTTTTATTATTTGATACTGTAATTTATCGACTATTTTGATGGACATAACATTTGACTATGTTGTTGTCCATTTTGAATTATTTTATTTCAGGCAATTTTTTTTTGAGTTCTACACGTTTAAACCTCCTAAAAAGGGTCTTGACACTTTTGGAGTAATAAATAAATAAATAAAATTAACCTTCGAATAAGGTTTTTATATTTTAAGATCTAAAAACCTATTTTGTGATAATATTATAGTATTGTATGTATGCATGTGTAATTTTATAGAAGTAGCATGCTCTCTTATAAGAAACTAATATCCTAAGAGTTAGATGGATTTATAATATCCTTATATTATAGATGGACATAATGTCATGATAGTGGAATGTATTTATAAAATTCTTTTATTATAGTTGGACAAAATGTCATAGTCATATAATATATTTATAGGAGTCTTAAAGCAACATAGACGAATAATGTATGACATGGTTGTTGAAATAGTATATTATTTGTGATCAATTTTTTGTCAAAATTTATGTTTATTTATTTCTTCGATGAATTCAGGTAGGTATGAGTATGACACATGATGATCTTGATGAATATTTAGGGAGAAAAGTGACAAAAATAAAATAGAGAGATGAAGAACTCATATGAAATAATTTGGAAGAATGTAATTCGCATGCTGATGAAAGGCTCTGGAATACAATACTTGGGTAATGAATGTTCTAACAACCATATTATAGTTGGAGGAAGTAATACAGATGACAATAGTAATAAAGATTCTTTGGTTCCCATTGAAAAGGTACAATGTGTATTTTTTGTTGAAGAAATGCCTATGTTATCTTTATTGACATTTTATTTTTCATGTGTGTTCATGATAGAGCTTTTGTGAGAAGTGAATATGTCAAGGTACATAATAAGGAGCCAAAGTAGTTGGTCAAATTCACTAAAAGTCATAATTTTATGATTTAATTTATTTAATTACTTTTCTTTCTTATATGAACAATACCTTATGAGTTAATTTTAATATAAATTAATTGATGTTATCATAAAGAATTAATATTCTAAGTTGGGATTCATACTATTGATGCATGTGTATCAGATTAATACATGCATATTTTTGGGTATAGTGAATTATGTATGGTGTAGGTAGCATGAGTTACTTTTTTTATTATTTTTTTTTACAAATGTCAATTCTAAGTTAAATTTGTTGTTTAAAATAAAAAAAATATTGAGAAATGATAGACAATGATTGTGGCCTTAAACCTTCATCTATAATGAATAGCCAAAAGAGTTGTCTAATACTTCCTAGAATAATGGAGAAAGATTGGATGGTGTTTTTGGGCTTAAATCGTTGTCTATATGTGAAAATAGATTGTTATTTTAAGCTCACAATTGTCGTTTAACCCTTCCAGCAAATTATTATAGTACTTTTTTTGTTTTCTATTTTATTATAGATGATAATGTTTTGAACATTTATCTATAATATAGATGATTGAAGCATACACAAAGGTTGTCTATCGTCGTCTTTTCCTCTTTCCTAGTGTCATCTAAGGCTATTTATAAACCAATGTGAGAATCTAAGGCTATACTTCTATTTTACATTTTAGAATGTATAAGCATATTAAGATCATATTTTTTTAGTTTTGTTATGATCTTATGATCCTATGATTTGATTATGATAAACGTTGATTAATCCATCTTATAAATTTTTTAAAGCACCTTTTTTATTTTCTATTTTTTTATAGTCGATTATGTTTTGAACTACCATCTATAGTATATATGTGTAATGCCCCCATTTTCACTCTTAAAATATTTTATTTAAACAAACTAATGTAAAAGAAAACATAAGAAACAGAGAGTATTACTACTACACCTAATATAATTCAAATTTATGTCATCTATCAAACGATAGATGCAAGATTAAAACCTATCCAACAAAACATGAAATAGAAACGAAACAAAAACTCATGGATAAAGTCAATAGAAAACTATATAAAAGTCTTGCTAAAAAATTAACAAAAAATATGTGTTTTAAAATCTTAATCAAACAACAGAAATATAAATGTCATTTTATAACTCAAAATAAAATTACAATACAACCAATGGAAATCATAACCAAAATATTAATAAAAAAAATGATTCATTGAGGAAAAAAATTCTGAAACCCTAAGACTCAACCCATGCCAACATTCATAGCTAAATCAAATCACAGCTCCTTACACACAAAACACCTAAACAAATGTGTAATATTAGTATAATGGTATACTGATTAAACCACCCAACTCATAATAGCATATACTCATATTATATTTGATCATGGCATAGGAAAAATGGCATATTAACTAACATGCAAGAATGTAAAAAATGTTAATAGTATGCTCAAATGTTATTATGTACATGGCATATTATGCTATCATATCATATTATGGAGCCAGAAGAAATTGGTATGTAGGATAACTAGTAAAACATAAGAATTATCATAACACACTCATGAAAAGTTATATGACATGGTACAACAAAAGAATTGTCAAACCATACATGAAACTTATAACCATAATCATGGTATGCTATAACAATAGGATAACTGATGAGTTCATATTTTGACACATTTTATACCCTTATAATCTTAGTTTTTGGTAGTTTATTTAGCTAATATAGGGGAATAAGTATTGTTTTATGCTTAAGTGGTAAAAATTGTATAAATTTAATTATTTGAGCTAAAATGATATAAATTAAGTAAATTTAGAATAAAATATTATTTATTAATATTTATTGAATTTTATTTTGCAGGTTTTATTTTTAAATAAAAGAAAATTAAAAAAAAAAGAAATAAGACCTTTGGACCAACGGCCAAAGGCCGAAGGCCCAAAGGCCAGGAAACGAAACAAAACAACGCCAGCGATGATCAACAAAAAAACCAAACGGAGCGTTGCGGGAGAAAGCAGCAGTCAGCCGCAAGGGCTGACGTGGAGGCACAAACAAAAATTATAAAAGGCAGTGTGCGGCATTAATTGAGACGGACATCGAAGAGGAACATAAGTGAGGAGGCACAGTCTTCAGGAGCTACAGAGCGAGAGGCTAGAGCCTTCACGGTTTGGGCTAACCGCGAAGGACGAAAGCTCAACGCAGGAGGACGACGCACGAAAAAGGATGGCACAAACTTCGACGCAGGGCTTGACGCACGGAACCAGGGCGCGTCATAGGCAGTGCGGCAGACGCACGGAAACCGAGGCCAGCAAGAGACATCAGCCGCCAGCCGGAAAGAAGAAAAAGAAAAAGAAATTGTACACAGAAATTGAGGTGCCGAGAGAGAAGAAAAATTAGAGGAAGATTTTAAAACCGGTAGAACTTATTTCAGATAAAATTAATTTTTATCTGAATAAATTCTTGATCTTTAATCCAAAATTTATTCCGGTTATTTCTTTCTCTTAATTTTAATTTATATTTTAGATATATATTTCTGTGTAATTAATTCTTTAATTATGAGTGGCTAATTATTTATTGTTAGGGAATGAATTGAAACCCTAGACTATGGTTTGACTTATAATTTTATTTTCTTTGTTTCGTGAGATTGTTTCTTGACTCTATATTAATTGTTATCGTTTATATGTATAATTCTGTCAAGTATAGTTTATTTGGTGCATGCCTTGTTCTGGTACCTCATAAGTGACAGTATGTAGGATTAATTGCTTGCTAGGTGGCCATCTAAATATACTAGAATTTATATGTATAAATTGCAGCTAGGTTAGATAACAATTCACCTAATCGTTTTGTGATTCTAACCGAAGTGGTAAAACGTTTCGATACGTGTGGGTCAAGGAAAGGAAATACAGCTAGACATGCTTTTTGTACTAGTTTGGGTACTTAGATTGACAGCCTTCCACTTACACTTAATGCATTAAATCTAGTTAAATATAGGAGCCGCTTGTTGCTGTTATACTGCTAGTATTTAATAGGGTTAATATTGGCGCTTTGTCGTATTAATTTAATTAAGGGAAGTAATATAAGGTGTATAGACCTGCTTTTGGTGTGCAACTTGGTCGATCTCATTCTCACGATTAAAAGATGACTTAGAGATAAATATTATATTACAACCTAGTCTAGTGGTGGATTTTTATTTCCCTAACATATTTCTCATATTTGCGGTTTCCTATTATTTTCATTATTAGTTTATTTTATTTATTCCTTTTATTATTATTATATTTATAACCCCATTAATATTTTTCTTATTTGTTTATTCTGTGTTATTTAGGATTTTTCATTTTTAGTTTTAGTTTTATTTTCAAGCTAGTTAAATAGAGGTCAGCCCTCTCAATCCCCGGCCTAGAACGATACCCTTATTTACCAGTACTACAATTGACAACAAGAAGGTTTAAATTGCGTGCCGGCTACGGTCGCACCAATAACATGCCATAATATAATAACATAACACATTTACTTACACTCAACTATTCACTTATTTCCGTATAATCCTTCCACTTTATTTCAATGAATCACTTATTAATCAATTCCACCAAATCATATTGATCACACATTCCAATTCACATTCTTATGCACTTCTTTATACATGATAACTTAGTTTACTTGTTTCACTTATTCCAGTTATTTCACTTTTACATTTCTAACAAACATTATTACCCACATCCAAGGCATTACGACCTAGGAACACATAATGAACATCTGTAGCTCAAAGGATAAGAAAATTGCACAATATCTAAGAAAAAACAACCAAAGAAAACCACACAAACTGTCACCTATAGCTATGTGACCATGGAAAACATTGTGACCTATAGCTTTGTGGTTATGGCCACCACAGTCACTTAGAATATCTTAAAATTTAAGTATCAATACTCTCTAAAAGACTTAAAGATCACCTATAAAGCATAGAGAAGGGTCTCAAAGTCGAACTATCGGGGCAACACATGCAAAATCATAGGGAAGGTGTCCACTACAATATCTTACCTTGGAAGTCATCTACAGGCTACTTAAGATGGACTATAAACAACCACAAACTAATATACTAATGATAGTCAGTACAATACACCTTAATCTCATTATCTCACTTATCACTTGAATCACTCATAATTTATGGCCATGACCCCATATTCCATCAAACAACGCACAACACCTATGCTCTTGACCACAATCACATATAATTAACAACAAAGAAATCAACCACTATATATTTGTGCTAACAACATGAACCTAAAAGAATATACTATGGCACACTTGAACATATACTCTTTCTTTTACATATCATAACTTCTGCAATGCATGTATAGCTGATAAAATACAATTATGAAGAATCATAATTCACATATATGAAGAATTACATAATATCCACCACAAGGTCAATACATCATTAGAATATCAATATAACCAAATGGTCAAAACACATATATATGGTCATAATTACTCTTTGAAATCCAACCTAATACAATATCAAATGTGTTTAAAATACTTAGAATAATCATTGTTCATTTTTTTCTTCTCAACATGAAGTGCTCATATAACCCTTAGCATACTCATAACACAAAATACATGCTTTCACAACAAAGTTTAACACACTCCATGCATGTCCAAGATAGGAACAACACACATCAACACATAAAGGTCTTCTAACTATGAGTTTAGGAGGTTTACCTAGCTTCCAAGTTATCCTAGCATAAGAAGAAGGAAACCCTAGATTTAAAGAATCTGCCATAATACTTTCCTAAAATACCTTTGAAAAACCATATGATCAAGTTATAGAAACTAATTGAAATGGATAGTTAATAGAAAATAAGTAAGTTTTATTAAAGCAACTTAAATGATGAGGTTTGACAACTCAAAATGTCAAACTAATCAATTTTGGAGAATTTATCCAAAGCAATAAGTTAGAAGCACAATATAGTTAATTTTAAATCAAAATACTAATTAACCAGCATTCGTTAACTAGTGCCACTAGGCAGAAACATTAAAAACATATTAATAAAGGGAAACGAATTGCTAACTCGACTAAAACACCTAGCATGCCCATATATAGCTTAAACTCAATAAAACATGCTTTAACACCATAGAACACATATCCATACTCATTAAATCAATTACAACACCATTAATGTCTAAATCACAAATATCATGTTAGAGATTAAAAATAGCAAAAACATGCTCTTGCTTCTCAAATTAATAAAGCTCATGCTCTAAAATTTCAAGGTTCCCATATTGGCTTAGTATCTATGGCTCCAGCTTTCCAAGGGACACAAGTTAGCCCATGTATGTGGCTCTGTTTTGCAAAGTGTCCATCTTCGCTCGGTTTTTGTGGCTATGATTTCCTAGGAAACCCAAGTTGGCGCATGTGTGGCTCCAAATGCTCAAAGTTCCCAAGTTGGATGGATGTCATCATGCCTCAAATCATAAGACTAATATGACACATGCTTATAATAGAATACACCAAGGTCATGCTACCACAGCATACGACTGAAGCACTTATTCCTATTAAAAATAAGATTGTCTTAATTTAAGCAATAACCTTCTAGAAAAAATCAGCTGCTCCTAATTTAATGACTTCTGCCAAGACTCTTGATTATCCTAAGAATAGCAATAATTAAAATAATTAAAAACTCATTTTAAACCAAATTTACACTAAAAACATAAGAAGAAGAAGAAGAAAATGAAGTACATCTTAATCTCCTCCCAAGGTTAGGCTTACCAAGAGGAGAAATTATGCAATCTTCAACCTTTCTATACACTTTAATCCCTCTTTATTTAATGAAAACACAAGGAAGAATTAAAATAAAGATTAGTAGAAGATAAAGGAAGAAGAGCAATTTCACAAATGAGTGAAATTGAGGTTTCCAATAAGAAGGAAAATGAAGGAGAATGAACTCACAACACCTAAAAAAATAAGCTAAGGGAAAAGAAAGAGCAAGTAACTATTGATAGGTAAAATAATTAGAAAATAAGGCCCAATAGGAGGGGTTGGTCAATCAAAACATAAGGAAAAAAGAGAAAGGAAATTGACTTTTGGTAGAGCTTTGGAGTTATGTATATGATATCAAAATGATGAAGCACAGCAAATGAGGGGTGTAATTAGGCCAAGACAAAGGCAAGGAAGGTTAAAGGTGCAGGGAAAACCTAAAAGCACCTGAAAGTTTTAGCACAACCAAACAACTGGTTTCACAATTTGACTAATTTTTTCCCATTAGTGTATTGATTCTTTTAATATGATTACTTGGGTTTCTGGGCGAACCAATCGACTGATTTTAGGTATGACTGGTCAACTAGTACCCTTCAAACTCATATATTCACCTATTTTTCAAGCATTACCCAATACCAATACTATTACCTTTATATCAACATAATTTTAAAGACATTTTGAAATATTTTAAGATAGGGTATTACATTTCAAATTTTAGTAAGTATTAAAATAACTTACCAAAAAAAGTAAAAAAAATGAATATGAAAATCTTTTATGGTTATGAGTGAATATAACTTTAATTGTGGAGATTGCGGTAGTTTGAATTTAATTTATAGATACCTTTTTGTGGCAAGTAAATTTTGAAGATGAAATTTAAAACTTGTTGATAATTGGCTCCAAAGAAAAAATTGAAATTAATTTTTGTTTGCGTGGATTAATGACATGAAAAAAGATAACCTATTGATCAAAAAGTGTAGATCTTGAACCACTCATTAGAAAGTTAAAGCTGAAAAGTATATATGTATTCGTGACATTGAAATCTATCTAATAACTATACTATACGTGTGCTCTTCAATAAATGTAAAAGTTACAGTTTTATTGCTCTAATTAAAACATGACACGTGTCACTACCTAACACACAAAATGAGTAGGAAAACTTAATTGTAGGGACTTCGTTTTTACATATATGCAGATATGACTACTAATATAAGGGTTGAGTATTTGCATACTTGGAGAGATATATGACTACGAGTATGAGAGCTTGTAATTGTATACTCTTGAGAAATATATGTTTATTAGTATGAGTTAGAAATTTTATACGATGATGAGTTCGGATATTGAAAATTTTGAAATATATTCTACGCCTCTAATTCTATGTTCATATATTAAAAGTAGATAAGAAGGGCTGGGATTTTTTGTGCACCATGTAGGAAAGGAGAAGACAACAAACAAACAAGAGAGAAGAAGATCAAGGTGGTCAAGATGGTAAATTATTATATACATCAGGTGTATGCAACTAAAGGTGTTCAACATTCGGTTCGGATTAGAAATCTAGACCAAACCAACTAATTATTCTGGGTTTTAGTTTGAGACCGAACTAATATTTTAGTCTCTAGTCCTAATTTTGGTCCCAAAGAGAAAAAAAATGATATTTAATCAGTTCCGATCCTTTTTGGTTTTTTAATTTAACTCAAAATCTCATTAACTTTTTACCTAAAAAGCATATAATTTAGCAGTTTTGAAGACTAGTAATTTAGTTCGATCCGGACCTATTTTGAATCGATGTACACCCATATATGTAACTACACCAAGGTTGACATGCCATCGTATTTTTTTGGTTGAAATTTATACACTTGATATACTATGTCTCAATAATTGTGGTGATTATATCCATCTATACATTGATTATGTCTATAATTATAGTAAAGTATGTTGCGTTCCATCACACCTGACATGGTGTAAACCGTGACATTAGCTTTTCTTTCTTTAAATTAGTTTGTCTTTAAATTATCAAATTAATAAAAAAAATTATATCATAATAATTATCATATGTTTATCTATAAATAAATACACATACTGATTAATTACATGGCATATTATAGTAATTACATTAACTACTATATTGATTGTATATATCTATATAGTGATTACATTTATTATTATGTGATGTCTATTTTTATAGAGATTTTTTCTGTTGTTCTTTCTTGTTAGGGTGATCGTGTGGCCTTTGTGGTTTACGTTGATGCGTATGTTTGTTTGCGCTTATGCGCATTACTACTTACAAAAAAATGTCTATTTTTATCAGAATTTTTTTAAAAAAATATGTTTTTGTTTTATCATTTATGTGCTAAAATTTTACAATTTTTTTAGGTTATTATATAAATTATTATGGCGATCATGTTGATTACTATACATACATACATACATTACTATATAATGTTTATTTTTATAGAAATTATGTATTATTCTAATTTTTAGGGTTTTTTTAGGAGCATATTAGCTATTGTGATTATTACTTGTATTTTTATAGTAATTGTGTTATTTTAATAATAATTTTAGTAATTTTATGTATTTATAATATGATTATGTCAGCTGATATAGTAACTTGTTGGACCATGCGACTGTGATGACACAAGGAACGGTAGTTGCTATTGCTAATAATTGTGGCATAAAATCCCGCTACATCCATATTGTACAATAACCAGATCCATGACCAGCCCTAATAGCTTTCCAAACCATGCGCTCCTGGTAAAGCGATCGCCAAACAACAGTGGTAGAAGCAAAAGGTTTAGTTGCATAGCATTACCACCTTTCTGACAACCAAGAATAATGTAGGGGTAAGAGAAAGAAGGGGATGGAGGGGCGGACGAGCCAATCGATTTTCTACCGAAGATAATTCCTGATATTAATTAATTTTCTTCCAATAACTGGCACGATAGGAATTTACAAACCCCCCACAAACGGTTTATTCTGCTTCTAACGAAGTAACGATATCCATTTCATAAAGCCATAACGTCCCGCCCACCTCCCAACCATTATTATTACCTAAATGTCGCACTACGATTCCCACTAGCAGGGAATGCCTCGCGCCTCCTTCCCTGAGGAAGTGTGCCATCATTGTCTCCGGTTACACCTGACATCCCAGCTTTCTTATCGAACCGTTTTATGATGTTGCTCCCTTCATTGCCACCAGCCCTCAATTCTTTACGTGCACGCTCTCCAAATTTAACCTCTTTCCTTGCTGTTGCGTAATCAAATGGCTTAAATCCAAGCAATCCAGATTTTTCAGACACGCCAGCAACTCTGCTACCCTGCTGCTTATCTTCTGTTGACTTTAAACATTGCTGGAAGCTGGAAGATAGATCAAAAAGAGAGACGGGCTCATCTTTCTCGTCATAGGATGACGAGGTCACAGCATTTTCTTCCATGTTATGTGGCTGATCACTCGCAGCAGCAGCAGATTCATTAACTGGGGTTTCCATCCTGTTGCCTGAACTGTTTTCCAGCTCTATAACATCTTCAGATGCTGTGCTTGCATCTAGGCCAATAGACCTTTCTCCACTGCAAGACAAGTTCGGTAACCTACTGGGCGGCTCAACAGCAGCTTCTTTGGTCTGCTGATCAGCGACCGAAAATGCATAAAATGGTAGGCTGACAGAAGATTTAATCTGCTCTAACTTGCTTTCTTCCTTTCCCTGTAAAATTTCAAAGGAAATATTGCAGAAGCATTTAATAAATGGCCGACAAAGTACCAAAAAGCAGAATATATTAACAAATTCAAAAATCCAGAGAAGAGATTACATTAAAAGACAGAAAAGAGACACAGTCACCAGCAATGGAAATACTACAGTAAATGAACCAAACATGAGTATCAAAATAGCCGAGACAACAAAGGCCTAAAAAGGTGGCTGTCATATGATGCACTCTTATTTCACGGATTAGTCAGAGGAATGGATAGCCGAGCTTAAAGAAAACCTAACCTTATTCAGCTCAACTTTCTTCTTTGTCGTGGAATTTCCTAGCAGGGCCCCAAAAGCACGGTTAGGTTTCTTCAATACCTGAACACTAGCACCAGAGGCCTACAGAGAAACAACTACTCAGGACTTTGCCATCCAAAAATGAAGAACACTGAATGTTTGGACCAATCAAAATATGCGTAAGTGCACAACCTTCTGCAGAGGTAAGCTGCTCACAGTTATCTGGCTCAACGACTGTGTGGATACAATGCTTTCTATAGGAAAATCAGGAAATCCACCATCACTATCCTTTCCCACATTCTTGTTCTCATCAACATCATCACAACATCCAAGCTCATTACCAACTTTGACTTCATCCTCTCCAGGTTTGACTTTATCACTCCCATTCTCATTTAGACTTCCAGCAATGGTGAGATTTCCAGAGGACTTTGAGACTTCAGACCCATCAACACCTGCCATATTTGATTCTGATGCCTGAAAGAAGGCAAAAGGATCCAATGTCAGAGAACAAACCAGTATACTCAAAGATTGAACGATGCGGGTATCTTCAGGATGTATGTACACAAAGCAAGACCCCATAGCCACTAGCTCAATTTCCCTATAATATGTTAGCCTGATCACTTGCCATCCAGGAATCAAATACATAACATAAGACCCTTCGGTAAATTTATAACTATGAAAAAGATCGCTTACTGCTTGCATAGCTGCTTCCTTCAATTGCTGGGCCACTGGTTCAAACACTTCAGCATTTTGCATGGCTAGCCTAATGATATTGATCACGGAGCTAAGGTTTCGTTCAATGTAAGGGTGCTTAGACCTCACCAATCGCCGCAGCTTGCTAGTGGTCACAGGCATCTGCTTGGCTTTTTCATTACAGAAATAATAATGAGTAAATAGAGATATTTATGACCACAAAAAATGCATAAATTGAAGGATGTGAGAGCAAAATGTTCTAAAGTACCTACACAAGCATACAGGCATGCATTTAGAAATCTGCATATATGCACTGATGTAACTGTGCACATGTTGTACATCTAAGTACCTGTATGAAATTGCAGAAGTGCAAGACTTTCACGTACCTATTTCTAAGAGAGTTTTATTTGGTAATATATAACCAGTGCTTTCATCCTCAGAGCGAGCAACAATATCTCTCCATTCACACAGCCCCTGTTAAAAATAAACATAGTAAGAAATTAAATCAGGAGTTAGGACCGCTACTATTAAACAAAAACAGAAGTTTTTTCTTCAGAATAATGGTGAAAATTCAGGCATAATGTTCTTTCTATAACAATTTGGTGTGTTTTATTCCGCCACCAGCTAACAAAGTGTTGCTGGCATGTGTTTCTGTACCCAAATTCAAGGGAACCTAAATTCTGAGATCTATAAATCAAGGCTTCCCCCTATAACAACAGATAATGCTATATAGCTTCCCTATACTTACAGCAACGATGGCCAGCTGCTGTGCATTAAAATTTGCCCCCTGCAGCCTGTATCAATGCACCAAAACCTCAGACTAGTCACAAACCTTCACGATAAATGCCGAATTAACAAGTTCCAACCATGCCAACGTAAGAAGACAACAAACCCGTAAATACGAAGATATGAAGAGTCTGTTAATAATTCCTTCTCATAAAGTTGCATACAAACTTTGTAACTACGCTCATAAACCTGTCAATTCAAAAGTGATTAAATGTTAGAAAGAACAATCAAGATATAAATTTCACAATCCACCAAAGAGAAGCGCTCACTCCAACTACCCCACCCAGCCCCCTTCCTCTTTCTTTTTCCTTTTCCAATTTTGGGTGATCCAAAAGACAGCATATCCGAGCATTAAAAACACTTTAGGTTTCCTTCAGTATGTTTGATGTCAACCATTATAAGAATCTTCTTACGAAACATTAAATAGCATGGATAAATCTGGAACATCTCTCATCCTTTCTGAAGATAGTAGGTGACTCTGAGCTCCATGCATAATCAGTATAAAAAGGAAAAAGGCACTTCAAGACTCAAACAGAAGCAAATTTGAAAACTATAAATCAATAAAAATGAAAAAAATAAATCTCTGTTCTAACTAATCACAGCATTCGCAAGTAATGTACCACCTAAACCACCAAATAAACAAAGTCAACAGGACATGCTGAGTAAACAACTTCCAAGAAATATTTTTCATACCTCAACCAACAGAGAATCAGATTTATCAGATTCTGGAGACTCGGACAAAAGTCTGATTCTCATCAAATCATATATATATAAGAGATAGTGTGTATCTTCTCTTGCATATCTGTATTAGCACAATTGAAACCATTATCAATAAGGATTTTACGAGTTCTGCATAAATATAAACAAATACGGATAGAATTGTATAAGGCAAATATCTTTCATGGAAGTTGCACAGAACAGAGCAGCTAGACATGTTTACTTCCACCTCATGTAAGCCAACTTTCAGGAGTAGTAATTTTATGATGTAATTACAAAGAGACAGCCTGTTAATGGACAAAGCATATAAAAGAAAAAAGGCTATGAGCATCTCAGCTTGACTGCATGCTATTTACTGAGATCTAGAAGATGCCCATCACCTTATGTCACAGTTGGTGCTTGCTAAAGGGCAGATCAGTAAAAGATCTGCTTCACTAAGAATACTTTAGGTGTTATGATTGGAAAACTACAAATCTGACTTTTCAACTAGTGAAATGTATAAGATTTAAATTCAATCTTAGTGTGTAAGGCTAGCACATATAGCAGCCAAATTATCGAGGGCACTAAGTTGAGAGCCAACAGTATATGTTTTGCCCCCATCATACTACTTCATTTGATTTTGACCCTCTGCTTCACAGCAAGCCTGATTCTAATATCTTGAGACCTGCTTCAGATTGGAGCAGTTTTGCTGACCAGTTCGATAAGAAAAGAAAAATTTGCATCAGTTATTTTGTTTACCGGATCATTTCCATTGGAAGAGGGCGCAACCTCCAATCTGCTTTCTGGTACCTGCAGGAGGCTTATGGTATGAGTGTTATGATGCAGGGCAGCAGAAATGCTTATTACTTTCAGGTTCAAGAAGAATATTATGGGAACCACTTACTCTTTGTTAGCTACAACTCCACAGAAGTGTTGCAATAGATATTCTAGGCTATTTCTCTCCAGTTTTAATACCCTTGAAGCCTGCATTTTGCTAAAATTAGTTCTACTCAACTGTAAGTTAAGAGAAGAATAATACATTGGTTTTACACGTATGCAGAAAGTTTAGTAACATCAAGAACACATTTGACTCCTCTTGATTATGGAGAAATTAAAGCTCCATTTCAAAATACGCAGAAAATTTCAATCACTGTGTAATAAGAATCAACATATCATATCATATATAAGAAATCTTCTGCAATGGCAGCATGATTTGTGAACTTACCACAATTATCAAAATTGAAAAACGTTGAAATCACTGGGATATGTTTATTAAAATAAATAAATTTAAAAAAAAGGTCCTTCTATCTATCCCCAACAATTTTTCAAGAAATGAGGAATTATTATTATTATTATTATTATTAATCAATTCTCGCAAGGGATTGACTGCTTGGAAGTATTCCTTTTGCAAATTGCTGCTTTTGGTTGAGGAACTCAGATTCCAGAAATTTCCATTTAGTTTCTCAATCCCGAAAGAACTTGGACGTCAAGACTGATACTCTTCACATCTGGAATCACATCTGAAGCCCTCAAGTTTGTTTTCCATAAACAACACAAAAATAATTCACATATTTGTCTTCGATGTTGAATTCTGATAATCTGGCTTTCTACATTCAGGTGCAGAAGTATTTCATTCGGTCCACCTCCATAAAAAATATCCAGACCATCTTTGTGAAATTGTGCTCCATAAACCAAGAAATTAGTCATTCAGTGACCAAGCAAGATTGTTTTTTGAATATAGAAGAGAACAGCAGAGACTATTTGAGAGATCAGCTTCTAGTAGGAAGTTCACACTTCACAGCTTGTTATAAAAAAATATCTACAAGCATGGTTTATCTTGAACTGAATCACTACCTCATACATCTCCTATTCCAGCCACTTGTTTTCATCCCAGCTACCATCTTCCTTTTTCTGCTGGATTAATTGGCATCCCCCCTCAAATTTCCCCAAAGCCTAAAAGGTCAAACTACTCCAAAATATTGTTCCTTTTTTTTTCTTCTACTTCATAGAGCAACAGCTACAAAAAACCAATGCAGCCCAGAACTATGAACCTAAAATTTCAGCTGCTCTAAATTTGGCAGATAGGTGGATTAGATTTCAATGCAAAAACATGAATTAAGAAAAGAAAACACACACGCACACAGAGACAAGAAGTGCACCTGGCCAGTATCAAATAAGTTGCAAACATATATACCAAAGTCCCGCTGAAGCCACAATATGTCTGAGTCTGCACCATGGATGACCTAATGCATTCACGTGTATGGAATTAGTTAACTAAATTCAAGAATAAAATTAATTATACACTTTTAGGAAGAAAAAAATTAAACAAAATAAACAATATAAACCTTTTTCTTGGTCGGATCCTTAAAGATTTCTCTTAGATATGGGCCAATTTGGATGCGGAGTTTCAATGTATCAACGACAAAATCCTCAGTTCTCGTAGAAATTTGCATCAAACATGTTAACCCCTGGAAAGAGCGATATTGATTGTGTTCCAAATCAACCTAGCAGCAGATACATAGAAGAATTCAAACTCCATCTCAACAAGTATTATAAGACTTAGGAATTATGCTGTCAGTCATAAAATTGTAAATCTGACATCTCCTTCCATTGTCCTTCCCAGAAGTCAAGCCCAAAGCAAAATTCAGTTCGAAAGAGCTGAAAATTTGAATATTGATCCCACCCAACATACAGGTCATACAAGAACAACCATACATGAGTCAAAAAGCCAACCACGCTATGTTAAACTGATGTGTATAACAATAAATATGGAAGCAGTGAGATAAACTATGGAACACATAATTGAACATACACATTTAAAATAATGGCTACGTGAGGAAGCATGCAAGCACACAAAAAAAAAAAAAAAAAGGCCAAGGACTATGAGCAATCCTTCAGACATGTTCTCTCCTGTTAGAAGACGTCTTTAAGAATGTAAAATCAATCGAGAAAAGGTAACGCTCATTCCTTCTTCTCCAAAACAAGGAGTTTGAAGCAGAACCTTCAAATTCCAGAGAGTAGATTTGCTCTTCCACCAGACATGTCTCTCCCTCCAAAGCAGCCAAAACACTGCTCGTGGGATGATAATGCTCACATCTTTCCAGCAGTCCTCAAGCCAGGAGCTCCTCAAGAACAAACCCAAAGAACCACCAATGCCTTATATCACAAGCTTCATGCATTGGGCTAATGGTTAGCACTTCTCACACATAAAACACCAATGTTTACAATCACAACTCGCATTTTAACTTATCTGAAATTTCACTTTTGCTTTGTTCTTTAGAAAGAGTATTTCAAATATTGGTTTTTAGCATACGAAATAGGTTAAAAGCCTATAAAATAAAAGACAACAGGACGAATATCAATTATCAACAAGCAATCTAGTTATCAGCATTCTCCTTCTGTCTCTTAAATCCCAAGTCCAAATGGACTATTGATCAGAAAACTCATTCCCGACACTTACTGACCAACAGAATGAATATCAATTATCAACAAGCAATCTAGTTATCAGCATTCTATTTCTGTCTCTTAAATCCCAAGTCCAAATGGACTGTTGATCAGAAAACTCATTCCCCACACTTATTGAGCAACAGAATGAATATCAATTATCAAGAAGCAATGTGGTTATCAGAATTCTACTTCTGTACACTCTTAAATCCCAAGTCTAAATGGACTGTTGATCAGAAAACTCATTCACAACACTTTTTGTGCAGTCTGCAGAGTCTACAGGTGATCACTGACAAGCCCCAGAAAGGCCACGAGATGATAAATAATATTTTTTGAGCAAAACCAGGTTTTGACAAATAAAGTATGTTCCACTTCACCAAACCCAACTAGAATGAAGACAGAGTCAATATACTCAAATTGAATTGGCCTTGCTGTAAATATTCTAAACAGTTAAGAGATTCCATGAGAGAATCAATCACAGCAATTCCCAGTAACTGGTACTGCTCTTTTTTTCCATATTCTTCTACCCCCACCTTTGCCAGCAACAATCTAAAGCAAAAAAAATCAAGCCTCTCATTTTCAACATATCTGACATCATATCAGTAAACCCCATGTCCTCAAGCCAGGCTGCAGTGCACCAAAAAACAAGGCTAAAATGATTTCCTAACAATTTGCCAATTCCTAGAATGACAAAATACCATCCATGATATGTGATAATAACTATATATCATCAGAATCACATAAAGCACTGCCACTTCTTAAAAGTAATCATGAAATACCATCCATGATTTTGCCAAGATAAATCGATAACAGAAGGAAATGCAACCATATTTTTAATATGAGCTACTGCCATTGAAAAAAAAAGCATATACAACTTCAGACTAGTATTGTGTTTTTCCGAAGATATACATATCACAATCTACAAGGTCAAACTATATTCATACAAGATCTAAAAGAGCTGTATAATGGAAAAGGCAAAGTAGGCAGATTAACACTGCCCAGATTAAAAAATACAATAAATAAACAATAACACACACCGCAAATTCACTAGCAGCGCGTAGCTTTGCAGCTAACTCCTTCAAACCCTTCACATCATTAACTAGCTTGAAAGGAGTGGATGATAATGGAGGTGGCTTCATTGGCTCCATATTTTCAACATTTCGATCAACAAAATCTAAGAAAGAATGATTCTCCTGCACATATACAAGGCAAAAAATTGAATGATCTTAAATTTGGATCACAACAACAACAAGATGACTAGCTGCTGCAGAATCAAACAAGCTATACTGCACTTGCTTGAAAACAGGCAGAGGAAGAGGGTGTGACACCCAGAGGTTCTTCATGCCCTTTATACTTTGAATAAGTTACACTAGACACTTGCTGTACTCTGTTAAGTTGCATAATAATTCTCAAGATGCAAGAAAGAATCAAGTAAATCTCCATATAACTTTTTCTATTCCCACAGAGAGAAAAATCAACCGAAAAAATGTCAGAACTTGAGAGTTATATAATATTTAGGTAAACAAAACAAGCCAAATCTAGATAACATTACTGACACTATTTGGTAACATGATCTTTTTGGAGACAACCCCAAAATTGTATTTGCCAAATTTTCACCATAAGAACTCCACTCACTGTTCACAAAAACCGAACACAATCCACTTTTCCATCCCTGGATCTCTATAAAAAATGGACAGGCTATGCCATGCTCCAAATAGCAAAGAGGTCCAAAAATTAAGCCTTGCTCAGCTTCAAACTCTCAAACAATGATTGGAATTAACTATGTTTAGGGACATTGCCCATGCGATGAATTCAGATCCAGTGTTTGAAAAGGCCTAAGGCGCACCTAGGCCATATAATCCTAGAGCTTAGGCGCTAGGCGAAAGGTAGGCTAAGTAAGGCGCCAATATTATCAGTGTAATAATACTTTTGATCTCCCAAAATATATAATATTCTTCCAAATCAAAATCATGCTTATTGGTCTTCCCACGACCCTTTTTCATCTCCCTTTCCTTCCCAACATGAGGCTTAGTTATTATATGTATGAAAATAAAGCTTTTAGATAATCAGAGTTTCTTTCTCTATCAGGTGTATGCCTTAGATCCTTGCGTGCCTTGCTAATGTTGCCTCGCCTAGAATGAGAAGAGCCCCAAACCCTCACGCTTTCAACACACCTTTTCAAGCACTGTTCAGATCTCAATGGAGCCTCAAGTTTTCCATTAAATTAAGTAACATCAAAGACTCCTGATGATGGAAAAGGAAAAATAAGATGCCTCCAACAAAGCATAAGTCAATGTTACAAGTAGACAAAATGCTCACACAGAAACACCCTTTCTATACAACATAATCCCCAGTAAAACAGAAAAAATATTGACAGGCAAAAAATTCAACAAAGGGAAGCAAAAATTTAATTCTCCGTTCAATGATCTCTCCAACACTGACTAGAGGACCTTGACAATGAACCAGAAAACAACGAGGGAAAAAACTAACCAAAGCTTTATCCCACAACATGGGTTCAGCCACACAAATTCATTGATGGCATTGCATCTTCAAAAACCATGCCATTGGTTAGGTGTTGATGTAATCTATAATTCACCCCATCATATGCTGTTGTTTAAGCCCATTAGTTTATTGGAAAGTAGGCCCACAAGCCCATGGATATACCTCTTTCCGTAGGTCCATAGGTCTAAGAGTGTTAGTAAGTAATTAGATATTATTTGACATTATCATTTTAGTCTTCGTCATTAAGTATTACTTAATGGTTATCTTTTGTGTTTAGCTAAGGTTATCTGTTGCTTAGTCTATAAATAAGGACCTATGAAGTTTATTGTTTAAAGAGTTGATTAATAAAAGTTATGAGGTTTGTGAAAAACTAAAAGCCAATAGTAGCCTTGCATCAGGTGTAGGTCAAAAATTTCCCTCCATAAGTTTTTCAATCCATGTTCCTCTTAGCCTCCCCTGATCCCTTATTCACAGTTGGAGTCCCCAACAAATTGCACCTTCCCAGTTCCTCTGACCATGATATGGCTATAGCACCTCTTTCCACTCATTCATTATTCTATATGTTCATGTGTACTGTACATCCATCCTCATAATCTCATTTATATCACACAGTTTCAGAAATTGAGCTTCCCAACAGTTGCCACCATAGAACATAGTTGATCTTGTCATTTCCTCATAGATTTCCCCCCTTAAGTGACTTATGATCACAAGACATTGCTGAGGCACTTGTCCATTTTATCAAATCAGAATTAATCCATGCATCAACAGTCTCCTATGGCAATATAATCCAAGACACCTAAAAAGGGTAACATTGCAGATTATTTTATCCCTCATCCTTACCTTCTGTCCATTATGGCTTGTAACTATGCCCGAAAACAAGAAAAATATGGCACAAGTTCATGACAGCTAGCATGAGTAGAACTTGTTTAAACAAAAACACTCTATTCATCCCAATATTATTTGCGCCAGCTCTTAATTATCTTAAACTAAAGTGACTTCTGTTCTAATGAAAACGTTTCAGCACCTTAATAGTTCTTCTTTATTAGATTCGTATTTGTAATTATCTGTTTTTTTCCATCAAATGACTTCTTTGTCCCAGAATAATATTCTTCTCTCTTTTCTTTTACTTTCCTTCATTTTGTTGCTTTTTTATTGTTTTATTTATTTCACAACGTATGAGCGATATCTTCTCTGGATAATGAAAAATCTTTTTCAAGCACTTGAAACTACATGTACCTAATTAGATTTTCAAGCACATGTCATGTACACAAAAGCTAGTTCAGTTCAGAATGCAACACTACTAAGCTACGGAGTAAGCCAGTGACGATAATAGTAACTGAGTAAAGCAACAATTATTAACAAGCATCTACACAAATCCACCATAACAAGAAGCTCGATGAATACCTCATAAGAATGATCTGCAACCTGCAATTGATATATTGTTCCCTCCAAAATATAAGAATTAAAAAAGCAGGAGTTGAGAGATAAGGAACACTTATAAGAGCGTTATTTTCGCCTATTCGATTAGAGGAAGAGTTCTCATGGCTGATGCCTCTGATGGGTAAATGAATAGGGAACAATAAAAAATTTAAAATAACTAACAAGCAAATTACTAACCAAGGGGTGAATGAATCTGGAACCATCGTCACTCCTTTGCAACCAAGCATGCTGGAAGGGCTGATTCGAATTGTTGACCAGTATATTATACTCATCCTGCGGTCTCCTTATTGTAGGTATATGAAAAGGTATCTTGGGGTTTCCTCCCGTCACCTTCTTATCCCTCTCAGCCACTCTCACAGCTGTTGAAACCGAATTCGTCTCCTCCGGTTTCATCCCACAACCGCCCGTCGCCTTTTTCTTTCTCCCACAAACCAATTGAAAGCCATTCTCGTCAACCATTGCTTTGCCCTTTCCACCTTCTTCCTCGGCCTTTCGAATCCTGGTAAACTCGTCTACCGACATATCAAACCGCTCAAGCACCTCATCATTGATGTTAGCTACTAAATCGTAGGCATCATCGACATCCTCAGAAAATATGACCTCCGTATCCCACAAATGCTTCGATGAGCCAATTTTTGTTAGCATTGACTGAGATTTGGCAGCTATTTCGTCGACAGGAGATTTGAATTCGTCGAAATTGTAGTAGAAATGGAAGTCCTTTCCTGAAGGTATGCCTCTAGAAGACCCTGAAATCTTCGATATCGATGATGGTAGAGGACCGGTCGATAAAGATTGTAACGTTTCCGCTCTCAGTTGAAGGTCTTGGTCCTCCGATGGGGTACGATCGATCTCCATCGTAGCTTTAGTATTATCACGTAAATGTTTTAGTATCAAAGAACACCTATCGCCAGGAGAAACTTACTTTGGTTCGGTCAGGGTTTAGGGTTAGGGTTTTAAGTGTCCCCAATCGCGACGGAAGACATCAATACTTGGTGGAGGCTGAAACAGAAACCACTAGGCCCGATCCGTAAAACACCGAATCGATATTATAATTGATTCACTGGTTTAGTGATCGGATCAGTAGATTGATTAGTCAGATTAGTAATATAATTGAAGTCAAAAAATAAAAATATAAAAAAAAATAAACTACACATGAATTTGACCGACTTCTAATCGATTTTTTGATCGATTCACCCATTTTCACTGGTCCAACTGTTTTTTACTGATTTCGAGATCCTGAGAATAAGTACATAAAATATAGTCCATAACCCGATAGGTTTGCCAATTTACAGGTCGGACCCAATCCTGTTTGGTTTTTAATACTAAGGTAATATCCTATTTGGTACGAGTGAATTAACAGATTTATAGTTTGGATATAATAATATAATGTTTAACTAAGTTAATGATGGTTAAATTTTTCTAATACAATTACCTCAAATTTTAATTAGATAAAAATATCATCACCATGATATGTGTTATATAAGTAACTTTAGATTTAAGTATTATTGATTTTTTTTAATCTTTAGTTACTTCTATTCAAACAAAATTAAAACAATATTCATTCTTATTTACTTATTCATCCAATTTATGTTGATATCATACGAACAACATTTGAAGACATTTACCCTAATTTATTGACATTCTCATCAGTTAAGTTAATTTTTAATCTTTGTCATCATCCCGATTCACCCTAATCTAAATGAACCATTAGTTATTTAGAAATAAGTGTGAATTAGAAGACTATTAAGTATGTCTAGGGAATTATTAAGGCTTGACCCATTGCTCGGAGTGTCATCTATTCACGCAACTCATTGATATGTTGAAATCATGATTATGTGGTTCGGAGTTGTATTGATTTAACTTAAATATAGTGTTTCATGTTTTGAAGTTAATATGTTGTGACTAAATTAACTTGCCAACATCTAAAGCAGTCCACTAATATGTATGTTCGTAAATAGTTGCCTTTAGTTGCTCGCAACCACCAATTAGCTGGTTTGTATCAAAACAAGTTAGTTGGTGGGCATGAACTCGTCAATTGATTGTTAAAAATCAATCAACAAGATTCAACCATATAAAATGAGCACTTTATTAGCTTGAATGAACCATTCAAGCCTTAGCCTCTCTCTTTCTCTTCGCTACATTTGCTCCACCTTCTCTCTTCGAATTTACACTCAATCCTAAACTAGAATCTACCAAACCACTTGTCGTCGAAGCTATCATAATTGATTTGAAGTGGCGATTTAGACTAAAAATCAAACTTTGTGATAAACTAACAAGGGTAAAGGTTTCAAACCTAGGTACCTCGTTTTGAGATGCCTAATTGGATTTGATTGGTTGCTTATATGTTTTTTTATTATTTTAAGATTTATTGTTGCTCAATTGGTGGTGTCTAAGAACCCTTATTTGATTTCATTTGTCTTTGTTGATGATTCCCTTGCCTAAAGCCAATACTTATCCTCTTCTTAAATTAATTATGACTATTCGAACCTATTTATGCTATTTTAGATATTATTAATTAATTGTTCTCTATTTTTGAATCATGACCAATCAAAAACATTATGTTATTAACACTACGAGAGCTAAAGAAGTGGTCAAAAGGAGAATAAATAATCCTTCTATTCTACCTCCTTAGTCTTCCACTTATCCTAATCATATGGGTACTACATCTTCTTATGTTGCCCTTAAGGCCTTTGATCCTCTTTGTTTGATCAATATCACAAGTGATTCCCCTTTCGATTTTATTCTCTTGAGGAACTTTAAGATTTAAAAGAAATAGTTAACTAGCTTTCATGATAGACCCATTATTCCGTGTATGCATATTTATAATATCCTGTATTTTTAATTTTAAATTTTATTTAGATTATTGATTTTATAAGCATAATTTGATTAAAACATTTAATCATCTTAATTTTGATTCATTTTATGGATTTAATGACGATTTTGAATTTGTATTAAAGTTTAATTAATCATTTTCGTTGCGGATTATTTTAGATAAATTCGTTCACGACCACGATTTTATTATATTCATATAATTTTGATTTTTGTTTAAAAATATATATTTTTGTTCTTTATCATATTTTGATTTTATATATTTTAAATTCGTTTTTTATTATAACTTTGCCGTGTAATTACAACTAAGTTTTAGAGCTATACTTTGTTAATGAAATAAATTATTTAAATTATAAAAAAAACCATTAAAATAGTAAAAATATTTTAATAATTTTATCTATAAAAAATATTTCCAACTTTAAATTTATCTGTTTTTTCAAGATTATTAAGATCTTTAGAAAGCTTTAAATCAAAAATATTTTATAGTGTATTTGTGATTTTCTTTCTGAAAATTTTACCCTTTTTGGTTTGCAGTTGATAATTTTTGGAAATTATTTAGATTAATCACAATCTCTTATAATTTGATGTAAATATTTTCCCACATGGTTTTTTATATCTTTTGATGTCTTATTATGTATTTTCGTAAATAATATAAATATTTACATTCATTAGTATAATATTACGAAAGCTTTTCTAAAATTCTTTAAATAGCTTTTATATTGATTTTAACATTTGGGTATTTATAAAAAGGTCTTCATTAAAAGAGTTTCAAATAAAATTTATTTGTAAATATTTTTCAGGTATTTTATGTAACACCCCGAGTTGATACAACCATACGAGGGCTATCTTAGAGCACATTAGATTAATTGGCTGACCCCGTAGATCAATACAAGTTATTTCAGCGCGTTTTGTCCTCACTCAAGTACTTCCTGAGAAAGTTCAGAATTCTGAAACTTTGTAGGAAGGTTACCCATCATAAAATTACTCTATGGCTAGCACAATTAACTATGGAGTTCTTTAGGATGGAATCACTAAAGAAATGGTATACCATGTTGATATAAGTAGCCAAATCAATCCTTATAAAACTATGCTCAATTTGGGGAATTACGTTTTATATCATATTATATATGTGTGTATTTGAAGAGAAAAAAACGATTGTTTCCCCCACATTTTTCCTTTTCTTCTTCTCTCTCCCTCTTCGCTTCTCTCTTCCCTGTCTTCCTTTTTCTCTCCTTCTTGTGTGAAGCCCAAATCTCTACTCCCATCTCCTCTTCCCTAGTTCGTTTCTCCACACCATCGCTCCAGCCACCTATCGTGTGATGCTAGATCGATCGCACACCATCACCTTTGCTGCTTGGTCACACTGCCGCCCTTGTAAGTTGCTGCAACCATCCTCGAAGAGCAATCACGCAATCAATGAATGAAGCAACCACTGGCCACACCAATGTCTCGGTTATCACCAACGCTGCCCGAGCACTAGCGAGTGATGCCTAACTTCTGGAAAGCTCCAACAAGCTATCGGTTATTTGGTCTTCGTTGGTGTAATTTCCAAACCCTAACCCCAATTACCAAATTAATTTGTATGATTTGGCATTTTTAAGCCAAATTTCTTGTTAAGAATTGTATGGGTGTGGTTATTGTGCAATTTAAGAGTATTGGTTGTTGTTAGTATGTTCGATTTCAAGGGTTTTAGATTTCTAACCAGGTTATGTCATGATTTTTCGATTTCGTCTGATTAAACTATTGTTGATAAATTAATTATACAATACATTGTAAAATGTATCTAATTTCATATTTGAATTGTTAATTTTGAAAATTTTATGCATAATTAATCAAAATTAGATTTCTAGGTCAAAATTTGTGTATAACAAAATTAAATTGCATAATCAAGTTATTTTATTCAAGTAATTTCACAATATGCTTTGAAATGTGCTTAATTTTATATTGGAAGTGTCAATTTAGTTAAATTGTATGAAATCAATTATAATTGGATTTTTAGGTTAAAATTCTTACGTATCTAAATTGGAGTGTTTAATCAAGTTATTTTATTCAATTTACTATATAATTTACATTATAATACCTCTAACTTCAATCCCAAACTATCAATTTAAATATTTTAATGAAAATAGACTGGATTAGCATTTTGAACTGAAAAATACTAATTGTGTTAAATTAGGCATTTGTTTTATTGTTTTTGATCGATTGATTATATAATATGTTACAAAATATGGCTAATTACACTTCTAAACATTCAATTTAAATAAATTAATAAAATTCAATATAATTATATTTTTTGGCCTAAAACCATATATTTCAAATGAGATTATAAAATTAGTCATTTATATAGTTATTTTTCTAAAATTAAATTTATAGAAACAGTTAAAATGGCCTTAGTTGCACTCTAACTCGTTCAATTAGGACTAAATGATTTGAATTGTGCGAGTTTGTGTCTTGGGATTTAAAACCCTATTTTTTTGAAATGATTATCTTAATTTGGCTACTCATAATATTATTTTGTTGGAATTGATTATTGATATTTATCTAAAAGTATTTTAATAATGTTTTAAAGCTATCAATTTGAAGTAATAGAAATTAATTAGTTGGTTTGCAATTTGGGCTTTAAAACCCTGATTTTCAAAAATAGGTATATAGAAATGATTTAAAACCATTTGTGTTGTATTTTTATCTTATCGGTGTAGATTAGTTCTTTAAAATTAGTTGGGTTGTCTTATTAGTTGTAAAATCAGACTTGTAAGTCATTTTAATAAAATTTACTTGTCCTCTATTATTCTTTTCCTTGTTTTCTAAATTGATTTGAAATTACCTTAAGTAATATGTGTTGAACATGATTTAGATTAATACATTATGCTCGTGAGTCTTAGGTTTTGCATACATTTTTCAAAAAAATATCATTTATGTCTCTTTTGTTAATTAAATTGTAATACTTGAATTATTGATTGGTAATGTAGTTTTCTGTCTAGTCTCATGATTTCTATTGGCGATCTTGGAAAATATTACTGTGGATTGTCAAGCTCTTGATTTCTCTCTCTTTTTCTCAATTTTCTTAACTAGCTTTGGATTTAGGTAAGTTGTTACTTACCTTTTTTATGGAGGAATCACGGAATGTATGTCTTCTTGAAATGGAAGGCGATAAGTATGCTTTATATTATTTAATTATGTTAAGCATATAGTGTGTATTTGTGTGATAATTTTATGTATCTATGAGCTTGTAACTTCAATGTGAACACATATTAGTACAACTCTTGATTATTGTACGTGCTTGAATATGTGAATGATTGAGGATGATTATGTGGTTAACATATTCAACTAATTATGAAATGCTTAATGATTTTAGATTATATTCTAACGTGCCTCAATTGTAATTGGTTTGAAAAATTGTATCATCAGTTTAGTATGGATTGAAATTGCACGATACCTTTTATGTTGGATTTTTATGCCATAAAATTATTCAGCTCTAATGCCACTTGTATTATTCGTCTTTACCTTCATTTGAAATTGATCAGTTTTAATGCCACCCGAATCGATCAATTTTAATACCACTTGGATCAGATCAGCTTTAATGCCACTCGAAATTGATCGAATTTTATGCCACTTGGAATGAATATAATAATGGAAATTCATTATGTTAATGGAAGTGATTTAATTGTTGTTATGTGGGCCTAATCTATGATTGGTTACATCTTTAAATAAGAAATTAATTACATAAAGTGAAAAATATTAAGTCGGAACTTGTACCACTTGAGGTAGCTATCAAAGTTAGATTTGGTATTCACTTGGTACCATTATGGTGTTTTTCTCTTTTGTGATCCTGAGTGCCTTAAAAAGTTTAAAGATGTCTTCTTTTACTCTATAAGTGTCTCAATATATTTCGGCCCTATAGGGGATATGCATAATTAAATGATTAGGTATCCTATTTATTAGTGGTCTGTTTAAGTTTATGGGCATGCTAGCTAAGGCTAGTATCGTTCGATTACTAGATTAGTTGTTATGATTCATTGAGTCTCCTTCCTCAATATAATATAATCAAATGGTTATGATCATGACAATGCAATATAATAATCCATTATTCTCGTTCATTTGTGGAATTTATATTTTATCATACTAATCATGTCACTGATTTATCTTTTTACAATCATGCTACCATGTAACACCTATCCTTATCTAATTATCACATGATCTTTTATTTAAACTACATATGGGTCTTATGTGCAAAATATTATCTTATAGAGTAGTTTTGTTACTTGACATGTGTTCATGATTCCTTGTAAGCTGATACCCTACGCGTAGTCATGTTTAGTCATGTAATTATAATCATGAATATATGACCACATGTTTTATCATATGTTAGTACACGTCTCATATGTTCTCCGCTAATACCACATGTACTCCCACGTACTATTGATAATTATGACTAAAATAGTTCATATGGACATGTTTTATTTTAGCTATTGCATGTGTATCTTACCCTTATCTTTTATATATGAATTTCTTTAATACTTATTGGGCAAGCAATGAATGATCTGTTATATACTTCATGAAATCGCATAAGTTATTATATGAGTGGAATGGTGTATGTCTCACGTGTATTGTATACTTCATGAAACCGTATGAGTTATTGTATGAGTGAAATGGTGTATGAATCACATTTATAATTGAGCATGAGTATTGTAAGCTAGAGATTTCCATGTTGTATGTTTGTCGTGTTTCATTCCATGAGTTAGGTAGTTGTAATTTACTCAGTACTGGATTCATACTGATACTATCTCAGTTCAATGGGTTCTACAACAGTCAACTGATTGTGAGGAACAAACATCTTCTACAGACTTAAGATCGAATGTTATTGGTGGGTTGAAGGCTTGACTTTGAGAGAGTAGGAAACCAAGAGTTTTATCCCTTGAAAAATTGTCTTTATTTATCTGTACCCATTTTTGGAAAATTTTCAATTGTTGTATTAAAATTTTAATGGTGTTATAATTGAATTTCAATTTCCTATTGCCTTGCTAAGGTTTTAAAAATCTAGGGTTATTTCACAGATTTTCCGTTGATTTGATCAACGATGATTTTATTTAGTGAAATTATTCATTTTCCATCTACCATCAGATATATCCTTATAGGGTTTTATTCTATCGGTACAGATGACATTTAAATTTTAGTTGGACGAGTTTTAGCCTTATATATAGTATAAAGTAGATGATGTGCATATATCTTATGTTAGGTGTAGCGATAACATTTCTCATTTTCTATTTTCTCTTCCTCGTTATTTCTTTAAACAAAAATTGTCAAGAGTAATTTTTGGGAGTATTACAATATTAGTGTTTAAGAATGCACTGATACCTATAGAATCCCTGACATGTACAAACTTCATAGACATTAGTTAATTCCATTCCTCAAGCTTCATGATTAGTACTACCCTAACCTTATTCACCTATTCTATGCAAAACTCACTGTCTTAGCTATGTATGATTATATATATACTCATGTCTTAAGGACTCCCATTCATCTTACTAAGTAGACTTTTTATAGTAATCTAGGGGGTGTAGATCGAGAGGAGGTCAATGTGCTCGAGATGAGGGAGACACACACAAGGTGATGCAAACTTCAGATTGTAGATAATCTTCACATGTTGAAGTTTGATAAGTATTCTTTAATATGGGGAGTGCAATTGTGATACTTCTACTTACCTTCTTACATCATACCATTTGCATGCCATTTCATGCAACATCATTTTTCCCAATAATATACGTGATGCAAATTTCACATACAAGGACTAGTATGCGGTTGACCATATCCTATTTAGACGGATGATGAGACTAAGAATGGACATCTTTGTTTACATGTAGCATATGTGGCACCATCCTTAGTTAGCTCTAGGACATAACTCATTGATCACACATATCTTTAGAAACTTTCTCATGCCACTTGAGGAATCCATTTCCTTACAATTAGGTCACCTGTGATATGATGAGCATGGGAAGTGCTCAATGAATCCCATTGGCTTTGAAATTGGACCAATAAGCCTTCAAAACTCATCTAAGGGATGTAGCCAGAGAGTGGGGCACTCATGATGCTAATGATAAGGCTCTAACTCCTCCTCTGACCACTAATGCAACTCCTAGATCTACAACTCTAACTTTTGCTAATGCTAATACTACTAAGGGCACAACTTCTGCTTTAGATGCTTTTATAGCTACATCATCTTCAACTGGACCTATTATTGTTTCCATAAATCTTGAGGGTAGAAATAATTCCCATGGATTGCATGTTTTGCTTATCAGATGTTTATAGATGATTGAACACAAATTCTCATGCATAAACTAGGTTCTGATAAAGCATGGGCCCAGGATCGCCAACCTAGAGACATGTATATATATTAACTTCTCATAATCTAGCTAAGTATAATACCTCCCCCAATTTTATGATGGATAGTGGAGACTTTAAAATGATTAATAAGACTTATTATATTAATAAGGTATACCTTATTTTTTGAAAACTTATATTCAAATAACTCTGTAGTTAAGAATGTTTAACTTAAAGCAATTTAAGGATGGGTGACATCCTATAAAAATTTTTTTTATAATGCATGCAAGTTGATAAAAATATCACTAAAAAACTCTTATTGATTTATAGGGTTATCCATTAATTCTGAAAACACTCCAAGTAACTACTCACGACTAATGTGTCGATGTGTTACAAATAATATCAAAATGAAACAATGACTACAAATTAAACTTGGATGAGCAAGTCAATAACTTAATGGGGTGATTCTAGGGATAGAATGTATTGAGATAATCAGTAGTCAATGCATAATGAGGATATTGCATTCTTGAGAGAGGGTGTATGTAATATCCCTAAATTTGTGATGGATAGTGGAGACTTAAAACGGATTGATAAGACTTCATATATCAACAATATAAACATTCTTTTTGGAAAAAAATTATCCAAAATCCATAATTAAGCATGCTTAACTTATAATAATTTAGGAATGAGTGACCTATTGGAAAGTTCAATCATTAATCTTAAAAGGGCACCAAGTAACTACTCACAACTAGTGTGTCAGGGCATTACACTAAGGGTCCTATTGCTACAAAGACTAGTCTAGATCATCTTGCTACAACTCAAACACAATATCAAATACAATCTTCACCTCGAGCTCCATTGACTAATATTATTGGTGATAATGTTATCATTGACACCGGAGGTTAATATACAAACCATGAATAAAATTTCTCCACCCAACACTGCTCATGATGATGAGATTGAAGATCGAGATGACTTTGAGGTAATTATGAGTGTTGGTTGTGGTTTTTGTGACAAAAATCCTTTAGTATATGGAAACCCTCTTATCAAGATCATTTACACTCCTCATCCGTCTACAAATCAACCTTTGCTAACTCTACTCCTCCACCTATTGAGCCTACCTAAACATCTACTCTAATGCACCAAAATATTTCCTAACCCCAATTCCTAGGAGAATGGTATCATAATATCTCATCTAACCCTCAACCCTTAATAGATACTGTACCCATATCTCTCAAACCCTCCTCTTACCTTTATACCCTTCAAAACCCTAGTTTTTAGTTCATGTTATTGGTGGTAGACCAGGCCTTACAGTTGGTTGACAGCCCAACAACACTCCAAACCCTATTGTCCAAGGCCTCAAGCAGTCGATAACTAGCATCTTCCAATCGGTCAGAGTTGGGTTATTTTTACCACTCTTGATTTTATTAATTTATTTTGAACTCAAATAAACTATTATGCCCAATATTTTTATGTATGTGAGTTCCTAAATTAGTTCCTCATATTTCCCTAATTTTTCAAGATTTATGGGAATTATTTGATTATTTTCCTTATATTTAACCATTTGTTAGATTTTCTACCTTACGTAAACCATTTTTTTAATAATTTTTTACTTTAGCATATATATGGGCTTCAAAATTGTGATCTCCTTACACCAAAAATCATATCTTACATGGTCATTGCACATTCAACTAAAAATCTAACCATAATCACATCCATCACCATCCACCAACTCTCTTACACTCTATTACCCTTGTCAGTCATTCTCATCACTCCACTTGCCTACAAGCAACCCTGCCATATGAATTTTCCCTCTCTTTATTGCCTTAGTCAACAGTTTTATGGGGAGTGGTTTCCCTTTGGTTTATAATATTCACACTTAGCCATTTCTCTACACTTTTACTATGTTTTCTCCTATCTCCTCTCCTTTTGTTCTTCTTGCACTTAAGTTTTGTTGTTCCTATTTTATCTCCTTGCTTGACATCCTTTTTCTCTTATCTCCATTTTGCTTTCATATTCAACTTCTAAAATACTAAATATTGACACTTTGGTGCTTATTATAAGCAAAAGATAGCTAATTTTTATCGATTGGTGAAGGATTGAGCAAGCTTGTTCCCAAACCCATTTTCAAAAGTCTTAAGGGTTATTCTCACTTAGGGTTGGTCTTTGGTCTAGGCCAACTACGCCCAAGCTAAGCCCCTCCCAAAAAATGGCCCCATGCAATTCTTATACATACATACATACATACATATTTAAATAGGGCATAAGCAAAAAGAAATGAATAAAAGGAAGATACATGAAGACTAAAGGTGCTAACAAAACCAAATCAACTAAGTAATGAATGAGCAACATTGATCTTAATTTTCACTCCCAAGAAAGCTAGTTGGTTTCTCCATATGCTTGTAACTCTAACATATTACTAGGTTAGTTATTATCTCTACATTCCACACTTACAACAATGTTTTTGCTTTATTTAACACTTCTCTTAAGTATAGAATGTAATTTTAGATTAAAATTTTAAATAATCTTCTCATATATTTACAATTGCAAGTAAACTACTATAGAAATACACGTGTCATAATGTAGAGATATATGTTTAGTTTGTTATATATCATACTTTCAGCTTTTAGTATAAATAATAGAAGAGTCGGATAAGATATTGTCACGACGGACGACTGTATCAGTAGCTCCCTACTTTCTTGAATAACAAGATCAATATCCTTCTCCATCTTCGATCTCATTTTCATCTTCTTTACATGGTATCAGAGCAGGTCTCTATATTCTTTACCTCCTTTTTACTGATTCGACCTAAATACACTTTTTGAGTTGCTCTTCCTTTTCTTCTATTGATCTCTGTTATTATGCCTTCGAATAACGAGCAAGACAAATCAATTGAAGATCCTTATGATGATCCTTATTACCTTTCTCCTTCGGATCATCCTGGGGCAAAGATTGTGCAGATCGTATTCAATGGGATGAACTATCTGAATTGGAGTCGAGCCATTAAATTAGCTCTTGGAGCCAAGACAAAAATCGACTTTATCGATGACAGTATGCCGAAGCCTAGTTCAAATTCTCCTGATCTTCAACGATGGATCCATTGCGATTATATGATACGCTGCTGGATTATTAATTGTATGGCTAGCAATATAGCTGAAAATTTTACTTACTGTCACTCTGGAAGAGAATTATGGAGCGAAATAACTGCGCACCATGGCCATATGAACGGACTGCTTTTATACAAACTAGAAAAAAAGCTGCATAATCTGTCACAAGATAATATGATAGTAACTGAATATTATGCAAAGATAAAGAATCTATGGGAGGAGCTTAAGGAGTTTGATGCAGTACCTATTTGTACCTGTGGTGGTATTGAACACTACAGTTGTGGCATATAGAGGAATATTTTGGAGAAACATAATCGAAGACAACTAACTCGGTTCTTAATGGGACTTCACGACAGTTATGACACAATCAGAAGTAACATACTGTCTCGTGATCCTCTACCACCTGTAAGTGAAGCTTTCTATCTCATAACACAGAATGAGATGCAGAAACAAGTCATTGAGTCCATTAATACAGATCAAGAACTTAGTGCCTTTACAGTCGGAAGGTAGCAAAACTACTATGCCAAGAAAGACAATAAACGTGCTAAGAATGATGTTAGGTGTGATCATTGCAAGAGACCTAGACATACCATGGATAAATGTTTCAAGATCTATGGGTATCCAGAATGGTACAAAGGGCCAAAAGAAAAATTCAATACAAGATTTGCAAACGCATTTGAGTCAAAGGAACCACCAATGGACTCTCCCTTAAGTGACTCCACTTCTGCAACACCTGCTACTGGTAACATACATATTAATCCTAATTTGATTAATGTAGTGTGACAGGAAGTCATCAAACTCATTAAAGATCAACACAAAAATACTTCAAATGATTTCCCTGTTACAACCAATATGGCAGGTATGATTGTCAGTTCTAATCATGGTTGCTTTAACACCTTCGAAAGTAAACCTAGTTGGATTTTGGATTCTGGAGCAACTGACCATATGTGTAATACCCCGTATTTTTAAAATCCAAATTTATTAAGTTTAATGATTTTATTAGCGTAATTTGATGTAAACAATTAATTATTTTAATTTCGATTCGTTTTATGGATTTATCAACGATTTTGAATTCATAATTGAATGTAATTAATCATTTTCGGGAAGTAATATTTTATCGACGTTTTAATTAATTAAATGTATTATTTTCGGGAAGTTTAAATTAAAAATAGTTTCAGAACTTATTTAAGAATTTCTTTTTTGAAATTAATTTTCTTCCGTTCTACGCTTTTTAGTTTGCGGAAAACCGATTTCGGAAATTATTAAAATTAGTCTTGATTTTTTAGAATTTGACTTAAACATTTTATTATATACTTTTAAATAATTTTTTGAGGTCTTATAATACATTTTCGTAAATAATATAAATTTCTACGTCCGTTGGTAAATTCTTCCGAAAATGTTTATGAGATTCTTTATATAGCTTTTTATTAATTTTAAGCCTTCGGATCTATTCGAAATAAATTTTCGTTAAATAAATTTTAGATAAAATCATCCATTAATAATTTTATACTTTTAGTATTTATTTTATATGTGTATTAAAAAAAAAAAAAAAACTAACCTACCCGACCGGTCGACCCCCCCTCTTCTTTCCCTTTCTCTTCTCTTCTTCCCTTTCTTTCTTCCTCTGCTGCTCCCGACCCCCTGCCTTCTGCGCAGCCCCAAACCCTAGCCAGCCGCCACCTCTCCCCAGCTCCTCCTCTCCTCCTTCGTCGACTGTCGGCAGTTATAGCCGGCTGCCACCAACCACTAGCAGCAGTGCGCAAGAGCAGCGACCACCACCAGCAGCGCGGAGCAACAGCAGCAGCGACCATAGCAGGGACGAGCCGCACAGCTGCGCCGCCGTCGTCCGGCCACGGCAGGCCACGCTGACCACCGACGAGCACTGTTCGACCTCCAGCGAAGCTTCCCCGACCTTCCCTTGCCTCGAATTGTCGGTTTTTCATTTGGTATAATTTTCTGAAAAACCCTAATATGGATTTGATTAATTGAATGTGATTTAGCTTATGAAAAGCTAAATTGATTGTTGTATTATGTATATATGTGCTGTAAGATTTATTTGGATATATTAATTGTATGGTTTGTGTTGAAAATTTGGGAAATTGAATTTTAGGCCGGGTTATGCCCAATTTTTTTTCGGATCCGTCCGATTTGGCGATTTTAGATAAATTGATTATACAATATGTTTTTAAAATGTATCTAATTTTATGTCGGAACCGTCAATTTGAGAAATTTATGCGGAATCAATCGGAATTCGATTCCTAGGTCAAAATTCTTGTGTAACGAAATTGGGTCGCGTAATTGAGTCGTTTCGCTCAATTGATTTTACATTATCGTTTGAAATGTATTTAATTTCATATCGCAAGCGTTAATTTGGGAAAATTGTGCGTAATTAATCGGAATTGGATTTTTAGGTCAAAACTCTTACGGGTCCAAATTGGATTGTGTAATCGGGTCGTTTTATTCAATTGACTATACAATTTATATTAGAATATATTTAATTACATTTCCGAACCATCAATTTATATATTTTAGCAAGAATTGATCGAATTTGCGTTCCGGGCTCAAAAACCCTAATTATGCTAAATTAGGCATTTCTTTTATTGGTTTTGATCAATTGATTCTATGTTATGTTATAAAATATGTCTAATTGCATTTCTAAATATTCAATTTGATTAAATTAATAGAATTCAACTGAATTGTATTTTCGGGCCTAAAACCCTAATCTTCGGGGAGTGTTTTACAAATTGATTTTTGTTGTGCGTCTTTTATTTAATCGATTTCTGTCTTTGGGTTTTAAACCATTTAAATTATGTTTTAATCTAATCGGTTTGGATCTAGTTCTATATAAATTGTCGGTTTACCTATTTAGTTATAAAACCTAATGAATAAGTCATTTTCGATAAATTAATTTATAATCGATTATTCTTTCTTGAGCTTTCCAAATTAATTTGCAATGTCCTAAGTGGTATTTGTATTAATCCATTTGGATTTATTTTTAATCTCAAATCTTAATAGAGCTGTGCTTTTAAGTCCTAAGTTTTGGACAAATTTTCTAAGAAAGATCGTTTTTGTTCGTTTTTGTTTATTTAATTTGAATATGTGAATTATTGATTGATAAAATAGTTTCTAACCTGGTTCCGATTTCTATCGGCGATCTAGGAAAACTTTCTCGTGGATTGTTGAGCCTTCGATAGCTCTCCCTCTTTCTCAATTTGCTTAGCTAGCTTCGGATCCAGGTAAGTTTCTACTTACCTCCACTTATGGGTGTTTCGTAAGGATGTGGCTAAGGTTCTTACGTGTTATGTGACTTGTATGCCTTGGGTGCCTTGTATATAGATCATGTCCTGTTGTGTATCACATGATTATCCTTAACGTGTTTTATGCGTAGCGCAGCTTGGAGTTAAGGTACGTGGTATGTGTTTTCTTATAACATGAATGTGATATCCATATGTGGTGATTATGGTGTGTTGTGGCATGATGCAACCCTCTAGGACATGCATGTTAGGGTAATTATTATTATGACATGGAGATGAAAGGACAAAAGAAATAAATGAGAAGTGAGTTGCTAAAGGGGGTATGAGGTTGACCGAATTGAATAAGGGATGAGAGCTATGCATGGAAAATTCTAGGGTTTGCATGGAAACTTCGAGAGTTTGCATGGGTTGGATAAAACTTGCATGAGGATGATCGTTACGTGAGAAAAGTTGTATTAAAGTGTAAATAAGCTAAGGGGAGAGTTGTGGAGTGTTTGGAGATTTGGGATGAAAAATAATATGTAGGTTGGTGTGAGGGGTATAAGGGACCCGATTAGGATTTTGGGAGAAAGTAGTGAGTGATTTGGGATTGAACTTAAAAGAGAGGAGGTGTTTGACGATAAATGAATTAATGGTAGTAAGACAAGAGGAAATTGGGCCACATAGGTCCAATTAAGGTTTCAAGGGAAACCCTAGAGAGTGATAGTGGGTGGAGTGTGGTGTCACAAGGTGTTGGGCTTCAACCCACACCCTTAAGAGTTGGCTTTCATTATGTGTAAGTGTAAAGGGGAAAGGATATCGAGGTATGATGAGGGGCGCAAGAGTCCCAAGATATGGGACATGCTCTCCTGGGAGGATAAGTGTGGATATAGTTAGCCATGCATGTCAAGGGTAATTCTTTCAAATAAGATATGTTAAGACACTAATCACTTAAAGAGAAAGATGTTGAGCTGGACCCAGACCGGTCCACCGGCGAATAATAGTGGCTAGGGCCGGGGTGCCCTACATGACCGGTCCACCGGCAATAATAGTGGCAGGGTATGTTACCCTCATGACCGGTCCACCGGCTATAATAGTGGGGGATTCCGTGCTCAACAAACCGAACGTAATAACGATAAGACATTTGAAAGATACGAAGTAATTACAGTGAAACATCATGTGAGTCGGGGCCAGACCGGTCCACCGGCGAATAATAGTGGCAGGGTATGTTACCCTCATGACCGGTCCACGGCTAAAATAGTGGCAGGGCATGACCCTCATGACCGTTCCACCGGCTATAATAGTGGGGTTCCCGCACTCACATGAATTGATAAAGACTATGGTGTGAATTGACTATATTTATCAGAGATTTAAAGAATGAGTCTACTCGACCGGGGCTGAGCATGTCCCTAAGTAATGCTCGGGGCTGGACATGTCCCTAAGTAATGTCCGCGACGCTAAATGCCTAATTGGTTTGGTTCGGCATTTCCCATGAATGCCCGTTTGATAAATGCCTGATTCGGCTTGGTTTGGTTTGGCGTTGTCCAAAAATGTCTGGTTGGTTGGTTTAACATTATCCATAAATGCTTGGTTGGTTTATCTGAATCTTTTATCGGTTTAAGATATTACATATATTTCGCATGTTATTATATGTGTATGGTAGGACTTGTGATGTGGGTTTGAGTAGGCATACTATTGTATCAACGTAATGCAACATGGTTCAATATGCACTTGATGATATCTCTCCTATAAGGTAGGGTAGCGAGACTTACTCAGTATTGGACCCGTACTGATACTACACTGGTTAAATGGGTCCTGTGATGATCCACCGATGGTGGGGAGCAGACCTCTTGTGCAGGTTATGATCGGATACTGTTTTGGGGTGGAAGGCTTGACCTGAGTGAGTAGGCGATCCGGATATTTATCCTTCGGGATTTATTTGGTTTAATTGTATTAACCTTTGGAAGTTGCAAGTATTGGGTTCAGATTTCTAAGGGTTTTGTAATTGACTTTAAATTTCTCGTATTCTGATAAGTGTTTACTATTCGAATTTAATTGCTTGATGGGATTTGAAATTCAGATTTAATTGTTTGACAGGTTTTAGCCTTGCATCTAACATGAGATAGATGGTTGACATTTATCTTGTGTTAGATGTGGCGGTAACATTTCCCAAATTCGCTCCTAGCTTCCGCTTTATTCTTTCAAAAATTTTTTTTTCAGGAGTGAAATTTGGGGGTGTTACAAGTTGGTATCAGAGCTTTTGGTTGTTGAGAATCGGGTTTCGGTTAGAGATTCGGTTCTCACGATCCTAAATGTTTCAATCGAAAATGTATTTTTGACTTCCTTTAAGTGAATTTTAAATCCGGATTAGCTTGTGAGGATAGTGAGATTGGGTAGTGTAAGTGGCTTTGTGATTTGTTGTTGTAATTATGTCCTTGTATGTGATCATTGGTTGTTTTACGTGTCTGATTTTTGTTAAGTCTGCATTTTATAGGTTGTGATTATTATGGTTTTGTAATTAGTTTGCTCTTAAGGGGGTAGTGACCCCACTAGGTTAACCCTAGTCTTGTCGGTTTAGCAGATTAAAAGCCTTAATGTATACCTTGACGGATATAGTGTGAGGTGATATAAATTGTAACTTATTGTGGTGAAGTTGTTTCACTTTTTGGAGTTGTAAGAAATTTAGGTTTGGAACCCTGAAAGTGATGTTTAAATAGATGTGTCATTTTCAATTGGGAGAAACCTAGGATTGTGATAATGATATTGATAATGTTGAGGTTTATATAGAGGTGTTAGTTTTAATAAGCAGTGTGTAGGGTGGCCAAATTGCTCTAGTGATTTTAATGATTTTGTATGACTTTCATTATGTGTGTATATTTAATTTTCCGCTAATTAGCATTCATTTACATGTTGCTTCGGTTTTGTACTTCGTGTTGGTAATTTCAACATTAATGTATGAAAATCCTTCCTTGTAAAGTAGGCATATTTTCTTTTCTGGTTGCTCGTGAGTGATAGTGTATTACGTTTTGTCTTGTACGAGGAGAATTATTAACGGATAGGAGATAAATAAAAATTGTGGACTCGAATGTTGTAGTTGCTATATTAGTAGCATTTTCGAAATTTAGTGTTTAGACTATCATGGTTATAGCGTAGATTAGAGAGCTTGTTGGTAAAGTGTATTGGGTTAAGAATCCTCCTTGATTTAGAAGTGTGTGGTTGGTGTGTATGAGAATCTTTTATGAGTCGTTGAGCCAAGTGTTAGCCTTGTTTCTTGAACGATGTTATAGATATAACTCATTGTGTAAGGTTTTATGTGCATATCATGTATTGGTTGTGTCGATAAAGTTGTGCAATCTTTAGAGTTTTCGTTCCTTTATCCTATTTGAACTTCATGTTATACTTTTGTTATTCTTTTGTAAGACCTTATTTTAAAGAATGATATGTTTGTAAATTATTTTGACTTTAAGTATGTAATTCTTCTATATTTGAATTCCATTATATTTGATCTACTAAATATCAATTCTCCTTCTTTTATTTTACTTCCTATGCCTTGTTTTGATTCAACCTTGTTTGGTTTGGTTTCGTAAACGTTGTTTTACTTTTCTTCGGATTTACTCTTAACTTATTTATTGCGGTCAATATTTTAATCAATTATTTTGTCAAGTTCCTACTACTTAGGTTTTCTCGAACTTCGGGGACGAAGTTCCTTTTTAAGGGGGTAGTGATGTAATACCCCGTATTTTTAAAATCCAAATTTATTAAGTTTAATGATTTTATTAGCGTAATTTGATGTAAACAATTAATTATTTTAATTTCGATTCGTTTTATGGATTTATCAACGATTTTGAATTCATAATTGAATGTAATTAATCATTTTCGGGAAGTAATATTTTATCGACGTTTTAATTAATTAAATGTATTATTTTCGGGAAGTTTAAATTAAAAATAGTTTCAGAACTTATTTAAGAATTTCTTTTTTGAAATTAATTTTCTTCCGTTCTACGCTTTTTAGTTTGCGGAAAACCGATTTCGGAAATTATTAAAATTAGTCTTGATTTATTAGAATTTGACTTAAACATTTTATTATATACTTTTAAATAATTTTTCGAGGTCTTATAATACATTTTCGTAAATAATATAAATTTCTACGTCCGTTGGTAAATTCTTCCGAAAATGTTTATGAGATTCTTTATATAGCTTTTTATTAATTTTAAGCCTTCGGATCTATTCGAAATAAATTTTCGTTAAATAAATTTTAGATAAAATCATCCATTAATAATTTTATACTTTTAGTATTTATTTTATATGTGTATTAAAAAAAAAAAAAAAAAACTAACCTACCCGACCGGTCGACCCCCCCCTTTCTTTCCCTTTCTCTTCTCTTCTTCCCTTTCTTTCTTCCTCTGCTGCTCCCGACCCCCTGCCTTCTGCGCAGCCCCAAACCCTAGCCAGCCGCCACCTCTCCCCAGCTCCTCCTCTCCTCCTTCGTCGACTGTCGGCAGTTATAGCCGGCTGCCACCAACCACTAGCAGCAGTGCGCAAGAGCAGCGACCACCACCAGCAGCGCGGAGCAACAGCAGCAGCGACCATAGCAGGGACGAGCCGCACAGCTGCGCCGCCGTCGTCCGGCCACGGCAGGCCACGCTGACCACCGACGAGCACTGTTCGACCTCCAGCGAAGCTTCCCCGACCTTCCCTTGCCTCGAATTGTCGGTTTTTCATTTGGTATAATTTTCTGAAAAACCCTAATATGGATTTGATTAATTGAATGTGATTTAGCTTATGAAAAGCTAAATTGATTGTTGTATTATGTATATATGTGCTGTAAGATTTATTTGGATATATTAATTGTATGGTTTGTGTTGAAAATTTGGGAAATTGAATTTTAGGCCGGGTTATGCCCAATTTTTTTTCGGATCCGTCCGATTTGGCGATTTTAGATAAATTGATTATACAATATGTTTTTAAAATGTATCTAATTTTATGTCGGAACCGTCAATTTGAGAAATTTTATGCGGAATCAATCGGAATTCGATTCCTAGGTCAAAATTCTTGTGTAACGAAATTGGGTCGCGTAATTGAGTCGTTTCGCTCAATTGATTTTACATTATCGTTTGAAATGTATTTAATTTCATATCGCAAGCGTTAATTTGGGAAAATTGTGCGTAATTAATCGGAATTGGATTTTTAGGTCAAAACTCTTACGGGTCCAAATTGGATTGTGTAATCGGGTCGTTTTATTCAATTGACTATACAATTTATATTAGAATATATTTAATTACATTTCCGAACCATCAATTTATATATTTTAGCAAGAATTGATCGAATTTGCGTTCCGGGCTCAAAAACCCTAATTATGCTAAATTAGGCATTTCTTTTATTGGTTTTGATCAATTGATTCTATGTTATGTTATAAAAATATGTCTAATTGCATTTCTAAATATTCAATTTGATTAAATTAATAGAATTCAACTGAATTGTATTTTCGGGCCTAAAACCCTAATCTTCGGGGAGTGTTTTACAAATTGATTTTTGTTGTGCGTCTTTTATTTAATCGATTTCTGTCTTTGGGTTTTAAACCATTTAAATTATGTTTTAATCTAATCGGTTTGGATCTAGTTCTATATAAATTGTCGGTTTACCTATTTAGTTATAAAACCTAATGAATAAGTCATTTTCGATAAATTAATTTATAATCGATTATTCTTTCTTGAGCTTTCCAAATTAATTTGCAATGTCCTAAGTGGTATTTGTATTAATCCATTTGGATTTATTTTTAATCTCAAATCTTAATAGAGCTGTGCTTTTAAGTCCTAAGTTTTGGACAAATTTTCTAAGAAAGATCGTTTTTGTTCGTTTTTGTTTATTTAATTTGAATATGTGAATTATTGATTGATAAAATAGTTTCTAACCTGGTTCCGATTTCTATCGGCGATCTAGGAAAACTTTCTCGTGGATTGTTGAGCCTTCGATAGCTCTCCCTCTTTCTCAATTTGCTTAGCTAGCTTCGGATCCAGGTAAGTTTCTACTTACCTCCACTTATGGGTGTTTCGTAAGGATGTGGCTAAGGTTCTTACGTGTTATGTGACTTGTATGCCTTGGGTGCCTTGTATATAGATCATGTCCTGTTGTGTATCACATGATTATCCTTAACGTGTTTTATGCGTAGCGCAGCTTGGAGTTAAGGTACGTGGTATGTGTTTTCTTATAACATGAATGTGATATCCATATGTGGTGATTATGGTGTGTTGTGGCATGATGCAACCCTCTAGGACATGCATGTTAGGGTAATTATTATTATGACATGGAGATGAAAGGACAAAAGAAATAAATGAGAAGTGAGTTGCTAAAGGGGGTATGAGGTTGACCGAATTGAATAAGGGATGAGAGCTATGCATGGAAAATTCTAGGGTTTGCATGGAAACTTCGAGAGTTTGCATGGGTTGGATAAAACTTGCATGAGGATGATCGTTACGTGAGAAAAGTTGTATTAAAGTGTAAATAAGCTAAGGGGAGAGTTGTGGAGTGTTTGGAGATTTGGGATGAAAAATAATATGTAGGTTGGTGTGAGGGGTATAAGGGACCCGATTAGGATTTTGGGAGAAAGTAGTGAGTGATTTGGGATTGAACTTAAAAGAGAGGAGGTGTTTGACGATAAATGAATTAATGGTAGTAAGACAAGAGGAAATTGGGCCACATAGGTCCAATTAAGGTTTCAAGGGAAACCCTAGAGAGTGATAGTGGGTGGAGTGTGGTGTCACAAGGTGTTGGGCTTCAACCCACACCCTTAAGAGTTGGCTTTCATTATGTGTAAGTGTAAAGGGGAAAGGATATCGAGGTATGATGAGGGGCGCAAGAGTCCCAAGATATGGGACATGCTCTCCTGGGAGGATAAGTGTGGATATAGTTAGCCATGCATGTCAAGGGTAATTCTTTCAAATAAGATATGTTAAGACACTAATCACTTAAAGAGAAAGATGTTGAGCTGGACCCAGACCGGTCCACCGGCGAATAATAGTGGCTAGGGCCGGGGTGCCCTACATGACCGGTCCACCGGCAATAATAGTGGCAGGGTATGTTACCCTCATGACCGGTCCACCGGCTATAAAGTGGGGGATTCCGTGCTCAACAAACCGAACGTAATAACGATAAGACATTTGAAAGATACGAAGTAATTACAGTGAAACATCATGTGAGTCGGGGCCAGACCGGTCCACCGGCGAATAATAGTGGCAGGGTATGTTACCCTCATGACCGGTCCACCGGCTAAAATAGTGGCAGGGCATGACCCTCATGACCGTTCCACCGGCTATAATAGTGGGGTTCCCGCACTCACATGAATTGATAAAGACTATGGTGTGAATTGACTATATTTATCAGAGATTTAAAGAATGAGTCTACTCGACCGGGGCTGAGCATGTCCCTAAGTAATGCTCGGGGCTGGACATGTCCCTAAGTAATGTCCGCGACGCTAAATGCCTAATTGGTTTGGTTCGGCATTTCCCATGAATGCCCGTTTGATAAATGCCTGATTCGGCTTGGTTTGGTTTGGCGTTGTCCAAAAATGTCTGGTTGGTTGGTTTAACATTATCCATAAATGCTTGGTTGGTTTATCTGAATCTTTTATCGGTTTAAGATATTACATATATTTCGCATGTTATTATATGTGTATGGTAGGACTTGTGATGTGGTTTGAGTAGGCATACTATTGTATCAACGTAATGCAACATGGTTCAATATGCACTTGATGATATCTCTCCTATAAGGTAGGGTAGCGAGACTTACTCAGTATTGGACCCGTACTGATACTACACTGGTTAAATGGGTCCTGTGATGATCCACCGATGGTGGGGAGCAGACCTCTTGTGCAGGTTATGATCGGATACTGTTTTGGGGTGGAAGGCTTGACCTGAGTGAGTAGGCGATCCGGATATTTATCCTTCGGGATTTATTTGGTTTAATTGTATTAACCTTTGGAAGTTGCAAGTATTGGGTTCAGATTTCTAAGGGTTTTGTAATTGACTTTAAATTTCTCGTATTCTAATAAGTGTTTACTATTCGAATTTAATTGTTTGATGGGATTTGAAATTCAGATTTAATTGTTTGACAGGTTTTAGCCTTGCATCTAACATGAGATAGATGGTTGACATTTATCTTGTGTTAGATGTGGCGGTAACATTTCCCAAATTCGCTCCTAGCTTCCGCTTTATTCTTTCAAAAAATTTTTTTTCAGGAGTGAAATTTGGGGGTGTTACAATATGTGTAATGATAAAACCCTATTTAGCAAACTCGAACCATTACATCATCAAATTCTAGTTGCTTTACCTGATGGTAGCCTTAAAACTGTTACTCACATTGGTATTGTTCCTCTTAATTCCAACCTTATTCTGCATAAGGTGTTGTACATTCCAGAATTTAAACACAATCTCTTATCCATTGGCAAGATGATTGATCAAAATGATATGAAAATCATAATTGACAGAGATGGTTGTTCCTTACAGGACCATACAACTGACTCAATTCTAACAGTTGCTTAAAAGGTTGCGGAGCTGTATAAATTGCATACCAACCTTCAGAAGAATTGTAGTGATTCAGATCTGTCTAGAGCTTTTTCTGTTCCTTATTTCCATGAAAATGACAATGTTAGCTCAAAGTCTTGTTCTATGGCTGAGCTGAATGTAACTCGTGCTAGACTAGGACACAACTCTATGTCTACTTTGAAACATATTGATTCATCCTTTTGTAATAAACATTCTGATTTTGTTTGTGATACCTGTTTGTGTGCTAAACATCATCATTTACCTTTTCCTCTAAGCTATTCACATGCTGATTTTCCCTTTGATCTTGTTCACATGGATTTATGGGGGCCTTACAAACAACCATGCATTTCTGGAGCACTATATTTTTACACTATAGTGGATGATCATACTCGGGTGACTTGGACTTTTTTATTACAAAACAAGTGCCTTCCATCATTTCTAACTTTATCAGCCTTATTGAGAATCAATTCAATAAGCATATTAAGGTGATTCGCAGTGATAATGGAACAGAAATTCTTCAACAGCAGTGTATTAATTTGTTCAAGAAAAAGGGAATCATACATAAGAGGACCATTCCCAGAACACCACAACAAAATGGTAGGGTTGAAAGGAAACATGGGCATTTACTTGAAATAGATCGGGCTCTGAGGTTTCATGCTCAGCTGCCTATCAAATTTTGGGGAGATATGATCCTATCTGCAACACACCTCAAAAATCTCTTGCCTTCTGCTACCTTAAAATGGAAAACACCTTATGAAGCCCTTTTTGGTAAGCTCCCTTCTTATGATCATCTCAAGATAATTGGTTGTTTATGCTATGGTTTACAGATTCCATATCAGGATAAATTTGGATCCAAGGCAAGAAAGTGTGTATTACTTGGATATCCTTATGCTCAAAAGGGTTACAAATTATATGATCTTGAATCTCACACAACATTTGTGAGCAGAGATGTTGTTTTCTATGAAAATATTTTTCCCTTTAAGGATGACTCTCAAATTGGTTCACCTTCACAACCATCACTTCCTTTTGTTGACTTCAATACACCTTCATATGCATCACAAAATATTCCCTTGCCTAGTCACATTTCAGAAACTACACAACCTTTACAATCTCCAAACAATTCTTTTCCTCTATCTAATTCTTCACTTCATCAAGTACCTGGTTCTCCAACATCACCTATATCTTCTTCAACACCACATCTCCATACTCCTTCCTGCTGCAGATCTCAAAGAATACGTAGTATTCCAAATAAATTACAAGACTTCATTTGTCCCACTTTGCCCACTACACAGAATTCAGTATTACATTATGATCTTTCTCTCTATTCTCCTGAATATTTAGCTTCTCTTCATAATACAATGCAAATGTATGAACCTACATATTATACCATAGCATGCAGAGATCCAAATTGGGTAGCTGCTATGAGAAAGGAAATTTCAACACTAGAAGCTAACAAGACCTGGGAGCTTACACCTCTACCTTCTTATACTAAGCCTATAGGTTCAAAATGGGTTTATAAAGTCAAATTTAGACCTGATGGATCAGTTGAAAGGTTCAAGACTCGGTTAGTTGCAAAAGGGTATATACAAATCAAGGAAAAGGATTATAAACACACTTTTTCCCCTGTGGCAAAATTCACCACTGTTAGAGTTCTCATTGCTTTAGCAACCATTCATTCTTGGCCAATTAATCAAATCGATATTAATAATGCTTTCTTGCATGGGTTCATTGATGAAGAGATCTACATGACACCTTCTAAAAGATATGAAGTCCCTCCTGGATATGTGTGCAAACTGCATAGGTCATTGTATGGCCTTAAACAGGCCTCACGCCAATGGAATAAGGAGTTCACTGGTTTTTTGCTCAGTGAAGGTTTTCAACAATCTGCACAAGATTATTCCTTTTTTTATAAGAACTGATGATGGTTTACTTACAATCATTATTGTATATGTAGATGATCTACTAGTTACCGGAAATAATGAAAATTATATATCTCACATCAAAGCTGCTCTCCACACTAAATTCTCTATTAAAGATCTTGGTTTGATTCGTTACTTCTTGGGAATTGAAGTTGCTAGAAGTTCACAAGGTACCATCCTTAATCAAAGGAAGTACATAACTGATCTTCTTTTGGATACTGGGCTCACTGATTGCACACCAACATCAGTACCATTTTTTAGAGGCACAAAGTTGAATCATGTAGATGGAGATGCATTATCAGATCCTGAACCTTATAGAGGACTGGTTGGAAGACTTCTATATCTCAATCTTACCCTGCCAGACATTTCTTATGCAGTCCAGCAGCTGAGTCAATTTCTGGCTTCCCCAAGAATTCCTCACATGCAGACAGCTGTTCATGTGGTTCGATACCTCAAAGGAACTACAAATCTTGGTTTATTTTACTCCGCTAATGCATGTCTTTCTCTTCGAGCATATTCTGATGCAGATTGGGGAGCATGTGAATTCAGTGGCCGATCTTTAACCGGCTACTGCATGTTACTAGGAACTTCACTCATATCATGGAAGACAAAAAAGCAAAAAACAGTTTCCAAATCTTCTTGTGAATCAGAATACCGCAGCATGTCTCATGCCACCAGTGAGCTAGTCTGGTTAGAGGGTCTCCTTGCTGACTTAAAAGTTCACATCCCTCGACCCATTCCTCTCCATTGTGACAACAAATATGCTATTCAAATTGCAGCAAATCCTGTCTACCATGAACGTACTAAACACTTGAGAATTGATTGCCATTATATCAGAGAAAATGTTGTCTCTGGATTCATTCACACACCTTACATAAAGACCTCTCTTCAGTTGGTAGATTTATTTACCAAGGCTCTTGGAGAAGTTCAACACAATTTTTTCATCTCCAAGTTGGGACTTGTTCTTGATCCGCCAAGTCCAACTTGACCGGGGGGTGTAGAAATACACGTGTCATAATGTAGAGATATATGTTTAGTTTCTTATATATTATACTTTCAGCTTTTAGTATAAATAACAGAAGAGTCGAACAAGATATTGTCACGACGGACAACTGTATCAGTAGCTCCCTGCTTTCTTGAATAACAAGATCAAGATCCTTATCCATCTTCGATCCCATTTTCATCTTCTTTACAACTACACACCAATTCTCTTATTGTAATTTTTGAATTCAAATTTGTAATACTATTTTGTAATTCTGATTTCAAATAATTATTCAAATAGATTTTTTTTATCTGACTTTTACTGTTAGATTTTGTTCTCTCAAAAATGTCCTTCAATTTTTTGTTCTTCAATTGTGTATTAGTACTATCAATGCTCGTCTAGAGTACAATCAGTTTTCCTATGACGAACAACAAGCTTGGTCCACTTGATCATTTAAAGTCATAATCTTTGTTTTTGTTGTAAGTTCTCTGAAACCTGAGTTTTTCTATACAAACTTAATTGTCTAAGGATTTAGGATTTTGTTTTTTATTTTTAAATTTTCTTTTTTAATTATTAAAAATTGAGAGAGTACCAAATTATGAGCTATTAGTTAGCTAATAGCCATGAAAAGTAAAGGAAAATACTTAGCCACTTGCCTTACATAATAAATACTTTTGTTGGCTACTAAAAGACTCAGAATAAAGTTTGGGTTTTTAATGCTAATGCTAATTCATTTTTTACTCTATTTTATGTAGGAACTTAGTTGTTATAAATTATAATAATAATAATAATCCTATGAGTTGCACCTATTCCAGGTTTTTGTGCTGCTCTTCTATTCTATTTTACTATTAGTTTACCACATAGATCTTATTCGCCTTGTTTTATTTTTTGTCTAGTTTTTACCAATGTCTATGAGAAAATATGAATATAGATATGAATAGATAAGAAAAAGAAAAGAGTAGAAGAATTTATTCAATCTCGTAAAGGTACAGTTGATAAATTTATTAATAGTAGCGAGTCAAATAGTACAAAAAATATATGTAAAAATTTCACAAATGAACCACCTATTATTGTTAATATTATAAGCAATAATTTGGACATTAATGTATAAAATGAATGATATAAGGAGAAAATTAACTATATTGATGGTTCATGTATAGATATTGATATATATGATCCTGCAAATTGGAAAAATAATAGTAATAACTTTAGACATTTAATAGTTGAAAAGGGACATATTAGAGATAGAATTCAAGACTTTCAAAATTATGAGAATTCATGACATCTTTCCACAATACGCTACACCAGAAGATTGCAAAATGGAGAAATGCATGGTATAACATTGTTAATTTACTGTAAGAAATTAGATAGATTATTTTGTATTTGTTGTAAATTATTTTCAAAGTCATAATTTAATTCAAGCTATCAAATGATGGTTGAAAAGATTGGAAAAAAAATCCCAATGCTAAGCTGAAGGCAAATGAAACAAGTAATGAACACATCATTAATATGTCTTATTAGATCGATGCAAATATAAGATTGCAGAATGACAAAACAATCGATAAATAAAGAGAAAGAATATTAGAGAAATATATTATTGAGAATAATTAGTGTTGTGAAAACACTTGCAAAAAACTAACTTGGCATTTAGAGATACAAATGAAAAATTTTATGAAGAAAATAATACGAACTTTTTAATTCTCATTGAAATGATTGTTGAATTTGATCCTATAATGTAAGAACATATTATACGCACTCAAGCAAATAAAATACATGACCATTATCATGGTCATAGAATATAAAATGAGTTACTTGATTGGTTAGCAAATGAAATAAAATGTATAATTGCGAAAAAAGCTAAAGCGTCAGAGTATTTCTTAGTCATGCTTGATCGTACTCCTTATATAAGCGATAAAGAGAAAATATCCCTTGTATTCAGGAACGTGGATATATCTTCTATTCCCATAAAAATAGAAGAATATTTCATAGAATTTTTAAATGTCAATGATACATCAAGTAAATGACTTTTTGATGGACGCATATGTGCTTTAATTAACCTTGGTCTTGATGTTGATGATATAAGAGGACAAGTGTATGATAATGGATCCAGTATGAGAGGAAAGCATCAAGGTACACAAATATACAAATCCTAGAGTATTTTATATACCATGTGGTTGTTATAGTCTTGAATTATTACTTTGTGATATGGCTAGTTGTTATTCTAAGGCCATTATATTTTTTGGCATATTAGAACAAATTTATTTAATATTTTCTTCTTCTACTAACAGATGATTTTTTTTAAAGATTGTGTGTCCTCTTTAATTGTGAAGTTGTTATCTCAAACTCGTTACAAAAGTCACATTGGAAGTGTTAAGACAATTAGATTTCAAGTTTATCAAATAAGGGATGTTCTATTTGACTTAGCGGAAACTAATGATAATTTTAAAATAAAGAGTGAGGCTTATTCTTTGGCAACATATGAACTTGAAAAATTTGAATTTTTAGTGGGCATGTTAATTTGGTATGATTTATTATTTGTTGTTAACATAGTTAGTAAGGATTTACAAGCCAAAGACATGCATATCAATATTAGAAATGTCTTATTTATTTTTTTTAAAAAATAAAATAAAAATTATAGAGAAAATGGATTTATGTCAGCAATAATTTTAGCTAAAGAAATAGCTTTTGACATGAATATAGAACCTGTATTCAATGAGGGAAGAGTGATATGGAGAAAGAAACAATTTGATGAAATTAATACCAATAACACATTACATTCTTCAAAGAATCATCTAGAACTAATTATTTTTATTATTGGTTGACCAAGCTATTTATTATTTTGAAAGTATGATTAAACAATTTAAAATATATGAATAAAATTTTGGTTTTTTATATGATCTAAATGAGTTAAAACTATTGGATAATGAGTGTTTGAAAACATGTTGCCTTAATCTTGAAAGTTTTTTTTTAAACATGATATAAATTTTGATATTGATGGTTTAGATTTATTTTTTAAAATAAAGAATTTAAATAAGTTTTTATTAATGAAGCAAAAAGTCCATTAGAAATTATTAATTTCATGTAAAAGTTAAACTCAATTTTAAATGCCTTGATTTCATATAGAATATTATTAACTATTCCAATCATGGTTACATCTGCAGAAAGAAGTTTTTCAAAATCAAAATTAATAAAATTATTTTTATTGTCTACAATGGCTTAAGAAATATTAAATGGATTAGCCATTATTTCAATTGAAAAAAAACTATTATCAAAACATTATTTACAAAAATTATTTAATAAATTTACATCAAATAAGGTAAGAAAAATTAAATTTGAATGAGTTTTATTTTTTAAAGGTATTTTTTTGGTCATGCAAAAGGCCCTGTTTGACTTATTCGCCTAAGGCCTTGAAATCTATAAGTTCTGCCCTATTCTCACCTCTTTTAATGTTTCTCTTCTCATCTAACCAATTTTATTCTCTTTGTCTAATATTTTTTTTATAATTAATTTAGGTGATCTAAGGGTGGAAGAATGAGTCAAAAAGTATTTTGTGTACAGAAACTAAAGTATACTTAGTAAGGAATATATATCTCTAGGTTAGGGGGTTGCTTATGTTTATGTGTTGATTTCTATGATTTCCATATCTTATGTTAAAAGGCATGTGTAGTTTCACTTTTATCTATATGCATGTGTTACATTTACATGGTAAAATGCATGATTTTCATAAGTTTTGTGGTTTTATGAGACATTGTTATATTTTGTGTCTTATTGGATTTTGCCATAAAATCGTATGCACAATAGTATATTGTGTTATGTTTTTAAATCTATAGCTGAGTAGATTAATTTATGTCTAAGTATGGTGATTGGCGTAAAATATTGCTCAAATTTTTGGGGTTTTAGGTTTTAGGGAGGTATATTATAGGTTGTTTTAGTTTTAGCAAATTATATTTTTATGATGATAATAATGTAAGCATGGTTGTGTATAAACTGGTAAGATTTGGAGCCTTGTAAAATTTTGTTAATTATAGAGAGAAGTCTTGACCATAAAGGTAAAATAGTATTATTGTGAGCTTTTTTAAGAAAATAAGTATACCATTACGTTCCTTGAGGTTTTTACAACAATATATGATATATTAAGTTTTGGACGGGGATGACTTAGGTTATGGAAAAAATAAATTTAGATATGTTTAGGTTAACTAAGGGCATTTTATTTCTTTTAGGTTAAATATGGATTTTTGTATTGTATAAGTATCATATGGACCAGAATATGATAATTATAATGTAATACCCTCAAAATTCACCATTGAAAAAAATTATTTTATTAAAAGATATAGCAAAAGCAAAGAAAATAAAATTTTGAATTTCAGGGATATTACCACCGTGATCAGTACAAGCTTGACCCCCGGTCAGTCTTGTACTAACTACAAGGCTAAAGAAAAATTACTTCAATTATAAGTCAAACTTAAAACAAGATCTCATAGAAGAATATAATTGTTTATATTATGAAAATTAGAGTAGGTGTAAAAGAGTTAACAATCTAAGAGTACATAATTAAAGTTCCCAAAAGGGATAAACGTTATATTACGGTAAAACAAGTCTGAAATAAACCAATACAAGATAAGTGAACATAAAAAGGAGATCTAGCTAAGTCACTCTCGGTCCCTAGGCCCAGTCCAAACTCAACTTTTAGCCCCGCCCGATGCCTCATAAGCATTGAAGATGATATCTCATACTTGTACAAATTCAAAAGGGCCCTCTGCTCTTGGGAATGAGTATCACTCATAAAATGGGTGGTTAGTACGCTACATACTGAGAAATGTAACCATGCATCGGATGCCAAACACACAAAGGCATATAACACAAGCATGATCATATAAATGTCATACAAATAATACAGATAATGAAGGCCGAACTATAGTTCGAATAAACTAATTCTTTAAATCTCTGATCAAATACTTATTTCACACCATGCTTATTATCAATCCAAGTGAGTGTAATAACCCCAATATTATAGCTGATCGATCAGAAACTTACAGGACAAAACACTTCTAACCACTATTATTATAAGTGGATTGGTCTCTAAGGTAAAGTGCACCTAGCCACTATTATTTGTCGATGGACTAGTCTGGCTCTAACTCTCATGGTGTTTCGCTGTAAATATTTAGTGTTTTTCCCATGTCTTGTCATAATGATGTTTTGTTTGTTGAGCAAGAAATCCCCCGCTATTATAAACAGTAGATTGGAAACATGTAGGGAAAAATGCTTCTGGCCACTATTATTTACCGGTGGACCGGCCTCTAGGGCACCCCAACTCCTGGCCTTTATTATTCGCCGGTGGACCGGTCTGGACCTGTCTCAACAATATTTCTCTTTAAGCGGTTACTATCTTATTCATGTCTTATTCGATAAACTTTCACCCTAGACATACATGCTACAATTCCTCTACTATTATTCTCCCAAGAGAGCCCGTCTCATATCTTGAGACTTCTATACCTCCTAACACACCCTGATATCCTTTCCTTCTTCCACTTATTCACACCGAATGCCCAACTCCTAAGTATACCTTATGCAATCCAAGTCCACTCACTATCTTCCCCTAGGATTTTCCCCTGAAACCCTAATTGGACCTATGTGGTCCATCCTTGTAATACCCCGTATTTTTAAAACCTAATTTTATTAAGCCTAATGATTTTATTAGCGTAATTTGATGTAAATATGTAATTATTTTAATTTCGATTCATTTTATGGATTTATCGACGATTTCGAGTTCATATTTGAATTTAATTAATCGTTGCCGTTGCGAACCATTCTGGACAAATTCGTTCACGACCATGATTTTATTATATTCTTATGATTTCGATTTTCGGTTAAAAATATGTATTTCCTTTCTTTCTCGTGTTTTGATTTTTAATATTTTATATTCGTTTTCGATTATAACTTCGTCGTGTGATTACGACTTTATTTTGGAGTTATATTTCGTTAACGAAATATATTATTTAAATTATAGAATTTCTATTTGAATAGTTAAATTTATTTTAATAATTTTATCCGTAGAAAATATTTCGGACTTTAAATTTATTCATTTTTAAAAATCGTTAATATCTTCGGGAAGTTTTAAATTAAAAAGATTTTCAGAGTTTATTTGTGAATTTCTTTCAGGAATTAATTTTCTTCCGTTTTACGATTTTTGGTTTACGGAAAATCGATTTCGAGAATTATTTAAATTAGTCTTGGTTTATTAGAATTTTATTTAAATATTTACTTTTATGCTTTTAAATATTATTTTGAGGTCTTATAATATATTTCTTAAATAATACAAATTTTTATGTTCGTTGGTAAGTTTTTCCGAAAATGTTTCCGAAATTCTTTATATAGCTTTTTATTAATTTTAAGCTTTCGGAATCTTATGAAATAATTTTTGTTTAATGAATTTTAGATAAAATATTCCATTAATAATTTTATACTTTTAGTATTTATTTTATATGTGTATTTAAAAAAAAACTCAGCCCTACCCGACCGGTGCCCCCCTCTTCCTTTTCCTTTTCTCTTCTCGTTCCTTTTTCCCGTCTCCCCTGCTCCCGACCTCTTCCCTGCGCAAAAACCCCAACCCCGGCCTCCTTCGCTGCCTCTCCTCCCCGCTCTGGCCAACCTCGGCAGCCACCACGGGTGACGCGACCGCCGGCGACGTAGCAGCAGCCTGCTCGACCGCAGCAGTAGCAGCAACCACCAGCAGCAGCGCGAGAGAAGCAGCATCAGCGCGGGAGTAGCAGCAGGCTGCGCCGCCATCGCTCGGTCACCGGCGAGCCTCGCTGACCACCAGCGAGCCACCTCCGGCCTCCGACGAAGCTCCTCCCGCCTTCCCTTGTCCCGATTCGTTGAATTTCGTTTGGTATAAATATCCGAAAACCCTAATACTGAATTTGATTCATTGAGTGTGATTTAGCTTGTGAAAAGCTAAATTGATTGTTGTATTATGTATATATGTGCTGTAAGATTGATTTGAATATATTAATTGTATGGTTTGTGTTGAAAATTTGGGAAATTGAATTTTAGGCCGGGTTATACCCAAATTTTTCGGATCCGTCCAATTTGGCGATTTTGGATAAATTTATTTTACAATATGTTTTTAAATGTATCTAATTTCATGTCGGAACCGTCAATTTGAGAAATTTATGCGGAATCAATCGGAATTTGATTCCTAGGTCAAAATTCTTGTGTAACAAAATTGGGTCGCGTAATTGAGTCTTTCTGCTCAATTGATTTTACAATATCGTTTGAAATGTATTTAATTTCATATTGGAAGTGTTGATTTGGGAAAGTTATATGTAATTAATCAGAATTAGATTTTTAGGTCAAAACTCTTGCGGGACTAAATCGGATTATATAATCGGGTTGTTTTATTCAATTGACTATACAATTTATATTAGAATATATTTAATTACATTTCCGAACCGTCAATTTATATAGTTTATCAAGAATTGATCAGATTTGCGTTCCGGGCTCAAAAACCCTAATTGTGCTAAATTGAGTATTTCTTTTATTGGTTTTGAGCAATTGATTATATGATATGTTATAAAATATGTCTAATTGCATTTCTAAACATTTAATTTAAATAAATTAATAGAATTCAACCGAATTGTATTTTCGGGCCTAAAACCCTAGATTTCAAGTGAGATTATGAAATTGGTTATTTGTATAATTGCTTTTCTAAAATTAAATTTGTAGAAATAGTTGAAATGATCCTAATTGCTTTCTAATACCTTTAATTGGAATTAATTGATTTTAATTACCTGAGTTTGTGTCGTTTGATTTAAAACCCTAATTTTGAAAACGGATCATCTTAAATTGGCTACGAGGAAGACTGTTTTGTTAAAATTAATTATCCAGATTTATCTAAAATTAGTTTAATTGTGTTTTAAAACTATCAATTTGAGGTAATTGAAGTGATTTGGTCGATTCGTATTTTAGGGATTTAAAAACCCTAATCCTCAGGGATGGTTTTATAAAATTGATTATATTGTGTGTCTTTTATCTAATCAATTGCTGTCTTTCAGTTTTAAATCATTTGATTTATATCTTAATCTTAATAGAGCTATGCTCTTGAGTCCTAAGTTTTGGACGCGTTTTTCGAGAAAGATCGTTTGTGTTTATTTAATTAGAATATGTGAATTATTAATTGATAAGATGGTTTCTAACCTAGTTCCGATTTCTATCGGCGATCTAGGAAAACTTTCTCGTGGATTGTCGAGCTTTCGATAGCTCTCCCTCTTTCTCAATTTGCTTAGCTAGCTTCAGATTCAGGTAAGTCATTACTTACCTTTACTTATGATAGAATCTGGATGTATGTCTGTTCGGAGTATAAGGTGATAAGTATGCCTATCGATTATCTAATCATGTCAAGTATATGTTGTGTTCTGTGTGGTAATTTAATGTATGTGTGAATTCATAGCTTCAATGCTAATGCATGTTAGTATAACGTTGAATATGGTATGTATTTGAGTATATGAATGGTTGAGTAGGGATTAAAATTATATGATATCTTATGCCGTATCTTGATGTCATGGAATTATTCATGTGGGCCTGATTTATGGTCGGTTAAAATCCCTGAATAAGATACTAATTACTTAAAGTGAAAGATCACATGAGTTGGGCCGAGGTGTAGGGTTTGTTCCACCGGACGATAATAGTGGCTCGGGCGTGTTGTCCCCGAGAGGTGATTCAAGCCGATCCACTGGTTCAGAATAGTGGCTCAGGAGCGTTTTGCCCTGAGAGGTGTAGAGTCCGTTCCACCGGACAATAATAGTGGCTCAGGTGACTTGTCCCTGAGAGGTGCTTCAGTCCGTTCCACCAGATTAAGAATAGTGGGGCCCTACACTCATCGTGAATAAGAATATGATATGAATTAAGTAATGAATAAGACACTAATTATTTAAAGTGGAAGATTACGTGAGTTAGGACCAGGTGTAGGATCCGTTCCACCGGATGATAATAGTGGCTCGGATGTGTTGTCCCCAAGGGGTGCTTCAAGCCGTTCCACCGGTTCAGAATAGTGGCTCAGGAGCGTTTTGCCCTGAGAGGTGTAGGATCCGTTCCACCAGATGATAATAGTGGCTCGGGTGTGTTATCCCCGAGAGGTGCTTCAGACCGTTCCACCGGTTTAAGAATAGTGGGGTCCTTGAACTCATCGTAAATAAATAAAACCAGATGTAGTAATGATTATTATTGGATTTCTGGATTGGTGTTACTTAGCATGCGATCGTGATTTCTTATACGCTTATATCTTATGTGCTGTCATGTCTAGTAATGTACTCATGAGTATGAATCTGTGATCCTATATTTTATTGTATGTAATACATGTATAATTGAGTATAAGAATTGTAAGCTATAGTCTTTCATATCTTATGTGTTTCATGTTTCCTTCCCTGAGTTGGGTGGTCTTGATTTACTCAGTACTGGACCCGTACTGATGCTACCTTGATTAAATGGGTCCTGTGATGATCCACTGATGGTGGGGAGCAGATCTCTTGTGCAGGTTTCAGTTCGAATATTATATTTGGGTGGAAGACTTGACTTGAGAGATTAGGCAATCCGGCATTTGATCTATCGGGATTTGTCTTATTTAACTGTATTTATTTTTGGAAGTTTCAAGTATTGTATTTAAAATTAAAGGGTATTGTAATTTAACTTTCAATTTCTCGTACTCTGATAAGCTTTTAAAATTCGGATTTATTTCACAGGTTCCGCTGATTGATTCCGCAATGATTTTATTTAGTGAGTTGATTCACTTGCCATCTGCCTGTGGATACCTCCTTGTGGGAGTTTATCCTTACGACATTGATGTCTAAAGTTTTGTTTGACAGGTTTTAGCCTTGCATCTAGTATAAGATAGATGGTGGACATTTATCTTGTGTTAGATGTGGCGGTAACATTCCCCAAATTCTCTACTAGCTTCCGCTTTATCCTTTCAATTTTTTTTTTCAGAAGTGAATTTTGGGGGTGTTACAATCCTTCCTCTGTCTCACCTAACTAAAGTCCCTTAACCACCCAACACATCATCTCACTTAAATTCAACCCCAATCATTTCACTTTAATCCCTAAATACACATGTGATCATGAAATCCTAATTGACCACTCCAAACCCTAGTACCTTTCCTTCCTATATGTCGCCTCTCCATTCCTTGTTTGCCATCCTTTCTTTCCCATGACACCCATACTCACCCTACACATGATATTCTTCCACTCTTATCCCATATTCCACTCACCCTCAATTATTTTTATTTACACAACCTCCTCTAATTAGGGATTTCCTCCCCAAACCCTAGCCAGATCTCCTATGCACCCTTATACCAACTCACGTACTATTTTTCCTCCAATGACTCCAATGACTCCAATGACTCCAATAACTCTTCCCTTACCTTACTTACACCCCAAGATAACTTTTCTCACGTAAAGACCATCTCCATGCAGACTTCATCCATCCCATGCAAACCCTAGAAATTCCCATGTAAACTCCTTCCATCCCACTCTTTTATTTTATCCATATTATCTTTTATTTTCCCCCTTATGGATCATGAGATAATTAAGTCAATCTCACATCCCTTTTGTCAACTCACTTCCCCCTTTTCCCTTTTCATCCGTTCACCCCACATCATAATATCAAATTATTAAACATCCTAGCGTGCATGTCTTAGAGGGTCACATCATACAACACCACGAGCACAACATACATATCATTATACACATGCCATAAGAAAGTCACATAATCATACCTCAACTCCAAGCTGCGCTACACGTAAACAGTCATAATAATCATAAAGTACACAACATAACATAACTCATGACAAACAAGGCACGTAGCACCCACATAGTTGGTCTTAGATACATCCTTACCTAATACGACACCGGTCGTAGAGCATGCTCCTACGTCTCCTTAGGGTTTTGACTGGACTCACCTATAAGAGGGAAAAACTAAGGGTTAACTCCCCTTTTACCAAAATTACCATTATTTCCTACTTTACTCTTATCATAGCCTAATATTATGGTTACTATTAGTAATAGTATTTTTATAAGTAAAAGTAGGGTTATTATTCTTAAGGTAGCTAACCATGTTATCACCAGTCAAAATAGGTCTTAAGAGGTACATAGGTTCATGTTAAAGTATTTATAGCAATATTTATATTATTAAAGATAATAGCTTAATATTACTACTACTAATAATAATAATTGTAGTGATAATACCAATAACAACCCAAATCTTATTAATAATAATAATGATATTAGTAATACTAAAGTAGTGATAATAATGATACTAATAATAATAAAAATGCTAGTAGTGATATTAATATTAGCGGTATAGGTAATATTAACAATAACGACAAAGTAGTAGTAATAATAATAATCATGATGATGATGATGATGATAAAAATAATGATAATCATAATAATAATAAAAATAAGGTTTCAACCATTCATAACAATAATATCATTAATACTCTGAAGTTATATTTAATAATAATAATGCTAACATAATAATAATAATAATAATAATAATAATAACAAGAACAATACTAATAAAAAAATATAACATTTGCATAAATAGGGTTTAAGGGTTGTGGGGGTTAGGGTACTACCTAGGGATAGTGGTGACCAGGCGGCACCGGCGGCGGCGGCGGTGGAGGGAGAAGAGAGGCTGGAAATTTAGTCATTTAGGATAGAAGAGAGGAAATGAGAGGGTGATTGAGGTGGTGGTGGATGCCCTAGGTTGAGAGGGCTGGAATGGTGGTGGTGGTGCAGCCAAAGGGGCGGCGCAGGCGATGGTGGGTGTGGTGGCCAAAGGTGGTGGAGAGGGGGAAGGGAGATGGAGAGGGAGGTATAGGGAAAGGAAGGTAGAGGGAGGTAGAGGAGGCTTTGCTGGTGGTTTTGGGAGGTAGGGGTGGTGGTTGCGGTGGGAACGACGACGAATGGCAATATGAAGGGTGATAGTGGATGAGAAGAGGTTGGTCGAATTAATAGCCAACTTTACACGGCCAAGATGGCTCGTGTAGGAAGAATTGAGGGTAGTGACTAGTGTAGTTCAGTAGAGGGTGGTGTAGGAAGTGGTTCAGGCGGCAGTGATAGAGTGGACATTTGAATAGGTGGTGGTGCAACAAAGGGAGGAAATTTTGGGTAGGGAAAAAGACTGAATGGGGGAGGGTGGTTGAGGGGTATTTATAGGCCATTGAAGGAGAAAAACGACAGAGGGGGAAGAGGGGAAGAGAGTGGCAAGCAAGGTAGGTCATCAGCTGGCGATGGCGAGTCGGTGCAGGCTTACAAAGCTGCAGTGCCCGATTGGTCGGGGGAGAAGAAGAGGTAGGGGAAAGGGCACGCATAAGGAGAGAGAGAAGGGTTGATTGGGTTAAGAAGGGAAAGGAAACGATGGGGAAGAGAGGGAAGGCGGTGTAGTGTTGTAGGGGTCGTATGCTTGCACGGGAAAGGAGCAGGGAAGATGAAGGGTCGAGGAAGAAGAAGGATAAGAAAGGAGTGGATCGGTTGACCTAGGGAAAAAGCAAGAAAGAAAAAGGAGAGGGATTCAAACCGGGCAACTAGCAAGGGAAAAGAAAAGGAAGGTGGGCCTTAGGCCACGCGATGAAGAAGAAATTCTGGGCTACGAGGGCGAGGGAAGAAAAAAAGAAAAGGAGAAAGGAGAGGAAGGAAAGAAAAAATGGAAAAGAAGGGAAAGGGGGAAAATAGGGAAAATAGATGGGGTGGGATATTTAGAACATTATAGGACTTTTAAATATTTAAAATAATAATATTTTAATAAGATAATACATAAATTCCCCTTTTAAATTAATTTAGGATGTTTTGAATTATTTTTCCTTAATTCCATTTTAATTAGCAAAATACCCAAATTTTTCCTAATTAAATTATTTATTACTTTCCTCTTGATTTTTCCTTAATTAATTCCTCTTATTTTAATAAAATAATTTATTTAATTAATTTTTCTAATAAATCCTTATTTTGCCACACTTTCCTAAATTAGGATTTTGGGGTATTTCATATAATTTGTGAATTATCTTGATAAACTATGAATAGTATAAGGTATTATTTTATGATAAGAATTAGAAATAATAACCAAAAGGGTAGCAGCTGTATTTTATATGTGAAAATTTTGAGTTGGGGTATATTTTTGGATATAATATTTTTAATAATATTTTAGGTTACTATGTTGAGTTTGGTGAGAATGATATCCTTATAAGTGAAGTTGCAGTTTATCTATGAAGTTAGGACTTATACAGGCAATATGGTCTATTACCTTAAAAAATGTTCTTTTATTTAATAATTATTATTATGTCCGTTTCATTACTCTATGCAGCATGTTCAATGTGTTATAAGTCATTTACTCCAAATGTTAGATATTATTGATTATTAGAATAATTTTATGATAAAAGGAGATCTTGATAATTATTTTACCTTATAATAAGTCAATGATAATAAAAATGGAAATACAATGAATTAAGTAACCCAAGTAATGAATTTATCATGTGCTAGTTGTTGGTTATGGTACTAATAAAAACATTAATACTTAAAGTGGAAGAGCGTATGAGATAAGACCAGATACTTCGGAATTATTGAAATAAATTACAAGGTCCTAATTGAACCAGATGACCATACTCTACTCTATTTAATCTATCCATCGACTTATAAGGGTATTCATAATTAGGAATTTTAGGTTTACTAGTGGCCTGGGCATGTTTTACTTAAATGTGAGAGTATCAATGAGGTTGACTACCTTTCTCTCATCTACAAAGATAAAGAAAACTTATTATTACTATTGGTTCCTTGGACTCAATTTGTTAATGAAATAGGCTTGATCACCAAATTGCAGATATTTAATATGGTTGTATCTCATGTAGTTTCCAACCATTAGTAGGGCTCATGTGTAATATTCTCTTATAGTGACTTTATGTGTTTCATGTCTTACCCTAGTTATATATATTTGTCTTGCTTTATAAACTAGTATTTATTACCCCTTTTATGGGTGTTATTTGGTTCCTTGAGTAGATGACCATGTTGCTAACATGCAAGTTTTTGATGGCCACCTGAGGGCTTTACTAACTTTAATACACTTCTTGGGGAGGAGTGACTGCTTTTGTTGGGTTAGATGAAGTCTTAGTTATCCAGTAGTTAGTGTTTTTGTTTGTATATCCTATTGATAGGTCCACTGTTTCCTTTTGTTGTGCTTAAATTGTGTCATGCTCGGAGTTTTATCCAAAACTCTTATCTAGGTTTATAAAATTTATCCTATAATCTTGTTATCTCATTTAAACTTGTTAATGCTTTTACTTATACTTGATATGGTAATGGTATGAAAACTATACTTGTTTTAAGTATGGCGGTCAAACCCAGTTATTTTATGATTACTTCTGCAAAAAAAAAATAGTAAATTTTAGGGTATTACATCCACATCCAATATAGCTCCAGGCACCACTAGTGATGATTTGGACTGTTGATATAATCAGTGTCCCTCATCAGCTAGTTGGTTGAGTCTCTTTCTTATTTCTTGAGTTATTCTCTCTTGGTCATATTACTTTTATGCATTGAGATGTACAAACTTTGAAGTGACTATGTGATTGTCTAATCCTTTGTATGTTATCAGTTCTTTTGACCATATATTATACTTACACTTCTAATATATAAGAGGCGTGACATTGATTCCCTTATACACTAATTTCCTTTATCTAATTGTTTTCATTCCTATGCTTTGATTATTACTAATATACATATTAATCCTTTTAAGTGATCAAATAATTAAATTGTCATATACGTATACTCCTAGGGGGTTGATAATCGTTTATACTCTTTATATCCCTAACCTTAATGATATGTGTCTCAATAATTTGTATTTAAATAATTCTATTAATTATTGTAAATTACATTACACATATAATTACTTTTCTTATTGTGTGGATAATTAGGAGAGTAAATCATATTATGGGAGATGGATCGTAATGAGGTTGTTGTGGGTAGATGCTGCTGGATGCTGTTGCTGACAGGAAATTGTTATATTAAATTGTTGATTATCCCATATGATGCATTTGCCGACATGACTTGGCTAGTGGAAATTAAGTTGGCCACATAATCCGCCACATGACCCATATTTGCTGGGTTAGAAGGATTGTGGATTATGCAACCCTTAATAACCATAATTAGCTTATGGGAATTAAATTGTAAATCCATTATTTGGATTAATGTAAGCTTGTATTTTGTAGTTGGGCTGATTTATTGTTATCAGCACCAACGACTTGTTTTTTTTATATTGGTCGGTTGAGCTATTAGGCTGATATGTTGGATCTTGTAATTGAGCCCATTGACCGTATAAGGCTTGTATTGTATGTATTATATACACCCATATATAAGGCGTATATAGAAGGTTTTGTACAACACTTATTGGCTAAATATACCATTCGATCATGTATTTTCTCTCTAGAATCTTCTCTCTATCTCTCACGCGCGCGACTAACTCATTCGCTCGATCTTCTTCTCGAATCTATTTCTGTTAATCCAACTTCATTAGCCGTTGATTATAACTGTGCTCTGAGTTTTACTGATCTTCCTTTGAATTAAACTCCTTAGGCTGATTATCGCGTGTAGTCGAACCCCGCGCTCGATTCACGTTCCGGTAAAACTTCTTGAAACCTATCTAGGCTTCATCACTTAAGATAATGCATTATGTTTTCATTAATTTATTATCATTAATACATAACTTGAAGAGGAGATTCGTATCCTTATTATATCATTTTCTAGGTTTCTTTTAGGTCAAACCTATCCCTAAACCTTTTGTTGATGATAAAAGGGGGAAAATCCATAAAATCCAAATAAAAGATGAAAATTATGGCATTTTTTGAGCTTTTTATTTCCTTATACTACAATTATCATTACTGCACCGTTTGTTAGTCGTAAGCAAACGGGGATTATTGACCTTATAGGTTACCGATCATTGTTTTGATGACCACAAATTTGTTAAAAGGTTTAACACATTTGATCATGGTTGCAAGTAGAAAATGGTTTGAAGTTCTTGATCAACAAACTCAATCAAACTCTCTAAGTGCCAAGGATAAAAGAGTAAGCAATTTTCTAGCACACATGAAAATATCACACATATAATATCTTTTAGACTTGAGTATGTTGTAGAATTTTTCTAAGGCTTATAGAATAGATTGCATGGTTGTATGATCTTTGAGCACTTTAACATTCTATTGAAAGTAAGTTATTTCATAGAATGCTTTTAAGTTGGTTTTAATTTGGTAAATGAATTTCAAGTAATTTAACTTGGTATCTATTCTTAACCATTACTAATCGACTAATTTAAGGGTGGGAAAGTCAGTAGATTCTCAGTGAAACTAGGCTTTCAATGGCTTGATGGATTGGGAACCAAACAAGTAGTTTCATGCCATACTGGCCATTTAGTCAAACTAAACAATTAATTTTGGGCAACCAATTAATTGGTTATTTGTTTCTAAAAGTCACTTGGTTTCAACATGAACCTAGTAACTCAATTGTTATTTCACTGGTCAACTATGCATAACAGTCAACTAGTTTTAGGTAACATGTAAACTAGTCATTTTTGTCTAAAAATAGTTTGACCTTAACCTTGTGCATAAAATTGTTACATTCCTTAACTAGTTAAATAATTTTTCTCAACTTGTAAATTGGTTCCCATACAGCAGTTATCAATTTTCATAATGGTAACTTTTATGTCAAGTAAAATAGGAAAATAGTCATCTCATTTTTACAAACTAGCGGACTAGTTTCGCTAAAATTTTCAACTTCTTCTTGTTGGATTGTTCCATGCATTTAATTGCTCACCAACAGTCATGAATCATTAGTTGCATTTGCATATAAAAGAGATTTTTTAATACTTTTAAGAAAAACTTTTATGAGCTCATTAATTTCAATATGATCATCTACTATTACTCTCGAGTATTTAATTCATTTAAACTTTCAAACTTCTTAAATTTTATTAAGAATAACTCTTCACCTGTGTTTAATTATCAACTAGCATTTGTGCTTTCTTTTGGTTTCTTTATTTGAGAAATAAACTTCTTGTTGTTCTTCATCAAGATTATCTTGAAGTTCATCAAGATTTCTTGGTAACATCTTCTAGCATTTCTATTTTTTTTATCTCACCTTTTTGAGTGCGAGATTATTTCAAGAACATAAACATAACTTCAAGAACACTTCAAGAAGCAAATTTCAGCAAAAATTTGGAGTTGTGTCTAGTGTGACTTAGAGTAATATTCGCATATGGACGAAGATGTGTCCATGAAGGCAATATATGACACTCTTCAACAACTTACAGAAAGTGTACATGCAATAAATGTATAATTGCAGCAACTTCCTTCCATTCAAAGCCAACTACAAAGATTGGAATCAAGAGTAACTGACCAAGAAACTCTTCAACATATGCATAATACCATGGAGGCTACAAGTGATCGAGTAGAGGGCAGTCCAAGCTTGAGGTGGTCATCTTAATGCTATGATGGAGTATGAATAGAGAGAACAAGAGAATTGATCAAATTATTTGATCCACAACCAAATAGGTTATGTAAGCCATTAACAAAGGTACAATCAATTCAAAGACGAATTTATAACGCTCAACCTTCTGATTTTTATGGTGAATTAAATGTTGATTTATTTTTTGAATGGTTGTATGAAATTGAAGCAATATTTGAATTTAGGGAGGATGATGATGAGAATAAGTTTAAATTATCAACTCTTAAATTCGAAAAGTTTTCTAGGATTTTGTATGATATTCTTAAGAGGGCTTGTGATAGGCAAGATAAAAGTAAAATAAAGTCTTGGGAAAAATTAAAGAAACAACTTAAAAAAATTGTACCTAAAGAGTACGAACAAGAGATGTATATCAAATAAACTACTCTTGGGCAAGGGTTTCTTCTTTTAGAAGAATACACTAGAGAATTTGAAAGATTGACACTTTTATGTGATATATAAGAACAAAAGGAACAAAAGCGTGCTAGACACTAAGGTGGCCTTAACAACTTGATTAGGGAAAAATTTGAAATGTTTGCCTATGATTCTCTTGATAATTTGATTAAGTTAGCTTTAAAATGTGAAAATCAAACTAAGGCTGCCAAAACTTATCAAAAGATAAGTCCTTCAACTTCTACATCCAACGAAAATAGTTCTAATTCATCTACATCAATATTTAGGACACATAACTATTTAAGAAATGATAAAAATAAAATAAAAATAACCCTAACCGATATGATAAAGGTAAAACCAAATTTAGTGAAATGTTCACTAAGCATTGTTTCAAATGTACAGGGTATGGTCATCTTTCTAGGTAATGTCCTAACCTAAGAGTATTGACCTTGAGTGAACTTGAAAATATGGAACCATTTATTGATGATGATGACTTAGGATTTGAATCTAATGATGATATCTTAAGTATGTACGAGGAAGATGGAAATCCTTGTTTTATACTACAAAGGGAATTACAAATACAATCTAATGATCAATCAACACAAAGAGATAACATTTTTAAACTAAGTGTAGGATTAGTGATAAAGTTTGTAAGGTCATCATAGATAGTAGTTATTGTACAAATGTTGATAGTGAAAAAATGGTCAAACAACAAGGAATAGTGACTACTATCTATCCCAAACCATATTCCTAAAAATGTCTTAATGAGGATAAAGGAGCTAGAGTGACTAAACAAACACTCATTTCTTATCACATTAGTGATTATCATGATGAGGTGTTGTGTGATGTTTTTCCTATGGATACTTGTGGTGTTTTACTTGGTAGACCATGGCAATATAAGTATAATGCAACTCATGATGGTGTAAATAATGAATATGTAATGTTGAAGGATAAAAATAAATATACTTTGAAACCATCCCAATGTGATTATGTACCATTACCCAATGTTAAAAAGAGTTTATTTCTACATGAATGGAAACCGATTACTTACATTGAGGAAGAGGGTGTTTAATATGCCTTGGTAGCTAAGTAATTTCAGTTTGGGGAGAAAAAAAATCTAATTATTCAAGTCTAATTATTTTTATTGATGAATATAGTGATGTATTTCCATATAATTTACCTTCTAGACTACCACCTATTGGGGGTATAGAGCATGCTATTGATTTTATTACGAGGATACCTTTACCTAATAGACCAAATTATAGATGTAATCTAGAGGAGGCTAAGGAATTGCAAAGGCAAATTCAAGAGCAAGTAAACAAGGGTTTTGTAAAAGAGAGCATGAGTCATTGTTGTGTGTCTGCTTACTAGTTCCTAAAAAGGATGATAATTGGCGTATATGCATAGGTTCAAGAGCATAGAATAATAAATATATCAAATATTGTTTTCCTATGCTAAGATTGGATGACATGCTTGATGAGTTATGCGTTGCAAAAAATATTTTCTAAAATACACTTACGAAGTGGTTACCATAACATGAGGACTAGGGAAGGAGATGAACGGAAAACAATATTTAAAACTAAGTACGGTCTCTATGGATAGGTCGTTATGCCTTTCGGGTTATGTAATGTATCTAGTTCTTTTATGAGACATATGGATGAAATTCTTCGTCCTTTTCTAGGTGACTTTATTATAGTTTATTTGGATGATATTGTAATACCCCGTATTAATTAACCCTTATTTTAGACATGCAAGACTTAAAACTTGATTAGTAGGCAAAGTAAACCATAATATTATTAATATTTTCTTTATCGATCGCCTTGTTATCTTGAGTAGTTCTATAAATATTAAGTTATAAAAATAACCTGGACTAAGTGTGAGAAAAGGTAGAGGAAGTTAAAAATTGATGTCGTTAATGGTGCGACCGTAGCCGACACGCAATTTAAACTCTCTTGTTGTCAATTGTAGCACTGGTATATAGGGTATCGTTCTAGCCGGGGATTGAGAGGGCTCACCTCTATCTAACTAGCTTAAAAATAATTAAAACGAAAAATAAAAATCCTAAATACACAGAATAAATAAATAAGAAAAAATATCAATGGGGGTTTATCAAAATAAAAATAATAAAATAATAAAAGGAATAAATAAAAAAACTAATAATAATAAAATAATGGAAAACCCGCAGATATGAGAAATATGTTAGGGAAATAAAAATCCACCACCAGATTAGATTGTAATATAATATTTATTTCTAAGTTATCCTTTAATCATGAGAAAGAGATCGACCAAGTTGCACACCAAAAGCAGGTCTATACACCTTATATTACTTCCCTTAATTAATTAATATGACAAAGCGCCAATATTAACCTATTAAATATAGCGCTATTAGCCTATTAAATACTAGCAGTATAGCAGCAACAAGCGGCTCCTATATTTAACTAGATTTAATGCATTAAGTGTAAGTGGAAGGCTGTCAATCTAAGTACCCAAACTAGTACAAAAAGCATGTCTAGCCGTATTTCCTTTCCTTGACCCACACGTATCTAAACGTTTTACCACTTCGGTTAGAATCACAAAACGATTAGGTGAATTGTTATCTAACCTAGCTGCAATTTATACATATAAATTCTAGTATATTTAGATGGCCACCTAGCAAGCAATTAATCCTACATACTGTCACTTATGAGGTACCAGAACAAGGCATGCACCAAATAAACTATGCTTGACAGAATTATATATATAAACGATAGCAATTAATATAGAGTCAAGAAACAATCTCACGAAACAAAGAAAATAAAATTATAATTCAAATTCTAATCCAGGGTTTCAAATTATTCCCTAACAATAAATAATCAGCCACTCATAATTAAAGAATTAATTACACATAAATATATATTTAAAATATAAATTAAAATTAAGAGAAAGAAATAACCAGAATTAATTTTGGATTAAAGATCAAGAATTTATTCAGATAAAAATTAATTTTATCTGAAATAAATTCTACCGGTTTTAAAATCTTCCTCTAATTTTTCTTCTCTCTCGGCACCTCAATTTCTGTGTAAAAATTCTTTTCTTTTCTTTTTTCTTCGGCTGACGGCGCTGAGAGCTAACGCTCTGCCTGGTACCGTTCGCCTCGATTTTCGTGCCTCTGCGCCTGTTCTCCGTCTCTCGTCCTTCTCACCCTTTGCTTTTCCTCTCTCGAGCCTCTCCCGAGCCTATAAAGGCTCTCTCCCGTCTCTCTCTCTCTGCGTCGTCTCACAGAGCCTGTGAAGGCTCTCGACCGCTGTTTCGTTCCTTGGCCTTTGGGCCTTCGGCCTTTGGTCGTTGGTCCAAAGGTCGAAATCTTTTTTTTTCTTTTTTTTTAATTTTCTTTTATTTAAAAATAAAACCTGCAAAATAAAATTCAATACATATTAATAAATAATATTTTATTCTAAATTTACTTAATTTATATCATTTTAGCTCAAATAATAAAATTTATGCAATTTTTACCACTTAAGCATAAAACAATAATTATTCCCCAATATTAGCTAAATAAAATGCCAAAAACTAAGATTATAAGGGTATAAAATGTGTCAAAATTTGAACTCATCAGTTAATAATACCGATCATAAGAGGTGAGTAATTAAAATAGAAGGGGATTGTAATAATAATAATAATGTTAGCAATAATGGAAAATAAAATAAAATAGGGGAAGTGATAAAATAATGTTAATAATAATAATATTTATCATAATAATAATAGTATCATGATTTCTTTGTGGAGGAAATTAAACCTTGCTTAGGTGGAAATTCTTTTCCTAATAACCTTAGTTGCTAGCTTAGTACCTTAGGAGGCTTTTGCTGATCTTTTCCTAATCAAACCCCACCTTTTCCCCCCACTTATAACCAGCCAAAATGCCCCCAACCTGTCGTGCAACTTGCGGCCATGCAGCCCCCATGCAGCCTCACACCTTCGACGCAACCTTTTTCCCCTCCAACTTGCAGCCTCACACCTTCGACGCGACCTTTTTCCCCTCCAACTTGCAGCCTCATCTTTCTTTACCACAACCTGCACCCTACTCTACGTTTCCCTCATCTATCCACTCGTTTCTCCTCCTTTCCCATGCCACTTCAACCTGTAGCAGCAACAACATCAGTAGCTCCAACACCATCCACACTCCCTCACGTCACTCACCAACTTGCAACCATACCCTTCGACACCCAGCCCCTTTCCCTCCAACTTGCAGCCCCAACTCTCCTATCCCCAACCTGCACCCCTACCATATCTCCTCATCTTTTCACCACCTATTTTCCCTCCTTTCCCATGCCTCTCCACCTGCAAAAAACGTAGCCCTTAACCCTAGCCATCCTCCATCACATCATCCAGCCACTTGCAGCCATTATTCCCATAACCCCAACCTTACCTCAACTTGCAGCCCCTATCTCCCCCTCCTCTCAACCTGCACACCTACCCCACCTTTCTAGACTTCTACCCCTCCATTTCCTTCCCTTATCCATCCTCCAACCTGCCCTTTCTGCCCTCCTTATACATGCAGACCTGTTCGGCACCCTTCCCCCCCCCCCAAAAAAATCAGCCCACTTGCAACCCCCTTTACTCTAACCCTTGCAGCAGCCCTTTTGCTCTCTATTTTTTCCTCCTTATATTAAGTCTCAACCTGAATATATCACCCTCTTTTCCCTTCCCTTTAAGCCCTCTAAATTTTCCCTTGCAGCCCCCTCTCCCTTCTCTAAATTCCAGCAACAAAAGAACGTAAGTGCAGCCCCAAAACTCCCCTCCCTCCATCGAATTTAGTTTCAAAAATTTTCCAGCTTTTACCTTGTATTCCACCTTCCCCAAGCAGAATTTTTTCTTCCCCAAGTAAGCACTCTATCTTTGGTGGGTTCGGTGCTTAAATTCATGCACCGACTGCCTCATTTATTTTTCCTAATCATTTTCAAGTATTAGCTTGCGTAGGTTGCATTTTGATTATTTTTATTTTGCATAAATATTAATTCTTGTAGTTTGGATGGTATTTTCACTTCTAGGTAATCTCGATCTCGCTTAGAGTATTTGTGGAGGAAGCTTGTGGTGTTAAAATTGCTTAGCTCAAGGTAAACCCAACTAACCCGAAGATAGTAGAATTTGTATGTGAAAATGATAAGCTAGTTGCTAGGAATAAATCATGATAGAATGTATATATCAAATTAGTATATGTTTGTGGGGAATGGGAGCATGTTGTAGTCCTTTTCTACATGAATATCATTTTATGTAAATTAACATGTGTTATCATACAATCTTTCACATGCCTAAATAATATACTAAAATTTAAAAAAGTGTATGCTCATATATGGACTTATGCTAAAAGAGAAATGTGCATGTTTAGGATTTGAGCCCAACCGATAATGTCATGTTTCGAGTAAGACCCGTGAATGGATTAAATGTGCCCCTTGGATAATTTAGATAATTTTTGAATGTATAGCATGTTAACTTAGAGTATAAATGTGCTTAAATGGTGATTATTATGTGTGGTGCGTTCTAGGGATAAAAATGTAAATTTTATATACCATGATCGTATTTGAAAGTTATTCGTGGAAATTGCATGAATTTATGGGAAATTAGAAATGCATGCTAGGAGTGTATATGTGTATCATGCATGGTGAATGTTTAAGGGTATTTTGGTCAATAAGCTAAAAGGTGTTCCAAAGTGGATAATTGGATTAACTAAATTAAGTGTGGCCTTAAAATAACTTTGGGAATATTTGGATAATTGGTTTGAACACTGAATCGTATAATTACTCGGGCTATGGCATAATGCCTAACCCGTGGTCGTGTTGGCTTGAAATGGTTGTGACCTCGTGCTCTTTGGTTGTGATGTTGTTTGTTGATGATAGCCTAAGTTGAACCTTGTGAATCTTGACTTTCTAAAAGGAAAGAATAACTCAGAATTTTATAAGACACTAATTACTTTAAGAGAAAGACTCGATTTGGAAAGGAATCTCGTGCCTTGGACTTGGCCGCCGAGTGCATAGTTTGGGCCTTCGGGTCAAGGGGCTCACTTATGCTCTATAGGTATTCCATACACCCTATAGGGAGTACGCGTACTTAAGGTCTTGAGTTCTAAGGTTTAGTATGGGCGATTGTTATGTCGTGTGGCTTCCTTGGCGAGCTTTGCCCTGGAATCGAGTGATTTATTTTGGTACCACCCTCCTTGACAATCTTTTTCATGGATATGGGATTGTATTCCACTTGAGAATTGCTATGAATTTTATAACTGGATTAGACACCCACCATAATGCCTCTATAATAATCATAATAGGAATGACTTGATCTTGGTGAGATTGCTTGGTATATCAATAATTCTTCCTATTATGCTATAATGTATGGTCGTTGGTGAGTTAAATTGATTATGAAATTATAAGCATGCCTTAAATGCCTTTGATAGGGATTTTGACCTAGCTCGTAATATTGAATGTGACGTGTTTGTGTGTTTCAAAATCATGGCCTTATATGTGAGCATATGTTCTCTTTGAATTCCATATTTGTATGATGTTTGCTACGTGGGTATGCTACCTCTCCGGAGGCATTGTGGTTTGCTCAATATGAGAAAGTCGTACGGATACTATCACTTTTCAGAAGAGTACGTCTAGGGCATGTGTTGGCTAAAAGACTACGAGGAGCGTCACCCCGACGAATAGGTAGATTTAGGGAGCGAGTGGACCCCGCCCCTTTTCCCCTTCACCTTGTAATTTGTTGGACCGTAAGAGGGTAAGGCAGACCGTTAATGACTTTTGCGTACTCTGTTGTTATTTTCTAAATGGTTAGTTATTTAATGTTCCTAAACAATCATTTGTCATGCATAATATGTCTTTTGCAAAACTCTTGATTTCATATTATACTTCTCTTATCTTTGGTTGGTTTGATTTGTTTTAAGCCTTAACACTTGTCATAAGGATGGTGAGGAGACCAGACTTATGTCACATGTGGCGGTAACACCCACCATTCTTTAATTTCCGCTTTCACAAAGCAAGATTTAAATGAAATTTTCAAGTCGTGATTTTGGGGTGTTACGGATATACTTATATATAACAAAAGTAAACATGATCGTCTTCTACATTTGAGGAATTTTTTTGATAAACTCATAAAAACTAAGCTATATGAAAAATTGGAAAAGTGTGAATTTATCCTTTCAAGTATAGTTTTCCTTGGTTATATTATTAGTACCGAGAGTAATAAAGTTGATCATATAATAATACAAGCTATTCAAGAGTGACCTACTCCCAAAGACATACATCGAGTAAGAACTTTTCATGGGTTGTCTAGTTTCTATAGGAAATTTTTTAAAAATTTATCTACTATAGTTGCACCTATTACTCAACTCATGAAAAAAGGAGAATTTTTTAGGAAACTAATCCACTAAAGCTCTTGATACTCTTAAGGATAAATTGTGCAACGCTCCTATATTACCTATTTCTAAATTGATCTACTTCTTAAGGTAACTTGTCATATGAGTGGGGTAGGTATTGGAGGAGTTATTTTTCAAGAAAATAAACCTATAACATATTTTAGCAAAAAATTAAATGGTGCTAGATTAAAATATTCTACCTATGATAAGGAATTATTTGCCATTAAATGAAGTTTACAGATATGGAGTCATTATCTAAGCCCTAACTCCTTTGTGCTATATTATGATCATATATAAAATCTATGCATGGTTAAAAGAAAGTAAGTCTTGGACATAAAAAGTGGATAGAATTCTTACAATCTTTTGTGTTCTCTATCAAGCACTTAGATGATAAGGAAAATATAGTGGTCGATGCTATTTCTAAGATATCTGTCTTACTTATCATGTTAGATGCAAAATTATTAGGATTTGAAATGTTAAAATAGATGTATCATAATGACGAAGAATTTTATGAAGAATATCAATTGTGTAAAGAAAATGGAATTCATAGTAATTATACTATACATGATGGTTTTTTATTTAAGCTTAATAAACGTTGTATACCAAGATCAAGTATAAGAGATTTACTCATCAAGAAGGTACATGAAGGAGCGACTGCTGACAATTTTGGTGCTAAAAAATACTTTATAAATATTACAAGAGAATTTCTATTTGCCATGCATGATTAAAGGTGTACAAAATATCATAAACCAATGTGTTACTTGTGAGAAAAATAAGAGTTTCTTTCACAAAGGTTTATATACATCATTACCTATGTTTATCCAACCATGGAAAGGGGTTAGCATGTACTTCATCTTAGGGTTTCCTAGAGCACAAAGATGTAAGGATTCTATTATAGTGGTGGTGGATAGATTATCTAAGATGATTCATTTTATTCCTTGCCATAAGACTGATGATGCTACACCTATTGCTGACTTGTATTTTAAGGAAATAGTAAGACTTCATGGTATACCTAAAATTATTTTTTCAGATAAGGATGCCAAATTTCTTAACTATTTTTGGAAAACATCATAGCATATGCCAGAAACAAAGTTATTATTTAGTACTTTGAACCATCCACAAACTGAAGTTACTAATTGAAATATTGGTACATTATTAAGAGGATTAGTAAGTAAGAGTACCATGTATTGGGATATTAAGTTAGCTCACGCCAAGTTTGCTTATAATAGTAGCCCTTCAAGTAATACACATGTGAGTTAATTAGAAGTTGTGTATGGGGTGAATCCTTATATACCGGTTGATATAGTGCCCTTGAGAATAGGTGAACTTAAGAATTATAATGCTAAAGAATGAGATGAACTTTTTCAAAATCTTCGTCAACAAATTAAGGGTAGCATAGAAAGATCCAATGAAAAATATCAAAAATAAGCTAATAAACATCGTAGTCAACATGTGTATTCTCGTAGTAATTTGGTGCAGTTACATTTATGTAAGGAGATATTTCCAAACCAAAGGAAAAATAAACTAATGTCATGAGCGGACAAATAATTTAAAATCCTTAAAAAATTTGGGGATAATGCTTATGAACTTAAACTACACGAATCATATGGTAGTGTTTCAAAGACATTTAATGTAGGTGATTTGTCTCATTATTTTAATGATGTTAATTTGATGAAAAATTCTTCTCATTTTGGGAAGAATGATGTATGTGCATAAAAAATGCTCCTCAAGGTGATGATCTGACACACTTATTTTTAGAGCCAATTACTTATTTATCTTTGATGATAATATTTTGACTAACTTTAATGATATTACTTTAAGTCATTATTGCACATATATAATATACTTGTAGGAAGATAGTCAATTTATATATGAAGTCAAGATACTTAAGAGTTCCACATGTCACAAGCTATTGAAAATGAAGCTATGTTGTACATGAAAGTCAAAGTCAATAAGACTTAGTCGACCTTTAAAAGTCAACATCTTTGTTTTGATTATGAATCTTGTAAATTGTTTTCATATAATCTTAGCTTACTTTATCTGTAATCGTCTTTTTGAGTCATATATTATATAGGATATAAATACATTGTAATACTAGTTATGTGCTAGTTAGTCATTTGTGTGTCATGTGGCTAAATTAGTGTGATAGTTAGCAATGTCATAAACCCCTATATAAGCATGTTTGTCAGCAACTCTTGTAGCATGTTAATTGATTTTTCTATTGAAATATAATACAAGTAATTCACATGGTTAATTCTCTTTTTGTGATTGAATACCCATTTTAAGACTATTTGGAATAATCTTAAATTGGTGATAGTCAAATTGGATATCTTTGATTCCTGTTGAATTCTTTGAATTCTTGTTGATTTTATTTTTGAGTTATTGTTTGAATTTTCTATTTCTTCTTCTAAAGGTAAGCCAAATGATCCTAAACTTCAACTCATTCACACCAATCTTTATCCTCCTTTGAAGATTTGTGTTATGAGGTTTGCACTATATTCTCCAATCAACTTCAAGTGTTGAGATGTGTAAGTAGTGATAGGCGATAAGACCGTCAATCCATTATGTTTAAATTTAAGTAATTTTCTGAACGTTGTCACTTTAGATGATTTTCCATCATCTTCAATTGAGGGAGATCTACGTATGGTGACGGGAGATGTAACCACCAATCCATCATTTTTTATTATTGACTTGATCATATTAGATTTAATTTGATTTTATTGAACGAGAGACTTTTATCCTTCTATCGTCATATATATTTACCCTCTATCTTATAATTGGAAGGGATATCGTCACATATATAATCAAGTTAAATTATATATTGCCACTGTATACAATTAAAACTATAAACAATATCAATTAGCATAATAATAAAGTAAAGGGGAGATAAAAATAAATTTTCTTATCCTGAGCTAATTTTAAGATTATACTATATCCTCTTAAAACTCTTAATCAATTCAAATTAAGTAGGGGATAGATGTAATATCCCAAAATCCTAATTTCTGAAATTATGGCCAAATAAGGAATTATTAGGAAAATTAGTTACATAAATTCATTTATTAAAATGTAGAGATTTAATTAAGGTAGATTAAGAGGAAAATAATAAAGAATTTAATTAGAAGAAAATTTGGGTATTTTTCCTAATTAGCATGGAGGTTTAGGGAATTTATCTAAAATAGTCTAAAATAAGCAAAAAGGAATTTATTTAAAATTTTATAAATATTAATATTCTGAATAACCCAAAAATACCCCAATTTCCCCATAAGTTAATTTAATTATTTTCCTAATTATTTTATATTTCCTTTATCCTTTTTCTTCTCCTTTTCTTCCTTTTTCTCCCTCCTCTTTCTTTCTTTTTTTCTTCTTCCCCCCGGCTGGGCCCGCCCACCGGCCCAAACCCCTCTCCTTCCCCTCGTCTCGCGCACAGGTCCAGCCCCCCCTTTTCTTTTCCTTTCTCCTTCCCGCGGCCCAGCGCCGTGCGCTGGCCCTTGTACGCCTATGGCCGCAACGACGCGTTTTAACCCCGAGGACGCCGAAACGCCGCGCCAAAATTAATGACCTTATAGCCGTTGCCAAACGGGCAACGCAACACGGCACTTTGTCCCCCATAACGTCGAAACGCCGCGTTTGACTTGCGGATTAAATAAACCCCACCGAACCGGCCGGTTCCCCTCCTCTTTCTTTTCCCTGGACCACCGGTCCACCCTACCTGTCTTCTTCTTCTTTGACCTCCCCCCCCCCCCCGACCTGCAAATCGACCTGCAAGTCGATTTCGCCGGCAGCCACCAGCACGATCGTCCTTCCCTGCCTCTCTCCCTGTAGTTTTCTTTCTCTTTTCGACCCCGACCACGTCTCTCTCTCCCTTTTCCGCGTGCCATTCCCTTCCCTTTTCCTCTCCCCTCCCCCGACCCGACCTGCCATGGCAGGACCTGCACCACCTGCCATCGGCCGGCTACCTGCACCCCTGGCCGCATGCCTCCTTCTCCCTTCGTCGTTTTCCTCCCCCCTTGGCCTATAAATACCCCCTCCCGAATGGCCACAGCAAGTCCTCCCGTTGGACCTTGCTGAAACTCTATTCCGCCGCCGCCAGAACAGACGCCATGTCTGCCGCCTCCAGCCACCGCCGAAACCACCTCTTCCCACCGTTATCATCCCTACACTTCCCTCTACGAAACCAAGCCACCAGCACCCCTCCCCTTGCCCTGCACGTGCCGCCATAGCCGTGCAAAAGTCCTAACCCGAAACTGCCACCTCCAGCCTTCGCCGCCCTTGCGCCGCCTCTCACTGCCAGCCCAGCCGCCACCAGGGCCTCTTCCACCCTCCAAAATGCCCAGCAGACCTCCCTCTACCTTTCCCTACCTTCAAATTCCCCTCCCTCCCTCTCCTCCTTCCTCCCTCATCTTCCATCTCTCTCCACCACCCTCGGCCGCCGCCGTCGTCGCCGCGCGCCGCCACCCCTTGCCACGCCACCACCCTCATTCCACTCCCCTTCACCTGCTGTTTCCTCCCCCACCTCAAACTTCTTCTTTTCTCCTCCCATCTAACCACTACCTCCATCTTTTCCCCTCTTCTCCACCTCCACCGCTGCCGCCGTCACCGCCACGCGCCGCCGCCGGACCACCACCGACCCTAGGTGGTTCTCCACTCATCCAAACCCTAATACCCCTTATATATAATTGCTACTATTTTCTACTAATATTAATACTAATATACTTATTATTATTACTATTATCCTTATTATTATTACTTTTATTATTATTATTATTATTATTATTGTTATCATTATTATTATTATTATTATCATCATCATCATCATCATTATTACCATTATTATTGTCTTCATTATTAATGTTCTTATCTTCCTACTAATACTAACATCCCTTTTAAACCCTAACTTGTATTATACTTAACTTTGGTCTTATTTTATAATTATTGGTATTAACATTATTAATAATATTACTGCTATTACTTCTATTATCCTTACTACGGTTATTATTGTGGTTGCTAAACCTTACTTGGTTGTATTATTGTTATTATCATTACTACTAGGAGTATTATTATTATTATCGTTATTACTAGTTTTATTATTATTATTATCACTATTTTTCTATAGTTAGCATGAACATTATTATTATAAGAATAGATCTAGCGGGTCTAATAATATAAGTGTAACAATAGGTATTAAAAATAAACATATTTTGACTACTAATATCTAGTATACTAATTCTAAGGTAAAAACCCTAGTTTTTGTATAATACCCTTTTTAGTAATAAAAACCTAACCTTAAACTAAAATGAGGATTGATAGTAATTATAAGGGAAATTAATTCTTAGCATTTCCCCCTTTTTATAGGTAATCCCGACCAAAGCCCTAAGGAGTTAGAGGAGCGTGCTCCAAGCCCGGCGTCGCCTTAGGTAAGGACGAAGCTAATGGCCTTGTGTTATGTGTGACATGGATGTGTTGAATGTTGTGTATGCCATGCTATGCCATGTATTATATGATTTGTGGATAACTTGTTTTATGTGTAGCGCAGCTTGGAGATTGAGGTATGTGTTTGTGCTTCCATGACATGAGCATGACATTTATATGTATGATGTTTATGATGTATTACGTTATGGCCCTCTAGGACATGCATGTTAGGATAAATGGTAATATGAGTTGGGAACCATCATGGGAGTCTTGAAGTTTGTATGATCGTATTAATGTTCTATGGCGGTACTAATGGTTGCATGGTGGTATTATGGTTGTAATGGTGGTATTAGGGTTCGCATGGTGTCGTTAGGGTTTGTATGATGGTATTTGTGATTTTATGGTGGTATTACTGTTGTATGGTGGTATTATGGTCGTAACGGTGGTATTAGGGTTCACATGGTGGTGTTAGGGTTTGTATGATGGTGTTTGTGATTTTATGGTGGTATTATGGTTGTAACGGTGGTATTAGGGTTCGCATGGTGGTGTTAGGGTTTGTATGATGGTATTTATGATTTTGTGGTGGCATTAATGTTGTATGGTGGTATTAATGGTTGCATGGTGGTATTCATGATTGCACGGTGGTATTAGGGTTTGTATAGTGGTATTATGGTTGGTATGGTGGTATTATGATTCGCATGGCGGTATTAGGGTTGTATGGTGGTATTAATGATTACATGGTGGTATTAATGGCCTATGGAGTAGGGGGTTGAGAGTGAGAATTCACTTATATAAAGGATGAGTATGGGTCTTCTAAAGAAGGGAGGTTACTTGGAGAGGAAGTAAAGTGCTAGGGTTGGTGTGGCCAACTAGGGTTTGGCGGTCACATGCGGAGTTGGGGAACAAAGAGATATAATTTGGGAATTTCTTAGTAGAGATAGGATGCGAGACAAGGAACAAAGTGAAGATAGGATGAGTAAGAAAGAGTTGGGCCATATAGGCCCAAATTAGGGTTTTCCAAGGAGGAGCCCTAGAGGGATGAAGACATACGGAGTCGATATCTTATGTGTTGGGGTAGCCTATGTTCTTGGATATCGCGCCTTACTATATACCACTATACCTAAGTCAACGAGGGATGGATGTCGGGTGTGAGAAAAGGGTAAGTGTCTCAACATATGAGACAGACCCGCTTGAGAGGCAGTGGTAGTATGTCGTTGGCATGCATGTTAAGGGTGGAATGTGATTCAATAAGACACGGATAAGACACTAATCATGTAAAGTGAAAGATTGTCGAGCCGAGCCCAGACCGGTCCACCGGCAAATAATAGTGGCCAGGAGCCGGGGTGCCCTGGAGGCCGGTCCACCGGCAAATAATAGTGGTTAGGAGCGTTTTGCCCTGAGTGTATACCTCCGGTCCACCGGCTATAATAGTGGGGGATTTCGTGCTCGACAAACCGAAGTAAGTAAGTTAAACCATGGGAAATACACTAAGTACTTACAACGAAAACACCATGTGATTCGGGGCCAGACCGGTCCACCGGCAAATAATAGTGGCCAGGAGCAATTTGCCCTGGAGACCGGTCCACCGGCAAATAATAGTGGTCAGGAGCGTTGTGCCCTGAGTATATACCTTCCGGTCCACCGGCTATAATAGTGGGGTTCCCGCAATCACATGAACTATTAAAGAATATGTGTGGATTGAACATGCTGTTAATGAAAATAAGGAAAATACACTAAGTACTTACAGTGAAACACCATGTGAGTTGGGGCCAGACCGGTCCACCGGCAAATAATAGTGGCCAGGAGCATCTTGCCCTGGAGACCGGTCCATCGGCAAATAATAGTGGTCAGGAGCGTTCTGCCCTGAGTGTATACCTTCCGGTCTACCGACTATAATAGTGCCCTGAGTTGGGCCACATAGGCCCACATTAGGGTTTTCCAAGGAGGAGCCCTAGAGGGGTGAAGACATGCGGGACCGATATCGTTGTGTTAGGGTTAGTCCACATTCTCGGGAGAGTGTGCCCTTACTACGTTTCCTTATGTATAAGAGTAAGAGGGGATGGACATCGGGCATGAGAAGGGGAGAACAGTCTCAAGATATGGGACGGGCCTCCTCGAAGGGAAGAAGCAGAGAGTAGTAGACATGCATGTCAAGGGTGGAACCTTATTTAATAATACATGAATAAGACATTAACTACTTAAAGAGTAAGATTGTTGAGCTGGGCCCAGACCGATCCACCGGCATAATAGTGGCCAGGTGCCGGGGTGCCCTGGAGACCGATCCACCGACATATAACAGTGGTTAGGTGTGTTCTGCCCTATACGTGACCGATCCACCGGCTATAATAGTGGGGGATCCCGAGCTCAACAAAATAAACAGTATGTTGTAATTAAATCATGGGGAAGATACTATATACTTACAGTGGAACACCATGAGAGTCGGGAGCAGACCGATCCACCGGCATAATAGTGGCCAGGAGCGTTGTGCCCTAGAGACCGATCCACCGGCATATAATAGTGGTTAGGAGCGTTCTGCCCTATAAGTGACCGATCCACCGGCTATAATAGTGGGGTTCCCGTACTCACATGGGCTAATGAAGTTTGTAATGCGAAATGGTTAATTATAAAGTTATGAGAGAAGAGGTTCGAGTAGGCCATTGCTGACTTGCACCCTCCGTGTTATTTCATGTCCCCTGTATGTTGTACCTTGCATGTTATGTTGTATGTTATATTGGCCTTAGCTCGTCTGTTACCTTACTCAGTACGTAGCGTACTGATCACCCGTTTCATGGGTGCTGCTCATTCCCACGAGCAGAAGACCCATCTGACCTTGTGCAGGTAGGAGATCATGTCTTCGATGCCTACGATACCTACGAGGCATCAGATGGGGCCGAGTATTGAGCCTGTCCTGGTTGGGGCCGAGAGCGAGTTCGCCGGACTCTCTTACTATCCTAGTTTCTGTCTACCTTGAGTTTACCGTATTTGTATTATGTTCGTATTTTGGAGTGGAACTCCTAAGTTGTAATCTTAAACGATACACTGTCTGTGGTCGACTCTTGTTTCTTGAATGATTTATGATGGCTATGAACTTATGTTTTTGGATGGTTCTTATTAACGATGGTTTGACTTAGCCTTAGCACTTAGTATCGGGACGGTATGAGTGAATCGGTCCGGTACTAAGTGTGGCGGTAATACCCCCAAGTTTACGGTTTTAAATCTTCCGCTTCTATTAAACCTTTCGACTTAAACGAAATTTTTCAGTGGTAAATTTGGGGGTGTTACAATAGATGTTTTTAAAATTTACTTAATTTCAAGATATGTCACCTACGTGACCTTTCATATGCCTGCAAAAATTGAGATCTCACAAAAGAAATAAAAAGGGTAGATTACTCCTATATGACATATAATAATTATATCCATATAGAATGCTGATTAATGAATATAGAACACTCACTTTTATCAAGCACCGATCGAACCTTATATCAATTCCATGGTGAACCTTATATCAATTTCATGGTTATTTGCCAACATCTCGAACAAAATCAACACATAAACATATATATGTGTGTGTGTGTGTGTTCATCTAGAGTATGAATGTGCTGCTAATGTGTTGTAATATTAATAAACTCAAAGAGAGATAATATAATAATATAGAGATAAAGAGAGAATGCGATTTTTTATTCTCATTGATACGTGTGAGTTCTTTCTTACAATTATAATTCATAATATCCTATATATATAATACACATACTTATTACATTCATTATGAGAATGCGTTAGAGAATAGAAAAGAATGTGGATGATACGTAGAGTTGAGGGGTTGTAATCATAATGGAAAAAACTATTACAATTGATGGTACTAATGACAATATTAAACCTATGATTTTACAATACAAATTCATAACGTGTACATCCACAATATGTAAATAGGATATTTATATCAGATCAAAATATTTACAATTGTTTTCTAAATAACAACACATAAAGATTAAAATGTTTTGGGGTTGGTTTCTAAATAATAAGTTTTAACCTTGCCATATATTTTCTTATTCTTAATCTAGTATTTTTGATGGTGCTCTCAATAATAAAATTTTATTCTAGCGAGGTTTTATATTTCAAATATTACAAGTCTTGGTATCAACTTTTTAAAAATTGAAGAACAAAACATAAATATTCATTTGGTAAGTGAGTAATACGAACGAAAAAATTATTTTATATCTTCTGTATAAATTTTTTAAAATAGAATATTTATTTTTTCGTTCAAAATATATTTTAAATTTTAATTTGGTTTAAAATACTCTTTTTAAAAAAACACTTTTATTATTCCTAAATAAGATAAAAATAGGAAGAATTATTTCTCACCATACCGAACAAGCAAGGTATCTCCAAAACAGAAGAAAAAGAAAGGAGCGATCTTAAAAATGGTGCCCGACTCGTGAATGGTGTTTAACATAGACGCATAGTATTAATTACTAGACCTAGAGTCCAACACAGCTACTGGAGTCAGACTCATAAATTGATTCATTCGTTTCCTATGACCTTGAGAGCTCGCATCGAAATATCAATCAGACAGAAAAATGTGCTCCCAATCTGATTTCAAATCTATCGTCCGTCTCAACATTGGTATGCCCTTATTCCCATGGTACTCTAAATGCATTGAAAAAAGTTTTTTGATTGTTGTCAGGAAGCTCTTGCAGCGACATGAAATTGGCATCCAGATTTTAGAATTATATCAAATTATGTGATTTGTTGATACTCTATCGAAGGATTGAACATCCATTCGAATCAACTCAACATTTCTTGATCATATTGTGCCGAGTTGATCTGCTTTGTTTTGATCACTGCAGCATATATGTCTAGTTGAATAAGATTGATGATGCTAAATAGTTTAACTTTTTGTGAAACTCTTTGATGCTTCTCAGGCGGGAAGAAATTTTGCACAACCGTTGATACATTGACACAGCGCGAGCCTGATTCAATGCTTGCAGCGATGTTCAGTGGTCGTCATACTGTATGCCAAGATCCTGACAAGGTTCTCACTCTCTCCATTTTCATCCTGGATTATTATACCATTGATGTGTTTCCCTGATGCTTGCGCCCGATTTCTTTTCTATCTTTTTGCTAAATATATATTTTTACCGAAGTCAGTAGGCTTTAAGGTAGTTTTTATGGTTGGACATTGGCAATGTGATTTACACCAATGTTAGAAGAGGATAAATGAATAAGAGGAAGAAAAATAAACGCCAGGAGAATCTTCTGTTTTTGGATTTTTCAATCCATTGTTCTCCGTGGTTCCTTGCTGTGCCTTGCCATGTGAACGGGAAGATGCAAGCAGGTCTTAACTGTATAGATTAAAGACCAATGCAACAGCAACATAAGCTGAATCATCTGGTCTTTATGTGTGACTCTATATCTCCTATGGAAGAGCTACTGTATTTCATTTGCATGCACATGGCCTGATTAATTTATAACTATGTATGGAGTTCTCGTGAGATCGCAGCTTTGATGTTATCTTTGCTTTCCTATTTTTGTACGAGAGATAATGATGCACGCTATACCCCTTGTTTCGTTCTATCTTGAAGATAGCCATTTGAGTTTTTTCAGTTCAATCCATAACTACTAAATCAACAACCACGACACACCTAATTTTATGCTCTTCACCAACTTAAATCCTTCCCTGTTGACTTGAGCGTTGGTTGCTTAGTTTCAATTCTATTTATCTTAACGGTCTACAAAGATGGCTACTCATACTTGAGTGTTTATTAGCTTGTTTTTCTCCTAATGTAATGTTTTGATTCTTTTTCAGGGGTATGCCTTTGTTGATAGAGATGGTAAATATTTTCGCCATATTCTAAACTGGTTGAGGGATGGATGTGTTTCAACATTAAAGGAATCAGAGTACTCTGATCTACTACGGGAGGCGGAATACTACCAACTACTTGTAAGTCTACCTTCCCTCATTCTTTTTCTCCCATAGCATTTGCCACACAATGAAGCTTGATATCATTTGTCTTCACTTGTTCATTCTTTCTTCATGCTGTTGATGATGAGTTTATATGACCTTTCTGCTTTGACGCAATATACTAGTTATGGCCCTGTTCCAAGGATTGATGTGTTTGTGTGGAGATCCATTTACAGTTAGCTGAATTTAGAACTTTGTTTGGGTTGTTATGCTTTATATCAGGCGCAAACATAGCATTGATTATTTGTCTTTCTAAGCTTTTGTTAAAGCTTTGTTTGCCATGTGCTTTGAAAAACTTATCTTTACTGATTTGTGGGTTTCTATTTCCTTTTTAGGGACTCAAGGAGGCAATTAATGCAGCCTTGAATAAAAGGAAGGAGTTTGATGACTTGAGCAGTGAGCTAACACGCACAGATATCATCAAGTGCATACAGTCGGATAAGGTCAGACTTCGTGGAGTGAATCTTTCCGGCCTTGATCTTTCTAAACTGGTAATGACCAATCTGCTCCAAGCAGAGCCAGAAGGGGGAAAAGAAAGGACTTTTACTTTCCTGGTTGATTATTCTCATGCTAGTATTCTATTCCATCGGATTATTTGGGCTTCCCTATACAGTAGGATCCTGTTTATTGGTTTCTCGTGTCAGTGATTCCGTAAAATTTAGTCACTTCATACTGTTTGATGAATTATCTAGAGTGGTATGCTGCATTGTGCCCCTGACTTTTGATTAGTTTGTTATATTATTAGTTGTTTCTAATATCTTTAACTTTCATTTGTGGACTTGTATGGAGGAGGAGCAGGCAAAAAAATGTCAAATTACTTTGTTCTGATCTCATCTTCCTTTTCCAATGTCTCCAGGACCTTTCATCTGTGGACTTCAGCTTTGCTTGTCTCAAGCGTGTATTTTTCTCACGTGCAAACCTCCAATGTGCAAAATTTAAAGTAGGCTTATCTCATAAAGGATGCTTTCAATTTCCTTGCTTTGTTTCATCTATTTTAGGAACTCCTGTAAGGTCTGTCGCATGTTTTGTTGACAGGCTATTGATTTTTTCCCACAGGATGCGGACGCAGAAGGTTCTATCTTTCTTAATGCAACATTGCGTGAGTAAGGCACTAAAAGAGCATTGATGTTTATTTGATTCAGTATGGCTCCATTAGGATGTTAAATCCTCCGCTATATTGTTGTTCTAGTAACTTCAGTTGCTTACATTTTCTTCGCTGCTTTAATATTTGTCTTGTTTATCTTTTGTTCTAATGATGCCTTTGCCTTGTCTTGATAAGATGTGATTTCACCGGAGCCAATCTTCGTGGTGCTTTGCTGTCTGGGGCTTGCCTTCGGAGCGCAAATTTACAAGGCAAATCCTTATAAAGCTCTACACTAATTTTCGCCATTATATTTCAGAAGGTTTTCTCTGGTTGGATGTTTACTGCCATATACATTCGATGCTGTGGCAAGCCCCCTGGATGAAATGGAATTGTCTTGCGTAATTTCCTCAATTTGTTATTCTTCATTTTAGGTATAAGTAAAAACATGAAATATATGCATACATATTACATCTTCTGCTGTGATCTTTATATAGAGAGAAGTTGTTGCTACTTTTCTATGTTTGCATGCGCTTGTTAACTAGTCTTTCTGGTTCTTTCTTAAATCTGCAGTGTGCTTGATCCAAAATCACTTCAAGAAGAAAACACAAGGATTCACTGAAAGGCATTTTTCTGCTGCACATGAAATGAGTATTCATTAGAAGATGATTTTCTTAAGAATATCAAGCTAAATAGTTTCTTTCTGATTTGAAAAATAAACAAAAAGAAAGAAAGACAACATAAAGTGACTTAGGTTGTTCTCTTCTTTGCTTAAGATTGCCAGAAGTAGTTGCCAATGCTTTTTTTTTTGAAAAAAATCTTTTTTTTCCACCTAGTTAGACAGCTAGCTGGTGTTAGTGGTTTTCTTATTTGAATTTGGAAGCTTATTTAACTAAAGCTGAAGATTGGTGCAGAGACTCCAATCTTTCTGTCATTATAACACTTAGTGTCTGAGTGTTGTGCTATTTGACTTTGTTACATTATTTCAAATTTGTTGATCTCGTAAGTGTTTGATTTTACTTGTTGCTTGCAGATGACTTGTTTTTATTGCCTAAAGAAGGCAGCACACAATTGAATGATATGGCCTTTGTATTTCTTGCAGATGCTTGTTTGATAGATTGTAGCTTTTATGAGGCAGAGCTGCACTCAGCTCACTTACAGGTTCAGCGTATTTATTTAAAATTTATCTGGGCAGGATCAAATGTCTTAACAATCTGAATTCTATCTGCTTGTGTGTGTGTATGTTTCTGACAGAATAAGTCCGTTCGGCTCTTTTTGGTAACTAGATTATTTTTAGATTATTACTTTATTTCTGACAAAATTTAAAACTACTTTTAACTTTCATTACAATTTGCAAGAAAGTATCCTCTAACCAAATAAAAAAAAGGGGTTAAATCACTTATCTTGAAAGGGGTTAATTCACCCAATTATTTTCCCAAACAATGCTTTAATGTATCAAAGTGTATGTACATGTACCTATCAAACAAAAAAGTCCATTCCAATATGACTAAATGGATGAAATAAGCAAGCTAAGTTCTACATAAGTGGCTTTGTTTTCAGAAGTTAACAAATGTGCATTATATACACATTTGAGTGCATGTTTGTCTATATATCTGGTTGGTAGGATGATGGAGTATGCTGAACTTTATTTTGGATTGGAGGACAGGGAGTTTCAAACTCTTTAAGCTCTTAATTTCACCGGCGGTTTCTGACTTTACAGAATGCTGATCTTACTAATGCGAACCTAGAAGGTGCTAATCTTGAAGCTGCCAACTTAAAGGTAATATATGACAGGAATGTCTTTTCTGAAGTTTCTAATTTTTTTTTCTTTTCTTATTTTTGAGTTCCAACTCATCAATCCAAAGAAGAGGGGGGGGGGGAATAGTCAAAGAAACCTGTTACTAGTATATGTGAGGGCATGTGTAAAGCAAGTTTGACAAAATGATGAAACAATACTTCATCTCTGGCGAAGATTCCTGAGGATCTGATATGCAGTGATTAAAACGTGCATGTCTGGTTCTCTTGTTTTATTTTTCCTGGTCGTATTTATTTTTTCAGGGTACAAATTTAACTAATGCAAATTTGAAGGGAGCTAATCTCCAACGAGCTTATTTGCGTCATGTCGACCTCCGGGAAGCCGTTAAGTTGTTCTCACCTCATATCTTTCGGGCATTCTTTTTCTACTGTACTTGCCTTTCTCGGTTTGGCATATTGTATAGCGTTATGTTATTTCTTGAGCCAGAGTTCCTAAATGATGTTTCAGACTCTCAATTCTTGAAGTTCGACAGCTATTTTGTTAAAACATTTTTTTAATATTTTTATCGTCGCAGCATTTGGAAGGTGCAAAGCTTGATGGGGCCAACCTACTCGGAGCTATCAGGTGACATCTGGTCTTCAATACCAGCGTCTGTATTAATCAACATTATCATCTGTGTTCATAATTGGTTTGAATTTCTGTTTTAATTTATACCAGACCACAGAATTAAACTGATAAATGTGGCATATTCTAGTTAGTAGATTCTATTTAATCAGTATGATCATGTGTGCTGTGCTTCATGATAACATTGCCTGAAGAAGAAATCCTTCTGAAAATTTTCCTTCATCTGATGACTTACTTTTAAAGTGGATTACCAAGTCCTTGCTTTGTTACGATCTATATTTAAAATTATATCGAAAAAAAAAACTATATTAAAGTAGCATAGTGTGTGGGGGATGTTATCGTTTATTCCTCTGCGTATAACCTAGCAGCATGCTAGTATTTATTGTTGTTATACACTGTTGCATGGGGATGGGAATGGGGAAAAGGAAAGGGAAATGTTTCAGGGATGGGATGTCATGCCGCATCAAATGAAGTATTCATGTATCAATGGATAATTCACAACACTTACCAGTACGTGGTTGTATCGAGCCAAGAGTTTCGGAAGTTCTCATATGTTTCTCTCTTTCCGTTATTGGAATTTGGATCGTTATGAAAACTATTCATTAAGTAACTTGGATGTTATTTGGGACTGAGTCCATGTTTAATGCTAATTATAAAATATAGTTATTTATGATAATTAATTATTTTAAAAAAATCTTTTTTTATTTAAAAAATAAGTAATTATTTTGAATTACTACTATTACTAAGTAACTATAAGCAAGCTATAAATGATTTGATACTTATTTAATCACTTTTTTCTTGATAAGTTGAAATTTTATCGACAAAATAATTGCCACACCTCGATTACAAAGTCATTTTAGTCAGAGTACATAGAAGTACATACGACTGCTTACTATACCTGACCACTATGGCTTAATATAGTAGAAAAGAAAACACGCAATTACGAGAGAAATGTAACCTCGCCTGCAAGAAAAGTGTCCCTGCTCTTCCATACAGTACCACACAAACAGGATTCCCCTAACCTGCATGCACATAATAATAACATGCATTATTGCAATAGATATTGGCGACTCTATAACACCTAATAAGGAGTTGTCCAACTTCTGCGTTATTCCTTCAACAACATACACCCTGATTACTTGATTGGGAGATAGGGCGGCCCATTTTTTCTATCTTAACTTCACCTAAGTAAGGCATACATCCACCCGTATGACCACATAGCACACAGGCACCTTCAATTGGAGCATCTAGGCACATTCTGCAGGACTACCATCTCCTTTCATCAACCGCATCACAAACTTGTTGAAGTTGTTGCTTGTCTCTTTCATTTAAGGGTGTAACTTTCACATGAGTCTTTGTGGATCATTATGATATTATCCTTGTATGATTTGGTTGGTGTAGCTGGTCCTCCACGTTGGCCTTCCATAAAGGAATGCTCATGCGAGTTTGTACATCCTTGCATCCCTGCCTAGCAGAATTAGGATCCATTAGTATGACATCTAAGAACACCCAACTTACAAATGTGCAACTAAAGGTTCAACTCCCATAATCCCTTGCTTTGCTAACTGATCAAGTGCAAAGTTCATTTCCCTGACCTTAGAAATTAATTTTGCATGCAACTAACGCTCCATCATACTGATATAACCCTACTTATATAATTCAATTGGAGCCCACCTCCCACAACCCGTTCAATCACTCGTTACATCGAGCTACACCATTCTTTGAATCCAATTTTTTCTATAGTCCCGCATATCTCGACCATTCTTTTTGGAGGGATAACTTGCATGCTATTTAAATAGTATTTACCTATGCATTATTAATTTCCATGACCTTAATAGACATTGAAAAATTGTTCTAGAACTTACCATGCCAATCCTGCAATACACCACTGATTCCCGCTTTTGTAGACTCAATGCAGACCGAGGCATTTGTGTTCCATTTTAGACTACCATACTTCGGTTGCTCTCATTTTGTTTGTTCCGATGTACGTCCATAGTGACCCTGATAAGTTCGGAATTGGAAGCACTCTAGAGTTCTGACAATTTCATCCATGACATACGAGAATAAGGGCATCCATGCCTTCAACACCACTAACCCATTCTAAGTAATACCAACTCACAAATGGTACTAAGATAACTAGCTTGACTTCATTATTATTTTTTTTTGCGCAGTTGCACTCCTACAAAGACCAGATTATCACATTGAATGTTGGTTTTCATAACTTGCATTACAATTTATTTGAGCTAGGACTATTCCATTGATCATACAATTACAATGGAGAATCGGGAAAGACCCATGATATAGTAGTGAGATCCAACCACCATGACCAAACATCACATGCAAGCGCATATCTCAACTGCTGGTGCCCTGCACTCTTTGTTCTCTATGATAGAAGTGCATGTCATATCTTAGACTACACCTCTTTGAGCCAAAAATTTACTTATAGGATTTTTTAAGATCCCATAATTTTAAACCTTTTAATTTACTCTTTTGGTGATTATTATTTAAATTTTTATGATGATGTAATACCTCATATTTGAAATTAAAAATGTATTATATTTATACTATTTTGGTCATTTTAATGTTAAGAAAAAACTCTCCTTTTCATTTTTAGAAGTTTTAAGGAAAAAATGCTATTTTTAGATTACTTTTGGTAATCCGAAAATTACTATTTTTAAAAAATAACTATTTTCATGTGATAATATGTTAAAAATATTTTAAAGATTGTTATATTAGTGGTTGTATTTTTTCTACAATTTAAAAGGCTATTTTAAATCCTTATTTTGTATGGAACAGTAAAATGGTAAAATGAGAATTTCATAAACAAATATTTTTTAGGAAAAAAGAGAGTATTTTAAAGAGAGATATATTTTTCATGTTATATATGATAAAAATTTACTTTTTATTTATTACTTAGTGTCTTTAATTATTATCTACTAATTATCTTAAATAATATTATATAACTTATCTTTCTTTATCTCGGTTGTGCAAATTCAAAGATAAACATATCACTATTTGGTAATTTAGCCATAACTTTTTTGTCCGATAACGAAATTGGATGAATTTTGCTTTAGAAAGCTAAATTCAATATATACAGCTTTTATTTTTGAGTTTTTCCAATATCTAAACGGAACTTGGTGAAAAATATCAATAAATGTCGATGATAATTTACTTGTGCGATTTTATTATATTTTTTTTGTTCTAAGACCTTATATAAACTCATACAAAACCTTAATAGTCAAACCTATGTTTTTCTTTCTCTTCTAGTGTCGTGGCTTATGTGTTATACCTCCCACTAATGTTCTTCAATATCCTCAACCAATTAATCAAGACCTTCAATTAATTCATTAAGGCCTTCAATTGATTCATTAAAATATTAAACTACCTTCAAGATTATATATTGAAGATCCAATTCTGCTTCTTCTTCTTGGAGCTATTTTGGTGTCATAGGATCATTCTTCGTGTTTGACGACCTTATAATTTATATATAACGATTTTACACTGGGTAACATTATTTTATTTAATTTGTATACATATATTATATATGTGTGGATTATGATGTGTATAAAGTATGGATTTTTATTTATTATATAATTTTATACCTTTTTATTACTATATTTTATGCATCATGATATTTAATATGATTAGCTTAAGAATATATAATTTTATGTTGAATTCGTGGTAAATTCAATTTGGCTACAACTTTGCATTCTTTTACAAAAATCACATAGAATTCAATAATGAGCTTACTTATCATATTATATATCAAATCGAAGCCCTAGAAGTTCAGTTTTTATAAAAAAAATTGTTTTTAATTTTGAGTTATGTTCATAAAACAAAAGATGTTATAGTAAGGATTGGTTGAGTCTGAAAAATTAGTATAACTTACAAAATTGAATTTTTGGTGTGTTATGTATGTTGGTTTTGACCAATGCTTGAGTTTTGGTGGTTATGTTAAAAACTAAATATTAATGTTTAACTTAGGTTATCCGAGCTTGATATTTTGATATATGCGTGGTTTCAATATTTTGGTTAAAGATTTGAGTTAGATTTGGAAAGTTAGTTATTCTAGTTGAATCTTTCTATTTTTGGAAAATTATATTTTTTGAGAGTTTTTGATTTGGAAAAGTTTCTATGTTTAGAAAGTGGATAATGGAAGTTAATGAAGAATAGGTGCTTCTGTGCATTAGGTTATTACCTTAATAAGACATTAATCTTTTAAGTAGAACACGTGGGCTTTGGGTCCTTCAGGGTTGACCTCTTAAAGTTGGGGGTCAACAATAGTCTTTCCTTTTCTATTGTAGATATTATTTGTTTTATTTGCTAGCTGTGTTTGGTTAAGGCTCCTTATCTACTCTATAGGCTTCTTCAGACCCTATTAGAGTGTGTGCACATTTAAAGTTGGATGACCGAGGTTGAATTTTCCCTTTTGGTGCTAGGACCATTGAAATTGTCCAAGAGGTGGATCTCCTATGGTTGGATTTTGTTATTGTTGGTTGTCTTCGGACTTTTATTATCCTCTTTGGACTATGTCCACCGAGATGGCTCAAGTGTGATTTTTAATCGCCATGTGGTTGGTGGTAGGTTTTTGGACTTTTGTTATTCCCTTTGGACTATATCCACTAGAATGACTCGGGTGCGATTCCTAATCTTCTTGTGGTTGGTAGTAGCTCTTCAGACATTGTTTTACTAGGTGATCCCTTGGTTGGTTTACCCACTTAAATAATTGGAGGTTGTGATCACCTAAAGTAAGATTAATAATCGGATGCTTTATTTTCCTTTTAGTTTTCTTATATGATTTGATGTACATATATACATGTCTATATTATATTCCATTTTACTAACGTATTATTTAGTTGTTTCCTTAGTTAACTTGTTATGTGTTTTAAATAGGGTTGTGATAATTTATGATGTGCATCATGACCAGATAACTTAATGTAGATTGAGTATGGTCATGTTTAAGGTGTGGATACCATGCAAGGTGGGGAAAAATGAGAGTAGTGATGATTTTCATAATCCTATTTATCACTAATGACTATTTTTATAGATTATAGTTGTATTAAACCATTTCATTCCCATTTTACATTCAATTGGTTTAGTTGAATTTATTAGATGTTGCTATTTTTTTTTTAGTTAATAAAGTTTGATGTATTTTCTTGTTTTATTTAACCTTAGTAACTAGTATAAGCAAATAGTAGTGTCTGCTTACATTAATTGTCGTGGTAATATCCTCATTGTATTTAGCTTTTATACATATATTTTTCCTTATTTTTTTTCTATTCAATTAGTTTTCTAAAATGGGGGTGTTATAGACTTTGCTTCTTATAGCCAACCATAAAAAGATTTCAATCCGATGGGGGATGATAGTCAACAAAAGTTTTGAATTTGGCTGTAGGAGTGGCTCAAAACTTGTTATGGCTATTAATCTCAATGCCAACTTAATATAGTAGCAACTTCTTTTGCAATATGTCCGACATACTTAATCCTCAACATACTTGAATTTTGCCTCTTTTATAATATGCACTTGGTGTAGCACCTTCATTAGCTCCTATTTCAAGTCAAGTTCCCAATCAAACAAGGCTCTCCTCCACATAAACTTCCAAGCCCACATACTCTACATCCATTACCCCATTTCTTACACCTTACATAGCTTGTTAGCCAAGAGAGTGAAAACCTTCGAGAAGGCTACCTTCAAATGCTGATATCCCATCCACTAATCCTCCCAAAAAAATTTAGATTTCTTGTTTCCTAGTCGCTTCCTTGGTTCACTTTTAAAGATACATTGCTTTGTATTATCTCCCATAATTGTGTTATCTGTGATTCTCCATATACCTCTTTTTTGGTGTTTTCCATAAAATCAAGGATTAAGAATAAGGGTGATTCATACTTTGAACAAATAACATTTTTCCATGACTCTTTTTTTTAATGACCCTTTGTACTTATTTCATAATTAGTGCCATATTCTTATGCTGCAGATTCCTAACCCCTAATCCACCCATAAATTTTGGCATCTATAGCTTTCCAGCTAGTCCAATTCAATCTCTTTGGTTGGGATTCCCAACCACCCTAGAATAATTAGTGGAATATCTTCCCCATTTTTTCTACCACACTAACAAGTATCTTGAAAATGGAGAGGTAATGAATAAGAATATTGTTCAATACCAATTTCATTAAAGTTAATCAATCCCCAATGGAAAACCTTTTTCCTTTCCAGACTACCAACCTCTTCTCAATCCTTTCTATTATTAACTTCTAGAATGTAAGCCTCGATGAAGAACCCCTAATTTGGATTCCAAGTTATATAAACAGAACCACAACAGTTTTATATTGAAGCTTACACATCATCTCATGCACCCATTCATAAAAAAATTTCACCCCAATAAAGGAGCTTTTATGAAAATTAACTTTCAACACTATTATCATGTAGAAAATAATTATAGCACATTCAAAATTCACCAGATGATGCTCCTTTGTTGGATAAAAGAGCATTGTCATTTGTATATTAGAAATGGGAGATAACTAACCAATTCTGACCAATACTCAACCCTTGCCTATACCCCACACAAATTCCCTTCATGATTAGCAATATGAGCACATTAGCTCTTAATATGAAAGTGAAAGGCGATAGAGGGTCACCTTGGCATAATCCGCATTCTAGCCCGAGAGCTTGGTAGGAGACCCATTGACCAAAATAGATGTAGATGTTGTGCCATAGCAACTAGCAATTCCAGTTTCACCTCCTCCATTTATTCTAGAAGCCTATAATCATCATTGTCCAATTCAAAAATTCCTAGCTTATAATATCATATGATTTTCTGAAGTTGAGCTTAAATATTATTGATTCATACCTCTTTCTTTGGCACAAATCAACAACCTCAAAGGAGATCAAGATGTTGTCTGTGATGTTCTTGTTAGCTAGCTATGAAGGTCGATTGAGTCTCACTAACAACCTCCAGGAGAATTACCTTGATTCATCTTACCAGCACTTCATCAATGATTTTGAGATTTCATACAGACTGGATACCTGCCACACTTATCATTTTGTATTTAGAAAGGTTGAGAGACTATGCCACTTTTGGAATTAAGGTGATGAATGTGGAGTTCATCTGTGCCACAAGGGTCTGTGAAGTCCACAAATAATCTAGCATTTTGTAGATAAATGTTTCAATATTATCCCATGCATTCTTGATAAAAGCAAAGTTGAAACCGTTTGGGCCTAAGAGCCTTTGAGCTATTATGGTTAAGCACCGCCTCTTTGACCTCTTTGTGGAGAATGGCTCGATCAAGAATTGTTTCAAGTGCTCTGATAATTCCTTAAACTCTAAAATTTTGAAGATTGGCCTTCCTTTCCTATCTTCACAATATACTTTCTTGAAGAACTTATAAACCCCTTCCTTTATATGATTGGGTTTTTCATGAACACAAACCCCAATATCAATTTTATAAATCAAAATCTTCCTACTTTTAGTTGTTGCATAGACTTGGAAGAACTTTGTGTTTATGCCCCCTCCGTAAGCCATCTAAATCTTATTTTTTGCATTCAGAACAATTCCAGACTCTTATATTGCATCCATTGAGATTGTTATTGTCTTTGTCTTTCTTATATTTTTCTACATTGTTAACTCACCAAGCTGCCTTATTTAATGTAATTCTTGGATTGCATTTTCTGCCATGGATCACCTATTATGCTAAGTTAACCTATTGTTGAATGCAACCAAATTCCTCACCATTCCATCTTTTTAGTATCACTTTTTTTCTATTGAAGCTTTGTCATTGTCGTTGCATCACTGGGAGTAAATTTCCATGACCTCCAAATAAGTTCCTTGAATTTTGGGTAAGCCAACAATTAAGGAACTTGAATGGTTTCAACCCAAAGTCTAACCAAAGTCTAATTGTGTTATTAATATATTTATGATCAATTTTTGTATATTTGTGTGCCTGTGGTTTTTGAGTTTGTTAAGTTTTTTTTGTATATTTGGGTTTTGAATTTTTTAATTTATGTATAGTTAAAGTTTAATATCTATCTTTCTAAATCTCATATTCATTTATGTCGTCCTAGTTATGATGTCACTCATGAAGTTTTGTCTAACGTGAACTTTCTATTCCTAAGTCATACCTCTATAGCCTGGATATTATTTTTGAAACTTCTAAGATCTAAAACACTTCTCCCATTAATTCGCCCACTTCCTTTGTTACTCTTCAAGGACCTCATTTAAGTCACCAATCAATAGTGATGGTGTCCCAACTACTTGCCAAAATTCTTGAAATTGTGTCCATACCTCCATCCTGTCTACACGATTAGGGCCATATGTATTGAAAATAACATAATTGTAGGAGGTGGAAAGGAGCTTTCCCTATATAGTAATCCAATCCCTTTCTACCACTGTTTGGGTGATCTCAAAAGCTTTTAATTCCCAACTTGTAAGAATTGCTTAATACAAATCTTTGCATTTTCTAGCTTAGATTACTAAATATAGATGAAGCTAGGTCGATAATACCATACTTTTCTTCTAACTCCTTGCCTGTGTAACATAACCCATACACATTCCATGACAGTATCATCCTCATCATCGCTGGTGTTGAACTTCTATACCTTAGCTCAAATGTATTAAGCCTCTTGCCATTTTCCCTCTTCTTCCTCTAAAATTCTTGCCACCCATTCCTTGGCTTCCTTTGTAGGGATCTAAAGTCGAGTCCCGCACTCTTTGCCACCTCCATGACTTTCTTACTTAGAGAATCATTCCCCTGCAAAACTTCAATTAAACTTTGCTTGTGAGCTTTAAGGTTAGTTTTGTTTAGTGTTGTTCAGACTATAAATAAAAAGAGTTGGATCATGTGATTTCCAGCTCGATTTGTCAAGGGTTTGGTTCAACTCATTTATTTAATTAAATGAACTAAGCTTGAGTATAAAGAATTTGATATTGAGCTCGTTAATAGTGTGAAAGCTTGTAAATTTGGATCTTTTATTACAAAAGCTCGCAAACCAACTTGGTTTGACTCATTAAAAGCTCACAAGCTGAGCTTAAGACATATTTTTAGGATTATTTATTAAATAAGTAGAGCTCGAACCTACTTAGGCTTGGGCCGATTCTTTTACAACCCTATATATTCTTTGTCTTCTATTATTCTGTTTAATTTTCTTTAGTGTTTTCTTTTCATGAGCCGCTCTCACATGAGGAGGGCCTTGTTTTTCAAACCTAGGTGGTGTTGACGGTATTGATATTGAGGTTGAAAGTCCTCCCTCACTGCTTGTATTAGCCCTAGACAAGCTTGCCAGATCTTCTTTTGGGCCTTGTACCAAGCCCAGCTTAGAGCATCTATAGTGGTAGAATGTTTTGATTATTTTTACAACTAAAATCTCTTCCACTAAAAGGGGTGTTTTGGCTGTAGGAGAGAGAGATGGATTGCATGATAAAAATAATGTGCATCTCCGACATTTTTCCCATCTAGTGATTGTCAAGCAGGCCCCATGCATATTTTTTTTTGTTATAGAGGCACAATTAAGAATGACAACGGGTTCCGTAGCTGACCCATACCTAATTTATTTTTAAGGGTGCGGGTCTAAAATTTTTGGACTAGGCAGATTTGGATCAGGTGTAGGTTCATATATATTTAAATGACTTTGGGTTTGAGTTCAGGTCCGGGTTTAATAGTCTTAGATCTAAGTATCTAACCCACCAGATCCTTTTAGTATATGTGTGTGTGTGTGTACATATTACTAATTGTATGTTTGTCATTATTTTTTTGATTTTATTTGAGCTTTTTATTCATTTTATTTTATTTTATTCTGATGCATTTATTTTATAAGAAATATATATAACATTTTATTCCAAAAATATTAAAACACTATTTGAAAAGTTAAAGTGACTATTTTGATTTTTTTTTTCTTTTCACCTGGAGATTTTTTTAATAAAAGATACATATTAAGCTATATTAAATATAAATGTATTTGTATATACATAATTTATTCATTTTTTTAAGCAAACAACCAAACTTATTTAGTTGCTAGATCGGGTGGGTTTGGATCTAAACTTTTGACACCCAACATGTTTGGGTTGGGTTTGAGTCTAGGTAGTATAAATGAGTTTAGGTATGGGTTTGGCTTGACTCGCCTCAGATGCAGCCAACCAACCCATTTCCATCTACAGGCATGATGAGGACATTCTTTGGATGATTTTTTTCTATGCTTGTTTCAATTGTTGGGCTTTATTTTGTTCCAACAAGCAATGAATGAAATTTGGCACTCATGAATGGTTAATTTCTTCCCTCATCAACTCTATTATTATTATTATTATTATTATTATTATATTATTATTACTATTACTACTAATACTATACTACTACTACTACTACTACTACTATAATAAGAATAGGGATATGCTATGAAAATAAATTAATATCAATTGCAAATATTAATAATAATTATCCAAACATATTTTGAATGAAAATATTTAATTTTAAAAAATATTTTAGAGATATTATAATTTTTATTAATCTAATATCTGAAATGATAGTTTATGTGCATTAGTTAAAATTTAAAATAAAAAGGACTACTTAAATAATAATAAAAATAAGATAATGTAATAAAATCGCTTAAACTAAAACCTTCCATTGGAGTATATGGGGGTTTTATTATAAAAAATTAGAAAAAGTAGGAAAAATGAGAGAGTTTAATTTAGAAAATCCCTTACATCTAATATACCCCCACTATGGATGTTCTTAGTACCCATGGTCTCTTCTTTTAGAGAGTTGTTGATTTTATCATTAACTCCTCCCCCTAAGGTCTGATGCGGTTTCTATTCTCTCTATGGCCCCCTTGATATGAGATTGAGTCTCCTCCACTACAAATACTTCATTGGGAACTAATTGTGCCTTTCTAATTAAATTCCCATGTTTTCTAAGGCCTCTAGTCATTGGTCCTCCTTATTCTCATCATCATGTATGTTTGCTAATTTGGCATATTTTTCGTGAACTTTGTATGTCTCTTCTATCTCCTCATTGCCCAACTCTTCCTCTTCCTTAGAATTTTGATCTTCATGATCGCGGGAAACCATTTTCAAAATAACTGATTGGCTTCCCTCCTGTACATAAATGGTGTACCCTTCCTTACCAATGTGAAATTCAACCTCCTCCTCAATTCGTCTCATACAAGGAGTGATGATGTGAATCATGCAACTATTGAAAGATTTAGCATGATCTCCAACAATGTCCAATGAAACCTCCTTTCCCCATGTGTTGTAAGTCCATGCATGAAGAGGGGCGCCCATAGACCTATTGATAGAGAATGATATGTTTCATCACTATTTGAGGGTAGAGACCTCTAGAATTGGAATGTGAAATGGGGGAAAAGACAATCATAGGCAGGGAGGAATTTGGATTTAATCGAGGAGTTGCTCTTTTCATTCAGGCTCCTTACATATTTATAGTAAATGTTTAGGTGTCTTTTGCTAATGGAAATATTCCTTACACCAGAATGAAATACATCTAGCCAACATAATATTGATAATATATTAGTCAAGAGTCAAAATAGACATATTAGCTTAATTGAAATAAGTATTAATTATCTAGGTTATGTTGCATCACAACTCATGCAACAAAATGGTCATGCACTTTGGTAGGAAGCTTGGGATGCCTCTTGGGCCTTGAGTTGTTGGATCGGTCCTTGTTGTATTATTGCCACTCCAATCAAAACTAGCCTTGTCCTAAAGTCTGAGGTGAGGAAAAGTAGCGTGGAAGAGACCCCATTCTTCCCAAGTGGCTTATGCGGGTGTTGAGTTAGACCATTGCACTAGAAATTGTAGCACCTTTATGATACCTTGTGTAGTAAATTGTTGATCCAAGATTGCAATTGGAGTGGTAGCTTGATCAAGCAACACCAGTGGTGGTGTTTGGATCACTTCGGATAGTTTAGGACATATCTTTGAAATCGAGATATGGAAGACCATATGTATGTGTGAGTCTTTTGGCAATGCAAGGCAGTATGCTATGTTTTCAATCCTTACAACAATATAGTATGGTCTAACAAACTTTTTGGCAAGTTTGTTATTACGTTGGTGTGTTAGAGATGATTGGAGATTGGGTTGTAGCTTAACATAGACCCAGTCACTTATTAGGAACTCCTTGTCTTAACGGTGTTGATTAAATTGTGTGTGCATTCTTTCTTGAGCTCTTTGCAAGTTCCTTTTGAGGATCGAGAACAATGTTTTCATATTCAAGAGGGTTGAATCAAGGGCATCTACTAGGGTATTGCCATTGGAGCAACCCATAAAAGGGGTGGAGGCCGACCATAGATAACCTAGAAGGGTGAGAAGGCGATAGAGTTGTGGGTGTTAGTGTTGTACCAATACTCTGCCCATGGCAGAGATGAGACCTATTTATGAGGGCAATCTATAGTGAATACTCATAGGTACATCTCTAGGCAACAATTGATGACTTCTGTTTGTCTATTAATATGTGGATGGTATGATGTACTTGCCCTTAACTGTGTACCCTCCAACTTAAATAGTTCTCACTAGAAAGTGCTTGCAAACAATGGATCACAATCGGACACAATCGATCAAGGAAAGCCGTGAAGGTGCACATATTCTTGCACAAAGAACTTAGCAAGATTAGGAGTAGTTAGTCCAGTCAGTAATGCACAAAAATGACTATACTTAGATAGCCTATTGACAATTACCTATATAATGCTCTTACCGGAGGAATGGGGCATGGCAGTGATGAAATCCATTGAAATGTTTTCCCATAATCTGGATGGAATTGGAAAGGGTTGGAGTAGTCCTTTGGGCTGCATATTCTTGGGCTTAATGTGTTGACAAACAACATAATATTTAACAAATTGCTAAACTTGAGTATGCATACCTAGCCAATACAAATTAGCTAAAAGTCATGATGCGATTTTCTATTCCCTCGAATGGCCTCTAATCAATGAACCATGGAAGTTCTAAAGGATTTTTTGACGTAGTCCTCTACCTAGTGGCACATAAATCCTCCCTTTGAACTGTAGTAATCCACCTCGAACACCATAATTTGAGTTAGGGGTCGGGGTCGAGGTCGGGGCTTCAACAATTGGCAATGAAAGAATGATTTGTTGGGCTTCCGAATCATCCCCCAAAGCATCTTAAGTGTCATTCAAGAAGGTGCTTGAGTAGTTAGAGATGACCATCAGGGCATCTTGAGCTTCAACGGACTAGTGGGAGAAGGCATTGGGACCAATGTTTGCAACCCCAACCTTATGTTCGATGGTGAATTCAAACCTCGAACAATTTTATAAGCCACTATTGCTGCTCTAGGGTTTGAATGGTTTGGGCGAGGAGTTATTTCAAGCTTTGGTGGTCACTTATGATTGTGAATAATTGACCAAGGAGATAAGGTCTCCAATGCTTGATGGCAGCAGTGACGCATACATCTAGCAAATGTAGATGGAGGTGAACTAGAGGTGTGGAGGTAGTTTCTTGTTGTAATATGAGATGGGGTGCCAGTGGTGATAGAGAATGGAGCCAAATGCAATTCCAAAAGCGTTAAACTCCATAAAAAATGGATGGGTGAAATCTAGTAGAGCCAAAACAAGGGCATTAGTCAAGGATTGTTTTAGTCTTTCAAATGATTGAGATGCTTTCTCACTCCGGTGGAACCCATCGCATTTTAGCAAGTCAGTCAATGGGCCAGTTAATTGGGCATATCCCTTTAAAAACCAACGATAGTAACCTGTTAGGCCAAGGAACCTCCTTACAATGCTAATTGACTTGGGATTGGGCCTAGTTTATAAAAACTTGAACTTTCTATGGATTGATGCCGGCTCCCTCTTCCAAGACTAAGTGTCATAGGTATTCTAGTTGGGACTGCCCGAAGCTACATTTGGCCATTTTTGAATATAAGTTATGTTGTTGTAGTAGGCCTAGATCAACTTATAAATGTCTTCAAAGGTCTTGTTATAGATGAGTATATTGTCAAAGAAAATAAGTATAATGTTTTTTTAGATGGGCCTTGAATATGGAATTCATAGTAGCTTGAAAAGTGGAAGGTGGATTAGAAAGACAAAAAAGGCATAACTAAAAATTTGTAATGGCCTTTGTGGGTACATAAGGTGGTTTTGGGTATGTCTAACAGGTAAATATGGATTTAGAAGTACCCACTTCAAATATCATTTTTGAGAAAATAGTTTCCCTATGTAATTCATCTAGTAACTCTTCAATTATATAAATATAAAATTGGTTGTTGGTGGTAATGGCATTAAAGGCCCTATAGTTGACACAAAAGTGCCATGCTCCATCTTTTTTTTTTTCTGGATTAAGAGGACCGAGGAGGAGACCGGGTTGTTAGAGGATTGGATGATTTGGTCTCTAAGAATTTTTTGGACCAACCTTTCAATTTCATTTTTTTTTGGAAATGAAGGTACCTATAGGGGTTTACGTTCACTGGATTAGAATTTGGAATGAGGCTTATTTTTGTGGTTTAAAGGGCGGTTAGGGGGTAGGGTCTTTGGGATAGAAATGACGGTTGGATATTGATCTAGTAGCTATTTAAGGTGTGGGTGGGTCAGCTGTAGAGGGCTTGCAAGCTGGGTTATGTGGAAGTATTAGGCTATATAGGTGGTGTGGCCCACGTGCTTAAGCTGGTGGAGGGTAATGGGTGTTATTTGGTTGGGTTCAGTGCCCCTTAGTTTGTTAGATCCACCTAGGTAAGAAAACTCTATCTCTAAACTCTTCTAATTCGTTACCACAAAGCCTAATAACTTAAGCCATTAGACCTATTAAAATCTAGAATTTGGAAATCAATATGGAACTTGACACCCAAGATGAAGTCCTTCAAAGGCCTTGCATCCCCATTTTGCTTTGTAGTTTGTCACCATTTATTAAGGCTACTAAAAAGCTCAAAGATTGATCAATGGGAATGCAAAGGTAACAAGCAAGGCATGGATGGAGATAATTATGTGTGCTTCCTGTGATGATTAGCACTGTCAATGGGTGGCCATGAATGGTGGCTTACAACTTGAATGTCTGTGGCTTGGTGGCCTCGATTAGGGCATGGAGAGAAATCTCCAATCCAATTATTGGTATTGTTTTTACAGCTCCCTCTTGGGAATGTTCTTTCTCATCCTTTGGTTATTTAGTTTCTTTAGTGTCTGAAAGATCGTCTACCAAATGGAGAAAAAATTGAAGGGTTTGACATATGTGCCTGGGTTTATATTTTTCATCACAATTGTAGTACAACCCCTAGTTTCATCGCTCCTGAAGTTATGCTACTGAGACGCGACAAATGGGGAGGGATTTTTTTTTAGTATTTTGGGTCGTGGGTGGATGAAGGGGTATCAATGGGGGTCTGGTATCTTGGCACGGATTTGTTTACAAACATATTGTTCTCTAGGTCACTGTCCTTAAGCTAGAACGAGAATCACAAAATTTTTCATCACACCAATTTGGTAAGGGAAATTGCAACATATGGGTCATTTGGTTTATAAGCAGCTAACTCATTTATGATATAATTTCATACTAGAAACAAACCAATCTAAGTCTCCGGTGTTGATTGACTCGAGCTCTGTCTGGTAGGACTCGATCGATCTTGTTTGCATGAGTTTGAAAAGATTGCCTCTCTGGTTGACATATGAGGAGGGACTGAATTTGGTTTTAATAACCCTTGTTAAAGAATCCCAAGACAAGTGCTATCTATTTTGATGCATCCAATGGTACCACGAGAGTGCCCTTTTACTCATATAGAAGCCGGTGAGGTCTATTGCTAATCTAGTACAACATACACAGAGAAGAATTTTTCGGTCTAGAATATCTTGTTTAAAGGATTGGATCCATCAAACATTGATAGGTCACATTGTGAAGGCCGAAAATGTTGAGCGTGTTGCTGATTAGGTGGGATCATGTTTAGGGGTGGTATATTTAAAGGGGCGGTTCATGTGGAGAAGTATTTTCTGGGGGTGTGGTGCATGAGATGAGCGGGTCCGAGAAGGTGTGAGTTGACTAAGCCTAGTGGTGTTATCTGTTAAAGTGACGTTTAGGCTGTTCTATTGTTTAGTAATGGTATGGTTTAGGATAGTGACGGTTGATTGATGTTCTTGGTTGATAGAGGCAATGGAAATTTGTTTTCCGATCAAGGATTGATGCATTTCTAGAATGGATTATTGTTGAGTAACTTATCCATTATGAAGGAGTTGGATATTAGCTTCCATATTGCTGTGTTGGGTTTGAGTTCTTTGCTAGTCAGCTATGAGGTTCACATCAACTCTTAGTGAAAGCACCAAATGATAAACCTATTTATAGAGAAAGCTCTATTTTACAACTATTTGAGAGTTGAAACCTCTAGAGTCGAAATGTGAGAGGGGGAAAGAGACAAAGACAGGAAAAGAGGACTTTAGATTTAATGAGGGAGATGCACTTTTCTTTCAAGTTCCATACATATTTATATTAAATGTTTGGATATCCCTTATTAACAAAAATATTCCTTACACCAGAAGGGAATCATCTCAGCTAACCTAATATTAACAACATATTAGTCAAGAGTAAGAATGGAAAACTCGGCTTAATTGAAATAAATATTAATCTACTAAGATATGTTGCATAGCAACTCATGCTACGAAATAGTCATGTAATTTGGTAGGAAACTTGGGTTGCCTCTCGGGCCTTGAGGTATTGGGATGGTCCTTTGTTGTATCATAAACCGCTATCCACATTTCCCTCCATTTAGCCTCGCTTGAACTCGACCATTCCTTGAAGTTCACATACCATTATGGAGCCAGGTACAGTCAATGCTTACCATGGCCTCTTTATCCTCAACCTCCGAGAAGGTTATGAGATGCTGAGGACTCCCCCTGCCAATAACTCTCACCCCAACAACACCTTGTGCGTTTATTTGGGCTTCTACATTTCATAGAGATGCAAATGACTTGGTGGTTCCCAATGTTAGAAAAGGAGAGCAGCACACACAAGAATAAAAAACTAATAAATCAGAAATTGAAAGAATGGATTTGTTGTGTTGTGATTACTCATTGAATTGAAGCAAAAATGGTCGGATATCGATACAATCATGTTCGCTAGTTTGCCCTTAACGTTAACATAACACCACTGTTCCTATGCACGAGAGATAGAAGCAATGGAAGCTCATAAAGTAATGTCCAATTTATCTTTTTGTAAAATCGTGAGAGGAGAAAATTCATAAATAAGAAGAGAAGACAACTTAATGTATAACAACTAGTGTCAAATACCAAATAAATAAACCAAATTTCCTTAGTAAAAATGGTAACCTCCCCAGTACCGATAGCCGTTGAAAACAACGGCTAGTAACTGGCCTTGAGGGGAAGCAAGTAGAAAGAGTAAATCAACTATCAAGTTGGTATTATGAAGGGAAGTATCAAAAGACAACGCCTTTGCTCATCTCTGATGGGTGGCTCACGACTGGTTTGTAAAATCCAACACAAAATAACATATAAGTTTATCAACTCAAGTATATTACTGATAAGGGGAAAAATAAACCAAACTAAAACTCACCATCCCACTTATGTGGGACAATAGAAAAGGTAGCAGCATATCACAGTCCCTAACTTGTCCCAAGCATTCTGCGAATGAGCAACATGAATATGGGTGCTTTCTTGTTGCCTAATAGGTGCTAATGCCTATATTATGTCACACGTATGATTCGGTGTCCCTTCTATACATCTCCATGTGCTATTATCTTGGGATGTTGTATATATTCAACATGGTGTTCAATAGGAATGTGTGCTGAATGCTGGTATTGTTTGGAGAGTTGGGGATGAAACTTCTGAACACGTGACAAGCAATTTGGTATGACACTACTATTGTGTCATTGCTCCCAAGTCCCAACATCCACAACACTTCGTCTCAACCAGTTGAGATTATCGACACTATTGCATCAAACGCCACCTTTTTGTTTCTCTTATCAGCTTCACCGAGATAAATTGTCTTCTCCTCCTGGGGCCTTTTTGCAAGTTCTTCTATCTCGCTTAGCTGGTCTATAAACTTGTCTTAACTACCTTGCCATGTGTAGTGTAATTTCTGGACTACTACACCCCCTTAGCGCTTTCCTTTGTCTATTGACTTTCACCCTTTAAATTAATATCAATCTCTGCCCAAGCTTCCTACCATTCTATCCTTTGCCATGACGCTAGTAGCACACTCTTCTCTTCTAAAGCTGACGAATGCAAATCTGTAAGGCCGGTTATGTTGTATCTTGCGAGGTACAAAAGTGTCGATCGCCCTCTCCATGAACCTAGAATAATTTCCTCATAATTGAATTGGTTATACCTAGGGCCTAGGGGTAGATAATCCACAAATGAGGTGAAGCACTCATTATGAGGGTGGTGGGTTCGATTTAAGAATTTCACTTGCTATCCCATCTCTCTAGACATCTCTCTAGTTTCATGGACCAAGTTCTCGTAGTAAATCACTTTAGCTGATGTAGTAGTAGTAGATCTAGTAAAAAAACATGTAAGGGGGAAAAACAAAGGCGATGTGCGGAAGCAAATTCACGATCGATTCAAGGAGAGAAGTGTAAGATCAATTCAATTTAAACTATAAATAAAATAATGCAAAAAATAAAAGAATACATAATTTTACGTTGTTTTCCCAATTTGGGATACGTCCACGGACGACGACGAACAAGGATATTTTTACTATATAGAAAAAGAATAAAAGAGATCCTCAAGTGAATAGAGGATTGTAGAGATTTATCACTCTTCGTTATTCTAACTCTCAAAGGGAATAATAGTGAATAAAATGTGTGTGGATCTATGACGGATATTGTGAGTCATGTTCTAAGAGAGGGCTAGAAACTACGTATATATAGTCTTCAAAAGAAAACCCTAAAAAAACTGCTAATTGATGGAGGGTAAAAATTTTAACTCTCCATTGATGACACTCAATACTATCAATTAATTTAGTAGTAAAGTATTCGGTTACTTTAGCTTCATATTTAAGTATTTCATAACCGCAGATTTTAAACTCTACATTGATGGCAGTAAATACTATTAATTAATTTGGTAGTAGAATATTCTGTTATTTCAATTTCACATTAAAGACTTCCATAACCGTAGATTTTAAACTCTACATTGATAGCAGTAAATACTATTAATTAATTTGGCAGTAGAATCTTCGGTTACTTCAACTTCACATTAAATATTTCTATAACTCAAGATTTGAGGTACAAACTCAACAAAACAGATTAAAATTATTATCATCTTTTATCATAATTGATAATGATGTATCCGCTTAGTCGATAACACATATTTCAAAATGTTAATATAAATCGATCTAGTAAATAGAGATTTACGCACATGTTTTTGGTCACAGACTTGGCATCATTTAGTAAATAAAACAGTAAATTATTACTTTATTTTAGTCCGCAAGATTTGCCACATTTAGCAACTTTTGAAAACTATATTCTTCCTCATCATAAATTATTGTAAAGTGTTTCCAATTAGTATGTCGTTTCTATGAATTTGAATTATATTATCAACATAATATTATTTTGTTCCATTTTAGGTCCACCTTCTCGCTAATACCCTGCTAATCACCTATACCATACGAGGAAATAGTAGATTTTTTTTTCAGAAGATAGTAATGCATTCTCATTAAAATTTACATCGCTACTCAGAATTTTTTTTTATAGTTGGGACACCAAAACCTATACCTCTTGGACTCAGAAGCATAGCCTAAGAAAATGCATTTAATAGCTTTAGGAGCTAATTTATCATAATTAACATAAATATATGCAGGACATCCAAAAACTCTAAGAATAGAGTAATCAACAAGATTACCTGACCAAACTTCTTGTGGAATCTTAAAATCAATGGATGTATGTGGAGATCTATTGATGATGTAACAGGCTGTAGAAATAGCTTCAGCCCAAAACTCACGTTTGTTCCATAATATAGAATTAGAGAGCATACATCTTGCCCTTTCAAGTAGAGTCCGATTAATGCGTTCTGTAACTCCATTTTGTTGAGGCTTCCCAAAAAGAGTCTTTGTGTCTAGCAATACCATGATATGAACAGAACTCATTAAAATCTGTCTCAACAAACTCTAACCCATTATCTGTCCTGAGCTTCTTTACCTTTTTCCCTGTTTGGTTTTCAACAAGAGCTTTCCACTTCTTGAAAATAGGAAATGCTTCATTCTTGTGGCATAGAAAACAAACCCAAACCTTCCGAGAGAAGTCATTAATTAGAGTCATCATATAACGCCAACTTCTAAGGTAAGGAACCTTGGATGGTCCCCATAAATTAAAATGGATATAATCCAGAATATCCTTAGTACGGTTTGTTATAGTAGAGAATCTGACATTTGTCTTTTTCCCTAAAACACAATGCTCATAAAACTCTAAAGTTCACGTACCATTACCAAGATGACAACGCTTACTCAAAAAATTCATACCTTTCTCACTCATATGACCAAATCGCATATGCCATAATTGAGCGAGGCCTTCATCAGACATAGATGTGGATACAGCAGCTGAACTTGTAATTGTAGAACCTTGTAAGATATATAGAGACTGCTATGTCTATTGCCCTTCATTAGGACAAGAGCACCTTTAGATACCTTTAGAACTCCACCTTTAGCTGAATACCTGCAATCAAGAGACTCAAGGGTGCCCAAAAAGATCAAATTACCCTTTAAATCAGGAATGTGCCTAACATTGGTCAATGTCCTAATACATCCATCATGGGCCTTGATCTGCACATTACCTGTGCCAATAACCTTACACTGGGTATCATTGTCCATCAAGACAACACCACGATCAACTTGCTCATAAGTGGTAAACCAATTCCTATTGGGACACGTATGATAAGTACTACCGAAATCTAGAACTCATTCAGACCGACTTCTTTTATCATCAAATATAGCCAATAGTACATCACCTTTAGAATCATTTTCAATAACTGTATCGGCTTCAGCATTACTAGATTTTTTTGGTGATTTTTCTTTTTCCTCCTTATCTTTCTTATTTTTTAATTTATAGCAGTCAAAAATTTCATGCCCAAATTTCTTGCAATATCCACAGGTTACATTGGAATTACGTCCTCTAGATTTAGACCGAGATTTTTTTATATTATTTTTACTACTATGGTCATTAGGTCTACCTCTAACAAATAAGCCTTCACCTTTATCATCAATACGAACTTTAAGATCAAACTTATCTTTTGAGAGCAAATTGGATTTAACATCCTCAAAGGTAAGTATATCAGAATTACCATATAACGTAATTTCCTTGAAGTGTTTAAAGGTAGATGGTAAAGAGATGACCGATAAAAACAGCTTTATCCTCATCATCAATTTTCACATCTAGATTCTCAAGATCAATAATAATTTAATTTAATTCATCTAGATGGAATTAAATAGGAGTACCTTCAACCATATGCAGTAGTCTCATAAACTATCTCGCAAAGAACCTTCTTAGATAGAGACAATTTGATTGTTGATAGCGTCTTCTCATCCAATTCGTCCAATTGCTTATCTATCATAGTCTCAGACTTCTTAAATTTACCATCTAGAGCTTTCTTCAATCTATTTTGGGTCAGCACTACTTTCATCTGAACCCTTCAGATACTAAAATTGATCTTGCCATCAAACTTCTCAATCTCGAATTTAGCAGATATCATGAACTTAAAGCTTTGATACCACTTGTAAGGGGGGAAATAGAGGCGATGTGCGGAAGCGAATTCACGATCGATTCAAGGAGAGAAGTACACGATCAATTCCATTTAAACTATAAACAGAAATAATGCAAAAAATAAAAGAACACACAATTTTATGTGGTTCACCCAATGTGGGTTATATCCACGGACGACGAGGAGTAATGATAATTTTACTATGTAGAGAAAGAATACAAGAGATCCTTAATTGAATAGAGGATTGTTGAGATCTATCACTCTCAGTTATTCTAACTCTCAAAGGGAATAGTGAATAAAATGTGTGTGAAAATATGACGGATATTGTGAGTCATGTTCTGAGAGAGGGCTAGAAACTACATATATATATATAGGCTTTAAAAGAAAATCCTTAAAAAACTGCTAATTGATGGAGAGTAAAAAAAACTTTAACTCTCCATATTGATAGCATTCAATACTACCAATTAATTTAGTGGTAACGTCTTCGGTTACTTTAGCTTCATATTTAAGTATTCCATAACCGCAGATTTTAAACTCTACATTGATGGCAGTAAATACGATTAATTAATTTGGTAGTAGAATCTTCGGTTACTTCAACTTCACATTAAAGACTTCTATAACCGCAAGATTTGAGACACAAATTCAACAAAACATATTAAAATTATTATCATCTTTTATTATAATTGATAATGATGTATCCGTTTAGTCGACAACACATATTTCAAAACGTTAATATAAATCGATCTCGTAAATAGAGATTTATGCACATGTTTTTGGTCACGGACTTGGCATATCACTTGGTAAATAAAACAATAAATTATTACTTTATTTTAGTCCGCAAGATTTGCCACATTCAGCAACTTTTGAAAACTATATTCTTCCTCGTCATAAATTATTGTAAAGTGTTTCCAATTAGTACGTCGTTTCTATGAAGTTGAATTAGATTATCAACATAATATTATTTTGTTCCATTCTAGGTCCAAGTTCAACCGGATATTTAAGGGGACTGGTAGCTTTAGGGCCGTTCTCTTCACGTCATTTTAAAATTTGGCCAGAGAAGTAATATAAGAATAACTATATTTTGTGTTAGGTAATATTAATATTAATAGTAATAATTATTATAAAATTTTAATGTTTTTTGAATTAAATCACAAAAAATCAGACGAAGACAACCGATCGGAGGATGGGGAAACGGGGACCTCAAAAATGGAAACGATAGTTTTCAGAAATGTAACTTATATCTACGCATGCTGCGAGGAAGAGTGATAAATAAATAAATAATTTCGGGACGGAAAAATGTTGGGTAGATGGAGTTTGGATGCAGCAGCCGGTTGGCCTGGTTTCAAAAATATTAAAATATGTGGGAAGGAGTGTCGCCCACATGCAGCAATGGGTGCACGTTGGGAGCAACTAAACCCAGAGTAACCAATAGACTGCTTTTCGTCAACACAGAAGACGGAAAAGGATAGCATCGAAACACAGAAATCATAGATGATGCACGCCACTCGCGATCAAATTTTCTGTGACGTAGGCTCGAAGCTCGGTGCCTTTATTTGGCACCGACGACGACAGACGACACGCCGCGCATACGTAGGCAATGGGGATGGATGAATCCATAGAATCCCTATGCCGATCCGAAACTTTGGTCAACTGCCAATCCGTTAGTTATCCAGATTCAACTCGCCATCAGGCAAGGCAGGGAGCGGCAGACCACAGACGTAGGAGAAATTCTCGCGGGAGCAGGGCCTATAAATACACACACACACACACTTAACAGTTGGAATATTTAAGGAATTAATTAGAAAGAAGGAAGGAAGATAAAACGGGATAAATAAATAAATAAACAAGTGAACAAAAATGGCAGGAATAGTTCACAAGATAGAGGAGACGCTGGGCATCGGATCAGGGCACCATGGAGGTGAGCACAAGAAAGATCACGATGAGCATAAGAAGGAAGGAGAACACCACAAGAAAGAAGGTCACGGACACGGTCATGAAGGGGAGGCTAAGGACAAGAAAGAACAGAAGAAGAAGAAGAAGAAGAAGGAGAAAAAGCATGGAGAAGGCCACGATGGCCATGACAGCAGCAGCAGTGACAGTGACTAACTCAAACCAAATTAATATATCATGTAAATTCTGATTAACGTATTTATAAACGATCATGGGGATGTAGACGAATACATGTTAGATCCCTTTCTGCTATTTTCTTTTCCGTTCTTGCGAATAGAATAATTGGCCCGGAGCCAAAGTATACGTACGATTGAATCCTGATTCAAATGTCCGAGTAGCACACGAAATGCAGTTAAGTTGATCCAAAATTTTATAGTATTTAAATGCAAAAGGAAATTTTATAAATTGAGGAATTTATAGTATAAGTCGTCGATATGTACATTTTCGTAGTGCGTTCTATGATATTTTTACTGTAGTTTCTTCCAATAAAATTGGGACGCATATATCTCATATTATCATAGCTAATAAATTATAATTTAAGAGCATAGTAGAAGTAGGAGTAGTACATTATTATTATTATTATTATTATTATTATTATTATTATTATTGTTATTATTATACGCATGCAATTGCTCGTTAGATAATTTATGTAGTTCGTTTTTAACTGATATAAGAATAAATAATATCAACTTACTCAAATCACCAACCTTAACTGCATCAAAATTTCATTCATTCACAAATTAAATGACTTTTTATTTTTATTTTTTGGGGGATGTTACAAAAGAAAGAAATAAACAAATAGATAAAATAAAATTGGTAAGAAGAAATGACATTACCTATTAGTACGACTGGAATCCTCGGTAAAGCATCTGACAGAGAAAGAAAAAGAAAAGGATGGTAGAACTACAGAGAGCGGTACGCGAACGGAGGAATAGCTGCAGCCTGCGATGCAATCCCCTTGTTCTGTTCGTTCCTTAAATAACCGTACTACTATGCATGTGATACGATATGATATCAGCCAGGGTGCTAACCGCTGCCACGGCCACCATCATCCATACGTATTATCCATACATAAATTAAGTACCCCCACCGAACCACCTACTTCCCATTGGTAAAATCTCACCCACCCAATTGTGATTGTTTTTTTTTCTTTTTCCCTTTTGTGTATTAAAAATTGGTCTATAATTACTCGGTCTGTCTTCGTTGATTGATGTTTTAATAATTCACGGAAGTGCATTTCACACCACCAAATCCCACCAACCGGAGCCACCTACTCTATTTCTGCGTTGTTTGTCGCCTACTTGCTTCAGCCATTTTTCTTCACCAATCCCCGTCTTTTTCATAATAATAATAATATATTAATCTTGAAGCTTAAATTCCATAATAGTGAAAATATAGGTTAATTGTTATAATCGGACGCTTCTTATTTGGGGCAAGTTTTGTGATTGAGGTAAAAAAAAAAACGGGGGGGGGGAGGGGGGGTGGTTTCGCTTCTCATTAATTGAAGGAATGCAATTATAATTTAGGATTAATACCGTTTAGGTATTTGGATATTGGCCTAATTTTTATTTATTTATAGCGGTGTCATATGTTTTGAAGAATTCATTAAGGTATAATAATTAATTGTGCTTTCTTTGTATTTTAGGATTAATCATAATTTAGCATCGTAAGAATTAAAGATAGGTGAGTGTAGGAGAGGGTCGTCTTGTGATCGAGTAAGAAAACTAGGCGGAGGAGGCGTTATACCTTACTATATTTTTTATCTAGAAAAAATAATTTACTCTAGAATTTTTTTGGCTAATCTTATCTCAAAATTCTTCCTCTTTCTTGTTGGGGAGGGATGAGGAATGATAGTGACATTAAATACAAATAATTGTAATCATTGGATTAAATGTTATCATTAAATGAAACATTTCAATGTGTATGAATATGGATTGAATAAACATTTAATTTCTATACGAATATTATAATTAATTAATTTTAAAATCATTTATAATAAAATATTTATAGAAAATCGATTGAAGTCGGATAGTATTCACATTCCATATTCTTACGGGAATTTTATGTTATTCTAAAAAAAAGTGTTAAAACATATTGCCTGACTTTGTATTAAATTAATTTTTTTTTATCAATTAATTATTTTTTTAGATTGCATTAAATTAAATACCAAATCTGATGACAGATCTCACTCCAGCGCTTTATGTAAACCGCGCTGAGGTCTCAATTATTTACGGACATGAAGTCCCAATCCCAATATATAAAGGCAATTCTTTTTCTACCAGGAACAGAGTACGACGGACGCTCAATTCCATGTGCAGTTGGTGTGCGTTGTCACACGCTCCGAAAATGTCATCGGACACTCACTGACGTCGCGATCGTTATTTAGACCAGGCCACCGACACCCGTAACTTGGACAATGAAGTACTTTGTTCGTTTTAATTTAAATATATATATTTATCATAAAATACTTAATATATATATATATATATATATTCTAATAAATACAATTTTCTTCATTATTTTATTTATTAGAAAATAAAAATTTTAATCTGAACTTAAAATATTAGTAAAAGATGTATAATTAATTAAAAACTATGAAATTTTAAATTAAAATGTATAACTAATGAAAATAAGTTGATAGTAAAACACATCAATAATAATAAACATAATTTAACATGTACTAATTAGATCTAATCGACCAAAGAGTGGATAAAGAACGAACCTAATGATTGTTTTGTACCAATAAGAAACTTAAACACCGGTAATAAAGTATTTTGTAGTTATTTAGTCAAGTGAGTTTGCATAACAAATTATTAATAAACACTAGTTCAAGTGATGTAAAACATAAATAAATAGCACCCTATTTCTATATGCAAGTAATTAATATAATTATATCTATAATTATTGTTGTTATAATTGTATATTAATAATTATAATAATTGAAATGATGAACAAAAATATAACATAAGATGGATACTATCATCACTAGAGATAATCGTCGGTATTTAAAGTATAATCACTTACTACACTTATGATAATCACCATTATAGTAATGATAATCATAATTTTTGTAATAACCACACACTTTATCACTATTATTATTAATTAATTAATATTATTATAATGAGCATTATTGTAGTATCATAATCACTAGTGATTACTCAAAATATAAGTATAATTATATATTATTATTATAACTATCATTATTACAATCACCACTATATGATGGCATAATTATAACAAATTCATTTTCACAAACCTACTTTTAAAAAAAAACTTAAAATAGGTTTTACGAAAACTAAAACAAAGACATAGGGTGTTATGCTGAATCCAATATAGAAAATATACTTCTTATATTCAATATATGCTAAGTGATATGAATCTCCAAATTTTATATTTAAATAATTCTGTTGACTATCATAAATCACTTTGTGCTTATAATTGTTTTTCTTATTGTGTGCTTGATTAGGTAAATTAATGCAGAACATGGGGAATGGAATCAAAGATTGTTGTAGCTGCTGAGAGGAATTGTTGCAGAAATTTTATTTTAAGTTTAGAAAATCTCATGTGATGCATTCGCCGGCAAAATTGGCTAATGGAGATTAAGTTGGCTGTATGACCTGTCACCCGACCCATGATTAACTGGGTTAGTTGGACTGTGGGTTATTCGTCCCTTGGTAACCATGATTAGCTAAATTAATTTCTAGCTGATGGGAATTATTTGTATCATTCTGTCCTTGTATTACGATGGCATGTAATTTTGTATTTGGGTTGTTAATCCTTTGATTCAGCCGTCGATCCATTTCTGTTGTGCGACTAATTCTTGGGTTGAATCGTATATACTGATTGAGGGCCTGCGATGTGTATTTTTGTACGCTTACCTTGTATTGTGTACGCCATATAAATGGCCTCCATTGTATGTACTGAGGCACTTTTTGGTCGAATGAAACTTGGAGTTCTGGAATTTTCTCTGTTCTTTGCTCTCTCTCTCTCTCTCTCGCTCTCTCTTGCGATCTTCTCGTTCGCATTCTTCTTGCTTCTTCTCTTCGATCTATTCTTGATCTTCTTTACTTCTCAACTTCAGCAGCCGTTGTATCAACTGTGCTCTGGGTTTCTGATATTCCTTTGGAGAAATCCTTAGGCCGATTATCGGCGAATCGAACCCCGCGCTCGATTTCAATTACGATCCGTGAAATTTTTGTGAAACCCTTCCTAGTTTCATCATTGTAAGGTAAAATGTAGGGATATCAATGGATCCCAAATCCGGCCTAAACTTGTCGGTCCCATCTCCTATTTAGTGGGTCCAGGTCTAGGATTTGTTTGAGTCGTTGGGTCTAAGTCGGGTATGGGTCTATATATATCTAAATGGATTTGAGTCTGAATCCACTAGTCTCGTACCCATACTTGACCCATCATACCCTTTTAGGTTCCTTATTCATTTTTTAAATTTTATATTGTATTTACTTTATAGGCAATATGTATAGTATTTTATTCCAAAAGCATTAAACCACCATATAAAAAGTTAAAGTAACTATTTTAACATGTTTATCTTTTCACTCAGAGGATTTTTTTTAAAATTAAAAAAATATATATTAAGTTATATAAAATATATATTTATTTGTATTTACATAGATTAGTATTATTTAGAAACATTTAGGGACCATTTGGGACTTATTTACTTGTTAGGCTTGGTGGTTTTTGGGTCTAACCTTTCAAAATTTGTCGGTTTTGGATTGGTTTGAGTGTAAGTAGTATAAATGGGTCTAGGTTTGGGTCTGGTTGGACCCAACCGACCCATTATCATCCCTAGATAAATGTAACTTATATCTAAATATTAGATGTAGAGAATAGAGACATGAGAAAACAAAAAACATAAAAGTCCAAAGAAAATTTATATATGGCCATACACTAATACCCACTAATATAAATATTCATTGCATACATTACGTTAGAACCATCAAATCAATGATTACGTGTAGAACAATGCGACATTTGCTCATGGGAAGGAACAACACTCACTAAAGGATAGTCGGTAAGATATGTGCTGAGTAAAGTAACAAATCATATGAATAAGAAATACATGCATAACACATAGGATTCGTGTAACAATAGAGACACTATTCATGCATGCATTGCTCATGATACAATAAGTGATGTGTATCCAACTAATTTTTCCTATTACTTAAGTAACTTTCCTATTAATTATGGCATATTAACGACATTTAACTATTTTTCTTTTTATGTGAATGATTAGGAAAATCAGGAAGCAGTTATAGCAGATGGTTGCGATAATTTGAAAATTAATGTTGCTGTTTGTTGATTTTTCTAGTATTAGATAATTGTAATCCTATATGATGCAATCGTCAAACTGATGTGCCAATAAAATTAAGTGTTGGTACAAATAGGTATCCACCCGACCTATACCAGGTTAGCTGGGCCATTGCTTATGCAACCCCTTAATTACTACACTTAGCAAAATATTATAGCCGATGGGAATTAAGATAATTATAATATTTTTTATTATTTTCCTTGTGATTGGGCTATTTGTAATGGCTATTATTTAGCCTATGTAATTGGGGGGGATTTGTAAGTGGGATGGATGATATCATGCCCAAACTTGTTTGACCTTATTCCCAAACCATCCTTGTAATACCCCAAAATTTCAAAAACCTATATTTTAATAAATATTATTTATTTGAAATAAAATTAGCTTGTAAAATTATTTATTTAAGTATTTTATGGATTTTAGAGTATGTAAATTTGATAAGAGTATTTAATAAATTAAAAATAAATATTTTGTTATTTATCATATTATTTTAACTAAATAATTTTCCAAGACTAATATTTTGCCAACTTTATCCTTTTTAAACTAAAATATTACATTATAAAAAAAAATTAAATTATTAAATTAAATAATTTACCACGAATATTATATTTTATGATTTTACAAATTAAATTAAATTACTTTCCTATTTTTCCATTTCCCTTTTTTACCCTTTTTCCTTTTCCTCTTTCTTCTTTTCTTTTTTTTTTTCCTTCCTCCCTCGGGCTGCCTCGCCAGGCCAGCCCTCTCCCCGCGCGACTGGGCCTTTCGGCCCGCTTCCGCCTCTCCTTCCCCACGCCTGACGCGCGCCCCAGCCGTCCCTCCAGCCCGTCTCTCCTTCTTCTTTTCCCCCGGGCCGGCCCAACTCTCTTTTTTTTCTTTTCTCTGCGCCAGACCGATTCGGTCTTCTCCCCCCCCTCACTTCTTTCTTCTTCCTTCTCCCACGCCCGACCACCAGTGCTGCCATGGTCGAGCGTCCGGCCGCCTGCAACTACTGCCTCCTGCCATCACCACCTGCTCCCTCTCCCTCTCTCTCTTCCCCCGTCGTTTTCCTTCCTTTTTCGAGCCAAACCAGCCCTGGACCACAGCCTCGCGTGCCTTGTTTCTTTCCTTCTTCTTCCCCGTCTTCCCCTGCCACCCGACCACCACCTGCCACCTGCAGCACCGATCGTCGGCCTGCCCTGCCCCTCTCTTCTCCCTCTTCTTTTTCTTCAGCTCCCAAGCCATTCATTCCCACATTTTTCGAGCCTAATATCCCTCCCCGAGCTCTCCCTTCTCTCCTCCTCCCTTCTTCCCCATCCTTTTCTATTTTTTTTTCCTTCTCACCACCCGCCGCCGCTCGAACCACCAAGCCCAGCCCTGCGCCGCCTTCTGCCACCGCCTGCTACCACCCTGCACCCCCACACAGCCCCTTCGAGCCCCGCACTTCCCCTTTCTCCTCCTCTTCCTTTTTCTTCCCAGTTTTTCCCCTTACCACCGAGCCACCTACAACCACCATTTCCGCCGCCTTCCGGCCACCTCTGCCGCCACCCAACCCACCGTTCGACACCCTGCAACCCCCTCTACAACTGCCATCCATTAGTTGGCCGAAACCAACCCTTGCACCCCTCCATCTTTCCCTCCACTTTTCCTTCGTTCTCAACCCTTCCATCTCGACCCACTTCGGCAGCCACCTTCGCCGCCTTGCCGCCGCCGTATCCGCCGCCCTATGCCGCCTTGAAACCGTCCTTTGCCTCCACCTACACCCCCTCTACACTCCTGCACCATTCCCCTACCTTAGAACCTCCCCTAACCACCTTCTTTTCTAGCCTAAAGACCGTAACCCGAAAATGGTTTATTTTGCTTCCTTCACCCCCTTCGAACCCTTTTCTCCCCATAATTTTGCATGAAACTCATGCTGCTCATGCAGCGTGAGCTCCCCTTGGTTTTAAAAATATTTTGGATAATTTTTAAGGTAAAATGGTATTTTATGTTAAGTGTTTTATTAATTAAAATTTATAAAGTTTTATGCCTTGGTCTTTATTTCTAACATAAGTATGATGGATATTATTTTTAGGTGTTGAGTTGCTAAATATGCTTAGTAAGATTTGATATTTTGCGGGATTAAGGTAACCGTTAATCCTCCCTTAAATATATGAAAAACGCATGCTAGCACAATTAGGGTTTAGTATGATTTTATGCATGTTTGGTATGCTTAGCATGATATGTTTATGGTTTCTTATATTGTTGTTAAAAAGAAATAGCATGATAACTTTTGTGCCATATGTAGGTGTGTTAAATAAGGAAGGAGTTGGAAATATGGATAGAAATGTTAAATGCTTGTTTATGACGCACCATGTTGCTAATACATGAATAATGTTATTGTCTAAGGGTATTTTAGTAATTATGCTTATGAGGTATGTGAATCAATGTATATAGTTGCTAATGAGTATTATGTTGAATAATGATAAGTTGGTGAACTTAGATGACAAAAATGAAGTATTAATATTGTTATTTTATGTAGGGTTAGTAAATTCATAAAATGTTGAATAAAGGGTTGAGTGGAAATTTTACAAGTGAAAAAGGACATTTTGGTAATTTGGTAAACAAAAGGGTATTTTAGTAATTTGTAAAATAAAAGGAGTGTTATGGTAATTTTATAAATAAAAGGGTATTGTGGTAACTTTGTAAATAAAAGGATATTGTGATAATTTGAAAGTAGGGGTAAAATAGTAATTTTGGAGTCAAGGGGCAATATGGTAATTTTATAAGTAAGTGGTAAGAATGGTAATTTTGGAAGTAGGGTTAAAATTGTAACTTTGGATGAATGAGGGCATTATGGTAATTGTTCAAGTAAAAAGGGCATTATGGTAATTTTGGAGGTAGAGGGGCAAAATCGTAATTTCATAAGTAAAGGGTAATATGGTAAATTTTATAAGTGAATGGCGAAGTGGAAATTTATAAGTAAAGGGATAATATGGTAAATTGGAAAAGACGGGCAAAATGGTAATTATGTAAGGAAAGATAAAGATGGTAATCTGGATGTGAAAGGGTAAAATAGTAATTTGTAAAGTAAAAGAGTATGGTGGTAATTTTCATAAATAAAAGGATATTATGGTAAAATTGGATGTAAGGGGTAAAATGGTAATTTTGTAAATGAAAGGATATTATGGTAAACCTGGGAGTAAGGGGTAACTTGGTAATTATGATAACGACAAAAGATAATTTAGCAAGTAAATTATGATTGTAGAAGGGAAATTGGATAAGTATGATACTATAGAAGGGTAATTTGGTAAATTAACCAATTAAAGGGCATTATGGTAATTTTAATAATGGAGAAGAGTAATATAGTAATTTTGATTATGAAAAAGGGTAAATTAATATTGGTGATTATGAAGAGGAGTAAATTGGGATTTGTGATAATTAAAATGGGTAAATGGAAATTAAAATAATTGAGAGGGGTAAAATGGTAATTAGGATAAAGGAGAAGGGCAACTTGGTAATTTGTTCAACTAAAGGGCAATTTGGTAATTTAGCCGATAAAAGGGTAAAGTGATAATGGTTTAACCAACTAAAAAGGGCAAAATAGTAATCATGATAATGAAGGAGGGTAGTTTAGTAATTTATCCAACTCAAGGGCAGTTTTGTAATTATAACAAAGGAGAAGGGCGATTTGGTAATATAACCAACCAAAAGGGAAATATGATAAGTATAGTAATTAGGAGGGGTGAATGATGATCTGAAAAGTGTATGAGATAATTTGGTAACCTAAATCGGACAAAGGGCAATTTGGTAATTATGCAACCTTAAGGGTAATGTGGTAATTTATCAAGTAAGGAACGGATACTTAACAATTATATAAGAAAAGGGAAAATGAGTAATTTGTACCTAATAGGTCCTTGAGATTGTGGAACATTAATATGATTAAATAATGTTGATTAGCCAAGTAAGAGTATCTAATGATTAGTATGGCCTTGATGGTTTCTCTGTGACATCCCAGATAATCCTTTGAATAAGAAACGATTAATGATATCGAAACGATTGAAAGTGAATAAGTATCGGATCATCGTGCTTTCTGTGATCACCTTAATTAAGACACTATTACTTAAAGTGAAAGACCTCGACATCGGGAATGGTGACTCCTTAGGGGTCGCTACCCTAAGGACGTGGTTTAGTCCACGATTATTCTGGTATTTGCTGGTGTGCCTTTGTGCCCCAGCCAGGCCCTATATCTACTCTTTCTAGCTCTACGGACCTAGTTAGGGGGTATGCATACTTAAGGATTAGGTGTCCTTGTCGGTAGGGTACTGAGTTAGCTTTATGCACCAGTACGACCAGGGTACCTTTGCGTCCCTGGGTTACTAGTTGAAGGGTACTGAGTTGCTGTTATGCGCCAGTGCGACCGGTGTACCTTTGTGTCCCGGGTTATTGATCTCCCTATCGAGGCAAATAAATATGATTGATGTGCTGATTTAAGAAAGGAAAGATACTATAATTGAAAGGGGAATATTAATGAGCCGGGCCCAGCGATTTATGGTATTGAGTACCGGTCCACCGGTTATAATAGTGGCCAGGAGCGTGTTGCCCTGGTGTGTGATTATGCGTACCGGTCCACCGGTTATAATAGTGGTCCAGGAGCGTGTTGCCCTGGTATGTGATATTGCGTACCGGTCCACCGGTTATAATAGTGGTCCAGGAGCGTGTTGCCCTGTGTGTGATTATGAGTACGGTCCACGGTTATAATAGTGGCCAGGAGCGTTGTGCCCTGGATGATGATTACATATATATTCCGGTCCACCGGCAATAATAGTGGGGGTCCCGAGCTCAATAAAATCAGTTATGTATGTGAATAAGATTATGGAAAAATACTAATCACTTATAGTGGAACACCATTGAGTCGGGGCCAGACCGGTCCACGGACAAATAATAGTGGTCAGGTGCGTTCTGTCCTGTGTGTTATCTTGGTCCACCGGCAATAATAGTGGTCAGAGGCGTTCTGCCCTGTGTGTTGACTTCCGGTCCACGGCTATAATAGTGGGGTTCTCGTACTCACATGGATACAAAATATGATATTGATGGGTTAATGACAGAATAATGGCTTAAGGCCCAAAGTATCGATCATGACTTATAAAGTATTGTGTTTGTCATTGTTATGTATGCATCTCTCATTATTTATATGTGTGTGGCTTGCATTTTGTGTCGTATGCGGGCCTATCTTTAAGTGTGGTATTAAAGGGTTACTCAGTACCGTAGTACTGAAGGGATTCCCTTTATGGGGCCCCTGCCTATTCAATGGGCAGTGCCCTTGCAGGTATTTTTAGGTGCTAATCAAGTGGGTTACGGGATCAGAGAGTAAGGAATTTTCCGGTACTATTAGGGTTTCCTCTTCTCTTTTAAATTTTTGGTTTGAAATGTATATGTTATTACTGTAACCACCATCGGTGGATTTTATTCCTGAAAACGATTTGATGCGCTACTCTGATTTAAATATGTTGAAGCTTGCAATTTACTCTGATTTATGCATGTTGAATGTCTTTCGAATTGTATTTCATTTTCTTAGCCTTAGCACTTGGTACTGGAACGGTATGAGTGAACCGGTCTGGTACTAAGTGTGGCGGTAATACTCCCAAAGTTCACGTTTTGTTTATCTGCTTCCGCTATTATCTTTTAATAAAACGAAATTTTTCAGTAGTGAATTTTGGGGGTGTTACAATCCTAGTGTAGGGTTTGTTTGCCATGGGTATATAAGGCTACATTTTATACTGTAGGGGATTTTTTTTGGTCGACGGCTGATGAATAAAAATTCTCTCTGGTCTTTTTTCTCTGGCTTGCTAAATTATCTCTCTCTCGCTGAAATCTCTCTCTCTCTCTCTCACTCGCGCAACTCTCTATCTCTCTCGATTTGTTCTCCTTCCCTCTTTTCTATTGTGAATCTCTCATATGCCTTTGAATTCTTCATTGCACCCTGAGATCTTGAATCTTCCCTTGATATTTTATCACTAGTTGATCTAGGTCGAGTCATTTCGACTATATCTGATATTATCTGGCGATTTTCTTGAGTTTATTTGAAATTCCATCTTGGATTTTTCCTCATATGGTATTAAAGCACCAATAATCTTGGAGTTCAAATCTACTTTTCTTGTAAGATCTTTTACGATCCATTGTTAACGGTAATCGATCTACCGTTCAGCGTGGTGGTCTTTCATAGTGACAATATTAACGTCAAATATGTAGAATCTTAAGGTTTGGTAGAGGTCGAAACATTTTTGACCTTTGACTACCCACTTAGTATACTCATTCCTTAAATTATCTTATATATTGTTGGTTGTTTTTTTATATATGGTTCGGTGCCTACTCTAGAGTGGTATGGTTCTGTGTGTAGATTATACATATTTTTTTTCTTTTGTGATCCAACCACCGGTTTTAAAGCGACCCTTGTTCTTTTCAAGAAGAGGGACACTCGTCTCTTAGTTAACAAAATGAAATTTGTGCTTTCCAACAGTCATTGGCGTGGTAAATTTGTTCCAATTTCTCCTGTTATTTCTTGATTCTATGATTAATGAGTGTGGAATATTTTTTTTGAGTTGTTATCGTTGTTTGTGTTAAAGTTGTATATAATAAGCTAGTTAGGTTTAATTATTGTCAAAGCTTGTTTCAAGGTGGTTATATCCTCGTTCCTTTAATTGCTTGTAATATTTTATTTTCTTTTATTGTGATTTATTTATTCAATTTTGTTGCTATTTGATATAATTAGTTCTTGATAGTTATGTAGTGTACTGCTTGTCATCACTTGAGTGAGTCTTGGTTGATGTCTATTGTTGTTTTGCTTATTAGGATATTTACTTTACTTTAAATTTGCAGGAATAATTTATCGGATAATCAATAAGGTGTAATATGTCAAAAAACGACCATTCTATGAACTGATATGGCCCAACACCCCACCAATGGTTTGTTAGCAACACTTAAGACTTTTCAAGAATAATTAATTGCTCAATTTGCTTCATTGCCTTCTAACCTAGAACAAATATTAAGGGAACAAGATGCTAGGTTAAATAATATACAAGGTACTGGAGTATATGAACTTGTTGGCATACTTAGTACCTATGGAACCTAGACATAAGATACCCACTCCTAACGATTTAGATGAATTGAAAGATTAAGTATCATTTAGTGATGGTAGACATCCTAGGCCACGTTATAGGAATAATCGTGATATGGATCAAATTGATAGGAATCTAGGTAATATTAAATTTAAAATACCTAATTTTAATGGTAGATGTGACCCCAGTTATTATTTTGAATGGGGACGAAAGATATAATTAGTTTTTGAGTGTTATAACTATTCCGATGAAAAGAAAATAAAAGTAGTAGTTGTAGAATTCACTGACTATGCATACTCATGGTATTACAACTTAGTCTCATCTAGGCATAGAAATGGAGAACAACCGATATAGACTTGGGATGAATTTAAATGATTGATGAGAAAGAGGTTCATACCTAATTATCATTATAGGGAATTATATAGGAAATTACAAACCTTAACTCAGGGGACTAAGATTGTTGATGAGTATTTCAAGGAATTAGAAATTGATCGAATTAAGGATGGGATTACTAATGAGGATGATGCAATAATAGCTAGATTTTTAAGTGGATTAAATTGGGAAATTGTCGATAAGGTGGAACTATATCCTTATGGGACATTAGAAGAAATGATAGGTATTGCTATTGAAATAGAAGAACAAATTAAAAGGAATAGGAAATTTAAATCACTCGGACTTGGATTCAAGAACACTTTAAGAAGAATTTTTGGGGTAATAGTTCTGGTAATTGGAAGATTAATGGTAAACTAGAATTTAAGAGTCAAAATCCTTAATCTAAAGTTGGGTATAAAAATGATAAGGATAAAGTGGTGGCATCTAGTAGTAGTAATGTCCCCACTAAAGCTAGAGATATTAAATGTTTTAAATGTGGAGGTCTTGTTCATATAGTATCTAAGTGTTCTAACAGAAGAAATATATTAACTAGGGAATCGGTTGATATTGGCTCTAAATCTGAGAATGAGAATATAGAATTTGCTGATTTGGAAAATAGTCCTCATGAATCTGAGAAGGAAATAGAAATTATTGTTAATCGAGAGCTTTTTGTGGTCCGTAGGGCATTAACTAGCAATAAATTACCTTATCCTAATGTTGTATAGGGGGAAATATTTTTCACACCAGATGTTTAATTAACGAGAAATATTTTAATATGGCAATTGATAGCGATAGTTGCATTAATACTACTAGTACACTTTTTGTGTCTGAATTGGGATTAAGAACAACTAAACACCCAAAACCTTGTAGGCTTTAGTGGTTAAATGAATTAGGGGATGTTACAGTCAATCAACAAGTGCTAATGAATGTGAAATTAGGGAAATATGAGGATTCTATATTATGTGATATTGTACCTATGCATGCTGCACATGTATTATTAGGAAGGCCTTGGCAGTATGATAGGACAGTTATTCACAATGGATATAAGAATAGGTATACTTTGTTTAAAGAAAATAAAAAGATTAATTTAGCACCCCTTTCTCCAAAAGAAAATTATGATGATCAAGTTAGGATGAAATCTGACTATGAGGCCTTCAGTAAGCAAAGTTTAGATCTTAAGGAAAATTTCAAAGAATCTAAAAAGGCTGTAGGGTTCTGTGTAAAGAAAAGTGAAGTTGAGCGTGCTTTAGAGGATTGTATATTTAATGGTATTTAAGGAATTATATGAATGTCAACCTGCTTTGTTAGAATATTTACCTGGTAGTGTTCAATAATTATTGAATAATTGTTTCAATTTGTTTCCAGAAGATAATCCTCGTGGGTTACCTCCTTTAAGGGGTATAGAACATTACATAGATTTTATTCCTGTAGATGTTATACCCAAAAGACCTGCATATAGAGCTAACCCTATAGAAGTAAAGGAATTAAAAAAAATAAGTCACTGAATTATTAAACAAAGGGTATAATAAAAAATCTATGAGTCATTGTGTAGTGCCTGTTTGTTGGTACCTAAAAAAGATGGTAGATGGAGAATGTGTATAGATAGTAGGGTTGTTAATAAGATAACAATTAAATATAGATACCTTATACCTAGGTTTGATGAAATGTTAGATTAATTATAAGGGGCTATGATATTTTCTAAAATAGACTTAAAAGTGGATACCATCAAATTAGGATGAAACTTGGTGATGAATGACAAACTACTTTTAAAACAAATTTTGGGTTGTATTAATAGCTATTTATGCCTTTTGGACTAACCAATGCACCAAGTACTTTTCTGAGACTTATGAACCATGTCCTTAAGAATTTTATAGGAAAATTTGTGGTTATATATTTTGATGATATACTTATTTATAGCAAGTCTATGGTGGAACATTTAGTGCATCTTAAGGTTGTATTGGAAGTTTTTAAGGAAGAGCAATTATATGCTAATCTATCTAAGTCAAGGTTTTGTTTAGATAGTGTAGTATTTTTGGGATTCGTTATAGGTAAATAAGGAGTATAAATTGATAAAGAAAAGATTAAGGTAATTTAGGAGTGGCCAATACCTAAGTCTATTACTGAAGTTAGAAGTTTCTATAGGTTATGTTCGTTTTATCGTAGGTTTTTTAGGAACTTTAGCACTTTAGTTGCTCCTTTAACTGCTGTAACTAAGAAAGATTCAGGTTTTAGATGGGGTTTAGAACAACAAAAAGCTTTTGAGTTACTTAAGGAAAAATTAACACGGGCACCTATTTAGTATTACCTGATTTTGATAAGATGTTTGAATCAGACATTGATGCTTTAAGGCTTGGAATTGGGGCTATTCTCTCTTAGGAAGGTAGACATATAACTTATTTTAGTGAAAAGTTAAGTAGGAGCACTATGAACTCTTCTACTTATGAGAAGGAATAATTTGCAATAGTTAGAGCCTTAGAGGTGTCACAACATTATTTGTGGCCTAAATAATTTGTTATTAATGTTAATAAGGAATATATTAAATATTTAAAGAACCAATCTAAGCTAAATAGGAGACAAGGAAAATGGATAGAATTTATTGAGAGTTTTTCTTATATTATAAAATATAAAAAGGGAGGTGATAAAATAGTTGTCGATGTTTTATCTAAGATATATGCATTTTTAAATATAGTAGATGCTAATTTGTTAGGCTTTCTCATATCAAGACGCCTTATGAGCATGAATCTGATTTTAAGGAAATGTATCATAGTTGTTGTAATGTTGCCCAAGGGAAATATTACATTTTTAATGGGTATTTATTTTGAAAAAATAGGTTGTGTGTGCCTAATTGTTCTTATATAGAATTATTAGTTGACGAAGCTTATAGTGGTAGTTTAATGTCATATTTTGGGTTTTAAAAGATAATTAGATGTTCTAACTAATCATTTTTATTGGCCACATATGAAAAATGTTGTTTAAAGGTATTATGTGAATTGTGTGTCATGTAAACATGCCAAATCGACTACTCAACCTTTTTAGCTGTATACACCTCTACCTATGACTACCTAGCCATGGGTTGATATCTCCTTATATTTTATTTTAGGACTACCTAGGACTAGTAATGCTAAAGATTCAATACTAGTTGTGGTTGATAGATTTAGCAAAATGGTACACTTCATACCATGTAATAAATTTAATGATGCAGTTGTAGTGGCAGACTTATTTTTTGCAAATGCGGTTAAACTACACGGAGTACCTAAAACCATTGTGTCTGATATTGATGTTAAATTTTTGAGTCATTTTTGGAAGGTATATAGGGAAAGTTAGGTACTAAATTATTATTTTCCACTACATATCACCCTTAGATTGATAAACAAACTGAAGTGGTGAATAAAACTCTAGGAAATATGTTAAGAGCTATACTTGAGAAAAATATTAAGTAATGGGAATTAGTAATACCACAAGTAGAGTTTGTTTATAATAAGTTTGTATATTCCACAACAAAGAAATCCCCCTTTGAGATTGTCTGTGGCTTTTATCCTTTAACCCCTCTTGACTTAACTCCATTTCCTATTTCTGAGTTACAAAATTTTGAATTTGATTCTTGTGCCACGAAAATGAAAGAGCTACTTAAATCTATTAGTAAACAAATCTCTCATGAAGTACAGATGGTTGATTCTACTAACAAATGTAGGAAAAAAAGTTATATTCCAACCCAATGATTTAGTGGGGTTCATTAAAGAAAGGAAAGGTTTCCCAATCTTTGGAAATCTAAGTTGGACCCAAGGGGTGACAGACCTTTTACTATACTTGAGAAGATTAATGACAATGTATATAAAATTGATTTACTTGCTAAGTTCGGTAATGCTAGTAACTCTTTTAATGTCTCTTATTTATACCCTTTTGCTTGCATATTTAAGGTTTCAGGGACAAAACCTCTCTAAGAAGAGGGGAATGACATGTATCCAACTAATTTGTCATATTACTTAAGTAACTTTCCTATTAATTGTGACATATTTACGACATTTAACTATTTTTCTTTTTATGTGAATGATTAGAAAAATTAGGAATCAGTTGTTGCAGATGATTGTGATAATTTGGAAATTAATGTTGCTATTTGTTGTTTTTTTTCTAGTATTCGATCATTATAAATCCATATGATGCAATTGTCGGACCTATGTGCTAGTAGAATTAAGTGTTGGCACACATAGGCAGCCACCCGACCTATATCGGGTTATCTAGACTGTTACCTGTGTAGCTCCTTAATTCCTACACTTAGCAAATATTATAGCTAATGGGAATTAGGATAATTGTAACATTTTTTGTATTATTTTCTTTTATTATTTGCCTTGTAATTAGGCTATTTGTAATTGTTATTATCCAACCCATCTATATGTTGATTGGTTCATGTAATCGAGGGGATTGTAAGTGGGTTGGATGATATCAGGCCCAAACTTGTTTGACCTTATTCTCGAACCATCCTCGCGTATGGTTTGTTTGCCACAAGTATATAAGGCCACATTTTCTATTGTAGGATATTTTTTGATTGACGACTGATGAATACAAATTCTCTCTTGTCCTTTTTCTCTCGCTCATTGAATTCTCTCTCGTTGAAATCTCTCTCTCTCTCTCTCGCTCAATCTATTCACCTTCTCTCTTTTTTGTTTTGAATCTCTCAGACGCCTTTGGATTCTTCACTGTGCCCTAAGATATTAGATCTTCCCTTGGTATTTTATCATTGGCTGATCTAAGTTGAGTCATTTTGACCATATCTAATATTATCTAGTGATTTTCTTAAGTTTATTAAAATTCCATCTTGAAGTTTTCATCAATAAGGCTTAGGTTTAGATTTAGAAAAATATTAAAAACCCAAAATAAAGTTTCGGGTTAGACAAAGATTTAGGATCAGAGAGTTAGGGTATGTTAGAAATATTAATTTCTTGATATTAGAATTTGGTTAAGATATTAATTACTCAGGATTAGATTTATCTAAACTTCAGGGTATTATATTGTTAGATGTCAATATAGCATGAAGTCTATATTGTCCTTTATTTTCTTGATGGCTAGAGGTGGTGTTTCTTGGAAGAGTGCTAAGTAGATAGTTGTGGCCTCTTCTATTATGGCAATGATATTTATAGAATGGTACGAGGATTTCACTTGTGATATGGTTGTAAAATTTTGTCATGGGATTACGTATAATTGATGGCATTGAAATATTGCTTACGTTATTATATGATAATAAAGTTGTAATTTAATATTCCAACAACAACCAAAGTCCTACAAAATCAAAAAGTATCAATATCAAGTTCTTGGTTGTTAAATATAAGGTTCAAAGAGAGTTACTTATAGAGCACATCAATATGTACTCCATGATTGCGGATTCACTCACTAAGTATTTCCACTCAGTTAGTTTCTTAAGCATGTACATTGAACGGATGTTATATCAACAACTGATATTTAGTTTTAGTAGGAGTGTGTCGCTTTATATACTCTATGTTTGGACACATATGTTTTAGCTTATGGATATTTTGACCATCTGTGTTTTGTAGAAATAAAGTTTTGGCTTATTCTCCTTCTATTTTGTTTATAATTTGAACTCACTAAAATTTTAAGGTAGATTAATTAGAAATAAGCATGTCAATATCACCTTACATGATACTTTCTTGCTACACATCTAAATCTTGATCCATGTCGTTTATTTATATTAGCATATGCGACCATTGATGGTTTAGTTACAAAAGCATGTGAAAAAGCTACTTTGATCCTTTATTAGCGTGACTAATTGAACAAGTTGGTTGTCAATACACTTTGAAACGAAAAATTTTTTGTGCTCATTTGGTTATTTTGCAATTCATAGTTATAAGTAAGGAAATTGTTAGATTGTTGTTTAATATTGGAATTACATGTGGATGATACAAATTATGGATTGTTATATAAGTTAATCCTGTATAAAAGTAATTGAATTAAGTATAAAGTATTTAGGTTTAATGAATCTAATTAGAATAACCCGATATATAACATGTTAACTGTACACATATATGGTTATGTTTTTTGGGTTACACACATTTTATTTTAACTTATTCCCATCAGTCGTTAGAAATAAGCCAGCACACACCTAACCTAAAAGATTACAATACCACTTATCTGTTATCATTTTGGATTTATGGGTAATCGACCATTGCTATAGTTATAGGTTTAAGTATGCTTCTACATATGTATTTTTTTTTAACAATTTAAAATGTGATTCTAGTGGATAAATTTCATCATTATCTTTATGCTTGTATATTTTATTTTTCCAATACACAGTAACTTTTACTTCTTTCTGCTTGAAACAAATGAAAAGTAATAAATAGGATTTTAAAATTATATGTCACTTAAGACCACCTGCGTCATGGACTCATGGAAAATAGGGGGCTGGGGCATCAATGCCACTTATGACGCCCCAAGTGGTGAGGTCCGCATAGGAGAGAAGGGAAAAGGAAAAGAAAAAAAAAGAGATATAACTTGTATATTAGAAAAAATGATCATACATTTTATAATTATGTTAGATAACATGGAGATAAAAATAATGAAAAGAAAAATGGAATGTAAGTATTATTAGAATATTATTTGTGTGTTTGAGAAAAGGACAGGGGCAAAATAGAAGAAAAAGTTGTTGATGGTCAAATATTTCCTTTAAAAAGTATGAAGAGTATAGGAATGATATTCTTTAACAATGATATTCTTCAACATATGGGAGAAGTATTTTATAAGCCTAATACAACGGAATAGATCATAATATAATTTAGCCTATGTTTGGGAGAATATTTTACATTTAAACTATCATTTTTTTATATACAAAAAAGAGAGACTAAATTCAGTAAAAGTAGTAATCCACAACAACTAATAACAATATTTCCAAACAAATGCTTAAAGTAATTCCCTTATCATAGAATACATAATTTTGAGCATCTATTGCTAGACATTTTTTTAATTCATTGAGATTCATGATATTCCATATGTTCATATGCGGATCAATTTTAATTATATAACAAATATTTATTAATAATACTATAAGTAAAATGATAATTAACATTTAATTACAAACCAACTTACATATTTATAATTAATTCGCGGGATATACGAAGTTAGATAAAGAAATAAAGTTTTAAAAAATATCCAAAGATGACCGTCATATAAATTAGTTTTTTTTTAAAAAAAAATAATTGAAGAGCTTCTTATAAACTCATCCACTCCAATTTAAATTATATGAAAAATATATTAGAGAAAATAATTATATTCTCCTCGTCTCATGTTTAGATGAGATCAAATAAAACTAGATTAGATTAATTTAATAAAATCATAAACATAAAATTATATTTTAAATAATAATAATTATACAAGTACAAAAAGAATTGTAATTTTTGAGATCAAATTAGATTGATTGCCCTCTTCATCTAATTCTATTGAAACGATCTAATTTAATTCTGAAAAAGATGATTTATCATTTTCAATGTTGTATCAATATTAAAAAAAAATATTTTAAATTTTATCATTTTTATTAACATAATATAATTTAAAAATAAGGTGGGGAGAATGCGTCGTTAACGATTAGTCTTCTTACATCCGTAGGCGTCAATTTACAATAAACTACGTCTACCAACCACAACAAAACCCACTGGGGCACAAAATGGGAGAAGATCCACCATCCATGATGTAATACAGTAGTGTGGTGGGCCTGGCGGCCATTGTCCACCAACTACCTACATAGTTACTTCCATGGCCACACCACCTCACGCTCCGCTGCCTCAGCGCGTACACTAAATCTCTCATTACCTAAAATTCAGAACACCAAAAAAAAAAAAAAAAAAAAAAAAAGCTACAACCTCTCAGTCCAGATCTACCAGTACCACTACCAGACTACCACGCCTTGTCGCCGACCTCTCATTTGGTTTCCCATCCAAAAAGTAGAAAGGAAAAAAGGGATTAAAGAAAAAAATAAATCAAAATCAAAATCGATAATCTCTCAAGTCTCACCATCTATATATATTCAAAACACTGCTCCCTCTTCTCTCGCCTTGCCATTCTCTTCCATCTCCGCTCTTTACTGGGAACCGATCTCATTTGTTGCAAAAACAAACCTACGGTTCCTAATGAGTTCCTCAAGGTACGGTCATTTCGTTGCCTTACGCTTCCTCCCCGCATTTCTCTGTAGATTTCCGCTTCATTCTGCTTAAAAACCCGATTTAGTTTTTGATTTCATACGACTGTTTTGTTCTCCTGAACATATGATTTCCATCTGATTTGGATTCCCCTCCCCTCTTTGTCCACTTCCTATCCTTTTTTATAGTGAAAGTTTTGTTTAGCTCTTTAGTTGGTGAGTATGAACCCAATTTTGCTCTTGCATAATCTTCGATGTATATGGATATTTGATTAATTCTGTTGAATCGATGGATTGTGAGTCCAGATCCAGTGACGGAGTACTTCAATCTGATTTTTTTATATATTTGTTTGTAATTTGCTTCTCAGAATGTTTGGAATTCTGTAGATCTGAACTGACGAGCATACTAGTTTGTATAAACACGAGATGCTGTATTTGAAACAAAAATAGATCCATGGTTTTGTGCATATTGATATAGAACATTAATATCTTTGTGGCGTCCGACTTCATTTAAAAATTTTTTTTTGGGGGGGGGGTGCGTCTATCATATACAGTGCTGCCGTATGCAGTATTAATTGAGGTTAATAAATTATCACCTGACCGACCTCAAATTGCTTGATTTTCGTTGCAGTCTTCGGAGTATTCTTTTCGTATAGTAGTTTAGATCTGTGTCATGATTCAAGGAGCTAATTATTATGCTTTGATATTATTAAGTGATGGACAAGTGTCGGTGACTCGACTGTGAATGTGTTTGACTGAATCTATCGGTAGAAATGCTACATCCCGTGATCTGCAATTAAGGCATCCCATGTGGGATCGCAGATCCAAGTACGATAGCTTTTCTGCATTCATGGTACATTAGGTACTAAGATCCCGATAATTTGTCGCAATGACGTCAAAGCCTTGTTTTGGTCCGACAATGTACGAGAATTTGTGCTCACCTTGTCATGGTCTCTAGCTCAGTGCGCTTGCAAGATCTCAGGAGGTCGGGATGTCGGCCTGTGTTTAGATTTATGCCCTCTTATGTATATAATTATAGAATCATCAATTCATGTTTACCTACCAATTGAACTAACGTATTTGATATTACGTGATTGTTTTTCATTGATTTTTTTTTATTAAAAAATTGCTGGGTTATTCATAGATAGTTTATTACCTTGCTCGCAGCACAATGGCGTCCCACATTGTTGGATACCCTCGTATGGGGCCCAAAAGAGAACTCAAATTTGCTTTGGAATCTTTCTGGGACAAAAAGAGCAGTGCTGAGGATCTGATGAAGGTCTCAGCAGATCTTAGATCATCCATCTGGAAGCAGATGGCTGATGCTGGGATTAAGTACATTCCCAGCAACACTTTCTCATACTATGACCAAGTGCTTGACACTACTGCTATGCTAGGAGCTGTGCCATCCAGATATGGTTGGAATGGCAGTGAGATTGGTTTTGATGTCTACTTCTCCATGGCTAGAGGAAATGCGTCAGTACCTGCCATGGAAATGACCAAGTGGTTTGACACCAACTAGTGAGTTCTTACATCCCTTTGACTGGATTCTTTTCGTTTTCACCTTTTATGCAATGACTCTTAACTATTGTGCTTTTGCAGCCACTACATCGTTCCTGAGTTGGGACCAGAAGTCAACTTCTGTTACGCATCTCACAAGGCTGTGAATGAGTACAAGGAAGCTAAGGATGTATGTCTGGACTTGCTTTAATCTTGCCATCCATTTTCTGCAAGTCCAATGTTCTTCTTTCTGTTATATGTGAACCTGGGAATTATTAGCTAACTATTCAAGCACACATAATTTTCTCGTTGTTCTGGAGTAAAGAAGCACATGTATAGGCGGAATTGGTTTCCACTTAAACTATTTACTCTGAATAATGGTTGAATGCCTTTCATACACAATAGTTTTGAGGGCTCCATAGCGGTCGATTTATTAATTTTGTGTTTTTGAGTCAAATGCTATAAATGTGTGTTTGGAGGAGTTATGTTTGGATTGATTGGTCTTATGCTGGCCTGCTAGGCTGTGCCTTCCATTTTCAACACTTGAGTTCTAGAGCCAAATCTTAGTTAATAATACCACCTGTAGGTTCCTTTCCTGTAACTATCACCGTTCAACTAAATTACTTAAGGTTTATTTTGGTTATGCAGCTTTTATTAGTATATATACCGGTACATACGTTTGTGTTGTTTTTGCCAAATTTTCTTGTATCTTTATTGTTTCAGTTTCATCAACATTTCCTTTTCTTTGATCTCTGCTGGAGTTCTGAATCTCTTCATCTTTCATCTGTTATGCAGCTTGGTGTGAACACGGTCCCAGTTCTTATTGGACCTGTCTCATATTTGCTGTTGGCTAAACCTGCCAAGGGTGTTGAGAAATCCTTCAACCTTCTTTCTCTTCTTGGAAAAATTTTGCCTATTTACAAGTGGGTGGTGAATTCTTATTATAATTTGGCTTAATTGTGCACATGTTGATATCCCTCAAGTTTTCTGACAGAAACTCATTTACTGCAGGGAAGTTGTGTCTGAACTGAAGGCCGCTGGTGCTTCGTGGATTCAATTTGATGAGCCTTTGCTTGTGATGGATCTTGATTCCCACCAACTGCAAGCATTTACTGATGCATACTCCGAACTAGAGTCTGCTTTGTCGGGTGTCAATGTTTTAATTGAGACTTACTTTGCTGATGTCACCCCAGAGGCATACAAGACTCTCACCTCATTGAAGGGTGTTGCCGGATATGGGTTTGATTTTGTCCGTGGCTCAAAGACCATGGATTTGATCAAGGGTGGATTCCCCTCAGGCAAATACCTCTTTGCTGGAGTAGTTGATGGAAGGAACATTTGGGCTAATGATCTTGTTGCTTCCCTTGCTACCCTGCAGTCCCTTGAGGGAGCTGTGGGAAAAGGTAGATATTATTCTTTAGAGCTCAACTAGATGGTATATTATCCTATCTTTGGTGTGACTGATGAATTTTTGCATCCAATTGCAGACAAACTTGTGGTCTCTACTTCTTGCTCCCTTCTTCACACTGCTGTTGATCTGGCTAATGAGACTAAGCTAGATGATGAGATCAAGTCATGGCTTGCATTCGCTTCCCAAAAAGTTCTAGAAGTGAATGCCCTGGCTGGGGCTTTGGCTGGTCAGAAGGATGAGGTATAGATGTTTATTTCGCAGTTTATATAGTTATTGGAATCAAATGCTCGATCTCCTTTTAGCTTTTCTGCCTTCTATGTATGCTCATGATTAATCATTTGCCGAAGTTTATTTTAGCTGACATTATGATTTCTGTAACCTTTACTCATATTCTCAGATGACTAAGTGAATGATTGTCTCTGCCTAGCTTTATGCATGCTATTTGTTAGCTTTATGCTTTTTCATTCCGAATCAATAAATGAACAATATATTCCTGTTTTCTTCCAGTCCTTCTTCTCCGCTAATGCTTCAGCTCTGGCTTCAAGAAAATCTTCCCCAAGGGTGACCAATGAAGCTGTACAAAAAGCTGTAAGTATTGTGCAGTCATCTTATTTGATGTTGTAAGTAGAAAGTTGTTGACTTGTTTATTGATCACTGTGGGTTTCCATTCTCTCAGGCTGCCACCGTGAAGAATTCTGACCATCGCCGTGCAACAAATGTCAGTGCCAGACTTGATGCTCAGCAGAAGAAACTCAATCTTCCTGTTCTCCCAACCACCACCATTGGGTCTTTCCCTCAGACCGCAGATCTTAGGAGAGTCCGTCGTGAATACAAAGCTAAGAAGTAGGTGGCTCTTGATTTTTATTTTCTCACCGGACTGCATTATCTAGCAGTTGTAGTATTTTTGACTTACCTCTTATCCTTAGGATCCCTGAGGACGAATATGTGAAGGCTATGGAGGAGGAAATCAACAAGGTTGTCAAGCTCCAGGAAGAGCTTGACATTGATGTCCTTGTCCATGGAGAGCCAGAGGTGTGTGCTCTCATTGCATAATGATTCAAGATTAAAGAAATGATTTTTGTTCCTTCTGGTGTAAGATTGATGCATCTGTCAATCATTGTTATATTGTCATTGCAGAGGAACGATATGGTTGAGTACTTTGGAGAACAGTTGTCTGGTTTTGCCTTTACTGTGAATGGATGGGTGCAATCTTATGGATCTCGATGTGTGAAGCCGCCAATCATCTATGGTGATGTGAGCCGTCCTAAAGCAATGACCGTTTTCTGGTCAACCAAGGCTCAAAGCATGACTTCCCGCCCAATGAAGGGTATGCTTACAGGGCCAGTCACCATTCTTAACTGGTCCTTTGTCAGAAACGACCAACCCAGGTATATATAGTTTGGAAGGCAAAAGGTAGATATAGTTCTTGTTTATGATTGAGCTAACTCAGTCCTCATTCTTTTTGGGGTCATTATGTGGTGATTCAGATTTGAGACTTGCTACCAGATCGCTCTTGCCATCAAGGATGAAGTGGAGGATCTTGAAAAGGCCGGTATTAATGTTATTCAAATTGATGAAGCTGCTCTCAGGGAGGGTGTGCCACTGAGAAAATCTGAATGTGCCTTCTACTTGAAGTGGGCCGTTCATTCTTTCCGTATCACCAACTGTGGCGTCCAGGACACAACCCAGGTATGTCTTTCAGCGTTCATTTTTTGTTCCATCTTGTTCTTCAGGCGTCTGTATACTAATGCTCTTAGCTTTGGAACAATTGGCAGATTCACACCCACATGTGCTACTCCAACTTCAACGACATCATCCACTCCATTATTGACATGGATGCTGATGTGATTACAATTGAGAACTCCCGATCTGATGAGAAGCTTCTCTCAGTTTTCCGCGAGGGAGTGAAATATGGTGCTGGTATTGGCCCTGGAGTCTATGACATTCACTCTCCAAGGATACCATCTACTGAAGAGATTGCTGACCGTATCAGGAAGATGCTTGCTGTGCTTGAGACCAACATCTTGTGGGTCAACCCGGACTGTGGGCTCAAGACTCGCAAGTATGGAGAGGTTAAGCCAGCACTTGAAAACATGGTTTCTGCTGCTAAGCAGCTCCGAAAAGAGCTTGCCAGTGCCAAGTGAAAGGCTTCTAGGGATGGCTGTTTGGATGTTCAGTTCGTTTAAGTCATACTAAATGAGAGGACGTGTTCAGTTCCTTAATAATTATTTGGGTTGATTAGGATATACTTCTTGTTATATCATTCCTTTTCCTGGCATTTGATGTTTTTTAAGTTTTTCATTTTCTTTTGTTCATTTCTGGGGAGAGTTCTGTCTTGGATTGCGGTTGTAAGACATAGAACCTTCTACTGTGCCAATATTCGATAATGAAGAACGGCATTTACTATCATTGCGGTAGTACTTGGTCAATTTTACATTTGAGCCTTTACTATCACTAATCAACACGTGAAAATGAAGTTGGCTCTAAATGAATGACGACGTTGGTTTTGAAAACATCAATAGAACTTAGTCATTTAATTTTTGCAGACAATTTAATGGTTTTTTGCTAAAGCATCTAAAGAACAACCGGGAGTAGTGGGTCCAATTCTTCGATTTTTGGGTAGCGAACCTATTCAGATAATTAGCTGGGAGATATCGACCAAGAATTTTTCTTGTAACATGGAGAAAGCTTTGATCAGAATACTTACTGATATAAGTAGCATAATATCAAAAGCCGGTTGGAGGGATGGAAGGCGAAATGCTTGGTCTTTGCAGGGCCGTTACTCTGGCAATATCTACACGGCACCAGTTTGTGACTTGCCGAAAGGATTTTGTGAGGATATTCATTTGGGGAGGGGTTGATCTTCAAAGACAAATGATTTGGATAACTTGGGACCATTTGTGCTTGCCCCGAGAGCCTCGGTGCATTAGGTATTAGAAAGACAGAGGTAGCTAACCAAGCTTTGTTGGGAAAGTTAGGATAAAAGGTGGTTGTAGGGACGAAGACACCTCATGTAGAGGTTGTTAGAGAGAAGTACTTCACAGGGATAAATCCTTTAGTAGCTCGCCACAAGAGTAGTTCATTAGCAGTGGCTAAAGAGGTGTACCAATGATTGAAATAGGTATCTAAATGTGCAATTTGGTGTATTAGCAACGAATGCACAATCTGTTTTTGGAAAAATCCATATATAAATATGAAGCCTTTGAAGGAATACATTTTAAAAACACCATACTCACCTACACCAACTTGAGAGTCTAACAAATGGGATGGATGGGAAGGATTGTTTTATGCAGAAATATAACTCTTGAATATCTCACAAAGATAACATTCAAAAACATCTTAAAGAGAAATTCATAAAGAAAATCCCTTTGATACAAATCAATTGAAGAACATACAAAGAATCTTCGAATGATTAAACCAAATGAAGAACACTCAAAGAATCTTCCAATGGCTGCTCCTAACTCACAAAGCTATTGAAAGGTTTGAATTCTCACAAAGAGAGCCTTTATTCATTAACTTCAACCTATCTTTACATGATTGAATTTATGCCCTATTTATAGGCATATAATCCCACGAAAATCATCTAACAAACCCTACTAGTGGACGTTGGGATTTGGAAAATTAGTTAAGAAAATATTCTAACTAATTTTACAACAATCAATAAATTAAACTAGTTGATATTGAAAACTCATACACACACTTAATCCAACTGGTTTTGTCATGTTTTTCAACCCTTAAAGCCTCTTATTTACATGGCATCGATTTGTTGCTTGATGATATTAGGGTTTACACATATTTGTGTTACACCATACATCATAACTAATAAAATAAAACACTAACAACTTCATAGGCATACTTGAACATCCAGTTAATGTTCCCAAATTTTCATGTTGATTTTTCCACATCCAAGACATATCTCCAAGCTTGACACGTCATCAAATCTTGCATGTCATCTAGGGGTGCATTTGGATGTTGATTTTGTAGAAATTCCTATACTATGATCCATTCTTAAAGAAATGTTGTAGGATAATTAAATACTTATAAGAATGCTAAGAAACGTTCCAAACATATTCAAGAAACATGTTTTGATGCATCAACAAAGATGCTCCTGCATCAGTTTAATACATATTATTATATTTAATAACAATAATAATAACAATGAGTTTACTAATAAAATAATATTAATTACTAATTATGATTATTAATACTTCATCATATATATTATGCTTCTTATTAACATAATTTTTTTTTATCATTATTAACTATAATGAAAAATAATAATCTTGAATGAGTTCTTATATATAATTATATTATTTATCATTACTAATAGTAATTATTATTCTTATTTTCTTGTTAAATTATCCTATTATAACAAAACCTATTATTAATAAAATTTAATTTTTAATATTATTCAAATTCTTATTAATCATTTATTAAGATAATTCTTATTCAATAATTATAATTAATATTTTTTATTTATTAATTGATTAATTTATAATTAAAATAATTATTATTCTTAATGTTTATTTATTGATAATGAATATTATTCGTATTGATTATTTATTTGTAATTATGATTAATTTCATTTTCATTACTTATTTTTTTATGATTAAAATTAATATTCTTCTTATTAATTAATTATTTATAATTTTAATTGATATTGTTGAAATTATTTATATAGTTTTAATCATGATTAATATTTTAATTATTAATTATATATAAAACTAGTATTATTAATCATTTATTCATATTTATAATTGAAATTATTTTTAATAATTATTTATTTATAATTATGATTATTATTATAAATTATTTATTTATCATTATAATTATTATTGTTTATTTGAAATTATTATTCATATTATGTTTTTTACTAATTAATTAATTATAACTATAATTAATATTTCCCTTTTTAATTAATTATATATAATTATATTTACTATTTTTTAAAGTATTAATTTATAATTACAATTAATATTTTTATTATTGATTTATGAATTATAATTATATATTATAGTATTTATATTTATTATTTATCTATAATGTTGATAATATTATTTTGATTATTTATCAATTAATAATTATAAATGATATTATTTTTAATAATTAATCTTTAGAATGGTAGGTGAGTTATAAATGAAAATGATGGATATAATGGTAATCAAAATGAATAGTGTTGAGTGTTTGCATGTATATATTATAAATTTAGTTGAAATTTATGGGACATACATATAAATTAATAATGATTATTAGATAATCCAACTAATAAGGATTTTAAAATAAGACACAAAATAAATACTAACATTAATCCTATGTATATTAATACTAATATAACAATCCATTAGTATAAAAATAAAATTTAATTTAGATGTAACTATTTGTATAAAACAGGTTATTTTGGAAAAATAAAATTTAGTTTCCACTTTTACTTAGAAATGACAATCACACGAGTTTTATTTGAAATCCAATGAGTTTTTTTTTTCTCCATTTAATGTGTAAATGAATTGGATAAACAAATATTAATGAATGAGAAAAATATTCATTGAGTTTGAGTATGTTATGGATATGGGTAAATAATTCTATAATCTATACCTGCTTCTATATCTTTACTCGCATCCATTTACCCGATATAAAATTAACTTTTTTTTACCTTTTATTTATATAACTTTAAATATATTTTTCTAAGGCTAAAAATAAAAATATAATTAAACTCTAACAACCTAATTATTTTATTCTAACATTGGAATAATTTTATTTTAAACCCAATGATCTTTACTCTAAATCCAACGAGTTTTGCCTACTTAATATATAAACTGATCTGGATAAATGGAGAATGAAAACATTTACTAGTCGGGTTTGAGTATGAATATGGGTATATATTTCTTTATAGGGTTTGGGCAATGGATAAGGGGTATGTAACACCTCCTTTTTTTTCTACTTAAAAATTTCATGTTACGGAAGTGTTGATTATTAAATTATTGGGTGTTACCACCACACTTAGTATAAATCCAATTCCCTTACTTTTCTTATGTCAAGTGCTAAGGCTCAAAACAAAATAGTACCATAATAAAACAACGAAAATGAGAGATAATACATAAATATGAGTTACGGATAATATACTCTATACAAAAACAAAAATCAAAATATACCAAGGGACATAAGAGTTTGAAGGAAAACCGATTATATCAAAATAGGTACCCAAAGGTACAACACCTATTTGCCTTAACTTTTAGACCCAAAATTTCATTATGAGAACAAGACCTCTTCTCAATGGCTTCACTTATCCTTGTCTCTATTGTATGCCTCAAACTACTCCATGCCCTTCACATAATCATCCTCAAATGTAATATTAGTATGACTTCCTCGTACTGAGTAAATAATACCTCATAAGAGTTAGCATACCCACATTGTACATACTCACACGGTGCTCCAAAAATCATGCTCAAACAAAAAGCACAATCCATAATATTAGGTAATAACCATAAGATAATGTATACAACATCACTGACTCATACTCATTAGTTGATCATACAAAGTTAATTCACTCATCATGATGTACATTTTAGCCATATCTGAACAATCAAATCAATTCCAAACATTGATGTAGGAAACCGAGGCAACTACCAAACCTACAATCCAAAGCAATTTTAACCACAAAAGGTAGGGCACTACGGTAACTACCGAACCCAAAATCCAAAGCAATACTAACTACAAAAAGGTAGGACATTGAGTCAACTATTGAGCCAACAAATTTAAATCTTTTTATATTCTTACACAATAGTTACTTCCATTTTTAATTACTTAAGTATGATACAATTAACATAAAGACACTAAGGTATACCTGATCATATTTGTGCATGACCCTAGAACTTAGGGACATAGCGGTAGACCTAGTCATACTGGTGTACGAAGGTAACACAACATCATCAAACCTCGGTTACTTAATCCTTAAGTATTAATATATCTTATAGGCCTTATAGGTTACCTATATAGTAGAATAGGACCTTATTGGAGCACAACGCCATACCGATGAACCAAAATCAACGTAGGCTACATTTTTTCTATAGGGTAGTTAATCCCAGAGAACAACAATTCCCAACTTAAGGTCTTTCACTTTATATATTAATATTTTATGAGGTGATAAAAAATGTCAAAAACTGCATAATAGATCCCATTTCCATATTTAACAATTTTTCCTGTCAAAGCCAATTTCAACACTAAAGTCAACCTATCAAAGTCTAAGACCATCCTAATATCCAATTATTCACAAAAGATGTATTACCAAAATGCCCGTGAAAACCCTAATTTCATCATTTTATCTAGTTTTGTACCTAACATCATTATTATGAGAAATTTGTCATGAAAAGGCTAAATGAAATATTTTAGCTCATAGGTAATCTTTGCGATTTAGCAATTGACTATATTTTTCACTTTTCATGCATTTAATAAGTTACGCCCTCAAAACCATAATCATGTGTTTTTAACGTGTCTTAAATTACATGTAGCATACACGTACATTTTATATCATGAAATTTAATAGGGCAATTAACATCATGGTGTATGTAAGAAAATATTATAACCCTAGAACATGAAAATAATAATCATCATATTCTAACCTTAATTATGCATGCATGTGCTATACTATTTATAACAACCCTAGACACCATGCAATAATGATATTGAGATATTCATCATGGCATTTACATCATCATGTTATAGGGCTATAAGCCCTAGTAAAACCCTAAACGTTCATACATAAATCATTAAATATAATACTCATGCACATAACTTAGCTTAACAACAATCATATGTACCATTTATTGATTATGTTATCACTTTATCTTGCATGTTATAATACTTGGAAAGATATAAAACCCTAGAATGATTCCAACTATAAACAACCCTAACATGTTCGCACATAACTTTTATCGTCTCATGAGTGATTAGATTTACCTAAATCTAAATTCAAACAAAAAGTACAAAAAATGACTTCTCCAAGATCCTCAAGGATTACCTAAGAAACTAACACCCCAAAACACATATCACTACTATAGAATAGAGCATTAATGATGCCACATAAATGACAGTTTGATCTTAACCATTGATAAAAACGTACAAATTTTGAGGCGGGAATGTTGTGCTTGTTTTAATAACAATTCTGGACATCAACAATTATTAAAATCATAATAACTATACCTTTGATAACAGTTTTAATTTAACTGCTAACAAATAGGAAAAACTACCTTAATTTTAATTTAAATGTTAAAAAAATATAAATGCTGCCTTAGTTTTAATTTAACCATTATCAAAAGGAAACATTTGCCTTAGTTTTAATAATGGTTCTGGCTATAATCGTTATTAAAACTAGTGCATTAAATAACCCTCCATCCCCTCTCGCTCATTTATATCTGTTACAAAAAAATTGAAAATTGACTTTGCTCTCTTGCTCTCTTCACTGTAATTCGTTTTTCCTTACTGCTTGCTCTCATTGTTCCCTCATTTATGTTCGTCGTGTGTTCCTCTTGCTCGTCAATAGCCATTTTCTATCCTATCCTCATCATGGTTTGTTTTCTGCTTGTTGTTGTGGTTCACACATCCCTTCAAACCTTTGCTTACCCTACAGTAGCGCATCTATCCTCCTGCCTCTCTTCCACAACCCTCCCATTTGTTCGTGGCTCCTGCAACCGTAGTAGGCCGTCAACCCTACATCCTATTACCTGCCCATCAAAAACCTTGCTTGGTATAATTTTTTCTTTTTCAGTCATTATATATATATATGCATGCATGCATGTTAACTATTTAGTGGGTATCACGTGTATTATTGTTTTTTTTTTTATTGTTTGTTGCTGTGTTGTTATGGGTTTTGGTTTGCCTCTCTATATATTTATGCATGCATGCCAATATTTATGGGTTTGATGTTAATGAAAAATACTAGTTTTGCTAGCATTAGAGGCCCATATTTTATAATTTAAAAAGTTAGACGACAATCTTAGTAACATGATTTTGTGGTTTTTCTCTTTTATAGGTAGTGGACGAGTGAGATGGTACGTTTGCCTATTTTGTACATTCCTCCGGCATATTTGTGTATGACACCCGATTCAGATTTCTAAAGTCATGTCACATGGTTATATGAGGAGCTTCTTCGTTTTTTCTTGAGTGGGTCGTACTATGATCCATTCCATTTCAGATCATATCATTTGCTGCTAATATTTCCTCCTATTGAGCCATGGCCAGAGGCATTAGCTAGTTATTTTGATCTGTTTGTCGACCTTACTGATGCATCACACCCATGATTTGTTGAGGATGATTGTAATCCTCCAAAATTATAAAACCTATAATTTAATAAATAACTTTTACTTAGAATAAATTAGCTTTTAAAATTATTTAATTTAATTATTTATGGATTTTTGAGTATATAAAATTAGATAGGAATATTTAATAAATTAAAATAAATATTTTATTATTTTATCCTACTCATTTTATTTAAATAATTTTCCACATTAATATTTTACTAAAATTATCTTTTTTAAACCCATATATTAAATTAAATTAAATTAAATTATTAAATAAATTTATTACCCAAAAATAATACACTCTATTATTTTATAAATTAAATTATTATAATTTTCCCTATTTTTTCTTTCCTTTTTTTCCTTTCTCATTTTTCTCCTTTTTCCTCCTTTCCTTCTTTTTCCTTTTTCCTTCTTCGGGCCGTCGCACCAGGCCAGCCTCTTTCGCCCTGTGCTCCTGGGCCACATACCCGTTTCTTCCCTCCCCTCCTCTCCTTCTCCCACGCAAGTCGCAATCCCAGCCCGTGCCTTCTTTTCTTTTCCTTTCCCCTCCTACCCGAGCTGTCCTAGTCTTTTTTTCCCTAACCGACTGGTCTGCTCTCCCCTTCCTTCCTCCCTTCCCCTTGCTCGTGCCCGACCAGTTGCCTGTTTTGACTCCATGCCCGCCACCACCGATCCGCCCTGCAACTGCCACCACCTACCACCGCGCCTGCTCTCTCTCCTTCTCTCTCCCCCATCCTTTTCTTTCCTATTTCGAACCAAACAAACCCCTGCATCCCCAGTCGCATGCCTAACTTCTTTCCTCTTCTTCCCTTACCCCTCCTGCACCCTATCGCCGCCCCAACCGACCACCTACCCCTAGCTCCCCCTCTTCCCTTTCTTCCCCTCACCAGCCCTTCCTGCCCAATTTTTTCGAGCCTCACTTCCCCTCCCCCGAATCCTTCTCCCCCTTCCTTTCTCTCCCTATTTTTAGCTCTACCTCCCCGTTTCATCGCTGCCACCGCCTCTCCAGCTACTTGCACCACTTCTACAACCATCTACCTCATCCTTGCACCACCAAACCACCCCTTGATCCACCCCACAACCCCCTTCTTCCTCCTCCTCTTTTTTCCTTCTTTTTCTCCCTTCTCGGCATCCACCCTGCACTGCCTCCATCCACCACCTTCCCGCCACCTCTTCCACCACCCAAGCTACCAAGCCACTCCCTACAACCTCTCCTACCACCCCCACATCTCCTTTGGCAGAAACAAACCCCCTAAACCCTTCATTTTCCTCATCTCTTTTCCTTCCTTCTCAACCCCGTCCACTCCTGCAACCCACTTCGCCACCTTGTCGCACCGCCTCCGCCCCATTGGCCGCCAACAACCCATCCCCAACCGCCATCTACACCCCCTCTTCACTCTTGCACCCTTCCCTTGCCCTAAATCCCCTCCCATCTACCTTCTTTCCTAGCCTAAAGACCCCAACCTGAACCATCTCCCCCTCCCTTCTACCTCACCACCCTCCACCCTCTTCCCCCCTTGCAACTTGCATGTGACTCACGCTGCTCATGCAGCGTGAGATTCCACATTATTTTGGGATTGCCTTGTTTGATTTTTGAGGTATATTAATGGTTAAGTAAAGTGTATTATTAATTAAGTTTTTATAAAGTTTTATCCTTTTTATTTCCTACTTTTAATATATTAATTATTGATATTATTTTAGGTGTTGATTTTTCTATTTAAAGCTTGAATCTTTAACGGGGATACCGGTAAGGTTTGATTTTTGCGGGAATTAAGGTAATCGTCAAACCCCACTTAAACGCATGGGTAAACATATGTTAGCACATTAGGGTTTTTAATATGTTATTATGCTTGATATTTGTTATTTAATATATATTATTTGCTTGTATTGATTGATAAAAAGGGAAAGTATGCTAGTTTATATGTCATGTGTGGAAATTTTGCTTAAGGGAAGAGTTTAATTATTAATGAAAGTGTTAAGTACTTATCCATGTTATTTTATGTTATTATGACCATTTCTGCATGAATAATATTATTGCGAGCCCTAAGGCATTTTAGTAATATTTCTTGTGCAAGAATGTGGACTAATATGTGTGGGTGCTAATAAGTACTATATTAAAATATAATAGTTGGTGGAGTTGGATATTTTGAGTGGGGTATTAATATTAATATTCATGTAGTGATGATAACCTAATAAAAGTAGTATAATAAAAGGGCAAGATGGTAAATTGTAAGTAAAAGGTTATTATGGTAATTTTGGAAGTAAAGAGGGAAATGGTAATTTTATAAGTAAAGGGGTATTATGGTAATTTTGGGAGTAAAGGGTAAAGTGGTAAACTTGGAAGTAAAGGGGGTCAAATGGTATTTTTGGAAGAGAAGGGAAAAATGGTAATTTTATAAGAAAAGAGCAAAAGGGCAATTTGGTAATTTAACCAACTAAAGGGTAACCTGATAATTATGATAATGGAGAAGGGCAATTCGGTAAACATGATAATGAGGAGGGAAAATTTGATAATTTATCCAACTTTAGGGCAATTTAGTAATTATAACAAAGGAGAAGGGCAATTCGGTAATCTAACCAACCAAATGGGAAATGTGATAAGTGTAACAATTATGAAGGGTGAATGGTGATCTAAAAAGCATAAGGGATAACTTGGTAGCTTAAATCGAGCAAGGGGTAATCTGGTAATTATGCAACTTGAAGAGTGATATGGTAAATTGGTAAGTAAGGAAGGGATGACTTAATAACTATACAAGTAAGGGGTAAATCAGTAATTCATACCTAACATGTTGATGGGACATTGGAGGTTCGTAATAAGACTCAAGTAACACTGAATAGTAAGTTAAGAGTATTTGACGATTAGTAAGTATTGCGAGAACAAATCCTAAATCAGAATTGGATGAGATTATGATGGCCTTAATGATTCCTCTGTGTTATCTTGGATAACCGTATGAATAAGAAATGCCTAATGATATTAGAATGGTCGAAAGTAAATAAGCATCAAATTGTTGTGCTTTTCGTGATCACCTTAATTAAGACACTAATACTTAAAGTGAAAGACCTCGAGATCGGGAATGGTGACTCTTTAGGGGTCGCTACCCTAAAGACGTGGTTTAGCCCACGATTATTCTGGTATTTGCTGGTGTGCCTTTGTGCCCCAACCAGGCCCTATATCTTACTCTATCTAGCTTTACGGACCTATTTGGGGGGTATGCATACTTATGGATTAGGTGTCCTTGTCGGTAAGGTATTAAGTAGCTTTATGCACCAGTACGACCAGGGTACCTTTGAGTCCCTGGGTTGATGGTTTAAGGGTACTGAGTAACTTGTAAGCACCAGTATGACTAGGATACCTTTGAGTCCCTAGGTTGATGGTTGAAGGGTACTGAGTAGCTTGTAAGCACCAGTACGACCGGTGTACCTTTGTGTCCCAGGTTCTTAATCTCCCATCCGAGGCAAATAAATGGAGTTTTTATGCTGATTAAAAAAGGAAAAACACTAATCACGAAAGTGAAAGATTGATGAGCCGACTCCAGTTGAACTATGATATTGAGTACCGATCCACCGGTTATAATAGTGACCCATGAGCGTGTTGCCCTAGAAAATAATTATGAGTACCGGTCCACCAGATATAATAGTGGCCCAGGAGCGTGTTACCCTGGCAGATGATTATGAGTACCGGTCCACCGAATATAATAGTGGCTCAGGAGTGTGTTGCTCTGGATGATGTTGATATATATTCCAATCCACCGGCAATAATAGTGGGGGTCCCGAGCTCAATAAAACCAGTCATGGATGTGAATAAAGTTATGGAAAAATACTAATCACTTATAGTGGAACGCCATGTGAGTCAGGGTCAGACCGGTCCACCGGCAAATAATAGTGGCCAGGAGCATTTTGCCCTGTATGATTGGTCCACCGGCTATAATAGTGGGGTTTCCGCACTTACATGGATATATACAATCCGAGATGATTGAATAATAATGAACTAATGGCCTAAGTTCCAAAAGCATTGCTTGTACATTATGACTTATTAACCCTTGGTGGAATTGATAAATGTGTGATTGTGTTGTATGCATTCTCATTTTATATGTGCATAGTATGGTATCATGTGTTGCATTGCGGGCCTACTTTTAAGTGTGTTTTAAAGGGTTTACTCAGTACCATAGTGCTAAAGGGTTCCATTTGTGGGGCCCATGCCTATTCAATGGGCAGTGTCCCTTACATGTCCATTTTCAGGTTCTACTCAAGTGGGCAACGGGAAAGAGCGTAAGGATTATCTGAATTTTTAGGGTTCTCCCTTTACTTTTACTTTTTGGTTTAAATGTATTCCTTGTTCTTGTAACCACCATTGGTGGATTCTAATCTTGTAAAGTGTATCGCGCTACTCTAATTTAAGTATGTTTTGAAAATCTAGCAAAGTGTATCTCATTCCTTTAGCCTTAGCACTTGGTACTGGAACGGTAGGAGTAAATCGGTCTGGTACTAACTGTGGCGGTAATATCCCCGAAATTCACCGTTTTATATTTTGCTTCCGCTATTTCTTTTAATAAAATGAAATTATTCGGTGGTGAATTTTGGAGGTGTTACAATGATGTTTTTGCAAGGGATTATGATCTGATTGCTAGAGAGATGATGGTCATAGATGACGAGTGGATGTTTCATCATAACTTACTCCTTAGTATCCGCCCTGGTTACGCCTAGAGTAGTTGTTAGTGAACTCTCCGTTGATGAGCAGATGACATATTGAGATGAGTGGACGCTGAGAGTGATGGGTTCTAATCGGCATAGGCTAGGATATCGATGGATTGTATAGGGTGGTTAAGGGGTGTTGTTAGTTAGCTGTTTGGATTGTAGAAACTTTTTGATGTATATATTGTTGCTACTGCCTTAGATTTTTTGTTAGTTTTTGGGTATTGTTTCAAACACATAGAAGAAGAGTTGACTATCCAATTTGTAACCCTTGTATAAATATTTGATATGTATATACATATGAACTCTTTCTAAGAAATAACAAGTTGTGTATTGGTATATTTTTATGCTCTTATTTATATATGTAACTTCAAAATAGCATGATATACATTATATAAATATGATATCTTTCAAAGAATTAGCAATATGTGAATCAGCTTGTAGAAGTGAATTGATTTGTAATAATATTTTTCGTAGGATACTTATAAATTGGAAAACTATGGATTGAAAAAGTTTGTCTTCAAATCATTTGTCTAGAGAATATGATGAAGGAGTTTGCAGTAGAACAAGCTCGGGATGCTAGTGGAATAGTATATCCTTATTTGAACTATGCTTATATTTAGCGTATCAATGCTAATGATTTGAGAGATCATTTGTTTGTCTACAGAATTGATACAAGTTACATTCGTTGGATATGACATAGTGAGATAGAGTCTAAATATAAAAATGAGGAAGGTAGGAGGGATAGTAATGGATCATTTGAAAATAACGAGGGTGATTCATCATAGGAGATAACTTAGAAGGTTGAGGAAAGTGTCCGAGATTTTCCAAAAATGTTCAAGTAGTTATAGAGTGACTCAAAAAAGCCTTTAAACGGTCATTGCAAGCAATTTACTTGATTATTTGCTACTTTAAGATTGTACAATTTAAAGGCATATAACAGATGAAGTGATAAGAGTTTCACAGAATTATTATCACTTGTGGAAGAAATTCTACCACTAATGAAGCGAATTTCATCTATGGGTATAAGTTATGAGAAGATACATATGTTCGCTAATGATTGTATATTATTTCACAAAGAATATGCATGTTTAGATTATTATCCTAATGAAGAATGCAAAGTATCATGATACAAGAAGAATAAGGTGCCAGCAAAGGTATTATGGTATTTCCCTATAATACCAAGATTTAGGCAGATGTTTAATGATGTTCATGATGCGAAGAACTTGAGATGGCATATTGATGAGAAGATAGATGATGAGCTTTTGAGATATCCATCTAACTCTTCACAATGGATGATGATTGATTGTTTGTTTTTTGAATTTGGTAAAGAACCAAAAAACACACGTCTTACTTTCTCTACAGATGGTATGAATCCACATAATCAAGGAACATATAGTATTTGGTCGGTGATTTTGGTTATATACAATCTACCACTGTGGCTGTACATGAAACACAAGTATATGATGTTGTCTTTACTCATTTTGGGGCCGAACCAACTAGGGAATGATATTGATGCTTATTTGGAGCCTTTGATTGATGTTTTGAAGTTATTATGGGACACGAGTGTTAATGTGTTTTATGCTTATGGTGAGGAAAGTTTCAATTTGAGAGTAATGTTATTCCGTACTATAAGTAATTTTTTGGCATATGGTAACTCATTCGGTTATAGTATGCAAGTCCATTATGCATGCTTGATATGTGAGGATAATACTTCATTTGTTCAGCTAACACGTGGTCGGAAGAATGTTTTCCTCGGGCATCATAGATTTTTACCAAGGGATCATCATTAACGTAGGAAAAGTAACACATTCAATGGGAAACTAGAAGAAGGGCATGCACCAATCCGATTGGCGGGCAGACAAGTGTATATAAAGATGAAAATTTTGAAGGTGTGCTTTAGGAAGAAGAATAAAGATTAACCTCCATCAGTTGGGTGGAAGAAGATGTCTATATTCTTCAACCTTCTGTATTGGGAATCTCTATGTGTGAGGCATGCCCTCAAAGTGATGCATATTGAGAAAAATATTTGTGATAGCCTTGTTGGCATTAGTTAATTTTCCATAAAAGATTAAAGATGACATAAATTATCTATTGGATATGGAGGAAATGGATAGTAGGCATGAACTAGTACCATAAGACAATGAAAGAATAAATTATTTACCACAGTCTTGGCATACTCTCTCTAGAAAATAAAAAATTACATTTTGTAAATTCTTTAATAGTGTTAAGGTTCCAGAAGGGTATTCTTTAATTATTAGAAGGCTAGTATCAACGAAAGAGTTGAAACTAATCAACATGAAGTCCCATGATTATCATATTTTGATGCGACATTTGATGCTAATAGCCATACGAGGAATTTTGCTGAAGCGTGTTCAAAATTCTATCACTAGGGTTCGCTGGTGCTTCAACGCACTATGCTCCAAATTTATACACCCTGATAATTTAGATGCCTCGCAAAGAGGGATTGTAATCACTTTGTGCCAGCTTAAAATGTAGTTTCCTCCCTCATTCTTTGACATTATGACGCCTCTAACCGTTCACTTGGTTTATGAGGTAAAAATATTAGGACTTGTTCATGGGAACTGGATGTACTCCTTTAAACGGTTTATGAAGTTGATAAAAGGTTATGTGAAGAATTGATATTAACTAGAAGGATATATTATTGAGAGTTACTTAGTAGAAGAGGCAATTAAATTTTGTACAAATTACTTGTCTAATGCTGAAGCTATTAGTATTCCTAAGTCTTGTCATACATAAAAAGTCAAAGGACAGGGTATTCAAGGCAAACAATTTGGGTGAGTAGACACTAACATGCTCTGTAAAGCATATCTTTATGTGTTACATAACAGTGATGATGTCTAGCTATATGTTGAATAACATATGCATTCTTTGAAGATTGAAAATCCATCAAAGACTGAGAAGTGGGCAATTGATAAACATAATCTTTCCTTCATAAATTGGTTAAGAGATCACATCATTTTGCTTACCAGAAATTCCTCGACATCTATTTTTGCAATCTAACATTGGTTGTATCAAATGCCTCGATATGAAGTCTTCTCTTATGCCAGCTATGTTATCAGCAAATATACTTTTTACATGAGACAACAAGATGAGAGGAGTAAAATGCAAAATAGTGGAGTGAATATAGTGGTTAAGGTAATGCATATTGCTAGTGCGAGGGATAATAATCCAACATATGCAAATATGAATTATTATGGTGTTATCAAACGGATCTGGGAGCTAGATTACACTGTGTTCAAAGTACCTATTTTCTAAGTGCAGATGGGTTGATAATATTCAAGGGGTTAGATATGAAGATGGGTTCACATTAGTAAATCTCAATAGGGTAGGGAATAAACAAGACCCATTCATCTTAGATTCTCAAGCCACACAAGTTTTCTTTGTCACCAATCTTGCCAATACAAGATGACCTATTGTTTTAGGCACAAAAGAAGTGTGAATGATTGTGATGGTGAAAATGATGCCAATTGGGATAAAGAGTTTGTCGAAGTAGTGTAAGTAACTCAATCATTGATAATATATAACAATGACATTTTTCAAGAGGAAATCTTTGTAAGGGATGATCATTGTGAAGTAATATATGTATTAGATCATGAAACCAATCAAAAAGGAGGGAAGAAAAAAAAGGAAGGAAAAGAAGGCAATGAGGGTAATAATATTATAACATGTGTTTTTCATATCATTACTACATTTAATTATTGTGTTTTCCATATCATTACTACATATGATTATTGATTTTTTTCATATCATTACTACATATGAAATGTTTGCTTGATGTTTCATTTTGTATATATTTATTCACAACATACATTATCCTAATTTATGTATTCAAATTCCATAGAGATATGGCAAAGCAAACTGTTGATAGGAATTTTAGCAATGAAGAAGGGAAGAGAGGATCTACTATGATGAGAATCATCACAAACATAAGGAACAAATGAGAACAAGTACCATTGAGTTGGAACACATACAATCTTCCCATTAGTGAGTATGTTGACATGTTTCTGACATACATTTCACTCGTCACTCATAATCATGTTCTAATCCCCTACAATAATTAGAAGCAGGTTCTAAAAGGTCACAAGGAACATATTTGGCAAGAAGTGATGGTAAATGATATGTTCTATTTGTCATATTTTAATCTATTACATGTTATTAATTAACATAAATATTTATATATTACCTTGTAGGAAGTCTTCATCGTCCTAGAAGAGAGGCAATAAGTGGCTTCTTAGATATTGTGGTGAACATCTAAGAACATTTAGGGCGTATTTGGCGAATAAAAAAATGTACAAAAAGAGGGATGGTACTTTACGCACAAAGCCCCTCGAGCATTATGGTTTTATTGATTAAGAAAGTTGGGACCAATTCATTGCATATCGTCGTTTAGAGGAGTTTAAGGTATTTTTTGAATAACATTTACGCTTTTTGATTAAGAATACATAAATTGATATTTAAATAATTGATCGTACATATTTACCTTGTAATATAGGAGAAATGTGTCAGGAATAAAGTGATTGTAAAAGGCAATGTATACCACCATAATATCGCTTGAAAAGGCTATGTAGGCCTAGAAGAAGAGTTGGTATGACCTTTTGATTAAGGTGTTCACATTATAATGTTTAGAGTGTCATAATCAGCTATGCTAATATAATTGTGTATTCTTTTGGAATTACAGCTCCTAGCCAAGGAAAAGGATCCATATACCTCATCCATCAATATTGGTACAAAAGAAGGATATATAAATGAGGATGTACATAACACTACCAAAAGAATTGTAAGTTTGAAGCTATCTCCAACCGTAGATATTTTTGTTATTAGAGCAAACAGATCATGATATTATGTTTATTTATATATTACAGGATGAAATTGAAACATAAGACGTTGTAGAGGGTTTAGATTAATATAGCATTGTGTCTCAAGTGATGGAATTGAAGAACACCCAGGAAGACATAGGGGTCTTGGGTTAGGGGTTACGAGAATAAGAGTTTGGGGTTGATCCTGTGGACCTTGAAACACCCATGACCAAGTGGTTCTCCTGACACAAAAGTTAAATCAAGCTTTTGAACTGATGACCACAATGGAGAAAGAGTTGGCATCCATCAAATCTCAAGAGTTTAAGCCATCCGACTTAGACGCACATAATATGCTTCACATACCCAATGTAAATAATATTAGAGGCAGTTGTGAAGCTAATACACATTTTTCTCCTCTTCTCTAGGTAAGCATATTTTACTATAAATTGATATATGCATTAAGTGTCAACTCAATAATTAACAATACTAGTATATTTATCTTGTAAGGTTTGCATAAATGTAATTTGGTAGATAATGACCCCTTAATTATTTTGGAAAAAGGAAGGGTACACATCTCCCATGGTACCAAAATGCTAATGACCTATGGGTTTATCTTGGCCACAAATTGTAGGCCTGTATGTATTGACATTCCAATAATTGGAGATGCACCCTTGCCTTAGTACAAGTAAGGCGATGAGGTAGCAACATTGTCGGAAGCTCATGGAAGCTTCATGCCTTAGCCCACAGACATAAGTCATCTTACAACTAAAGAGGTGATGACATCCTCCATCTATATTAACACAAGCACATTACACATTGTTTATACCTTATTAATATATATATATATGAAAATTGCATTGTGTTTATTACTATAAATTAAGGGATTAGAAAATAAAAAGGCTCCTCAATCAAAGAAAAAGAGAAATACTAGTGTAATGAGCAAAAATAAAAGAGGGAATCAAGAAAGGAAAGTGAGCCAGATGAGAAAAATCAATAGCCCCACAGAAGATCCCATCTTCAGAGGACAACCAAGCGATAAAAGAACCCCGCCGACCACCGCCTGTATTGGTAATATTGTATTTTTACGCCCAAAACTACTTCGGTAGTGATCTAATTATAATTGATTGTCCTGCCAAGCATGTTGGGAGGGAAAATGTCATGTATATGGTGTCGATGGAGGTTATTAGAGAAATTTGTAAGTTGGAATGGATGTCAACAATGAGTGTGGCCATATATGTTAAGTAAATATTATTTCATATAATATATTTTAACACTTTTCATTTATTTGTATAATTTTATGAGTTATTTCTTATTAATAAATATGCATTATTATTGTTATTCGTAGGTTGGCGAATAGCTGGGTTGCATAAAGGGGATGATGTCCACTACTATGTTTGTGTGTCCATACAACATTTCTGATCATACTACAATCAGCGAGGGTAGGCACATAAATTATGTAGCGGATCATATCTTGAGGGAGGGGTATGAAAAAAAGCATTACCTCATCCCTCACCTCGCTAATGAGCATTAGGTTTTGTATGTCGTCCGGCGTAATCAAAACAAAGTATATGTTTTTGATTACCTCCGAAATTATCCTGTTCCTTTTGCTATCATTCGCTCTGAAGGTAAATATTTAATTGAAATATTAGTATACTTCTTACTCACATTAATTTATTAATGCATATATACTCTTATATAATTTTTAGGTATATAAAGTTACAATATTGTTTATGACCTTTATTTATTATATAGGGCACTATAGACGGCGTATAAGAGGAGGAGCGGAAATGGTGTTCCAGACCCAAAGAATCTTGAGTATGATTCTGTAATGGTAAGTATGGAGATCAATCTTTTATATTTTATTTCAATTTCACTTAATATCTAATACAAAAACAAGCTAACTAAATTCATTTTACAGTGTTCACAATATAAAAAACGGTAACGATTGTGGATATTATGTTTGTAGATCAATGGATCACATACTAAAGGAAAAAAAATTATGAATATAGATCCAATCCATGTATGTTTTTTTTCATATTTTTTCATTATAAATTTAATCTATGACTTATTTATTATTAAAACATATAACCAAATGGTTGAATCGTATCAATTTTTAGTTTTTCAAGGATGAGTATGCACGAGGTGTAATTCCCCAAAATTTTAGAAAACCTATAATTTAATAAATAGATTTTATTTGAAATAAATTAGCTTTTGAAATTATCTAGTTTAATTATTTTATGGATTTTTGAGTATATAAATTTAGATAGGAATATTTAATAAATTAAAAATAAATATTTTGTTATTTTATCATACTATTTTTATTTAAATAATTTTCCAAACTAATATTTTACTAAAATTATTTTAAACCAATATATTATATTATATTATTAAATTAAATAATTTATCAAAAATATTATATTTTATTATTTTATAAATTAAATTATTTTATTTTTCCTTTTCCTTTTTCCCTTTTCTCCTTTTTCTTCTTTCTTTCTTTTTCCTTTTTCCTCCTTCATGCTGCCAGCACCGACCGCTTCTCTCTCTCCCTCGCCCGCATCGACTAGTCCAGCTCCCCCTCTTTTCTTTCTTTTCCTTTCCCTCTTCCTACTCGGGCCGGCCCATTCCCCCTTTTTTTTCCTCTCGACCAGCCTACTGCTGCTGGCCCTCCTCTCCCCTTCTATCTTCTTCCAGCCCGTGCCCTGACCACACACCAATTCTGACGCCATGCCTGCCACCCCAATCATGCATAGCTGCCATCGCCTGCCACCACTGCTCCCCTCCCCCTCTCTCTCCCTGTGATTTTTTTCACCATTTCGCACCCAACAGGCCATGCACTTCCCATCACGCATGGCCTCCCTTTCCCCTTCTTCCCTTCCATCTCCCTGCCACCCAACCACCTCCCCTGCCACCCTACACACTGCCACCGACCGACCACTTACCCCTATTCTCCCTCTTCTTTTTCTTCTCCTCATCAGCCCCTTTCTCACCCCATTGTTCGAGCTCCTTACCTTCCCTGACCTCCTTTCTCTCATTTTCTTCTCCTTCCATTTCCATCCCTGTTTTGTGCACCACCGCCCCTTCGCTACTTCCTTCACCACACCAACCGCTTGCAGTGCCTCCTACGACCTTATACTATCGCCCTGCACCACCATAATACCCCCTAGAGCCCCCTGTAGTCCCTTCTTCCTCCCCTCTTCTTTTTTCCTTCTTTTTTCCCCTTATTGGCAACCTCCCTGCAATCCCTCCGTCCGCCGCCTCTTCCACGATCTGAGCCACCAAAGTACTCCCTACAACCTCCTCTACGACTCCCACACTTCCTTTGGGTGAAACTAACCCTTGCAACCCCTCATTTCCTCCCTCTCTTTTCTTTCCTTCTCAGCATCCTCCACCTCGGCAGCCACCTTCGCAGCCTCGCTGCCTCCGCCGCCGCCACTCTTAGCCGCCAACAACCCATTCCTGACCGCCACCTACACCCCTCTTCACTCCTGTACCCTTCCCTTTCCCTAAATCCTCCCCCATCTACCTTCTTTTCTAGCCTCAAAACCCCATCCCAAAAATAGCTAATATTCCCTTTTCTTTCACCCACCTTTGAGCCCTTCCCCTTTTGTGTTGCATGCAACTCATGCTGCATGAGCAGTATGAGCTGCTACATGCCTTGGTTATTTTAGTTCATAAATTTTTAAGGTATAATAATAATAATAGGTTAAGTATTTCATTTATTAAGTTTTATAAAGCCTTATGCTTTTGGGTTTTCTTATTTCTAATGTGATAAATACTGATATTATTTTGACGTGTTAATTTTACTATTTAAAGCTTGAATCTTTAACCGGAATACTGGTAAGGTTCATTTTTTGCGGAAATTAAGGTAATCGTTAAGTCCCACTTAAACGCATGGATAAACGTATGTTAGCACATTAAGGCTTTTAATATGTTATTATTCTTGATATATGTTGTTCAATATAATATATGTAGTTTCTTGTATTGATTGATAAAAAGAAAAGCATGTTAGTTTATATGCTATGTGTGGTAATAATGCTTAAGGAAGGATTTTGGTTATTAATGAAAATGTTAAGTACTTATTCATGATGTGTTATATTATTATGACTATTAATGCATGAATAATATTATTGTGAGCCCTAGGGGCATTTTAGTAATATGTCCTATGTAAGAATGTGGCCTATTATGTGGGTGCCAATGAGTAGAATGTTGAATAATAATAGTTGGTGGAGTTGGATGATGAGAACGAAGTATTGATATTAATATTTTATGTAGTGATAGTAATTTAATAAAAGTGGTGTAATAACGGAAAAAAATAGTAACTTTGTAAGTAAAGGGATAAAATGGCAATTTTATAAGTAAACGGGGTATTATGGTAAATTTGGAAGTTAAGGGTATTATAGTAATTTTGTAGTTAAGGGGAAAAATAGTAATTCTATAAGTAAAGGGTAAAATGGTAATTTTGGAGGCAAGAGTAAAATGGTAATTTGTAAGTAAAAGGGTATTATGGTAATTTTGGAGGTAAAGGGGCAAAATGGTAATTTTAGAGGCAAGGGTAAAGGAGTAAGTAAAGTTATAGGTAAAAGAAAGAAGAAAAATGTAAAAAGAAAAAAAAAAAAAAAAAAATTTAATGGTAATAGAGGTAAGGGAAAGTGGTAATTTTAAAAGTAAAGGGTAAAATGGTAATTTTGGAGGTAAGGGTAAAATGGTAATTTATAAGTAAAAGGGTATTATGGTAATTTTAGAGGTAAAGGGGCAAAATGGTAATTTTGTAAGTAAAGGTTTAAATAGTAATTTTGAAGGCAAAGGTAAGGAGGTAATTTGTAAGTGAAAGGGTATTATGGTAATTTTGGAGGTAAATGGGAAAATGGTAATCTTGTAAGTAAAGGGTAAAATGGTAATTTTGGAGGCAGGAGTAAAATGGTAATTCGTAAGTAAAAGGGTATTATGGTGATTTTGGAAGTAAAGGGGTAAAATGGTAATTTTGGAAGTAAAGGGGTAAAATGGTAATTTTGGAAGTAAAAGGGTAAAATAGTAATTTTGTAAGTAAATGGGCAAAATGGAAATTTAAAAAATAAAAGGGGTATTATGGTAATTTTTAGAAGTAAAGGAAAAAATGGAAAATTTGTAAATAAAAGGGGTAAAGTGGTAATTATGGTAATGGAGAAGGGTAATTTGGTAATTATGATAATAAAGAACGATAATTTGGTAATTTAACTAACTAAAGGGCAATTTATTAATTATGACAATAGCGAAGGGTAATTTGGTAAATATGATGATAGAAAAGGCCACACTAGTAATTATGATAATGAAGAAGGGCAATTTGATAATTTAACCAATTAAAGGGGATTATAATAATGGAGAAGGGCAAATTAGTAATTATTTAACCAAGTAAAGGGTAAATTGGCAATTATGATAATGAAAAAGGGCAATTTGGTAATTTATCCAACTAAAGGGCAATTTAGTAATTATAACAAAGGAGAAGGAAAATTTGGTAATCTAACCAACCAAATGGGAAATATGATAAGTGTAATAATTATAAAGGATGATTGGTGACCTAATAAGTGTGGGAGATAGGTTGGTAACCTAAACCGAGTAAGGATGTAGCTAAGAACAACTATGCGTGGGTTACGTGCCTTGTGTGCCAGGTGTTATGCCATGTTGCGTACTTTATATTTAATGATTAATCATTTGTAGAGCAACTTGGAGTGAATGTGTGCTTGTGTGACTTCCTTATAGCATGTGGATGATGATTATATATGTGTACGTACAATGTTGTATGATGTGACCCTCTAGGACATGCATGCTAGGATGTTTAATAATATGGTATAGGGTGAAAGGATAAAAAGGAACAAATGGGAAGTGAGTTGACTAAGGGGACACGAGATTGACCTTATTATCTCATGATCCATGAAGGGAAAAATAAAAGGAGGTTATGATCAAAATGAAGGAGTGATGCAACTCTTGCATGGGAGATTTCTAGGGTTTGCATGAGATGATCCTTATGTAAGAAAGGTGTTAGGGTTTGAGCGGTCAACTAGGATTTTCTGGTCACATGTATAATTGGTGAGTAGAGTGATGAGATTTGGGTTGAATCTAAATGAGATGAGATGTGGGATAATAAAAGAAAGGTTGGGCCACATAGGTCCGATTAGGGTTTCAAGGGAAAACTCTAGAGAGTGGTAGTGAGAGAAGTTGAATGTCATAAAATGATGGGCCTTACCCACACCCTGAGGAGTTGGGTTTTCGTTATGAGTAAATGTAAGGAAGAATGGATGTCGGGGTGTGATAAGAGACACAAAAAGTCTCAAGATATGGGACGGGCCCTATCAGGAGGATAGAAGTAGAGGTCGGTGACATGCATGTCAAGGGTGAAATACTTTTGAATAAGATATGAATAATATACTAATCACTTAAAGAGGAAGATTGTTGAGCCGGACCTAGACCGATCCACCGGCGAATAATAGTGGCCAGGAGCCGGGGTGCCCTGCATGACCAATCCTCCGGTGAATAATAGTGGCCAGGAGTGTTTTGCCCTACATGACTGGTCCACAGGCTATAATAGTGGGGGATTCCGTACTCAACAAACCAAACATAATGAAGCTAAGACATGAAAAATACACTAAGTACTTACAGTGAAACACCATGTGAGTCAGGGCCAGACCGGTCCACAAGCGAATAATAGTGGTCAGGAGCGTTTTGCCTTGCATGACCAGTCCACCAACGAATAACAGTGGTCAGGAGCATTCTGCCCTGTATGTATTCCGGTCCACCGGCTATAATAGTGGGGTACCCACACTCACATGAATATATATATATAACCCGTGAGATGATTGAATAATGATGGACTAATGGCTTAAGGCCTAGAAGTATTGGTTATACATTATGACCTATTAATATCTGATTGACTTGTTAAGTATGTGAATGTATGGACGTGAATATTATGTATGCACTTGTCATTATGTATGTATCATGTGTTACATTTGGGCCTACTTTTAAGTATGTTTTTAAAGGGTTACTCAGTACCATAGTACTGAAGGGTTCCATTCGTGGGGCCCCTGCCTATTCAATGGGAAGAGTCCCTTCCAGGTCTTTTTCAGGTGCTATTCAAGTGAGTAATGGGAAAGAGCGTAAGGATTATCCGAACTTTTAGGATTTTATTCTTTCTCTTCTAATGCCTGGTTTAAATGTAATCTTTGTTCTTATAACCACCATTGGTGGATCCTATTCTTATAAAATGTTTATTTACACTACTCTGATTTAAATATGGTTTGAATTTCTAGTAATTGGTATTTTATTCTTTAGCCTTAGTACTTGGTACTAGAACAATATGAGTGAACCGGTCTGGTACTAAGTGTGGCGATAATATCCCTAGAATTCATAGTCTTATATTTTGCTTTCGCTAACTCTTTTAAATAAAACGAAATTTTTCAGTAGTGAATTTTGGGGGGTATTACATGAGGTCAAAAATACGATGATGAGGAAATTGATTGAATTAGAGAGGAATGGGCTAAGTTCGTGCACTCACATACTTAGAATTAGATATCTATGCATGCATTTTAGGTTTGTATCTGTTATATCTTATGTTCTTCTATACAAATATATGCAAAGACTAAGTTGCACCTTCATATACAAATGCAAGGCTTTATATATTATAGAGTTTGGGGATGTAGATCCATGAACTTTGAATTTTGGAGTGTGTAGAGCTACCAAACTTTGTGGTACGCTTATGAAATTCCAAAGTTATTTGTAGTGTTTTGCAGATTGCAGATTTGGTATATATCGGGCATACATCATTGTATGTGGGGTAGAACAAACTGCACACTATATATACAAGTATAGTTTTAATAACGGTTCTAGTAAAAACCGTTATTAAAACAAGATTAATCAACGATTATAATGAATAACCGTTATTAAAACCTTTTTAAAAATAACAGTTATATCAAATAATCGCTGACAACCCATATGTTTTAATAACGATTATAGTGTATAACTATTTCTAAAATACAGAGTTTTAATAACGATTATACCTTAGGACCGTTATTAAAATATGCTTAGTTCGCCAAATTTTGGTGCAATTTTTGATTTTATGATGATGGTTTTTTAACCGTTATTAAAGATTTAATAACGCACGATTCGATAATGGTTGGGAACCATTATTAAATATATTTAAAAAACATTATTAAAAATCCTTTCTAGGGTAGTGTATATTATAATAAAAAAACAAATAAATAACTAATATTAACTAAAAACAACTCGGGAAAAAGGTTAGGAAATAACTAGGGCCAAAGGACATTACACAAGTCGACGATGTAACAACTGTGCAACAACGAAGAAACCCATGCTGCAAAGGCTTAGCAGCATGAGATTCTCATGCCACAAGGAGTGAGTAATGTCACCCCCCCCACGCAGAGGGAGGGGAAGCAACATCATTGGCTCACACATGTTGGGGGAGGAAATGTACAAGGTTCATGCAGCAAGGGCTTGGCAAAGTCCAAGCTTGACGTGGTAAGGAGGGGTGGAGTGTTGGAGGCTCACGCAACACAAGTAAAGTTGCAATGTTTGGGGTGGTTTGTGTGAGGTTTCTATGTAACCAGAGGCATGAAACGTGAGTTTCTCATGCTTCCAAGGAGGAGAAACGTGATTTTATTAATTAGAAAAAGAGGAGGTAACATTAAGGAATCACACATGACACAAAAGCTTCGACAATAATGGCGAAACAACGAAGGAGAAGGTTGTGGATATTCTACAAATGGAAGCTCAATGAATGGAGAAGAAGAATAATATTCACTTGCGGTTAATGCATGATACAAAAATGAGAGGAGGAAGGGTTTAAATGGGTTGTGGCATGAAGGGTATCGTTGAACAAAATAAGGGAGAGGGAAACATCGAGGTAGAGGGCATAGGGTATGACCATGATCTAGTATAAGATAGAGTAATAGTGTAGGAAGATTAATCGAGGTAAAACATCTGATTACTGGGAGTAAGGTTATCTGATAAGATAGATATTGGTTAGGATTCCGATTAGAGTTAAAATTATTAATCCAAAGTTTATCAAGTTTTAATATGCCATATTCATATACATATTAATAGAACATTTAACACAAATCACTCTACAGTAGTTATTATAACCAATTACACATAATTATCGTTTTATAATTAGGGTTTCTAAAAATAAGGTATTACCCAATCTGTATTCGACCCATTGTCATCCCTACTTTTACCCTTACTTATTATTATTATTGTTTTATGTATTAAATAATTTTTTTATTTTTCAATGAAGGGTAATAAAATTTTAAGCTAGTTATATTACTACCTTCATTTCTAAAAATTCTTTTTAATAACTTATGCATTATTTTAAAAGATAATAAATATATCCTTAATATTACAATTACAATATTTATTGGAAAGTAATATGTAACAACCTCATTTTCAAAACTCAAACAAATTTCGTTTTAAGTACATAAGTAAAATATTGGGTGTTGCCATTATAATTAACATAATTTTGGTTTGTCCAACCATCCTTATATCAATCATAAGGCTAAAACCATTCATATTAAAACAAAGAAATTTTACAAATACAATACGAGTTTGGAGGTTAGCTCCAAATTACAATAAAAAAAATTATAAACTAAGGGATGCCATGGATTAAAGAGTCCAAAAAGGTATCCGAGTAAATACATCAACCAGACAACATGACTCTACGCCCATGACCCTGATACTAAAGTCACTCCTTCACATATAACTCATCAAAGGCTACAAAAATTGTCCAAATGATCAACCTCGACCTGCACAAATACATTTGGGTCATCTACTCGTGGGAATTAGTAGCATCTATGAAATGGATGATCAATACACTGCATACTGAGAAAGGTAATAATACAGTCAAAGCAGGATTACACATAATACATGAATTCACATAAGAGAGTAAGCATACATATGATAATATAAACAGTGCCATATAAGTAATGGTTTCAAGTCTTGCTATATAAATATATCATATTCCAATCTTTAAATTATGTTGAGTTCAGCGACCCCACTATTCTGAAATCAATGGAACGATATGAAACGTGTCTCAGGAACAAAACACCGGAGCCACTATTATTATTATCTAGTGGAATAAACTTAACACCTCTTAGAACAAAAATACTCATGAGACACTATTCTTAAATCAATGGAACGATTTGAAGTACCACTAAGGGATAAGACACCTAAGTTACTATTATTATCTGGTAGAATGGTCTCAACACCTCGGTCCTGACTCACATAGTCTTTCACTTTAAATAATTAGTATCTTTTCTGTTAATACTTTATCGCTTAATTGTATTATAATTTTCTAAAATTTTAGAAAACCTATAATTTAATAAATAGCTTTTATTTGAAATAAATTAGCTTTTAAAATTATTTAGTTTAATTATTTTATGGATTTTTGAGTATATAAATTTGGATAAGAATATTTAATAAATTAAAAATAAATATTTTGTTATTTTATCATATTATTTTATTTAAATAATTTTCAAAATTAATATTTTACTAAAATTAACCTTTTTAAAGCTAATATATTAAATTATATTGAATTAAATTATTAAATTAAATAATTTATCAAAAATATTACATTTTATTATTTTATAAATTAAATTAAATTATTTTCCCTATTTTTCCATTTCCTTTTTTTTTTCCTTTTTTCCTTTTCTTTTTCCTTTTCTTTCTTATTTTTCTCCCTTTTCCTCCTTTCTTTGTTTTTCTTTTTTATTTCTTTTCCTAGCTTTGGGCTGCCAAGCCTGTCTCCCCCTTTTCCCCTACGCCTGTGCCTCCGACATATTCCCTTCCCTCCTCTCCTTCTCCTGTGCACAGTCTAGCCCCGACCCCTTCTTTCTTTTCCTTTTCCCCAGACCAGGTCGACCTGCTCGCCCTCCTTTCCCACGTCGGCCTACTTCCTCCCCCTCCTGTCTTTCTTTCTTCTTCGTCTTCTACGCCCGACTTGTCTGGACGCCATGACTACCACTGCCTGCAGCCTCTCGCTGCCACCTCTTACCACCACTACACCCCTCCCTCTCTCTTTCTCTCTCCCCCGTCCCTTTTTTTACCATTTTGGGCCAAACCAGCCATGCACCCCATCACGCATGGCTTCCCTTCTTCCCTTCCCTCTCCCTACCACCCTACCACCTCCCTGCCACCCTAAACACTGCCACCAACCGGCCACCTATCCCCCTTATGCTCCCTCCTCTCTTTCTTCTCCTCTTCACCCCTTTTCCTGCCCCATTTTTCGAGCCCCATACCTTCCCTGACCTCCCTCTTCTCCCTTTCTTCTCCTTCCTTTTTCCTCCTTGCTTTGGCTACGCCGTCGCCCTCTGCCGCTTTAACCGCCGCACCAAGCCCCTACACCACCCACTTCCACCCTATACCTCAGCCCTGCACTACCACAAGACCACCCAAGCCGCCCTGCAATCCCCTCTTCCTCCCCTCTTCTTTTTCTCCCTTCTTTCTCCCCCTTATCGGCAACCTCCTTGTAACCCCTTCGTTCGCCATTGTCTGGCCACCTCTTTCGCCACCCAAACCACCAGTCAACTCCCTGCAACCTCCTCTACCACCCCCATACCTCGTTTGGCCAAAACAAGCCCCCTTACCCCTCTATTTTCCCCTTTCTTTTCCTTCCTTCTCAGCCCGGTTCACTCCTACAACCCACTTTGCGGCCTTGCCGCTGCCGGCTCGGCACCCTTGGCCACCAACAACCTACCTTGACCCCCACCTACACCCCCCACTTCACTCCTGCACCCTTCCCTTGCCTCCAATCCTCCCCCATCTACCTTCTTTCCTAGCTTAAAGACCCCAACCCAAAAATAGCCATTATTCCTTTTTTTTCAAGCTCCCTTCGAGCATTCTCTTTTTATTTTTGCATGCAGCTCATGCTGCATGATCAGTATGAGTTGCTGCATTCTTGGTTTATTATGGTTAATAAATTTAAGGTAAAATAATATTTAAGTTAAGTATTTCACTAATTAAGTTTATAAAGTCTTATACTTTTGGTTTCCTTATTTCTAATGTGAAAAATATTGGTATTATTTTTAGGTGCTGATTTTGCTAATTAAAGCTTTAATCTTTAACCAAGATACTGGTAAGGTTCGATTTTTACGGTATCTAAGGTAATCGTTAAACCCTACTTAAATGCATGGATAAACATATGTTAGCACATTAGGATTTTTAATATGTTATTATGCTTGATATTTGTGGTTAATACAATATATATATTTGCTTGTATTGATTGATAAAAGGAAAGTAGGCTAGTTTATATGCCATGTGTGGAAATGCTACTTAAGGGAAGAGTTTGATTATTAATGTAAGTGTTAAGTACTTATCCATGTCATATTATGTTATTGTGACTATTTATGCATGAATAATATTATTGTGAGCCCTAGGGGTATTTTAGTAATATTCTTGTGCAAGAATGTGGCCTAATATGTGTGGGTGCTAATAAGTATTATATTAAAATATAATAGTTGGTGGAGTTGGATATTGTTAATGGAGTATTACTATTATTATTCCATATGGTAATGTTAATTTAATAAAAGTGGTGTAATAAAGGGGGTAAGTGGTAATTTTGGAGGCAAAAGGGCAATATGGTAAGTTTATAAGTAAATGGAAAAATGGTAATTTTATAAGTAAAGGGGTATTATGGTAATTTTGGGAGTAAAGGGTAAAATGGTAATTTTGGAAGTAAAGGGGGTAAAATGGTAATTTTGGAAGAGAAGGGTAAAATGGTAATTTTGTAAGAAAGGGGTAAAATGGTAATTTTGGATGTAAATGGGTATTATGGTAACTTGTAAGTAAAAGGGTATTATGGTAATTTGCAAGCAAAAAGGTAGTATGGTAAATTTAGATGTAAGGGGGTAAAATGGTATTTTTTATAAATAAGAGGATATTATACTAATTTTGGTAGTAAAGGGGTAAAACGGTAATTTGTAAGTAAAATGATAAATTGGTAATTATAATTATGGAGAAGTGTAAATTGGTAATTATAATTATGGAGAATGATAAATTAATAATTATAAATATGGAGAAGGGTAAATTGGTAATTATAATTATGGAGAAGGGTAAATTGGTAATTGTAATAATGGAGAAGGGTAAGTTGGTATTTATAATAATGAAGAAGGGTAAATTGGGAATTGTAATCATGGAGAAGGGTAATTTGGTATTTATAATAATGGAGAAGGGTAAAATAGTAATTATAATAATTGAGAAGGGTAAAATGGTAATTATGATAATGGAGAAGGGTAATTTGGTAATTTAACCAACATAAGGGTAATTTGGTAATTTTGATAATAGATAAGGGTAATTTGGTAATTGTACCAATGGATAAGTGTAATCTGGCATTTATGAGATTGCAGAAGGGTAATTTAGTAATTTATCCAACTAAAGGGGCAATTCAGTAATTATGATAATGGAGAAGGGCAATTTGATAATTTAACCAACTAAAGGGCGAAGTGGTAATTATGATAAGAAAGAAGGGCAATTTGGTAATTTTTCCAACTTAAGGGCAATTTAGTAATTATAACAAAGGAGGGCAATTCGGTAATCTAACTAACCAAATGGAAAATATGATAAATGTAACAATTATGAAGGGTGAATGGTGACCTAAAAACCGTAGGAGATAACTTGGTAACCTAAACCGAGCAAGGGGTAATTTGGAAATTATGCGACCTGAAGGGGGATATGGTAAATTGGCAAGTAAGGAAGTGATGGCTTAATAACTATATAAGTAAGGGGTAAATCAGTAATTCATATCCAACATGTTGATGGGACACTGGAGGTTCGTAATAAGACTCAAGTAACACTTAATAGTAAGGTAAGAGTATTTGACGATTGGTGAATATCATGATAACAAATCCTAAATCAGAATTAGATGATATTATGATGGCCTTAATGATTCCTCTGTATTATCTTGGATAACCATATAAATAAGAAATGCCTAATGATATCAGAATGGTCGAAAGTAAATAAGCATCAAATTGTTGTGCTTTTTGTGATCACCTTAATTAAGACACTAATACTTAAAGTGAAAGACCTTGAGATCTGGAATGGTGGCTCTTTAAGGGCCGCTACCCTAAAGACGTGGTTTAGCCCATGATTATTCTGGTATTTGCAAGTGTGCCTTTGTGCCCCAGCTAGACCCTATATCTTTCTCTATCTAGCTCTACGGACCTATTTAGAGGGTATGCATACTTATGGATTAGGTGTCCTTGTCAGAAGGTATTAAGTAGCTTTATGCACTAGTACGACTAGAGTACCTTTGCGTCCCTAGGTCGATGGTTGAAGGGTATTGAGTAGCTTGTATGCACCAGTATGACCGGTGTACCTTTGTGTCCCGGGTTCTTGATCTCCTGTCCGAGGCAAATAAATGGAATTGTTGTGCTGATAAAAAAAAGAATAAACACTAATGATGGAAGTGAAAGATTAATGAGCCAGGCCTAGTTGAATTGTGATATTGAGTACAGATCCAGCAGTTATAATAGTGGCCCGAGAGCGTGTTGCCCTAGTAGATGATTATGAGTACTGATCCACCGGATATAATAGTGGCCCAGGAGTGTGTTGCCCTGAAAAGTGATTATGAGTACCGATCCACTGGATATAATAGTGGCCCAGGAGCATATTGCCCTGGATGATGTGATATATATTCTGATCCATCAGCAATAATAGTGCGGTCCCGAGATCAATAAAACTAGTCATGGATGTGAATAAAGTTATTGAAAAATACTAATCACTTATAGTGGAACACCATATGAGTCGAGGCCAGACCTATCTACTGGCGAATAATAGTGGCTAGGAGCATTTTGCCTTGCATGACCGGTCCACTGGTGAATAATAGTGGCCGGGAGCGTTTTGCCCTGCACGACCAGTCCACCAGCTATAATAGTGGGGTTCCTGCACTCACATAGATATAAAATCTGAGAGATGATTGAATAATGATGGACTAATGGCTTAAGGCCCGAACGTATTGATTTTGCACTATGACATGAGTTAAGTCTCAGAAGCATTGATTGTGCATTATGGCTTATTAATAATTGATGGACTTGTTAAGTATGTGATTGTGGTGCACGTATTTCTTGTTATATATGTATATAACTTTGTATCATGTGTTGCATTGCGGGCTTGCTTTTAAGTGCGTTTTAAAGGGTTACTCAGTATCATAATATTGAAGGGCTCCATTCATGGGGTCCCTGCCTATTCAATGGGTAGTGTCCCTTACAAGTCCTTTTCAAGTGCTATTCAAGTGGGCAACGGGAAAGAGCGTATGGAAATTATCCGGGCTTTTAGGGTTTCCCTCTGTCTCTCTTACTTCTTGATATGAATGTATTATTTGATGTTGTAACCGCCATTGGTGGATTTTATTCTTGTAAATGGTTTGTTACGCTATTCTGATTTAAATATGAGTTGTAAATTGTGTTTTACCGTTTGTCTTAGCACTTGGTACTGGAACAGTGAGAGTGAACCAGTCTGGTACTAAGTGTGGCGGTAATATCCCCAGAATTCACAGTTTTGTAATTTGCTTATGCTAACTCTTTTAAATAAAATGAAATTTTTCAGTAGTGAATTTTGGGGGTGTTACATGTATATGTATTTATGTTGAGTATAGGGCCCCACTATTCTTAATCTAGTGGAACAGACTAATGCACCTCTCAAGGACAAGACTCCTGAGCCATTAGTTTTATCTAGTGGAATAGATCTATATAAATACTTCAGCCCGACTCATGTGATCTTTCACTTTAAATGATTAATATATTATTAGAGTTGATTGTGTATTTAAGATTATTATGTGGGACCCACGTAAATATACAAAACATAAATTTAATAGCATACTTAGAACCAAATAATTATCATCAAATGACCATAATACCCTTAGGTAGTTAAAAATGCTTATATTCTCTCAAGATATGATAAATCTCAATACCAATACATATACATCTCTAGTATCCATTTAGAACATAAATCCTCAATTGTTTGCATAGATACCATAACCAACATTATACCAAAAGCATACTTTTGAAATCTCATTACTTAAGATATCATATCATAATATAACCTTAATCATATCACATGCCCAATAAAAGCACATACATATACACATAAAAGTCCTAGCTACGATATGTATCCTTACCAACAAACATACTGGGCTCTATTCACATAATCCTATACCACCTTCTTCGAGATCATCCAAAAATCACCAATGAAAAATTAAGATAATGTACAGTTACGCTCAAAGATTATAACTAAGGAAAACATTAAGGTGAAGGAGGGTAAAAATGAAAATAATCGAAGTCAAAGGGAAGCTTAAGTTGCATGAAAGTGTGGTGGAATGTATGGCGGTGCTATGGTGAAATTTTGGTGGTATTTGGATAATGTTTGGGGGTGAAAAAGAGGGTACACTATAACACCCCAAAATTCACTACTTTTTTTAAAAAAAAAAACAAGCGGAATAATTTAAAATTTAAAAACCTATGAATTATGGGGATGTTACCGCCACACTTAATACCAGACTGGTTGTAACACCCCTAAATTTACTACTAAAAATTTTTGTTTAATTAAAAGGGTTTAACGGAAGCGAAAAGATAAAATCGTAAACTCAGGGTATTACCACCACACTTAGTACCAAATCGGCTCACTCCTACAGTTCTAGTACTAAGTGCTAAGGCTAAATAAGGTTAACATTAAATACGAGTTATTAATAAAAACACAAGTCGTTAGTAAAGCACAAGTCATACAGAAATTAGAGTGCGGTTTAGGATTACAATCCAAAGAGTACGTGACTAGAGTTTTTCAAAACATAAAGCATAGTATGAAATCACAACTAAAATATGATAATACATGGTCCAATAAAAGAAAATAGAATCCGGGCGAGTCGCTCTTGATCCCCAAGTCAGGTCTAGGCTCAACGCTCAGCCCCACCCGATGCCTCGTAAGTGTCGTAGGCATCGAAGACATCATCCCCTACCTGCACAAGCTCAGATGGGTCTTCTGCTCGTGGGAATGAGCAGCACCCATGAAACGGGTGATCAGTACACTACGTACTGAGTAAGGTAACAGATGCACTAAGGCCAACCATACAAACATACAACATAGCATACATGGCATAATCATATAAGCCGCATGTAGTAATCTAGATAATGAAGTCCGGCTATGGTCAAATTAGACTTATTTTCTTTTGGATCTCTGTTAAATATAGTCGTTTCACACTATAATCTTTATTAATCCGTGCGAGTGCGGGAACCCCACTATTATAGCCGGTGGATCAGTCACTTATAGGGCAAAACGCACCTAACCACTATTTTATGCCGGTGGATTGGTCTCCAAGGCAGAACGCTCCTGGCTACTTTTATGCCGGTGGATCGGTTTGGCCCCGACTCTCATGGTGTTTCACTGTAATTACATAGTAGCTTTCCCATGATTCATTGGCAACTTAATGTTTGGTTTGTTGAGCTTGGGCTCCCCCACTATTATAGTCGGTGGATCGGTCACTTATAGGGTAGAACGCACCTAACTACTATTATATGCCGGTGGATCGGTCTCCAGGGCACCCTGGCACCTGGCCACTATTATGCTGGTGGATCGGTCTAGGCCCGGCTCAACAATCTTACTCTTTAAGTGATTAGTATCTTATTTGTGTCTTATTAGATAAAGCTTTTCACCCTTGACATGCATGTCAACTACCTTCTACTTCTATTCTCCCAAGGGGGCCCATCCTATATCTTGAGACTTCTACGCCCCTTATCACACCCCAACATCCATTCCCCTTTACACTTACCCTTTAATGGACAACCCAACTCCTACGGGTGTGGGTTAGGCCCAACACCTTATAACATCAACTCTACCTACTATCATCCCCTAGGGTTTTCCCTTGAAAACCCTAATTGGACCTATATGGCCCAACTTTCTCTCACTTACACTACCATTACTTCATTCATCGCCCCACACCTCATCTCAATTAGATCCAATCCCAAAACATATCACTTTACCTCTCAACTTCGCATGTGACCGGAAAAACCCTAGTTGGCCACTTCAAACCCTAGTACCTTTCTTCTCCCACAAGTAACCTCTCTCTTTTCACCCAAAATCTCTTCTCTTCTATGAAACCCATACTCGCCCCTTATATAATAAATTTCCACTCTTAACTCGTACTTCACTCTCCCTTAATCATTTTTACTTCCACATTTTCCAGATTACTGCTTCCTCCCAAAACCCTAATCGGGTCCCTTATACACCCTTACACCAACCTACGTACTATTTTTCATCCCAAGTCTCCAATCACTCCACAACTCTCCCCTTAGCTTATTTACACCTTAAGTCAACTTTTCTCACGTAAAGACCACCCCCATGCAAGTTTTATCCATCCCATGCAAACACCCAAAGTCCCTATGCAAATTTTAAGATTTCTATGCATGGTTCCCATCTCTCATTTATTTTGGTCATTCATTCCTCTTTAATTTCCTCTCATGGATCATGAGGTATTTTGGTCAACCTCATATCCCCCTTAGCGAACTCACTTCCCATTTTTCTTTCTTTTTGTCCTTTCATTCCCATATCATATTATCAATTGTCCTATCATGCATGTCCTAGAGGGTCATATCATATCACATCATGATCACCATATATACATATCATACTCATGCCATAAGAAAACACATACAAACATACCTCAACTCCAAGCTGCGCTACACATAAGACAAGTTAATGACAATCACACGATACACGACATTGCATGATATAAGCATCCAAGACATACAATTCACACAACACACATGGGCCTTAGCTACATCCTTACCTAAAACGACGCCAGGCTTGGAGCACGCTCCTACAACTCCTTAGGGTTTTGACTCGATTCACCTATAAGAGGGAAAATACTAAGGGTTAGTTTCCCTCCTACCAAAAGTACCATTACTCCTTATTTTAGTCTAAGATTAGGATTATTATTATTAAAGGAGCATTACATGTGAAAACTAGGGTTTTTTATTTTCAAAATAGCCTACTAGATATTATTAGTCAAAATATGTTTATGTTAATATTTATTGCTATACTTATATTATTAAACCCAATAGCTTTATTCTTCTAATAATAGTATTAATACTAATTATAGCAAAATAGTGATACTAATAATAATAATAGTAATGCTAATGCTTATAGTGATAGAAACCCTAGCATTTTTAAGGCTAAGGCTAATAATAGTGTTAGGGTTAAAATAATAATATAATAATAGTGATACTGACAAAGTACTAATATTCCTAATGATAATAGTTATATTTGAATAATAATAATGTAAGGGTTCAAATGCTTTTGTCACAATAATAGTAAAATAATAACAATAATAATAGTAATAACTACTAATGATACCCTAGTAATAATGTTAGTGATAAAGGCATTAGAAATAATATTAACGATATTCTAATATTAAATAGTAAAATACTAAGGCTTAAGTATTCTTCTTCTTTAACGACAAAATGATAACACGCCAACTTCGGTTTAAATAACATTAATAATAATCAAAGTAGTAGTAGTAGTAGTAGTAGTAGTAGTAGTAGTAGTAGTAGTAGTAGTAGTAGTAGTAGTAATAATAATAATATAATAATAATAATAATAATAATAATAATAATAATAATAATAATAATAATAATAATAAAAATGTTAAGTATAATAATAATAACAAGAACAATGATAATAGTAACCGAAATGATAATAATAATATAAGGGTCCAAACATTTATATTAATAAATAAAAGTGATAATAGACAATGTTAGTATTAACAATATTAGCTAGGAATAATGATAATGATAATGGTAATTATAATAGCAATAACAATAATAATAATAATTATAAAATAATAATAATAATAATAATAATAATAATAATAATAATAATAATAATAATAATAATAATAATAAAGTTAGGTTAAGTAGTAGTAATAATAATAATGGCATCAATAATATTAATAAGAATAATAATAATTAAGAATAATACTAATAGTAATGATAATAAAAATGGTAATAGTAATATAAGGGTTCAAGTATTTACCATAATAGTAAAGATAATAATAATAGGCCATAGCTAGTATTAGTAATAATAGTAGGAACAATAGTGAGGTTAGTAATAATAATAATAGTAAACGAGGAAAAGTCCTAATCATAATAACACTAAAGTCGTAGGCCATTATTAATGATAGTATTATTATTGGTTAGGAAAATCGTAAAGTTAATAATAATAATAATAATAATAATAATAATAATAATAATAATAATAATAATAATAATAACAATAGTAGTAATAATAATAATAACAATAATAATAATAGTAAGGATAACCATTTTAATGCTAAAGTTGTAGCCTTTTAAATAGTATACCCTGGTTATAAATATTTATGAAATTAGGTTAGGTAATAAGAGTGATACATAATAATAACATTAATAATGGTAATAATAATGATACTAACAATGATAATACAACACTAATAATAAGAATAAGAATAATAATAGTAATATTAAGGATAATACTATTAATAATACTAAAAATTATTAACACTTATAGAAAATAGTTTAGGGACTGGGAAAGTTGGAGTACCACCTAAGGTTGGTGGTGGAACCGGCAGCGGCGGGTGGCGGCGACGGCGACGGCTTTAGAGGAGGAAGAGAGGTGGAAAGATGAATATGTAGGCTAAAGGAGAGGAAGTGGAGGGGTATTTGAGGTGGTGGAAGGTGCAGTAGGTGGAGAGGGGTGGAATGAAGGTGGTGGTGCAGCCGGGAGTGGCGGGGCACAGCGGTTGGTGCGGTGGCCGAAGGTGATGGAAGGTGGTGGAAGTAGAAGGAGAGGAAGGCAGGGGAAGATGAGGGTATGGGAAGGTAGGGGAAGGTTCCCTGGGTGTTTTGGAGGGTGGAGGAGGTGCTGGTTGCGGCGGGGGTGGCGGCGCGAGGGGCTGGAGTGGGCTGATCCGGTTGACCACTTTGCACGGTCGGGGCGGCTCGTGCAGAGCAAAATAGGGGATGATGGTGGCTCAGTTTTGTAGAGGGAAGTGCGGGGAAGGTTTTGGTGGGCGTAACTTGCGACGACGGTTGTTGAAGGTGGCGGAACAAGGGGCTGTTTGGGTGGCGGCGAGCGGCTGGGGTTTCTGGGCTGCGAAAAGAAAGCTTGACCCAGGCTGCTAATGGGGGGTATTTATAGGCTAATTGAGGGGGGAAAACGAAAAGGGAAGAAGAAGATAAGCGGGGCAGGTGTGGTAGGACCACCGACCGGCAGTGGTAGGCGGTGCAGTCCTGCCATGGTAGGTTAGGTCAGGTCAGGAGAAAAAAGGAAAGAGATGGGCACGCAGGGAGGGGAGAGATGGGGTTGGTCGAGGTCGAAAAAGGGAAGAAAACAACGGGGAGAGCAAGGGAGGACGGTCGGGCGTTGGGCTAGTGGCTGCCGGGGAAAATCGGGGTTGTAGGTCGCGTTGTAGGTCGGGGTTGGGGGAAGAAGAAGAGGAAGGGTGGAACGACGGTCTAAGGGAAGGAAAAAAGAGAACCGGTCAACTGGGTGGTTGGGCGAAGGAGTCAGGGCTCGCGACTTGGGTTGCGCGAGACGAGCCAGGGAGGAGAGTTGAAGGAAAAATAAGTAAAGGAGGAAGAAAGAAAAAGGAAAAGAAAGGAGAAAAAGGAAAAAGGATAAAATGGTTGGGTTGGGGTATTTGGTCTTTATTTATTTATATATTTAAGTTGGATATTTAATTTTAATAATAATTATTTTAAGTATAATAATAAAATTCATTTTTAGATTAATTGGGCTATTTTGGATAAATTTTCCTTAACTTCCATTTTAATTAGTAAAATGTCCAAAATTTTCTAAATAATTTATTTATTATTTTCTCTTTATTTTTCTCAATTAATTTCCTCTTTATTTAATAAAATAATTTATTTTCTTAATTTTCCTAATAAATCATTATTGTGCCATAATTCCTAAATTAGGATTTTTGGGGTATTTCACCGGTTCACTTCGATCGTTCCAGTACCAAGTGCTAAGTCTAAAAAGATCATCTTCAAATTTAAACCGAGAGTTCATAAAAAGAATTAAAAGATCATAACATATAAATCAGAGTACGCATAAAGGTTTATAGTCAATAATAATATAGAAATCAGAGTGCGAAATCAAAATTCATCGGAAGGAATAATATTACAATCGATAAAAGGTTTAATTGAGATACTGAATATAAGGTCATAAATCATAAAAGGGTAAATACGATATAAAAGAAATACAGAAGGAAATAAATCGCATAAGGAGTAAAAACGGCCACGACACTCTCGAACTTTGAGCCAACCACAAGCTCAACACTCAGCCCCGCTTGATATCTCGCCCACCTGTACAAAGTCAGAAGGGCCTACTACTCGTGGGAATGAGTAGCACCCATAAAAGGGTAATAGTACACTACGTACTGAGTAAGGTAACCGTGCACTAAGACCAACACATAAAATCACATAAACCATGCATAAGAATAAAAGAACATAAAGACCATCATGATAACATAATATTGAAAATCATTTGGGTAGATACATAAAGGCCCATTTATAGTCCAGATTAATTACTTAATTAATCTCTGATCGGAAATCCATTCACACCATGCTTGTTATCAAATCCATGCAGTACTATAACCTCCTACTATTATAATCGGTGGGTCGGTCACACATAGAGCATCCTGCCTTAACCACTATTATAACTGGTGGATCGGTCATGCGTAGGGTAAAAACCCTAACCACTATTCCTAATCGGTGGATAGGTTCGGCTCCTGCTCGTATAGTGTTCCACTGTAAGTAATTAGTATCTTTTAAATATCTTAGCAAAAACTCTGGTTTGTTTTTATTGAGCTCAGGATCCCCCACTAATATAACCGGTGGATCGGTCACACATAGGGTAAAAACTCTAACCACTATTATAACCGGTGGATCGGTTATACATAGGGTAAAAACCCTAACCACTAGTCCTAACCGATGGAACGGCTGGACCCGTCTCAATATCTTCCACTTAAAGTGATTAATGTCTTAAGTATCTTATTCACAAACTTTCACCCAGATATGCATGAATCACTCCCTTTACACTTATCCTCAAACCGACCCATATCATATCATGAGAATCCTGCGTCCCCTAACTTGTCCAACAACCTTTCCTCTATACTTAAACTCACACCATAACTCTAACACCAAAATTATGTGGGTTAAGGCTCACTACTATACACTTCCAAGTCCACTTATTTCCTTACTCTAGGGTTTTTCCCAGAAACCCTAATTTAGGCCTAAGTGGCCCATCCTACTCCACCTCACACAACCCAAATCATTTTGACATCCCATTTTTCACAACCATCGATCCCATATTCATCATCATACTTTATTCCCCAAGTACACACATGTTACCACCGAACCTTAGTTAGCCATATTAAAACCCTAGTTAACTACACCAAACCCTAGTTAACCACTCCAAACCCTAATTAACTACAACAAACCATAATTAACCACTCCAAATCCTATTTAACTATAACAACCACAATTAGCCATTCCAAACCCTAGTTAATCACAACAAACCACAATCGGCCACTCCAACTCTAGTTAATCACAACAACCCATAGTTAATCACTCCAAACCCTAACCCAGTCTTCTCCATACCCTTATAATGTCCTACATACTATTTTTTTCACCCAAAACTTCCAAACACCCAAATAAGTCTTCTATTACCTTCCTTACATGCCAAGTTAACTTTTCATATGCAAGCTTTACTCCCATGCAGACGCTAACCTCCCCATACAAACTTTCAAACTTTTTCATGCAAACCCTAGATTCACCCATGCAAACCCTAAATACATCCATATAAAACCCTAGTTTAGATTCTCCCATGCAACACCATAAAATCTACCCTACAAAATCCTAAATTCTTTCATGTAAAACCCAAGATTCCTTCATATAAAACCATAAATTCAATCCACATAAAACCCAGGGTGTCTCCATACAAAACCCTAAATTCAATCCATACAAACCATAGATTAGATTCTCCTATGTTACGCCATAGATTAGATTCTCCCACACAAACCATAGTTAGATTCCTCCGTACAAAGCCATAAATTAGATTCTCCCATACAAAACCATATATTAGATTCTCCCATACAAAACCATAAATTAGATTCTTCCATGTAACACCATAGATTAGATTCTCCCTCATGAAACCATAAATTCCCCATTTTACTCTTCCACTCATGGATCATTAAAATACTTAGGTTAACTCACATCCCTTGGTCAACTTCTTTCCTCATCCTCCTTTTTCATCCTTTCCCCACACAAACGACATTAACATCCACACATGCATGTCTAAAGGGTCATAAATCAATCATCACATACCACAATATTTTATCACATATACATAATACACATGCCATATAACAACACAAGAACGTGCTTCAACTCCATGACATACCACATACGAGATGATCATAATGATAAACATAGGATGAATAACATATAAAGCATATAATGCACATCAACACACATAAGACCTTAGTAACACCCTTACCTAAAATGATACCGCTCTTGGAGCACGCTCCTACGGGCTTTGACTGGTCTCACCTATATGAGAAAAAAACTAAAATTAGATTCCCTCCTATCAAAAATACTATTGTTCCTAATTTATTCTAAAACTAGTTTTCTGATAAAATGATAACATATTAATAAAAATATCATTAACCAATTACTAATTTTGCTAAAGATATAAGGAATAATAGTAATATTATAAAAGTTGATAATATAAGGTTGAAGACTTTACCTTAATAATAATAATAGTGATACTAAAATAATAATAATGATAATACTAATAATACTAAAAATACTAATAATAATAAAAATAATAAGATTTGAAATAAAAGGTGGAATAAGGGCTTCAACCCTTCACCAAAATAATACTAATAATACAATTAGTAAAATTAATAACAAAATTTAGTAGTAATAATAATAATGATAAAAACCATAATAATATTACAAAAATAATAATAATTATTATTATAATGGTAATAATAATGATAATAATCAAAGATAAATGAAGTAGGGTTTTGACCCTACATTGAATAATAATAAACTTAATAATAATAATAATAATAATAATAATAATAACACTAATAATAATAATAAATGCTAATGATAAAAATAATGATACTTGATATTTATAATACCACTACTATGATTCAAAATAGGCACAATAGAGTTTCAGCCCTATATAGAATAATAATACTAACATTGAAAATAACAATAACAACAACAACAACAATAATAATAATCGCATAATACTAATAATAATAATAGCAACACTAATAGTAAAATAGTTGTAATAATAATAATAATTTTAAAATAGTAATAATAATAATAATAATAATATCATATTAATATTAATAATAAAGATAATAATAATAATAATAATAATAATAATAATAATAAATTAAAATAAAAATATAATAGGGCTTCGACCCTCAATATAAATAATAATAAAAACATTAATAATAATAATAATAATAATAGTAGTAGTCGTAGTAGTAGTAGTAATAATAATAATAATAATAATAATAATATAATAATAATAGTATGTATTTTTGAATAAATGAAATAAAATAAATTAGAGCTTGTATAAATAGTGAAAAAGGGTTGAGGGTTCAACCTTAGGCTGGTGGTGACAGGCGGCATCGGCGGTGGTGCATGGCGGCGGCAGCGGTGGCCAGAAAAAGAGAAGAAAAGGGGAAAAGTTGAATGTGAGGAAAAGGAGAGGTAGAATGGCGGTGGGAGTTGGGGTGTTTAGAGTTGCCCGGAAGGAGATGAATATAATAAGGGTGGTGGCACAACCAAAGGTGGCGGCGCACGGCGGCAATGGTGGTGGCTGGATGGGGAAGAAGAAGAAATAAAAGGTAGGGGAAGGTAGAGGGGAGTTTGTAGTACAGTTTGGGAGGTGTAGGGGGCGGTGGCTAATGGTGGTTTGAAGGGCGGCATAGGTGGAAGAGAGGCCTGATTGGGAAGCAAACTTTACACAGCCGGGGTGGCTTATGTAGAGAAAATTGAGGGATATGGGTGGCTTAGTTAGTTAGAGGGTGGTGTAGGGAAGACTTAGGTAGGTATAGTAGGTGGCGTAGTTGGCCGGAGACGGCGGAAATGGTGTCTGAGGGGGTGGCGATGGTAAGGTTGGGAAGTTCTGGGTAAGAAACCAAAGCTCGAAACATGGCTCAATCTGGGGGTATTTATAGGTTTTAGAAGAGAGGGTAGGGTTCTGTGGGTCGGCTAGGGGGTAAGACAGGTAGGGTTCTGGTCGCCGGTGCCGATGGTTGGTTGGTGGGAGTCAAACTCATGGCAAGGGAATGAGCAGGAAAAGGAGAAACTACATGAGAAGAGGGAGAAAGTGGTTTGGGTCAGCGTGACCGATGGAACGATGGGGAAAAGAAGGGAGAAACGACCGGTTAAACGGAGAGATCGGCGGTGAGATTTTCAGACGGTTGCAGTCGACAGAGGGAAGAAGGAAGAAGAAAGGGCTGGGCGGGTAGCCTGGGGAAAAGAAAAGAAAAGAAAAGAAAAGGAAGGCGGGCTGGGCTGGACATTAAGAGAAATGGGATGAAACGTAGCGTTTGGCTGCACCGAGGGAGGAAGAAAGGAATTGAGGGGTTGGGCCACGGGAAGGAGAGTTAGTTGCGTGAGCTGGGCCGGGCCAAAAAAGAAAGGAAGGAAAAGAGGAGGACTGGGTCGCGGGCTGGCCCAAGTCGGGGGAGGGGAGGAAGAAAAAGAAAAGAAGAAGAAAGAAAAAGAAAGGAAAAAGGAGGAAAGAAAAGGAAAAAGGAAAAAGGGTAAAATAAAAATAGTGGGTTGGGTTAATTAAATTAATTAGGATATTTGGGATATTTAAAAATAATAATTTTCAATAAAATAATATTTAAATCCCTATTTAGGCTAATTTAGGGTTTTTGAAAGATTTTTCATAAATTCCATTTTAGTTAGCAAATCACTCTAATTTTCTTCAATTAAATTATTTATAAAATTCATATTAATTTGGAACTATTTTCTCATCCTTATTTTAAATAAAATAATTTATTTAATTAATTTTCAAAATAAAAATCCTTAATTAGCTAAAATACCCAAATTTATCCTAATTAAAATACTTATAAATTTCTTCTTGATTTTCTCTAATTAATTTCCTTTCTATTATTTATTTTATTTTCCTAATAAAAACTTATTTAATTATAATTATTAAAAATTAAAAATTTTAGGGCATTTTATACACAATTGACATAGGGAGGCTATACGGGCGTGAAGCAGGTGGTGCACACCTAGGCCGTGAGCTGGGATCGTGCACGGGTAGGCTGTGCGAATAGGCATGGCCTTGATCGACAGCAGATTACACAGGAAAATAATGAACATATATGCATGGGTGTGTAGAAGTTGTCGCCAAGCCGTGCTAGGGGTGCATGAGCAAATTGTGCTGGTTTACACGGGCATGCGATAAGAAAAATTAATAGTGCACGACCGTGCATAAGGTCGTGCGAGAGCCGTACCTCTCACAAAAATGCGATGGACGTGAGGAAAGAAGAGGAAAAAATAGTGGTGCTCGACAGCGACAACTGGCGATGACGAGGGGGAGTGATGGGATGGCCTTGGTGGTTGATCCATCAGACTTTGGACGGTGCTTGGTGGTTGTGGTGGTGATGGAGTGGTTCGACGACAAAAATAAAGCACGGGAAGGAAGAGGAGGAAGAAGAAGAAGAAGGAGGAGGAGGAGGAGGAGGATGAGGAGGAGGAGGAGGAGAAAAGAGAGGGAGCTTGGGCAGGCTTGATCAATCAAAAAATATGGCTACAATGGAACAAACAAATAATGGAGAAAGATAGTGGTGTATATATATATATGTGTGTGTGTGGTGGCGTGCAAACGGGTGTGCAGGAAGATGCAGAGGGTGATGATGATGGTGGTAATGGTGCAGTTGCAGGGTGATGATGATGGTTATAGGGGAAGAAGAGATGTATAGTAAAGGTGAGGAATGGAAGGAGCAAAAGTTCCGCGAATAAGAGGTGAAGTGATGGTTGTGTGTGGCAGGGAGTAAGATGAAGTACACACAAGAGAAGAAGAAGAAGTCAGCGCTGAAAGGAAGAAAAGAAAAAGAAGAAAGAAAAGAAAAAGGAAAAAGGGTTAAGTTAGGATTAGATAATTTTGGATTAGCTAGAATATATAGGATTAGTGACATAAATTTGCCGAAATTAAGATTGATTTCCGAAAAATAATTTATTTGGGTCATAGTTTTAGATTAGGTTACTATTTTGGGATTAAGGAATTTGGGTAAGGCTAAAATAATATTTTCTTGAGATTAGAATTTGGAATTAATGATATGAGATTAGGTTTAACAAAAATTTGGGGTATTACATAATATTACATTTAATGCAAAAATGAAATGAGAGGAAAATGTAAGGGTAACTGAAACTATGCTTTAACTTTAAAAAGAATCTTTCTTTCAGAAATAGAAGAAATAACAGTTTATTAAAAAATATACATATTCTAAAATGTCTCAATTTGTGATATTGAGGGAGTAAGAAATACTAAACATTTATTTAAAAGACCACTATATACTAATTATAGTTGTTTCAAATAAGAGTTGGTGCAACATGTGATTATTTGGGGAGCAATAGGGTAACTAAGTATTCATTGGTAGATTATTTGGGTAGTTGGTTGGAAAAATAAGGTTGGCAATAACCTAAAAAATGATGTGTCATATAGGAAAAGAAGAAGCAACTGATGCATGTAATTTAAAATAAAAATAAAAATACTATATATGATTCATAATAAGCATTATCTTAACAAAAAAATTTAGTTAAAATAAATGTAATTTTAGATTTTTGATATAAAAAAGGAGTTTTTTTCCATTTTATCTCCACCCATTAAAACTTTTCAACTATAAACATCATTTAATGAGATATATTTAATAATGACACAATTGACAATTTACATACTTAAATGCAAATCATTAATATATAATATAATATATTAATAATACAACTATTGTTAGTAAAGTGTTGTTTGTAATTTATAATATTTAAATTTAATAAATTAATGAATATATAATCTTGATGATAGTGTAATAATAGATTAGTTAGTTATATATATGTATATAATATTATTAATATACATTAGCAAATATTATATTGGCATAAGGTTAATATGATATATAAAGTTATTGAAGTTTGTGTAATAATCACCAATGTTGGAATAACAATGGTAAAACACGGCACAACTAAGCCCCAAATTTGTGGGGGCAACAACCTGTAAATGATAACTTTATTTTTTTAAAAAAAAATTATGTACTGCTACTATTTCGGTCTATGTAATTAGTAATTTTATCTATTTTAGTCTATATAAAAATAAAATATTTGTTTTAGTCAATGAAGTTTATAATTTTTTCTGTTTTGATTCCTATAAAAGTAAAATATCTATTTAGTCCCCTTAGAATTATTTTATATTCAAATTAGTCTCCAAATATTATATTAACCTACTATTAAAAATTAATATTTATATTCTCCCTACTAGTAAGCAAATTACATATAATCAACTACTATATTAACCTACTATTACAAATTAATATTTATATTCTCCCTCATAGTAAGAAAATTACATATAATCACCTACTTATATAATTTTATAATTATTAATCTATTAATAATTTCAAATTTTAATTAACAAAAATCTTATACCAACAATAAAAAAAACTTAAACCCCTTATTTTCCATCATGACTAGGATGTAATTTGCTTACTATAATTAGGGATGTTCAAATATGGATAATATCATATCAGGTATACAATCAAGTTAATTTAATCGGATATCCAATAATTTTGATAATTATAAATACAAATAAGATATCAATTGAATATGATAAATATTCTGTTTATATATGAATATTCGAAGTAATCAATTTGGAAAGATTTTATGCTAAAATATTTAAAAATAAGGATCAAAATTTATATAATATTTATTTCTATATGCGTATAAGTATTATATGTTATCTCAAAGAGTGTTAAAATATATTATCTAGCTTTGAACTCAAAAAAATAAATAAAATTTAGAAAATAACCACTAAATTAAATTTTATATTATAATGGTCATCGAATAGCTATAGTTACTAGAATAATTATAACATTATAAATAATATTTTATTATTTTATATGATAACAAAATGTTAATGCTTATAATATTACTTCAAATATATATATATACATACATACATACATACATTTAAACATACATACAAATAAGATATTATTTGTATTTGTTAGATTGAATTTTCGTTTTGTTTGACTTTTTATTGATCGGATTGATTATTTATCTTTTCGGATATTATCAAGTCGAATATTGAATCGGATCATATAAGTAATACTAATAAGGTTGTAATTAGATTTAAAATTAGTAATAAATTAATAATTTTATTACTAATTAATGAAGTAATTATGATGTAATTTGCCTACTAGAATTGAGAGCACTAAAATTATCTAATAATAGATTAATATAGGATGCATAACTAATTTTAATATAAAGTAATTTTACAAGAATAGTATGGAACAAACCTTTTATTTTTATAACGACAAAAACACATAAAATATCTATATAAAAAAATTAAAATAAATATTTTATTATTAAAATAGATACAATGATAAATTCGAAATAATATTTAACTCTTGAAGAAGAAATAATATTTAACTCAAATCATGTACTTTCTTTGTTTTCTTTGAAACTTGAAATGACCTTCGCAGTTTCTGACATCGCCTCTCCCTCTCCCTGTTCCGCTACCGCCAGTGCACCGTGCACCGTGTACATATACAATGGCAGCTACTTTCATCATCTCAAATCCTATGCATTCTAACTTCGCAGCTGAACATTCTAATTGAGCAGAGTTTTGATCTCAATCGAAATGTACAAGTCAAAACTGCACGAGTTTTGCCAATCGAAGAGAATAAGCATGCCAGAGTATACAACCAGGAAGGAGGGTTTCGATCACTGCCCTGGCTTCAAGGCTGTAGTGAATGTCAATGGTCTATCCTTTACGCCTAAGAAGTTATCCAGGAACTCTAAAGAAGCTCAAAATCAAGCTGCTAAGCTCGCTTTTGATCACTTTACTAATAACGGTGTCCACATAACTTCTCTACGTTAACTTATTTTTCTCTTTCAATTTAGTTGAATTTGTTTCCATATTTATAGAAATTGATGGCGAATCTTGTTTATATATGCTCTTAAGTTTGAACTTGGTTGTGTGAATTCGGCCCAGCTTTTCTAGTGTATTCAGAAATTTGTGGAGTGAAGAGGAGTGAGGTTTTACGGGGTGGGGGTGGGGGTGGATGATTGGGGTCAGCGTTTTGCTTGTTGCTCTGACCTGCTGAACGTTGTACACATTTGAAGATGATATTAATGATAGGGCATGTAATGAGCCCTGGAACTGTACAATAGAGTACATAGGTGAATCTAAAGTAAACATTAAAAACTTACCTAGAGTTGGGAAATGTAGGTGAACTAGTTGAATGTTTTAAAATGTTATTTGGATACCTATTAACTAAACTGGGTGTAGGGGAATGGAAGATCAATATTGTCAATATATGGCAAAAATTCACTTGATTGTTACCATTCATCCCTATTTCCCCCGATTTCGAGGGTAATAAAAATAGGGTGGATTAGGGTGACTCGGGGTGAAAGATTAACCTATAATAAATTGAGTTCCTGTTTCCCAAATGGGGTGAGTCGAGGTGAATGATATTCACCCTCATTTACTTCAATCCAAACAGACTAATAAATAGTCAATCTACCAAATTTTTCTTTGGTCTTCCCTGGATGAACATATCCACCTAAATCCCCCAACTTTCTTTTTGACAAATGTTCAAGCTGTAAAAATTTTGTCAAAGCAGGCTCCCTAAGATAATATGCACAAAAAGAGGAAGAAAAGGAATCTGCACAACAAACTCTAAATCACTGCTGCAAATAAAGTTTGATCTATTCTACTCACGAGTATTTGGAAGGATGGTTGGCTAGTCATATCCACTGTCCAACGGGAAGGACCCTCTATCTTGAAATTACCGTGGCTCGGTCTACTTTTTTAGTTTTAGATATTAGTGTGTTATTTATTGCTTTAAATTTGGTCAATATTGTGCAATCCCTGTGGGTTATGTTCGGATCTGTCCTGATTACACTCTCTGTTCACCCTAGATTGTGAGAAATCTAATGTATCCTTTTTTAAAAGCAAACAATTTGATACCGTCTTTATAGGATTATCCTTATTCAACAAAATTGATAACAATTTAAATGATCAACATTTAAAGTATTTTCATATTATGCAGGTTTCAGGATGGTTTATTTCATGACTATCAAATGCTCTTGTATAAAAAACTTGGTGATAAAGCCCAATTGATTTCTTATTAATTTTGTAATATTTCATATATAACAGAGTTCTGAAATCTAAATCCTGAAGGGTGCTTAATGAATAAATAATCATGCCTGTCCATGAACCACATTTCTAGGCATCTTTCTCGAAATGGTCAGACCATTTCAGCATCCCTATTACATTTATGTATGAAGAAAGGTAAGGACATGAATACATTGTGGGAATGATTTGATTCTTAGGAGTTTTGATGTCTAAGGGCATCAAGATCAAATCCTTTGTAGAGTGTAATTGGTCTTGCCAACTCTGCAAGGGCTGTCTGTAGCCTTTCATGGGGGAGTTTATGGAAGAACGACTTTCTGCTGAACAACTTACATTTTTGGTCAGTTAAGGAAAGAAGAAAAAATAGCGTGGAAATAGGGAGAGAGAAGACTCCATGAATGCGCATGATTGCAATTCTGATTCAAATAACATGCAATTTGAAGAAAAATTAGTAGTTAAAGTGAAATAAATATTACTGTGATTCCACAATTTGAGGATTGAAAAGTTTGACATATGACTAGTCCATTAGGGTTCAGAACTGATTACTATTAGCATGGGTGCTCTTTGCTTTGTGGCTGGAATCATGATGCAGGGCATAGTGAGCTCATTATTGGGCCAGTTACTGTCCATGCCATTCTAATACACCAAAAAAAAAAAAAAAAAAAAAGAAAGACCTGATAGCCAAGTCACTGATGTACTTGCACTATGCCTGAGGGCAAAGGTCCTGGTTTCTTGTTGGACATCTTTGAGGATTGAAATAGATAATATGTGACAACTGTGAATCACTTCAACTTTTGTAAATTCTGAATTTTTAAGATATTGAAGATATTGTACCAGAAGTTTTCAGGGAACGTTTGAACTTTTATGTTCAGAATTAGAACATTTATGTTTAGCGTTCCTCTCACTGTACATAGATTTAGTAAATTCTGAATGTTCTTTTACTTGCTTATGGCTATCCTGTGTAGGGTCTTCAAGTGGAACCAATGCTTTGCCACCTGCTTCCAGCATTATTGTGCAGCCAAGAATACCTGAATTATCTCAAAATGCTTCTTTTGGTCAAACCACTTTCATGACCAAAGATGATGAAAGGTTCAAAGGTGAGACACAGGGCCTTCCCTGTCTTGTGGTCTTTCTGTTTATTGATGATTTGGCCTCATTACTGATTAACTCTGTTATTCAGTGGATGAAAAAATTGAAAATCAAGTGAACATTTTCATTCACATACACTACCAGATATTTCAAAATGTATGTGGTATTGGATAATGCTCCATAACAAATGTCACTGAAGAGGAATATCTAATGGTGATCACATGTGCAAATGAAAACTCACGGAAGGGAATAAGAAATGAGGCCTGTGATTATGATCCATATTTACTGAGTTACATTAAAGTCAACTTCTTTCAAACCTACCCATTGTAGTCAGACCATATAATAGAAGAAGAATGTAAGGAGCACACTAGTATTGAAACCTCTAATAGAAATCAACTGCAATGCTGAACCAAACAAGCTGACATAGTTGGTGGCCATTTCTCATTTTGATCCTAAGCAGCTTTTGATCAGATGAGATGCAAAAGCGGCTTTTGATTTTTCCATTTGGGCAAAATGTTAAATATCCATATGGCCAAATTTAGTTTCATGGAATTTCCTAGCTTTTCTTTTTGAGATTTTTATTTCAATCATTGGATACGGTGGCGGCAGAATATCCGCTGATCAGGGAGATGAAATGGCAAGTAGGGTTATATGGTGGTTGTGTTCCTCTAACTTTTGGTTTTAATTGCTGTTGGTCTTGGTAAGTGGAATTTTGGTGGTAATGATAGTGGATGGCACCAACCCTTTGTGGCACTACTTTGCAAGGAATTGAGTGTTGTTGTCCATCAATATGCCTTATTGTGCAGAGGTGGGACTAAATACATCTACAACTTCCCTACCCATGTCATTGACAGGATTTATATTGAGTTTTTACCATATAGTTATCTTGTAGGAATTTAAAATCAGCTTGACCTTTCATCTGAGTTGAAAAGATTCAACAGCTAGTTCAATGGTTTCCAGAAATAGCCTTTTGTAATGCTTTACCCCTTTTTCTTTCTGAACTACCAACTTATGTTTTTGGCCGACAGATATGGCACACCTTTACAAGAATCGGCTGCAGTTCTATGCCCAAAAGAGTAATCTTGCTCTTCCAGCATATACTTTTGAACGAGAGGGGCCTCCTCATGCAAGTCGCTTTAAATCAAAAGTGACAGTGGGTGGACAAATTTATGAGAGTCCGGAATATTTCAACACTGTCAAAGAAGCAGAAAATGCTGCTGCAAAGGTTGCTTTTCTAGGTTTATCACCTGGTGGAGCTGAAGAGGCAAGGCCCCTGGATATGTCATGAGCATTTTCCTTCAAAGTTGTATATGAATAATTTGCGGGTAGGGGATGGAACTCCTATGACTTTTCATTTTTTCATTTGCATATGTGTGCAGGATGATACTGGCTTCAGCAAAAAACTTCTGCAAGTGTTTCTGCAGAGAGAGTATTCATGTTTGCCAAAATACACTACCAGTCAGTCTGGTGCTTCTCATGTTCCAACATTTGTTTCAACGGTGGACATAAATGGAGAAACTTTCAGAGGGGATGAAGCTAAAACAAAGAAGCAGGCAGAAGCAAATGCTGCTAAAGTAGCTTACATTGCTTTTAAGGATCGTGAGTAATAACTTTTTTCAAATAAATGTGTGAATAAGTTACTGCATTTAATAACTGTTTTGCTTCTAAAATTGGTATATTGGATGTGAATATTAGAGATATTTATACTCCATGTGTTTTTTTTTTTTTTTGCCATAGGAGATTAGTATGTTTATTGTTTGCTCATAATTCTGGCTTCAATCTTTTTTGATATGATTGTTACTCTTGTGCTCTTTAGTGGTGAAGTCAATCATTGGTACATTGTTTTGTAGCTCGCACTGGGAGCATAAGAATCAGGATTATAATCAGTATCTCTATTGACAAATTAGACCTTGTAAGCTATCTCATTGTTTGGACCCTAAAATTCACAATGTAGGATAAGCATAATCTTTTAACAGTCTAGAGGAATGACCAAACCTGCTAGAAATGCGTGGTTAGGAAGGGTGATGGCTTGTTCATACTCCCCATAAACAGTTATCCCTTCATCTGTACCCACTGTTATCCATGAGAGGTATTTGAGACCTCCGTACATACCCATCCATTTGTCCACCAGGTACCCTGTGGATGGACCTTATTTTTCTGTTGAAAAACCTCTATTAACATATTTCAATTAGGAAAACAGGCGACCTTTTCATCACAAATACAAATAAATGAAAAGAAAATTGAGCAGAAGTTTGAAAAGAAAAATCAATAAAGAATGAATTATTCAAAAACGACAAAAAACAAAATCAAGTAGCATTTGACATTAATACGGGATTAGAATTTGCTTCACTAGTAATTGAAAATAATAATAAAAAGATAGATTGTGGGTCAAGTGGACTAGGAGGGCACAGATTGGCATGGTATGATGGAGTCCCCTTCACAGTCCACATTAAATCTCCAGTCGATACCCGCCCACTCGTCAACTAGATAGGATATTTCCAAACAAGGCAAATAAGGTGCATCACCATGCCCATTTCTGCAATATTATTACGTAAAGGTGAGATTTTTGTTGTTGAGATGAATGCTTAGACGCGCTGTCTCTAGATGAGTTTATATTAGTGACATTTTAAAAATATTTCTTTTTCAATTTCCTACCTAACATATGAAGCGTTAATATCGTTAATAAATGTTTATTAACATCTATTACTAAGGGTTGGTTTGAGAAAGTTCTCTTTGTTGGTTATTAAGTCGTTGTGGTCAGTTGTTGGTATTTATTAGAAATTAAACATGCCAAAATATGTATAAATTTGTAGACAGTTGTGGTTGAAAAACTATTGGTTGGAATCAAAAAACTTTCTCAAGCCAAATCCAAATGGGAAATGCTTTGCCTAATTGATGATTCCTCCTATTGGCAGGATTAAGGGACTATTTTCTTCATCTTACTTTTGCTGATCTGATTTGAATTAAAATTTTCAGTGGGTTATTATTTCTATTTTATTATTATTATTTCCATAATTAATATTTGTCTTGTTAGTATTTTTAAAACTGTTATTATTAATATCATTATTATAATAATAATTATCATATATTATTATTATTATTATTATCAAAAATTTTCAAATCTAATATAATCTGACACACCTGATAAATCTTGAAAATATCATGTGGAGAATGGGCCTAAATATGGGAAAAAATAGATTTGGATTATTGATGCAATTATACTCACTCAAATTCTAGTAATTGTGACCTCCAATGTTGATAGAATATTATTTAATGTCTCTCTACTTTCAGGTAGACAGGGTCTTGAGGCTCATTCCATAAAGTCTAACATCAAGCAACTGCAACACCAACCAGAACCGGTTACAATGTCAGAAAACAACAGAGGTACTTTTGCAATATTCTTACTTGGCTGCTATCATGTCTTCGTGTTTCACCTTATACATATCAAGCATTGTTAATAATGATTTGAATTAATTAAGTTGATATATTTATTTATGAATGCCATTGAGCTGTATGTCTCCAAAAACAGTGGAAACCTTCCAAGGCAAACAAAGAAATCCTAATAACAATCACTGCAGCATCTATTTCAAGCACAGGACTAGTAAATTCTTGAAGCATCCACAACATCCCAGGCTTCCATTATTGGATCTGTTCGTATTGGAAAATGCTATTATTATTATTCAATAGCATGCTTTTCTTTCGTTGGATACAAATTGGATCTAATTCATTTTGTTTAAAACATTCGATATCAGCCTTTATCCCTTTTATTCTGATCTTTATGGCTGAATATTTCAACGAATAGTGCAAAGATTTTTTAGGATACATGATGTGTTTTAATTTATCTGTGCTGTTTGTTCTAGGTTACTGACACTGTATTTCATTTGGTTTGATAATTTTCTCAGTTTAAAACGAAAATACCTTCGTTGTGCAGATTCTTGGGTATTACGTTCACCACTGTGTTGTTGATGTTGTTGCATACTTACTATCTAATGCCAATGTTTCATTCTTGCAAGTGTGCACTCAGTCCTAAAATCCAATTGATTTGATCATTTTTTTGGGAGCTCTCATTATTGCCTGGTCAGCATGTATTCGATAGGTAGAATGCTAACTGTATGATATGGCTTGCATGATGGCAGTGTTTTTTTTTGTGCAACAAGTATCTTTCTCTAATAGTTGCAAATAATTTTTTTGCATCTTCTTTGTCCCTCATTCTAGTTTCATCATGACGGCCCGCTCCCTCTCTTTGTCCCTTTTTGAGGAAGTAAGCCGGTATGGGAGTACCAGAGTGACGGATGTTATTGATGCAATTATACTCACTCAAATTCTAGTAATTGTGACCTCCAATGTTGATAGAATATTATTTAATGTCTCTCTACTTTCAGGTAGACAGGGTCTTGAGGCTCATTCCATAAAGTCTAACATCAAGCAACTGCAACACCAACCAGAACCGGTTACAATGTCAGAAAACAACAGAGGTACTTTTGCAATATTCTTACTTGGCTGCTATCATGTCTTCGTGTTTCACCTTATACATATCAAGCATTGTTAATAATGATTTGAATTAATTAAGTTGATATATTTATTTATGAATGCCATTGAGCTGTATGTCTCCAAAAACAGTGGAAACCTTCCAAGGCAAACAAAGAAATCCTAATAACAATCACTGCAGCATCTATTTCAAGCACAGGACTAGTAAATTCTTGAAGCATCCACAACATCCCAGGCTTCCATTATTGGATCTGTTCGTATTGGAAAATGCTATTATTATTATTCAATAGCATGCTTTTCTTTCGTTGGATACAAATTGGATCTAATTCATTTTGTTTAAAACATTCGATATCAGCCTTTATCCCTTTTATTCTGATCTTTATGGCTGAATATTTCAACGAATAGTGCAAAGATTTTTTAGGATACATGATGTGTTTTAATTTATCTGTGCTGTTTGTTCTAGGTTACTGACACTGTATTTTATTTGGTTTGATATTTTTCTCAGTTTAAAACGAAAATACCTTCGTTGTGCAGATTCTTGGGTATTACGTTCACCACTGTGTTGTTGATGTTGTTGCATACTTACTATCTAATGCCAATGTTTCATTCTTGCAAGTGTGCACTCAGTCCTAAAATCCAATTGATTTGATCATTTTTTTGGGAGCTCTCATTATTGCCTGGTCAGCATGTATTCGATAGGTAGAATGCTAACTGTATGATATGGCTTGCATGATGGCAGTGTTTTTTTTGTGCAACAAGTATCTTTCTCTAATAGTTGCAAATAATTTTTTTGCATCTTCTTTGTCCCTCATTCTAGTTTCATCATGACGGCCCGCTCCCTCTCTTTGTCCCTTTTTGAGGAAGTAAGCTGGTATGGGAGTACCAGAGTGACGGATGTTATTGATGCAATTATACTCACTCAAATTCTAGTAATTGTGACCTCCAATGTTGATAGAATATTATTTACTGTCTCTCTACTTTCAGGTAGACAGGGTCTTGAGGCTCATTCCATAAAGTCTAACATCAAGCAACTGCAACACCAACCAGAACCCCAGAACAACGCAGTTACAATGCAGGTCAGCAGAGGTACTTTTGCAATATTTACTTGGCTGCTGTCATGTCTTCGTGTTTCACTTATACATATCAAGCATTGTTAATAATGATTTGAATTAATTAAGTTGATATATTTATTTATGAATGCCATTGAGCTGTATGTCTCCAAAAACAGTGGAAACCTTCCAAGGCAAACAAAGAAATCCTAATAACAATCACTGCAGCATCTATTTCAAGCACAGGACTAGTAAATTCTTGAAGCATCCACAACATCCCAGGCTTCCATTATTGGATCTGTTCGTATTGGAAAATGCTATTATTATTATTCAATAGCATGCTTTTCTTTCGTTGGATACAAATTGGATCTAATTCATTTTGTTTAAAACATTCGATATCAGCCTTTATCCCTTTTATTCTGATCTTTATGGCTGAATATTTCAACGAATAGTGCAAAGATTTTTTAGGATACATGATGTGTTTTAATTTATCTGTGCTGTTTGTTCTAGGTTACTGACACTGTATTTCATTTGGTTTGATAATTTTCTCAGTTTAAAACGAAAATACCTTCGTTGTGCAGATTCTTGGGTATTACGTTCACCACTGTGTTGTTGATGTTGTTGCATACTTACTATCTAATGCCAATGTTTCATTCTTGCAAGTGTGCACTCAGTCCTAAAATCCAATTGATTTGATCATTTTTTTGGGAGCTCTCATTATTGCCTGGTCAGCATGTATTCGATAGGTAGAATGCTAACTGTATGATATGGCTTGCATGATGGCAGTGTTTTTTTTGTGCAACAAGTATCTTTCTCTAATAGTTGCAAATAATTTTTTTTGCATCTTCTTTGTCCCTCATTCTAGTTTCATCATGACGGCCCGCTCCCTCTCTTTGTCCCTTTTTGAGGAAGTAAGCCGGTATGGGAGTACCAGAGTGACGGATGTTATTGATGCAATTATACTCACTCAAATTCTAGTAATTGTGACCTCCAATGTTGATAGAATATTATTTAATGTCTCTCTACTTTCAGGTAGACAGGGTCTTGAGGCTCATTCCATAAAGTCTAACATCAAGCAACTGCAACACCAACCAGAACCGGTTACAATGTCAGAAAACAACAGAGGTACTTTTGCAATATTCTTACTTGGCTGCTATCATGTCTTCGTGTTTCACCTTATACATATCAAGCATTGTTAATAATGATTTGAATTAATTAAGTTGATATATTTATTTATGAATGCCATTGAGCTGTATGTCTCCAAAAACAGTGGAAACCTTCCAAGGCAAACAAAGAAATCCTAATAACAATCACTGCAGCATCTATTTCAAGCACAGGACTAGTAAATTCTTGAAGCATCCACAACATCCCAGGCTTCCATTATTGGATCTGTTCGTATTGGAAAATGCTATTATTATTATTCAATAGCATGCTTTTCTTTCGTTGGATACAAATTGGATCTAATTCATTTTGTTTAAAACATTCGATATCAGCCTTTATCCCTTTTATTCTGATCTTTATGGCTGAATATTTCAACGAATAGTGCAAAGATTTTTTAGGATACATGATGTGTTTTAATTTATCTGTGCTGTTTGTTCTAGGTTACTGACACTGTATTTCATTTGGTTTGATAATTTTCTCAGTTTAAAACGAAAATACCTTCGTTGTGCAGATTCTTGGGTATTACGTTCACCACTGTGTTGTTGATGTTGTTGCATACTTACTATCTAATGCCAATGTTTCATTCTTGCAAGTGTGCACTCAGTCCTAAAATCCAATTGATTTGATCATTTTTTTGGGAGCTCTCATTATTGCCTGGTCAGCATGTATTCGATAGGTAGAATGCTAACTGTATGATATGGCTTGCATGATGGCAGTGTTTTTTTTGTGCAACAAGTATCTTTCTCTAATAGTTGCAAATAATTTTTTTGCATCTTCTTTGTCCCTCATTCTAGTTTCATCATGACGGCCCGCTCCCTCTCTTTGTCCCTTTTTGAGGAAGTAAGCGGTATGGAGTACCAGAGTGACGGATGTTATTGATGCAATTATACTCACTCAAATTCTAGTAATTGTGACCTCCAATGTTGATAGAATATTATTTAATGTCTCTCTACTTTCAGGTAGACAGGGTCTTGAGGCTCATTCCATAAAGTCTAACATCAAGCAACTGCAACACCAACCAGAACCGGTTACAATGTCAGAAAACAACAGAGGTACTTTTGCAATATTCTTACTTGGCTGCTATCATGTCTTCGTGTTTCACCTTATACATATCAAGCATTGTTAATAATGATTTGAATTAATTAAGTTGATATATTTATTTATGAATGCCATTGAGCTGTATGTCTCCAAAAACAGTGGAAACCTTCCAAGGCAAACAAAGAAATCCTAATAACAATCACTGCAGCATCTATTTCAAGCACAGGACTAGTAAATTCTTGAAGCATCCACAACATCAGGCTTCCGGCTTTATTTGGATCTGTTCGTATTGGAAAATGCTATTATTATTATTCAATAGCATGCTTTTCTTTCGTTGGATACAAATTGGATCTAATTCATTTTGTTTAAAACATTCGATATCAGCCTTTATCCCTTTTATTCTGATCTTTATGGCTGAATATTTCAACGAATAGTGCAAAGATTTTTTAGGATACATGATGTGTTTTAATTTATCTGTGCTGTTTGTTCTAGGTTACTGACACTGTATTTTATTTGGTTTGATAATTTTCTCAGTTTAAAACGAAAATACCTTCGTTGTGCAGATTCTTGGGTATTACGTTCACCACTGTGTTGTTGATGTTGTTGCATACTTACTATCTAATGCCAATGTTTCATTCTTGCAAGTGTGCACTCAGTCCTAAAATCCAATTGATTTGATCATTTTTTTGGGAGCTCTCATTATTGCCTGGTCAGCATGTATTCGATAGGTAGAATGCTAACTGTATGATATGGCTTGCATGATGGCAGTGTTTTTTTTGTGCAACAAGTATCTTTCTCTAATAGTTGCAAATAATTTTTTTGCATCTTCTTTGTCCCTCATTCTAGTTTCATCATGACGGCCCGCTCCCTCTCTTTGTCCCTTTTTGAGGAAGTAAGCTGGTATGGGAGTACCAGAGTGACGGATGTTATTGATGCAATTATACTCACTCAAATTCTAGTAATTGTGACCTCCAATGTTGATAGAATATTATTTACTGTCTCTCTACTTTCAGGTAGACAGGGTCTTGAGGCTCATTCCATAAAGTCTAACATCAAGCAACTGCAACACCAACCAGAACCGGTTACAATGTCAGAAAACAGCAGAGGTACTTTTGCAATATTCTTACTTGGCTGCTGTCATGTCTTCGTGTTTCACCTTATACATATCAAGCATTGTTAATAATGATTTGAATTAATTAAGTTGATATATTTATTTATGAATGCCATTGAGCTGTATGTCTCCAAAAACAGTGGAAACCTTCCAAGGCAAACAAAGAAATCCTAATAACAATCACTGCAGCATCTATTTCAAGCACAGGACTAGTAAATTCTTGAAGCATCCACAACATCCCAGGCTTCCATTATTGGATCTGTTCGTATTGGAAAATGCTATTATTATTATTCAATAGCATGCTTTTCTTTCGTTGGATACAAATTGGATCTAATTCATTTTGTTTAAAACATTCGATATCAGCCTTTATCCCTTTTATTCTGATCTTTATGGCTGAATATTTCAACGAATAGTGCAAAGATTTTTTAGGATACATGATGTGTTTTAATTTATCTGTGCTGTTTGTTCTAGGTTACTGACACTGTATTTCATTTGGTTTGATAATTTTCTCAGTTTAAAACGAAAATACCTTCGTTGTGCAGATTCTTGGGTATTACGTTCACCACTGTGTTGTTGATGTTGTTGCATACTTACTATCTAATGCCAATGTTTCATTCTTGCAAGTGTGCACTCAGTCCTAAAATCCAATTGATTTGATCATTTTTTTGGGAGCTCTCATTATTGCCTGGTCAGCATGTATTCGATAGGTAGAATGCTAACTGTATGATATGGCTTGCATGATGGCAGTGTTTTTTTTGTGCAACAAGTATCTTTCTCTAATAGTTGCAAATAATTTTTTTGCATCTTCTTTGTCCCTCATTCTAGTTTCATCATGACGGCCCGCTCCCTCTCTTTGTCCCTTTTTGAGGAAGTAAGCCGGTATGGGAGTACCAGAGTGACGGATGTTATTGATGCAATTATACTCACTCAAATTCTAGTAATTGTGACCTCCAATGTTGATAGAATATTATTTAATGTCTCTCTACTTTCAGGTAGACAGGGTCTTGAGGCTCATTCCATAAAGTCTAACATCAAGCAACTGCAACACCAACCAGAACCGGTTACAATGTCAGAAAACAACAGAGGTACTTTTGCAATATTCTTACTTGGCTGCTATCATGTCTTCGTGTTTCACCTTATACATATCAAGCATTGTTAATAATGATTTGAATTAATTAAGTTGATATATTTATTTATGAATGCCATTGAGCTGTATGTCTCCAAAAACAGTGGAAACCTTCCAAGGCAAACAAAGAAATCCTAATAACAATCACTGCAGCATCTATTTCAAGCACAGGACTAGTAAATTCTTGAAGCATCCACAACATCCCAGGCTTCCATTATTGGATCTGTTCGTATTGGAAAATGCTATTATTATTATTCAATAGCATGCTTTTCTTTCGTTGGATACAAATTGGATCTAATTCATTTTGTTTAAAACATTCGATATCAGCCTTTATCCCTTTTATTCTGATCTTTATGGCTGAATATTTCAACGAATAGTGCAAAGATTTTTTAGGATACATGATGTGTTTTAATTTATCTGTGCTGTGTTTGTTCTAGGTTACTGACACTGTATTTCATTTGGTTTGATAATTTTCTCAGTTTAAAACGAAAATACCTTCGTTGTGCAGATTCTTGGGTATTACGTTCACCACTGTGTTGTTGATGTTGTTGCATACTTACTATCTAATGCCAATGTTTCATTCTTGCAAGTGTGCACTCAGTCCTAAAATCCAATTGATTTGATCATTTTTTTGGGAGCTCTCATTATTGCCTGGTCAGCATGTATTCGATAGGTAGAATGCTAACTGTATGATATGGCTTGCATGATGGCAGTGTTTTTTTTGTGCAACAAGTATCTTTCTCTAATAGTTGCAAATAATTTTTTTGCATCTTCTTTGTCCCTCATTCTAGTTTCATCATGACGGCCCGCTCCCTCTCTTTGTCCCTTTTTGAGGAAGTAACGGGTATGGGAGTACCAGAGTGACGGATGTTATTGATGCAATTATACTCACTCAAATTCTAGTAATTGTGACCTCCAATGTTGATAGAATATTATTTAATGTCTCTCTACTTTCAGGTAGACAGGGTCTTGAGGCTCATTCCATAAAGTCTAACATCAAGCAACTGCAAACCAACCAGAACCGGTTACAATGTCAGAAAACAACAGAGGTACTTTTGCAATATTCTTACTTGGCTGCTATCATGTCTTCGTGTTTCACCTTATACATATCAAGCATTGTTAATAATGATTTGAATTAATTAAGTTGATATATTTATTTATGAATGCCATTGAGCTGTATGTCTCCAAAAACAGTGGAAACCTTCCAAGGCAAACAAAGAAATCCTAATAACAATCACTGCAGCATCTATTTCAAGCACAGGACTAGTAAATTCTTGAAGCATCCACAACATCCCAGGCTTCCATTATTGGATCTGTTCGTATTGGAAAATGCTATTATTATTATTCAATAGCATGCTTTTCTTTCGTTGGATACAAATTGGATCTAATTCATTTTGTTTAAAACATTCGATATCAGCCTTTATCCCTTTTATTCTGATCTTTATGGCTGAATATTTCAACGAATAGTGCAAAGATTTTTTAGGATACATGATGTGTTTTAATTTATCTGTGCTGTTTGTTCTAGGTTACTGACACTGTATTTCATTTGGTTTGATAATTTTCTCAGTTTAAAACGAAAATACCTTCGTTGTGCAGATTCTTGGGTATTACGTTCACCACTGTGTTGTTGATGTTGTTGCATACTTACTATCTAATGCCAATGTTTCATTCTTGCAAGTGTGCACTCAGTCCTAAAATCCAATTGATTTGATCATTTTTTTGGGAGCTCTCATTATTGCCTGGTCAGCATGTATTCGATAGGTAGAATGCTAACTGTATGATATGGCTTGCATGATGGCAGTGTTTTTTTTGTGCAACAAGTATCTTTCTCTAATAGTTGCAAATAATTTTTTTGCATCTTCTTTGTCCCTCATTCTAGTTTCATCATGACGGCCCGCTCCCTCTCTTTGTCCCTTTTTGAGGAAGTAAGCTGGTATGGGAGTACCAGAGTGACGGATGTTATTGATGCAATTATACTCACTCAAATTCTAGTAATTGTGACCTCGAATGTTGATAGAATATTATTTACTGTCTCTCTACTTTCAGGTAGACAGGGTCTTGAGGCTCATTCCATAAAGTCTAACATCAAGCAACTGCAACACCAACCAGAACCGGTTACAATGTCAGAAAACAGCAGAGGTACTTTTGCAATATTCTTACTTGGCTGCTGTCATGTCTTCGTGTTTCACCTTATACATATCAAGCATTGTTAATAATGATTTGAATTAATTAAGTTGATATATTTATTTATGAATGCCATTGAGCTGTATGTCTCCAAAAACAGTGGAAACCTTCCAAGGCAAACAAAGAAATCCTAATAACAATCACTGCAGCATCTATTTCAAGCACAGGACTAGTAAATTCTTGAAGCATCCACAACATCCCAGGCTTCCATTATTGGATCTGTTCGTATTGGAAAATGCTATTATTATTATTCAATAGCATGCTTTTCTTTCGTTGGATACAAATTGGATCTAATTCATTTTGTTTAAAACATTCGATATCAGCCTTTATCCCTTTTATTCTGATCTTTATGGCTGAATATTTCAACGAATAGTGCAAAGATTTTTTAGGATACATGATGTGTTTTAATTTATCTGTGCTGTTTGTTCTAGGTTACTGACACTGTATTTCATTTGGTTTGATAATTTTCTCAGTTTAAAACGAAAATACCTTCGTTGTGCAGATTCTTGGGTATTACGTTCACCACTGTGTGTGTTGTTGATGTTGTTGCATACTTACTATCTAATGCCAATGTTTCATTCTTGCAAGTGTGCACTCAGTCCTAAAATCCAATTGATTTGATCATTTTTTTGGGAGCTCTCATTATTGCCTGGTCAGCATGTATTCGATAGGTAGAATGCTAACTGTATGATATGGCTTGCATGATGGCAGTGTTTTTTTTGTGCAACAAGTATCTTTCTCTAATAGTTGCAAATAATTTTTTTGCATCTTCTTTGTCCCTCATTCTAGTTTCATCATGACGGCCCGCTCCCTCTCTTTGTCCCTTTTTGAGGAAGTAAGCCGGTATGGGAGTACCAGAGTGACGGATGTTATTGATGCAATTATACTCACTCAAATTCTAGTAATTGTGACCTCCAATGTTGATAGAATATTATTTAATGTCTCTCTACTTTCAGGTAGACAGGGTCTTGAGGCTCATTCCATAAAGTCTAACATCAAGCAACTGCAACACCAACCAGAACCGGTTACAATGTCAGAAAACAACAGAGGTACTTTTGCAATATTCTTACTTGGCTGCTGCTATCATGTCTTCGTGTTTCACCTTATACATATCAAGCATTGTTAATAATGATTTGAATTAATTAAGTTGATATATTTATTTATGAATGCCATTGAGCTGTATGTCTCCAAAAACAGTGGAAACCTTCCAAGGCAAACAAAGAAATCCTAATAACAATCACTGCAGCATCTATTTCAAGCACAGGACTAGTAAATTCTTGAAGCATCCACAACATCCCAGGCTTCCATTATTGGATCTGTTCGTATTGGAAAATGCTATTATTATTATTCAATAGCATGCTTTTCTTTCGTTGGATACAAATTGGATCTAATTCATTTTGTTTAAAACATTCGATATCAGCCTTTATCCCTTTTATTCTGATCTTTATGGCTGAATATTTCAACGAATAGTGCAAAGATTTTTTAGGATACATGATGTGTTTTAATTTATCTGTGCTGTTTGTTCTAGGTTACTGACACTGTATTTCATTTGGTTTGATAATTTTCTCAGTTTAAAACGAAAATACCTTCATTGTGCAGATTCTTGGGTATTACGTTCACCACTGTGTTGTTGATGTTGTTGCATACTTACTATCTAATGCCAATGTTTCATTCTTGCAAGTGTGCACTCAGTCCTAAAATCCAATTGATTTGATCATTTTTTTGGGAGCTCTCATTATTGCCTGGTCAGCATGTATTCGATAGGTAGAATGCTAACTGTATGATATGGCTTGCATGATTGCAGTGTTTTTTTTGTGCAACAAGTATCTTTCTCTAATAGTTGCAAATAATTTTTTTGCATCTTCTTTGTCCCTCATTCTAGTTTCATCATGACGGCCCGCTCCCTCTCTGTCCCTTTTTGAGGAATTAAGCTGGTATGGGAGTACCAGAATGACTGATATACATTTTTGTCAGGACCTATGCCCTTTGTTATTGACGGAAATTGAAATCATGTTGTCAGCAGGACCGGTCTTGATCATTGATAGAACACATGCTAATCTGCCCACGTCTATTTTTTTTGTTGGTTCAGAGCTAAGCAAATGTATTCCTTTGATGTCTTCCAGTTGTACCTGAAAAGGCTGCAAAATCGGTCCATGTGATGGAGACGCCAGAAGTTGTTGAAGAGAAAGACACGGAATCATCATCATTGCAGAATCCTTTGCAGGCAGTTTCTCAATCTGAAAAGGTGGATTCATCTGCTGTTGCTTCTTCTGAGGAGGGTCAGGCTCTTACTGATTCAGTTGAAAAGGTAAGCATTAATGGACCTACTGCTTCAGTTCCTCCAGGACGGCGGCCCAGGAGAAAGATAGTTACTAGACCATTTAAACCAGGCATGGAAATTCCCCCTCGGGCAATTCTGCGATTCTGTGATGAAAAGTACATCGCTTATGAGGTTCCTAATGAAGATTGATCAGGGGATGGATGTATGTCGATAAGCTTAATGCTGTGCTTCTAGTTTCTAGTTTGCTAGCTTATGTGGAACAGCATCAGTAGTGTCCTAAATGGACAATCACCGATGATACTTTTGGTACTCTTAATTAGGGACCATATCAAAAGGTGTAAGAAATAAGCATTACTGTGCTATGCTGTGCTGTTTGGGTTCTTTGTGGTCTCCATTTTCCTAGCGGGTTTTGTTGTGCTTTATTTGTGATTTTTGTAAGGAGTTGCATGAATTGAAACACTTTTGGCACTCAATAATTTAGGACGGCTTTCATTAGGCTAGTACCGCCACATGTAAATATATAGTTGTTGATAGTCTTGTTGCCGGTGGATACATGGGCGTCAACTAATTGAATCAAGTCAAAATTTCCGTTGGTTAAGCTTGGCTTTTTTATTAAAAAACATGAGTTGAGTTGACTTATTTTTTGATGAGTTTTAAATATTAATGTTCATGTCAAGTTGATTAATAAATCAGTTCTAGTTATAAAAATAAGTTAAATTATTTTTATTTGTTCCATTATAAATTTGATTATTGTCTATGTGAATATTGTTTTTTAATTGAGCATAAGATTATGATAAAGGGTCTCATATTTTTATCTTTATCATAATCAATTAGTTTCTATATTACATAATACTTAGTTTGAAACTTATTATTGTAAATTATTGCAAATTAATATATTATCACTACTTATATATAATGTGGTATTTATAGGAGTCTCTAACAAACATCTAAATGAGCAACAAAAGTACTTTTAAATGATAACTAATCAAGCTAGTAAATGACCCTATAAATAAGTCAACTTGCAAATAAATGAGTAGAATCTACCAAAATTTGAGTGTGGCTTAATTATTAAATAGTTTAAAAATTATGTTTAAACTTAGCTTATTTAATTAAATAAATGAATCAAACTTAATCTTTATTGAGCTTAATCGAGTTGTCTTACGAGTTGACTTACCTCGTTAACAACCCTAAATACAATTCGAAGTACCCTTGTGTAATACCCCCTATTTCGCAACATGAAACCTTTTGCTTTGTAGAAATATTTGCAAAATTTAAGTAGTAAACATATGGTGTTACCACTCTATTTAACATAGAGAAGGTATAACCAATACATAATTTATATCAGGTGTGAAGCTAAAAGTAATTTCATACTTCAAGGATCAGGAGTGGCTGACACCTAACTAGAGACGATGAATCAGTGCGTGAGATAACTCTTTAAAAGAAAGAGATTAAAAAAAAACAAAGCATCAAAGTAACAATTATACACCCAGCATGAGAAAAATATAGTGATAAAGTTAAGAGCTTAAATAACTGACCAAAACACAAGCCATTCTTATACAAGAACAAAGGAAGCTAAACATTGGTATGAGCTTAACCTTAGTCTCTAAGCACTCTCCCATCAAATGCAACATTTGGCATCAACATCCAACAACATAGTGTCATATGTCTGTTTGAATAGGCAGTTATTATAACACAATAGTATTAGTATAGTGATGTACTGAGTAAGATCACCTTCTATACATACTTACATATGGTTCACATAAAAACATGGTATAAGCATCATATATAACATGTTAATCATCAAGTGATAATAATGATATGAAAATCAAGAATAAATCACAAATTATAATGCATGTAATAATATGTAATCTCAATCACAATGGGTTATACGCACCCATCATTCATGGTCATAACCAAGTCAGCCAAACATTTCAAAACATTAGGTTATACACACATGTCACACATGGTCAAATGCTAAGACAGTTAAATAATGGAATAATAATAATAATACTACCACAACACACCACCATCATAGTCATTAGAGAATTCCCAACGCCATGATGGTTGGGTTGTACTCACTTGCCAACCATGGTCTCAGTCATGGTACCACCACCACCAACTTGTGAAATCTAATCCTTAAATGTGCACATCTCCTAGAGGCTCTTGTAAGCTAGTCAATATAGTGGAGAAGGTACCAAACCAGCTAGGGTTCCTTTCTTGTAGACAAAATGCACGGAGACCAACATTTGTAGACCTTGTTTGAAGGCTAAAGACTGATTTCTCTAGACCGTGTATGATGCGAGTATGGTTGCTCGAATATTCTTGCCTATAAAGCATGTCTGAAGCTTACTCATAAGATCAACGTTTGTAGACTCCATCCAAAGCTATGGCTTGGAGACCAACATATATAGACTGTATCCAAAGCTAAATCGTATGATATCAATGGGTGTTTTCCATTGATAACAAGAAACATAACTCATAAGCACAAGTGTTTTGTACAATTACACTAAATGTCACAATGGATGTCTTAAAATGTTAACACCAAACATAGCATTGTGTTTATAGATAAAACCAAAATTAGGTGACATTTCACATATCACACGTCATAGATGTTTTTAAATAATAATAAACTCATGTCATGTATCACTCAAGTGTTTATAGATAAAACTAAAATTAGGTGACATTTCACACATCACACGTCATAGATGTTTTTAAATAAGACTAAACTCATGTCACGTATCACACAAGTGTTTATAGATGACACTAAATTGTCACATAAGTATTTATAGATAACACTATACTTATATCACATAAAAAATCAAATAATTATTTAAATATGATACCAAAGTTAGCATAAAAATGCATTGGTTAAAATCATTTAAATAACCACTTTTAATCTCAAAATACCACATAAGGATAAAGCAGATAAAAATATCATAAGTATATAATTAGTAAAGGACCACAAAACAAGTTCATATACCATTTTCAAAAAACAATTATTATTCACGATCAATGGTTGAAATCAGTGGTCAAAGTTAATGGTTAAGGTTAAGTCAATCATTAAGGTTATGGTCCATGTTTACCTTCTATGCAATTATCTTAAGTTTTAAGTCATTATTTGATAATATGATCCATTTTATATCTTAACCCATTATTAATTCTTGTTAACCCTACTTATATAATTATTGGGTCATTAACACATGAACATGAAGACTAAATGAAGAATGTTCAAGCTTTTCTTCAATTATGCTTAAACTTTACTAAACTTTAATAATTTATAAATCATGCCATACTAATAGGAAATATGGCATATTATATATTAGATTACATCTAAATATGTCAATAATGAAATGACCAAATTAAATCAAAAACTACAAGAGCACACCAAAAATTCAAAAGTCCAAGCTTAACAACCATTTCAACATTTTTGATAAAGTTTACACTTTGCATGAGTTTGGCCATAAAATTTTACATACTTATTGGATTTATGAATCATTAAATTTTTGGTAAAATATACACCCTAATATTTCATTTGGTACCTCATTGATACCATAGCTCACAATCAAGTAAAGCATATTATGGTGTTAACTTACTATAATACCCCGAATCTCAAAAACCCCGATTCTTTTAGGATCTTTATGAATTCAAAATAAATTGATTATTAGCACAATTTTTTTTAACATACTTCGAATATTTGAAAACCTTATTCATGATTTAGAAACGTTTCGTACATGTTTCCTTGACATTTCTTGTGATTTTGAGTTGCATAAAACTTTTGTGTCACTTTTGGTTATCCAACTCATCATAAATCATTCTAATCCCTTCATATTTGAATTTATTGAATTTTTTTTAATTATTATGGTTATACTCAAAATGGTAAAAGGATATTATGATAAAAAAGTACTATTTATATCTTATATTATAGTTATTTATGTTTTAAAACGTGAATTTGACTTCTGCTTATCGGAAACTTATGAAAAATTAGGGATCAACATACTTTAATATTTATAACATAAAAATGAATAAAAAATATTTTATCTTTATTTTTATTCTTATTAACCATTTTCAACATAATTGTTTATCAAAATTTACCTATCATTGTTTCGATCTTATCCAACCTCTATAAAACTTAAACTAAGCCTTATATTTCTAATAAGATCTAATCTAACCCTTTTTCAAGATTGGAATAATCCTATGGTGTCATTTTTCATAAGTTGATGTAACCATGATGGAATATTCCTTAGAATATTCTCAGATAACATATTTTCTTATCTCCTAAACATGTTGTACTCTAACTAAATGGTCTCGCCCTTATCCTACCTCAATCCTATGCCATTTCTTCTCCCAATTGACCTCCTTATGCTCGTGGAAACTCTCCCACAAACACCTCCCATTAGTTTGATTTTTGTGCTTGCAATATTCCCCATCATTTTCACATAATCACCACTCAACTAATCACCACCCTCCACCCTCCATACACCCCCTTATCTCCCTTATTTTTCACTTACTCCACACCACTTTCTTCTTATATTTGCCTTATATGGTATCGTGGCTCATACCCCCAAAATAAATCCCCTCTTAGTTGATTCTTATGCTTGAAATATTCCAACATTACCATATTAAATTCCCCTCAACAACCATCCTTCACCATGTGTCATACACCTCCCTTATCCTCCATCCTGGCATGCCACATTAAACCCTCCTTCATGTTTCCTTATCTTGGAGTATAAAATTTTTTATTCCACCAATTATTATCACACTCTTGTCCACACAATGACCATAACTTTGGAGTTCACAAATCATATAGGTTGCCTTAGCCATTAAGTGTGTGTGTGTGTGTGTGTGTTGTGCAAGACTTTGCCCCAACCGATTACCCATCTCCTCCCCTTATCTTCTTCCTCCTATATTTTTTGAATTTTCCCCTTATTTTTCTTCAACAATTCAAATCATTCCTCCATTTAAGACCGCCTTGGAAGCTCTCCATCATCAACCTAAGTTAATGAAATCTAACTTCTCCCCTTTTTTTTTTTTGGTTATGACTCTTTGTTTTATAATACTATGTTTTTTTTCTTGATTTTATAAGTTGGTATATTTACTTAAATTCTCATATAAGATAAAATATAGCATGCTGGTGCTAAATAATAATAATAATAATAATAATAATAATAATAATAATAATAATAATAATAATAATTATTATTATTATTATTATTATTATTATTATCACATGTGTTACAATAGCTCGTGTTGTTTTCTACTTATTTGGCATGCTATTATTATTATTTTTGTAAAATGAGTCATATGAGGTCATATATGCTTTTAAATTCATGTATAAAATATTTATAAGTTTTTTTAATTATTAAATTTGTTATAATTTTCTTCTTAAAATTTCTAACACATAACTGAATAAGGAAATCATGAAATAAGGTGATTTAAAGATTGTGAATGTGAGGTCACTTGTATGAAAACCTATATTAATTGGTTGTATTTATTTGTTCAAATGAGGTTCCATATGAAATATCTATGTGTCTACTTTCCAAAACAACTTTTGGATCTCAAAAACATTTATTAAGGAGGAAGTTATGACCATTTTTCTTCAAGTGCACAAATCCGTTTTACTAGTGCATGGAGCATAGTCTCGGGTTGGGTTTGATTTTGTGTTAGAGTTTTTTCCCTAATTTTTCAGCGGTTCTGAGTTTTGTATTGGCATTTATAGAATAAATTTCATATACTATATGTTGTCATTTGGATTAATACAATCAATGCTATGATTGATGGAAGCTGATATAGTTTAGTCGAATATGTTCATGTGTGTCCATGAACATCCTCAACTTTCTCTCCACTATTCATTGAATATGTTTGTGGTTGTTCATGTGTGCTCTTGAGACCTTCAAAATTTTCATCACTAATTATGTCTTAATTTCCCATTAATTACATAATTAGGGTTAAAGATTAATCATGATTATTCATTAAAAGACCACATTAGCTTTAAAATGGTAAAATGATGAATACGTAGTGAAAGTTAAAGTTGGACTATTGACCAGGCCCTTAACCATTGGCCTTTGAATTTGAGTTTATCAAATATTTCTAATATTTTACCCCGTTATACCCTAAAGTATTCATTTTGAGTTATAATTGGTTCTTCTAGATTATGTTAACCAAGAAAATTATAAGCTATTAAAATGGCATATGACCTTAATTGGTGATTCTAAAATCAAATATATCTAATCTTTTACCCCTTTAAGCCCTAAAGTATTTTTTTCGAGTTATACTTGGATATTCTAGAGTATGTTAATCAATGCAATTATAAGCTAAGTCTGGTATAAACTATAAGCACTCATGTGAACATTTAGTGTAATCTCAAATTACCTATTGTGTGATTTGTGAGGTGAGTTGGGTGTTATCTATAAATACTATGTATATTTGGTGTTAGCATGTGAAACCCCTATTATATGTGAATATGATGTACACTTAAACGTTGATGGTTAGTTTGATATAAAAACTTCAGGTATCGTTATGTGTGAATACGTTAAACACTTACAAACATTAAGGGTTAGCACAATATAAACCCCTCAGGCATTATTATGTGTGAATATGTTAAACACTTGAAAATTTTGAGGGTAAGTGTGATATAAAACCCCTTAGTATTTCTATGTGAGAATATTTAAACACTTGAGTCTAAGGACTATGCTACCGGTAACCGATAAAATTGAGGTGGTTATTCACCATAGATCAGTACCTTCTCTACTCTAGTAGAAACCAATCGACGGGTGTCCTAAGGCCAACTAGCTTATCCTCCCCCATCAAGCACCCTTCATCCTATTTTCTAGATTTTCCTTAGCATATAGCATGAGCCTTGTTTCTAATAACTTCTTGAGCATGATTGCATGTCAATTAAGTGTTTACCATGTTATAGAATCGTGGAATTTTATATGGTTGCAAGAAGGGTATTTTATGGGCCTTAAAATGGGAAAAAATTCCTTGGAAGTGAACAACTTCAAGTATTGGCCAACTAGTATCTACCGCCCGTCGATTGGTGTTAGCCTAATTTTTGCCACTAATTTTGTTTCGAGCCTTGAATGGATTCTTTGCCTTTGTAGGGTCTACCTATGGGTTTGTGAAGCATGTTAATCATATTATGATGTTGCCTTTGTTTCTTGACCTTTATTTAGGCATTAAATCTAGGTTTTACCTAAACTTATAAATGATTAAGAGGCTACATAATTAGCATATGAGGCCCTAATGGTTGTGTGGTTTGTGTTCCTCCATAAAGCACCACCATATATGGAATTAAATCTAAATGGTTTGTGTTTCAACATAAAACATGTGTAACACCCTAAAATTTACTACTAAAAATATTCATTTTTAAGGGAAGCATTAACATAATACAGCGGGTTTTACAACCACACTTAGCACTAGTCTAGTTCATATATTTATCATACTAAGTGTTAGGCTAAAACGTTACAGCAAATAAATCAAAACTTATGAAAATATATAGAAATACTAGAAAACTTTAATGAATTAAATGTAATAATATATTAAGGAGTATAATCTCTAAATAATATAATACATAAAAAGAGAGAAGAGGGAAAAAAGAGATAGAGAGTCTAAAAGAGATATCCAGAATTTAGGGTACATAACATGTGCAACCTCGGATAGATATAACTCTATACCCTAACCTTGGAGTATAAATTTGCATCACTCTGCCTGAAGAAACTCCTCAAAGTCAGTAGAATCATCATCAAATATGTGCGATACAACATCTACAAATGTGTAGTATCAATATGCATCGTGTACTGAGTAACACAACTATCCTAAAAAGATAGTACTATGCACAATGCCCATGCAAAGAAAGCATTAGAACATGCAATAACAAGATTATATCATGCTTACAAATATATGTCAATTGAGAAGAAAAAAACTCAACCATCAAGCATAAAATAATATTATATAAATATATGGATAGATGGGATTAATTGATTATTATATTTTATTATTTTGATCACAACTAATACATTATATTAACTTAAAAATGGAGACTCAAATAAACCATAACAATTAATCTAGTACACAAATGATACTAGCCCTAACTTGGCCTCTTAGAGACATAATTAAACCACTAAATAATGGAACAAATAATCACTTAAGTGTTCATACCTCTATAGGGCCGAAATATATCAAGACACATATAGAGTAGAAGAGGGCTTCCCACACATCGTAAGGCAACCAAGATCAAAGAATATAAACCACTATAATGGTACTAAGTGAATACTAAACCTAACTCGAGTAGCTACCTCGAGTGGTACAATTCCCGATTAAAAAAATTTCACTTTAAGTTATTAATGTTTTGTCCAATATTTATTCAAACAAAAACAAAAATCCACAAAATATTGCTTAATCACTCCTATGAACATAAATAGTTTTGATATTATCCACACACTTGATCCATAGAGGAATCAAGGCTCAATCCATTTAAAGCACAGAGGCCCATTAATATGCCATGATGACCCAATTGAATATATGAGGTATTAAAGCCCAAGAAAGATTATCGAGGTACTGAAGCACAAAAAAGATTATTGAGTAATTAAAACCCAAGGCCCAATAAAATTAGATCTCAATGTACATTAACTCCAATTATTCGAGACAATGTTCAATAGCCAACATCTAAGCCAACTAAGGGTTCACATATAAGGCAAAATCAAATAACTAGTCTAAAGCCACATACAATGACTAAAATAACTTTAACGTCAACCAAATTACCTTAATATTAATAGAGGTTTGTTTCATGATAAATGGATTATAATTAAATAATTATTTTCTTATGACGAAATATAAAGATGGACACTATGTATTAAATACTAAAATAACTCAACGTACCTAAAGTCTCTTTCTCCTTTCTTTTTCTTGCTTAATTAACTAATTTAATTAACATCTCTAGGAATACTCATAAAATGTTACCTCAAGTGTCAACATTATCAATTTTAGCTCATAATATTGAGTTAGGTATAAAATACATAATTTACTCTAAACAACATCAAATCCTAACATATTATATACTAAATTTTATGTAAAAGACCCAATGAAAACAATGGTATACTTAAAATTTTCAAAAAAAATATATTTAATTCCCAATATAACCATGTAAAAATTTGTTTAAAACCTAAAAAAAATTCATTTTAACTCTAAATGCTCCAAAATTCATAACCTAGCTTCTATAGCATATTATACATACAATGGCTTACATATATATATATATATATTATATATATATATATATATATATAAATCCTATAAAATAATAAGGTTTAAAAAAAACTCACATAAAATAATAAGGATGAGAGCCAAACTACTCGAATCTACAAATATTCGTCACGAATCTGGTGAAAATCTAGCACGATTCTACTGTACATTTACCACTACTCCACTAAATATTTATCATATTTCTAGCAAATATAAGAACATAAAAAAAATCACACAAATCATTTTCTCATCAAAATTTCATTCTTATACACATAAATTACAAATATACACATGCCATACAAGATTTTCTGAGATATTTTTTAATGCTTAATTAAAATAAAGCTAATCATACGTAAAATAACATATAATATACCTAGCATAAAATCCTATTTCTAAATGTTAGTTAATTTACCAAATTCCTTAGCTCTTAGCAAAACTAAAATAAGGAATCTAGCAACTCATTCTTTGAACCACTGGGTTACCTTCAATATTATGAGCTAAAATAGTTAGATAAGTTGAGATCAATAAACAGATAAAAGGAAAAGAGAGAAAATAAAATGTAAGAAGTAAAATGGCAATATTACTCTTGAATATGGAGGCTTGAAAAAAAACACTAACAACCACCAAGTAATGAGAGTTAAAGATGTTAGAGGTTTTATGGGAATGGGAACAAGGAGAAAATAATAGAGGAAAGGCACAAAACCTCAACTGCAATATACACAACAAATGCAGCAAAATTCTAAGGTTGCTCGGCAAGGCAAATATGAGAGGAAAAAGAAGAGGGGAAGAGCATGATTTCATGGGTAAAAAGGGTTCATATATGAATTATAACATGCAAATAACAATACCTAATAATAATATAAGGTAAAGGAAGAAAGGTCGAGGTGTAGTAGCTGCTGGAAGTCAACAAAAAATCAACTTTGCTACAATTGTGAAGCTAGTCGGGAAATGAAAGTTTGGTTAAGAATAAGCTTGAAGGGGCTCGATTTTAGGAATGCATATTGAGTTGTAGTATGCAATGCAATGCTATAAAAGAAAAAGAAACCAAAGGAAGAGAAAAAAAAAATATATATATATATATAGAGAGAGAGAGAGAGAGAGAACAAGTTGCTGCAAGTTAGAAAAAAAGTCAATTTCGAACTCTGCTAAAATTTTGTGATTTTATGTGAATTTTGTAATGGAACATACGATTTGGAAAAGTTAGAGTGAGATATGATAGGGAGGAATGTTGAGTGAGTTTTTGGTTTGACTTTAGCCTCATATGAGTTCTATGATTAAGGGTGTAAGAGAGATATGATAGGGAGGAATGTTGAGTGAGTTTTTGGTTTGACTTTAGCCTCATATGAGTTCTATGATTAAGGGTGTAAGAGAAATGTTCGGCTATGGTTGAGTGTGTAAGAGAAATGTCATAAACTCATGATTATGGTACTTATTACACTTTTTGGTTGGTGAAAGGTAACCGAGTTATAAATATTATTTGATTTGGTTATAAAAATATTTAGGATTAAAATAATGGATAGATGATTGGTTACAATTTATTTTGATTAATTAAATTGCATGAAAATCCAATAATGTGCACTTATTGGAAAAAATATCAATTGAATTCCAAAAATTATAAAAAGTTATGGAGAGGTGCAGAATAATTTAGAAACTCAAATAAAAAAATATTAGGTATCATATTTGTTTTGAAGATCTACGGATGGAAAATGAGTGAAAAAATACAATAAACGGATAAGTTGCGGAAATGTATTTTTCCGTAAATGCACAAATTGAATAACGGAAGGTTCAAATTGTCATGTATTAATGTAGAATATTTTTAGAAATATATATATATATATATATATATATATATATTTGGTCTCATAACTTATTTCATGACAAACAGATTAAAAATGACAAAATTGATAAAATTGTCTAATCGAGTAAACATTTTTTTTTGTTATTCAAAGATTTAGAAGGAATGGGCGAAATATGAAGGAATAGAATGGATACATGAACTTAAAAATATCACCAAGTAAATTTCTAATTTTTGAACAGGTTGAAAAGAGTCAAAACATACGAATCTAAATAATCACAATAAAATGTGTTTTTCATAGAAGAAAGAAATGATCAATGAAAATTTTAAAATAAACATGAACGGAATGGGATTTGATATATAATATACATGTTTTTAGGATAATTTTTTACTATCTCAATCAAGTATGGTAATTAGGATGTGAAAGAACTGCATATTACAACATGATTGAGGATGAATCGACTAAGCATTGATGCTAGTGCCTAAGTGACTTTTAAAGTGAAACATGGAATTATATGAGACATCTATTGGCTTGATTTAGTAGGATTTTGTACTTGGTATTTTATGTGAAAAAATAATTCTTTTAAATAAAATACTAACTAATGATTTAAAGAGCGAGAATTGGAGTGAGAGTAGATTATCAAATCCTCAATTAACTATTAGGGTTTAGTCTGCCTTCAAGCATTTCTTGCTATCATTTACCTTTAGCTAGGATCCTAAAGATCATGAATGCCTTTCCTAATCTAGAAACTAATAGCATACTAGAAGATATTGATACTAAATGGTCTAGTTATCTAGGTGGGTTTGTTTCACTTTGGCCAAACATTATGTCCATTGGTGATTACTTGACTTCGAACAGACTTATGTCCATTCAATTATTTGGTTTGAATTCCATGGGCCTTGATAGACCATGGAGTATTATCCAACCCATTGGTTGAAAAATAAGTATGGACTATATGGCAACATAATTTATGAGATAATCAAAGGGTTAACAAACCATGTCTTGTTTATGTTAGTTGTGTTCTCTATGAGTTAATGTTCCTTTACCTATATGCCCTCATTCCTTCTATGGTATGATTCTAAGTATGTGTTAGGCCTTTCAAGTTTTATGGCCTTATATATACAATTGGGTATTCTATGCATTATTTCACCTTGAGATTACCATGAGCCGCTAAGTGGCAACTTGCTTTACTTAGTACGCGAGTACTAATGTGGTCATTAATTTGGCCACCTATTTAATCCTATGAGCAAGATTCATTGTGCGAGTTAGCATGGATGGCCATTAGATGGTTGTTTCCTTTATTTGTGCCCAAGGGCGTATAAGAGTAGACATTCTGGTAGATTCTCTTTTGATGGTCCTTCGTGATCAAGATGATCTTTTTTACTATTATTTTCCCTAGTCGTTGGCTACTCTTTTTATGTACTTTGAATTCTTGTTTGATACAAAATTAGATAATAAACACTTAGCCATATCACTTTTTATTTAATTTATCTTATGCACTCTATATTTTATTATGTACTTAGCCTTGTGGTTTTGGATACTTAGCCTTATGTCTAGCATGAGATAGAAGATAAATGTTTATTTTGTGTTAAATACGACAATAGCAATAGCACCCCATTTTTCGTAGATTATTTTCATATTTCGCTTTTGCAAATATATATTTTTTAAAAATTCGGTAGTGAAAATTAAGGGTGTTGCATTTTTTACCCCTTTTCAAGTTCTTCCCCATAAACAAAAACATTATAGTTATATTGAACACAATTTTAAGGACATTTTAAAATATTTGAAGATGGAGTATTGCAATTTTATTCTTTTTAAAAGAAAATTTAGAAAATCCATGCCAAAACTTAGTGAACAACTAAAAGAAATCAACACACAGGAGTTAGAGCGAGCAAAAGGGGCACTTACCCCTTAAAAGAAATAATTTTAAAATGTACACACACCTATATGAAAAAATATGGGTACTTTTCCTTCATCTCTTCCTCAATCCTCCAAGTGGCTTCCTCATCTCAATGGCATGTCTAAGGAATATTTACTATAAAAATGTCCTTTGAATGTGTCTCTCACATCTTAGTATCAAGGATCCTCAACAATTGTTCCTCGTATGTGAATGAATCATCAAGTTTGATTACCTTTGGTTGAATTATGTGAGTATGATTTGCTATGTACTTCCTCAATCGAGAGATGTTAAAGAGGTTATGCATGCGTAAAAGCTCTATATGGAACATTAACTGATAACCACCTTCTCTGACCTATTATAAAGTCTTGTAAGGCCTAATATACCTTTGAATGAGATTGCCACTCCAAATTCGTGGGATAGCCCTTTAAAAGGGCTATATCACCTACCTTGTAGCTATCTATCCTCCTCCACAATTCTGTGTAGCTCTTCTGCTGATCCAAGGTAGCCCTCATATGATCTTAAATAAGTATGATCTATTTGGTAGTGTTCTCAATCATCTCCATCCTAACTCAATTATCTCATTGATGTCTCTCTAACATAAGGGGCTACGACACTTCCGTGCAGATAGTGTCTCAAAAGGTATCATTCATATACTCATACGATGACTATTGTTGTAGGAAAGCTCAATCAAATCAAAATGATACCAACTAATCTAGAACTAGAGTATATAAGCCCAAAGTATGTTCGCCAATGTCTCAATAATTCACTTGGTTTATCCATCTGTAGCTAGATGGAAGGCAATACTCATCTTTAATTGTATCCCAAAGGTTGCCTACAACTTCTCCCAAAAGTGTGACACAAATCTAGAATCTTTGTCCAACACAATATCTTTTGATACCCTATGTAACCTCACAAATATTGCTTCTAACAAGCCCTGGTTAACTACTCCATACTCTAGGTCAACTCCATTAAAATAGACACAATTGACTTAGTCAACTAATAAACTATCACATTGATTGAATCCTAACCAATGTAATTCCTTGACAATCTTAGCACAAAGTCCATTGAAAATTTCACCCACTTCCACTTGGTAATCTCAAGAGGTCAAACCAACCCTACAGGTCACTTGTACTCAATTTTAACCTTTTGATAAGTCAAACACCTAGGAACAAAGTTTGCAACCTTTTACTTAATATGAGGACACCTATAAATTTGCCTTAGTTCCTTATAACACCTATACTCTCTAGAGTGGAAAGAATAAGTAGTACAACGACCTTCCTAAAAAATCTTTGTTTTCAACTTGACATAGCTTTAAGAAATGCACCATCTACCTCAAAACATGATAATTCCATCCTTGTAAATATAAAATCCCATGGCTTTACCCTTATCTATACTTGATCTTATCCTTTTAAGCTTGACGTCACCAAACTAACTAGCTCGGTTCTCATTAAAGATAATCCATATGATCATGAGAGCATTCATCCTCATATCAAGATCTATGGACCTAATAATCTCAATTCGCATAAGATAAAGCTCTTGTGAAATACAATATGAAAACATTAACAAGCCCAGTGAATGCAAGTCTTTCCACTAATAACATTCACAACCACGTTGTCCAGACCCTCACGGTAGGTTAACTTTAAGTTGCATTCCTTGACCAACTCATGTAATTTCCATTACCTCATATTCAACTCTCATTTCATGATGATGTATTTGAGGCTCTTATGGTCAATTAAAAACTTACACTACACTCCATGTAAGTAGTGCCTCTAAATCTTAAGGTAAAAACCATTGTTATAAGCTCTAAATCTTAAGTTGGATAGTTCTTGTAACACCCCCATTTTAACAACTTAAATATTTTTTACTTTAAAGAGTTAATTGTAGAGTCCAAAACATAAAACACAGGGGTGCCACACTATATCTAACATAGAAAAGTCACTCCCTATACCTAGTTTATGTTGGGTACAAGGTAAACGTAGCCTCGTGCCTAGGAATTAGGTGTGGGAAACACTTGATTCAACAATGATACAAGATGCAAAATAGAGAGAAGAAAACATGTATAATGAAAATATAGAGCTAAAAGTCTATGGAAAGATAGAGATATCCAGATAACCATACCTTATACCAACTCAATTTAACACTTATTGAAGGCAAACACGTTAAAAGTAGACCACTATCACCTACAAAGCAATGTTGTATTTTCTTATGGGAATGAGCAACACCCATGAAAAAGATTATCAGTATACTAAATACCGAGTGAAGGGATAATACAATCATAGCAAGGTTACATAGAATACATAAAGCCACAAAGAAGGGTAAGTATGCATAATGACTAAACATGATATGATGCAAGAGGAAAGCTAAATTAGAATTCCATTATTAGATATAGCCACAATCCATTTCTTATTTACGTTGAGTGTAGGACCTCATTATTCTTAATCCATTGGAACGACGCCTGATCACTATTGTTAATCTGGTAGAATAGACTCAACACCTCGCACGACAACATGCTATTAGCCATTATTCTTAAATTGGTGGAACGATATGAAGCACCTTCTAGGAAAAAATGTACCTGGAAACTATACTTAAGCTAGTAGAATAAATTCAACACCTCAGTCCTAACTCACATGATCTTTCACTTTAAGTAATTAATATGTTATTCATTATCATTTATCTCAATACCATCATGCATACACACATGTAGATATGGTAAGAAATAATTATGTAAAATCCACTATTTTATATAATCATAATCTATATTTTTATTTACGTTGAGTTTAGGGATCCTATTATTATTAATTCAGTGGAATGCACTAAAGCACCGCTCAAAGCAAAATGCTCCTAAGCCACTATTATCATTCGGTGAAAAAAACACCATATCTGCCAAAGCAACACGCTCCTGACCACTATTATTAAATTAGTGGAATGGTATAAAGCCCTCTCAGGAAAAAAAATTACTCCTAAGCCACTATTATCACCTAGTGGAATAAACACAAGACCTCGGTTCTAACTTTCGAAATATTTCACTTTAAGTTATTAATGTCTTATCCATTATTGTTTATATCAAGATCATCATGTTGAAACCCATGCAAATATGAAAGGCACACAAATTAGACTAAACATAATTGCTCAAAACACATCAGACATAACCATACGAAGATCGGGAAATCCCTAAAGAAAAATGCCATATTTCCCTTAAGAAAAAACCTAAGTTTCACAAGTGAGCATATCTTCTCCCATAATGCTCACTTAACCATAAAATTTAGTTTATATTCCTAAAAATATAATTATTTACAACATATCCTAAAATCAAGGTCTAACTCAAATTTCTTCCACATGCAATAATATTCCTACCTCTAGGGTTACTATTTACAAATCTATACAAAACCCTACTTTCATAAATTAAGTATAACTTTTTTCTATAAGACTTATATAATCACCAAATTTAGTGCATATTCCTAAATTTATAATATTAACAACACATCCAAAAATTAAGGTCTAACTCTAACTTTTTACACATGCAATAATGACCCCACCTTTAAGGTTACTATTCTTAATTTAAGTTATTTCCTCATTTTATTAGACTTAAGCTATTCATAATTACTTTAAATATTACACATAATATATTTAACATATTTTTAAAACAATTAACATATTAAAATCCTAAAGATTCCATATTTAACCCATATTGATCAATTTACCCTTAAGAAAGCCAAAATGCTCATATATTCACAAAAACCCTATGAGTTCCAATACAAATATTTTTTTAACCTCCAACATATCTTATCATGAAAATCTCAAACACATATATAGAGTAAAAAATTGTAACTCAATTTAGATAATGATTCATCTCAACCCGCTTGACTCATAAAACCAAACTTAGCCTACAATGTACATAACTGCATGTTTTCACATTTTCTCACTTTTCCATCATACAACACAACACATCGTACAACAATATTATCATAATTTAATTATCCATATAACAATATCAAACATAAAGTTTCATACAAAATCACACTTAGAATTCAAAAACCCTAACTATGACATGTATCCTTACCAGAACGTCTTTGGTCTCTAAGCATAGATAACCCTAACACTTGTCCTCCGAGATTATTGGAAAATAACCTAAGAGTCAAGGATAATACATCATTATAACTTGAGGAAACAAAAAAAGGAAAATCTAAGGCAAATAAGGGTGGAAATGGAGTAAAACCAAAGAAAACCAAGTTTTGGGAGAAGTGTGGTAAAACTTGAACTAGTTGCATTAGGATTTGGTGAAACAAAGTGGGGTGCATCGTGAGGGACTCACTTACCTAGGGGGTGTTGTGTGAAATCCTCACATTGGTGTTTTAGGGTGGCATTAAGGCTTTTCATTTGTGAGGTTGGTTGGTATAAGGGAGTTTGGTTTCGTGTGAAGAAGTGACGCTAGAGGTGGCGGTGCAGTGAGGAAGGTTGATGTAGTTGAGGTAGGTTAGGTGACAAGATGATTGTTGCATAAGGTTATGACATAGAAATGGTGGCGGTTTCATGGATATGTGACACAACTAAGGGTGAGTTGCACCGATTCTTGATGTTGGTAAGGGTGGATTTGTGTGAGGATATATATGGTATGCAATGCTCTATTGGATGAAATTGGAAAAACGACTATGAACGAAGATATAGGAGTTGAGGGAAAGAAGAGGGAGTCTGATATGAGTTTAAACCAAGTGCCAAGTGAGGTAAGGAGTGAAGAGAGGGGGTATTTATAGGGGGAATGGGGGCGAGGATGCAAAATGGGAGGAATGGTTGAGGTGTAAGGGTTGGGGGCATGGTTTGGGCATGTCACATGACACAACTGGGAAGGAAAGGGTAAAAGAACACTTTTGCTATTATATGTTGGGTTTTAGGAGCAGGTGCAGGGCAGAAGCAAGTGTAGTGGCTGGGAAGGGAAAGAAAGGAAGCCATGCGAGAGAGGGTGAATGACTTGAAGAGGAAGGGGGAGAATCAGGCTGATTAGAATAAGAGGAGAAGGAAAAGAGAAAAGGAGAAAAAAAGGGAAAAGAAAAGGAATTTAGGGTTAGGATTATAATTAGGTTTAAAATTAAGAGTAAGGAATTAGGATAAGATTAAGTTATTAATTACTTCAATTTTAGATAAGGTTCAATTATTAATTACTTAGGATTAGGATTAGGTTATAATATTTACTTGAAATTAAGATTAGATAAAATTTGGAGTATTATAGCTTTGCTCATACTGCTTCAACTAGAGAGAAGCATAAGCCACTACCCTCCCATGTCCCATCAACACACCCTAGACCATGCTTAGATGTATCATTGTACACCAAAAATCCCTTAGCACCATAATACAATGTAAGCACTAGAGCTAAAGTCAATCTCCTTTTCAACTCATCAAAAGACTTACTTCATCGGTCATCCTATTGAAAATGTTTAATCTTCTTCAATAGGATCATTAGAGGAAGAGTGGCCTAGGATAAGTCCTCGACAAAATATTGGTAATAGAATGCCAATACTAGAATATGTGCACATCCTTAAGACTTGTCAATTTTGATCATTCTAATTCTGCTTAACTCTTAAAAGGGTTAATTGATACACCGTCCCCAAAGATCATTTGTCCAAGGAAATTTACCTCATCAAGCCATAACTCACACTTGTAGAGTTTGACGTACAACTAATGTGTCATCAACAAAGATAAAGTTTGCCTCAAGTTTTGCTCTTTCTCCTTATGACTCTTATCCATATCACAAATTGATCGAGATGTAGATGGAAGATTTGGTTCATGAGAGTCATGAACATTATCAGCGCATTAGTGAGTTTGAAAGATATGTCATATTCAAATCTAAAATTTTGTCTTTGAGTATCTTGCTAGGTAGTCTTAACTAATGATAACTTAATTTGAGTTCGATCTTTGAAAACAGTGTCTCCACATACCTAATCAAAAGGATTTCCAATTTGAGGTACAAGATACATATTCCTCACAGTTACCTAATTCAACCCCTAGTACTCTATATATAACTTCAAGTTTCCATCCTTCTTCTTAATGACGAGTATTGGTGCTCCTCAAGGTAATACACTCAGTCAAATGTGGCCCTTCCCCAATAACTCCTCCAACTAAATATGTAATTCCACCATCTTAGTTAGCACTATGTGATTTGTTGTCTTCGACATAGGATCTATCCTTGGTAGAAGGTGGATCATGAAGTATATCTCATGCACTAGAGGCATGCCTAAAATCTAATTGGGGAACACATCTAGAAACTCTTACACCACTAGAATGTATTTAATCATTTGCTAGTTAGCCTCCAAGTATTAAAGAATACACATGTAAAGTGGATAACACTTCTATGCCAAGCTATCAAGAGTCATTGGGGACACAATTCTCATTGAGGACCTAAGCTTTTATATCTACTAAGAAACCCTATCACCCTTAAGAACCATGTGTTCTTATGCATAATTTATCATTACTGATAACATGTCCATCCCGAGGTTCATGTTGAAATTATGAAACTCAAACTCTATGAGGTTTATGGATAAATCAACACTGTGAATGACTAATAGCATATGGTTATAACTCAACTCTATGAGGCCACATCTCTACAATATAGCACACGCATTCATATCCTTGACAAAAGCACAATAGAAGTAGTTATAATAGCAGATGGATACATAGTGTAACACCCCCATTTTTAGCACATGGTTTTTCTTTAATAAAAAATAGTTTATTTTATAAGCTAAACCATTAAAAACTCAGGGTATTAAGACCACACTTAATATAATTTTGGTTCCTCTATCTTTTTATACTAAGTGTTAAGGATAAAATATTTATTCGCTTAGATTAAGAACAATAATTGATAAGAAGTAGATAGAGTTTTCATTACAATACTAAACTATCCCGATAACAATTGATTGGACAAAAGAGTTGTAATTAATAAGAGAAAGAAATACAAAATGTGATATAAGAGTCCAAGGGATATCTGGGTCAAATGATATTGAAGTAGACACCGAATAGTCTGAACTCTCAACCCCTTCTAAAATTCATCAAGATATACCCTCAAAGTACTTCTATAGCATAAATATTACCTATTGAATAGGTAGATGACCATAAAATGGAATACATCGGCACAAAGGTATTGAGTAAACCACTACAAAATACTAAGCATACAGAGGTCATATGGAACACATAGAAGGTAACACAAAGAATCATGATGTCACATATCAAATAGTGAATACTATAGCTAAATGTCATAATTCATATCATACCATATGTTACGTGATCATTGTATCAAACTTAACCATATTATGACTATTTTAATAATCTAATTATACTAAGAGTGTCTTAGGAAGGGGAAAACACAACCCATAATTAAGGAAAAACTACCACAATACCACTAATAAACATAAAGAATGACCGGCTAATATGCCACATCTAAATAGTGTATGGAGGCAACTATAAAACAAACAAAACAAAACCAAGTAATGCATGGAGGCATCTACCAAACCAACAAACCCATTTAAATCCTCATACAATAGTTAATTCCATTTTTAATTACTTGAGGGGATTCAATAATAATCTAGAGATGTATAAAGTATACCGGCACACTAAGTGTAACACCCCTAAAATTCACTACTAAAAAAATTTATTTTATTAAAAGATACAATGGAAGCAAGGAAAATAAAACTGTGAATTTCGGGGATATTACTGCCGTGATTAGTACAAGCTCGACCTAGACTGTTCTTGCACTAACCACAAGGCTAAAGAAAAATTACTGACAACCATTAGTCAAACTTAAAGCAAGAATTCATAAAAGTACTGAAATGTTCATAATACCGAAATTAGAGTATATATAAAGGAGTTTACAATCCAATATTTCATAATTAAATTTCCCAAAAGGGATAAAAGTTATAGGATGATAAACCATAATTTAAATGAACCAGTACAAGGAAAAAGAACAGTAAAAGGAAATTTGGTCAAGTCGCTCTCGGTCCCTAGGCTAAGTCTAGGCTCAACTCTCATCTCTGCCCGATGTCTCAAAAGTATTGTAGGCATTGAAGATAGCATCACCTACTTGTACAAACTCAGGTGGGCCCTCTGCTCATAGGAATGAGCAACACCCATGAAACATGTGGTCAGTACACTACGTACTGAGTAAGATAACCATACAACTAAGGCCAAACATAGAATGCATATAACACAATATGATCATATAGATAACATGCAACAACACAAATAATAGAGGCCAAGCTAAAGTCCAAATAAACTTATTTGTTACATATTTGATCAATATAATCATTTCACACCATGCTTCTTATCAATCCATACGAGTTTGAAAACCCTACTATTATAGCCGGTGGATTAGCAACGTATAGGGCAGAACGCTTCTGACCGCTATTATCGCCGGTGGATTGGTCTAGCCTCGACTCTTATGGTGTTTCATTGTAAGATTTAGTGTCTTTCCATGTCTTATCCTACTTAGAGTTTGATTTATTGAGCTCGGGATCCTCCACTATTATAACTGGTGGATTGAAAACGTATAGGGTAGAACACTCCTAACTACTATTATATGCCGGTGGATCGGTATCTAGGGTACCCCGGCACCTAGCCACTATTATACCGGTGGATCGGTCTGGGCCTGCCTCAATAATCTTCTGCTTTAAATGATTAGTGTCTTACTGTATCTTATTCAGCAAGCTTTTACCCTAGACATGCATGTCATTATTGCTTATTCTTATTCTCCCAAGAGCGCCCGTCCCATATCTTGAGACTTCTGCACCTCCTAACACACCCCGACATCCTTTCCTTCTTACACTTACTTACACTGGAAGCCCAATTCCTAAGTGTGTAGGTCAAGGCCCACTACCTTATGCCATCCAAGTCCACTCACTATCTTCCCCTAGAGTTTTCCCCTAAAACCCTAACTAGACCTATGTGGCCCATCCTTCCTCTGTCTCACCCAACCAAAGTCCCTTTATCACCCAACACATCACCTCACTTAGATTTAACCCCAACCATTTCACTTTACTCCCCAAATACATATGTGACCATGAAACCCTAATTGGCCACTCCAAACCCTAGCACCTTTTTTTCCCATATGTCACCCCTCCATTTCTCACCTACCATCCTTTCTTTCCCATGACCCCTATACTCACCCTACACATGATATTCTTCCACTCTCATCCCATATTCCACTCACCCCTAATTATTTTTACTTTCACAATCGCCTCAAATTAGGGTTTTCCTCCCAAACCCTAGCCAGGATTCCTATGCATCCTTATACCAGCCTATGTAATATTTTTCACCCAAGGTCTCCAATGAACCTAACGACTCTTCTCTTACCTTAATTACACCCCAAGATAATTTTCCTCACGTAAAGATCCTTCCCATGTAAACTCCATCCACCCTATGCAAACCCTAGAGATCCCTATGCAAACTCCTTCCATCCCATACAAGGTTCACCCCACTCTTTTATTTTGTTCATAATTCCCCTTTTTATTTTCCCCCTCATGGATCATGAGATAATTAGGTCAATCCCATATCCCTTTTATCAACTCACTTCCCCCTTTTTCTCTTTTCATCCTTTCACCCCATATCATATTATTAAACACCCTAGTATGCATGTCCTAAAGGGTCACAATATATATAATCATGAGCACAACATATATATATAAACATACACATGCCATAAGGGAGTCACATATGCATACCTCAACTCTAAGCTGCGCTACAAATAAACAATCATAAAAATCACAAAGTACAAAACGTAACATAACATATGGCATACAAGGCACATAACACACACATAGAGGGTCTTAACTACATCCTTGCCTAACACGACACCAGTCTTGGAGCATGATCCTATGCCTCCTTAGAGTTTTGACTAGATTCACCTATGGGAGGGAAAAAATAAGGGTTAATTTTTCTCCTACCAAAATTACTATTATTTCCTACTATTATTAGGGTTACTATTATCAATAGTAGTTGTATAGGTAAAAGTAGGGTTTTTATTCTTAAGGAGCTAACTATGTTATTACTAGTCAAAATGGGTCTTAGGAGGTACATAGGTTCATTTTAAGGTATTTATAGCCATGTTTATGTTATTAAAGATAATAGCTTTAATATTACTAATAATAGTAATAATAATAGTTGTAGCAATAATAATAATAATAATAATAATAATAATAATAATAATAATAATAATAATAATAATAATAATAATAATAATAATAATAATAGCAATAGTTCTAATTTTAAGAATAATACTTGAAAGGATCCTAATAATCATAATAATAGTAACCTTAGTGATAATAAGGTCAAGGTTAATAATAGTGATAGTAGTAGTAGTAGTAGTAATAATAATAATAATAATAATAATAATAATAATAATAATAATAATAATAATAATAATAACAACAACAATAATGATAATATTTTTAAGGATAATACTAATAATAGTAATAATCAAAATAATGATAATATAATGGTTCGAATATTTACAATAATAATAATAGTAATAATATGCCAAAGTTAGCATTAATAATAATAATAATGATATTAATGATGATAAAAATAATGATAATCATGATAAAACTAAAGCAAGGTTTCGACCCCTCTATAATTATAGTATTAATACTCCGAGGTTATATTTAATAATAATAATAATAATAATAATAATAATAATAATAATAATAATAATAATAAAGAAGAAGAAGAAGAAGAAGAAGAAGAAGAAAGAAGAAGAAGAAGATTAATACAAATAAAAGAGATACATTTGCATAAGTGGGGTTTTAAGGGTTGGGGTACCACTTAAGGATGGTGGTGACCAGGCAGCATCAGCGGTGGAGGGAGAATAGGGGGTGGAATGTTGGTTGTTTAGGATAGGAGAGGGGGAATGAGAGGGTGATTGAGGTGTTGGTGGGTGCCCTAGGTTGAAAGGGTTGGAATAATGGTGGTGGTGCGGCCAAAGGGGCGGTACAGACGACGATGGGTGTGGTGGCTGAAGGTGGTGGAGAGGGAGGAAGGGAGAAGGAGAGAGAGGTAGGGGAAAAGGAAGGTAGGGGGAGGTAGAGGAGGTTCTGCTCATGGTTTTGGGGGGTAGGGGGAGTGTGTGTGGAGTGGTGTTGTGGTGCGGAATGGCGGCAGATGGTGGCACGAAGGGCGGTGGTGGGTGAGAAGGGGTTGATCGAGGAGCTAACTTTACAAGGACAAGGTGGCTTGTGCAGGGATAATCGAGGGTGGTGAGTGGTGTAGTTCGGTGGAGGGTGGTGTAGGGAGTGTTTTGAGAGGTGGTTCGGGAGGCAGAGCTAGGCGAAGATGACGGGGTGGATAGTTAAACAGGTGGAGCCGCACAGAGGAAGGGAAATTCTGGGCAGTGAAAAAAAGATTGAATAGGGGCGGTTGAAGGGTATTTATAGGCCATTGAAGGGGGAAAACGATAGAGGGGGAAGAGAGGGAGAGGGTAGCACAGGTGGGGGGTTGCCGACTGGCGACGCACGGCCGGTGCAGGCCTACAAAAGTGCAGGTCACACCTAGTCTGGAAGAGAGAAAGGAAGGGGGAGAGGGGCACACGTGAGGAGAGAGAGGCATTGATTAAGTGGAGAAGGGAGAGGGATCGATGGGGAAGAGAGAGGAGGTGGCAGGTCGGCGTGCAGTGTTGTAAAGGCAGCATGCCTACATGGGGAAGTGGGGAAGACAAAGGGTCATGGAAGAAGGAGGGTCGGGGGAAGAAGGAAGAAGAAAGGGGGTGGACCGGCTGGTGCAAGGGAAAAGAAAGAAAGAAAGAAAAAGAAAGGGAGCTGGATCGGGTGACTAGTGAGGAAAAAAAAGAAGGGGCGGTGGGCCTTGGGTCGCGTGGGAGGAAAGGAGAGGGGAGAATGTTTGGGCCGTGGGGTAGGCTGGCCCAAATCAGGGAAGGAAGGGAAAAAGAAAAGAAGAAAGGAGAAGAATGAGAGAAAAAGAAAAAAGAAGGGAAAAAGAGAAAAGGGAAAAATAGATGGGTTGGAGTATTTAGAACATTTTGGTATTTTAGAATATATAAAATAATAATATTTTAAATAAAATAATAAATAAATTCCATTTTTAGATTAATTTAAGATATTTTGAATGATTTTCTTTAATTCCATTTTAATTAGCAAAATACCCTTATTTTTCCTAATTAAATTATTTATTAATTTCCTCTTGATTTTGCCCTAAATTAATTCCTCTTATTTTAATAAAATAATTTATTTAATTAATTTTCCTAATAAATCCTTATTTTGCCATAATTTCCTAAATTAGAGTTTTGGGGTATTTCACTAAGGCAACATAATATCCTCCTAACTTGTAACCCAAAGACGTACGAGTACTTTGGTCATATTGGTGTAACAAGGTAACACATTATCCTCTTATCCTAGGACATGTAATCATTAAATATTGATACCCCCTATGGGACTCGTAGTTCACTTATAGAGTAAACTAGGACCTTAGCCGGAATGCCAAGGTATTTGACAAAACCACCAAACTAAATTGAGGGCTCCTACCTCATGTCCAAGGTAGCTAACCTTAAAGAACAACCATTCCCAAATCTTAAGGTCTTTCACTTCAATTATTAGTATTTTATTTAGTGATCACAATATCATATAATACACAACAATTTCAATTTCATACTTAATTGTTATATCATTATGCATTGATGATTGTTTATGATTACCTTTTTTTGTTTTTGTTTTTCTTCTTATCTTTTAAAAAATATATAAAAAGATATTATGATGGTGATATGAATCCTTAGCCTTTATTGATCATTGAACTAGATAGATGCTCATTAGTTGGGATTAGAAAAATATTTTAACCCACATTTCAACTAATTCTCAAAGGTTTTTGATTTTAAGTTATCAATAGAGCAGAATTGGACTTGGATGCTCTTTTGTCTTATAGGATTTAGTATTTATGTCGATAGCATCATAACCTTTATCATACTGAGACAAAAGGAAATTAAATTTGGTAGAAATTTAAATAGATGAGAGATTGATCCTAAAATTGGAAGCATTGCATATCCAATCATGATTTTTGTTTCCTTATGAGATATTGTCCAATGGTGTAGGAGACTAGAACTTGCATTGAATCTCTTTGAGGCCACATATAACTTTTACATACATAAAAAGTGATTGAGGCACATGTATTTTTGTTCGTAGTCCACATTAGCCAAACGTCCTACCATATTTTATTTTTCCTTTTGATTAGCCCTTTTGATATCGTGAGCCTTATTCTTGTTGATTCAACCCACATATGTAACCTCTAGTTCTGAATGTAATCCTCACCCATGCCTAAGTTGGGGGAGCATAATTTTTGATACAATGAGTTATGTGAGTAATATGGTGTAAGCTTGGGGGTGTAAAAGGAGGTGTTTTGTTTCCTCATTCCTTATTTATATTCTCTAAAAAAACAAAACAAAATAAAATAAAAAATAAAAGGAGAGAAGAAAGAGAGAGGAGAAGAAGAAATATTACAAACCAAGTATTATCTTTATGGTGCATGTAATTATAGGTGGTTAAAATAATTTATTATGACATATCAAAGGGGATAATTGGAAATTTTTCTTTGATAGAAGATGGAGCATTTGTGGATGTTATTGATCTTGATTTGAGATCTTGTGCTTTGAATTTATCGCTCCACTAGTTATAGGCTTTTAGCTACATTCCTAAATATCTATCCTACCCTTTTAACCCTAGCCCCATTACAACCAAATGAAAGACCACATGATTTTTTTTTCATGCATTAGTATTTAAAGTGGTGGAGAATTAAGATGAGATGTAAGCCTATGGATTTAATACATCCATTCAGAATAATTTTGAGCGATATAATTCTATCCTTAAACACATAAGAGATTGAGAGTCCACATGCCCTAAAGCGAGATCTACTAATTTACCTACCCAAATGTCTTAATTTTATAGCTTCCAAATTGAAGCTAGTTACATGGATTACTTTCTCTTACTTTGGCTTGAGGACTGGATGGAAAGGTTGACCTTGACTTGTGACACTTGTGATAGCAAATAAATTTTTGAATGTGATTTTATTAAAAGATATGGAAATTACCTTGTTAAGTCCCAATGAAGCATGTTTATCTCATGATATGTTGGATACTCATTATAGGATTGATGAGGGGGTGATCCCTAATCCATTAGCTTAACCTACTCCTATGGTTCTTATTGATTATTTTCTTGAGGATAAGTAGAAGTCTAAGCTTGAGGAGTTGATAAACACATATAATGTGTATTATCTTAGTATGCTTTAAACATGATTTATGGTTGTTTGATGCATATTTCGTGTTTAGATCAAGGATACGACTTTGGGTTGTATTCTTATGTGTAGGTATTGGTTCAAAAATAAAAGATTCAATGATTTTTGGAATTTAAACAAGATTTTAAAGCCACAACAAGATTTATAATGCATTGTTTGAGAAAAAAATGGATGCATGTGTATGAAGAATTGAAATTTCAACCGTGATGCAATGTGAATAAAAAAAATCTCAAAAGACCAAAGTTGTAGGTATCTTCAATATATTTACAACATAACTTGAATCACATCAATATGAGGTCAGAAAAAAATAGTTGCATCCATAATATTGAAGACTGTCCAAACGAGCATGAATTAAACAAGATAGAACGTGTCACACATGTGGTTGGATTATAATATTTACGAAATTTCTTTATTTACTTTTATATTTTTAATACCTATATATATGTATTTGATATTAGGGTTTAAAGGATATTGATTAGAGCTTTCTCTTAGGTGCCAAATAGTATATAGATCTAGATCTCAAGTATTGTAGAAAAACAAATGATTTCTTATGCAAAATTGGATTATAACTCTCTACCATGAAGATTTAAAAAAAAAAGATTTGTTCTCTATATTCTATTTAATTAATTTCCTCCTATGATTGAATTATATATTTATTTTATGTGTTATTTATTCACAATCATGTTTCAGCAGATTATTTATCTGGGATTAGGAAAGAACCCAACTTTTGAGTAATTGATGATGAGTTAGTATAGGTTCTTAGTGAAAGTTTAAAACTTTAAACTTAATTTCTTATGATTGAACTTTGTTGAATCACTTGATCACTGAAGTAGCAATCACATTAATTAAAGGACCAAAAGGTAAAAAAAATTAATACCAGACCTCTAGAAATTAAGAAGAGAATTCAAACCACAAAAGTAGGTTAGATTTCTTGGGAAATTTATTAGATTAGCAAGAAACTTAACGGGTTTAATTATTTAATCTTAATTCCATTAAATTAGTCAATTGTGCTTAATTAACCATGATCTTTAGACCTCGAAAAAGGCTTTAGATTAATTAAGGCTAACTCATCTTTTTTAGTTTAAACAAACGACGATAGCTAAAAGAATTTATCATTGAGTACTAAAGTTATGGTAAAAACCCAATCCCGACCTTTCATTATATTGAATTCTACTCAATTATCTATCTATTTTTTTCTTATTTAATCTTACAATTTTATTTTTTTGATCTTACTCATTAGATTAGCTAGTCAAAAACATAAATTTTGGTAACTAACCCCTAGTCTTTATGGGATTGACCTTGATAGCTATAAAGAATTTATGTGCTTTTGGATTTTCCCTGCAATGATGCCAAAAACTTGATAGGAAAATATACAAGTGCACGGATTCTTTGTAGCTATTAAGTTCAATCCCACAAGGACTAGAGATCAATTACCAAAATTTACGTTTTTGAATAGTTAAACAAATGAGTAAAGTAAAAGAGAATACAATTATAAGATTAACTAAAAAAATTAAATAGCTAATTGAGTGAAATTAAATATAAAGAAGGGTCATGATTGGATTTTCACTACAAATTTAGTACTCGATGATGAATTATTTTAGCTCTCGGTGTTGGTTTAAACTAAAAAGGATGAATAAGCCTAACTTAATCTAACGTCACTTTCAAGGTTTAATGATCATGCCTAATTAAGCTCAATTACCTACTTTCATAGAATTAAGATTAAGTTAAACACATTAAGCTTCTTACTAATCTAATAGAATCTCTAATGAATCTAGCATATTTTGATGGTTCTAATTCCTTGCTTAATTTCTAGAGGTTGGGTATTAATTTTTACCTTTCGGTCCTTCAATTAATTACCTATGATTGAGAATTCAGTGATCAAGTGAGTCAAAAAAGTTTCATCACAAGAGATCGATTAAGTTTGAATATTCAATTTTTCACCAAGAACGTATACTAATTCATCATCAATTACCAAAAAGTTGGGTGTTTTCCCAATCCCAATCAAAGGACCTACTCATACATGATTAGGAATAAAGAATACATCAAATAAATATGCAATTAAATCATAGGAATAAATTAAGTAAAGAGAAGAAAGAAATAACCAACATTTTGATTAAAATCTTCAAGGGAGAGAGTTATAATCAAATATTATATAAGAAATCCTTCGTTTTTTTAATACTTGAGTTCTAGATTTAGATACTATTTGGCAACTAAGAGAAAGCTATAATCAAAATCTTATAAACCCTAAGCTAAAATAAATATATATAGGTCTTAAAATTTTGGAAAGAAATAAAGATGTTTCATAAATGTAGTAACCAAATCACATGTGTGGAATTTGTTGTCTTACTTAAGTCGTACTCGTTTAGATAAAATTTGGTATTCTAGCTGTAACGTTATTGTCCGACCTTGGATTGATGTGATTAAAGTTGTTCTAGAAAGATATTAAAGATATATACAATTTTGGTCTTCTGAGTTTGTTCAGATTTACATTGCATCATGATTGAAATTTTAGTTCTTGATCTATGCATCATTTTTCTTCTCAAATCATGCATTTTAAATCTCATTATGGCTCCAAACTCTTGTTTAACTTCCAAATATCATCGAATCATTCAATATTGATCCAATACCTATATATAATAATAATAACCAAATCATAATTCTTGATCTAAACAAAAAATATGCATCAAATACCCATAAATCATGCTTAAATTTCTATCAATGGTAAAAATATTAATTTTCCCCTACACATGGATTAAGCACATAAAACCTAAACATGCATATCTAATATGCCATATATCACATGCTTTCATAATTAACATAATCTAGCTCATGTTAGGTGAACATGCTAATGTGAATCAAAGGGGAGGGAAGTGTTGGATCAATTATTCCTTGAGTTATGACTCCAGCCGGTTGAAACTCGAAGAAGAAAACTGGTTTTTGGTGCAGGATATACTGGATTCAAGTAAAAAAGTGTTGTTGGTTGCTTTAAATGATACCAATCATTCAAAGGCTCAAATGATGAAGGTTAAACCTCGTTTTTTTGCCTTGATCGAAAGAGACTTGGAAGAGAGAATACACACATGCCAAGTTGGTTAGATTCTAAGTTCAAAAAATTCTATTATTCCTTATGCATTTAGGCGTTACAAGTAAATATATATATATATAGGGGAGGGAGGCTTGTTGTAACACCCCAAAATTCACTACTTTTTTTGAAAGCGGAAGTAATTAAAATACTTAATTTAAAACCCGTGAATTCGGGGGATGTTACCGCCACACTTAGTACCAAATCGGTTCTCTCCGACCGTTTCAGTACTAAGTGCTAAGGCTAAAAAGATTAATATAAAACTTAAACTAAGATTCCATAAAATGAATTAAAGAGATAATAACTTAGAAATTAGAGTACGTGTAAAGAATTATAATTAATAATCACAACGAGATATAATTGAACAACTGTTAAAAGGTCCCTCTCAAATACTAAACACAAAGTAATAAATCACAAAAGATAACTCCAATACAAAGAGGATGAATATAAGCGAAATAAGATAACAAGAAGGGTAAAAACAACCACGACACTCTCAAACTTTGAGCTCACACCCTAGCTCAACACTCAGCCCCGACTGATGTCTCGCCCACCTGCACAAAGTTAGAAGGGCAAACTACTCGTGGGAATGAGCAGCACCCATGAAAAGGGTGATCAGTACGCTACGTACTGAGTAAGGTAACTGAGTACTAAGGCCAACACATAATCACATAAAATCATACAGAATAATACTCAACTTACACTTTCAAGCCCACATATATAATGCATAAGATCATACAGATAAGTATACAACTTATAAATGATCAAGCCCACACATAAAGGCCCAAACAGTTCAGATTAATTATTTAATTAGTCTTTTATCGAAAGTCGATACACACCATACCTTTTATCAAATCCATATAAGTACAGGAACGCCCCACTATTATTGTCGGTGGGCCGGTCACTTGCGGGACAAAGTCCACACTACTATTATTCGCTGGTGGATTGGTCACTTGCAGGACAATAGTCCACACCACTATTCCTTACCGGTGGATCAGCTGGTTCCTGCTCACATGGTGTTCTACTGTAAGTAATTAGTATCTTTTAAGTGTCCTTAGCAAACTCTGGTTTGTGTTTATTGAGCTCGAGTCACCCCACTATTATTGCCGGTGGGTCGGTCACTTACGGGACAAAGTCTACACCACTATTTTTTGCCCGTGGATCGGTCACTTATAGGGTAAAACCCTAACCACTATTCCTAACCGGTGGATCGACTGGACCCAGCTCAATAATCTTTCACTTTAAATGATTAGTGTCTTAAGTATTTTATTCAGAAGCTTTCACTCTAGACATGCATGACTCATTCCCTTTACACTTCATACATCACAAATCATAAAATTCCACAATCATAATTACACTTTAATCACCAAATACACATGATAACACAAAAACTCTAAGCAACCACAACAAACCCTAATAAACCACAACAAACCATAGTTAACTACTCCAAACCCTATTTAACCATAACAACCATAATTAGCCATTCCAAACCTTAGTTAATCACAACAACCCATAGTTAATCACTCCAAACCCTAATTCAGTCTCCTATGTACCCATATAATGCTCTACGTACAATTTTCCATCCAAAGTGTTTAACCACCCAAACAACGCTTACATTACTTTCCTCACATCCCAAACCAACGTTCCATACATAAATTTCACTTCCATGCAGACGTTATACATCCATGCCAACCCTAATACCACCATACAAATCCTAATATCACCATGCAACCATTAATACCACCATACAAACCCTAATACCACCATGCAACCATTAATACCACAAACATCCATTAATATCACCATGCAAACCCTAATACCACCATGCAACCATTAATACCACCATACCTCCATTAACATCACTATACAACCATTAACTCCACCATGCAAACCCTAATACCACCATACAACCATTAATATCACCATATAACCATTAATACCATCATGCAAACCCTATGTTCCGTCATACGAAACCCTAAATTTAATTCACACAAAACCAAAGATCTATCCATATCAAACCCTAGATTTAAACCATATAAAACCCAAAGATTCTTCCATATAATACAATTGATTAGATTTTCCCATTCATAACCACAAATTAGATTCTCCCATACAAGACCATAAGTTAGATTCTTCCACATAAAACCATAAGTTAGCATCTCCCATATAAACCATAAATTAGATTCTCCCATATAACCTCATAAATTACATTCTCCCATACAACGTCATAATTTAGATTCTCCCATATAACATCATATGTTAGATTCTCCCATATAACACCAAAAATTAATTCCTCTCACACAAAACCATGCAAAACCATAAATCAGATTCTCCCACACGAAATAACGAATTAGATTCTCCCATACAACATCATAAATTACAATCTCCCATACAACATCATAAATTAGATTACCCCATATAAAACCACAAATGATATTCTCCCACACAAACCATAAATTAGATTCTCCTTCACAAACCCATAAATTTTCCATTTTATTCCTCCACTAGCGAATCATTAAAATACTTAGGTCAACTCAAATCCCTTGGTCTTTCCCCCATTCTTTTTTTTTCATCCTTTCCCCCACACAACCACATCAACGTCCTCACATGCATGTCTTACAGGGTCACAAATAAATCACCATATATACATAATACACATGCCATGCAAATACACAAAAACATACTTCAACTCCACATCATACTATATACGACATAAATAATAATGATAAACATATGATACATAGCATGCGAAGCACATAATGCATGTAAGCACACAAAAGGGCTTAGCACCCCTTACCTAAAACGACACCGGTCTTGGAGCACACTCCTATGCCTCCTTAGGGCTTTGACTGGTTTCACCTATTATGAGGGAAAAGCTAAAATTAGACTCCCTCCTATCAAAAATACTATTGATCACTAACTTAATGTAAGACTAGGCTTTTGATAAAATATTAAAATAATAATAGCAAGAATACCAAAAATAATATCAATATTAATATTAACAAGGATAATAAAAATAGTAACAATAATAATAAAAAGGACATTACTCAAAAACATAGTGAAATAAGGGCTTCAGCCCCTTTACTAAAATAATACTAATAATAATACTATTAGTAAAATAAGTAACCAAATTTAGTAATAATAATAGTGATGAAATAATAATAATGACAAAAACCATAATAATAATGTAATAATAATAATAATCATAATGGTAATAATAGTAAGGATAATATTTGAAGATAAAAAGAAGTAGGGTTTCCACCCTACATTAAGTAATAATAACTTAATAAATAATAATAATAATAATAACATTAATAAGAATAAATACTAATAATAATAAAAATACTAATAACCCTAATAATAAGAAGACATGATACTTATAATACTAATGCTAACACTTGAAAATAATAATAATAATGATAGTAGTAGTAGTAGTAGTAGTAGTAGTAGTAGTAGTAGTAGTAGTAGTAGTAATAATAACAACAACAACAACAATAATAATAACACTAATGGTAAAGTAGTAATAATAATAATACTAAAATACTAATAATAACAATTTTGAAATAGTAAATAATAATAATAATAATAATAATAATAATAATAATAATAACATATTGGTATTAATAATAAAGATAATAACAATAATAATAATACTAATAATAATAATAAAATCGAATTAAAATATAATAGGGCTTCGGCCCTCAACAGAATAATAATAAAAACATTAATATTAATAATACTAATAATACATATTAAAAATGTAAATATTAATAATAATAATAGTATTTATATTAGAATAAATGAAATAAATTAATTTAAGGCTTGTAAAAATAGGGAAAAGGGCTGAGAGGGTCTAGGGTTCAACCTTAGGCTGGTGGTGATAGGCGGCACAGGCGGTGGTGCACGGAGGAGGCGGCGGTTGCCGGAAAAAGGGAAGAAAAGGGTAAAAGTTGAAGGCTGGGAACAAAATAAAAAGGATAGAGGTGGGAGTTGGGGTGTTCAGAGTTGCCGAGAGAGAGAGGAATAGAATAAGGGTGGTGGCGCAGCCAAAGGTGGCGGAGCACGGCGGCGGCGGTGGTGGCAGAATAGAGGAGAAGAAGAGAAAGAGAGGAGGAGAGGGATAAAGAGGAAAAGAGAGGTAGGGGAAGGTCGAGGATGGTCTGCAGCATAATTTGGGAGGTGAAAGAAGCGGCGGCAACAGCAGAAGAGGTGGTTAAAGATGGTTCGAAGGGTGGCGGTGGTAGAAAAATAGGTTGGTCAAGAAGGCTACTTCGCACAGCCGGGGTGGCTTATGCAGGAAAAAATGGAGAGATGAGGGAGGTTTAGGTAGTTAGAGGGTGATGCAAGGATGAGCTTGGTGGGTAGGGTTGGTGGTGGAGTTGGCCGGAGCCGGTGGAAGAGGTGTCTGAAGGGGAGGCGGTGGAAAGGTCGGGAAGAGTTGGGTTTCGGGGAAGAGCTCGATTGTAGACTGGGTAGGGGGTATTTATAGGAGGAAAAGGGTGGGTTAGGTCAAAGGGGGAGAACGGGAGGATCGGCAGGTTAGTTGGGCTCGCCGGCGGTGACGGTTGCCGGCGAAATTCAAAAAAAATGTGATAGGCAATTGGCTGGAAAAAGGGAGACGTGCGAGAAGAGGGGAAATGGGCAGGCAGGTGTGGCCGATGAGTCGACGTGGGAGAGAGAAGAAATATTGGCCGGATCAACGGCGGAGTTGGCGGCAAAAATCTCGGCTGGTGGGTGACGGAGGTTACAGGTCGAACGGCGGGAATGGCAGGTGCGAAGGCTGGGGGAAGAAGAAGAAGGGGGACTGGGCGGTTCAGGGAAGAAAGAAGGAAAAGAAAAGAGAGGCAGACCGGGTTGGTCGGGCGCGAGGGTTAAGTTCATTAAATAAAACAACGAGTTTTGGGTGTAAAAAGGGATAAAGAACGGCGTTCCAGGCTGGGCCACGCTGAAGGAGAAACGGATGGGTGGTTTGGGCCGCGAGAAAGGAAAGAAAAGGAAAGACGGGCTTGGGCCGCTGGGTTGGCCCAAGTCGGGGGAGGGTAAGGAAGAAAAAGAGAAGAAAAGAAAGAAAAAGAAAGAAAGAAAAAGGAAAAGGGGAAAAGGAAAAGAGAAAAAAAATAATTAAGTTGGGTATTTAAATTAATTAAAATATTTGGGATGTTTAAAAATAATAATATTTAAATCCCCTTTTTAGGCTAAATTAGGATTTTTGAAAAGATTTTCCATAAATTCCATTTTAATTAGCAAAACACAGTAATTTTCTTCAATTAAATTATTTATAAAATTAATATTAAATTGAAACTATTTTCTCCTTCTTATTCTAAATAAAATAATTTATTTTTAAAAAAATAAATTAGTTAAAATACTCAAATTTCCTCTAATTAAAATACTTATAAATTTCTTATTAATTTGCCTTAATTAATTTCCTTTTATTTTAATAAAAATAAATTATTTAATTGATTTTCATAATAAAATCTTATTTAATAATAAATAATAAAATTAGAATTTTCGGGGCATTTCACTCGTCGAATACAAGTCTTAACCAGCCGAGTTCCCTCTTAATTCAAGCCCATTTAATCACTTGAATTAAGCCCATATAACATCTAAGCTTAATCATAATAATATCATCATATAAATGATACTAATGACTAACATTACAAAGCCATACAATCAACTATGATACATACATGAAATTACATCAAACCCTAGCTTACATAAAATATACTTAGGGTTTACAACAAGTTTAATATAACTAATGATAATCATCACCATATCTTCTTGTTGTAAAGTGTCATCCCATGTATTCCATAGTCTTGCATGCTTTGAATGCTTGTACACTTATAGTGTGTTAACATATTCTCCTTACATACCTGCAAGAATATCTTGAATTGTTTTCAATACCAAGCATAGACATATTATCAAGAGCATTTAATATGATTGGCTCCAATATTAAGAAAGCTAATTCTTCATTACCTTGAGAATCATTATGAATATGAAAATCATTAGATGCTCCTGAATCACATGCTAGAAAAATAGAGGCATGATACACATAAAATGACAAGTCTACCATACGACATATAGTGATTTAATCCTCTAAAATTTAGTCTAAACATGCTCAACCCTATCATGTTATATCTCAACCTTCAAATAAATTATATAAGGAATATAATAGGAAGCTTATTTTCATATTTAATTTATAATATTAAACTATATTATATTATATTATCATACACATAAAAATATGCATATTTTGTGAACGCAACTAGCACAATCATATTTAAGCACCCAACGGAAATCATAACATGTTATCCTATGTTTTTCACATAATTAGTATAGTATACGAGTTACCTCCTTTCTAAGCAAAATACCAAAAACAAGAAAAAAAATAAGCACCATGTGCCCTAGATTCTAACTATTCTTCCTTATCTTAAAAAAAAAATAAAAAAAAATAGAATCTAAAACATTTAAAAATAAAAAGACAACACAATAATCAAAATCAAAAGAAGAAGAGTTATACCTAATAAGGATTGGTACGCCACAAGAAGAAAAGGGATAAGTAATCTCTTCAATTTTTCTCTAAAATCTAACACCCTTATATATAGGAAAATACAACAAGGATAGATAAGGGATCAAGAGAAGAAAAACCATAAAAGAGAATGGAGACAAGAGAGGTGTGGGTTTTAGTTAGGCTCAAGAAATCTCAATGGAACTTAAAAAAAAATCAAAGTGAAGAGAGAGGTGGGAGCAAAGGAGAGAAGGTAAAGGAAAAAATGAAAGAAAATGGGGTATAAATAGGGGAGGGAGTAACCAAAAATCTATAGCTAAGAGAGAGGGAGAGGAAGCTTATTACACACTTGAGTGACAAAGTAAAAGGTAGTTTAATGTGTTTAGGTTGAATGAGGTTATAAAAACCAAGCAATCAACCAAAGGATGGGGGTGATGGTGCACAAGTACAAGTTTAGAGGAGGTAAGGTTCAAGCATCGGGAAGGCAGTTGTAGAAAGCCGGGTGCAAGAAAATTCAAATGGACACAACTAATATAGGTAGGAAGTATATGGAAGTGACATTGGCTCAAAATTTTGTTGAATAAATAGGGAAAATGGTCAAATTGATTCAAAATCTATTCATGATGGTGTAAGGAAGGAATTTTGTTGGTCAACAATAATTTTAGAATTTATAGATTATTTTTAGTGATGCAAAGATCAATAAAAAGACTACATTTAAGAAAAATATATAAAAAAAAGCTCATAAAATTACAAAAAATTATAGAAAGACGTAAAATAATATTATAAAATCACATATAAATTATTATGAATTTGAAAAAAAAAAGTTTTGATATAAAAAATATTGACCTAATGTTGAATTGAAAAACTTACAAGGTAATTACAAAAATAAATATCAAAATTATTTCTAAAATTATAAAAAATTCAAAATCCTCCTATTTACCGATTTTCAACCTAAATATAATTTTTAACACACATTTGATATAATTTTTAGATAACATACCTTAATTATATATTTTGAATATAAATTAAAAATGGGATGACAATCACAAATAAAATTCAACCAAAATTTCTAAATTTACATTTTAATCCATTTTAGTCCAATATAAAATTTTACAAGAATGTTTTTCAAGGTGTAACTTAAAAGCAATTAAAGTGCGTCTAGTTGCAAAATCGCAATTACTACGTACAGAGTCACTGAAAAAAAATATTGAAGCCATAAAATATCTTAGTGAAAGGAAAATCCGAATCAAAAGTGTGCAACTTTTAATTTTTGTGTCGGTTATACTATATACTTAGAATGATTTTTCTTCTATGTAAGCTCTATTTTAATAGCTTTGTTTGCTTATGTTTTGGGTTGATGCATACATATTTCAAAATTTTCATATTTTTAGTTAAGATCTACTGGGTGCATATTACGTGGTTTACTGCTCCTAAAATAACCATATGGTTCTCTTCTGGTGTTGTATCTTTTGCTTTTGAAAGAGAACACAATCACAAATAAAATTCAACCAAAATTTCTAAATTTACATTTTATCCATTTTAGTCCAAAATAAAATTTTACAAGAATATTTTTCAAGGTGTAACTTAAAAGTTAACGGGCATAAATATTATTATAGAAGTAAAGTGTGTCTAGTTGCAAAACCACAATTACTATGTACAAAATCACTAAAAACAATATTGAAGCCAGAACATATCTTAAAATAATTTTTGTAATTAATTAAACATAAAATAACACACTTTCACATTGTTACACATAATTAGGGATATTTAGGAATGGGGTATTACATATAGCAATTTTATCTACGAAAGTAGTAGACACAAAGGAGTATGATACTCCAAAATCAAAGAGTATGTATGATATAAAAGGAAGAGATAGTGAACATAGCCACGATGGCATTAGCTTACCTGTTAGCCTCTAACTTGCTCATAACATTAAGGTGATTGTCTGCTAGTGGTCTTGCCACACCATTCGATCCTTGAAGTTAGAAAACATGGGGCTTCTTTGCCTGTTGTTGTGTAATTCTACCAGCACTATAACACCCTTATTTATCACTACTAATTTTTTTTTAAACATTGCAAAAGCTAAAAACGCACATAGAAAAAATAGGGTGTTACTGCTGTATCGGATATAGGATAGATGTTTGTCGCCTACCCCATATCAGATACAAGGCTAAAACCAACCGAAAATTTTAAAACAATAGAGTGCGCGAGTAAAATATTATATAAACAAATTTAAAGATTTTTTACATTGAAGATTATTAACGGTCCTTGACAAAATCATTACAAAATACATGTAGATAACAACACGGGGCTATATTAAAATGGGTTAGGGTATGACACCCAAATTAAAAACATGGTCTATTACAAACCCCATAAGATCTTTGGATGTCCATGCTCTTAAGCCTGACCCAACTGAGGTAGGCCTTCTACTGGCCATCCCCAAAGACCTACACATGGCCCTCTACTAATTGGAATAAGCAGGTGACCTAGCAAACGAGCACATCGGTATGCTACATACTGAGTAAGCCAAGTTGATCCTCAATGTAAACACAAGTATACAAATTCTACCGTACATGGATATAAAATACAACATGCATCATGATAAAGCTATATATAAAAGTAAGAGTACATCATGACATGATATCATGAATAACTCAAACAATGTAGCATATATCATGCTTGGTTTCACATCATCATCACATAGGTATTCACACATGTAATAGTAGATAAAGTCTATGCATCCTCTAAATTTTATTTTCAATTACTCAATCATTTAGGTTATACCATTTCCTTAGCCATATATAAGACAATTCAATCATCCAGTTAATATTTCATTAAGTAACCAATGGGTTATTTAAGTCATTTGCCAAGTGTATAATTAGATTTTATCCATTTTGGTTGTTCATACCATTACTTCCATCCTTACCCAATTATTAACCATTTAATTTGTCATCATTCATATTTTATCAGCCAATTACTTATCATCCATATTTTATTATCATTAAGTGATGGATGTGCACCACCCTATGGTCTTATATACCACGGAAACCTATCCAAATAAGAGACATAAAGTCTAGGCTGAAGCCAATCACTGTGTAGACATAAGTCTAGTTTGAAGCCAATCACCAAAATGAACATAAGTCTGGACCGAAGCCAACCACCTAGGAAACCAGACTCTTTAGTATCGATACCCCCTAGTATTTCATCAATGTCTAGAGTAGGTAAGGCACTGTGATCTCTCCGTATCCCATCCAAAGGCACCAAAAACCCCCAAAGGTAGACTAACCCCTAGTAGCTAAATGAGGATCGGGTAACCTAGACCCATACTCAAATCTATTGCTTTTGCTTTATGCGATTAGTATTTTATTTATAAGGATAAGTGATCATAAAAGACTTATACAAAAACAAGCAAAGGCAATTTCCACATTTTTTTCATATCAATCCTTTTCTTTCCATTTATCCTTATACCATATTACTCAATTCCATCTTATTATTTTGTTCAAGTCCATGCTGAGTTTCATTACTCTTTTCTCAATATCATCATTTATCATAAGTGAAATACCCATTTAGTTTTTACATTACTCATATAGTATATCATAAACTATGATCCATTTAATCCCTTCATTAAGCCAATAATCCATAATAAAAGTTATATTTTATCACATTAATAATCATAGTATCACTACTACGGAAATAGGAAATAATAACGGGACATTAATAACGGTGGTTCGAAAACCGTCGTAAAATCCGTGAAAATTAATGCGCGGGAAGTTTTAATAACGGTTTTATGTAATAACCGTTATTACAAGTGCAAGGTGAAATTTTGCACGGGAATTTTAATAACGGTTGACGTAAAACCATTATTAAAACATGATTTAATAATGGTTCAAACAAGAACCGTTGTCAAAATTGGCAAGGTTTTAATAACGGTTCCTGTAAGAACCGTTATTAAATCATATTTTAATAACGGTTCCGGTTATTAAAACCTCCTTTTATTTCGTTCTCTTCTGTTTCGTGCCAAAAATTTCAGACTCTGCCGCTTCCCTCTCGTACTCTCTTTCTCTTGCGAACCCTTGCACCACCGCTCCGGCTCCTCTGAATTAAGGGAAACCGTCGCACCGCCATCTCTCCACCACCCCTCTGCCATTCTTGCGAACGTAGCCAGCATTTGTACCTTCGTCATTGCCGTTCTCAACTTGTACGCCGTCGCTCCCTTTACGTATGTGTTTTTCTTCCTTCATTGCTTAATTTGTCTCTACTGATATGTATATATATATATATATATATATATATATATAAATGCATGCATGTTGCACCGAAGAGGTTGTGTTTGATGTGTTGTTCGAAAATCTGTTGTTTGATGTGTTGGTGAAAATTTTTGCTGTAGCCTTTTTTGATTGTGGCCGGCCGAGAGGCCCGAGACCTTAATATATATATATATATAAATGTTTTTATAATCTATTTTATAAAAATATGTATTATTATTTTAAAAGAATCCACAAGCCTAAAATATATATTATTATCATAAGATATGTACGTTCTAAGTATAAAATTAAGGTGCATATATTTTTTTAGCACTCACATTATTATGCAGATGATCATGTGTATTTATATGCTTTTTTTAATATATATTTTGTAAGACGTGTATTTATATTCCATAAAATGTGTGTTTATATGTGTTCTATTATATGTATATATATTTATAATATATTTAAATATAAGATGTGTATATATAATCTTAAATAATTGTGGTTAGGGTTAGGGTTGGGGTTAGGGGGAGGGTTAGTGTTAGGGTTAGGGTTAGGGTTAGGGTTAGGGTTAGCTATAGGTTTAGGATCATTATCTTATGAGGTTTAGTGTTATTTTTTATTATAATTTATTAGGGTTAATTATTGTTAGGGTTAGGGGGAGGGTTAGGGTTAGGGGGAGGGGGAGGGGGAGGGGGAGGGTTAGGGTTAGGGTTAGGGTTTATCATTTATTATACTAAATATAAACTAGGGCTATAGGGAAAAATCCTAAGGATAAGGGTATTGTGCATGGGGAAAAGTTGAGGAGGTTGGTTGGGCATCGGTGTTGTGATCGATAAAATTAAATAGAGATGAATAATTGTGTATAATAATAATAATAATAATAATAATAATAATAATAATAATCATATAGGATTTATTAGGTTGTACTATATATATATATTATCTTATTAATATCTACTTGATTTTACTATACGTAGCTTGAATGATTTGATGATAGTTTGATGTTTAGCCAGTTTGTTAAATATATAACTAAAGATTATGTCCTTATTTTAAATAGTTTGATGTTGTTAGGTTTATATAGTTGGTTATGATCTGGTAGAATATATTTATGATTTGTCTAGCTAGTTGAAGATCAGTTTACATATTCTGTAATTTAGATCCTTTCGAGAACAACCTTGATGATAACATATGGCACCACATACAGATGTACGGACTCATGTGATATGGTTATATGACGAGCTATGTCATTTGTACGCGAGTGGCTCATCCTATCACCCCTTCCATTTCAGATCTTATCACCTTCTGTTGACCCTGCCTTAGATAGAGCCATGGGCATCGGCTACATCTACTTTTTTGCAGTGGTTTGTCTACCCCACTGATGCACCACACCCGAGATTTATTGAGGGTGAGCTGTTTGCTAGAGAGTATGATAGGATATCGAGAGAACTAATGGTCATCGATGATGAGTGGAGGTATCATCATAGCTTGCCTCGGAGTATCCACCTCGGTTACCCTAGAGTATCCGTGAGTAGACTCTCTTGCGATGATGTCAGGGATCAAATGATATATCGCGATGAGTGGACTTTTAAAGTTATAGTTTTTAGTCGGGCTCGACGAGGCTATCGGGGGATTTAGTTTTAGATATGAGTTAACTTTTCGTTTTTTAGGTATTTGAGTTGTAGCAACATTTTGATGTATATAGTGCTGCTATTGCTTAAATCCTGTAGTATGTATATCTTTTGTAATTTGAACTATTAATTGTATAATATTTTGCTACGTATGTATGTATGCATATATATATATATATATATATATGAACTCTTTGTAAGTATGAGGAGTTTCATTGATCAACATTAATATAATTTTGGAAACTTGTTAGCATGATTTGTATATATATATATATATAGAGAGAGAGAGAGAATAGCATGATACATTTGAGATTAATTCTTTCTAAGCAAGAGTGATTTGAAAATTATTAAACTTATAATTCAATTGATTTTTAATAATTACTTTCATGTGGGATATATCTAGATTCAAATAATATGGATCGGAAATGGTTGTCTGCAAATCGTCTGTCTAGAGAATATAACGAAGGAGTGGAGTTTTTCATCAAGTTTGCAGTTGAACATGCTCGAGACTCTAGTAGAATAGTATGTCCTTATTTGAAGTGTGCTTATATTCAGCGTGTTAACGCTAATGATTTGAGAGATCATTTATTTGTGTATGGAATTGATGCAAGTTACACTTGTTGGATATGGCATGGGGAAACAGAGTCTAAATATGAAAATGACGATGTTAGGAGGGATAGTAGTGGATCATCATTTGATAACTATGAGGGACATTCGTTAGAGGAGATGACTCAAAAGGTTGAGGAAAGTGTTCAGGATTGTCCAAAAATATTTGAGAAGTTATTGAATGACTCGGAGAAACCTTTGTACGGTGATTGTAAGACGTTTACGCGATTATCCGCTACTTTAAGGTTGTACAACTTAAAGGCATGTAACGGATGGAGTGATAAGAGTTTCACAGAATTATTGTCACTTGTGAAGGATATGCTTCCTGATGATAACGTTCTACCCGATCGTACATATGAAGCGAAGAAGATTCTATCCTCTATGGGCATGAGTTATGAGAAGATACATGCATGCCCTAATGATTGTATTTTATATAGCAATGACAATGCATCTTTGGATAGTTGTCCTAATCCTGAATGCAAAGCACCACAATACAAGAAGAACAAGGTGCCCACTAAGGTGTTATGGTATTTTCCTACAATACCAAGATTAAGGCAGATGTTTAATGATATTGAAGATGCCAAGAACCTAAGATGGCATGCTGATGACAAGATAGATGACGGGCTTCTTAGACATCCATCTGACTCTCCACAATGGATGACAATTGATAGGTTGTTTCCTGAATTTGGTAAAGAAGCAAGAAATGTGTGCCTTATGCTTTCTGCAGATGGAATGAATCCGCACAATCAAGGCAACTACAGTTTATGGCCAGTGATTTTGGTTATATACAATTTACCTCCGTGGCTCTATATGAAACGCAAGTATATGATGTTGTCTTTACTCATTTCCGGGCCAAACCAACCTGGGAATGATATTGATGTTTATTTGGCACCTTTGATTGATGGTTTGAAGTTCTTATGGGACATGGGCGTTGAAGTATTTGATGCATATGGTCAAGAAAATTTCACTTTGAGAGCATTGTTATTCTGTACTATAAATGATTTTCCGGCGTATGGTAACTTGTCAGGTTATAGTGTGAAAGGCCATTATGCATGTCCGATATGTGAGGAGAATACTTCATTTGTTCAGCTAACACATGGCCGAAAGACTGTGTTCCTTGGGCATCATAGGTTTTTACTGAAGAATCATCATTATCGTAGGCAAAGAAAAGCGTTCAATGGATTCCGAGAAGAAGGGCAGGCACCAATCCGGTTGACGGGTCGACAAGTGTGGCTGAAGATGAAACATTTGAGTGTCAAGTTTGGGAAGAAGAATAAAGATAAGCCTCCATCAGTTGGGTGGAAGAAGATGTCAATATTCTTCAACCTTCCTTATTGGGAATCTTTCTACGTGAGACATGCCCTTGATGTGATGCATATTGAGAAAAATATATGTCACAGTCTTGTTGGCACATTACTTAATGTTCCACGCAAGAATAAAGATGGGATAAATGCTCTAATGGATATGGAAGAAATGGGTATTAGACGGGAACTGACACCGCGAGACAACGGAAGAAGAACATATTTACCGCCGACGTGTCATACTCTTTCCAGAAAAGAGAAATTTTCATTTTGTGAATTCTTGCACAGTGTCAAGGTTCCGGAAGGGAATTCTTCAAATGTCAGAAGGCTCGTGTCGATGAAAGAGTTGAAATTAATTAACATGAAGTCTCATGATTGTCATATCTTGATGCAACACTTGTTGCCGATAGCTATACGTGGAAATTTGCCAAAACGTGTTCGAATTATTATCACGAGGCTTTGTTGGTTTTTTAAAGCTGTCTGCTTTAAAGTTATACATCCTGATAGTTTGGACGCCTTGCAAAAAGAGATTGTGATTATTTTGTGCCAACTTGAAATGTATTTTCCATCGTCATTCTTTGACATTATGGTACATCTAACTGTTCATTTAGTTTATGAGATAAAGATGTTAGGACCTGTTCATGGGAATTGGATGTACCCCTTTGAACGGTTTATGAAGTTGATAAAAGGTTATGTGAAGAATCGATATCGGCCAGAAGGATGTATTGTTGAGAGTTACCTAGTGGAAGAGGCAATTGAGTTTTGCACAAAGTACTTGTCAAATGCTGAAGCTCTTGGTATTCCTAAGTCTTGACATGTGGGCAAATTTGAAGGACAGAGTATTAGAGGCAAACAATTTGGGCATGTAGACCCTAACATGTTCTGTGCAGCACATCTATATGTATTACACAACAGTGATGATGTTCAGCCGTACATTGAAGAGCATATGACTTCTTTACGGATTGAAAATCCATCAAAGACTGAGAAATGGATTGTCGATAAACATAATCTTTCTTTATTGATTGGATAAGAGATCGCATCATTCCACTCATCGGACATTCCCCAACTTTAATTTCCGAAACCCTGCATTGGTTGTCTCAGAAACCTCGTTATGAAGTTTTTCAATATACCAGTTATGTGATCAACGGTTACACTTTTTATACAAAAGAACAAGATGGGAAGAGTACAATGCAGAACAATGGGGTGACTTTAGTGGCTAAGGCAATGCATGTTGCTAGTGCGAAAGACAAGAATCCAACTTATGCAGATATGAATTATTATGGTATGATTGAACATATATGGGAGTTAGATTACACTGTATTTAAAATCCCTGTATTCGGCTGCAGATGGGTTGATAACGACAGTGGGGTTAGATATGAAGATGGATTCACATTAGTAGATATCAATAGGGTAGGGCATAAACAAGACCTATTCATCTTAGCATCACAAGCGACACAAGTATTCTATGTCACTGACCCTGCTGATAACAGATGGTCTGTAGTACTATCTACGGAAAAAAGAAATGCCAATGAATGTGATGATGAAAATGATGCCAATTGGAATAACGAGTGTGTCTCAGCTGTGCAAGCAACTCAATTATTGAACGATGATAACAATACAATTAATGAGGAGGAAATATATGTCAGGGATGATCATCGTGAAGTAATATATGTATCAGATCCTGAATCTAATATGAAAACAAGGGGGAAAAAAAGAAGGAAAAGAAGGTAATGGGGGTAATAATATTGTAACATATAATATCTATGTTGGTTTTTTTAAATGCATTTTTCAACTCAATTATGCTCAATACATAACATTCTAACATAATTTATTTATTGATTTTTTTTAGAGATATGGCCAATAAAAATATTGATAGGGACAGCAGTGATGAAGAAGGGAAAAGAGGGCCGACAATTATGAGAATCATCACAGATATGAGGAATAAAGGAGAATTGGTCGAGTTGGGATGGAATACTTACAATCTTCCCATTGGCCCTTATGCAGACATGTTCTTGACTTACATTTCACTTGTGACACGTAACCGTGTTCCTATCTCCTATAATAATTGGAAGCAGGTTCCAACGGGTCATAAGGAGCATATTTGGCAGGAAATCACGGTAAATATACTATTTTATGTAATCATTTATGTATGTAAAATGTTATTAATTTTAATACATTAATATCGGTATACATTTGTATGTCTTACAATGCAGAGAGTGTTTAATGTGCCAGAGAGTAGGAAGAAATGGCTTCTTAGACATTGTGGGGAGCGTCTAAGAACATTTAGGTCATATTTAGCTCGTAGGAAAATGTACAGAAAGAGGGATGGTTCTCTACGGCAGAATCCACCCAAACAATATGGTTTCATCGATCAAGAAAGTTGGAACCAATTTATTGCATATCGTCTTACGGGTGATTTTAAGGTATTTGTTAGATAACAATTAAATTTTTTTTATCGATCCTAGTATTACATAATATTGAAATAACTATGTCACTATGTTTTGGCTTGTCACATAGGAAAAAAGTGCCAAAAATAAAGAGATTGCGAAGCAGAATAAATACCGGCATAATATGGCTCGCAAAGGGTATGCAGGCCTTGAAGAGGAGTTGGTATGTATTTTGTGATTTATCTATTTACAGCGTACTGAAGAATTTTATAATATTGGTACATTATAAGAATATTTTTTGATTTATAGCTCATAGCCCAAGACTTAGACCCATGTACCTCGTCCATTAATATTGGTACATTATGGAAGAAGGCTAGAGCAACAAAAGATGGATATATTAATGAAGATGTAGATATTGCAGCGACAAAAATTGTAAGTTTGTAGATATTTGGAACCCTGCTTACTTTTCTTTTATAAAACTATTATATTATGCTTATTCATGTAAGCTAATTTTACATATATTATATACATTACAGGACAAACTTCAAGCGTCAGATGGTGAGGAGGGGGTAGACCAATATAACATTGTATCACAAGCTATAGGAATTGTAGAACACCCTGGAAAACACAGGGGTCTTGGATTAGGTGTTGCGAAAACGAGCGTACGTGGTCAATCTCATGGTTCTCGTAACACTGATGAGCAAGTCGCCATCCTTATACAGAAATTGAACGTGGCATTTGAACGGATGGCAACAATGGAACAAGAGTTGTCATTTATTAAATCTCAAGGGTATAAGCCATCTGATTCAGTCGACCATGATCAGCTTCACATACCTAATGTAAATAGTGTCAGAGACAGTTGTGAAGCTGATGCACGTCTTTCTTCTTTTTTCGAGGTAAGCATTACATAACTTTGAACTGTTATTAAATGTATTCATTGTCATAAATAATTAATAATGTGTAATATTTTCGTTTAGGATTTGCATAAATGTGACTTGTTAGCGAATGATCTTTCAACTCTTTTGGCGAAAGGAAGGGTCCGCATCAGTCACAGTACCCAAACGCAAACTGTCCACGAGTACAACTTAGCCCTACTTACAAGGCCGGTGAGTATTGATACTCCAATCATTGGTAGTGCGCCCTTGCCTTGTTATAAAGAGGGAGATGAGGTAGCCACAGTGCTAGAAGCTCATGGAAGCTTCGTGCCTTGGCCTGTGGATCAGATACGTCTCACTACTAAAGAGGTATTGACATTCAATATCTTCATTAGACCTAGTTTAGTAGTTACATTGTTTATACCTTTTTCATATATATATACTCAATACATATTTTGTTTATTATTATTATTTAAGGAATCAAAGAAGAAGATTGCTCCTGCTAGTAAAACCAAGAGAGGTACTAGTAGAACAAGCAACGCAAAAGAGGGCACTGCCAAAGGAAAGAGAGCTAAATCTGAAAAATCAGTTGCCCCACAAAAGATTCCTTCTTCGGAAATACGCCAACCTCCACCAGCATTAGCTTTATTGTATTTCTATGCCCAAAACTACCTCGGGAATAATTATATTTCCATTGATTATCGTCCTGAGTATGTTGGAAGGGACGATGCTACTTACATGGTATCGACAGTTGACATAAGTGACATTTATAATCAGGAATGGATGTCAACCACGAGTGTCACCGTTTATGTCACGTAAGCATTATTTCATATTTCAGATTTTAGTACTCTTGGAGAAATAGAATTTTTACGACCTCTTAAGCTTATATGAGTTATTAGCTATTAACAAATATCCATTGTTATTGTCGTCCATATATAGGTTGGTAGCTAGTCGCGCTGCGTTGGAGGGAATGTTGTCCTCTATTGTGTTTGTGTGCCCACACTACATAGCTGACAGTAGTACAATAATAGAGGGTAGGCACATAAACTATTTAGCGGATCGCATTTTGATTGAGGGACACAACAAGCTCTATCTCATTCCTCACCTCGCAACTGAACATTGGGTTTTGTACGCCGTCCGACCTGATCTTAATAAAGTTTATGTGTTTGATTCCCTTCGAACCTATGATGTGCCTTTTGAGGTCGCTCGTCGTGGTGGGAAGGAATTTATCGACATGTTAGTATACTTTTCACTTCTTACTTCATTAGCTTATTTATACATATATATATATATATATATATATATATATATATATATATATATATATATATATATTCTACTTTCATTATTTGAGGTATATATACTTACAATATTATGTATCTAACTCTATTTATTAGGGCACTACGGACGGCATATCAAAGGATAAGTGGGAATGGTGTCCCAGACCCAAAGAATCTTCAATATGAGCCTATCATGGTAAGTAGGAAGACAAATATTTTGTATTTTGTTTTAATTCAAATTAATATATAATAGTTAGAGAGCTAACTGAATTTATTTGACAATGTCCACAACAGCAAAACGGTGATGATTGTGGATACTATGTATGTAGAGCAATGGATCTTATAGTTCAGAATAGATCGGTCAACATAGATCCAAGCCATGTATGTTTGCTTTTCCATATTTTTCTATTAATGAATCATGACATATATATTTTTGACCTAATGGCTAACTGTATATTAATTGAAACATGGGTGTTGTAATTTTTCACCGATGACTATGCACGAGGCCAGCAATATAATGTTGATGAAATTGATGAAGTTAGAGACCAATGGGCCAAGCACGTGCACTCATTCATTCGGTATTAGGCAGCGATCTATATATTCTACATGCATTTTCAGGTATGTATTTCGTCTACATCTTTCGGTCTTCTAGCCTAGATCTGTGAACTCTTTACTTTGGGGTGTAGAGCTACCAAGTTGTGGTATGCCCACTAATTTTTATTCCTAAGTATAGTTGGTGTATTGAGACATGCATACCAATTATAGATTGATTGAAATTATGGTGTGATACCCTGCTGGTATGAATTGATGTTGTTTTACATTGCAGATTTGGTAATTGTTTGAACATACAACTGTGTATGTGGGCAGGAACAAAACAGAAAAATGCTAAAAAAACATATACTTTTAATAACGGTTCTATTAAAACCGTTATTAAAACCTATGCTTTAATAACGATTTTAATTAAAACCGTTATTAAAACATAGAGGTTTTAATAACGGTTTCCCATAGAACTGATATTAAAACTTAGGTTTTAATAATGGTTTTGTTTAAGAACCGTTATTAAAACTCCTTATAATCTGATATTTATGCGCATTTAATACGTATTAGAGGGTTTAATAAACGCATAATCAATGACCGAAACGGTAATTCGATCATGTTTTAACAACGGTTTTTGTATTAACCGTTATTAATACATGGTTTTCAACAACGGTTTTTTCATATAAACCGTTATTAAAACCTTATTTTTAACAATGGTTTACTGCGAAACCGTTATTAAAAGCTCCTTTTTAACAACGGTTTTTAAGTAAAAACCGTTATTAAATATGAAGTTTACGCACATATTCGCGGGTTTTTGTGTATTTTTCATGACGGTTATGAACCGTTATTAAAGATATAATAACAGGCGATTCAATAACGGTTGAAAACCGTTATTAAAACTATAAAATAACCGTTATTAAAACCCCTTTCCGTGGTAGTGTATAGTCCCAAACATAGCCTCAAAGCATAACCAAACCAAAAGGAAACAAACCATGAAAACCAATTGAACTAGTCGATCAGTCTAGCTCAACTAATCGATTAATTACACCAACCAGTCGATTGGTTTGGGCTGATCAGTTGATCAATTTGACTCAACTAGACCATGCTTTCCTCAAACTGGCTAATCGGTTTGGGTAAACCAGCTAATTATTCATAGAACATTTTATCAGTTCTACCCAATCGGTCGATGTGTTTAAGTAGAGAGCAATACTAAGGTCCTTACAGGCTCACTAGTCCATGGTTTGAGTCAACCAATTGACTATTTTAGGAATCATTCGATCTGTTTAACTTAATCAGTCGATCAGTTTGCCCTATCACAGCAAAAATCCATAGATTTCATGCAGAATCATGCTCAGAAATAATCCTTAAACATATTAGAATATGCATCAACATAGTCTAACACATTTTCAACAAGATTAACTTGCATTTCACAACATGGAATCATTATATCTTATTTTTACCAAATTTCATGATTTTTACTCAAAGTATAGCACCTATCCATCCAAATCACTTATGAAGGCTATATTCATTCATGCCAACATGCAGAATCAACTTAAAGGAACTCATAACATGCAGGAATACTCATTAATCATTTTATAAGCAGGAATCACTTACTTGGTGCAGTCAAAATTTTCCTTAAACTAGAAATTCTAACTATGAAATTCTTAGCATTTAAAACTTTAAACCATAAATCTTAACCTCATAAATTTGCACCAAAACCTTATTAATTTTTGAACTTAAAATAGAAGGAAAAGAAGAACATACCAGCTTGAGGCAAAATAGGGAAATGCTTAGTCGAACCACTCAGCCTTTTTCCCAAAATCTAACCCTTCATTGCTTAACAATTGAAACAAGAGAGAACTAGAGACAGGATCATAAAAGTGTAAGAAAATTGATTGCAAGGCTTGAAGTGTAAAAAAGAGAGAAGGTGAATACCAGACTTAGAGATTTTGGTGGCTCAAAGAAAATGTGCATAAAAGGGATGTTTGGGGCTATTTATAGCCAACCAATCTAGAGGAATCACAGAGTGTTCAAGAATCAACTCTAAACCCTACTAATTACCGTTTGAATTTGAGCTAAACGAATAGATTTCATCCAATATATGATGACCTATTATCCAGAGCTCAAATAATGTTATGGAGAATACAGGTCAATTAGGTTAGAATTAGCATACACAAGAGAAGTAATGGAAGGTAAGAATGGAAGGAAACTTCCCATTGCTCAGAGTCGTACCTGAAATTGAAGCATTGATCTCAGAAATGTGTAGAGGAGAGAGGTGCAAGAAGAGAAGGTTGAGGCCATTTATCCCCCTCAACTGTCCTAATCAAACTCTAGATCAATGTGAGGCAATATTTAGGGTTAAATGCATAATAAAAATGGTTAGGAATCTCTTAGGGACACTTTGACATGGGTTGGTAAGGTTCTATTTAATATAAGAGATTTTTTCAGAAAATTAAGTTTGAAAAATATGCTCAGGTTGACAAACCAGTTAATGGGTTTGGGTCTACCAGTCGACTATTCTACAAACTAGTTGATTAGTTCCCCCTAACCAATTAATCAGTTTAATCAAGAAAACCTATTTTGCTTAAATGGCAAACTAGTCGATCGGTTTTCTTGAAAAACTCAATTAACTCCATTTTTCAACATAATTTCAAATCAAAATTTACCTCAAACCAAATCATAATCAAGATTAAAGGTCCAAAAATTGGAAATTTCTCATTAAACCATTTACAAAATGATGGGGAATTACAAGCCCACTATTTTTCAATTGAACCCTTTGATCCTATAGTGGCTATGCCATCATACCATGTGAACGAGTTTATCTCTACTAGACATTACCCCTAGTAGAGTAGCACTAAAATTGCTCATGATCCAATCTACCACACATGTATCACCTGACTTGTTGCTATAAATAATCAACTAAAGGGGTTTCCTATTGCACTACCTGCAATTAAAAGTCTCTCAAGTTGTGGTTGGCCAAATTTTCCACCATATCAGGATGAAAACCTTGTCTAGTGGCTATGTATCATTAGAATCTCTTCTTGCCACCCTAATGTTATCCACCCTTAAAACGTCTCATTCCCTTGGATAGGGAATTCCTCACCTGAATCCATGAGTAAGCTTCAAGGCCACCTTATACATAATAACTAGATCTAGTTTCAAGAGCCCCACCAAAAGCTCATAGAATTTAAGGCTAAGAGTCAAATGGAACTTGTAAATCATAATCTCCTCGCTCACCACCACCTCAAGGGCGAAGCATATTAAATTTACAAATTGTGTGCAATACTCCTCCTCTATCAATGACCCTTAATAAATTTAGTGAAATTAGTCGTGCTTCGCTAAGTAAACATATGCAGGGATAGAAAAAAGGCCTCAACCACTCCACCAACATCTCCTATAGTGTCAGAACTCTACCTTTTAACTACTGAATCCTTCACCAAATGTTAGCTCTATCTTGCAGATAAAATACACAAATGTTAACTCTCCTATCATTAGGACATACACTTGTGATGAAATTCTTCTTAATATCATGAATGGATCTCTTGAGTGCATCATAGCCCTCTTGACCCTTGAAGAGGAGTAGGTGATGTTGTCTTACTCTAAACTACCAATCATTAAATGGTGGTGTTGAAATCAAAGGTGGGGTGGTGGTTGCAGAGCCTCTTTTCATTGAAATTTCCACACTATGTAGCCCTTTCCCATATCCATGAACCTTTAAGTCAACAATTAGTAGTCACCAAAATCCTAGCATACTAAGGTTGAGTCAAAAACTTTACGACTAAGCATAAATTTTAGTACACATAATATATCACATAATCATATGAGGCCATAGTTAGTTACATAGAATAATAATTAAAGGCCAACTTCCAAATTCAAAGTTAGTGCTCACTTGCAAACTAATCAGTTCTATTATTCACACAAAACTATAAAAAAAATATTCATTTTCACAAAGCAACTCTAAGTTTGGAAACCAAAGACTCTTAAACTAACTTGTTATACCCCCAAATTACACTAGTAAAAATTTTCATTTTAAGATAATGTAGAAGTGATAAACCTAAATGATGGATGTTAGTGTCACATCAAATATAAGAGATGTATGATCATTTGCCTAACTTATGTTCAATGAAAGGTAAAATATTTAACAAAACATGCACAATGAGTATGATATAACTCAAGAGAGATAGATAATATGATATATGACAATGGGAGCGTGATTGTTTACAAAAAATCTAAAGTATAGAGAAGAGAGCTAAAAGTTTAAATAACCAAAAGATATATAAAAACCTTAAATAGTACATCTAAACAAGTGTTCTAACTCCCAAACTAATGTAACTCCCCAAGTACTAGCTAACTACTGGCTCACATCATCATTATCATACTCAAGCTAAGAATCATGAACATGCAAGTCATCCTTTTCTCCCTGAAATAAGTTCAGATGAACACAATGACCAAGACAATAAAGTATCAATATAATGAAGTATCGATAAAATAAATCTACTTTAATATAATTTAGGGCTCATGATGTACATATGGGGCATGTTACCATACAATACATAATAGAATACTTAACACATACATCATGGAATAACCATGATAACATCCAATCATGCATCTCAAGAAATAAAAACATGATCGCTTAGAAGAATCTTTACCATTATCTCCTGATTAGTGTCATTATTTTGGTGGGAGTGAATGTAGAAGTGCAACATCCACTTCACACTAAACATCAGTGCCAATAAGCTTGTACCCAAATCTTTGAAATTCACCATACTTGGACTCTCATGATAAGGGCATATGCTTAATTTTGGATATGCAATACCCACCACAATGATTATTAGTGCCAAGGGCTTGCACTAGAACCTTCAATATCCATCACACTTGGAATCCTAAGTCATAGGACACACATTAACCATGGTATCCTAAGTCTAAGTATTCATGCTCTAAAAAGGAACCTAAAATCCATTCTTAACCAATTCCTTAAATATAATTATTCAAAGCTACAAGCATAAATAAAATGATGAAGACTAAAGTTAAATAATCAAGCCAAGGTTAAACATATGGTCAAACCATAAGTGTTAAACCTTAAAAATAGCAAAACAATCCTAGAGGACCAATTGGTTGGTTCCACAAACTAGTGTACTAGTTTGGGAAAATTCACAACAAATAGATCGACACAAATTTAAACAAAAGGACAAGTATAAGGGTAATCAGTTGATTTGTTAGCCCTTAACTAGTTGATTGGTTAAGCCCTTAACTAGTTGGTTGGTGCAATTCGAGAGCAACCAATTAAATACAAGCCTAACCAATTGATTGATTGAATAAAACTAGTTAACTGCTTTTTCCCACTTCTAGTTTAGTAGTTTCTCTAGAGAACACAAATATCATGCAAATCAAACTCATGAAGTCCTAAATTAGTCCAAGTAGTTTCAATATGCATTCGTACTATCAAAAAACATATAAAATCATGTTCATAATACTAAACATATAATTCATGCTTAGGATTTAAATAGAATAATACATATGCCATTTCACCCAAGTTCATCAAGAACACAAAAGATGGACAACTTGATCTTATACATCATAATACACCACAACTTGTGCTAAAAAGATCATTAAACATGAAAGAGCTATTATCATGCTTGAACTAAACTTAAAACATAATTCATGCTAAAAGGTTTAGCCTCACATGCTTGTATATTTCAACTAAAATACATAAAAACGTTATAACATAGTTTCACAGCCTCATGCTTGAATTTAAGGCAATCATACATAGGGAATGAAAAATAACATATAATCATACAAGAACCAGGCCATATATTAAAGAAAGTCTGATTTACCTTAGTAAGTACAACCTTCTATCAATTAAGAAAAATTATAGCTTGATGGCTCCACTACCAAAACTTCTTGATTTTCTCAACCTTATATCAAAATTCAAAATGCCAAGAAGAGGAAAACCAAGGAAATCTTCAAACCTTCCAAACCTTACCTCTTCTTTATTTAGAGAAAATAAAGAATAACTAAAATTAGGTTTAAGAAGATGATTAAAGAAGTGAATGAGCTGAGTATTGAAGGACAAGTAGAAAATGAGGGAGTTAAATTGAAGAAGAACACACTACCTACATTTAGAGATTCTAACTAAAAGAAAGTGTGGGAGTTCAAGTGTGTTGTTATGCATTAAAATCAAGTATAAAGACCCTCCCTAAGCCTTATGGTTGGCCCACATAAAAGAAGGAAAGAGAAGTGAGTTGGTTATTAGAGGTTATGTTTAAAGGACATGATGTAAGTGAAAACCATAATGAGGTGAGGGAGGAAATAATGGAAAGTTAGGCAAGGTAGGAAACATCAACAACTTTATCATTCTACATGCGGTATTGAAGTCAAGGGGAAGAAATAAGAGACATGAAAGTTGGGTTGGTGAGAAAAGTACCTCAACAGTGCTTTTGAGACTTTTTTAGCTACATAAAATAAAATAGTCCCACAAGACCAAAATATGCTCATTAATACAAAAAGAATATACAACAATTTTCATATCCATTTGAAAAGGTTAAATCAAAATAAGAAAGATACTTGAAACTCTAGTAGAACTACTTGATTGGTTCAATCAAACTGATCAATTGGTTTATGCACACTAATTGCCTAGTCTTCCTCAAACAAAACTACGAGTCTTGGAATGAACCAAATAATTTGTTTTAGGTATGAACATTCAACTAGTGCCCTAATAGTACACATGTTCACCATTTTCCAAAATTTTCCCCAAACTAGAACCATTTTATTTATATTGAACATAATTTTATACACATTTTAAAAGGTTTGAGGAAGGAGTATTATAGTACCATGCACAACAGTGTCAACAGAAGTAGGCACAATCAATGTTTTGTCCATATTATGCACTACATATAGGGATGTAAATGAGCTAAGCCAAGTCGAATACCCCTAGGCTTAGGCTCAGCTCATTTAACTAAATGAGCCTAAAATAAGGCTCGGCTAGTTTAACTAAACGAACCAGCTAAGCCAAGCTCACAAGCCAAAGCCAAAAAAATGAACCGAGCTCACTTTTTCGAGCTCAGGCTTGGCTCATTTAACTAAATGAACGAGCTGAACCGAGCTTTTAACTAGCCGAGCCAAGCCGAATACCAAACTGGCTCAGCTCATTTATACCCCTAACTACCTATCTTGTATAAGGTGTGTTTGTTAGGGTTACCTTGCTAGAACTAGAAGACACTGTAGTCTGATCTTTAAAGCAAATTTTGAATTCCCTCTCTAGCATTCCAGTAGTTAAGTCATACCGCAAAATGGACTTTCAATCATAAAAAAGAGTTAAATGGAAAAGAAGATGACAACTTACAGAAAAATAACAATTTTGAATTCTCTCTTCTTAGGGATCCTAAGCTTGGAAAAGGTAACGTACGGTTGAAAATCCTCTTTTTCATCTTAAAAGGGAGATAAAACCTAAACACTAATGCTTGGGTGGCTATCACAACCCTTTGAGAATTTCAGCATGTGTCTTGGCCTATTGCTAAATTCATTAGATACCCTGTAGGAGTCAAATTGCACTTAAGCAAGCATTTCTCATTATGTTCAATACGAATTCTTCCATTCACTATGTGGAAGCTAAATCAAAACATCGGAGAACATCACCACCATAACTAACACAAGTTTGTAAATAATAATTTTAGTTGCAAGGCTAAAACAACTTAAATAATAACAAAGAAATAAAGATGAGTAAGAGAGAGAAATATATAAAAGCAATTATAGTTACAAACCTGAAGTGCTACCAACATAATACATAACTAAAATAGAATGCAGAAAAACAACTAAGAGTTTTAATAACCAAAATCTCTAAACTAGTTTGCCTAAGTTCATAGGTTGTGCCCCACCAAAGGCATTTATTGACTATCAAAGCCTTTGTTAACATTAAGGATCTCAAAACCCTACACATGATTTTTTATTCCCCATCATTAGTGGATCATTATAGAACTTGATTTAAGGATAGCATCATTGTGGGACCAGTAAATCCAAATCATCCTATGGATACATGCAATAATACAATAACATACCACCATGGTGTCACATAATAAATAGTATATGATAACATAAAGATACCTGAGGAAGGACAATCATGAGATACGATCAACATGAGATCAAGCATAGGATAATGGAACATGTGTTAAAGCAATTAAAGCTAAGACTATAACCCAGACTTAAAATTAAAAATGACTATATTAATCCATTAAGGTGACCATATAAGTCCATTTACTTAAGTCATTGAGTAGTGAAATCACTCTCATGATCTCTCTATACCCATGGAAATCATCCAAGCAACCAATATGGACATAATTCTTGACTTAATACACAACCAAAGGGAATGAAGTCTAACTGAAGCCAACCACCATTGTCAGCAAATTTTATTAAGTGTACACCCCTTCTCTAAATAGATCATAAGTTCAAAAGAGTATAAAGAGATGCCAGAACCACTTGGGTTGTCTGAAGGCAATCAATAATAAAATGGATGAAGCTAACTAACCCTTGATGGCTAATTAAGAATCAAATCATCTAAATCCACCATAGTACTCATTGTTAATGAAATTTATTAATCTTTGAACATATGATACCACTCAACACATAAAGTATATGAGTTCATAGTTAACCATTTTTTTCCATTCAAATAATTCTATGACCAACAAAGATCAACTAAGGATCAACATTTATCCCGAACATTAAGGTCGCTAAAGCATGAATCCTAAACCATTAGATCACATGGGATCATTCAATAACATTAAATTATTAAAATTCAACTATCTAAAATTTAATGGTTAATGGCCAAAGAAAAAAATTTAGAGGTTAACTAAAGAAAAAAATCCACATGGTTAAAATAAAGCTTATTATATCATTTTTTAAATGCATATTATACTAATGAGTCCAAAATGCCCTTATTGTGGTTAAATCCTCATAAGGTATAACAATATAAATTTCTCAATATTAACATAAAAGATACCTACCAATACTTATATATTTGAAAAATCATAAAATTTATGTCGTAAGATAGTTATTTTTACAAAAAAAAAAAATCCAACAACAATATTTGTAACACTCCAAAATTTACTACTAAAAATTTTTGTTTTTAAAAATTATATGTGAAAGCTAAGATAGTAAATTTTGGGGTGCTACTGCCACACTTGGTACCATACCAGTTTCCCCTACCATTCAGTTATCAAGTGCTAAGGCTAAAATATTACTTCACTTAAATTTAAGAACATAATTATAAATCAGAGTAGCGAGTAGTTAAAGAAAATGAATAACATTCCAAATAAAACCCACCATTGATGGTTACAAAAACGTTAGTGAAAGGAAGTGTGAAAAGGACAGTAAGGACTACTAAAAATTCCGGTTCAACATCACTGAAAGAACCTCAGTTAACCTTACAATCTTAACGCAAAGGATAGCCTTGAATAGAGCTTATGAGCTAACCTGCAAAAGCCACTACCCATTAAATAAACATAGGCCCAAGAAAGGAACCCTTTAGTACAATGGTACTGAGTAACCCATTATACAAGACTAATATGCAAGGCCCTCATGGAACATATAAAATGCATCACAATAACACATGAACTTTTAATTACACATATGTTCATTGAAATGCGATAATTATTCATATAACCACATAACATCAAGACCATATACTGTCAATGCTCATTCATCTAGGAATAACTGAAACTTACTAACGGAGCTCATTCATCAAGACCTCAAGATTGGGAATGATGGCTCTTTGTAGTATAATTAGAAAGCCACATTATTCTCAAGTTATAACTATAGGCACAATTCTCATAGTTAACCCACAACTTCTTGTTACACAGGTAGGCCCATCAACACAACCAATACATACACATCATCATAGGCAAGATCAAAGGTTGCTATCAAACTAGAGGTAGGCACAAAGGCTACTATCAAACCATGGATAGGCACAAAGGCTATTGATGAACCACAAGTAAGCACAAAGGTTGCTACCAAAATACAGTTAAGCACAAAGGCTACTACCAAATCATCCCAATAATTATTTCCATTCAATTATAAAACATTGACATGTTTATTTACTCGATGGGAGATCAAAAGAACCTAGAGACACTAAGGTACCTCAGTCATACTTGTGCATAAGGGTAGCACAATATCCTACTGACTATCAACCTAGGGATGCAAAGGTATATTGGTCGCACTAGTACACGGAGGTACACAGTACTCTACCAACAAGGACACCTAATCCATAAATATACATACCCGCTACTTAAATCCATAGAGCTAAATAGAGTAAGATATAGGGCCTTGGCTAGGGCATTAATTGTGGGATAAACCACATCTTTAGGGTAGTGACCCCTAAAGAACCATCATTCCCAATCTTGAGGTCTTTCACTTTAAGAATTATTATATTATAAGGGTGACCACAAAAACACACACATTTATCACATATATTCAATTCTTCATACTTAACCATTTTTATTCATTTCCAACATTATGAGATAGCCAAAATCAAGATCATTATCAATGTCAACATTAGAAGTTTACTAAGGCCATCCTAGGCTCAATTACTCACACTTAGTCACTTTAGGTTAAAATGACCAAAATATCCCTGAGGCTAAAGTTACCACTTTACCATCCATTTTCATTACAAATTCTATTTTATTTTATCAAGTTACTATAAAAAGGATAACACACCATATTTAACTTATTGATCATGTAATTATGTTACTTGACACACCACATTACCATTTTGCCCTTAGACACCATTATGCATGTAAAACCCTAACATGCGCTTTTAGGATATCAAAACACATATTCTCATGCTTAATAACAAATAATACACATCTTGCATATTTATGAGAATAATCATCATGGTATACCCTAAATTACCAAAATACCCCTATACCATACAATAATAATAATCATGCTAAAACATCCATATCTAATATAGCAAAACCCTATTCTTATACTTAACAACAAATGACATACATCATGCATGCTTATTAGAATATTCATCATGGTACACTTCATATTACCAAAATACCCCTAGACCCTATAATATTCATAATCATGCTGAAACATTTATTTTTAAGACATCAAACCCCTATCCTCATTTTCAACATCAAATAACATTTATCATACATGTTTATTAGAATAATCATCATAGTACATTTAAAATTACTAAAATGCCCCTAGACCATATAATATTGATATTCATGCTAAAACATGTGGTTTTAAGACATCAAACCCCTATTCTCATTCTCCACATCAAATAAACTTATCATGCATGTTTATTAGAATAATTACCATAGTAAATTTAAAATTATCCAAATGCCCCTATACTATATACTATCGATATTCATGCTGAAACATTTGTTTTTAAGGCATCAAATTCCTATTCTTATTCTCAACATCAAATAACACTTATCATGCATGCTTATTAGAATAATCACCATAGTAAATTCAAAATTACCACAATACCCCTAGACCAAGCAATGTTGATATTCATGTTGAACACATGTGTTACTAAGAAAACAAACCCCTATTATCCATTCTTAGCAATTTTTATAATACATAAGGCATCCTGGTTAGGGTTAAATTCTATGATATGCTTAAATGACCAAATTACCCCTAGGGCATATGGTTGTAGTAATTTTGCTACAAGTGTGTCTAAACATGCTTAACCTAATATTTTTACATGCACATAACATACACCATAATTTCCCAACATTAGACCCCTTTTAATCATACTTTCACACACATGACATTTTATATAGGAAAACATGCCTTCTTTTTCAATTTTTCAAGATAACATTAATAATCACATAATTATTTGTAACAATTCATGTTTTGCACAATTTACATATCAAAATCCTAATGTGCTATCATACGATATACAAATATTTTAGTGGAGTATAAATGTTACCTAATTTCTAGCAAAACCAAACTTTACCAATGACCGTCTAAAGGTGATTAGGCTCCATTAATAAAATTTTTGTATCTAAAAATACTATCACAAATGCCATATTAATATTTTATCAATGAAATGATATTTTTTATCAAAAATATTTATTATATACAAATTTACCAAACTACCCTTATATGTTAAATATAACCAAAATTAATTTAAACCCAAAACACAACTCACACTGCATGTATAGCATGAGCCATGCATACAAGGGATGGGGAAAGGTTCGATGCAAGTGGTGGGAGGTGGAGATGGTAGTGGCTAGTTGGTATGGTGCAGGTGGGTCGGAGGCAGCTGTTGTGTAGGATGCAGGAAGAGGCGGTGTTGAGAAGGGAAAAGAGAAGAAGAAAAGGAGGAGAAGATGAAGAAGGGAGGGTGGTGTTGGGGTGGATGTTGGGTGATGGTGCAGTAGTGGGTGGCGGTTGTGGTTAGAGGTAGGAAGGTTGGGAGGAGCTACGGTGGTGGAAGAAATGTAGTGGGATAGGGCGGCCAAATGGAGGTGGTGGAAGCAGGGTGTGTTGAGGGGAAGAGAAGGATGCAAGGCTGCAGGGAGGTGGTTGGGGCATTGGCTTGGGTTTGTGCAGGGGGTTTCAAGGTGGAGGATTCAGCTGCTTCGATTGGAGGAGGTGGCAACGGTAAAAACTAGCATTGCCTTGGATGTGGCTGCAGGGTGGGTAAATGGTGGTAGAGGGAAAGGATCGGCAAGATGTGTCACAGGGGAGGAAGAAAGGGAATACTGGGCAGTATAGGAAGAGGAAGAAGGAGGGAAGTGAGGAAAAAGGGTGGTGGCCAACGGTGGAGGCGATGGGTGTTACTACAGGTGGTGGGGGAAAGGAAAAATAGGGGCAGGGAAGAAGAAGAAGAAGAAAGAATGGAAGTAGGGTTAGGGGAAAGAGAAGGAGGGAACGAGGGAGAAGAGAAGAAGGGAAGAAGAGGAGGAGAAGGAGGAGGGACCTTAGGCATGCGACGGGGTTGGTGGGAGTGGCAAAGAAAGGGACAGGCAGACTAGGATGGTGTAAGGTTGACAGCCTTAGGTTGTAGGGCTTGTTGATGCAAGCAAAGGGGAGAGAGGGTTTTGTAGGGTCAGAAAGGGATGCGAGAAGGGAGGTGGTGTAGGTGTGTTTAGCCAAGAAAGGAAAGATGGCAATACAGGGGTGAAGGCACACTATGTGCAGCGGGAGAAGATAACGGGCGTGCAGGGGGCTTGGGCGTGTTTGGTGCAGAAGGGCACATACAAGGAAGGAGGAAAAGAAAGGAGGTTGGGCTGGGCCACGCGGGAAAGATAAAGGGAAAAGGGGAGAAGGCTGGCTTGTGCGGGAGAAGAAGAAGAAGAAGAAGAAGAAGAAGAAGAAGAAGAAATAAATAAATAAATAGATAAAGAGAGAAAGAAAGGTTAGGCTGATGTAGGAGAAAAAAAAGAAGGAAGGGGGTGGGTTGGCTCAAGAGGAGAAAAGAAAAAAAAAGAAGGGAGAAGAAAAGGAAAATGATGAAAAGGAAGTAAAAGGAAAAGGAAAAAAAAGGGAAAAAGAAAAAGAAGAAAAAGAAAAGGAAAGTAGATTTAGGGTTAGAATTAAAAATAGATTAAATATAGGTTATTAGGATAATATTATATTAATTTATCCAATAATTAGGGTATTAAATTAAGAAAATAATTTTGGTAAAATTATGGTTTTAGAGTTTATTTAAATAAAAAGAGTAAGATAAAATAATTATATTAATTTATTTCAATAATTTATCTAAGTTTGTATGTCAAAGATTGATAAAAATAATTAAATCAATAATGAAATATTAAAATTTTTAGATAAAATTTTAACTGTTATAATTTAATGTTATAAAAATTCAGGGTATTACCATATTAATTGACAAAAATGTTCTTCACATTAATAAAAATACTTTTCAACACTTAAAAAGTTATTTAGGCATACTCTAAGTCTCTAATAATAGCTATATAATTTATATATTAATTAAATATCATAATTTTCTCAAATGTGGCAGAATATAAAAAAATATTCAATCACTATGTTAAAAGACCATTTTGCCCCTAAACTTGAATTTCCTATATTGAATCCAAAGTGTTATATTTTATAAATAGAAAACTCTCTTGACATTCATACTTAATATTTAAAGTATAATGAATCCAACTATAGTCTTAAATTTGGAAATTTTAGGCCATTTATGTGAAATCCTAAATATACCCTTAATTAGGTTAAAACATCAACACACCATACCTTAGGATAAACAAACTTAAATGCTATCATACCATAAATGCAACTTTAAGTAAAATATTCAATGAACTCATTGGAACACTCAAAATAACACAAAAGTGGTTCAACAAGGACAAAAATTTCCTTGGACAAGAGCACCTTATTTTGCACATATTACTATTTTGCAAATTGAAACCTCATACTATCATGCTTGCATATTTACTCTGAAATATATGCTCATGCTCAATATTTCATGAGGAATTCATATAGAAAAATCACAAATCAAAATGGTATACATGTATTCATGGAAATGACATAAAAACAAGGAAAAACATGTCTAGCATAACAAAATCCTAAACATGCTCTTAATCATATATTTCACATAACATTTTAATAAATTAAATTATTAAATTAATTTATCTATCTAAATAACTAAATACCTTTATTTCAATTTTCCTTTAATTTTATTTTCCACCTTTTTCCTTTTTCCTTTTTTTCTTTCTCCTTTTCCTTCATTTTTCTTTTCCTCCCTTTTCCTTTTCTTCTTTCGTCCCTTTGAGCCATTGGCCTTCTTCTTTCCCTCCACATTGGGCCACCGACCCTCTTCCTTCTCTCTCCTTCTCCTTACGTTGTTGCCCAAGCCTGTCTCCCCTTATTTTTCTTTTCCTTTCTCCCCCAGTTGAGCCAGCCCAACCTATCCCCCTTATTTCCCTCTCCCTCGTGCGAATAAGGTCGGCCTGTTCCCCTCCTTTCCTTTCCTCGCTCGACCGGCCTACAACCCCCTCCTCCTTTCTTCTTCCCTTCTCCTTCCTTCTTTGACCATCATCCATGGCAGCCTGCTACCAGTCGCCTACAACCATTTGCCTCCCCCCTACAGCCCTGCTCTATTTCCCTCTCTCTCCTGTCCCTTTCCCTTCAATTTTTGAGCCAAACACAACCCTCCCTTGTGTGGCCTTTTCTTCCCTTTCTTTTTCCTACCACCCTGCACCCCTCGATGTGCAGCCCCTGCCACCGCCTAGCCCAGCTCCCCTACCTCCCCTCCCCTCCCTCTTCTTTTTCTTTTTCTCCCCTATCCATTTTCTTCCCTAAGCCTATTCATTCCCTCCCTTCTGAGCCTTTTTTCTCCCTTATTCCCCTATTCTCCTCCTCCCCTATTTTTACTTTGCCACCTCCAACCACCAATTCTGCCACCCAACCAACCACCACAACCACCCCTGGCACCCCCCGCTACCTCCCTACACCACCAAGTCGCCACCACATGCCCCTGCGACCCCCTTTCTCCTCCCTTCTTTTTCTTTCCCCCTTCTCGGCCTCCACCCTGTACCACCATCGTGCGCCGTAGTTCTCCCTCTTCTGCCACCTCCACAACCACCCCTCCACCCTTGTCATTTCCCCTACCACCACCTTGCCTCCCCTTGGCCGAAACTCCCCTATAGCCTCTCCCCTCTTCTCTTCTTTTCCCTTTCCTCTTCTTCTCCGCCCATCCTTCACCCTATTTTCCTAGCCCTACAACCACTGTCTCCGCCGCCCTAAGCCGCCAATCATCGACCCCCGACTACCACCTACACCCCTACTCCCCCTACACCTAGCCACACTCTCACTCTCCTCCACAAGCCCTCAACCCAGCCCCTAAAATCCTTAACCAAACCAACCTCTTCCTTCTCCTCACTTCCCCTCTTCGAGCCCCGTCTTCTTTAATTTTTATGCGTGTAGCATAAGCCATGCTTTTTATTTTGAGCAATTTGGTTAATCTTTGAGGTATAACAATAGTTAATATTAGTATGTATTTAATTAAGCTTTGGATAAGAATTTATTCTTTTGATTTTCTACTTCTAATATGCTAAAATTTGATATTATTTTTAGGTATTGATTATTACTAATCAAAGCTCAATCCTTTAGCCGGGGTACCAATAGGGTTTAATTATTGTTGGAAATAAGGTAACCATTATACCCTATTAAAATATGTGGATATACACATGCTAGCACATTAGGGTTTTTAATATGATTATGTGCATGTTGTATGATATTAAGTATGATATGATTTGTAGTATATGTTGGTTGTTGAAATGAAAAGCTTATTAATTTATGTGTCATGTGTAGAAATGATAGTTAAAGAAGGAGCCTTATTGTTAATGACAATGTTAAATACATATGTATGACTTGATAAACTAATATGGCCAATTGTTGCATAGATAACATTAATATAAGCCCTAGGGGCATTTTAGTAATTTTCTAGTGCAAAAGGTGTGGCCTAAGTAAGTAAGTAAGTATATATATATATAGTGGGTGTTAATGAGTATTAAAAATAAATAATAATAGTTGGTGGTGTTAGGTGATGTATATCAACCATGGATATTAATATCGTATGTGGTAAGGGTATTTTAGTAAATTCGGTATAATAAGGACAAAATAGTAATTTATAAGAGTAAAGGGGTAATATGGTAAATTAATGAATAAGAAGGGCATTTTAGTAATTTCACATGGAAAAGGGGATAACTTAGTAATTTTATAAGTAAAAGAGGTAAAATGGTGATTTAATAAAGAAGAACGGTATTTTGGTAATTTGGCATAAATGAAGGGTATTTTGGTAAATTTGTGAGTAAAAAGGGTAAAATAAAAAGTAAGAAGGGTATTTTGGTAATTTGGCAAGATAAGGGGAAACTTGGTAATTTTAACAAGTAAGAAGGGAAAATTGGTAATTTGACCAACAAATAGGGTAATTCGGTAATTCTAACAAGTATGAAGGGCAATTGGTAATTTAACCAACCAGAAGGCTAATTTAGTAATTTTAATAAGTATAAAGGGCAATTTGGGAATTTAACTAACCAAAAGGGCAATCTGGTAAATGTAACAAGTATGAAGGGTGATTTGGTAATTTAATAAACTTAGGGGCAAATTGGGTAATTTTAACAAGTATAGAGGGCAGTTCGGTAATTTAATCAATTAGAAGGGTAATTTGGTAACTTAACAAGTAGGAGGGGGTAACGTTGGTGATTTAATAAGTATGGAAGGTAATTTGGTAATCTAATAAATACAAGGGGTATTTTGGTAATTATACAAACATGAAGGGTAATATGGTAATTTGGCAAATAAAAAGGGATGACTTGGTAACTTTACAAACAAGGGGTATTTCAGTAATTTTGTAAGGATGATGGGGGTAAATCGATAACTTGCATATAATATGTCAATGGATTAAATAAGTATCCATAATAAGACATAAGCAATATTGAATAATAAAATAAGGGTATTTGATAAACCAGTAAATATCATAAGAACATGGCATAACATAGGGTTGGATGGATAATTAAGGGTGTGATATGATGTTTATCTCATATTCATGCAAGAGGTGTCTTAATCATTAATTATGCATGGTAATGCATGTTGGATATGATAGAAGGACATGTTAGGGTTAAGTGTTCCATGATCCTTCGATGTAGACTAACCAGACTCTAAGACCATATTATGATTATGGTGTGATACCCTTATGGCATATGAATAAATGGAAACGAAGTCAGAAATGGAAATGGATGATATAAGGATGGCATTGGTGGTCTATCTGAGTTAACATGTGCAACCATATGAAAAAGGATTACTTAATGATAATAAAAAACAAATGGGAATGATTAATATGTGGTTGTTGTGTTTCTCATGGTCACCTTAATTAAGACACTAATGATTAAAGTGGAAGACCTCGAGATTAGGAATTGTGGTTCTTTAAGGGTCGCTACCCTAAAGACATGGTTTAGCCCACTATTGTTCTAGTATTTGCTAGTGTGACTTAGTACCCCAGTCAGGCCCTACATCTTACTTTATCTAGCTCTATGGATTTATTTAGGGGATATGCATACTTATGGATTAGGTGTCCTTGTCGGTAGGTTACTTTGTATCCTAATGCACCAGTGCGACTAGGGTACCTTTGCATCCCTGGGTTGATGGTTAAAGGGTATTGTGTTGCTTGATCTCCCCCTCGAATTAAATAAATGGACTTGTTGTGATAATTAAATGAAAAACACTAATAATATAAAGTGAAAGATTATTGATTTGGGCTTAGATAGATTATATAATGTATACCGGTCCACCGGTTATAATAGTAGCCAAGAGCATTTTATCCTAGAGGATGTATATGTGTATCGATCCACTGGCTATAATAGTGGGGGATTCGGAGCTCAATAAACCAAATCTTAGATGTTAATAAATCATGAAAAAAATACTAATCACTTATAAAAGAATACCATGTGATTCGGGGCCAAACCGATCCACTGACGCTAATAGTGGCCAAGAGCCTTCTACCCTGGAGACCGATCCAAAGGCGAATAATAGTGGTCAGATGCGTTTTACCCTGAAGTATATTTCTGGTCTATCGGTTGTAATAGTGGGGTTCCCACACTCACATGGATATAATTCGAGAGATGATGTTTAATTAATGGCTTGAGACCAAAAGTGTTACTTTCATCCTCATGATTTATTTATATAAGTAGGGTCTTGGTGCTTGCCACTCCTCATAAGTGCTAGAGGTGATAAGTAAATGGAATTTGTATTGTACAATTCTTATAGGATGATGTGTGCAATCGCTTTTACATGGCTATGATCATTTATCTGCTTGCGTATGATATTGTCTTTACTTCTATTTAAGTAGGATGTGTTACATGTGAGCCCTACCTTTCAGTTTGGTATAAAGGGTTACTTACTACCATAGTACTAAAGGGTTCCATTTGTGGACCCCTGCCTATTCAATGGGCAGTGTCCCTTGCAAGTTTGTTGTAGGTGCTATTGAAGCTAATATCTGGTAAGAGTGTAAGGATTATCCGGGAAAGATTTCAGGGTTTCTCTTCTAACCTTTTATTTCCTTGTTTAAAATTATTTTATTCTTGTAACCAATAATAGTGGGTTTTATTCTTATAACGAAATTAATGCGCTACTCTGATTTAAATAAAAGTCTAAATTTGTACGGTAGGATTAAATCGGTCTGGTACTAAGTGCAGCGGTAACATCCCTAAAATTTACGGTTTTTGCTTATGCTAATTTTTAAATAAAATAAAAATTTTTAGTAGTAAATTTTTGGGTGTTACACTGCCACTCAATTCTCTTTTTTTTTCATATATAAGATAATATTATATAAAAATTAAAAAAATAATAATAAATAATTCCAAAGTAAATATTTATAATACTTCAAAGTATTAGATCACATAAAATAAATGTTTACTCCTGATAAAACTTAACTAGGTTCTAAAAGAGTGGGGTATTAAGCCCTAACTCAAGCTCATTGACTTAAGAAGTGGGGGACTAATTGTGGAAGAAAAAAATGAGCCTCGCGTAGAAGGGAAAATGTCATGTTATGAAAAATGTCATGTTATGCTAAGCTTGTCACGCAGACCAACGTAGAAGGGAGGACCTTATGATTAGGTCCCCCCTTGCAGGTAATTCACCCACAACAGATTGGACCGTTGATTTTAAATAAGAATTAGTCACTTCACTAGGTGGAATTCATCTTCCATGATTTTCTTAGCAACGATTACAACAATAGTTTAGCCTCTGCTTCTTCTAAGTCATGCTCTGACCCTCCATCCTCTATAATTATAGGGTCCAGCGAACCTTACAATGCATCAATCACAATCAACTTCACTACCCACCCAATACTAGAATATGCGGTAATCAAGCGTCTTAAGCAATCTTGCTAACTCTCACTTGGGTGCTTAAGGTACATTTATGGTTGCTTTATCTGAAGGACCTTGATCCTTCCACTATTAACAAGGCTAGTCTAAAAATCACTTGGGTGCTTAAGGTACTCTTTTCTCTTTTCTACATTTGATTCTCTTCACTTGAGTTCTACGTTATTTACTTGAACCTCAGAATATCCTTAAGTTAATACTAAATTAGTATTTCTACGACACTCAGAGTACTAATTTTATCTTTCTTGTAGGTAAATTAGTGGTGTCCCACCTGAGTACAATTCACTCTTCATTTAAAGATTTTACGGTTCTACATATCTTTTAATTTTTTATTCAATTTGTTTAAATATTGTACATATTAGATTTACCATCACACATATTTTATTTATTCGGATTAAAAAATGCATTATATTATAATATACATTTTACATATTTGATAATTTAGTTTATTCAATAAAAAAAATATATGTTATATTCTTTTTCATTTGAAATATAGCTTATAAAAAAAATAGTACCTCGCTTTGCCATTTACTATAGGCTTATATAATGTGAATTTGAATATATAAGTTTATAGGTTTTTATTCAATTTTTCTAGAATAAACATTTAGGATTTATGCATCACAAATATTTTATTTATATAAAAAAAATAGTAGCTCACTACTAAAATATTATATTATACTATATTGTACAATTTAGCATTAAAATACTTATATTATATAATTTAGCAATACAATACTTTTACATAACTTTATATAATTTAAATAATTGCATTACAACTTGGGTTAGCTAACTATTTTAAAAAGACAATTTTTATATATTCTAAAGATAACTTTTGACCAATAATTTTTTTTGACTATATTGTATTACTATATAAAAATACAAGTATAATATTCATATTGAAAAATATTTTTATAATATATTTTTATATTTTTTTATAAATATATTTTTAAAAATTATTCTTATGCAAAGTTTAACCTCAAAAAGTGCAAGGATTTTCTTTTTGGATTAGAGAGAGTATAATTTATAAATATATAATAAATAATATGTTCACTAAACATATACTAAAAAGAATACTATAGGTATCTCTCTTATTTTAAATAAATGTCATTTTAACAATTTGACTTTAGTTATAAACAAATGTCTTTTATATGTATGAGATAAATCTTAAGTAGTTTTTCCTATTTTATTCTTGATTCTTAATTACTTCATGATCTTTTATATATATACCTAGTTTTTTTCCCAACAATAATTACTATATTTAATATTTTAATCAAAATAATTTAAATTTAAGAATTATAGACCTATAATTTTCTAGAGCGCATATTAAAAAGCATTAAAGTTCATAATAGATGATTCACAATTTAACTAAAATACTAGTATTGAAATTTAAATAATTTTATTATTATAAGATACATTAATAAGGTGAAAATGATAGATTAAAAAAATATAACCATAATATTTTATTAGAAATTTAGTAAAAAAATAATTTATATTATGAAATAAAAAAAATTATAGACCATTTATTATAAAATATAAAGTTTTTTTTTTCTCTATCAAAATAAAAAACCACATTATATTAATCTAGATGTCATTGTCGTATATATAAAAATAGATGCATCCTAATTATAGATGTTATAAATAAGAGGCTCTAAATATATGGGACAACAACCTATACCTTTGTTATTTTATTGTATATATTTTATTTATATATTATAAATGTATAATTTACGAATGTATATAATATAAGTTTAATACTCATATAATTACTATAAAAAAAATTTTATTATTGTTTTAACTCCAACTCTTCATCACCTCCTTCACCTTTTATATTTCTTAAACCCCATTCATAATTAATATAATAAGTATTATATTATTTATATGAAATAGGATGAATTTTAAAATTAAAAGAGAACTTCTCTATAAGAATGAAAAGACTCATTTTCTTTTACTTTCTATATTATTATATTTTCTGTATCTGAGTTTATCTATATTATAACAAATTTGTATTTTTTTTTCATAACTTTATTTTAAAGATATTCTATATTCTCTTCGTATTTCGTTGAAAATTGAAAAACTTTGCTGACATCTGACGCTTCGTCCCCCTTCCCTGCTTCGGCCGGTAAACGTGTACAAATGCAGTAGCTTCGTCGTCACAAGTCTTCTGCATTCTAACTTCGCAGCCGAACAATCAATTAATTTTGCCAATCGACGAGAATAGGCATGCTAGAGTACACAATCTGGAAGGAGAGTCTTGATCACTGTCCTGGCTTCAAGGCGATAGTGAATGTCAATGGAATTATGCAGGAACTCTGAAGAAGCTCAAAATCAATCCGCTAAGCTCGCTTTTGCTCACTTCACTGGTAACGTTGTCCACATAACTTCTCTACCTTAACTTATTTTTCTATTTCAATTAAGTTGAACTTGATTCCTTATTTACACAATTTGATGGCGTATCTTGTTTATTTATACTTGAATTGCTCCTAGTCATAAGTTTGAACTTGGTTGTGTGAAATAGGCACAGCTTGTTTGCTGTATTATGAAATTTATGTAGTAAAGAGGAGTCAAGTTTTACGGGACGCGCAGGGGTGGATTGGATGGCACGGCCGTGCATATTGGAACCCTTGTCTAAAATTAAAATTGGGCTCCTAAAAAAAAATAAAAAATATATATATATAATATTATAATTATCAAAATATATAATATGTTACATAATACAATTTTTTTCTTATAAATAAAGCATGAAAATTTTCTCATAACTCCAAAAAAATAATTAATAACCATCCAATACAATTGTATATCCTCCGATGCGTTCTTAATTGCAAGCTGATTCAGCTAAACAAAGTGATGGTCGCTAAAAGGCTGTAACTTACACATCATGTCAACTATTAAATTACTATTTTCAGGATGCTATAATTACTAACGGCGTGTGAAGTATGCAAACCGCGACGAGGCGTTGTTTTTCGTCCTCGTTTTCTATTCCGAAACTTTTTTATATGTTGAAATTAATATCGAAAGTATACAATTATTTTTCTTATTTTTTTAATTTTATTAATGATTTTCATCAATTGAAGTAGGTAATAGTTTTAGATTTTTTTTATTTTAAATTTAATAAATTTGATCTACTTTTTTAAAATGTATACAACATTGCTAGCAGGCTGGTGTGATTTATTCAAGCTCGAGATTTTAGGAGTAGAATGTGACGCAGAATAGAGAGAAAAACAGGTGAAAGAGAAATAAGGCAAGTCTGGGGCTTCTTTTCTTCCTAACCCGTACTTTTCCTCTTCTATTCTTAGTTTCTTTATTATTATTATTATTATTATTATTATTATTATTATTATTATTATATAGGCAAAACTAAACTCAAAAATGGCCCCTCCAAATTTTGGGAGTCGTGTGCAATTGCTCATTAAACATTTGTCATTTAATGATCCTAGTTATGGTGTATCTAGCCCCAAATTAAGAATAGATAATTATTTATCCAAATGAACTAGTACACTGAACCAAGTAACATTCAAACAAAAATAACTAAAATTGAAACATAGTAAAAAACAAATCAAATAAATATAACATATTGGAAAATTGTTCTGATATTGATAAACCCAAAGAGATATAATATAACAATAGATAGGAAGAGAGAATGTGACTTCTTATTTTTATTTATATGAATGGATTCCTTCTTCCATTTATAATTCACAATATCCCATATATATAATACCCACACTTATTACATCCATTATGAGAAAGAGTTATAGAATATGAAAGGAGGTAGAGGATACGTAGATTTGGGAGTGGAATCATAATGGAGAAGCTACTACAACTTATGGTGCTAATGAGAGTATTAAACCTATGGTTTAATACAATATACATTCATAAATTGTACATCCACAATATGTAAATAGAATATTTAAAACACTCCTTCTTGGATGAATATCTTCTGATATTTACAATAATCTCCCTTAAAAGTATATCTCTAAAATACTATATCATTAAAAACCTTGCCAGAAAAACCTAGTGGGATAAAATCATAGCTAAGGAAAAGAATACAAACTTATTCCTTCAACTTAATATATCTCCTTCATATGTCATATTATATATGATTATGTTTGCATGTATAAGCACACTTTAATAGTGTTTACATTTAAAAAATTCACTAAAAAAAACCTATCAGGGGTAAAATCTTGGCTTTTGTACAAAGACATATGTCACCAAATTGACTTTTAAATCATTCCTTTAAAAACCACTTATAGCCAATGGGTTTGATACCTTCAAATGTTGGACTTGTTGTCCATACAAATCACGCTTATTAAGCGGATATATTTGACTATTCTAATTTAATAATAATTTATCTAATGGCATTCTATAATAAATCGAGAATAATTATCACTTTTATACATTATCAATTGTAACTGTTTAGGTAAAGATATCACTAATGTTTACCTTATACCACCTTACACTAATGGATATTTCATTTACTGGCATAAATTATTCTCATATTCTATCTATATAAACATGTCAACTGAATATGACAAGTTTTCTATCCTTTTAAATTATTTTAACTCCTCTTTTGAGGGTATAGCTCTTTGGACCGTTATCATATACTTCTAGCATATTTGTACCATACTTGCCATTAACTTATCTGAAGTAACCACAAGGACTTTAATGTGAGTTGGAACTTTAGTCAGAATACATATTGATTTCATAATTTCTTGGTCATAACAAAAGCAAATTGTAGCTGGGCTACATCTAGCAAGAATAAGCATAATCAAGTGCACTTTGATTTTTTTTTTTTTGATCCATATCTCATGGAAGACATCTTCTAAGTACTTGCTTGCTTTATAATCTCAATCTCCTTTTCTCTCCCCCTAAGGTTGAGGAAACAAACATTTCTAGCCTTCTTTGTGGCTTAATTTCATATTTATGGGGGATTATAAGCACACATAAGACTCATCCAATAATCTCAATTGACTTGGCGTAAGGGTTACTGTGATATGCTATTGGTACATACCAAAAATCACTGCATCTATATTGGCATATCACTTATAGACCTCACTAACAAAGGTCTACGAATTAAATGCATAATCAATAACTCTACTATGTCATTTTGCTTCCATCTTAAAGCATTGATTACATTTTTACCCAATTGGATGGCTATTCACTTTTGTGTTAATACAATAATATTTGTTACAAAATATAACATGTGACCTTACATTGATGCATCATTATATACCATGGTAAATTTAAAATGATCCACATGTGTCAACTTAAATTCTATCAAGTACATAGGAGATTTCACGTTTTCTAACATTATCACAACTATAAATTTGCTAAGAATAATATGTCGTTTATATGAGATCACCAATTAAAAAATGAATCTTTAGAATTCTATGTGGGTGCTCGTGCAAGCTTCAATAATCTTTCCTATCATTGGTGCACTAATGTGATCTCATTTCTCATGCCACAAAGATAATATTTTATGGTCTACTAATTTCTAGTTAGTGATACCTTTTGATTTTTCACGTATACCAAATATATATATTGTACATTTATCTTGGGCTTGCTTCTAGCCGATCTTGATGGCAATAATACCATCACAAACTCATATACCATAGTAAGTTCTTCATGGACATAGGTATAATATCATGCATAATTTTGTTATTCGATTATTAAATCAGGAAACCCTTTAATAAATTTATCATGCCACATACACGTGTACATTTTTGTCAATTATAAGCTCATAAAATACTTCATATTTAATAATATAATGTATAAAGGCATTTCAATCTAATAAATTGATCATCAAGATCGTATTCAAGTCTATGGCACGGGAAACATTTAGCCTCTACCATTAAATTACTTATATCAAATGAAAAACTTCATGTTTCATCCATTATACTAATAACTTAATGGGAAGCTTCAAGCTTCAACCATTAAACTACTTATTGGATAGGAAACTTTAGGCTTCAACTATCAAAATATCTCTACTCGCTAGAATTCTAATATAATGGGGAGACTATTGTAAATACTCCAACCACTGTGGTGGTGGAGACTTGACTATGGTAAGTTTTGGTCACTGCCAATTACAAAGTATGTGTATAGTCTCATGAATAAGTGGCTGACAAATTATGCACAAAACCATCATCACTACTTCGTAATTAGAATAAATGCTTTAAATATTGCGAAACTTAAAATTATAGAAGATAAATTGTAAGAATTAAAATTGCATTACTAGAAAATAAAAAAATAAAATGGTTTTGTTATTTGGAAAAATAATTTTTACTAGGTAGAAAACAAAGTCCGAAACTAACCTCTTCAGCACCGATTATTTTTACCGATCATACCGCATAACATCGGCAATATCTGCCACAGCAATTGACATACCATTGGCAAGTTGTGCCGAAGCTTGCAATGCAATCGGCAAAATTTGTCGTAGCATGCCATTGCCATCGGCAATATCTTCCGAATGATTGCCTTGCCATTAGCCCAACCATCCCTGCCAAAAGAGAGAAAATTACAAACAAGATTAATTGTCCTCTGTACAAAAGAAATTCAAATTGTACAACAACAAAGGAAAAAAGAACGTGCCTTGATGATTACCCACGATCAAGGAATTGGTCACTCAATGCTTTTTGACCGAACCAGAACACTGTTCCACTTGGTATATCAGCACCGGCCATTTTATAATTAACAAATTATAATTAATAAATATTATTAAAAATATAATTAATACAACTATAATAAAACAACTCTAAATGGAAGGTGGACAAAGCTGAAGCATTCCACCGACAGAATTTGCCGAAGCCCAAGCTCTCCCACTGGCAGAAATTATCGAAGACTATTCACCCCATCGGCAACAATTGCCGAAGCCCACTAACCCCCATCGGTAATAATTGTTCGAAGTCCATTCTCCCATCGGCAACAATTGCCAAAGCCCCAAGTGAGCTTTTTTTTTTAATCTAGAATTATAAGAATAAAATTTCATGAGCAAAATTTCATAAAATTTACAATATAATTTTTATCTATAATTAAAAAAAATTCATAATCTATATCTACAATATAAATTATATGTACAGAAATTTAAATTCACATATTTATAATTAAATAAAAAATTTAAATAAATAATTTTAATTAGACTTATAAATTTATAATTTAAAGTGAGCATATTATAGCAGAGGAAAAAAATTATTAATTAAAAAATATTAATTACTTGAGGTGGTGAGACTGAGGGCTGTTAGTTGAAATGTAGAGAAAAGAGAGAAGGGACAGAAAATAAAATTGTCGGCAGAAGAGTTGGGGCGGAAAGGGTAGTTTAGGCAAAAAAAAAATGTTTTCCATGCAGTAAAAAAGCTGTTTCCAAATAACAGCTACGAAATAAAATTATTGTGGGGGTTCTATAGACCACCAAATAGTTCGATCATTTGGATAGAAAAACACTTGAGATATTTAATACCATCCGATCTTCTTTACCAGTATTACATTATTCGTAAAAGACTTTCAACTATTTAATCTCCTTGATCAAATTGCACATAAGGTATTAATCACTTTTTAATCATTTGATCTTCAGGATGAAATTATGAATAAAGTCTTCAGGACCATTTAATCATTAGGTGAAACTTTTGGCTTTCACCTCAATTTTATCATTTTCTTTTGTACCTCATGTACATATTTATAAATAATATAATTGGTTGGGAGCTTCATGCTTCTACCAACACTTGTGCAATCACCCATCCATACTTTGGGTATGCAGGAAAAATTATCCATTTTGGTGGCCCTTCATTAACTTAGGGTAATGGAGATTTGTACTATATTCTCTAATCAACTTCAAGTGATGAGATATGTATGTAGTGATGGGTGATGAGACCGCCAATCTATTATTTTTACACACAAGGTGATGTGCGATGGGACCGCCAATCCATCACATTTAAATTTAAGTTTTTCTTTTTAACGTTGCCACTTTAGATGGCTTTCCATCATATTTAAGTGATGGAGATCTACATATGGTGATGGACGGTGTGGCCACCAATCCATCACTTTTGATCTTTCAATTGATCATATTAGATTTAATTTGTGTTTTATTGAACGGGAGACTTTTAGCCTTCTACCATCATTTATCTCTATCCTCCATTTCATAATTGGAAAGGAGATCATCATACATACAATCAAATTAAAATACATATTGGTTATATATATAATTAAAACTGATAAAAATATCAATTAGTATCAGAATAAAGCAAAGGGAAGATAAAAATAGATTTCCTTATCCTGAGCCAATTTTAGGATCATACCATATTCTCCTTTAAAATTGTTAATCAATTTAAATTAAGCTGGGGATTAATGTTTTTAAAATTTATTTGATTGCAAGATATATCACATATGTGACCTTTCATATGCCTGTAAAAATTGAGATCTCACACAAGAAATAAAAATGGTAGATTAGTCTTATATGATACATAATAATCATATTTATATAATATGATGACTAATAATTATAGAGCATTCCCTTTTATCAAGCACCGATCAAACTTGATATCAACTCCATGGTTATTTGCCAACATCCCAAACAAAATCAACACATAAGCATATATGCGTGTGGGTGGGTGGACTTGCTGAGGATTAAAATCAATATCGATAGGAAGAGAGAATGTGACTTCTTATTTTCATTCATATGTATGGATTCCTTCTTCCATTTATAATTCATAATATCCCATATTAATAATACCCACACTTGTTACATCCATTATGAGAAAGAGTTAGAGATTTTGAAAGGAGGTACAGGATACGTAGAGCTGGGGGTGGAATCATAATGGAGAAGCTACTACAACTTATGTTACTAATGAGAGTATTAAACCTATGATTGAATACAATATACATTTATAAATCGTACATCCACAATATGTAAATAGAATATTTACAACAAAAATTAATATATGAAAAAGGAAAAATATAAATAAATTGAAAAAGTTCGTATAGGGCCTTGAACAAATGACCTAAGCAATAAATGCATATGAGATTTGAACCCACCTCATAGTCTTAAACCAGGGCACCTTCCTTCCCCTAGGCTAGAGCATCTTTTTGTTTTCTAAATGAGACTAATGATATATATTCCTATGAGGAGCCCTTACAATTTTAGGGACCCTAAACGGGTGTGCATCCTGCACCCCTTAATTGATGGGACTGGTGGATGGTTGGGGTCAGCATTTTGCTTGTTGCTTTAGCCTGCCGAACGTGATACACATTTGAGAAGGTTATTGATGATAGGGTATGCAACAAGCCCCAGAACTTTACAATATAGTTTATATTTATTTTACATTCTATTTGAATTGAGGTTGACCTAGGGTAGGTGAATATAAATGAATGTTTTAAAATATTGTTTGGATATTTATTATGTTAACCTAAGTAAATAAATTATAATCTTATTTGGTTTGAGGTGAATGAACAAGTTTTATTAACAAATTAATCTTGACCTTTTTTAGCCTCCAATTTGGAGGTGAATGGAGGTTAAAAGAAATTAATTTGTAACCTAACATTATCTAGATTAAGTCCCAAAAAAAAGCTATTCAACAAGGTTAACTTAAAAATTGACTTCCATTAATGTCATTTAACCTCCATCCAAACACATTGACTTCCCTTTGCATGTAGGTGAATGTAAGGTAAACATCAAAATTACGTAGCTTTGGAGATGTTCGTGAATAAGGTTGAATATTTAAATTCTTGTTCGGATAATAGTGAATGTAATGTAGGAGAATGGAAAGGCAATGTTGCCATTCACCTCCATGGGATAAGATGACAAAATTGTACTTAATTGTTCACCGGGCTAATGAAAATGGGGTGGTTTCCAAATGGACACTTAGGATAGTTCGGGTGAAAGATTAACCTAGGTGAATATAATGAAATGAGTTCCCAAACGGAGTTAATCAAGGTATATGATTTGATTCACCTGGTTCACCCCAATCCATAAGGATTCGTAGATAGTCAATCTGCCAAAATTTTCTTTGGTCCTCCCTGCTTTACTTGGTTGAACTTATCCATCCATATACCCTAGCCTTCTTTTTTGGAAATTTTCAACTAGTAAAATTTGGTCAAAGCAGGCTCCCTAAGAAAATATGGGCGAAAGAAGAAGAAAAGGAATCTGCACAACAAACTATAAATGCAAGTAAAGTTTGATTTATTCCACTCAAGAGTATTTTGAAGGATGATTGGCTAGTTGTATCCACTGCCCGACGGGATAGATCCTCTAATTAGAAATTAAGGATGATTTGGCTTTATTACTGATTAACTCTGTTATTTAGTGGAAGAAAATAATGAAAACCAAGTGTACTTATTCATTCAAATATCGCTGAAGATGATTAACAAATACTGAATCACATGTTCACATGACAACTCATGGAAGGGGATAAGAAATCAGGCTTGTGATGATGAACCATATTTATTTAGTTACATTAAATTCAACTTCTTTAAACCTGGCCATAGTGGTCAGAGCATATAATAAAAGAAGAATGTAAGGAGCACACACTAGCAGTGAAACCCCTAATAGAAAAGCAACTGAAATGCTGAACCAAACAATTTGACATAGTCGGCTAGTCATTTCTCATTTTGAACCTAAGCAAGCCTGGTCATAATGAGATACAAAATCAGCCTTTGATTTTTCCATTTGGGTAAAATGTTAAATTTCCATTTGTTTGAACTACGTTTCACTTCTTCAGCTTTTCTTCGTGAGATTTTTATTTCAATATTTGGAAGAAATGATGGCAGCAAAGGATCAGCTGATCAGGAAGATGAAATGGCAAGCAGGGTTATATGGTGGTTTTGTTCCTCTAACTTTTGACTTTGATTGGTCTTGGTCTTGGTAAGTGGAATTTTGGTGGTAATGATAGCAGATGGCCTCAATCCTTTGTGGTATTGGCATTAAGGTTGGTGCAGGTTTTGATGAAGAAAAAATAGTGGAAGGGTCGTGCTCTATGCCAGAAGCCAATAAATTTTGACTTCGAGTTGCCTTCTTCTCCTGTCATCCTTACTAAGCTGACTTCTTTGTAGTTCTCCTACCCATTTTTTGGGGTCTTTTTTTGGCTTTTGTTGATTCAATTCGTGCCTCCATCTTTGTAGTTAGTTTTATCCAAGAATACTATGCCACCATTGGCATTACTTTGCAAGGAATTGAGTGTTGTTGATCAATATGTCTAATTGTGCAGAAGTGTGACTTCATACATCTAGACCTTCCCAAACCTTGCCAATGACATGATTTATATTGGGCTGTTACCATATAGGTATCTTGTAGGAATATGAAATTAGCTTGACCTTTCATCTGAGTTGGAAGGATTCAACAACTATTTCAATGGTCTCCAAAAATTCTTTTGTGATGCTTTAACTCTTCTCCTTTTTTAACAAACTACTTATCATGTTATTGGCTGACAGAAATGGCAAACCTTTACAAGAATCGACTGCAGATCTATGCCCAAAAGAGTAATCTTGCTCTTCCGGCATATACTTTGGAACATGAGGTGCCTCCTCATGCAAGTCGCTTTAAATCCAAAGTTACGTTGGGTGGAAAAAATTATGAGAGTCCGGAATATTTCAACACTGTCAAAGAAGCAGAAAATGCTGCTGCAAAAGTTGCTCTTCTGGCTGTATCACCTGGTGACATTGAAGAGGTTAGGTTCCTGGCTATGTTATGAGCCTTTTGTTTCAAGGTTGTATATGAGTTGTTTGTGGATATGGGATGGAACACCAATAAGTTATTTTTTCATACGCATATGCTAGCAGGATGAGATTGGCTTGAGCAAAAATCTTCTGCAAGAGTTTCTGCAGAAAGAGTATTCTTGTTTGCCAAAATACACTACCATCCACACTGGTGCCTCTCATGTGCCAAGATTTGTCTCAACAGTGGACATAAATGGAGAAACATTTAAAGGGAATGAGGCTAAAACAAAGAAGCAGGCAGAAGCAAATGCTGCTAAAGTAGCTTACATTGCTTTTAAAGATCGTGAGTAATTACTTTCTTCAAGAAACTGTTTGAATATGTTACTGCATAAGAGTAACCTTTCTTGCTTCCAAAACTGGTATATTGGACGTGAATGCCACTTATGGATCAGAGGTATTCATACTAATGAATTTTTTGCCATAGGAGACTTGTACATCTATTGTCTGCTCATCATCATGGCCTCAATCTATTTTGATATGATAGTTGCTCCTGTGATCTTCAGTGGTGAACCCAATGTTGGGCACATTGTTTTGTACCTTACACTGGGCGCATAAGAATCAGGATTCGAATCAGTATTTTAGTACATGTAAAACTATCTTGTTTGGACCCTAAAAACAATTTATGATTAGCATGATCTTGTAACATTCTAGAGGAATGAACCAAATCTGCTAGAAAAACAATTGGGTGGGAAGGGTAATGGATTGTTTCACTATTCCAGTCAGCTCCACTTCCTCTCTGTGTGCCCTTTTGGATCAGTGAGCTGGTGATGGGAGTACCTGAAGGGTGGATATACATTTTTGTCAGGAACTATGCTCCTTGTTATTGACGGAAATTGAAAACATGTGAGACTGAGCAGGACCAGCATTGATCATTCATAGAAAACATGCTAATCTGCCCACATTTTTTTTGGGGAGGGGGGGGGGATTGGTTTAAGAGCTAATCAAATGGATTCCTTCCATGTCTTCCAGCTATACCTGAAGAGGCAGCAAAATCATTACATGTGATGAAGACAACAGAAGTTGAAGAGAAAGACACAAAATCATCATCATTGCAGAACCCTTTACAGGCAGATTCTCAATCTGAAAAGGTGGATTCATCTGCTGTTGCTGTTTCTGAGGAGGTTCAGGTTCTTATTGTTTCAGATGAAAAGGTGAGCAATAATAAACCAACTGCATTAGTTCCTCCATGGCTGCGCCCCAGGTGGAAGATGGTAACTAGACCTTTCAAAGCAGGCATCGAAATCCCCCCTGGTGCAATATTACAGTTCTGTGATGACAAGTACATCGCTTATGAGATTCCTAATGAAGATTGATAAAGGGATGGATATATGTCATTAAGCTTAATCTTGTGCTTCTAGCATCAGTGGTGTTGTAAATCGACAATCAGCGAGGACACTTTTGGTGCTCATTATTCGGAACCATAACAGAGAAGTTACGAGAAATAAAGTCTGTACTACGCTGTGCAGTTTGGATTCTTCATGGTCTTCTTAAGTTCCCTCTCTTTGTTTTTGTCGAGTTTAGTGTAATTTGAGTTTTCTGATGAGCTGCATGAATTGAATGACACTAATGTTTGCTTAATGATTTAGGATGGGTTTCATTTCGTTAGAGCAATGACAATGGTGGGGGATCATACATAAGGTTTTTAGTGATTTTTTTTAATATAAGAAAATAAAATAATATGGTTTAAGACACTCGATTAGTATCCAACCATTGTCTTAAATGGATTTCCTGGGTACTTTTTTTAATCTAAAGAATCATTCCTTATTTTTAACACTCGTCCACTTTTCTCTTATTTTTGACATCAATAAGAACTTCCATTGTTTGCTTAAAATGATATTTGATCTCCGTTGTTCCTACTCTTTGGCTTAGTACCGTCCGGCATGTAAATCTATAATTATCTCTGGATGTCTTGCTGGCGGTGGATATCAGTCTTATAGGTACCGTTTGGCTCGACCTTGTGTACCTCCATTTTTTCGTTTTCTTCGGTAGTTGTTGTTGGTACATCTGACCACCTCCTCCTTCTAACATTTGGTGTATTATCAACCCTGCCTGGCATTTTCCACTGTATTAGTACGATGATATCAAATTCCGTAGTACGTAGGCCATCTTTTGCCGAACACTTGAGATCCAAAACACAAGTCGCTCATGAAAGCAGCTTAAAACCAATCTAATTTATGTGGATTTTGCCTAAATAGTAACACTTGTGGCAAATAAAAGAAGAGTAAAGGATACAAAATGTTTCTCAATTAAACACAAGGCATTTTATCAATCAATCCACCCCATTTTATCAAAAAAACTTAAATAACTAATTAACCTACCAGCAAAGCCACTTGGTACGGATACATTTTATTTATTATTGCATCAATGCATGTAAGGTGCATGTATTTGTGGAATAAATAATAAAGATTATTAGTAAAATACAAACTCCAATACAAAAGATTAGTAAGAGGCCAAAGTCCAACAACACATTTGATCCACAACAAGTGTCTCACAAATTCTGTCACAAAGTAGATGATTATATTATAAGGAAACTAAAAAAAATACCCCAAAAATTTTATTCAATCAAATGACACAATGTTATAGTAAGTTATACAAAATGAACACGATGGACAAAAGCATTCAATTGCCCACAATTCAACCCTAAAAATTAATACGAAATCTCTCCTCTTCATGTACTTAATTTTATCCTCCCCTAACTCAATCCTCATCTCTAAAATCTTTCAACAATGCCTACAGATTGGAATAGATGATAAAGATGATTTAAGTTATCCCTACAACAAAAATTTTCAATAGTGATTATTTAAGGGACTTCGAGTTTAAAGGCAAATCCAAACTACAACCTCCATTTCATAATAAAGAAACCTCTTAATTTATATATATATAATGATCGAATTTTATTTAATATGTGGAAGCCTACTATTATGAAAGCAAAATTTTTTGTATTATTTTTTCTTCTGGTAAAAATTATTAAAAAAGAACGGACTACAAACTAGTGCTTAGTGGGGTACCCTAGACTATCTACCAACATTATATGACAGTCTACTAGTGTTCACCAAAATTCAAAGTTTCTTCTGACTGTGTTACTTTAATGGCGGCCTAGATCAAAATTCTCAAGCTTCACATTGAAGTGTACGACATTAAGGAGAAATTGTAATATATTAGGGAATTAGTGGGCCGGTTTGCCCGAATCGATCACACGACCACAATGGCATTAAAGGGTCGATTTGCCCGAATCATCGTAGAGATTGATTTCAGTAAACTCTTATTGCCAAAATTTTGGCTAGGTTTGAATTTGTATTCGATTGAATATAAAGGGATGTGCCTCATTCGTTACCATTTGATAGATCTCCAACTCCAAGCACAGAAAATTCTCCAAATCCAGGGGACCTAATATGCAGAACAGGTCTCGAGAATGTTCTAATTTTGGCTGCACATACAGAAGAATAATAGAGAGATAGATTTGGGGGAAGTTCTAATGTCATAAATGCTGCTTTCCTCCACTACCCATACACGGAGTATATAACAGATTCTAACCAACGGAAAAATTGGTTAAGGGTGAAGGGAGCAGGTACTGAGTATCTACTAGACCACCTACTACTTACATACAGATAAAAACAGAGACATATCAACAACTAACTCAACAACTATAATATATATATCGATACTCCCCTCGTCAAGCAGACCCTCGACCTCAAGGATCAAATTGTGGGAACTTAGACTCTAAATCTTCATAAAATTCCCATGTTGCATCCTTTGGAGTGTCATTCGACCATTGTACCAATGCTTGTGTTGCACATGCATTTCTCCATTTCACAAATTGCCTCTCCAAACTGGCCACCAGAACGTATAGTAATTCTATTATGGTCGTATATATAGGCATGGTGGAATAGGCTGGGCCTCTCCCATGTTTTCTCTTCAACAATGACACATAGAACACTAGATGGACAACTCATAAGAGGCTAGGTGAAGTTTATATACCACGACACCAATTTTCTCCACTATCTGATAAGGCCTATTGTATGTTGGTGAGAGTGTATTAATTGTTTGGTGAGCTAGAGAGTGTTGCTGATATGGTTGGAGTTTTACATACACCCAATCTTTAATCACAAATTATTGGTCAACTCGGTGCTTGTTTGCTTTTTACCTCATCTTATCCTGAGCTTTAGAAAAATGATGCTTGAGGAGATGGAGGGTTGTCTCCCTAGCAATTAGAGATTGATCTATTGCTGCCACCATCGAGACTCTAGGGAAGTAAGGAAGATGAATTGGAGGTGACTGACCATATAATATCTCATAGGGTGTAGCATTGGCTATGGAGTGAAAGGTAGAATTATACAAAAGCTCAGCCATGGGTAACTATTTACTCCATTCCCCTAGACAGTCATCTGTCATGCAACGAAGATATCCCTCAAGACACCTATTGAGCACCTCCATTTGGTCATCCGTTTGAGGGTGGTACAAGGAGGAGAGTTGTAGCTGAACGCCTTGTTATGTAAATAATTCTTGCCAAAAGGTGCTCACAAACACTGGATCTTTATCATTAATAATACTTTGAGGTAACCCATGAAGCTAGTAAAGTGTGTTTAGGAAGAGCTCCACGACCCTAACGGCAATGTGAGGATGACTCAAGGTAATGAAATGGGCATACTTGCTTAACCTACCAATGACAACCATGATGACATCTTTGCCATACGACATGGGCAGCCCTTCAATAAAATCTATGTTTATATCCACCCACACGGCGGTGAGAATTGGCTATGGTTGAAGGAGGTCAGATGGGCTTTGAGTTACATATTTATTTTTGTGGCAAATGTCGTAGAGACAGATGTATTCTCTAATCATCTTCTTCATGTCTTTCTAGTATAATAGAGAAGAGAGCCTCTTGTATGTAGCTTGGATGCTTGAGTGTTCCCCCTATATGTGTCATGATATAGAGAGACTAACCTTATCTACAATGTTGTTTCATTTCCCGCCATGAGTATTCCTTGTCTTTTCAACAACCCTTATGAATACTAATATTTCAAAAACCTCTATGGGTCTTGATTTAGTGCCTCCATGACTTCACTTAGGTTGTTATCCATTGCCCAACTACTCTTTATGTCTTCTAAAAATCCACTGTGAATTGAAGAGAATGCCATTGCAAAAACCTCTAACCCATGCACCCAAGACAATACATCAATTACTATGTTCTCTTTGCCCTTTTTATACACTATGTCATAATCAAATGACATTAGTTTGGTGAGCCACATCTACTAGAAGGGCGTTGTGATTTTCTAGGTTAACAGGTATTTCAATGTTTGATGATCGGTTTTGATAATATAATAATGACCTTATAAGTAATGTGCCTATGTATCGATGGCAAACATAATCACCAACATCTCCTTTTCATATACTAATAGGCCCTTGTGCTTTGGTGAAAAAGCCTTGATAATATATGCCAAAGGATGACCTTTCTATAAGACCACAACTCCCATGCCTTGGGATGATGCATCTGTTTCTATAACAAATGTCTTAGTAAAGTCAGGAAGTGCCAACACCGGCGTGGTGGTCAGAACCTTCTTTAGCTAGCTGAAGGCAGTAACACCCCTAAAATTCACAGCTGAAAATTTTTATTTATACAGAAAACCATACACTAAAATAGAGGGTGTTACCGCCATGATCGGCACAAGATTGACCCTCGGCTAATCTCATACCAACCACAAGGCTAAAAAAATTTAAGGCATTAATACGAGTAATAAATAAGCCCACAATAGTTCCATCATTTTATAAATAAAATAGAGTGTGCAAGTGTTTGCGTTGATATAGAAATGGAAAGCGAGTACAACAACACCCTTATGGGGGAAATAAAATGGTCAATAAAACGATAATAAAGTCGGATAAAGGTAAGTCCAGATAATACCCTCTCGGACCCCATGACAAGTACAACAGACCATCACTCAGTCCCACCTAAAGCATTGTAGGGGTCAAAGTCATCACAGGCATCATCTCTTACCTACACAAACTTAGAAGGGACCACTACTCATGAGAATAAGCATCATTCATGAAAGGGATGATCAGTACGCTGTATATCGAGTAAGATAACCATGCAGCTAAGACTATACAACATAAATGGCAGATAATACATGCAATGAGACAATCTAGTTAATCATAAGTGTTAGAATTCGGGCCATTAATTTTATTTTCACACAACTCTTAATTTAGGTCCATGTGAGTATGGAAAACCTACTATTATAGCCGGTGGATCGGGAACGCCTAGGGTAGGACACTCTTGGCTACTATTATTTACTAATGGATCGGTCTCTAAGACAAAGTGCTCTTAGCCACTATTATGTCGATGGATCAGTGTGGCCCCGACTCTCATGGTGTTCTACTATAAGTGATTAGTATTTTTTTCATGACTTATTATCATTTAAGGTTTGGTTTACTGAACTCGGGATCTTCCATTATTATAGTTGGTGGAACAAAAACACCTAGGGCAGAACACATCTGGCCACTATTATTTGTCGGTGGATTGATCTCCAAGGCACAATGCACTTGTCCACTGTTTTTGTCGGTAGATCTGTCTGGGGCTGGCTCAATAATCTCTCACTTTAAATGATTAGTGTCTTATTCAACATGTACCTTCTTACTATACATGCATGCTCCACTAGACTTTCCATTCTCATCCTTTCACTCCAGCTCCCCTAAATAGCCCTGTCCTATATCTGGAGACCTCTACACACCCTAGGACTCCAAGACTTCTATGTCACCTTTCCCTTACTATGGAAACCCAAACTCCCACACATGTGAATTAAGGCCCACTTTTTCATATCTCTACTTTAGCTAACCATCGCCCTCTAGGATTTCCCTTATAAACCCTAATCTAGTCTATGTGGCCTAACCCTCCTTATCATACATAGTCTATGCTTCCTTTGTTTCCAACACCATCACTACACTCAATCCACACCCAACATCACAACCTTACTTCCTATTCTTCACATGTGATCATGAAAACCCTAGTTGGCCACCCTAAACCCTAGTACTTCTCCTTTATTTTATGTCATCCCCTCATCCACACACACTGTACTCGCCTTTCCATTTGACTCATCCCCCCTTTATATGACACCCTCCTAATCTCAACCCTCACCCCAACCACTCACCATCAACTCTCTCTCCACACACTTCCCCTACTTAAGGTTTTCCCACAAACCCTAGTTAAGTCCTCCATGCACACTTCTACCAACCCATATACTATTTTTTAACCATGGATTCCAATCTCCTAAAATACTCTTCCCTCACCATCTTAACCCTTAAAACATATTTTCCTACATAAATGATACCCCCATGCAAAGGCTAAACACCCCATGCAAGCCTTACCTTCCCATGCAAGATTTACTCCAACCTTTCATTTTATTTCTTTAATCCATTTATTTTGTTACCTATGCATCATAAGGTACTTAGGCTTTTCTCACTTCTCCCAAATCACTCCACGCTCTTTATTTCTTTTAGCTCCCCACAACCTCATCATACCACCTAAGGCCTCCTAGTATGCATGTAATATTAGGGCGATTATACATAAGGGCATATCATAAAATACAAGTTATATCACCCATATCACACATATCATAACACATACATCACTTACCTTAGCTCCTTGCATAGCAAGCTGCACTACAAGTATTTACTCCATACTCACATATGATACAAACACATAACTAAACACCCATGAACACATAAACGTACAATTTAGCCTTAATCACATCCTTACCTAGAAGGACACTGGGCTTGGAGCACGAATCTTAAACCTCTTTAAAGGAAGGGTTTGGTTCACCTATAAGAGTTGAAGACTAATGTTAACTTCCCTCTTACCCCTTTTTCTTTTATTATTCTCTAACTAAATATTAGTAAAAGGATTAGTAATAGTAATGATAATGATAATAATAATCATAATAATAATAATAGGTTAATAATGATGATGATAATAACCATAGTAATAATAATAATAACAATAATAAGATTAATAATAGTAACGATAATGATAATAATAGTGATACTAACACTAATAATGATGATGATGATGATGATGATGATAGAAAATATGTAAAATAAATTACACTTAAGTAAAACAAGGGTTAGGGCACAACTAGGGGTGGAGGTGGCAGCACAAGGCGGTGGAGATGGTGGTGATTTAGAAAGACACAATTTTGGGGTTGGAAAATAGGAAGGAAAGTGTAGTTGCGAGGTGGTAGGGCTCTTGGATCAGAGGGGGTTGTAGTGATGGTGGTGGTATGCCACAACGCTTGCAGTGGTGGCTGAATGTGGAGGAGAGGAAAGGAGGAGGAAGGAGGGGGAGAAAATGGAAAGGGGGAGTATGGGGAGGTAGGGGTAGAATGTCTAGGTAGAGACGGAGATAGTGGAGGTGGTGGTTGTGGTGGAGGAGGCGGCTCAAGGAGTGACGATAGGATGAGTTGCCCACTTTGCACAAGTAAGGAGAGCAGAGGAGGGAGAGTTAGAGGCGAGGAGGGGTCTGTTTGGTAGGGGTAGTACAGGGAAGAGGGTGGCTGGAAGTTTGGATATCAACAAGGTATGACGGTGGTGGTGGCTACATCTGAAGAGGTGGTAGGAAGGGAATTTGGCGCTTTTATGGGCAGAGGAAAAAGAAGATGAAGAAGGGTGAGGGGGGATTTTATAGCTGAGAGGAGGAGAAGAGGACAAAGGGGATGAGGACAAGGGAGTGGGAGGGGCAAGTGGCTACCGATCGGTGATGGCAGGCCGGTGTAGGCCTGTAGAGGTGCAGGTTAGCAAGGGGTAGGGGTAGGATTTTGGCAAGGTTGGAAGGGGTTAGGTAGGGGTGTTGGGGTTGTAGAGGGACAGGGACCAATGTAGGGTAGTGCCAGCTACACGCCTTATAAGTTTGGTTGAGGGTAAGGTGAGGGGAGAGGGAGAGTTATGGCTGCTGCACGTCAGCTGATTGGGGGGCGAGGTAGGAGACGAGGACAGAAAGGGAAGAATAGGAAAAAGGAAGGGAGAAAAAAGGAAGGACAGGCGGGAAGTGTGTTGGGCTGCGTGAGGGGAAAAGAAAAAAAGGGGGTCAAGCCGTGCAAGAAGGAAGGAGAGGAGGGGGAAGAAAGTTGGGCCATGTTGAGCGGAGCCCAGACTAGTGAGGAAGGGAGAAAAAGAAAGAAAAAGAAGAAAAAGGAAGAAAAAAGGGAGAAAAAGGGAAAAGAAAAAAAAAGAAAAGAAAAATGAGGTGGTTGGGGTATTTGGGATTTTTACAATTTTTTGGGAATAATAAAATTAGTAAAAATAAATAATTGATTTTTTTCCTATTAATTTAGAATTTATGGGTAAATTTTTCTTAAAATATATTTTAATTTAGCAAATTATCCTAACCTCCACTAATTTGATTCCTACATTATTTTCCTCTCTATTTTTTTTGGGTTTTAATTATTTTTATTATAATAGCATTATATTATTAAAAATATTATATTTAATTGATCTCACTTATTAATTCTTATTTTATTAGCAATTCCTAAATTAAGGCTTTGGGGTAATACAAAGGTGTCATTTGCTTCTTTGGTCCACATAAAGTTATTTTTCTTAAACATCTCAGTTATTGGCTTACTTATCAATCCATACCCTTGCACAAATCGTATGTAATACCCTACTGGGCTGAGGAACCCTCTTAATTATGTTAAATTCCTAGGAAAGGACCAATCCTGCACTGCTGTAATTTTTTTGGATCAGTGGATACCCCTTCCTTGACACTATATGTCCTAAATACTCCAACTATTATGCACCAAAGGTACATTTGTCTTCCTTAGCATACAACTCCTGCTAAAGTAAGAGTTTCAAAGTGAGCTCAAGATGATCTAGATGCTCTGCCCACATCATACTATATACCAGGATAAACCGGTGCAAGTATGGTCTAAAGATCTAGTTCATCAAAGCTTGAAATATCAAAGGAGCATTAGTTAAGCCAAAAGGATGACTAGTCACTAGGTATTCATAAGGCCTTTCATGGGTCTTGAAGATCGTTTTGAGAACATCCAAAGGGTGCATTTTTAATTGGTGATATCCTGACCAAATGTCTAATTTGGATCGAGCTGCATAAAATTCCTCTAACAATTCTTCAACGATCAGAATGGGAAACTTATCTATGATAGTATTCTTATTCAACACCATGTAATTCACACACAATCTCGAGCTATTATCTTTCTTCCTTACCAAAATAATGGGAGAGGAATCTTATGATTAAGTGATTGGTCAAGTGGCAGGCCTTATGGAATAAAGAAGACTTTGGCATACTTTTGCAATAGCCTATGCAGGAATTGTGTTTGTGTTGCAAATGTCCCAGCTGGAGGGAGGGTTAGTGGTGTGAGTGTGCCTTCTGTCTGTCCATTGGTCCGTAAAGAACAAATTTGAACCACTATATGGTTGGGGTTATTCTCCACTACCCTGTTCACTTGTTTCTCTTTAAGTTATCTTGTCTTCATAGCTTGAAAGCCTCTCGGTACCATTCTCCTATCTTACACGGTGAACTCCATGGATAGCTTCTGAAAATCCCATGGGAAGGGGCCTAATGTTGCTAGCAATTGGACTCTCATTACCATCTCACGACCCCCCAATTGGCAGAATCATCACATCTTCATGGTTTGACAACTTCCAGCTTAACCCTTTGCAAATAAAAGTGTTATTGAGTGCACTACCATCTACGACTGCCGTAGCTAAGGTGGTGTTGGGTTAATTGATAACCCAACTGCTTGGCCACCTAGAGATCTAGAAAGTTGTGGGTTGAGCCACTATCAATCAGGGTACTAATAGGTCTCTTCTTCACCTGCCCTGCCACCCACATGGTATGATATGTTGGAATTCTGCTTAGTGCATGCATCAAAATTTGGGGATTATCCCCTTGAGATGGTCTATTCTCCACAGCCACAGGCATTTCTAGCTCACTCTCATCCCCTTCATTTGTGACATCCATGGAAAGTAGTTATATCCTTGCACACCTATATCTTGGGAGGAATTTTTTAAGGCACCAAAAACAATTGTTTCGTGCCCTTTTGCCTCCATTTCAACATGTGACAAAGTTTTCAGATTTTTTCCCATTTCTCCCCTGTAACCCCAACACTATAGGGTGATTGTTTTGGATTAGCTATAAGGGGGGGTTTAGCTACAGTTTTACTCTCTTTCACCTGTGAGAGTATCGCAACTTGTTGCAATTTAGCCAGATTATATGCATCCTTCAAGGATCGGGGTTTGAACATCTGGACATAATTTTGGATTGAAGGGGACAATCATCCTAGTTAGCAACCAACAATATATTCTTCGAGTAAGTTCACCCAATTGAATAGGGAATCCAATGGATTATGGTAATCCATCAGAGTTCCCCATTTGTCTCAAATTCTTCATGTCGACCATGAGATCATCATAAGGAGTTAAATCAAATCAGGAAATAATAAAATCTGTATACTCACTCTAGGTCAAATACATAGGATGAGGGCATCTCTTTACGTATGCTTGATGCCACTACAGAGCCAATCCCTCTGAGTGAATAATAGACAGCCTCAGTTTCCCATTCTCTAGGGTGTTGTCTATTTCAAAAAACTAGTTCACCTTGAAGATCCATCCCAAAACATCTTCTCTATTGAATCGGTGGAATTCCACTCTTGCTAGTCAAGTAGCAATTTGATAGATGGGTTGGGGATTTAGAAAGTGCAGTAGATTGCCCATCGACTGAAGATTAGCATGGGAGTTTCCTAGTTAAGTAGGTGGGGGTACTAGTATAGGTCAGTCGCTGCTCGGCATAGAAGGTTCCATAGCTAGAATGAATGGGTTGTGTGGTGAGTTTGACGAGGATGGATTAAAATTAGGCCCCGGTTGAGTCTGAGATATTAGTGATTGGAGATGCACCATGTTGTCTTGCTTTGAGAAGTTGCTTGAGCTCATCTTTTATGGATACCTTCCATTTCTCCATTGATTCCCTTAATTGAACTAAATCGCGTCGAATTTCATTCAATTGAGTACCATCCGCCATGGTCATAGTTTGACGGCTTTGATACCGCTAATAGATCACCAACTCCAAGAACCGAAATTCTCTAAATATAGGGGACCTAATATGCATAATAGGTCTCAAGAATGTTGGGAATCTTGCTACACATACATAAGAATAATAGAGAGATAGATATGGGGGAAGGAAGTTCTGATGCCACAAACGCTGCTTTCCTCCATTGCACATACACGAAGTATATAACAGTTTCTTACTAATGGAAAAAATTGGTTAGGGGGAAGGGATCAACTACTGAATATTCACTAGACCATCTGCTACTTACATATAGATAAAAAAAACATATCAACACGGCATATCATCGGCTATAAGGTTAACAAAGACTCAGGACTCAATGGCTTTAATATATATCTATCACCATTGTGGGTATGTGCGGCCATATGATTCAAGATTGTCTGTTGTCACCGATAAAATTGCATAAACAAGCTCATGCCAGCGTGGAACCTATGCATGACACTATTCGTGTCGACTCTGCCCAAGGTCAAAAATTAACTCCAGCTTCAGGGGACGAGAACTAATAATATGGTCCATGGATGTTGGCTCTCAACAAGAATAGAAGAAATCAAGGGAGGAAGGGACAAAGACAATATGGTGGGGGTTCTAGGCAATGAGATTGAAATGGAAAGGTTGGACATTGAAATGGCAAGGGGGGGGGGATAGTTTTGGTGGTGCCAATCAAAGCTCCATTTTTGACTGAGGAAGTTGTGGCATCACACGATGGACACAATACAAGTTGGGTCAAAAGAAACCATCAACATTGGGCCCAGGAAAAAGACGATCCAAGCCAGTAGCAGCAAGGGCCCTTGTAAAGGGGTTGAACCAAAGATTAAGAATCTTGGGTGAAGACAATAAGTATGGAAGGGGTAGGAGTTAAGGGAAGTGCTCAAGCTGCTCGTAAGCTGCCTATTCATAGGCCAATTCTAACCTTAGTTCACTTAGTTATGAAAGTGGGTTGTCCAATTCAGGGGGTGGCAGTGAAGTTAACCCAAAATGCCCAGTTAAGAATCATTTTGTCCCGAATAAGTGAGACTCAAAGGTGGGTTATGGTGTTATAGTGGATACGGAGCAAATTAGAGCCCCCAATGGCTTGATTTAGCCTTTGTATTTCCCCTCTGGTCATTTGATATGAATTTTGACCGTAAGATGATTTTTTGGAATGTTAGAGGAGAAGGTAGTGAAGCTTTTTTTAATAGCTTGAGATATGTGGTATGGTTGTAGGACCCATGCTTATTTGCCCTCATGAAAATTTGACTTAATGGTGATTGAGTGGAGGATGTCATCAAGACGTTAGGTTTTATTGGGAATGCAAGAGTTGATGTTTTTGGATTTTCAGAAGATGTGTGACTTTTTCAGAAAGATATTTCTTTTAGTGGTAGCATTTCCAAAAAAGATCCAAAATAGTCTATTTTTTAATCACATTAAAAGAAAAACATCTTGATTATATATATATATATATATATATATATATATATATATATATATATATATATATATCCCTCGTAGCGACTATATACTATATTACTATCCTTCTTTTGAATCACAAAATAATAATAATAATAATAATAATAATAATAATAATAATAAAGTATCGATGCATATAATGTGCCTCCTAATTTATGGTTTTTTTCCTCAACTTATTTTCAGAACTTAGCGTATCAATTTTGATTAGATAAACAAAATTTAAATAATAACTTAATGATAATAATTTTAATAATAATAGTAATGATAAATTTAGCAGTAATACTAATAAGAAGGTATTAATTATGACAATAATAATAGTAAAATAATAATACAACCCACTAAAAAAATTAATTTATGTCAAATTAATTCAGCAAAAATAAACTGAGAAGAATAAACCCTTAATGGTTAGGCAATCAATTATTTCCCCATGTATGCTCACTCAATGTATGTTTCCTTCCTCCGAAGAATATGACAGTGTATCTAAATTACAAAGAATAACAGTTCTAAGATATTGGTAATAGAGCTACAAATCCAATTATAACGAGAAACTGCACAGAGAAAGAAAAGAAAAAAAGATTTCATCCAATGCAATAAGCTTCGGCGCTGCAAGCCTGCAATCAACATTGGCAAGAGTGACAAGACCTGCCGAATAGGATCCTGCAACAACATTATCATCACCACCAAACTATCAAGAATAATCTCAAAACATTTCAGAGAAATGGACCTCCATGGACATAAATGACATGAAACAGACATAATGAGTTGATGGATTTTAACATATCTTTCAATTTCATGTCTGGTTTAGGTGTGAAAACCTATACTGCAAATCATTCCTTTAAAGGGTAAGGCCCGTTTAGTATTTACTACCCAAAACATGGCTCCAGCATATTTAGTAAAGCCATCACCTTGCCAAAAATAAAGATTCTAATATCCAAGAAGCTAATATAGGTCCACCGAATATCATCCTTTCAAGCACAAAAAATGTCTCAGAGTCTGACAATAGCGATCCAAAAGTAGCACAACCTTCCAGTAGTTTAGTAGATTAAGTCATATACAGTGATCAGTAAAGAATGATATAGAAACATATAAATATACGATTAATACTCTGAAAAATAACAGTGTAACAGAAGTTAAGACATATCTGTCAAGTATGAAGCCTCAGAATAATCTAGTTTCATATACCAATGTCTGAGGAACAAGAAGGCAGTCAGGAGTCCTTCCTTGCAATCTGAAAGTTGACTCCTCCTGACCAGCAGCAATGAACCATAAGGCTGCAAAGGGGTGGTTAGTCCATTCACCGAAATTCACCTCCCAGAAAGACTTAATAGGTTCTACCCCTTAAGCTCATGCTCTTTCGCTTCTGACCAAGGGCAAACCTTCTAGCAATTACAGGATTGTAAAACCTTCTCATATGCTCAGAAAGTTTGTGAATTGCAAGGAGGTTACCAATGCCAGAAAGCTTCATGAGAAATGAATCAAACTTATTATAAGGCAATTTCATTCCCTTGTTCACCACCTCTTCCAACAGACAACACGCATCCTCAACCTTGTCACAACCAAAAAGCCCTTCAATCATCACACAATATGTCTCAGTATCTTTGACACAACGCCTCCTATCCATTTCATTCCATGTATCAAAAGCTCCATCAGGATCACCCGCAGCAAAGAACATCTCAATTAGCATATTATAAGTCTGAACACTAGGCATACAACCTGACTCTACCATTCTTTTATAAAGCCTAAGAGCTTCGTCAGTCTCTTTATTGTCACAAAGAACCTTGAGAAAACAATTGTATGTGACGATATCAGGTGGGTAACCTTTCTTTCCCATCTCTTCCAAGAACTTGTAAGCTTCTTCCACCCTTCCAGCCAAGCACATTCCTTCAATCAACTCCTTGTATGTAGGAACATCAGGAAGGCAGCCATTGCTAATCATATCGGCCAACACCCTGAAGGAATCCTCCATCCTATCATTCTTGACAAGAGCTAAGATCATTATCGAGTAAGTTTTTGCAGTGGGAGAAGACAAGCTAGTACCTTGCCTCTTCATGAAATCAATAAAATTAGATGCTTCAGCTATCATCCCAGCTCTGCAGAAGGTATCTATGGCTGCATTATAGGTGAAATTATCGGGGCTAAAACCCATGCTCATCATTTCTTCTAAAACCTTCATACCTCTAGTTGGATTCCTAACCCTACACCAGCCAAAGAACAATATAGTATAGGTATTAGCATCAGGTTTGACCTTGCTTTTCACCTTCAGGAACATGGCTTCAGCACTCTCAACCAAACAACACTTGCAGAAAGCATCAAGAAGCAAGTTAAATGCATTGATTTCGGGCTGCGTCTTAACCCTTATTCTTTTCTTCTTAGTGAATTTCTGAAGATGGGTCAGATGTTTTTCTGTATACTGCCTCAAAATAATCAAGAGAAAGTCAACAGGCACAGACCTTTTATTATTCCTCTTCATGTAATCCAACATATCACAAACTATCCGATATTTCTTAGCCTTAAATTTCGTACTAGATAATATATCAATCATATCGTTATACACTCTATACTCGTGGCTATAATTCTCCTGTTGACCAGCCCACATGAAAAATCTGAACGCAAGCTTTTCCTCGTATCTCAACTTATGAAGTATATCGACAACCAATTCAGTAGATAATGGAATACCAGCTTGTTCAAGAGCGTTCTCCATATAAAGATGACCACTGCCAGTGCCAGCAGCAGGGGCATCATCCATTATAACTTTATATACTTCATCAGCAATAGACAATAACTTTTCATCCCTAACGTCATCATTTTTATCATTCGGATCAAATATATCAGCCCCAGCAGCTCCAATGGACGAAAAACGTGTCGAAAGAAACCCCGACACAAAGTTATGGGCTTTAATACTATTTGAGGGGAAGTAAGCTCCGGTAGATACATTTATATTCCTAATTATACTCGAAAAAAGACTTGAAGGCCGATTATACAAGGGCGAGCTGGTACAGAAAAAGTAGTAGCTACAGAATGGCTGATTACATCGGTAACGGCAGAGAGATGATATAATTCGCGACATTTGGGTAATCTAATAATATTAGGGTAACTGTTTCTATGAAAAATTACGAATTGGAACCGCAATATGGGCGATAAAGATTAATGAATTGAAGGGAAATGAGCTGACCTCGCAGGTGAAGAGCGAGGTGTTCAGTCAAAAACTGCGGCGAAACTCAAGTGATTACGAGCACTGAGTTAAAGAGAGCTGGAGGATTCGGGCCGTCTCTGCTTCTGTCGGCACAGGATTCGGAAGGGAGTCGAGGATAGTGACGAAAGAGAAGTAGCCGACAGAACTCTTAGTGCGAACATATACACATGCAATGTGTATTTGTATACTGCTATATACGGCTGTTAGATTAGTTAGTATTGTAATAACTAACTAAGCCTATTTAGGAACATTGTTAGTACGTAGGGTTGTAAATGAGCTGAATCAGTTCGGTATTTGGCTCGGTTTGGCTTGTTCGTTTGGTTAAACGAGCCTAAAAGTGAGGCTCGGGCTCGACTCAGTTTAATTTTTGGCTTTGGCTCGTGAGTTCGGTTCGGCTCGTTCGTTTAGTTAAACAAGCTGAGCCCAAATATTATTTTAGGCTCATTTAGTTAAACGAGTCGAACCCAAGCCTAGGGGTATTCGGCTCGACTCGGCTCGTTTACAGCCCTATTAGTATGTAAGGAAACTCGATTATTGTATCAGACATGAGAGAATAGTTTATCTCCTCTCCTTCGACGTATGATATTTTACTATAGTTTATCTCCTCTCCTTCGATTAATACATATTATTTTATCACATAGTATCAAAGTATATTGAATCAATTAAAATCTTCAATTTTCTTTAAAAATGCCTCACAATGTTGATTCACATCTTCTTCATCCTCAAAATTTGCCTGCAATTGATTCTTCCTTAAATACAACTCAAGTTATAGAGACATCCAATAATAGATACAACGATCCACTATATTTGTCTGCCAAAGATCATCCAAGCATACAAGTCATCAAAACAATCTTTAATGGATTCAACTACCTCAACTAGAGTCGAGGAATCAAATGAGTATTTGGTGCCAAGAACAAGCTAGGGTTCATGTATGGAACAATTGCTAAATTGAAAAAAGATCAGGAGATTAATCAATAGTGGATTAGATGTGATTAAATTGTCACTTGTTGGATCTTAAACACAATCGAACAAGCAGTGAAGGAAGATTTTGAATATGTCGCGTCCACTAAGGAGTTATAGGATGATATTACTAAACGATTTGGCTAGTCAAATGGACTACAATTTCTCCAAATCCAACGTGATTTGAGTAACCTTTCTCAAGACAATTTAACAACTGTGGAGTACTATAGAAAGCTAAGATGACTTTGGGATGAAATCCAGATAATCGATCCTCTGTTGAACTACAAGCGTGGTCTATGGTGCAATTACAGAGTACACTTGTTCATTGTTGAAGAAGATCAAGGATAGGGAAAATCAACACAAGCTTACTCAATTTTTGATTGGATTGAATGAAATGTATGATCATGTTGTCAATAATTTACTTATACCAAAACCTCTATCATCGGTTAATAAAGCATATTCCATTCTATTGCAAGTTGAGAGGAAGAAGAAATTGACCAGTCTCATTAGATTTAACCAAAACACCAATGCAATGGTGGTTGCTGGTAAGATTAACAATGCACCTCATACAAAATTTCATGATTCCAAGAGGGAGAGAGCATTGAGGAAGTGTGCATACTGCAACCAAAGGGGGCACTCTATCGACCAATATTTCAAGATAATTAGCTACCCTAAATGGTATGAGAAAGGGAAGAATAAAGGTTCCAGTAACAATCATAAGGCAACAATAAACATGATTCAATCAAAGGAACTTTTCAACAATCCTCTTGATAACTCTTCGTCTACAAATCATTCAAGTTTTTCCTCAATGAATATTGACCCTAGACTTATCAATACCATCTGTCAAGAAGTTTTAAGGTCCATGAAGAACGCCAATTATTCCTCTAATAATGACATATCCAACCTCTCCTATGAAAATTTTGCAGGTAACCCTACAATACTTTCGTTTTCTTCTTCTAAACAATTAATATGGAGTGTTGACACTAAAGCATAAGACCATATGTGTCATGATGCCAATGTTTTCTTGAACATTCAATTGTTACCTTCTCACACTGTAGTTGGCTTTCCCGATGGCTCACAGAAGTCAGTAAGGTTGGAGATATTTTTCTCTTGTCCTCCTTGACATTGAAAAATGTGTTGTTTGTCCTCGACTTTCAACATAATCTATTAAGTTTTGGTCATTTTTTAGATTCACTTGACTTGATCTCTCATCTCACCTCTTCTCAATGTGTCTTTTAGGACCTCAATACTAAGAATGTGGTTACTATTGGACACAGAGATCATGTCTTATACATCATCAAAACATCCATTACTTTCCTGTTTAATTCTAATTCATCTCACTATAATAGAACTACTTATTCTACATCAGTAGATTTACATATTTCACATGCTCGGTTAGGACATGCATCATTATTAAAAATACAACACATTAGTGTTTGTTCTTATAAACACCTTTCTACTTACTTTTGTGATATTTGTATTCTCGCTAAACACCATAAAACACCATTTTCTAGAAACAAATATATGGATTGTATTCTTTTTATCTTGATTCATATAGATCTTCGAGGTCCCTATAAAACTCCTTCTTTAAACGGAGCTTCCTAATTTCTAACTATAGTTGATGATTATTCCTGCACTGCTTAGAATTTTCTTTTATCTAATAAACAGCATGCATATGGCACTCTTCTTGGATTTCTTGCCTATGTTAAGACTCAATTCAAAATCCTTGTGAAGTGTGTGTAGAGTGACAATGGAACTGAGATCATTAATACAGCTTATCAGCAATTGTTCAATATAGAGGGCATTCTTCATCATCAAACTATGCCATACACCTATTGAAAATGGCTCGATTAATTTGAATTCATGCTAATATTCCCATTCAAAATTGGGGTGATTTGTCTTGGATACAACTCACATAATCAATCTTTTACCCTCTTCTATCCTCAATTGGCCAACACACTTTGAAAAATTATTCAACAAACCTCCCACCTATGATCACCTCAGGATCATTGGTTATCTTTATTTTGATCAAATTCCCGCCACTGATAAATTTGGGCCTAGATCCGTAAAATGCATCTTCCTTGGGTATCCCTATGGCCAAAAGGCCTATAAAGTCTATGATATGGAAACTAACAAATGTTTTATTTCTTGGAATGTCATTTTTGAAGAAACTATTTTTCCTTACAAATATTCTCAAAATTTACCTCAACATTGTCTTCCATAGCATCCTTCCCTTCCTCTTGTTAATCCAAACACTAGCTTTTCTTCCCACCTACTACACTCCCCGTTACAGAAGTTATATATTTTGTTCCTATGAACAATCCACCATCTTTTGTACCCTCAGTTTCTCCTCCTACCAAACCAATTTTAATCCCTTCTCAAATTCCTCTTCTTTGTTTCACCAAGACCTAACAAGTTCCCACTATCCTATAGGACTTCCACTATGCCTCCCTAACTACCCATAATACTAACGTCTGTATTGCTAACTCTTCCTCTCATTTTTACTCACCCTACTATATGGCCTTCATTGCCAATGTATTTGTAGTCAAAGAGCCTCGTTCATATGCACAAAACCAAGGATAATCTTCATTGGATTGAGGCCATGCAATTTAAACTTACAACTCTTGAAAGTAATAACACTTGGGAGGTCACTACCCTACCTCCCAACAAGACGAATATTGGCTCAAATTGGGTTTTCAAAGTCGAATACAAACCAAATGGTACAATCAAGAGATATAAAGCCAAAGTGGTTGCTAAGGGCTATACCCAGGTCAAGGACAAGGATTATAAGTATACATTTTCTCTAGTGGCCAAACTTGCCATAGTCTGTATCGTCCTTGCCCTTATTGCTTCTATCAATTGGCCTATTCACTAATTAGACATCAATAATACGTTTCTTCATGGCTTTCTAGAGGAATAAATTTACATGAAACCACCACTAGGGTATTCTCCTTCCCTCCTAGTCAGGTATGCAGACTTAAACACTCCCTCTATGGCCTGAAACAAGCCTCACGCCAATGGAATATGGATTTGACAAAATGTCTTCTTTAGCTTAGATTTAATTAGTCCACGAGAGACTACTTTCTGGTCACTCTCACTTCTGGATTTGTTTTCCTTATTGCCCTCGTCTATGTTGATGATCCATTGATTAATAGGAATGATTCCTTTGTAATTTCTCATGTTAAAAAGGCTCTTAATGTTGCCTTCAAAATTAAATATCTCGAGCTAATAAAATATTTCATAAGACCGGAAGTTGTCCGCTCTTCCTTTGGTTTGTTTCTTTCCCAATGCAAGTATATTTTGAATATACTTGAAGATACTAACATGCTCCACTGTACTCTGGCTTCATTTCATCTTCCTAGAGGATTGAAACTCTCTATTAATGATGGTACTCCTCTAGAGGGCCCCGAGATATATCACTACCTTATTAGACGTATTTTATATCTCAATTTGAGTCATCCTAATCTTTCTTACTCAGTCTAGCATTTTAGCCAATTCTTACAACAACCGAGAGTTACTCACATACAAGTTACCTTTCATGTTATTCACTATTTGAGTGGGACTGACACACTTGGTGTAACACCCCCAAAGTTTGGAACTTAAAATTTTCGTTTAAAAGAGTTAATAGTGGAAGCTAAAACATAAAACGTAGGGGTGTCACGCTGCATCCAACATAAAAGAGGCACTCCCTATGCCTAGTCTATATCGGATGTAAGGCAAAAGTAACCTTATACCCAGAAATCAGGTATAGGAAGCACTTGATTTCATCATGATACAGGATACGAAATAGCGAGAAGGAAATAATTAGTGAAAATAGAGGACTAAGAGTCCAAAGAGACAGAGATATCTAGAATAACCATACCCTTTACCAATTCATTTAGCGCTCGCCCAAGGTAAGCACATTAAGCCAATAACCATCAATCACCTACAAAACAGAGAGGGTATACTCGTTGGATTGAGCAGCACCCATGAAACGGATGATCAGTAAGCTACGTACTAGGTAAGGTAACGTTACAGTTAAGCAGGGTTACAAGAATTATCATAAGAAAATCATACATGCATAAATCAAAGAATGCCAGATAAATACTGATTCCAACTCTTTCATTTAGATATACCATATTCTAAATTTTTTATTTACATTAAGTTCAGTGACCCCACTATTCTTAAACCAGTGGAAAGGTCTAAAACACCTCTTGGGGACACACTACAAGAAAATGGATCTTTGGCAATGCATTTTAGCAACGATCAAAAATTTTTGTTGCCAAAAAATCTTTTTTGCAACAAGGGTTACCTATCGTGGCAAAAACTTGTTGCCATAAATGCCTCTCTTTTTTTTTTGCAACAATAATATATCGTTGCTATAAAAGATATTTTTATTGCCACAATAAATTATCGTTGCTAAAACATACATAATTTTTGCAATGATAATTTTGTTGTGAAAACATATTATTTTGCAACGGCTTGTTAAGTCGTGACTAAAAATTTTATGAGAGTAGAGGACAAAAAAGTATGAGTTTTAGCAACGATCAAAAAATTTTCGTTGCCAAAAAATCTTTTTTGCAACAAGGGTTACCTATCTTGGCAAAAACTTGTTGCCATAAATGCCTCTCTTTTTTTGCAACAATAATATATAGTTGCTATAAAAGATATTTTTATTGCCATAATAAATTATCTTTGCTAAAACGTACATAATTTTTGCAACGATAATTTTGTTGCGAAAGCATATTATTTTACAACAACTTGTTGAGTCGTAACTAAAAATTTTATGAGATTAGAGGACAAAAGAGTATGTCATCGATCAACTTTATATATCTTATTTATAGTCATGATACAATGTTTTCATTAAAAAATATGAGTTTTTCGCTACGATAATTTTGTTGCAAAAGCATATTTTTTGCAACATTTTTTTGTTGTGGCTAAAATATTTTATAGTTATTTTTTATTTTATTTCTTACAACTTATTAAAAATTATTATGCTATTTTTTAAAATTTCACGAAAATTAATATAAGAAAAAAGAATAATAAGAAATCATTTTTAGAAGAATCATAAAAAATATTACACTATTTTTTTCATTTCATGAAAATTAATAAAAGAAACAAATAAAATTCTTTGAGAAATTTATAAGAAAATTAAATCTATTATTTAGCAACAGATCTAATTAATTGTAGCTGAAAATACTTTTACAAATTTCAAAATAAATTTAACAATGGATTTTATTAATTGTTGTAGAAAAAAGTTTCACAAATTTTAATATCTTTTTAGCAACGAATCTTATTTGTTGTAGCCAAAAATAGTTTCACAAATTTCAACCTAAAGTAAACTAACTTTAGCAACAAATATTATTAATTGTGACAAAAAATAATTTGATAAATTTTAAATTATCTTCAGTAATAGATAAAATCGTTACTAAAAATCTTAGTTGGGGCAAATAAAAAAATTAGCGGTACTTTTCCGCGGTAAGAAAAAATTCATTAAAAAAAACCTTCCTAAACCTAATTCCCACCTCGGTGCTCATTCTCACGACCACATGCCCTCGCTCATTCTCACGACCCAAACATTCCCACCTTACAACCTTCAACTTTAGTGCCTCCCTCCTTCAGCAATTTTCTTCAATGAAGCTACCATATTCAGGGTGTCTAGTAGTGATTCGGATGATTTGCGGGGGTTTATGTCGACCTGTGACAAACAGCGTTGCCATCAAGCACTGAGATCAACTAACATTATTCGGTTTCATCTCGTACAAAACTAGGGACAATCGACTAGCTTAATCGGCTTCGAAGGTATGATTCCTTCGTATTTCAACATTTTTGTGCAATTTGTAAATCTGATTGATGTAGAAGGTGACCAACATTTTTGTCTAATTACCTTCCACTGAGCTCGTGATCGGGAAGAAATGTAACTGTTATTTGTCCTTCTACCATCAGTGCCTCCTTCATTTAGAAGCTTCTTCCACCACAACCACCATAGTCAGCTCATGTAGTTATGTTTTGGGTGACAGGCAGTGGTTTTCGGAGACGAGCAACAAACAGGGTTGCCATCAAGCATCAAGCACTACTAGCTTTGATTGGTTATCTCCTAAAAAATTGAGGACAATCGACCAATGTAACTAGCTTTAAAGGTATGCTTCCTTCCAATTTTGAAATTTTGATTTAATTTCATGTCTAGGTGATGAGTATGTGACCAACATTTTGGTCTAATTAAGCTTGAATACATTGTAATAGCCAGAAAGCATGTTGGATTTAGTTTAATTCTTAGTCAGGTGATTTGTGGAGTGTTATATTTGTTGTTTTGTTTTTTTTCCCCTTTATGAGCTTGTAATATATTATATATCTTAGACTTGGCATATGACTAGTATTCATTTCCATAATTTTTTTTAGAAAGTGGGAAAATGTGGTACCATGATGCTTATTGAGCAATTATTTTCTCGAAAGAATGGTTACTCATAAAACAAAATCCATTTTGCTTAATTTAGATTTAGGTAGGATTTTCACAAGTTCATTTTCCATCTATTCTGCTCTTTGGGCTTACTGAAATTCATCTTAATGAAAAAAGAAGAAGAAGAAACCTAAATTTATATGCAGTTGAGAAGTTATGCTATTCATATCAGAGAAACTTGAGGCATTCCTATGGAGCTTTGGAAGATAATTAGCTCCGTCCACATTCCTGTACAAAAATACATGCATAGATTTAAAATAAATTCAATTCAATTTATTGAGAAGAAAATACATAAACATCTACACCTCAATTATTAGGATCCAACACACAAATTAGCTATTGTACCTAGATTTGATGTCCATAGAACTCATTTGCTTGCATAAAGTGCCTGTAAGGAACCCTTTTTTAGAAGTAAATGGAGGGAAAAAATGCAGAAAATAGGAAACAACTTAGTGAAATATTTCTAATTTTGAATAAGTTTATGAAATGGAGATGAACTGAATCACATACATATACAAGATGGAGAAAATAAGTGCTTCAACTAATTGAAAGACCTAAAGACACAACCATAAGAAAACTAAGTAAATATCTCCCAGACAATGTTTTCTTAAAAGAAAAATCATTCTAACGGACAAAAATATAATTAGGACACAAAGAGCTCACAAATGTGAAGAAAGTAATTTTTCCAGATAAAAATCCAGAAGCATCAAATAAAATGTAGCAGTATTCAATCAGAGATAAGATAAACAAAAAAAATTAGGAAAATAAGTAAATGTCTAAGAATCAGTAAACTCCAATCCCATACCTTTGTTGTTATATCTGAGAGGAAGGAATGAGAAAGAGCCAAGAAACTCAGACATTCGGTCCAAAGTTGCTTCAAAAATGGATTGCTTCATTTCCTAAAGTAAGGAGAAAAGGATTAAATTCATAAGGATGTTTCATAGCGAATAAAATTCCCATTCCTCAAAGGAAAAATGAGATGACTAATAACTTCTACTAAAAGATATGGCTGCTTTTGTTTTATTTTGTTCTTTATGCTTACATAAAGCGCACAAATAGTTCTAGAAGACAATTAGCAACAAATATGACATAGTGCATGGCTGGTGTAATAATAATATAAAAGCATTACCTATAGGGTTTATGTAATCTAAAACTGTAATCATTTGCTCATCAATAGGCAGATTCAGATACTACAAGAAGAAACATGATTAATTCATTGGAATGAAGAGAAAACTCATAGTTGGCTTCTTGGTACAGCCATACTTGTTCTGTATCTGCAGAAGGCAAATGACTAGCCTTAGTGTTGTTTCATGGTATATTATGAAAGGCATATTTACAGTTATACAATATGCAAAGAAAGTAAATAAATGAAGGGGAAAAAGGTACCTTTATAGAAAAATCTACTATATCAAGCAGAAGCAGTTTTGATTCAAAGTAGTGTGTTAAAGCTTTGGCAAGCATTTTTTGATAGAGTTCTTCAAGGGAGAAATAAAAAAAAGATAAGAAACAAATTAGTGGGAGTTGAAATGGAAAACTAGCCGAGTGAATTTAGGTAAAAGCTTTCATGGCTACATACCAGCAGGCCTAGAGAGAAAAATAGCACGGAAAATGGATTTTCACTTCCATAACAACTCCATAGTTGAACTACCCTTATAAATTAAAAAAGGTGTGAGTTGTCCCAAATGTAAATAGGATTGTCACGGGAACTATCTATACCATTTTCATGGTTGCTTTCAAATTTTTATAATGTCAAGTCAAATAGCATGTTGTGAACATCACAAAAAAAACTCCTTTCATAATATCTCCCCACAACATGCCAAGCCATATTAAACAGATGATAAAGTTGCAAAAAAAATAGAGAAGATATGGTTGCCAAGCCTAACAGAACAAACAATAAACTAGATAATGACAAGCTATGGTGATTTCATTTCCATGGAACATCAAACATATGAATAAAAATGAGAAAGATAATACATTAGTCATCAGCCATATAAAGATAAATAAACATATGATTTCATTTACCAATAACTTCAAACTTAAAAGATCACAGGAAATTACATTCATAATGTGAAACCATCAAACCTATCCTCAACAAGCTTGAAAACTTCACCAATTAAGGAACTGTGAGGAATTACCTCTTTATTTTCAGATTCAGACCTGAACTTTTCTAAATCTGGTGTCACAGATGTGGTAGTCCTTGAATTCTGTTCTTTTCTGTCATCATTTTCTAGTAAAAACATCTCAGAAAAATGTTTAGCAGTGGAAATATTAAAGTCCAAAGCCTCCATAATATCCCACTCTGCATAATGATTATGAACACACTGCTCATTCTGCACTTTAGTTAAAGACACTATCCTTTTTTTATCCAGATCATGCTCCCACCCATGAGAACCTACTGTTTCAAGCACATCTTGAAGGACTATGAAACCATTTTTTTTTATAACATTTGAGACACTTTTGGCATAAAAATAAAGGGGACAATAGTAGATTATAACAAATGAAGAGTGTGGAAGGATTAAATAATATATGATTATGTGAAATAATTTCAAGTTTTGTGGTCTAAATCTACCATTTCACATATAAGTGTGAATATATAGAATAATAGAAACATACATAAAGTTAAGAAAGATGAAGTCTATTCTATATGATTATTAATATTTTTTTATACAATAATTTTGACATTATAATAACGATGATGTTATTTAATTTTAGGCATTCATATAGGCTTTTCTTATCAAAGAAGACAAGCTAGATATATCTATTTTGACAACTTCAGGTATTATTCTTTTACTCCTTTTTTTCATTCATATGATGACTTGAAGGTTTTTCATTTTGTTTTGTACTATTTGAAGAGTTGTAATTGATGCTATTCTTGGATATATAATCTCATTGAATATTATAGTTTCTATACGAGTATTAGTCATGCTTAAAATTTTACCAAAACTTATTACTGAAATTGGTAGGTAAAAATGATAAATAGAATATAAGTATTAAACTAATATTAGTAGGCAATGAAAATTGGATAAATAATAGGAAATAAAGTAAGTGGTTAGATATTTCATGTATTTTTGTATAGTTTACATGAAGAAAGTAAGTGAAATACCCCAAAATCCTAATTTAGGGAATCATGGCTAAATAAGAAATTATTAGGAAGATTAATTAAATAAACTATTTTATTAAAATAAGAGGGAAGTGATTAAGGTAAATATAGGAGAAATTAATAAATAAATTAAATAGGAAAATTTTGAGTATTTTGCTAATTAAAATGAAATTTAAGAAAATTCTTTCAAAATTTCTAAATTAACCTAAAAAGAGAATTTAATTATTATTTTAATATTTATATTTTATTAAACATCCCAAATTACCCAAATTATATTAATTAAGCCAACCACCTTTTTCCTTTCTTTTCCCTTTTTCTTTTCTCTTTTTCCCCCTTTTTTTCCTTTTCTTTCCTTTCCTTCTCTTCCTTTTTTCTCCTTCTTTTCCCCGACCTAGGCTAGCCCGCTGGCCCAACTTCACCCCTCCCCCTACGCGGCCCAGCCTTCCCCGCGTCATTTCCCCTCTCCCGGCCGGTTCGGCCCTTTTTTTTCTTTTTTTCTTCTTTTCCCCTGGACCGCCGATCCAGCCCTCTTCCCTGCGTCGTCTTCAACCTCCGGCGCACCTGCAACTCCCGAAATTAGTGCCGGAAATCCCACCACCAACCACACCGCCCACTCCGGCCATTCCTCCCCTCTCTTCCCCATTGACTTACTTGCCATTTCAACAGGTCCATTCCTCCCCTCTCCTGCGCGCCATTCCTCCTGCCCAACAAGATATGGCCTACACACGTAGACCTGCGCCGGCCCATTCTTAGCGGTCGGAGACCCATAACCTTTGCCCCTCTACTCTCCCACTCCTCTTTGTTGTTTTCCCCTTCCGATCGAGCTATAAATAACCCCAAAGGCTGCCATAATAGGGTTTTGATTTTGGCAGCCCAGAAAATTGGCTCGTGTGCCGCCGCCCGTTCAGCCCCTTATTTCTTCGTCGTCGGTCGTCTTCACCGCCTACCCCAACCACCAAAACACTCCCTGCACCGCCCTCTACACAACCAAGCCACCATCCTTCCTTGCCTTTCCCTGCACGAGCCACCCCAGCCGTGCAAAATTACCTTCCCGAACAGCCCCATTCGACCCTGTTCCGCCCCTCGTGCCTCCGGTTTCCGCCGGTTATGCCGCCTGTAGAGCCGCCTCTACCCCCCAAAACAACCATGGAACCATGCCTTACCACCCCACACGTCCATTTTCCCCTACTTCCCTCTTCCCTAGCCTCCACATCCATCTCTCTCTCCCACCCTTCTTCCTCCATTGCCGCTGCCACCGCCGGCTCCACCACCTTGCCTAGGTGGTCTCCCAACTCCTTAACCCCTAAACTCTGTATATAAAAGTGTTAATGATTTTAATATTAACAGTAATATTATTAACTATTATTATTATTATTATGTCCTAACTTTATTCCGGAGAATTTCTAATTAATGGTATTGATTAAGACTATAACCTTGTTGTTGTTGTTTTTATTATTATTATTATTATCACTATTATTATCCTTATTATTATTGCCACCACCACTATTATTATTATTATTATTATTATTATTATTATTATTATTATTATTATTATTATTATTACTACTACTACTATATTATTATTATTATTATTATTATTACTACTATATTATTATTATTATTATTATTATTTATTATTACTCTAACTATTATTATCAACGTTATTATCTTTATTATTATTATTATTATTATTATTATTATTATTATTAGTATTCTTATTATTATTAGCATTATTACTATTATTATTACTATTATTATTATTATTATTATTATTATTATCATTATCATTATTATTATTGTTGTTGTTGTTGTTATTATTATTATTATTACTACTACTACTATGATTTTGATTATTATTATCATCATTATTATCATTATTGTTCTTATTATTATTATTAGTATTCTTATTATTATTAGTATTATTAATAATATTATTATTAGTAATATTGGAACCCTTACTTTAATACTATGAATATTACTAAGACTGACTTTGATTAGTAGTGGTTCGATTAACTATCTTGAGAATAATAATAACCTTACCTTTTAATTATAAACTACTATTATTAATATTAGCCTTAGTATTAGGCCATGATAGGGGTAAGATAGGAAATTATGGTAATTCCGGTAGAGGGAGATTAACCCATAGTATTTCCCTCTTATAAGTGAATCGAGTCAAAACCCCCAGGAGGCGTAGGAGCGTGCTCCAAGCCCGGCGACGTTTAGGTAAGGATGTAGCTAAGGCCGCCTATGTGTTATGTGTCTTACTTGCCTTGGATGCCTTATATAATTTATATGTTGTGTTCTATATGTTATTATCTTATCTGTTTTATGTGTAGCGCAGCTTGGTACCGAGGTATATTCACATGCTCTTGTCTGGTATGTGCTAATATGGATATGCTGCAAGTATGATGTGATTTGATGTGGCCCTTAGGACATGCATGCTAGGTTATTGGATGTGGTGATGTGGGTTGGAGGCATGAAAGAGAAAAATGAGAAAGTAAGATAACCAAGGAGAAGTAAGTTGGCTAACGTAGGTAAGGATGACCTAAGTAATCTATGATCCATGAGTGGATGAGTGAAAAAGGAATTAAATAAAATGAACGAGCGGGAGAAACTAAGGGTTACATGGGAGGAACTAAGGTTTGCATGGAAATCTTAGGGTTTGGCATGGTAGAGATCGAGGGATTTGCATGGGGTGGTTAAGGTCCGCATGGGGGCGAACCTTACGTATGGAAAGTTACTTTGGGACTTGGGGAAGGCAATGGAAGGTTTGTTTGGGTAACTGGAGGCTCGAGGTGAAAAATAGTACGTATGATAATATAAGGGTACATAGGGACCGACTAGGGTTTAGGAGGAAACCCTAATTTGAGAAGGTGGAAAAAGAAAGAGAAAATAATGAAATAATAAATGAGGGTAAGTGAGCTATGAGGGAAGAGTTAAATCTAAGGATCATGACATGTGGGGTCTTAAAATAGTGTGGGATGTGGGAGACAAAGAAGGATGGGCCACATAAGCCTAAATTAGGGTTTCTGGAGGAAACCTTAGGGAAAGGAGGTGAGTGGACCTTGGGGTATAAGGTGGTGGGCCTTGACCCACACACTTAGGAGTTGGGTTCCCGGTGTGAGAAAGTGGATTAAGGGAAGGATTTCTGGGCGAGTTAGGAGGTGTAGAAGTCTCAAGATATGGGACAGGCCCTCTTGGGAGTATAAGTGCGGATATAGTTAGTCATGCATGTCAAGAGTGAAATACTTTCGAATAAGATACGTTAAGACACTAATCACTTAAAGAGAAAGATGTTGAGCCAGACCCAGACCGGTCCACCGGCGAATAATAGTGGCTAGGGCCGGGGTGCCTTACATGACCGGTCCACCGGCGAATAATAGTGGCCAGGAGCATTTTGCCCTACATGACCGTTCCACCGGCTATAATAGTGGGGGTTTCCATGCTCAATAAACCAAACATAAAAACGATAAGACATGGGAAAGATACAAGTAATTACAGTGGAACACCATAAGAGTCGGGGCCATACCGGTCCACCGGCGAATAATAGTGGCCAAGGCACGTTGCCTTGCATGACTGGTCCACCGGCGAATAATAGTAGCTGGGAGCATTTTTCCCTGCATGACCGTTCCACCGGCTATAATAGTGGGGTTCCCGCACTCGCATGGATTGATAAAGACTATGATGTGAATCGACTATATTTATCAGAGATCTAAAGAATAAGTTATCCGGTCCATAGCCGGTCTTGTTTATTTGTGTTACCGCATGTTGTCTACATAATTATGCTATGTTGTGTGTTTTTGTGTATGTTGGCCTTAGTGCATCTGTTACCTTACTCAGTACATAGTGTACTGATTACCCGTTTCATGGGTGCTGCTCATTCTCATGAGCAGAAGACCCGTATGAGTTTATGCAAGTAGGGGTCGATGTCTTCGATGCTTACGATGCTTACGAGGCATCGGGCGGGGCTGAGAGTTGAGCCTGGACCTATCTTGGGGGTCGAGAGTGACGTGGCCGGAGTCCATCATCCATTTTGTTTTCCCTGTATTATTATATTTTGTTTTATCCTGCTGTATGATGTTCTCTGTCATTTGGTACTTCAAAACTGTACTTCTAGGATGTACCTTTTGATTTCCGCACTTCGATTCTGTATGACTTGTGTTTTATTAGTGACTCGTATTTGATGTTATTCTTGTTTAGCCTTAGCACTTAGTACCAGAACGGTAGGAGTGAACCGATCTGGTACTAAGTGTGGCGCTAATGCCCCCGAGTTTACGGTTTTATCTTTTCGCTTTCGTTAAAACCTTTTAATTAAACAAAAATTTTCAGTAGTAAATTTGGGGATGTTACAGTAAGAGAGGAAATTATTTAAATTATGACTAATTTTTTGTTAATTTCCATTCTACATATCATCCAAATTGTTTAACTTTCTATGGAAATCCAAATTAGGTTATGCCAATGGATAAAGAATGGATGAAATTGAATAGAGCGTCACCTCACTATTTGGAAGAGATTGATCATTTTCTAGATTTTTCTTTTAGCATGTCACATTCAGATGAACAGTTAGACACTAAAAGAATGATTAGTTGTCCATGTAATAAGTTTGCAAAGTCGCATTTGAAAAATAGAATTGAAGTTTGCTTTCATTTGTTGAAGAATGGAATTCTACAAAGTTATGTTGAGTGGGATAACCATGGTGAGGTATTGAATGTATCTCCATCTGAACATGAGACTTCTATTGATCATGATGACATGATAGAGATGTTAGAAGTTGGTTGTGGTGTGACTGGGATGGATTTTTTAATGAATGATGGTAGAAATGAACATAACTTCACCTTAGAAGAACCTACTGGTGAAGCAACTCAATTCTATTGCCTCTTGAAGGTGTATAAAGAGCATTTGACTTTAGATGGCTCAAAAGTTTCAAAGTTAGGGTACCTTATAAAGTTGCTACATCTTAAGTGTATGAACCATTGGAGTGATACCTCATTTAGTGAAATGTTAAAGCTTCAAAATGGGACATTAGGTTGTAATCTTCCTAATTCCTATGATGAGTGTCGTAGGATCATACATGATTTAGGCTTGGATTGTATAAAAATTCATGCATGTCCAAATAATTGCATCATCTATTGGCGTAAAAATGTTGATGCACAAGAATGTCCACAATGCCATACCTCAAGGTGGAAGATAGATGGAAAAAGGGTTCCCCATAAAGTTTTATGATATTTTCCTATAAAACGTAGATTGTAAAGATTGTTTATGGCAACCGTGACAGCAAAGGATATGCGTTGGCATAAAGAAGAGAGGGTTGATGATGGGATGATGAGACATCTAGCGGACTATCAAGCATGGAATTATTTTGATGAGGAGTTTCCATCATTCATAGAAGATCCTCGTAGTGTGAGACTTAGCTTAGCTACAGATGGTTTTCAACCATTTAATAATTTTGGGGGATCATCTTATAGCATTTGGCCAGTTATTTTGGTTCCATATAATTTACCTCCATGGATGTGTATGAAATCTCCTTATCTTATGTTATCTTTGTTGATTGATGGTCCTAATTCACCGAGAATGGATCTCGATGTCTATTTACAACCCTTGGTTGAAGAAGTGAAAGAATTATGGGAAGTCGGTGTTAACACGTATGATGTCATGCTAAACAAACTTTGTTATGCGTGCATCGGTGCTATGGACTATTAGCGATTTTCCAGCTTATGCAGACTTGTCTAGTTGGAGCACTAGTGGATTGTTTGCTTGTCCATGTTGTCACAAGGAACCTGGATTGCATTCAATAATAGATAAGATCTATTACATAAGGCATAGAAGTTGGTTGCCTAGGGATCATAGATGGAGAAAATTGCCTAAAGCCTTTGATAAAATGAAGCAAAAGAGTATTGCTCCTATCCCATTATCAAGTGATGATGTTTTGAGGCAATGTAGTCAGTTTACCCAAGTACCATTTGGAAAGAAGATTACAAATAGGAAGTGGGATGACACAAATAACTTATATGGTTGGAGAAAGAAAAGCATATTTTTTGAGTTGCCTTATTGGCACAAGCTGAAATTGCGTTATAACCTAGATGTGATGCACATTGAAAAAAATATTTCTGAGAATATTATAGGGACATTGATGGATAGCAAAGATAAGACTAAGGATAATTTTAGGGCTCAATTAAATTTAGTGTCCATGGGTATAAGAGAAGATCTTCATCCAATTGTTGAAGAGGATAGAGTAAGAGTGCCTATAGCATGCTATACGTTGACGGGTGATGAAAAAACTGCATTTTGTGAGATGTTTTAAAAGTTGAAGACTCTTGATGGATATTATTCAAATCTCTCTCGTTGTGTGAAAGATAATGGCTAGAAGATCTCATGTATGAAGAGTCACGATCATCAATCTTTATCGAAAAACTTCTTCCTATTGCTATTCGTGGGCTCCTTCCCAAACATGTTTATGAACTGTTAATTGAATTGAGTTCTTTCTTTAGGAAATTGTGCTCAAAGAACTTGAGCATAAAGGATTTGGATGCTCTTGAAAGTTAAATCCCTTACACATTGTGTAAGTTAGAAATGGTCTTTCCATCATCTCTCTTTACTTGTATGGTGCATTTGGTCATTCATTTGGTAAAAGAGGTGAAGATTGCTAGGCCAATGAGATATCGTTGGATGTATCCAATAGAGAGGTATTTTTTAAATTATGATTTTTACATTTATTTACTTTTATAATTACATAACATATTTCTGCATTTAACTTTGTATAAAAATTTATGTTATTAGGTATATACATACCTTGAAATCTAATGTTTGAAACAAGGCACGACTGGAAGGCTCGATTGTAATGGGTTACTTGGCAAATGAATGCCTTACCTTTTTTTCTAGGTACATAGATGGCATGGATACTAAGTTTAATCGTAGATCTCAAAACGATGAAGTTGGTAATGATGAAAAAAGAAATCAAATATACATTTTTAAATGTATTGGGCGTCCATTGGGGAAGCCTATTCTTCAAGATCTTAGGTTTGAGGAGTTAGACCAAGCTCACTTATATGTCCTCCATAATTGTGATGAGATTCAAGAATTTGTAAAGTAATTCATTTTTTATTCTAAAATTCATAAGAGTATTTGTCATATATGCAATTCAAGTTTATATATTTAATTTCCTAAAACTTTGAATTTCATTTTTATACGTAGGAGACACAAAGAGGAACTAGCGAATGAATATCCAAATCCTAGAAATGTAGAGAGGACACATAAGACACAATTTGCATATTGGGTTTATGACTGTGTATGTCATCTCCCCTTAATTTCTAAGATGTATTCTTCCTATTACATAAGATGTGTAAATGTATTTATATTTCCTTCATTGATTAATAGGTGGAGAAATTATATAAAGAAGGATCAGTTAATGAAAGTTTATATCAATTGGTGTGTCGTCCGTCATACACCAAAAGGCATTATAGTGGGCTTATTGCTAATGGGTTTAGATTTCATACACTTGATCAAGAAGTAGATAAGAAATGTCAAAATAGTGGTGTTATGGTGTAAGGATATGTTCATTCAAATGACTTATATTATGGTGTACTAAGATATGTTTATGAGTTGCAATATGCCAGTGAAAATCACGTTTTTGTTTTGAAATGTAAGTAGTATAATGTGTAACATGAAGGTAGAGGATATAAAGTGGATGAATATGGAATATCTAGCATACATAGAGGTTCTTCGTTAAAAACAGATGAGACTTTTGTATTATAATCACAAGTGGAGCAAGTCTTTTATGTTCAAGATCCAAGATATGGTGATTGGAATGTTGTGACTAAGATAGAGCCTCAAGAATTGTATAGCATGCCGGAAGTGGAGGAAGAGCGAGTACTAGATCAAATTAATGATGAAGTTCTACAACAAGGAGAGATTCAGTGTTCTGCTTATATTTTCCAACCCATAAGACATATGGAAAATGTTTCTTTAGCAATCATTTCAAATTAGAATGAGGAGAAAAAGTAGTCAAATGGGTAACAAGTAAAATAAATAGCATAAATCAAAAAAGGGAAGAAAGTTATGGGAAGAGAAAGAAGCAAAAGAAGCAAAACTCAGATCTAGATGACTTTATTGTTGCTAATGATATTGAAGATTAAGGATTGACAATTTTGTGATTTTTTTTAGTACTTATTTGTGTATGGACATCAACTATGTAAATTTTTTTATTTATCTTTTTTAGTGATTCTACAAAGTTTGTATTACTTTTTTGATAGAATCATGATTCTTGGTGACTAGAAATCTTTCAAATTTTATGTAGTGTTATTTGTAATGTGAAATCTGATTACCTTGTTTTAGTGTGCATATATATCAGGGCAAGACCGACTAAAGATGAAGTGTAAGAACATTATAAACAGAAGTGTCGGTGGTCATAGAGGGTAAGGTATTATGCTTTTACCTACTCTGGATCTTAGTATAATGGTTTCTTATTAATTAATAATCCTACCTACTTGCTATTGTGATGAAACTCAGCTAGCGTACAAACCCCCACCATCACTAGGAGTGTCTCTAAACTAACTCCTCAGTATAATGGCAAACACTTGCCACAACCAGGTAATTTGATTCTTCATTAGATATAAAATAATATTCTTTATATTTCAGGTATGTGAACATTTAATTAGCTAGCATATAATGGCCACAAATTAGATTTGAAGTCTGAACTCATGTAATTAAATTTCTTGATTTTAAATGTACATTTTTTTATCAATGGGTTTACAGATAATGGAGGAAAAGGCGTAGGAGCTAGAAAAAATGGCAATGAGAGAAGTAAGAAGAAGAAAAACTTTTTTTCCAATGGATCCCAACACAATGGACCTCAACGCAATCAAGTTGAAGAAGTTAACTCTATTGATCAAAATATGGATTTTGTAGATGCTATTGATTCTAATAATCATAGTCCTGTTGGAGAAGATGATCAAAATATTGATTTATTTGTTGTGCCTTCAAATGATCTAGGTAAATGCTCAATTGATACTTAAATGTACAAATTTATGTGTTTATCTGTACATAAGTAGAGATTTAAAAATCGCTCCCATTATGCCATATAAATGGACTTAATTTTCTTTTCTTGATATTATTATTTGTTTATATAACTGATAAGGTGGAAGCAAAAGGATTACAACAAGGAAGTTTGTTGGTAGAGTTGAGATGACTTTAAACTTGCATAAGGCTACTAATCTAACGCCAAGAGAAACAAATGAATCTAACAATACTATACCTCGAATAAGAACTCAGTATATGGATGAAAATAGGTGTACAATAAATGCGAACTCACAAAACGATGGCAATAGCAGTCAAGGTAACGTATATTTTTACCGATTTATTTGTATATACAATTTTTATTCTTTCAAATTCCTATGATGTATAGATTGGCTAATCCTTAATTTTCTTTATCTTATTTTTTGTAATAGCATCAACTACTAGTGTTAAAAGGAAAAAGGGGCAGAGAGGTGAGTATAAATCTTATGTGATTGAGAAGAAGACATTAGGTGGTACCGCAAAGCTAATGGTTGACATACCTAATTATGTTCTCCAAGCCATTGGAGAAAATGTTAGAAATTTGGTAAATTTTTGTGGTCATATTATGCGGACCAAAGCCCTCATGGATACATCACCTTGGATTCAAGTGGCAGCTAAACACGGTGACACAATGTGGTTACTAGTGAAGGTAAATATATATATATATATATATATATATGTATGTATGTATGTATTCTTTTCCTTATATAAATTCAAAACTATGTTAGTTAACCATATAGTTTGTGTTTTGTTTTTTTTATCTCACCATAGAACAAGTTCAGCATAATAGATAATAATCAGTTACCCAGATTAAAAGCATTTGTGTTGTTTGCAATGCAACGCTTATATCGTTATTGGAAAGCTCGTTTGCATTCTTACTAAAAAGAATGTGGGGATATGCACGAGGAACGTTTGGAAAATCCACCTACTAATTTTGACTCAGAAAATTGGCAAAAAAATGTTGTGAAGCTTTTAATTATGATAAATTTAAGGTACTTTTGTCCATTATTGATAAGTTTTTTGCCTGACTTGTTTCTTTATTAGTTATATATTATTTAACTTGATTTTTTTATTCTTAAATTGTAGAAAATAAGTCAACAAAATAGTAAGAATCAAAAGTTAGATAAATGGTGCCAACACACCACAGGAAACTTATCTTTCCCAGAGGTGGAAAATATAGTGGTAATAATATGAAATAGTTATATTAAATATATTTATTCCTATTTATGGAAAAAATGACTAACTATTGTGTCTTAACAGACAAAGAAGAATGGTGATGTGAAGCCGAGTGCTGATGTGATTTGGCTTACTGAACACACACGCACAAATGATCAAGGAGTATTGGAGTGGGTTAATGACGAACGATCTAAGAAAATTCACATAAATGATTCCTATATTTGGATTAGCATATTTAAATTATTCTCCAAATTGTTTTGTTTAGTTTGACAGATATTTATCACCAAAGAAGTGGTTGTTGAACATGTTAGTTCGTACAAAGAATTAATTATAATAACTAGGAATCTATACATATGTAAAATGTTGTGATTTGTATTGTAGGAAGACCTCCACTAGCTTGTGCAGGATAAGGATAAAGAAGGAGCCCCTCAAAAACAGGAAGAGATGTTACTTCATGTTTTGGGCCCAAATTCTGGATACACACGAGGGAAAGGTAGTGGGTATGGTGGCTCTATCAGATCAAGGATTCAAGAAGAACAACAACAAAAAATCATACAGCTACAAAGTAAGATAGATGAGCAGTAAAATAAGATATATAGTCTACAAAGTCAAATAGATGAGCTTAAAGAGAAATAAGATCAATCTATGACTACTTTTGAGAAGAGAATGCTAGAAATGAGTCAAATGATGGCTACCAATATGATGAGATAAATTCTAATTTCTATACTGGCCCAAGTTTATATTTATTCTATGATATGAGCTACTTTACATTGTATAGTATCGTTGAGTCTTATATAGGATCAAATATTTCAAAAGATAAAGAGTTTGATGAAACTCATATGATAAAGAGAAATTCATAAGGATTTCATAGTCACTTAAGAATGGGTGAAAATATTCTACCTTGGTAAAATAAACAAAAATGGAAAAACTTAATTACCTGTATTCCATAATGTTTTTTTATGTTGCTTGGACGATTATGTGGTCAAATAAAATTGTTCAGTCCTTGAAATTTTGAAGTCTACCACAATCTCTCTTTTCCCTTTAAATCTGAAATATTTGCGGGCCTGGAACGATTATAGAAAAATTTTAAACAAATGGTGCTTGAAATGTTTAGTAGGAGAAGCTTATGGGTTTGGTAGTTCTAAAATTAAATTATTTATGGGTACACTTCTGCATAAAATAATTAAATATTAAAAGCAGGTGTCATAGTCTCAAAATTGCACTATGATTGGAACCAACCTGAGTTGTAAAAGAACATAAATCTTGAAATAGTAGAAATAGATCTCGTCGGGCCTTTTAAAAGGTTAGATACCGTCAAACATTGATCAGAACAAAAGATAACATGAAAAGCTAGTTACAAGACTAAGGTCTGACCTGCGAAACAATTTTAGACAACTGTTTCTTCTCCAATGCAACATCCTCCAGCAAATACTGAACATAGCATAGAAGTAAAAGATCATGTATATATTGTATCAAACGAGAGATCTTGCTATTCCCTTTCGCATGTCAACTCTTGCAATGACACTTACAAGGAAGAGTGACTGGAAACGCCTTGTGTTTGTTTGGATGTCAATCCTGAAACAAATAAAATGTTGAATCCATGGTAAGTACAATTCATCCTTGGAATGTATAGATCGCAAAAGATACGCAACATATAGTGTCAACTCCTTTGCATGGAGGTGGACCTCAACATAAGACTCGCAACTAAATCCTTTAAAAGTGGAAGAAGGGAGAAATAGGTGAATCAAGTGGTGACATGTGATAAAAGATGAAAGGCCCATATTGCAAGAAATATCTAAAAGATAAAAACTTGATAATTGAAGGAATAAAATAATATGATGTGTTTAAGAAATAGTGAAGGATCATCTCAGAGTCATCAATTTGAGTTTCAAATAACTACAAAATAGAAGACACAGATGTGTTTCTCACCAAATCAACAACAAAGCAATGTGAACAAGATTCGATAAAACAAATGGCATGCATGTAAAGCAAATATCTTGAGCAACTTCATATAATTATGAACATCATAAGTACTCAATACACACACACAACTGATCAACCCAAGCAATAAGAACAAATTAGTAAATATGGAATTTTGTAAGTCATGTACTATTTTGGAATTCAAACATACACTCAGATAATGCAGTGTAGCTATTAGGAAAAATTCCACAATATTATATCAAAGAAATATGCTCAATGAAGGATCACATACCCATTTGTGGAACAAAAGTGCAAATATGTTAGATGCAAATGACTGAATCCAAAGTTTGACTATAAGATTAAGAATAGGCCTCCTATCCTCAGGCACCTTGACAAAATGATCAGAGTGTACATCATAAAAGCATACGTGATTTCCAGATAGTATATGAAAATAGTATAGGTTACCATTTTTAATGTTCCATCAATGGACTTGCATCGAGATATATTATTTTATGACTATTGCTAATGTATGACTATTAAGCAATTCAATTATTCAATTTAAAATTTTCATTACTAAACAATAAGTGAAATAAAAACCTAATTATATAATGCTAAAATCAAAACCTAAATGAGAAATGATAAAAAAAATTAGATGAGTAAAATTAAGTTGCAAAACTGAAGAAGCAAACCTTGTAGAGTTTATTAATTGGTTTTGTTCGAGTTCACCATTGATATTGTCGGAATCAATCGAAGAAGAAATTATAAAAGACACAATAAAGTGGAATAAAAAATTAATTTAATAAGAAGTAACACAACTAAGGAAGATGAGTATGGATAATCAACGATTTTTTCCAAGAAAATCAGTAATCAAGGTAGTTGCTTGCCAAGGATGGATAAGGAGAACTTTCAAGCAGTGTTAAGTCTTTGATCTGAAAGGAAATGAAGGCAGAATGGCCACGCATATTTTAGCATGCTAATAGAGGTGTGTGATAAGGTGATACAATCTCAGTCGTTCTTGCTCGATGATCGAGCGATCGGATATAATTTCTATATTTGTATATTATTTAGAGTTTTTATCCGACCCTAACCATGTGTGTGTGTGTGTGTGTGTGTGTTCTTGCTCGATGATCGAGCGATCAGATATAGTTTCTATGTTTGTATATTATTTAAAGTTTTTATCCGACCCTAACCATACATACGTACGTACGTACGTACGTACGTGCATACATATTGATTAATTTATGTATGTATGTACGACACATGTACTAATTTTGTTATTTATTCAGGTTCAGGAATACATTAGAAGATGATGGCGATGATTTCCATGGTGGTGTTGATGATGAATATTGATTTATTTGTGGATACATATTTTTGTAATTAGTTAATATATTGATAAGAAGATCGTATTCATGGTTTTAGAAGTGTTTTTGGATGTCTTTTTGAACAAAAACAATTGATAAGAGTGTTTTTGCCTAGAACACTTGTAATGACGGTGATATATATCTCGGAATTACATGGGTTTGAACAATGGTTTCTCTTTTGGATAATTATATTGGACAATTATATAATTGATAAATTATGCATTTTATATTGCTTATCCAATGAATTTACTATTTGTATTTGTATTTGATTAATATATGTATGGGATGAGTGTTTGAATAAGGTACCATGAATGTGACATGTTATCAAGCGACAATTTATCGAAAAGTATTACGGGAATTTTTTGGAAACAAAGAAAATGTTGCCAAAAATAGCATTAACAATAAATATTTAATTGGCAACAAAAAACTCGTTGCAATATATAGCTAATTATTGGTATTGTACATTATTGGCAACACAAAAATCATTGCAAAATAAAGATTATATTTTGCCACAAGAAAATTGTTGCAAAATAATATTGTATATTATTGGCAATAAAACATTCGTTAGCCAAAATTAGCTTTTCTTGTAGTGACAAGACACCCGAGCTACTATTATTATCCGGTGGAACGGAGCCAACACCTCTCAAAGTAAAAATACTCCTAAGCCACTATTTGTTAAACTGGTGGAACGGTCTAAAGCACCTCTCGAGGACAACACACCTGAGCCACTATTATTATTCGATAGAACGGATTCAACACCTTTGTCCTGACTCACGTAATATTTCACTTTAAATGGTTAGTATATTTCCATTTATAATTTGACTCTTAATTGTATTTTCATTCACATTGAGTATGAGGCCCTACTATTCTTAATCCAGTGGAGCGGATTGGAGCACCTTTCAGGAATAATACACCCGAGCCACTATTATTATCCAGTGGAACGGAGCCATATAAATACCTCAGCCCGACTCAAGTGATCTTTTACTTTACATAATTAATACCTTATTCAGATTTGATTGTGTATTATCATGCCAAACTCAAGACATACAATTAAACACATAAGTATGACCACATAATTATCCTCAAAAGACCATAATACCCTCAGGGAAATCAAGACACTCATATTCTCCCAAAGCTTTATAAAACCCAAAGTATATACATTTCCACTTATTATCTAAAGTACATATCTTTAGTCTCCCATAGATATTGTGTAACCAATATTATACCCAAAAAAGTACTTACATAATTTCATTACTCCCAAGAATATCATCTTATAGCATTTCCATAATTAAATTATTCCATACAACATATTTAACACAAAAGTATACATCAACAATACAAGGAAAATACATGGAGCACATAAAACCCTAGCTATGACATGTATCCTTACTTTCCCATAGGTATCTTGTATCCAATATTATATCCAAATATGAACTTGCATAATTTCATTACTCTTAAGAATATTATTTCATAGCATTTTCATAAATAAACTATTACATACAACATACTCAATACAAAGCATATATTTAAAGGAAATATACAGAGCACTTAATACCCTAGCTATGACATGTATCCTTACCGACAAGGACACCAGGCTCTATGCATGTAAATCATATCCCTCCTCCAAGATCATCGGAAAATCACTAAAGTTGAATGGGAACTTGAATTGTATAGAAGTGTAGAAATATATGTGGTGGAGCTATGGTTAAATTTTGGTTGTGTTTGGAGAAGATTTGAGGTGAAAATAAGGTTGCACGGCTAAAAAAGAAGTCGCACTGGCAGGCGGTGTAGAAGTTGCACAGTCGTGCAGAACCAGAGCACAATAGGTCGAGAGAAAAGAAAACGCACTACTAGGTGGTGCAAAAGTTGCACAGCCATGCAGAACAAACCGAGAGTAAAAATGTTGCACGGCCAAATGGTGCAAGGGTTGCACGGCTGTGCAGCAGGGTATCTGAGTGTTTATACGGTCGTGCAGCAGGTCGTGCACTCTGAAACTCTGCAACAATCGAGGGGAAAGAGAAGGAAAAAGAGGCGGCGGACGGCGGTGATGACCCGCAACGGTGAGGGGGAAGGTTGGGGCAACCTTAGTCGTTGGTCCACTGGCCAAAAGGCGGCTAGTGGGATTCTAGAACCGGGACCAACCATAATTTTTATAGTGTTACCTTAAGCATCGTCCGCATTGTGTTACTATTAAAGTTATTATGACACTTTTTTTTAAATTAAAATATTTTCTAATATAGTTATTAAAAAAATAAAAATATATATTATAATACTTCTAAACATAATTTTGATATAAAAATAATAATTACGGTGAAAAAGAGTGATAAAATATAATATAGTAGTTATGAAACATTAAGTATAGTATAGTAAAACATAATAGTGGAGTGGACCAAAACTATTAATCTTAGACTATGGTGAAATATCGGTATATCATGATAAAATATGAAGCATATCACAATGAAACACCAAATATGTCATAGTGAAATATAGCAATGGATATAAGCATGGCTACATAATATTAAACCATGGTGAAACATTAAGCATATTATAGTAAAACACCAAACATACTATGGTAAAACATGAAAAACCGGGCATATCATAGTAAAATATAGCAATGGAGAGAAGTAGTACTATATAATATTGGATTATGATGAAATAACAAACATACCATAGTGAAACATAAAGCATATTGTAGTGAAACAACAAATATACTATAGTGAAACACCAAGTATATCATGTTAAAATATAACAATGGAGAAAATTAAGACTGCATAATTATGAATCATGGTTAAACATCAAGTTGATTTTAATTTAGAAAATTGGTATTACACAAAAAATAATATATAAATGTTAATCTTCTAACAATTATTGTTGTTTTATTTAAATGCCACCATATATACCATGAATAAGATGTATACGGCTATACCATATATTAATCGGGTACCAACGCAACTATTTGTATACTTCATCATCTAAAATCTGATAAGTAATAATATATCTAAAGTATTAATGTATTTGAAGTAATAATAGTATTTGATAAATATATTTTATTTGTGTCTGAAGTAATAATGATGTTTAATAACGTATATAACCTTAAATGAATTAACATATAATGACAATTTTTCACATTCTTTATTTTAATAAAATATATTCATGTAACATTTTTAATTAGTTTATAGATTTAATTTTAATAAGATATATTAATTAATAATAATACTAATTAATATTGATAAATAATATTTAATAATTCATATTATTAATATTAATTATTATTACTATAAAATTAATAATTAATAATCATTAATATTAAGTATTATTATTATTACTCATAATATAATATATTATTAAAAATTAATATAATTAATAGTAATATGTGATACTAATTAATAGTTATAAATATATTAATAATTAATAATAATAATAATTCATATTAATGATAATAATTCATATTATTATTAATGCTTCATATCAATACTAATTGTTATCTATATTTTTTTAAATGCTACATATATAATTAATATTAATAATAATAATCTAATAATAATAATAACTAATATTATAATTTTATATTAATAAGATTAATTAATTTGAATATGTAATTAATAATACCTAATTATTATTATTAAAAATTATAATATTAATGATTAATGCTATTAATAATAGTAAATAATATTAATATATAAAATTATATTTTTAAATATTAATAATTACTCATTTAAATAATGATTATCAATAATTGATAATAATAATAATAATAATAATAATAATAATAATAATAATATGATTAATAAAGAATACTGTTGATAAAAAATAATCAATATGAGCAATTATTATTAAAACTTGATATTAATAATTAATTATCATAATTGATATTAATAGCTAATCGTAATTATTATTAATATTAATAATTATTAAAATTATTCGTAATATTATATGAATAATTAATATTAATCATAATAATTATATTATTAATAAATAATTTGTTTAATGGTAATAATTGATATTAATAATTAATAATATTAATTAATATTGATACTAACTAGTAATTAATATGTATGTTATAATTAGTGATTAATACTAGTATTAATTAATATTAATATACTTTATTATTCATATTATAAAAAATAACATATAAATTGTTAATAAGTATGATTACTTATTATTTTTATTACTATTGATAGCATTAAATAGTAATTACAATAATAATAATAATAATAATGGTGGTGGGTGAGTATAATTAATAAGGATATAAGAATAATGGTATATCATAATTTAAATATTTAATAAAAAATAGTAAGACTAAGACTAAGTCATGAAGTGATAATATGGTAGATAAAAACAACAAGAAACTCATGCTCCAGTGTCCTGATCGAGACAATATGCTTAGGAAAAAAAAAAGAGGTTATGTTGTGGGGACATTATGAGTATATGGCATGGGAGAATTTTGAGAACTTTTGAGAATTGTTATAGAGATTCTTCTACTCTTGCTAGAGTTATAGTTCTAAGAGTGGCTAGGAGGATGTTCCACCCACTTTTGAAAGGTAGATATGCTAGGTGGTTGATTATGTTAGATAGCATTGTTTGCTAAGGGTTGGTTTTATTTTCCCACTTCGAAAGTAATAAAATCATTTTACTTATCAAAAAATATATGATAGATAATATGTATAATAAGATTATAAAAATAATATGTAAAATAAACGGTCTAAATTCCATCTGAATCGATAATATAGACAATGAGGTGCAAAACAAATACATATTACGTGAGCTGCGTGAGTAAGTGCTGCAAACGAAAACTATGTAGCGGGTTGTCAAGCTTTATGTGTTCTTTTCCCTCCCTTCTTCAATCTAAGTGAAATTATACAGTTCTATGGGTCAATATTTCAATTTAGAACAACTCTTTATCTATAATGCAATTTATAAAAAAAAAGTATCAAATTTAATAAACTTATTTTTGAAATAAAATAAAACATCAACCCCAACAATCGATGGTTTTGGCTCCCCCAAGCACATCTGTCTTCTCTCGTAGTAAGGTATGTTTTTTAGTCACCTTATCTATTTATCTAATACTTATAATAATAATTTTAAATTTGTCACTTTTTCAATTATGACCAATAAAATTCAACGTAAAAAAAACCTCCTAAATATTTGAAAAACATAAAACATTAATTAGTAACATAACAACAAAAATTAAAACTCTAGGATTAAAATCAGGAGATCTATTAAGAAGGAATTTTTCAACTATATGGATTTATGGGTAATTTGTTAATACTTGAGAGGCAACTAGATTGTCTTCTCGTCAAAGTTGTTCGGATGGGGAAGCTTAGCATAAGTATAAGAACCTAGTCAAGCAGATGCCTATACTTGCTTTCAGCAGCTACCTTTTGAAATATGGTATAAAATGCTCATCTCAGCAAATAGATTGGCACCAGAAGTGTTCATTATTTCAATTTCATCATCCTTCACAAACTAAAATGTTCTGTGATATGTTTGATACATGACCAACAAATTTTGCACGATATTGACTACTTGATGCGTGTTTGAAGCTGAGTCCAAGCACATCCAGTTTGAGCAACTATTGTGAGAATTAGCTGGCGTGATAATAGAAACCTTGTAGGGTCTTCGTAAATCCACACGAAACTGTTCACAAGGATGCTTGGTTGACGAAAATACACATTTCACAAAATGTAGAATCAACATGTATACATTCATCTATATGTTGCAGCTTATGAATTGACGCACGTCCAAGAGAACTTAGAGAAGCATGTACATTTTGAATATCATAAGATTTTACAAAGCAACGATGATCTAAGTATTTGCCAAAGAGGTGGTCGTAGGAGGGGTGGAAACATCAAGCCAATATAATCATGCCACCAATTTCCATCAGCCGGAATGACTTTAGTTGCAGGGTAATGCAAAATGCATAAAAAGTGTGTAACCCATATACCTGAGTAATATAGGGTACAATTCCAAATCAAAATGTTTCGTGCGGACCCAGGATACAAAATCATGAAATATGCCACCCGAAAAATCCTTGAACCAATTTCAACAGAGTCGCTGGTCGTCATTTAGCTACTTATCCATGTGTGAGAGAGAGCTTCTTTGACTGCCTTGTGTACTACTGTGGGGCAAAGGAATTACAATTGGATAATAGATCCCCAATAACTATTTTCATGTAGGAAGATTACAGGCTGCAATGTTTTACCCTCCAAAGCAGAACTACTACATCTACACAAGGCGTTCGGGTCAGGGAGGACCTTGGCAAAGAAAGTGGCAGGGGCGGTGCCACAATATGCAAAGGTGTCGACCAATCCCCAAGCACCTTTACCCAACACCCTTGAAAAATTGAGAAGCATTTACATTTCTGCTCCATGGCCTAAAATTAAGTGATAGATGTTGCCCAACCTTCATGCACATAGCATCTTTTAAAAGCTCCAACCACGTATAGAAAAAGCCTGGGAAGGTAGAGAATGATGGAACTTGCAGGAGAAATGCTTTGGCTTCTGAAGTCTTAAGAACCATACCTCAAATTGCTTTGGCAGCTGCAGGATTCCGACCAAACTGGATAATCATTGGCTTTCCTTTGAACACATATCCATTCACTAGATTCTGCAACCAAATTAAGGATTGAAATGACAAGGAGACTTAACCAGAAGAGACGAAAGACCAATAAGATGAGAAAAGAAAAATGGAAATCAATTCATTCTTCTCATTCATGAAATAGAAGTCAGGAATGCACAACAAAAGTCGAGAACATGATAAGGTCCATAATAAAGGAAACTATGTGTGCATTCAGGTAAACCAACTTCAGATGATCAAATCAGAGACATACCAATGCACGGTGAGCAAATTCGATGGTTGGAAATGTTACAAAGGCTTGGCCTCTCATTCTTCCTTCCTGAAATCAAAGGTACCATAACTCTTTCTGTTTGGTGTGAGGGAAGTGCAGCATGTAATCAACAATGATCAGACAGACACAGAATTAGTAGAAATGCCATGTGGATGTGGTTTAGTAAGCAAGAAATAATGTTGACAAGAATATTATATTGGTGTCTGGTCCTGCCAATTGCTGAAGTTGAACAGAGTCTGGAAATCAATATGGTGTCAGAAAATCATAGTAGCGCAAACTTTATAAACAAGGATGTCAGAAAATTAAATGAAAACCAAACAGATCATTTTGACCTCATTGGCTGCAGAAAATCAACGTGGTAAAGATGAAGGTGTCAAGATCATGCCGATTAACTGGAGCTTGATGTATAAACGGCCACAAGTACAAATAATTCCAAATAAATTACTAAACAGATCAAAACTCAACAAAGCCTCAATAATTGGCTGCAGCCTGCAGAGGAGTGTCATGATGGTAAGGTGCTAACACGGATATATGGCCAATGACGACAAATGGGCAAGGAATGACTCCATTAGGAAGAGACTAGGCATGCACCCACAGAAGAACAGAAACATGTCTCTGAGGGTATCAGAATAACATCCAATGCACCAATGAGGACATGTGAGTTGTTGGTGCTCTAGCATTGAAAGAAGGTGGGGGGTAACCAAAATTACATCAACGCAAGCTTTAAGGAAAACAGAATAACTGAAAAGGATATATAGCTTGCCGTAGGGGGAAGATGCGTGTAGCATGTTCAATGTGAACCTCATTGGAGCTTCAGTACATATATTACTTAATTCACTAATATATAATCCCTTGGTTTAGCCCTCCTTGTGGGTGCTCTCTGAAGCCGTCTACCTCCCTAATTAAGTGTATTCATTATATATCATGTATATGAGAAAAATTTAGCATGCAAATACTATCAGCAAATGAAACCTTTCGCACAAAAGAGGTGTCAGCCTAATAGTTGAAACTCGAGGACTGGTACCTAAAGGCATGGAAAAAAATATCATCCAATACACCAAAATATCCCCATATATATCGGATTTTCAGCTAGCCGATACACAAAATGAACAATACACAATGTAGAAATAAAATCACATACATGCCGGCCGATACGATACGTTTTGGCCAATATATTCTGACATTCACAGATATTTTATTCATGTTTGCCAATATTTAACGATATATGCCGATATATGTTATGGAAAAAAAAAATATATATATATATATATAACACATCACACCAATCATAATATACAAAATATCATTTGTGACTGCAATTTTGACCGCAATTGCAACCACGGTATTATTGTTTTCCTAAAGGTCACGGGTCTCAATTGCCCTCAAGCGGCATTTATGGATCTTTCTAAATCTATCCCTCTAAAGAGATGAAGCTACTTACATCTTTCTTGACCTCCCCAGGTCCCTCCCAATACTATTTATATTAGGTTGTTACATTTACACTTTTCAAGCCTGTCACACCCAAAGCCAACTGAGATACATTACAATTTGAAAAGGACCAACAAAGTCTCATGAAAAAGAGAAGAACTTACAAATAATGGTTACTTGATAACATGGCTTGGTAGAATCTGCAAGTCCTGAATTCTAGAAATGCAGAGAAATGAATTTGATTGTTCCTACTGAAACTATTTTACCCAAAAATTGATTAAACTTACCATCCCTCGATCCATTTACAATTTTTTGGCCCCACATCATTACACGGTCTTTTCCTTGTAAAATTATATCTCACCTTGCCCATGACAAAAGATTTGGTTAAACCATCCCCATGCCTCCTTTTTTTCCAATCAGACCTGCCTTTATCTTCATCATGAGTTCAAGGCATACAATAATATCACTCCAAAGCAATATTATAGTGGTTGATATTTTATAGTTTTTGAGTCAACCGATACGCAATATAGCTGAAATGTGACGGTTTTAATAAATTACATATTTGCATCGGACAATGCAATATGTTTCGGCCAATATTTACTAATATTTCACAATATTTGCCAATATTTGTTCTAAAAAATAATGAAAAATCATGCAACTACAACTGCGACATCTTAAATAGACTCCACGACACTCAAATACCACAACGCCAAGATTGTGATTGCAAATTTATTGCCTGGTTCAAGGATTGTAACAAACCTTACATTTTATGTAGTTTTTTACTATCATAAATCATTGCCCTAAGATTGGATGTGTCTAAGTTTGATGGAGAAAAATATAAAAATCAGAGCCAAAACTTCAATCAATATGACCAACCCGCATTAATTTCACATTGAGACCAGTTTTAGCTGCGCCAATGCTCCCAAAGAGCGACCCTGCAATACATTATGAAATGCAGATCAAGCAAACAATTCATAAGTTATAAATTACTCTAAGAATATATATATATATATATATAAGGTTAGGAAAATTACAGAGCATAAAATAAAGCAAAATTGATGGTGTTGAAGGTTCAGATTTGAAGCAAGTATTTGAAATTATGATATTGGGAATACAAAATTTGTTAAGTGCCAAATATCCAGGAATAAGACAGCCACAGATTCCTACAAGTCAGACACAAGTCTAGACTTACCAAATATAAAATAGAAATCATCTGGAACAACATCTTTTGACAAGTTCTTTATGTACAGAACTGTTGAAGGATTCCCAGCTGTGTAATTCTGTTCAGATGAATCAAATTGCAGAGAATTATCAATTTTAAAATTTTAAAAAGAAAGAAAAGAGATTCAATAGAACAATATTTATTTCAACCTGACTCTGTAATACAGTACACCGATAAGCCACAAGAACAACCCACACATTCACTCATTAAAAAAAATGAGAGTAAAAATGCTCAAAACACAACATATCTCAAGTGTTCTGGCCTTGATACCAAACTTGATACCTTAAACATCGGAAGCGACAATATCTCTTCTGGAGGCAATTTCTGTGCCTCTATTTCTTCAGGAACTGCATAAGACCTATCAACTAAAACTTCCTCCCCCTTTTCTGGTTCATTTGGAGAGGTAGCAAGTTTATCTTCCTGCTGGACTTGCTTCGGTGCAATTTTGATCTGCAATCATTGATATAAGCAAACCGGTGATCAAGAGAGAAACAAAGCTAATAAATTGTCTGCTTATTCTGAATAAAGTGAGGCTCTAACCTGCAACACAGGATTCTTCTTTTTAATGACAGGTTTCTCCTTTGGAACTAAAGCAGCAGGTTTTAGCCCAACAGCTTCATGAGCAACATCTTTATCTACAGCAGGGCCCACAATGGCATCACGTTTGATGCGCTTGGGTTTAGGTTCTGCTCCACCATCATCTTCCTTCAATAGATCAAATTGAATATTTTTCATCACACTGAATGGAAACCATTAGCAAGGCAATTTCACAGAGAACTACCATCATTCAGCACTTTATTTTCCTGGTTGCAGTATTGTATTGGAAAATGTGCATAATGAACGGAAACTTTAGTTCTTAAGGAATACAGCAAGTGCAACAACTTTCAAAAAAATGACAAGAGAATAATGCTGTCAAGGAATCATGTTCTGACAGTTCATCTGTTGTGTGTTCCCCTTCCCTAAATAGAACGATATTTTTTTGCGGCATAACCTTTTCATTCCTTCACAAATGAGTGCCAAAAAAATAAAAGAAAATAACAATAAGCCATAAGAAAATGTATGTTCTGGGGTGTTCCATACCATATGTGCACCCAATTTGTGAGTCTCATAATTTGCTGAATTTTTTAGAAAATACTACGTGGAGACCCATGTCTTCAATTCAAGTGTGTGCTCTTTGAAGTGGTTTCATCTAATAGAGGCACAATATAGGAAGATTTATATGCAAGCAAAGCAACTATCATGTCACCAAGTAATTCAGGCATCATAAGCCTTCACAACCTTAAGCCTGTAATGTAATCTCAATGTTTAGCCAAATTATATTGCTAAATTTAGGTTGCGTTGTCATTGTCAGACTATTTCAAAACAAGCAATGACAATATACCTCATCAGAGGTATCCATTTCTGACTCATCAGTAGATGCATCTGCTGATTGTGGCATTCCAACAGTAGGAGGTGAAATCGGTGGCGGCGGTGGGGGAGCAGGTGCTGCAGCTGGCAGTGGTGGAGTGGGCAGAGCCATACGAAAAGGTGCAGGAATATTCATTTTGTTCATCAAATGCAATACCTAAGAGTAGGTAGAAAATTAAGCAGCAGCAACATAATAAAGGATTTAAAAGTATATCCTAAGAACACAACAATTTACAATTTCAATATGAATAACACCTGTGTATAGAACCGAGGAACTGCAATGAGGGCATTAACAATATTGGTCAATATATTTCCATCAGGTGGAGGGTAAGCATACCTACAAGAGAGAAAGGAAATGAAAATCCATCTAAACTCGCTCAAAAAATTTGGTACTCAGCCTGCAAAAGTAACATATTTCTTATGCCCACCAAATCATTGAGCATACAACAGCAAAGCAAACACTTAAAAAAAACAAGTATGCAAGCTCATGTTGCAGTAGGCTCTCGCCTTAGAATAGGGGGAGTGCTTTCTGCACCCAAAATTATGTGAAAGTAAATCATCCACACTACAGTAAGTTCACTTAGTCGTATTGAACAAACCACCCTGAAGAACATGAGAATCCTTCCCTCTTCCACTGATCTACCACCAGAAAAATGAAGTGGAAGAGACAAGTATCAACCAAATGTAGATTTTAATTTGAAGCCTTCAAAGACTACAGCCTCTGCTCCTTTCAAGCAACTCTAAAGGAACCCAGGATAAGAATTGCCCAGATGACAAGTTTAGGCCTTCTGATAATAAAAATATAAGAGCTACCATGACCACAAAGAATCATGTAAGGGTACCATTTAAAAAAGAATAGAAAACCCAGAAAAGCATGGATCGCAGAATACATTCCAGAAAGCAACTAAGTCTTGCTCCATAGGTGACAAAGTGTATAATAGAAGGGTTCCGAGTTCCCACTTCTCAAAAACCAAGGAATAAAACATCCTTCAAACTGAAGAGATAGCATTAGGTCAGAATATGGACAGTTTAAGTTGTGCACCACTACAAAGACATATGAATGCACCTCCTCTAACTACAATATTCCTCTCTCCATTCTCCACATATGCAATATAGGTAAGCAACTAGTATATATGTATACAAACTAGGCTAAGCCAAAGAAACATAAATGTTGGATAACAGAGATAACACATGGAGAACAGAAGCTCAGTCTCCTTATTTGATTTCATAAAATTTAATTGTCCCCTTCCCAATTTCCTTTTCTCAAGCCATCGAATGCTTTCTACCACAACCTAAAAATTTCATATGAAAATATTGAAAATCCATCTTAACATACTCTAAGTGTGGAGGATAGGGATAATCAATTCCAAGCTTTGAGGCAATTGACTCCGCAGCAGGCAAGCAGCCAGATTTGGATCCTTCCTGAGAATCTCTAGTCTTGATATTATCTTTGACAGAAGAAATCATCATAGACCTATCTCCTTCAGATCCCACCTGCTGACTACCTTCTTTAGGCTGGCTTGCTTTCTCGACTGACATGACCTTGCCCAGAAAACGCAACCTAGTACACTCATATTGACAAATAATTTTCAGCCAAAATTAGGCTATCCGCTGAAAAATGTGGATCCTCCTACAATAAGCTACGTGAACAAAATGGAATATACCCATTCAACTGGCGGTGTGCTAGCTGAGCTGCGGTATCATCCTTGAAATCCACAAATGCACAGTTTTTTAACCTGCCAAATTGTATAGAACATTGAATTCAATTACGGTTATAAAGAGTGAATGCCAAAGAAAAAAGCTCTACAAATATTATGCGCCCATGAGAGCCAACAGTTGGTATCATCAAAGGACAGATGGAAGCCTAAACCCAATTCAGCACTGCTAGTCACATTATGACACCACAAGAAATAGGAAAAATAAACAAACCTAGTATCCATCTTACAGTCAAATAGTATCAAATAAGTAACCAAGACACAAAAAAAAATCGTTCAAGAGAATGAAAATGAATAATGGCTATAATAGAGCCATGGAATTTATTTGAATCACCTTCCAGCGGTACAAGGACGAACAGAAGAAGCGCCATAATGAGAAAAGAGTCGCGACAGTGTGTCAAGTGGAATTGCTTCCGGAAGGTGCCGAATCAAAAGAGTGGCCGGTACGATTGCTTGTGACGCATTCGAGTTTGAAGACAGCTGTTGCTCAGGACTCTGATTCCACCAATTAGGTCCTTGAGGATGTGATGGATAAGAAGCTGCCATTAGAAAAGTTGAAAGTAAAATATGTAGGGTTTTGACTCGAATGAAGGAGAGTTCCCAAAACCAAACATAAACTACACCGTTAACTGGCATCACCAAGAAGCGCCCCCGCCTATTATGACGTCACCTCAATGCCAACGCAAGTTTATACATTTTTTCCCAGTGTTCATCAAACCGAATCGATGCCGGAACCGATAAATTCACAGGGTCACCGCTGCTTCTTCTGGCTGCACTCTGCTCACCAGTGCGGGTTACTCAGGCGAACGAAGATCGGAGAACGAAGGCCGGCAAGAGGCTCTCACATGCTTGTTTGGTATGTGATAAAAAAAATAAAGATCTTTTATATTAAAGATTTAAAAATAATAAAAATAATTTTAATAAAATATTTATTTTAGATTGAATTAAGATTTTAATGGTTATTTGCCTGAAAAAATATATTTAATTTGAAATCGATTATAGAATATCTATAAAATACATAATATTTATAAAATACAATAATAATTTTTCCATTTATATTATCCTTATACCAAACGAGCGCCGAAAAGATAAAATTACATCGTAAATTATGACACAACCTAAGAAGGTAAATATGGATGAATGGAAAATATATATTATTCGGATACGGATAATTTGTATGCATTCATACATCTATCTACATTCGTAATTGTTTATTTGATATATAATTATCATTTTTTCTCTTGAATTTAAAATAAATATTTTATAGTATAAAAAATTAACTTGTCATTTGCATTAACTTTAATTACTCTAAACCCTTAATGTGTATGTTGCATAATATCTATTGGGTAATTTAACGGATAAACATATTATCAATCGAGTAATAAATATTCGATAGATATAAATATAGATGTTTTAGTAGATGTCTGTAAATATTTAGGTATGGATATGGGATATTGGGGTATCTGTCTTATTTATATCCCTAATTACAAACCAGTCATGTTACAGTTTTTCTCGTTTCCTCTTTGTTTTGGATTGAAAAGGGAATGTATCTTTCAGCCTCAAACAAACCCCTCAAATAAAATACCTATTCAATTAGCTCCACTATCCACAACGAAATTTTCATGTAGTTTTGTAATATTTATTATCTTCTTGATCATGATCGTTATAATGTTATTCCTACTAAACCTAAGTCATGGTCAAGTCTCACTAATTGTCACAATCATACGTTAGCCTCCATTCCATCCAAAATTGAGGTTAAAATAACTTCTTACTTTTAAAGACCAATAAAGCTTCAGGCCAACATCTTTGGTATCTCCAAATTTCATTCCTTCTACTTGGAGTATGGGATATTTTGATCCTTCTCTTAAATAAGCTCATATCACTCTCATCCCTAAAACCACTCACCATGAATCTATTTATCACTTTAGACCTATTGGCCTTTGTAATTGTTATACAAAGTTCTTTCTAAGATTATTGGCAACCGTCTTCGCCCCATTTTTCAACCTACTATCAGCCCTCATCAAGTTGCCTTTCTCTAAGTTAAGAGAGTGAGTGACAACATTATCATTACCCATGAAACCATTCATTCTATGATGTCTGTAAAACATTCTAAAACAGTTTTCATGGCGATTAAATTCTTCCTTTAGAAATCTTATGATAAGCTACACTAACACTTTTATCCTTCATGTTTTTGAATAATCTAATTTTTCGGATCCTATTGTTAAATTATTGATGCTTTGTATCACATCAACATCTTCTTATGTTATAGTTAATGGCTCCACCACTCAAAAATTATTCCGTTAATGAGGTGATACTTTTTCACCTTACATCTTCCACTTTTTCATGGAACACCTTTCAAGTTCTATTAGTGAGCAAGTTAATGATAAAAATGGACCACTTTTCATATTTCAAAAAATGGCATAGTCATTTCTTGTCTGCTCTTTGCAAATGATATTTTACTTTTTTGTGAAGCTGATTATATGAATTTTTCCACTATTTCTATTGTGATGACCAAAAAATGGATCGGGAGGTCGGGGAAGAAAAGGAAGAGGGAGGCGGGCCTTGGGCCGCGCAGGACGGGGGAAAAGGGGAGAGGAGGGGATTGGGCCATGCGGGCTAGCCCAATCCAGGGGAGAAGGAGAAAGAAAGGAGGGAAAAGAAAGAAAAGGAAAAAGAGAAAAAAAAAAAGAAAAGGGAAAAAGGAAAAGAGAAAGTAATGGGTTGGTTGGGTGTTTAAGGTATTTTAGCATCCTTGATTATTCAATATAATAATAATAATAATATATAAAATAATAATAATAATAATTAAATTCCTTTTTAGGTTAATTTAGGATATTTTAAATAATTATTTCCTAAATTCCATTTACTTAGCAAAACGCCACAATTTTTCCTAATTAAATTATTTATTATTTTCTTCTTGATTTTCCTTAATTAATTCCCTTTTATTTTAATAAAATAATTTATTTAATTAATTTTCCTAATAAATCCTTATTTTTCCAAAATTTCTTAAAATTAGGATTTTGGGATATTTCATCACTACCCCCTTAAAGAAAGACTTCATTCCTGAAGTCACTTGCAATTTCCTAAAGTTACGCCCAGAACATCCTAAGCGAATAGGGACACCACACTAACATCAATAATTACATCATCTACCCCCTTAAAGAGAAACTTACTAAGGATGGTCGAATCGAAGGGAACAAGTATCTGTAGAGAAGATATAATGAACGTACCTGGGAAGGCGTCTAGATGGCAGTCAACCTCTGCCTAGCTGATCACATTCAAGCACTCGCCTGACTAGCCTCCTTTCTGAGGGAAGGGTCTAGATCCCTGAGGTATTCTCCTGACATCTCGGTCTGTAGCCTCGGTTGGAACAAGCGCCCGTTGTTGGAACTGTGGGGGTGAAGTCTGGTTGTGTTGCTGGTACTGCTGGCTCTGAAACTGTTGGGAGAGAAATGGTCCTCGACACTCAAAAGATCTATGGCCCCGCCTGCAAATTTTAGGCAGGTCAAGAGTCTGCCTCCACAATCCCGGCATGGGTGACTACGTTGTATCGTCTGCATGGAAATTCCCTCGAAGGGTCCTAGCCTCTGTTATGATCTCTCGATGGGGGTCTTGTATGTCCTTCCATTCGCGGCTAGGTCCTACTCCTAGAACTCTAGCCCTCGGGTTTCCTCTTTCCGAGAATGGTGGCTTGCTTCTGGACCAAGGTGGCGGTAATGCAGGAGCGCTCGTACAAAGTAGCTAAATCGGTGAAGGGCACTACACCCAACAACCAGTGGATTTTGAAGTTCAAACCTTACTCAAACTAGAACACCACCATAGACTTGTTGGCAGTGATTCCTAGGGAAAATCTAAGCAACTCGGTGAAGCAAGCGTAATACTGACGAACCATCATCGATCCCTGCGTGAGCTGCATGATTTCCTAGAGCTTGTCCCTCTTCAGGCTCTTAGGGTAAAATCTGGAGCGGAGGGTGGTCTTGAAAGCCTCCCACGTCGCTGGAGGACCACCTCGAGCACGGTACTCCACCCACTTAGCATCTGCTACGCCTCTCAGGAAGAAAGCTATGATGCTGGGTTGTTGGATCGGCGAGCAGTCCACTACTTCAAAGGTGTGGTCCATGTCCCGGATCAACCCCTCAAGGACTATCGAGTCCTCCTCACCAGAGCAGGTTAGAGGGTGATGTCCAATGACCCTCCTGATCCAGTCCTCACCAGCGCCTTTAGCAGGGTGAGGGTGCGAGGCAAGCACTAAGGGCTGGCACTGGACAAACTCCATGAAAGCCTTGAAGGCCTCCTCCAAATGCTCTACTCGGTCGTTCATCGCCATTGGAAGCTGCAACAGAAAAGGTGAGGTTAGGAGCAAACCCACTAGTTCGAAGTAATCATATCATACTGTTAACCTTTTCGGAAAATCCCTAATCTACCCTTACATTCCTCACTGTGGCCCAGACTCATAAGTTTAAAAATGAAAATGCCTTTTTAGATTCAAAAACGTTTCAAAATCTAGAAAAACTTTGTAATTCAAAAGTTGTTTTGAAAATGAGCGTGGTTAACAGGACCAACCACTCTGATATCAACTTGTAACACCCTAAAATTTACTGCTGAAAATTTTCGTTTTATTTAAGATTTAGCATAAGCAATTAAATCAAAACTTATGAATTTCGGGGATGTTACCGCCGTGATCAGTACAAGCCCAGCCCGTGGTCGTTCCCGTACTAACCACAAGGTTAAAGAAAATTTACAACCATCATAATTCAAACTCAAAGCAAGTCTTCAATAAAGCATTAAAACAGTCATAAGATAGAAATCAGAGTGCGTGAAAAAGAGTTACAATCCAGAATATATAGTTAAAATTCTTTAAAAGGAATAAGGCCGACAAAACGATAAAAGTTAAGTCCTGGAAATCCAATACAAAATAGAAGAACATAAGGAGGAAGTCTGGTCACGCCACTTTCAATCTTCATGCCAAGTCCATGCTAAACACTCAGTCCCGCCCGATGCCTCATAAGCATCGAAAGCATCAAAAATAGTATCATCAACCTGCACAAAGTCAGAGGGATCTTCTGCTCGTAGGAAGGAGAAGCACCCATGAAACGGGTGGTTAGTACGTTACGTAATGAGTAAGGTAAACATGCACTAAGGCCAACACATAAGGGCAAATAATACAAGCACGATATCATGACAGCATATAATCTATCAAATAAATAAAGGCCAAACTGCAGTCCGGATAAACTGATTCATTAAATCTTTAATCAACGCTCATTTCACACTATGCTTATTATCATTCCATGCAAGTGCGGGATCCCCACTATTATAGTCGGTGGACTGGAAACATACAGGGCATAACGCACTTGACCACTATTATTTGTCGGTGGGTTGGTCTCTAGAGCAAGATGTTCCTGGCCACTATTATTCGCCGCTGGACCGGTCTGGCCCCAACTCTCATGGTGTTTCACTGTAAGTACTTAGTGTCTTATTATAATTATGTTCAATTTTTTTAGCACGGAATCCCCCACTATTATAGCCTGTGGATCGAAAACATACAGGCTATAATGCGCCTAACCACTATTATTCGTCGGTGGATCGGTCTCCAGGGCACCCCGGCTCCTGGCCACTATTATTCGCCTGTGGACCGGTCTGGGTCCGGCTCAATAGTCTTCCTCTTTAAATGATTAGTGTCTTACTGTGTCTTATTCAACAAGTTTTCACCCTAGACATGCATCACTAACTCCATCTACGCTTATCCTCCCAAGAGGGTCCGTCCCATATCTTGAGACTTCTGCACCTCCTAACTCGCCCCGACATCTTTTCCTTGTTCCACTTGCTCACACTGGAGGCCCAACTCCTAAGTGTGTGGGTCAATGCCCACTAACTTACACCTCCAAGTCTACTCACAGTCTTACCCTAGTGTTTTCTCCAAAAACCCTAATTTGGGGCCTATGTGGCCCATCCTTCTCTACCTCACACAACCCAAACTGTTTTAACACCCCGCACATCACAACCCTTATATTCAACCCTCATCATCTCGTGTGAACACGAAATCCTAAGTAGCTACACGCCACGCCAAATCCGAGCATCCTCCTTCCCACATGTCACCCCTCCAATTCTCACCTTCCACTCTTGCTTTCCCATGATACCCACATGAAAATCCTCTATCCTCATCTCATACTCCACTCACCCTCATTTATTTTTCCTTTTTTCTACCTTCTCAAGTTAGGGTTTCTTCCCAAACCCTAGCTCGGTCTCCTATACACCCTTGTACTGTCCCACGTACTATTTTTCACCCAAAGCCTCCACTCACCCAAGAAAATCTTCCATTACCTTCCTCACACCCCAAGGAAACTTTCCATACGTAAGTTCACCCCCATGCGGACTCTATCCATCCTATGCAAACCCTCGAAGTTTTCATGCAAAACCCTAAAATTCCCATGCAAACCCAAGATTCTCCCAAATCCTAGATTCTCCCCTACAAAGTTCACCCACTCTTTTATTTTATTTAAAGTCCCATTTTATTCTTCCACTCATGGATCATGGGATATTTAGGTCAATCCCACCTACGTTGGTCAGCTTACTTCCCCTTTGGCCAACTCACTTCCCTTTGGTCAATTTACTTTTCCATTTTTCTTTTTCATCTTTCCACCCTATATTACCACATTAAGTATCCTAGCATGCATGTTCTAAAGGGCTGCATCACATCACATCATAATTCACAGCATATACATATTAACCACATGCCATAAGAAAGCACATGAGCATACCTCAACACCAAGTTGTGCTACATATAAATTAGTTATAACAATAGCACAAGATACACAACATATCATTATACATGGCATCCAAGTCATATAAGTCACATAGCACACATAAGGCCTTAGCTACACCCTTACCTAGTACGTCACCGTTGGAGCATGCTCTTATGCCTCATTAGGATTTTGACTGGTTTCACTTATGAGAGGGAAAAACTAAGGATTAGTTTTCTTCCTAACAAAAATACTATTATATCCTATTTTATTCTAAGATTAGGGCTATTGTTATTAAAGGAAACTTTATAAGTGAAAAATAGGGTTTTTATCCTCAAGTTAGCCTACTAAATTATTGCTGGACAAAATAGGTTTATGTTAACATTTATAGCCATATTTATATTATTAAATCTAATAGCTTTATTCCTTCTAATAATAATACTAACACTAGTTATAGCAAAAATAGCGATATTAATAATAATGGTAATACTAATACTCCTAGTAATAGAAACTCTAGGATTTTTAAGGCTAAGGCTAATAATAGGGTTAGGGATAAAATAATAATATAATAATAGTAATACTAACAAAATACTAATATTGCTAAGGATAATAGTAATATTTGAAATAATGATAATATAAGGGTTCGAATATTTTTACCATAATAATAGTACTACTACTACTATAGTAACAATGATAATAATAAGGGCATTAGGAATAATATTAGCAATATTCGAATAATAAATAATAATAATATTAAGGTTTGAGTATTCTTCTTTATAGCAACAAAATGATAACATGCCAAATCTAGTATCAATAATAATAATAATAATAATAATAATAACCAAAATAATAGTAAAATAGGGTTTCGACCCCTTAATAATAATAATAATAATAATAATATTTCAGGGCTGTAAATAATAATAAATATGAATAATAATAATAATAATAATACATAATAATAACAATATAAATACAATTAAAATGGATAAGTCTTACATAATTAGGGTTTAAGGGTTGAGAGGGGTCAGGATACCACCTAGAGTTAGTGGTGACCGGCGGCAGGGAGAGAGGGAGAAAAGGGGGATAGTTGAGTGTTGGGGATAGGAGAGGGGGAATGAGGGTGGAAGTTGAGGTGGTGGTAGATGCACAGGTGGAGAGGGTTGGAGTGGAGGTGGTGGTGCAGCCAATGGGGCGGCATACGGCAACGGGTGTGGTGGCCAAAGGTGGTGGAGGGAGGAGAAGGGAGAAGGAGAGGGTATCAGGGAAAAAGGGAGGTGTGGGGAGGTAAAGGAAGGTCTGTAGGTGATTTTGGGAGGTGTAAGGGTGGTGGGCGGTGGTGCGAAGGGCGGCGGGCTGATCGGGAGGGGAATTTTGCACAGTCGAGGTGGCTTGTGTAGGGAAAATTGAGGGAGGAGGGAGGTGTAGTTGGGTAGAGGTTGATGCAGGGGGCAGTTCTATGGGTGGCTCGAGTGGCAGCGCTGGGCGGTAGTGATGAGGCAGTTGTCTGATCGGGCGATGGCGTAAAGGACAGGATTTTCCGAGCTACCAAAAGAATCTGAATATTGGGCTACTTATGGGGGTATATATGTAGGCTAATTAGAGGGGAAAACTACATAGGGGCAGGGAAAATAGGGGCAAGCAAGGTAGGCACACCGGCCGGTGGTGGTAGGCTGGCGCAGGTCTACCATTGCAGGGCTATGGTTGGTCGGGGATAAGAAAGGAAGCAGGGGTAGGCACGCATGAGGAGAGGGGAGGGTCGGTAGGGTCAAAAGGATAGGAAATCAGTGGGGGAAGAGAGGGAAGGGATGGCTAGTCAGCGATGGCCGATAGAAATCGAGTTGTAGGTTGCAGGGAAATCTAGCTTTAGGTCACTATAGGTTAAATATAATGACAATTTGTAGGGACTTCAATACCCAGACACAATTACAAACCAAAAACTCTGATGTCCATCATCATTGATGCATACAAGGATAACACACTTGATTTCACCATTAAGTTTACATCAATTAACTGGTACTTAGAGAAAGTGACCAACATTGATTTTAGAAGTATTTGATTGAGACATAATACGACTTCATCAATTATGTTGAAACATATATATAAGATAGCAAAAGTGAGGCAATAGGTTTCGGACTACCACAGTGTTTCATTGGAGAGTGTTTTTAAGTCCTTTATTAGTATTGCTAATCCCAAGGGAATTCAAGTCATTAAGGAATTGGATTGGTATATTTTGTATGAATTTGAATAAAGATTATTCTAAGCTAGGCCGAGGATATTTTGATTTTCTATTTTTAGTTTTATTATTGTAATATGGTGTTTAGCAACATTAGTGCATGACTAATGGTTCTCTAGAGTTTAGTGGAATATAAAATATACACTTCTAAAACTTGTAGCTTGTATGTTTAACTAGTTTGGCTACCTTTCATGGGTTTGAGAATGAATCAAATGGAACTATTTGCGTCAATTTGATTTATAATTGTATGAAACATTTTGTGTTTATTCACTCTTATCACAAAAGTATTACTAATTTCTTATCATATGAATCTAATGAGATAGTGATGAAAAGGCTATATGTTTCAAGAATTTAATGAATATTATAGTGGCAAGGAGGATAGGAGTGTTATGGTACGTAGAGAGTAAAGGTGATACATGGTTTTCAATACTATCATGATTTTTTTTATATAATGTGTGTAGAGATGTTGATATATGATGTCCTTGGTCAGTTTAGATGTGTATGGGATATAAATTTGCATCTTTTTGAGTTACTTATGGAGTTCATGTTTTCAAGGCCCCCAATTTGTTGGTAAAAGGTTAAGAGTTCGTATATAATTATGTCTTTTGGGGTGTTTATTTAGTTTGTTAATTAGGAAAGATTTTGTTTTATCCCAAAACTCCCATTTGTCTGACTTCTTTTTTTCCTTTGTGAATTGAGAAATGGTTTGCAGCTTGATCTAGCCTTTATCTAGGTATAATACTTTTGATGTCACTATTTATTTATTTATTTATAGTTATTGATGGCCTCTTCAAAAAATGCTTCATATGATTGGAAATGGTAGGCCTTTTCGAGTCATTTTGTTATGGTTTGGAACTTTTGGCTAGCATTACAATACCCCGTGATTTTTAGACTTATAAAGTGTGTAATTATTGTGTTTAATGGGTTTTGGATGAGGTTTAATCTTGATTTGAAAATGTAGTTTGGGTTTGATTAAAAAGGATCTGGAAAAGATTTGCAAATTTGAGAGAAAATGGCAGTCAACTGGTCATATAAACTGATTAACTGATCTGTCATTTTTACCTTCCATTTTGGTTTGATGGAACCTATTCACTAGTATGGAAACCAACCGCCTAGTTTGTAGAACAATTGATTGGTCGCCCAAACCAATCGAATGGTTTGTTGAGCTGAATGACTTTTTCAAGCATTGATTTTTCTTGATAAATTACTCTAATGTTTTGGGATATTGATAATCCAACTCTGGTCCATTCTCTAGTAATATTTCACTCTTTTTATCATTTATCTCAACTTTAATTTCATCTCTAATAAATTCTAAAGTTTGATTATTGGAAAAAAAAAAGGGGAGGATGGCATCATTACTTTATTGTAATACCCCAAAATTTACTGTGGAAATTTTTTGTTTAAGTAGAAGTGTAATAACAACATAACTGGATGTTACTATTATACCCGACATAATTATGGCTTATCATTTCATCCTTATATCAACTACAAGGAAAAATAATTAAAACTTAAAACATTATAAAAACCAAGAATGAGATAGATTCATAAATGTAAATACGTGTTTGGAGGTGAACTCTGAGTACAATTGTAACACCCCAAAAATTCACTACTAAAAAGTTTTGTTTTATTTAAAAGAGTTAGCGGAAGTAGATTACAAAACTGTGAATTTTGGGGATATTACCGCCACACTTAGTACCAGACTGGTTCACTCATACCATTCTAGTACCAAGTGCTAAGGCTAAAGAGTAAAATAACCATTGCTAGAAATTCAAACCATTTTTAAAATCAAAGTAGCGCAAGTAAACATTTTACAAGATTAGAATCCACCAGTAGTGGTTACAAGAACAAAGAATACATTTAAACCAGAAAGTAAAAGCAAAGGAAGAACCCTAAAAGTCTGGATAATCCTTACACTCTTTTCCGTTGCCCACTTGAGTTGCACCTGAAAAAGACCTGCGAGGGATACTGCCCATTGAATAGGCAGGAGCCCCACGAATGGAATCCTTCAGTATTATGGTACTGAGTAACCCTTTAAAACAAACTTAAAAGTAGACCCGTAGAGTAACACAAGATACAAAGTTATATACATATATAACAAGATGTGTATATATAACATTCACATAATTAACATTCACATCAGATATCAATAGGTCGTAATGTACGATCGATACTTTCGGCCTTAAGCCATGTCATAGTGCAAAATCAATACTTTCTGGCCTTGAGCCATTAGTCCATCATTATTCAATCAACTCTCATATTTTATATTCATGTGAGTGCGGGAACCCCACTATTATAGCTGGTGGATCGGTCACTTATAGGGAAGAACACACCTAACCACTATTATATGCCGGTGGATCGGTCTCCAGGGCAAAACGCTCATTGCCACTATTATGCCGGTGGATCGGTCTGGCCCCAACTCTCATGGTGTTCCACTATAATTACTTTATGTCTTCCCCATATATTATCGTTATTACGTTCAGTTTATTGAGCTTGGGATCCCCCACTATTATAGCCGGTAGATCAGTCACTCATAGGGCAGAATACACCTAACCACTATTATCTGCCGGTGGATTGGTCTCTAGGGCACCCCGGCACCTGGCCACTATTATGCCAGTGGATCAGTCTGGGCCCAACTCAATAATCTTCCACTTTAAGTGATTAGTATCTTATTCATATCTTATTCAAAAGTATTTTATCCTTGACATGCATGTCGCCGACCTCTACTTCTATCCTCCCGAGAGGGCCCATCCCATATCTTGAGACATTTGCACCTCTTATCACACCCCAACATCCATTTCCCCTTACATCTACCCATAATGAAAACCCAACTCCTAAGAGTGTGGGTCGAGGCCCATCACCTTACGACATTCAAATTCTCTCACTACCGCTTTATTGGGTTTTCCCTTGAAACCCTAATCGGACCTATGTGGCCCAACCTTTCTTTTATCGTCCAACACCTCATCTCATTTAGTTCCAACCCAAATCCCATCACTCTACTCACCAATCATACATGTTACCGTAAAACCCTAGTTGGCCGCTCAAACCCTAACACCTTTCTTACGTAAGGATTATCTCACGCAAACCCTAGAAACCTCCCATGCAAGAGTTGCATCACTCATTCGTTTTGATCATAATCTCCTTCTATTTTCCCCTATGGATCATGAGATATTAAGGTTAATATCGTGTCCCCTTATTCAACTCACTTCCTATTTATTCCTTTTTATCCTTTCACCCCATATCATATTATTAAACCCCTAGCATGCATGTCCTAGAGGGTCACATCAGATAACATCGTACGCACAACATATATAATCATCATCCACATGCCATAAGGAGGTCACACAAGCATACATCACTCAAAGTTGTACTACAAATGGTTAATCATTAAGCATAAAGTACACAATACGACATAACACATGGCACACGAGGCATATAATACACACATTGTTGTTCTTAGCCACATCCCTACTCGGTTTGAGTTACCAAGTCATCTCCCATACTTATTAGGTCACCAATCACCCTTCATAATTGTTATACTTATCATAATTCCCAATTGGTTGGTTAGATTACCGAATTGCCCTTCTCATTTGTTATAATTACTAAATTGCCCTTAAGTTGGATAAATTACCAAATTACCCTTATTCATTATCATGATTACCAATTTTCCCCTTTAGTTGGCTAAATAATTATCAATTCACCCTTTAGTCGGTTAAATTACCAAATTACCCTTTTCCATTATCATAATTACTGAATTGTCCCTTTTGGTTGGATAAATTACCAAATTGCCCTTATCCATTATCAAAATTACCAAATTACCCTCCTGTTGGTTAAATTACCAAATCACCTTTCTCCATTATCATAATTACCATTTTATCCTTCGCAATTATTATAATTACCATTTTACCCTCTTCCGTTATGATAATTACCAAATTACCCTTCTCTATAATTATAGTTCCCAATTTACCCTTCTCCATTATTATAAATGCCAACTTACCCTTCTCCATTATTACAATTACCCATTTACCCTTCTCCATAATTATAATTACCAATTTACCCCTCTCCATATTTATAATTATTAATTTACCCTTCTCTATAATTATAATTACCAATTTACCCTTCTCCATAATTATAATTATTAATTTACCCCTCTCAATATTTATAATTATTAATTTACCCTTCTCCATAATTATAATTACCAATTTACCCTTTTACTTACAAATTATCGTTTTACCCCTTTACTACCAAAATTACCATAATATCCTCTTATTTATTAAACTACCATCTTACCCCCTTACATCCAAATTTACCATATTACCCTTTTGCTTGCAAATTACCATAATACCCTTTTACATCCAAAATTACCATTTTACCCTTTACTCCCAAAACTACAATAATACCCCTTTACTTATAAAATTACCATTTTACCATTTAATCATAAAATTACCATATTGCCCTTTTGCCTCCAAAATTACCACTTTACCCCCTTTATTACACCACTTTTATTAAATTAACATTACCACATGGAATAATAATATTAATACTCCACTAACAATAGCCAACTCCACCAACTATTATATTTTAATATAATACTTATTAGCACCCACACATATGAGGCCACATTCTTGCACAAGAAATTTTACTAAAATGCCCCTAGGGCTCACAATAATATTATTCATGCATAAATGGTCACAATAACATAATATGACATGGATAAGTACTTAACACTTTCATTAAGAATCAAACTCTTCCCTTAAGCAACATTTCCACACATGGCATATAAACTAACATACTTTTTTTTTATCAATCAATACAAGCAAATATATATATTATATTAAACCACAAATATCAAGCATAATAACATATTAAAAATCCTAATGTTCTAACATACGTTTATCCATGCGTTTAAGTAAGATTTAACGATTAACTTATATCCCGCAAAAATCGAACCTTACCGGTATCCCGGTTAAAGGTTCAAGCTTTAATTTGCAAAACCAATACCTAAAAATAATATCAATATTTATTATATTAGAAATAAGAAAATAAAAGCATAAGACTTTATAAATTTTACTTAATGAAAGAATTAATTTAAATATTATCATACCTTAAAATTATTAACAAAATGGGCCAATAAATGCAGCAACTCATCTGCTTATGCAGCATAAGCTGCATGCAAAAATAAGGGTGGAAGGGTCGAAGGTTGCATGGAGAAGAGGGTGGAGGGGGTGTTTTTGGGTTGGGGTCTTTAGGCTAGAAAAGAAGGTATATGGAGGAGGATTGGAGGCAAGGGAAGGGTGCAAGAGTGAAGAGGGGGTGTAGGTGGCGGTTGTTGATCGGTTGTTGGCGGCCAAGGGCGGCGGTGAGGTGGCAAAGATGGCTGACGAGGTGGACAGGCTGAGAAGGAAGGAAAAGAGAGGAGGAAAATGAAGGGGTTTAGGGGCTATTTTCAGAAAAAGGAGGCGTGGGGTGGTAGAGGAGGTTGTAGGGAGTTAACCGGTGGTTTGGGTGGCGACAGAGGTGGCCGGACGGCGGTGAACGGTGGGATTGCAGGGGGGTTGCCGAGAAGGGAGGAAAAGAAGAGAAAAAAATAAAGGGGGAGGAAGAAGGGAATTGTGGTGGTTCGGGGCGGTAGTATGAGGTGACAGGGGGCACTGTAGGCTGTTGATGTGGTGGGGGAAGCAGCAGAGGGGCGGTGGTGCACTAAACAGGGATGAAAATGGAAGGAGAAGAAAAGAAGAGAAAGGAATCAGGGAAGGGGAGGCTCGAAAATAATGGGGTGGGGAGAGGCTGGAGAGTGAAGAAAAAGAAGAGGGAGGATAAGATGGGGTAGATGATTGGTCGGTGGCAGTGTATAGGGTGGCAGGGAAGGAGGTAGGGTGGCAGGGAGGGAAGACGAAGAGGGGGGAAAATAGGGTAGGAGGGATGGTTTGTAGGGCTGGCCAAGTGCGGAAATAGGAAGAAAATGACGGGAGAGAGGGAGAGGCAGGTGGTGGCAGCGAGGGGCGGTGGCCGGCGTGCCCGAGGTGGTAGAGCTGGCCGACGAAGACATGTCGGGGGTTGTTGGGTCGAGGCAGAAGAAGGAAGAAGAAAGAAAGAAAGAAGGGAGAGGGAGGAAGCAGGCCGGCGTGGGAAGGAGGGCGAGCGAGCCGGCTCAGCCTGGGGAAAAGGAAAAGAAAGAAGGGAGGGGGTCTGGGCTGGGTCGAGACTGATGAGTTCATATTTTGACACATTTTATACCCTTATAATCTTAGTTTTTAGTAGTTTACTTAACTAATATAGGGGAATAATTATTGTTTTATACTTAGCTGGTAAAAATTGCATAAATTTAATTATTTGAGCTAAAATGATATAAATTAAGTAAATTTATAAATAAAATATTATTTATTAATATTTATTGAATTTTATTTTATAGGTTTTGTTTTTAAATAAAAGAAAAAAAAGAAATAAGACCTTTGGACCAACGGCCAAAGGCCGAAGGCCCAAAGGCCTAGAACAAAAAGAAGAACCAAACGAAGCCGAACGGGACTTAAAATGACCGCAGAAGAAAAGGGGTGTGCGGTAGAGTAGGCTGCCTCAGCCGGTAGGCTCTAACGCTACAAGTTGAGGGGTAGCCGCCAGGCAGACCGGGCAACGAGCTGGGCACACCAAACAGAGTCGCACGGACGACGAAGGACGATGCAAGGCAGCGCCGCACAGAAATCGAAGAAGGAAGGACGAAGAGCAGCTGACGCACGGAGGAGAGTCACGGCTGCAACGAAAGAAAAAGAAAAGAGAAAATAATAGGGAAGAATTTATACCAATAGAATTTATTTCAGATAAAATTAATTTTTATCTGAATAAATTCTTGATCTTTTATCCAAAATTAATTTCGGTTATTTCTTTCTCTTATTTTAATTTATATTTTAGATATATATTTCTGTATAATGAATTCTATAATTATGGCTGGCTGATTATTTATTGTTAGGGAATAAATTGAAACCCTGGATTAGGGTTTGAATTATAATTTTATTTTCTTTGTTTCGTGAGATTGTTTCTTGACTCTATGTTAATTGCTATCGTTTATATGTATGATTCTGTCAAGTATAGTTTATTTGGTGCATGCCTTGTTCTGGTTCCTCATAAGTGACAGTATGTAGGATTATTTGCCTGCTCGGTAGCCATCTAAATATACTATAATTTATATGTATAAATTGCAGCTAGGTTAGATAACAATTCACCTAATCGCTTTGTGATTCTAACCGAAGTGGTAAAGCGTTTCGATACGTGTGGGTCAAGGAAAGGAAATACAGCTAGATATGCTTTTTGTACTAGTATGGGTACTTAGATTGACAGCCTTCCACTTACACTTAATGCATTAAATCTAGTTAAATATAGGAGCCGCGTGTTGTTGCTATATTGTTAGTATTTAATAGGGTTAATATTGGCGCTTTGTCGTATTAATTAATTAAGGGAAGTAATATAAGGTGTATGGACCTGCTTTTGGTGTACAACTTGGTCGATCTCATTCTCACGATTAAATATTGACTTAGAAATAAATATTATATTACGACCTAATCTAGTGGTGGATTTTTATTTCCCTAACATATTTCTCATATATGCGGTTTCCCATTATTTTCATTATTTTTATTATTATTTTATTTTATTTTATTTATTCCTTTTATTATTATTATTTTTATAACCCCCATTAGTATTTTTCTTATTTATTTATTCTATGTTATTTAGGATTTTTATTTTTTAGTTTTAGTTTTATTGTCAAGCTAGTTAAATAGAGGTGGGCCCTCTCAATCCTCGGCCTAGAACGATACCCTTATTTACCAGTGCTACAATTGACAATAAGAGGGTTTAAATTACGTGCTGGCTACGGTCAAACCAGAGACGCGCGGGAGAGGAGGGGAAAAAGAGGGAGAGGGGAGATGGGTCAGCGGCCCAGGCGTAGGGGAGAGGCTGGCCTGGTGCGGCAGCCCGAGGGGAGAAAAAGGAAAAAGGAAGGAAAGGAGAAAAAGGAGAAAGAAAAGAAAAAGGGGGAAGGAAAAGGAAAATAGGAAAAATAAAATAAAATAATTTATAAAATGTTAGAATATAATATTTTTGGGAAATAAATTTATTTAATAATTTTAATATAATATAATTAAATATATGGGTTAAAAGGGATACATTTAGTAAATTATTTGTTTGGAAAGTTATTTAAATAAAATAAGTAGGGTAAAATGACAAAATATTTATTTTAACTTATTAAATATTCCTACTCAATTTATATACCCAAAAATCCATAAGTAATTAAATTAATTAAATTTGAAAGCTAATTTATCCCAAATAAAGGCTATTTATTAAATTATAGGTTTTTAAAATTTTGGGAGATTACAAAAATAATCAAAATATATAGAAGTTGATACATTGGAACTAAGAGTTCCAAAAGATATCTAGGCCAAAACTAATATCTAGATAACATGACTCTAGTCTCTATGCCCCAAGTTCCAAAGATAGCAAGGCCACTCCTCCCCAAGCAGACCACCATAAGCAAAACATTCTCCAATGGATCCTCATTGACCAAGACACAAACAATTGGGTCGTCAGCTAGTGGAAATGAGCAACACCTATGAAAAGGATTATAAGTGTTCTACATATTGAGTAAGGTAACAATATAATTATAACAAGGTTACACGATATCATAATGTCACAAGAAGAGATAAACATGCATATATATTAACATAAAATGATAGAAACTTTTTGTTAATTTTAGGTCTCATAATATGATATAATCTATATCTATAATCTTATTTACGTTGATTTTAGGGACCCCATTATTCTCAACCAGTGAAACGGTATCAACAATATACAACTCTAGGACAAAAAACTCCTGACCACTATTTTCATCCGGTAGAATGGACATGTACAACCTAAAGGAAAAAACACTTATGGCCACTATTCTTTTCCAATAGAACAACTGTTACAACTGATCCCGACTCATGTGGTATATCACTTTAAATATTAGTATCTTATCAATAATTATGATTATTTAAATTATTTTATGTCGAATTTAAGGACCACACTATTCTCAACCAGTGGAATGGTATCAAAAATATTTAACCTCAGAGTTAAACTCTCATGTCCACCATTCTCATTTAGTGGAATGGGCAAGTAGAGCCTCAATGTTAAATGCTATTGACCATTATTCTCATTTAGTGGAATGGATAAGTATAAGTGCTCCTGACTCGTATGATATTTCACTTTAAGTGATTAATATTTTAATACCCCATAATTTTAAAATTTATAAAATGGGAAATTTGTGTGTTTAATGGAGTTTAAATGATGTTTGATCTTGATTTGGAACTAGAGTTTGGGTTTGATTTGAAAAATATTTGGAAAAGTCTTGAAAATTTAAGTAAAACGAGTTTTCTTGGTGTACTAATTGACTTGTTTTTCATTTTAAGAAAGGGTTTTGGTTCAACAAAACTGATTGATTGTTCCATAGAATAGTTAACCAGCTAACCAAACCGCTTGACTAGTCTATCAAGCTGAGTGATTTTCGAGCATGGTTTTTTCTGAAAAAAAAATTATTCTAATGTTTTAGAACCTTGGTAATCCAACTTCGATATGTTACTAAGTAACATTTAAACCTTTTGATCATTTACCCAACTTTAAAATTTGCCTTGAATGGATTTAAAGGTATGCTTGGGCAGAAAATGGAGAGGTTGACCTCATCATTTGCCTTCTTCTTCCTCTCTTCATTGTACTAAAACAGATGATTTGTTCCAAATTTCTCTACACGGCTGGGATATTTTCTTCCCATGCCAATCTACCCATTTCCTTTCTCATGTTTAGCCATTCTCTAGAGAATCTTGACATACCTTCCCTAAAAATTACTATTTGAGCTCTGGGAAGGAATTTAGCCTAGTATTAATAAATTCACCCCTTCAACCCAAATTCAAATGGTGAAATTAGGGTTGGTGATTTGATTACACTCTCTCACTCATTCCTTAACCGATTCATTGGTTATATATAGCCCTAATCACCTCTCTCATTCACCTCTTTACAATAACTAAAAATATTCTAAGTTTTCCCAACACATGTACTCCACTCTTCTCTAGTTCGAGCTTTAACCTAATTTGTGCATATTTTCTAACCCTTTTTTATTATTAAGTAATAAAGAGTTGGATTTAGGAAAAGTTAAGCCTTTTGCTTTCAACTAATTCTTTTATTGGATTATCAGGTGGTAATCAAGTCTTCTTTCCCTAATTCATATTTCCTATTTTATAAGAATTATTTAAATGTTTCTGAGTTTTAATCTTTTGTTTTCTAAGGTATTGAGAGGTGAAATCTTTTAGCCAATGGTTTTACCTCCTTGGTATGAAAATTTTACTAACCTTTCAAGTAAGTCATTATTGTCTTTGAACTTTAGTGTGAATGAGTATCTAAGCGAGTATGGTTAGTAGGTTTATGATCTTTGTATGCATAAATGGTAGTATGATTAATTTGGTGTTGTATGTTAGAAGATTTAAGATTTTATGAAAGAAGTTTGAATTTATAAGAAATTATGGCTGATCTTATATAAATGCATCATGATTAACAAATATGTTTTTTGTAATGGCGATGCTATGGTGTGATATGGTTGGATTTTTAAATCCTAACTCGCATATAATTTACCTATTTTGTGTTATATAAGAGCACACCAATCGACTTGTTTATCCAAACCAATTGACTGGTTATTTGAACAGTTGGTTGGTTAGGGTAACTAATTAAGTAGATTGTCCACCATAACTTTGGGTTGCTCTCTGGTAAAACCCATCAACTGGTTTGTCAAAACTGATCAACTGATCAACTGATCTTAGAATAGTTGAATGGTCCAACAAAATATTTTACTATTTTCAAGAGAAACTCTAGGATTTGGCTGAGTCCAAATTGATCAACCGATTAACCCAAACTGATCAACCAATTTAGCTAAAGAATGTTGTTTTTGTTTCTGTTGAACTCGGTATGACTTGAGACTTGATATTAGGCTATAAAATGATTCTTTAATGATGAGAACACACATATTGGTATGAATTGACTAACCAAGTAAATGGATTAATTAGTTTATAATTCATGGGATTCTTAATAAGTGTCTTTGGAAGGTTTTAATGGAAAATTTTGAGTATGTATGTTGTGATGTTAAAAATGGATGATTTAATCTAGATTCTTAGCACAAATGGATTTTCTTAATTGGTTGATTTAAAATTGGCTAAGAGCTAATTGAAGTCCCTCAACATGGCTTAGAGGGTAATAATGATTAATATGGTGTGATTATGGGGATGTGTTGCTTGGTTATTATATGGGCCTTATGTGATAACATAAACTTGGAGAATAACACACTAATCACTTAAGCGAAAGATGATCGAGCACTACATGGGTCTAGATTTCTCGATCCTCGATTAGCTATTATAGTTATTCTACCTTCTGACATTTATTGGTGCCTTCAGGATTTGCCATCATATGGGATCCTAGTAGATCACGATGTCTTACTTACTAAAGACACTAATGATGTACTTGGGTGTATCGATACTAAAGGATCTGGTCATCTAGGTAGTTTATTAGCTTCAGTTGGATTTTATGTCCATTGGTGGTTACTTAGCTTTAACCGAACTTTATGTAACACAACTAAAATTTAGAACTAAAAATTTTCATTTACATAATTAGTTATGAAATCTAAAATTGTAACACCCCAAAATTTTAAAACCTAAAATTAAATTTTTAACCTTATATTTGGAATAATTTAATCTTAAATTATTAATTTAATTATTTTATGGACCTCTAATGTACAAAAATAAATAGAATTATTTAATAAATTAATATAAATATTTGTGTCATTTTATCTTACTCTTTTTATTTAAATAAATTCCCAAACCCATAATTTTACCAAAATTATTTTCCTAAATTATTACCTTAATTTTTGGGTAAATTAATTTAATATTTTTTCCATTAGCCTAATTTCTAATCCTAACTCTAAAAATAATTTCCTTTTCCTTTTTCTCCTTTTTCCTTTTTCCTTTTTTTTTTCTTCATTTTCTTTCTTCCTTCTCCCTTAGGCCAGCCTAGCCCTTTCTTTTTCTTTTTCTTTTGCTTCCCTTGGGCCAACCCTTCCCTTTCTTCTCCCGCCCGGGCCAGCCCAGGCTTCCTCTTCTTCTTTTTTCTCTCATTTCCTCCTTTGGGCTAACCCAGCCCCACCTCTTCTTCTTTTTTCTCCTCTCTCACGGGGGCCTGCCTGCCCTTCTCCTTGTCCTTCCTTCCCCGCACGACCTATCTCCGCCTTTCTTCTTTCTTCTTCCCTTACACCACCCCAAGCCAAACATCCCCTCACACTCCTTCTCCATTCTTCCTCCTACGCCCTTCCACCTACCAGCCTGCACTTCCCCTTTGCCGACCAAACTCCCTATGCCACCCTCCTCCCCTATCTTCCCTTTCTTTTCCATTTTCGGCCCTGCAACCTCCTGGTCCCCTTCCCTCGCATGCCATCCCCTACCATTTTTCCCCTACCATCTCTGCATGATCTACTTGCAACACCCACCACCTAACCCTTGCACGTTGCACGCCTCCCTCTCCTCTTCTTTTTATTCTCCTTCTTCTCTTCTTCTCTACCTCATTCCTCCCAATCTCAGCCTTCTCCCCCATCCTCTCTTATCTTTTTTTCTCTCCCTTTTCTCCTCTATTTTTCCTTCGACACCCTTGAAGCCCCTCTTCCTCGTCTCCACCACCTAGCCAACCACCACACTGCCATCTCCTCCACCCTACCTCCCTCGTGCACCACCCCGAGAAGCTAGTTCCAACCACCTCTTTAGCCTACCCCTTCCCTTTTCTCATTCTCCCCTTTGACTCCCTTGCACCCGCCACCTTGGCCACCTCTTACCCCCCTTTTCCACCGCCACCACAACTTCCCCTCCGCACCATCTTACCCGAATCACCTTGCCTTCCCCCTTCTCTTCCTCTTCTTTTCTTTTCTTCATCTTCACCCTCTCTTCTCTACACCTTTCTCCTACAACCCCACTACTGTCTCCGCCCCCTCCAGGTTGCCGCACCACGACCTCCAACTACCACCCATCTCCCGCCTCACCTATGCACCCAACAACCACCACCAACACCCCATCGCTTCCCTCAAACCCTTTACCCAAGCCCCCCATTCTTCATTTCCTTCCCCTCGTCCATCTCACCCATTTTTCATGGCTCACGTTGACACCACCTGAACCCCCTGCACCACCTTACCCGAACCACCCTACATTCCCTCTTCTCTTCCTCTTCTTTTCCTTTCTTCATCTTCACCCTCCCTTATCTTCACCTTTCTCCTACAGCCTCGCCGCCATCTCTACCCCCTCCAAGCACCGCACCATGACCTTCGATCACCACCCACCTCCTACCTCACCTCTGCACCCAACAACCACCACCAACATCCCCATCACTTCCCTCAAATGCAACGTGAGTTATGCTATGATTTTTGGTATGTATTTTTAGATAATATTAAGATATAAGGTAGTTTGGTAATATTATAAATAATAAATAATTTTAACAAAAATCATTCTTTTACTTATCTAATATTAATACTTCACTTGTGATATAATTTTAGGTAAGAAATTTTATTAAACAGATCTTAAGCATTTTAAACCGGATACTGGTAAAGTTGGTTTTTGTTGGAAGTAAGGTAACTATTATACCCACTAAAATGTATGGATTATTTTATGTTATCACAGTAGGGCTTTTGAAATGTGATTTGTGTAAATAGGATGTGTTACTAATAACCCCGTGATTATCATGTTATCCTGGAAAATGAAAAGAAGAATGCATGTATCTTGTGTAGGTTGTGATGTGTGCAAAAGGATGATTTAGAAGAGGATCAATGTTTGATGATGGATGTTGTGTGTATATGATGTTATGCTAAGTAGGTGTGGACACTTGTAATAAAAATCTTGCTATTATGAGCCCTAGGGGCAATTTGGTCATTTGGATCCATCATGATATTTAACCCTAATAAAGATGACTAAGGTGTTATAAATGTTTCTAAGAATGGAGATGAGAGTTTGGTGAATAATAAATACATGGGTTAGTAGGAATGTCAATATTTTATATCCTAGGGGTATTTTGGTAATTTTAATATATGGTGGTGATCATCTTAATAAAAATGCATGCAAAGTGTCAGTAAAGCATGTTGGGTATCATTATTAATATTAAATGACCTAGGGGCATTTTGGTAATTTTGAATGTAATATGATGGTTAGTCTAACAAACATGCATGATAAGTATAAAATGATGTGAGACATGATAATAGGAGTTTATTATCTTAATAGCACCTATTTGAGCATGATAATCAATAAAATATGGTCTAGGGGTATTTTAATAATTTTTCATGTAATGTGGTGGTGATCCTAACAAGCATGCATGATGTTAAATATGATAATAGGGGTTATTGACTTAGTATCATTTATTTGAGCATGATATTCAATAAAATATAATCTAGGGGCATTTTGGTAATTTTATATGTAAATGGTGTTTAGTCTAATAAACATGCATGGTAAGTATAAATTGATGCTAAATATGATAATAGGGATTTATTGTCTTAGTATCACCTATTTGAGCATGATATATAATAAAATATGGTCTAGGGATATTTTGGTAATTTTGCATGTAATACGGTGATTGGTCTAACAACCATGCATGATAGATATAAATTATTGTTAAATATGATAATAGGGGTTATTGCCTTAGCATTACTTGTTCAAACATGATTATGAACATTTTAGGATCTAGGGATATTTTGGTAATCTGGAATGTACCGGAGTGAATACGCTAATGAATATGCATGGTTTAGGGGTAACTTGGTAAATTGGGGTATGTTATGATGTTATTTTCATAAACATGTAGAAAGTGCATTAATTGTTGATTAAGCATGAGAATATGTGTTGGTTGTTCTAGAAGTGCATGTTAGGGTTTTATGTATAAAATGGTCGTTTGGCGTGTTGAATAACTTAACTTCATAATCAATAGTTTAATTATGGTGTGTTACTCTTATTATGGCATGTTGATAAATATAAATGGAGTTTGTGATGAAAATGATTGATAAAGAGGTAACCTTATCCTTAGTGGCATTTTGGTCATTTTGACCTAAGGTGCCTAAGTATAAGTGTTGGAGCCTAGGATAGCCTTAGTGGACTTCTTATGTCGACATTGACGATAATCCTGATTTAGGTTACTTTATAATATTGGACACGAATAAAAATGGTTAAGTATGTGATTAATGTGTGCTTCTCGTGGTCACCCTATTTAAAATACTAATACTTAAAGTGAAAGACATCGAGATCAAGAATGATGGCTCTTTAAGGGTCGTTACCCTACAGACGTGGTTTAACCCACAATTATTTAGGATTTTGTTGGTGTGTTTTAGACTTTTAGTACCCCAGTCAAGCCCTACATCTTACTCTATTTAGTTATATAGACCTAATTATGGGGTATGCATACTTATGGATTAGGTGTCCTTGTTGGTAGAGTAATGCGTACCTTCGTGTACCAGTGCAACCAATGTACATTTGCATCCCTAGGTTAATAGTCGGTAGGATACTGTGCTACTCTAATGTGCCAATATGACCGGTGTACCTTAGTGTCACCGGGTTCGTGATCTCCCCCTCGAGTTAATAAAATGGAATTGGGTGATAATTAAATCAAAAGAAACTAATTTACTTTCAATGAAACACCGCGTAGGTCGGGACCATATCGATTACATTCATCGGTCCACTGGTGATAATAGTGGTCAGGTGCGTTTTGCCCTGGATTGTATTATATGTATCGGTCCATCGGTGATAATAGTAGTCAAGAGAGTTTTACCTTAGATTGCATCATATTTACCGGTCCACCGGTGATAATAACGTCTGGGAACGTGCTTCCCTAGATTGTATTATATTTACCGATCCACCGGTGAGAATAGTAGGATCCCTAAACCTACGTAGATATAATTCGAGAGATGACTAATTATGACACTAATGGATTGAGTCCAAATAATGATAAATGAACTATTATGATCTATTGATGTGATTTTGTAGCAACCTTGGTGCCTACCGGGATGGATTGTGTATGGTATTGTATTGATGGGTCTATGGGTTTTCCTATGAGTTAAGTGGATAGTGTATGGTTGAGTATGATGTTGGTTGTCTAATCATACTATAAAGAGCATTGCTTGGATGCTTCATTGATAAGGTCTTCTATTTCTAAGTGAATGAGCATTGGTGGCATATGATCTTGATGCTTGTGGCTATATGTATGATTATTGCATTTCAGTTTATATATGTATAGTTCCATGTTCATGACTGATGTGTTGCATGCGGGTCTTACATGTTAGTCTCGTATAAAGAGTTACTCAGTACCATAGTACCGATTACCGAATGGTCCATTTCTTGAGCCCCTACTTATTCAATGGACAGAGGCCTTTACAAGTTAGCTCACAAGCGCTATTTGAGACTTACTCATCGGGATAAGAGTGTAGGACTATCCGGGAAGATTTTTGTGTTTTTCCTTTCTTAATGATTTTATTTCATAACCACTATTAGTGGATTATATTTCTTGTATTCTAACTATTTCGCTACTATGTTTTATAATTACATTTTGAATATAAGGAAGAGGTGAGGGAGGTGGCTTGAGGTGAGGCAAATAGGGATGGGGCATGGTGCAAAAGAGTGGGTAATGGTAGGGGCATGCAAGGGGGTTGGATAAAAAGGGAAAGGCACACGAGGGAGAGGTAATGTAACACCCCCAAAATTCACTCCTAATTTTTTTTTTGAAAGAATAAAGCGGAAGCTAAAGTAGAATTTGGGGAATGTTACCGCCACATCTAACACAAGATAAATGTCCACAATCTATCTCATGCTAGATGTAAGGCTAAAACCTGTCAAACAAATTTTCAAACATCTATACCGTAAGGATAAACTCCCACAATGAGATATCCATAGGCAGATGGCAAGTGAATAAATTTACTAAATAAAATCATCGCTAAATTAATCAGCAGAACCTGTGAAATAAATCCGAATTTTAAAAGCTTATCAGAGTACGAGAAATTGAAAGTTAATTATAATACCCTTGAAATTTTAAATACAACACTTGTAACTTCCAAAGATGAATACAGTTAAACAAGATAAAACCCGACGGATCAAATTCCGGATTACCTACTCTCTCAAGTCAAGCCTTCCACCCTAAAATAGTATCCGATCTTAAACCTGCACAAGAGGTCTGCTCCCCACCATCAGTGGATCATCATATGACCCATTCAACCAAGGTAGCATCAGTATGGGTCCAGTACTGAGTAAATCAAGACTACCCAACTCATGGAAGGAAACATGAAACACATAAGATATGAAAGACTCTAGCTTACAATTCTCATGCTTAATTATACATGTATTACATACAATAAAACATAGGGTCACAGATTCATACTTATTAATACATTACTAGACATGACAGCACATAAGGTATAAGCGTATAAGAAATCACGATCGCATGCTAAGTAACACCAATCCAACAATCCAATGATAATCATTATTACATCCAATTTTATTTATTTATGATGAGTTTAGGGACCCCACTATTCTTAAACCAGTGGAACGATCTGAAGCACCTCTCGAGGACAACACACCCGAGCCACTATTATCATCCGATGGAACGGATCCTACACCTCTCAGGGCAAAACGCTCCTGAACCACTATTCTAAACCGGTGGAACGGCTTGAATCACCTCTCAGGGACAGGACACCTGAGCCACTATTATCGTCCGGTGGAACGGACCCTACACCTGGTCCTGACTCACGTAATCTTCCACTTTAAATAATTAGTGTCTTATTCATTACTTAACTCATATCATATTCTTATTTACGTTGAGTATAGGGCCCCACTATTCTTAATCTGGTGGAACGGAGTGAAGCACCTCTCAAGGACAAGACACCTGAGCCACTATTATCGTCCGGTGGAACGGACCTACACCTCTCAGGGCAAAATGCTCCTGAGCCACTATTCTAAACCGGTGGAATGGCTTGAATCACCTCTCAGAGACAGAACACCTGAGCCACTATTATCGTCCGGTGGAACGGACCCTACACCTCGGCCCAACTCATGTGATCTTCCACTTTAAATAATTAGTATCTTATTCAAGGATTTTAACCGACCATAAATCAGACCCACATGAATAATTCCATGACATAAAGATACAACATAGGATATCATATAATTTCAATCCATACTCAACCCTTCACATACTCAAATGCATACCCTATTCAAGTGTCATATTAACACACATTTGTATCGAGGATATAAATTCGTACATACATGTAATTACCACACAAAACACATAATACGCTTGACATAATTAAGCAATCAATAGGCATACTTATCACCTTCCACTTCAAGCAGACATACATCCAAATTCCACCATAAGTAAAGGTAAGTAACGACTTACCTAAATCTGAAGCTAGTTAAGCAAATTGAGAAAGAGGGAGATCTATCGAAAGCTCGACAATCCACGAGAAAGTTTTCCTAGATCGCCGATAGAAATCGGAACTAGGTTAGAAACTATCTTATCAATTAATAATTCACATATTCTAATCAAATAAACGCAAACAGACACAAACAATCTTTATTGGAAAACGTGTCCAAAACTTAGGACTCAAGAGCATAGCTCTATTAAGATTTAAGATTAAATATAAATCAAATCAGATTAACACACATATCACTTGGGACATTTCAAATTAATTTGGAAAACCCGAGAAAGAATAATCGATTATAAGTTAATTTATCGAAAATGACTTATTCATTAGGTTTTACAACTAAATAGGTAAACCAACCATTTGCATAGAACCAAATCCAAACCAATTAGATTAAAACATAATTCAAATGATTTAAAACCCAAATCTAGAAATCGATTAGATAAAAGACGCATGGCAAAAAAATTAATTTTATAAAACCACCCCCGAAGATTAGGGTTTTTAATGCCTAAACTACGAATTGACCAAATCACTTCGATTACCTCAAATTGATAGTTTTAAAACACAAGTAAACTAATTTTAGATAAATCTAGATAATTAATTTCAACAAAACAATCTTCTTAGTAGCCAATTTAAGACTATCCATTTTCAAAATTAGGGTTTTAAAGCCCACGACACAAGCTTGGATAATTCAAATCAATTAATTCCAATTAAAGGCATTAGAATGCAATTAGGATCATTTCAACTATTTCTATAAATTTAATTTTAGAAAAACAATTATACATATGATCAATTTCATAATTTCACTTGAAATCTAGGGTTTTAGGCCTGAAAATACAATTCGGTTGAATTCTATTAATTTACTTAAATTAAACGTTTAGAAATGCAATTAGACATATTTTATGACATATCGTATAATCAATTACCAAAACCAACAAAAGAAATACGCAATTCAGCATAATTAGGGTTTTAAGCCTGGAATACAAATCCAAACAATTCTTGCTAAAATATATAAGTTGATGGTTCGAAAATGTAATTAAATATATTCTAATGTAAATTATATAGTCAATTGAATAAAACAACCCAATTACGCAATCCAATTTAAACCCGCAAGATTTTTGACCTAAAAATCCAATTCCGATTAATTACGCACAATTTTTCCAAATCAACACTTCTGATATGAAATTAAATATATTTCAAACGGTACTATAAAATCAATTGAGCGAAACGACTCAATTATGCGACCCAATTTCATTACACATGAATTTTGACCTAGGAATCAAATTCCGATTAATTCCATATAAATTTCTCAAATTGATGGTTCCGACAAAAAATTAGATACATTTTAAAACGTACTGTATAATCAATTTATCCAAAATTGCCAAATCGGGCGAATCCGTAAAATTCGGGCATAATCTGGCCAAAAATTCAATTTTCACAAATCATTCAAATACACTACAATCAACCACTCTAAATCAATCATACAACATATATATACATAATCAAACAATCAATTTAGCTTTTTATAAGCTAATTCATACTCAATTAATCAAATCAATATTAGGGTTTTTTCAGAAATTTATACCAAACGAAAATCAACAAATCGGAGTAAGGGAAGACCGGAGAAGCTTCGTCGGAGGCCGGGGGTTGCTCGTCGGCAATCAGCAACGCTTGCCGTGGCCGGACGGCGGCGCGAGCTGCGCTCCCGGCCACTACACGCGGTTGCTGTAGCTTCGGTGGCTGCTGCTGCGCTGCTTCGGCGTCGCCGGTGGCAGCTGGTTAGAGGTCGTGGCTGCTGACGGTCAACAAAGGAGGAGGGAGGAGCTAGGGAGAAGGAGGCGGTTGGGGCTGTAGAGAACAAGGCAGGGGACGGGAGAGTTGGGAAAGAGAAGAGAAGAGAAAGAGAAGAAGGGAAAAAGGAAAAGGAAGAGGGGGGTCGGGGGCACCGGTTGGGGTTTGGTCTTCTTCTTCTTTTTTTGTTTACAAATACAAGTAAAAATAAAATACTAAATATTTAAAATTGTTATTGGAAGATTTTATCTAAATTTTATTCAATGAAAATCATTTCGTAAGGTTCCGAAAGCTTAAAATTGATAAAAGAGCTATATAAAGAATTTCGGAAACATTTTCGGAAGAATTTACCAACGAACATAAAAATATATATTATTTACGAAAATACATTATAAGATCCCAAAATAATATTTAAAAATATATAATAAAATATTTAAGTCAAATTCTAGTAAACCAAGACTAATTTTAATAATTTCCGAAACCAGTTTTCCGCAAACTAAAAAGCGTAAAACGAAAGAAAATTAAGTTCGGAAGAAATTCATAAACAAGTTCCGAAAATCTTTTTAATTTAAAACTTCCCGAAAATATTAATGATTTCCGGAAACGAATAAATTTAAAGTCGAAAATATTTTCTACATATAAAATCATTAAAATAAATTTAACTATTTAAACAGAAATTCTATAATTTAAATAATATATTTCGTTAACGAAATATAACTCCAAAATAAAGTCGTAATCACACGACAAAGTTATAATCGAAAACGAATCTAAAATATTAAAAAATAAAAATACGAGAAAGAACGGAAATACATATTTTTAACCGAAAATCGAAATCATATGAATATAATAAAATCATGGTCGTGAATGAATTTATCTAGAATGATCCGCAACGACAACGATTAATTAAATTCAAATATGAAGTCGAAATCGTCGATAAATCCATAAAACGAATCGAAATTAAAATAATTAAATATTTACATCAAATTACGTTAATAAAATCAATAAGCTTAATAAAATTAGATTTCAAAAATACGGGGTATTACAGGTAAGGTATCGTTTGGGCTTGAAGAGGAAAGGAGAATAAGCATGCAAGGCGTGTTGGGTTGTTGGTGTAGGGAAGGACATTGAGGAATGTTTGGTGAATATAGAGGGGCATGGGTAGGGGAATAGAAGGAAAGAAAAAATGGCGGGTTGGGCTAGGCAGGTTGAGGAGAGAAAGAACGGGAGAAAAAAAGAGAGAAGTGGGTTGAGCTTGAGGCACAAGGTGGGAGGAGAGAAGGAGAAAAGAAAGGTGGGTTAGGCATACGGAAGAAAAAGGAAAGGAGAAGGAAAAAGAAAAAGAGAAAAGAAGGGAAAAATAAAAATAAAATAAGTTTAGGGTTAGAATAAGAATTAGATTATATTTAGGATTTGGATAAAATTAATTTAATTAGGTTTAATATATCAAATTATTAAAAAAAATAAAGAAGATAAAATAATCGCTTTATGTTTGATTTAGAAAAGGAAAAAAATAAAATAAATAGCATACTTTATCAAAGCATTTATCTAGGTTTGCGGGTCGAGGGTTAACAAATATAATTAAGCTAATATTTAAGAGTTGGGTCTTCTAATAAAAGGCTAAAAGTTTAAAATTAAGATTACGAAATTTCAGGGTGTTACACTTTATGTCCTCTAGTTTAGATAGGCTTCCATAGTATGGTAAACCATGTGGTGGTAATTAATCCATTGTTAGAAAAAGGAATAAGGGCTTATAAATGATCAATCTAATGGAACATGTAACTTGAAAAATGGGTCAAATGAGTAATTCATGAAAGTGGACTGTAGAAGAGCCTAGTGGGTTTTTGAATTACTGGCTCACGTGATTATATGTTTCTATCTATGATATATATAATGTGATGATCATAATGTCGAATTATGAATTATCTAACTGTGTAGGTCGTGAAATCATGATGCATGCCATGATCATGAATCATGATAGTGTGTGTATATATATTTGTATGATGTAAGAATGATATGTGTTTAACATGATTTCTATATTACACTATGATCATTCATGCTTGTGACTAATGGTGTTCACAAATCGGTCTAGAACAAAACTTTGGACTAGATCAACTGATTAACTGGTTATTCCAAGTTTCGATCTAATACCAGGCTGGTATTCGATTTTTTATCCGAGTTTTGGTCCCAAAGTAAAAAAAAAAATTAATCCTTAACTGGTTTTGTCCTATCTGATCCAGACCTAATTTGTTCGGTCTTCTATTCCAACCTAAAATCTCATTAATACTTTATCTAAAAAATATATATAATTTACTGATTTCGGTCCTAACATATCTTAAACAGGTAATTCTAGCATGGTCCTTGGTCCTAAATTAAAAAAAAATGGTCCTTACCAGGTTCTAGTCTGGTCAAATTTTAGACCAGTGCATACCCCTACTTGTGATTCCCATTAAGGAGGGAACTTTATTTACTCAATATGTAGCATAATTGTAACACCCCTAAAATTCACTACTGAAAAATTTTGTTTTATTAAAAAGAAATAGCAAAGCAAAATAATAAAACTATGAATCTTAGGGATATTACCGCCACACTTAGTACCAGGCCGGTTCACTCCTACTGTTCCACTACCAAGTGCTAAGGCTAAAAGAGAAAAAATATAAATTGCAAGAACTCAAACCAATGATTAAGTCAGAGTAGCGCACAAAAATACAATCCACCAATGGTGGTTACAAATCAACAAATACATTAAAGCCATAAATTTTAAAGGTGAAAGAGTACAACCCTAGGATTTACCAGATAGTACCTTACCCTCTTTCCCGAGAGCCCACTTGAATAGCACCTAAAAACGACCTGCAAGGGACACTGCCCATTGAATAGGCAGGACCCCCACGAATGGAACCCTTCAGTACTACGGTACTAAGTAAGCCTTTAATTCACTCTTAACATCAGACCCGCAATACAACACATGATACTACATACATACATAATGAAAGGTAAATACTTAATATCCACATTTATACATCTACATAATTAACAAATCAATCAGATATTAATAGGCCATAGAGAACAATTGATACTTCTAGGCCTTAAGCCCTTAGTCCATCATTATCAATCATATCGGATTATAATTATCCGTGTGAATGTGGGAACCCCACTATTATTCGTCGGTGGATCGGTCATGCATGGCAAAACGCTCCTCGCCACTATTATTTGCCGATGGACCGGTCATGCAGGGCAAAACGCTCCTGGCCTCTATTATTCACTAGTGGACCGATCTGGCCTCGACTCACATGGTGTTCCACTGTAAGTGATTAGTATTTTTCCCTAATTTATTCACAACCAAATCCAATTTATTGAGCTCAGGACCCCCACTATTCTGGCTGGTGATCGGAATACAAATATACATCATCCAGGGCAACACACACCTGGGCCACTATTATATTCGGTGGATCGGTACTCATAGACATCATCCAGGGTAAAACCTCCTGGGCCACTATTATATCCGGTGGATCAGTACTCATAATATTATTCAACTGGGTTCGGCTCATTAATCTTTCACTTTCACGATTAATGTTTTCCCTTGTTAATCAGCACAACAATTCCATTTATTTGCCTCGATAGGGAGATTAAGATCCTGAGAAACAAAGGTACACCGGTCGCACTGGTGCATAAAAGCTACTCGGTACCCTTCAACTATCAACCCACGGATGCAAAGGTACCCTGGTCGTACTGGTGCATAAAGCTAACTTAGTACCCTACAGACAAGGACACCTAATCCATAAGTATGAATACCCCCTAACTAGGTCCATAGAGCTAGATAGAGTAAGATATAGGACCTGGATGGGGCACAAAGGCACACCAGCAAATACCTGAATAACCGTGGGCTAAACCACATCTTTAGGGTAGCGACCCCTAAAGAGCCACCATTCCCGATCTCGAGGTCTTTCACTTTAAGTATTAGTGTCTTAATTAAGGTGATCACAAAAGCACAACAATCGTATACTTATTTACTTTCAATCGTTCTGGTATCGTTAGATATTTCTTATTCAAAGGGTTGTCCAAGGTAACACAGAAGAATCACTAAGACCATCCTAATCTCACCTAATTCTGAATTAGAATCCGTTCTCGTGATACTTACTAATTATCAGATAATCTTACCTTGCTAATCAATGTTATTTGAGTCATATTACGAAATTCCACAATTGCAATGACACGTTAGATACAAATTACTCATTTACCCCTTTACTTATATAATTGCTAAGTCATCCCTTCCTTACTCGACAAATTACCATATTACCCTCCTTGTTACATAATTACCAAATTACCCCTTACTCAATTTACGTTACCAAGTTATCTCCCATACCTATTAGGTAACTAATTCCCCCTTCATAATTATTACACTTAATATATTTTCCATTTGGTTGGTTAGATTACCACTTTGCCCTTTTTTCCTTTATTATAATTAATAAATTGCCCTTGAGTTGATCAAATTACCAAATTACCCTTCCTCATTATCCTAATTACCAAATTATCCCTTTATTTGGTTAATTACCAAATTACGATTCTTTATTATCATAATTACCAAACTACCCTTCTCCATTATCAAAATTACCAAATTACCCTTTTATATGATCATAATTATCAAACTACCCTTCTCCATTATCAAATTTACCAAATTATCCTTTATTTATTTAAATTACCAAATTGCCCTTCTCTAAGATCATAATTACCAAGTTACTCCTTTCCAATTTCTACTTTACCCCTTTTATTTACAAAATTACCATTTTGCCCTTTTACTTTTAAATTCACCATTTTACGCCTTAACTTCCAAGATTTACCGTAACACCCTTTCATTCACAAAATTAACATTTTCCCCCTTTAATTACAAAATTACCATTTTGGCCTTTAATTACAAAATTACCATTTTGACCTTTAATTATGAAATTACCATTTTTCCCTTTAATTACAAAATTACTATTTTACCCTTTAGTTATTATTTTACCCTTTATTCACAAAATTACCATTTTGCCCCTTTAATTACAAAATTACAATTTTATCCTTTAATTATAATATTACCATTTTGCCCTTTAATTACAAAATTACCATTTTGACCTTATTTATGAAATTACCATTTTGCCCTTTAATTACAAAATTACTAATTTACCCTTTAATTACTATTTTACCCTCTATTCACAAAATTACCATTTTTCCCATTTACTTCCAAAGTTACCAATTTACCCCTTTTCATTTACAAATTACCATTTTACCCCTTATTACTCCATTTATATTATATTATCATCACCATGTGAATTACTAGCATTAATACCCCATTCTTATTATCCAACTCCCCAACTATTATATTTAATATAATACTCATTAACCCCCATACACATTAGGCCATATTCTTGTACAAGATATATTACTAAAATACCCCTAAGGCTTACAAAAATATTAACCATGCATTAAAGATCACAATAGCATAATACAACATGGATAATACTTAACATTTTCATTAACAACCAAACTCTTACCTTAAACAATATTTCCATACATATCATATAACCTATCATGCTTCCTTTTATCAACCAACACAAGAAACCACATATAATATATTAAACAACATATATCACGCATAATACACATTAAAAGGCCTAATGTGCTAACATACGCTATCCATGCGTTTAAGTGGGATTTAACGGTTACCTTGATTCCCGCAAAAACGAACCTTACCGGTATTCCAGTTTAAGGTTCAAGCTTTGATTATCAAAACAAATACCTAAAAATAATATCAAGATTGATTATATTAGAAATAAGAGAAAACCAAGTGCAAGACTTTATAACACTTATTTAATAAAATAATTAACTTAAAATATTATTATGCCTTAAAATCATTAACTAATTAAATCAAGAAATGCGTCAGCTCATACTGCTCATGCAACATGAGCTGCATGCAAAGAAATGGGGAGGAGGGGCTCAAAGGTGGGTGATAGAAGGAGAAATAGGCTATTTTCGAGTTGGGGTTTTGGGGCTAAGAAAAAAGGTAGATGGGGAAGGATTTGGGGCAAGGGAAGGGTGCAGAAGTGAAGAGGGGGTGTAGGTGGTGGTCGAGGAGAGGTTGTTGGAGGCCAAAGGTGGCGGAGGCAGCAGCAATGAGGCCGCAAAAGGAGGCTGCCAAGGTGGGATAAGATGGAGGGGCTGAGGAGGAAGGAAAAGGGAAAGGGAAAATGAAGGTCTGCAGGTGGTGGTTTTGGCCAAAGGAGGTTTGGAGGTGGTAGAGGGGGTTGCAGGGATTATTCTGGTGGCTCAGGTGGCGGCAGAAAAGGGCGGTGTAGGGTGGCTGCCGAGAAGGGCGAATAAGAAGAGAAAAAGAAGAGGGGAGGAGGAAGGAGGTTGTGGGGTGGCTCGATGGGTGTTGTGATCATTCGGGGTGAGGTAGAGGGTGGCAGGGGGTGGTGCAGGTGGCTGTTAAGGCGGCGGCGGCGGAACGACGATGGCGAAGTAAAGCAGGGAGGATGAGGGAAGGAGGAGAAAGGGAGAGAAAAGAAGGTCGGGGCATGCATGGGGAGTTCGAAAAAATACAAATGAGGAAGGGAAGGAGGAAGAAAAAGAAGAGGAAGAGAAGGGAGGGGATAGGGAGATCGAGGGCGGGAGTAGGGTGGTAGGGAAATGAGAGTTGTAGGGAGAAGGAGAAGAGATATGGCAGGGCATGGGGGAAGGGAGAGAGGGATGGTGGGGCTGGGATGGTGCAGGAAAATGATGAGAGAGAGAGAGATAGGGGGAAGCAGTAGGGGGAGAGGGTTGCAGATTGGGCGACGGAGATGGCGGGGTGGTCGGGATTTTCGCCAGGGAAAGAGGAAGAAGAAGAAAAAAAGAAGAAAGGGGAGGGGGCTGGTGCGATGGGCGGGCGAAGGGAAAGAAGAAGCAGGTTGGCCCGGTCGGGGAAGAAAAGAAAGAAAAGAAAGAGGGAGGCAGGCCGGCGACGCACGCGGGAGGAAGGGGAAATGGACCAGCGGCCTAGGCGTGACGGTGGGGGAAAGGGGTAGGCCGACTTGCGACCCAAGGAAAGAAAAGGAGAAAGAAAGAAAAGAGAAAAAGGAGAAAAAGGAGAAGGAAAAAGTGAAAAAGGAAAAAGAAAGGAAAGAAAAGTAGAAATAAAGAAAAGAGAAAAAGGAGAAGGAAAAAGTGAAAAAGGAAAAAGAAAAGGGAAAATGGGTTTAAATAAAATAATTTAATTTATAAAATAATAAGATACAATATTTTTGGATAATAAATTTATTTAATAATTTAATTTAATACAATTAAAATATAAGGGTTTAAAAAGGATAATTTTAGTAAAATAATGGTTTGGAAAATTATTTAAATAAAAAGGGTATGATAAAATAACAAAATATTTATTTTAATTTATTAAATATTTATATCCGATTTTATATACTCAAAAATCCATAAAATAATTAAATTAAATAGATTTAAAGGCTAATTTATCCCAAATAAAAGTTATTTATTAAATTATAAGCTTTTAAAATTTTAGGGGATTACAGTACTAATATACCCTTTTGTTCAGTTATCTTCTCAATCCCATGAGTAGAAGACCTTGTGTAGTTTTTTTAGCATGACCGGTAGTTGGCCTACCTATGCTAGGCTTGGAGGCTTGAGAGTGTGGACACCCAGATAATATTTTGTAGGCTGTTAATGGACAAATGTTTTAGATCTTGCCCTATATATGTTTTATCCCTTTTGTATTTCAGTACTTCAACTATTATATTCCAATATACAATTCAATTGTTTGGGATCTGACGTGGCTCCATGTGTAAACACTTAAGATCAATAATTCTATAACATATGATTTGTGCACTCTAATTCTTGTTTAGATTTGGTTGGTTTTCTTAGCCTTATATCTAACATTGGACAAGTGGTAGACATAGACCCTATATTAGGTGTGGCGGTAATACCTAGTTTTTCTTAGGTGTATTTGGTATTGTCTATGTCCGCAATGTTTTAAACGAAATTTCTTTGTAGTAAAAAATGGGTGTGTTACAAATATCTTATTCATAGCTTTTATCTCAATATCTTCATACATACACACATGTAGATATGAAGGCACATAATCTAACGTAGCATAATTATTCAAAACATGTAAAATACAACCACGTGATTATTGAGACCTTCTCCCAAAGAAAAAGGTCTATATTTCTCCTAAGAAACCCTAATTTCATAAGATGCATATATCTTCTTCCACAGTACTCATTTTACCATTGAATTTATTTCCCATCCCTAAAATATTAACTTTGATGGCATATCCAAAAATAATGGTTTAACTCCAACATCTTACACATACGATAACAACCTTCCTCTAGAGTTACTATTTACAAATCCTACAAAACCCTAATTTCATAATTTAGGCATAATTTTTCCCATAAGACTTATATGGTCACCAATTTAAATACGCATTTCTAAAATATCAACATTGATAATATATCCAAAAATCAAGGTCTAAATCCAACGTTTTCCACATGTGATAATGACCCACCTCTAGAGTTATTATTCCCAATTTAAGCCATTTTCCTATTTTATTGGACTTAGGCTATTTTTACTTACTCCAAATATTCCATATAATATATTTAACCTATTTTGAACCAGTTAACAAATTAAAATACCAAGATTTTATATTTAACCTATATTTATACAAAAACCTTACTAGTCCCAATATGAATGATTTTCAACTTCCAATATATATCATCATGACACTACTTAGCCATATTCATTAACCACTCTCCATACCTATTCAACCCTTATTAAATTACCATAGGTCATACTAATACACTTATGGTATCAAAACAATACTTATCGCAATAATGACATATACACTCTTGCTCTTTGCATATTCTCACTTTCCATTGAATTGATATCACATCATCATCCCACAACTTTATCAACATAAAATTATCATCACAATAATAGCAGCCATGATTTTTCATTCAAATATACACATTGCACACAAAACCCTAGTTACAATGAGTATCCTTACCAAAAGCATATCCAATCTCTAAGAACATATAATCTAAGACGACTCCTATGAGCCAACCATAAAAACACCTAAGAATAAATAATAATACAACATTATAACTCATGAAGATAACCAAGGAAATTATAAGGCAAATGAGGGTGGAAATGGAGCAAAAACTAAGCAAACCATGTCACACAAAACTTGAGTTGGCTATGATAGAAATTGGTACAACAATGGGGTAGGTAGTGTGAGTGAATCACATAGGTAGGGGAGTTATACGTGAGCTCCTCACTCTTAGGGGTGGTAACATGAGAGGGTGGCATTGTAGGGGTTATGTAACATGATGTGGTGGGGGTTTTTGGGCATGTTGTTGTGTGAAGGCTTGGTGTTTTGGTGGAGGGTGCAACAAGAGTTGTACACACAGATAAGCTTGTACACCATAGGTGGATCATATTGAGGCTACTTTAAAACATAAGGAAAGGGAAAACATGTAGAGTTATGTTGAAGGAAAAATGGAAAATGGGAAACACATGAAACACATAAAGGCTGGGGAGAGGAAGAGGAAACATGAGTCTTGTGTGGGTTGTAAAAAAAATGAAGTAGGAAGAGAGAGGGGTGTGTTTATAGGATAAGAGGGGTTTAGGTACATGCTAAATGGTGCAAGGTTGGGGAATTTTGGCATGGGTTTGGTTATTTGACACAGGGCTAGGTAGATAAGTATAGACATACCTTCTAGTAGTACAGGCTATGCTACATGGGTAGAGAGCAAATGGGTTGGTGCAAGGGAAGTGCATGGCTGGGAAGGGAAAGAAGAGATAATGCTAGGGAGTTGTTTCATGGCTTGAAGAGGAAGGAGGGAAGGAAGCCGATTGGAATAGGGAAGTAGGGAAAGAAGATAAAAAAAGGTAAAAGAAAATAGAAAAGGATAAGGAAAAAAGGAAAAGAAAATAAAAGAGTTTATGGTTAGGATTAGAATTAGAATTAGATTAAATTTTTATTAGGGAATTAGGGTAAAAATTATTTGATCAAACATTTGGAGTTACGGTTAGGTTAAAATATTAATTACTTAACATTAGGATTATGATTAGATTTAGATTTAAGATTAAGGGATTATGGTAAAATAAAAATATCAATTACCTTAGCTTGGAAGTATGTTAAGATATTAATTAATCTAGATTATGATTAGATAAAATTTGGGGAATTACACTGTATTCTTCATCCTCTCTCCTATGTATAGCTCTATATGGTTGATTCATTCAATATTTTCACTACATGCCTAGGAGATTTGTTTCCCACACCAATCTATCCATTTTTTCCTTGTGTTTAACCTTTTTTTGGGAAATAGTGACCTGCATTTTTCAAAAAACACCATTTGAGCTCTGAGAAGCAAGTCAACCTTGATCTTGATAACTCCATTTCCTATATGGGTTTTGATTTATTGCACCTCTCTCATTCGATTCTCAACCAATTCTCTATACATAAGGAGCCTTTACCATTTTTATTCTTCACTTCTTTTCATCCACTGAGATACTATGAGTTTTTCCACACTTATGCTCCACTCTTCTTCATTTTGTGCTTTCATTTTAATTCATTAACCTCTTTAAATCCTTTATACCCTTAAATTTATCTAATATTAATCTTGATTAATTAATATTTTAACCTAATCCAAATCCTAATTATGGGTTATTTATAGTTTTTACCACCTAACCCTTACCCCAGATAATTGATCAATTAAATTTTTAGCCAAATTCCTTAAATTTTAAACTCAAACCTAATATTAATCCTAACCCCAAAAATTTATTTTTCCTCCTTTTCCTTTTTTTTTTATTTTTTCTTCCCATTTGACTTTTTTTTCTTTTACCTTATTCTTTCTTTTCTTTCTTCCCTCCTTCCTTCTTAACCAGCTAGCCCATCCCCCTTTCCCCTTCAGACTATGCACACCTTTCTCCCCCATACATGCCCATCCCTTCCCTTTCCCTTCCTATCTATGCACCTACCTACATATCCCCCTACACTACCACCCACAACGTACACAACCAGTACCACCTACCACACCAAACTCACACCAAAAAGTTGTGCCCAAGCCCCTTACCCTTCAACTTATATATCCCTCACCTCAACCCCATGCACCTATATATATGTGTGCACCCTTTCCCATCTTACCCTCTCTTTCCCTTCCTTTTTTGTTGAGAAGCCTAGTTGACCATCCCCTTCTTCCTATCCTCTTTCTTCTCCCTACTCTCTATGTTGCTTCCTAGCAACATGCCACCACTCGAGCCCTTTCTCCCTTCCCTTATTCTCCTCATTTTCTTCTTCGTATTCTTCTTCATTTGCCTCTCCCATCATATGATGCCCTCAGTTGTATCATTCCTTCACTAATCCCAACTCTCTGTGTTGCACCGTCAACCCCAACCATTGTCCATTTTTTGTGTACCTTATTGACCCAGCACCACCACCGGATACCGGACACCAACCACTTCTCTCCTCGTGTTGCCTAAATACCATCTACCAGTTCCATCTGCACCATACCACCACCCTACCTTGCCAACCATCACTGCCCCAAACCGTGCCCTTTTCCCTTCCCTGATCTACCTTATTCAATTTTGTTGAGGCATAACTTGAGCACACCCTATCATATACGTTCCCTCCTTTGCACTCCCCAATCCTCCAAATGTGGACACCTTTCCCCAACCCGAGGGGTTGTTATTCCCTCCACTGTAGCGCCACCGTGTACCACTTCTTGCACAATCTCTCCCACTTGTTTTGATTATCTCCATTTTTTTTACCCTCATTTGCCTTAATTTTTCCTATGGCTATTTTTCCTAATTTATAATTAGCTTTTAGGTTATTATTCTATGGTAGTAGAGGAAGAGTCATAGGTCGTGTTTAGAGATCAGAGACACTTTGGTAAGGATGCATGCCATAGCTAAAGTTTTATATGCAATATGTAAATTTGTACAAATATTATGTCTGGAATTTTTATATGGAAAATTTCATGTTGATAATATTTTTGTATGATATATTGTATGGTGTCATGGAAAGATGAGTAATACGTGAAAGCGTGTGTTTATGAGTATTATTTAGTTGAGCTTGTTTTATAAGTAAAGAGGGTTGACATGAATAATTTGTTTAATTTGAGATATTTGTTGGCTCATATGTATATTTATACTTATGGTTAAGTATTTTTAGGAGTATATGTGCCGGAGGTTAACAATAATTCCCATTAAGACTCATAGGATTTTGTAAAAATATGGGCATATTAAGGGTAATTTGGTTAATGTGGGTTAAATATAAAATATTTGGTATTTTAATGTGTCAATTAGTCCAAAATATGTTAAATATATTATGTGTAATATTTGGATTGATTATGAATGGCCTAAGTCCAATAAAATAAGAAAAAGTTTAAGTTATGAATAGTAACCCTAGGGGGTCATTATCACATATATAAAAAATTAGAATTATACCTTGATTTTAGAATATGTTTTTAGTATTGAAATTTTAGGAACATTTATTAAATTTTGTGGTCTTATGAGTATCATGGGAAAAATTATGCTCACCTTATGAAATTAAGGTTTTGTAGGGAACTATGAATAGTTTCCCTAGAGGCAGTTGTTATTGCATGTGTAAGAATTTGGATTTAGATATTAATTTTTTGATATATTTTCATTAATAATATTTTAAGGTTGGGTACCAATTTTGGTGATACAATGAGTAATAGGGGAGAAGATATGCTTAACTTATGAAATTAGGGTTTCTTAAGGGGAATATGGCATTTTTCCTTGGGGGGATGTATTAGTTTTGATGTGGTTGTGTTTTATGTATTTCAAATAATTATTTTAAGATATATTATGTGAGTTTCATACTTTCTTATGTGTCTACCAAATGATCTTGAGATATACGACCATGAATAAAGCACTAAGCACTTAAAGTAAAAGATCTTGTGAGCCAGGGCATAAGTGTTGCGTGTCTATTCCACCAAACGATAATAATGATGTAGGAACATTTTTACTTGAGATTTGCTTCAGTTTATTCCACCAAATTAGTAATGGTGAAGTTACTATGCTCAACTTAAATAAGAATATGATCTTGAGGTAAACAATAATGAATAAGGTATTAATCACTTAAAGTAAAATATTGTGTAAGTCAGTACTGAGGTATTGTGTCTATTTAACTGGATGATAATAATGTCTTAAGAGCTTTTTTTCTTAAGGGGTGCTTCATACCGTTTAAGAATAGTGGTCAATAGTGTATTGCCCTAGTATATGTTGGGTCTACTCTACCGAATGATAATAGTGGCTCAATAGCATTTTTTCTGAGAAGTGTTTCAGTCTGTTTCATCTGATTTAAGAATAGTGGGGTCCTTGAACTCAACATAAATAAGAATAAGGATTATGATTGTATCAAATAATGGGCTTACGGAATTAGTATTATCTTACATCATATTATTGCAAACATTTATTCTTCTATGTGACCTAATGTATTATGTGTAGCTTGGTTATGATTATATTGTTACTTTACTCACTAAGAAGTGTATTGATTATCATGTTCATGGGTGTTGCTCATTCCTATGAGAAAATGCCCCAGTTGAGTTTATGCTAGTCTTTATAGACCCATTGGATGGCTTTGCCACTTATGGCACCTTTCTTGGGAAGGCATGATCTTATTTTATGTATGGCATTTGGGAATGTAGATATGTTATCTAGATCTTAGCTTTGACCCTGATACCTTTTGAGACTCTTATTTCCCATGTATCCCTTTTATGTATTTAAATATTGTACTTAAAACAATCCTTCAAACACTTGTTTAAATTTATGAAATCTATCTTGTTCTCTACTTTACTATGTTTTAAGTTTTCAATTCTTTTTCCTTATATATGATATAGGGATGGTATGGTAAACAAGACTTATATCAAGTATGGTAGTAATACCCATCTTTATTTTTATATGTTTCTACTAAAAACAAAACATTTCAGTAGTTAATTTTGGAAGTATTACACTAACTCCCTCTTGTCTTACCTTTAAACAATGAAGGGTCAAATTTGGGATAAAGTTGAGGTTTTCAACTATTTTTCCTTGGAATCTCTTGGAGGTGGTAAATCTTGTTTCTCTTTCCCTACTTCATTTTTTTTATTCATAATATTTATAAGAAGGTTTTTGAGTTTTTAATCTATTGTTTTAAGGTGTTAGAAAGCTAACTTTTTCTAGCTAAAGGTTTTGCTATATTAGTGTGGATCTTTGCTAAGATTTTAAGTAATTCATTATTGTCTTTAAAATGTGGTATGGATGAGCATATGAGCTAGGGAAGTTTGTAAATTTAAAATATTTGTGTGATTGTATGGTAATGTTGGTATTTTGGCGACTCATACTATGATCTATTTTGAGAAAATATGGTTGATTTCTTTGTGAATGCAGTGTGACGAGTATATGAGCATGTGTAATCCTATTTTCATGTAATGGAAATGTCATGGTTCTAATGTGGTTGGATTTTGAAGCCTTACTCATGTCTTAAATGTCTTAAACGTGTTATCTATGGCTAACCGATCAATTAGTTCTTAGATCAGTCAATTGGTTAGCCTAATCCTTTAACTAGTTTGTTTGTAGTAAATTTGGTTTGCTCTCTATTTGAACACATTGATTAGTTATGCTTGACCAATCGCTTGGTTTTTAAAATAGTTGACGGGTTATCCCCACTAATCGATCGGTTTTCTGGTAATACTTGATGTCTGTCAAATATACCTATCATTAAATATATCAATTGCAAGTAATATAAGGCATAATGAGTATCTAATTATTGTCCCACATAAACTAAATAATAACACAAAAACTATAATCACTCTTACTAGGCCTAAGTGATCAAAATAGAATAAAGAAATAACTAATTCTAAACTAAAAAATTTAAATAAACTAAATTAAACTAAAACATAATCAAATAAAATATAATAAAAATAAAATTAATAAAAGCTACCAATGAATCTGGATCTTCCATTGTCTAATTATATCAACCAATTAATTAATTACTAGCTATATGTCAACATGAATATTTAACTAACGCACTCTCTCAATTTACGAAGTATTATCATCAGTTATTAGTCCCTCTATCTCTAGTCAAAAATTTTAAATAAAAGACGATGATTTAGGTTCAATTAATTATTTACCATTTTCTATTGTTGTAGAAATTATGTAATTATTCTCATATCCCATTCAATTTCTATTTATGTTATTGAACCAAAAGTGGAGAGTCGGTTATTGCATATTTTCTCAACTTGTTAAAAGATAAATAAAGGTGATTAGCTTATTAATTAGATAGAATCTAGAACAATAGCATAAAATATATAGAGTAATATATTAACCAAACAATCAATTAATATATTAATATGAATAATAAGGTTTCACCATATCCTTGGTAAAATAAAATTAGAACCTGTTATTAATTAAAATAATAATAATAAATTAAATAAAGTGTCTAAATTATAAATCAAATATTGAACTAGAGAATATTTGAAGATAAATTTATGACACTTTAGATTCAAAATCAAAACCAAAAAGTAATATTGTATACGGATGATTAGTGGGTCTAAAATATTTTTTTCCCTTCTCATGCATCCATGCCTTATTGATGCCTTATCGTCTATCCTTATTCTCTTTCTTTTTTTCATTCTCGGCCTAGGCCCTTGGGCTTCATGCTTCTTTGTCTCTCCTTTTGCTCCTTTGTCTGTCGCATGCCTTTCTTTTTTTTGTTTCTTTTTTTTCCTCGACCTTTGTGTTGTCTTCTCTTTCATTTTATATTCCCCTTTGTCTCCCTCTGTCTTCTATATGTTCTTCTTTTTCCGTTTCTGATTCTCGGCCTTTTGGAAACCCTTGTAATATCCCAAAATTTTAAAATCTAAATTTTAATATTTAACCCCATATTCGGAATAATTTAATCTCAAATTATTATTTTAATTAATTTTTGGACCTTTGATTTATAAAAATAGATATGATTATTTAATAAATTAATATAAATATTTTTATCATTTTATTTTACTCTTTTTATTTAAATAAATTTCCAAACCCATGATTTTCCCAAAATTATTCTCTTAAATTAATACTTTAAATTTTGGATAAACTAATTGAATATTTTTTCTATTAACCTAATTTCTAATCCTAACTCTAATAATAATTTTATTTTTCTTTTTCTTTTTCCCTTCTTTTTCCTTTTCTTCCTTTCTTCTTCTTTAGGCCAACCCAACCTCCCCCTTTTTTTTTCTCTCCTCCCCGCGTGGGCCAACCCGCACCACCTTCTTTCTTTTTCTTTCTTTCCTTTCCCTTCTTCTCCTTTGGGCTAACCCACCTCCCCCTCTCTTTTTTCTCTTTCTCTTCATGCGGGCCTACCTGCCTATTTCCCCTTTCTTTATCCCTACTCGGCCCTTCTCCTTTCCCTTCTTCCTCCTTCTTCCTCGCCTGCGTGTCAAGCCAAACACACCCCCTATACTGTCGCACGTCTCCTTACTCATACACCTACAACTGCTAGCCTACAACCTCTCTACCTGTCCCTTTCCTTTCTATTTTAGGCCATGCATCTCCCCCTACATCCCTTCCCTGCATGCCTTTCTCTTCCCTCTTCTCCCTCTTCCCTACCAACCCTGAAATGCCCCAAAATTTTCTAATTTTAAAAATTATATTTAAATGAGGTTTTATTATGAAAATTAATTAAATAAATTATTTTTATTAAAATAAAAGGAAATTAATTAGGGCAAATCAAGAAGAAATTTATAAGTATTTTAATTAGGAGAAATGTTGGTATTTTAGCTAATTCAGGATTTTATTTTAGAAATTAATTAAATAAATTATTTTATTTAAAATAAGAAGGAGAAAATAGTTTCAAATTAATATTAATTTTATAAATAATTTAATTGAAGAAAATTAGGTTGTTTTGCTAATTAAAATGGAATTTATGAAAAACCTTTTAAAAATCCTAATTTAGCTTTAAAAAGGATTTAAATATTATTTTATTTAAATATTATTATTTTTAAATATCCCAAATATCCTAATTAATTTAATTAACCCAACCCATTATTTTTTCTTTTTCCCTTTTTCTTTTTTTCCTTTTCTTTCTTCCTTTTTCCTTTCTTTTTCTTCCTTTTTTCTTTCTTCTTTTCTTACCTTCATCCCCCGAATTGGGCCTTTCGCCGTCGGCCCAAATATTTCTTTCCTTTCCTTCGGTGCAGCCCAGCCACGCGACCACCCCTTCTTCCTTTTCTCCCTAGTGCCGCGTTTTGTGTTTTATTGTCCCTAGCGTTGTGTTTCAGCCCTACCATTTTAATGATCGCGCCTGACCGGCTGGCTCCCCTTCTTTTCTTTTCCTTCTTTTCTCCACTAAACCGCTGGTCCCCCCATCTTCTTCTTCCTTCTTCCCCATCCCCGTTTGACCTGCAACCTCCGCCGCCGCCCAACTGAGATTTTCGCCGCCAACTTCGCCGTTGATCCGACCAATCTTTCTCCTCTCTCCCTCGCTGATTCAACAGCCTCATCAACCCAACCTACTTCTCCCATTTCTCACGCGATCCCCTCCCTTTTTCCAGCTCAATCCCTGCCCCGTTTTGACTCCCACCAGCCAACCTCGCCACCGGTAACCCTAACCCTACCCGCCTTACCCCGTAGCCGACCCACAGAACCCTAAACTCCCTTCTAAAATCTATAAATACCCTCGTAAGCTACCTTGTATTGAGCTTTTAACTCCTACCCAAATTTTTCCAACCTTGCCACCGCCGCCCCTTTAGACACCTCGTCCGCCACCTCTGGCCAACTTTACCGCCATATCTGGCCACCAAACTCTTCCTTGCTCCGCCCTTTAACTAACTACGTCTCCCTTATCCGTCGATTCTTCCTACACGAGCCACCTCGGCTTTGTGAAGTAGCCTTCCTAATCAACCCTATTTTCTGTCTCCGTTACCCTTTGAACCACCTTTAACCACCTCTTCTGCCGCTACCACCACTCCTTTTACCTCTAAAATTATGCTGCAGACCCTCCTCTACCTTCCCCTACCTTTCTTTTCCTCTCCCTCCCTCTCCTCCTCTCTTTCTCTTCTTCTTCCTCCATCAGCCACCATGCACCGCCATCGCCACCTTTGGTTGTGCCTCCACCATCATTCAACTTCTCTCCCTCTAGGCAGTCTTAAACACCCCAACTCCCACCTCCATTATGCCTCTCCTTTTCCCAACCTTTAACTTTTCCTCTTTTCTTCCCTTTTTCCAGCCACCGTCGCCACCGCCGTGCACCACCGCCGGTGCCGCCTATCACCTCCAGCCTAAGGTTGAACCCTAGACCCTCTCAACCCTTCTTCCTATTTTTATAAGCCTTAATTTATTTTATTTCATTTATTTGAATATAAATACTATTATTATTATTTTAATATGTATTATTATTATTATTATTATTATTAGTATTAATATTTTTATTATTATTTCTATTGAGGGCCAAAGCACTATTATATTTTTAATTCGATTTTATTATTATTTTATTATTATTATCTTTATTATTAATATTAATATGTTGTTTTTGTTGTTATTATTATTATTATTATTATTATTGTTGTTGTTGTTGTTGTTGTTGTTGTTGTTGTTGTTATTTTTACTATTTCGAATTACTATTATTATTAGTCCATTATTAATATTACAACTACTTTACTATTAGTTTTGCTATTATTATTATTATTATTATTATTATTATTATTATTATTATTATTATTATTATTATTATTTTCAAGTGTTAGTATTATTATTCTATGTAGGGTAGAAACCCTACTTTATTTTATCTTCAAATATTATCCTTACTATTATTACTATTATGATTATTATCATTTTTGCAATATTTTTATGGTTTTTATCATTATTATTTCAAAATTATTATTATTACTAAATTTGGTTATTTCAATAATATTATTATCAGTATTATTTTGGTAAAGGGGTCAAAGCCCTTATTTCACTTTATTTTTGAGTAATGCCCTTTTTATTATTATTGTTACTATTATTATCATTAGGGTAAAGTCTTCAACTCTATATTATCAACTTTTATAATATTCTATTATTTTGGTAAAGGGGTCAAAGCCCTTATTTCATCTTTAGTAAAGTTAGAAATTTGTTAATGTCACTTTTATTAATATGTTATTATTTTGTCCAAGCCCTAAGGAGGCGTAGGAGCGTGCTCCAAGACCGGTGTCATTTTAGGTAAGGGATTACTAAGGCCTATTGTGTGTTGATGTGCATTAAATGCCTTGTATGTTATGCATCCTATGTTATTGTTGTAATTATTTCATATGTGGTATAACGTGGAGTTTAAGTATGTTTTTGTATGGCATGTGTACTATATGTGATGAAATATTGTGGTATGTGATGATATGTGTTGTGAACCTATAAGACATGCATGTGAGGATGTATAAAAGTGGTATTGTGTGGGAAAAAGGTTGAAAATGGAAAATGGGAAGTAAGTTGACTAAAGGGGAAATGAGTTGACCTAAGTATTTTTAATGATCTATGAGTGGAGGAATAAAATGGGAAATTTAGGGTTTCGTGTGGAAGAATTTAATTAATAATTTTCTATGGGATAATCGAATTTATGATTTTATATAGGAGAATCTAATTTAAGGTTTTGTGTGGGAGAATCTAATCTATTGTTTTATATGGGAGAATCTAATTAATGATTTTATATGAGAGAATCTAATCTATGGTTTTGTATGGGAGAATCTAATCTATGGTGTTATATGGGAGAATCTAATTTATGGTTTTGTATGGGAGAATCTAATATATGGGTTATATAGATGAATCTTTAGTTTTATATGGTTTGAATTTAGGGTTTGGTATGGATGCATATTTGGTTTTATATGGTTTGAATTTAGGGTTTAATAAGGATGAATCTTTGGTTTGTATGGATTGAATTTAGGGTTTGGTATGGATGAATCTTGGTTTTATATGGGTTGAATCTAGGGTTTGGTATGGATGAACTTGGGTTTTGTGTGGATTGAATTTAGGGGTTTGTATAAAGGAACCTTGGGTTTTGTATGAAAGAATTTAAGGTTTTGTATGGATGGATCTAGGGTTTTGCATGGCCGATTTTATGATGTTGCATGGAAGAATCTAATCTAGAGTTTTGTATGGATGGATATGGGGTTTACATGAGTGAACCTAGGGTTACATGGGAGCTTAGGGTTTTGCATGAGAAAGTTTGAAGGTTTGCATGAGAAGGTTAGCGTATGCATAGGAGTAAAGTTTACGTGTAAAAAAGTTGACTTGGGATGTAAGGGAGATAATAGAAGAGTTATTTGGGTGTTTGGAAGTTTTGGGTGAAAAATAGTACGTAGGACATTATAAGGGTATGGAGGAGACCGAATTAGGGTTTGGAGCGATTAGCTATGGGTTGTTGTGATTAACTAGGGTTGGAGTGGCTAATTGTGGTTTGTTGTGATTAACTAAGGTTTGGAAGGGCTAATTATGGTTGCTATAGTTAAGTAGGGTTTGGAGTGGTTAACTATGGTTTGTTGTGGTTAATTAGGGTTTAGTGTGGCTGCTTAGCTTTTTTATGGGATCATGTGTACTTCGTGAATAAAGTATGATGATGAATATGGAATCTATGATTTGTGATGTGTGAAGTGTAAAGAGAATGATTCATGCATGTCTAGGGTGAAAGCTTCTGAATAAAATACCTAAGACATTAATCACTTAAAATAGAAGATATTGAGACGAGGCCAGTCGATCCACCGGTTAGGAATAGTGGTTAGGGTTTTTACCCTATGTGCGACTGATCCACCGGTTATAATAGTGGTTAGGGTTTTTACTCTATGTGCGACCGGTCCATCGGTTATAATAGTGGTTAGGACATGATGTCCTATGTGTGACCAACCCACCGATTATAATAGTGGGGGATCCTGAGCTCAATAAAAACAAATCATACTTTTGCTAAGGCACTTAAAAGATAATAATTACTTACAGTGGAACACTATGCAAGCAGGAGCCGAACCCATCCACCGGTTAGAAATAGTGGTTAGGGTTTTTATCCTATGTGTGACCGATCCACCGGTTATAATAGTGGTTAGGGTTTTTACCCTATATATGACCGATCCACTGGTTATAATAGTGGTTAGGGCATGATGTGCTATATGTGACCGACCCACTGATTATAATAGTGGGGTGTTCCTGTACTCACATGGATTTGATAAAAAGTATGGTGTGAATCGATTTCCAATCAGAGATTAATTAAGTAATTAATCCGGATTATAAATGGGCTTTTATGTTTCTACCTAAATGATTGTACGTTATTATGTTATTGTGATGGATTATGCTCTTTTAATTCTTTTGCATTATTTATGTGATGTTTTGTGTTGGCCTTAGTGCTCAGTTACCTTGCTCAGTACGTAGCGTACTGATCACCCTTTTCATGGGTGCTGCTCATTCCCGCGAGTAGTATACCCTTCTGACTTTGTGTAGGTGGGTGAGACATCAATCAGGGCTAAGTGTTGAACTTGCGGTTAGCTCAAGTTCGAGAGTGTCGTGGCCTTATTCGGTCTTTATGCAATTTATATTCGTTTGTTATTTCATTTGTATCGGATTTATCCTTTTTGATTTATTACCTTGTATTGAGTATTTCAAATAAATCTTTTATTGATTGTAAGATTATTCCCTCCGAGAAATTTTGATTTCGCACTCTGATTTCTATGTTATAATCTTTTTAATGCATTTTATAAACTCTCGGTTTAAGTGTGAAAATAATCTTTTTAGCCTTAGCACTTGGTACTGGAACGGTCGGAGAGAACCGGTCTGGTACTAAGTGTGGCGGTAACATCCCCACAATTCATAGGTTTTAATTTAAATATTTCTATTTTAATTACTTCTGCTTTAAAAAAAAGTAGTGAATTTTGGGGTGTTACAACCCTTGCCATGACAGCCTGCAATGCCACCCCTACACCCACCTAACCCTGCCCCACACACCTCTCCCTCTTGCTCTCTTCTCCTCTTCTTTTTCTTTTCCTTCTCTTCCTCTCCACTACCTCATTTTTCTACCCTGAACTCTCCCCTATCCTACCCGATTCTCCCTTCTTTTTCTCTCTCTTTTCTCCTCTATTTTCAGTCACCACCCCTCTCTAACGTCTCCACCACCCAACCGGCCACCACACCGCCCTCTCCTACACCCTACCTCCTCCTTGCACCACCCCAAGAAACCACCACACGCCACCCTACAATCAACTCCCCTCCTTTACATCTCCTTCTCCTCTCGACCTCCCTTGCACCACCACCTTATGCCACCATTTCTCCCCTATTCCACCACCGCCGAAGCCTCCCCTTAGCCACCTGACACCACCCCTAACACCTCTTGCCTCACCTTGCCCAAACACCCCCTGCATATTCCCTTTTTATTCTCTTTATTTTCCTTTCTTCCTCTTCTCCCTCCCTTCTTTGCACCCTCTTCTTACAACCACTACCGCCGTCTCCGTAGCCCTAAGCTGCTACACTTCGACCCCCCAGCCACCACCTACAACCTACCTCACCCCTACACCCAACAACAAACCCCAAATCCCCTCCATAACCTCCCACGAGCCACTTAACCGAGTGAAATGCCCCCAAAAATTCTAATTTTAAGAATTATAGTTAAATAAGGTTTTATTAGGAAAAATAAATTAAATAAATTATTTTTATTAAAATAAAAGGGAATTAATTAGGGTTATTCAAGAAGAAATTTATAAATATTTTAATTATGAAGAAATTTAGGTATTTTAGCTAATTAAGCATTTTATTTTGGAAAGTAATTAAATATATTATTTTATTTAAAATAAGAAGGAGAAAGTAGGTCCAAATTAATAGGAATTTTATAAATAATTTAATTGGAGAAAATTAGAGTGATTTACTAATTAAAATGGAATTTATGAAAAATCTTTCAAAACCCTAAATTAGCTTAAAAAGAGATTTAAATATTATTTTATTTAAATATTATTATTTTTAAATATCCCAAGTATTCTAATTAATTTAATTAACCCAAACCACTATTTTTATTTTTCCCTTTTCCCTTTTTCCTTTTCTTTCTTTCTTTTCTTTCTTTTTTATTCTCTTTTTGTACCCTTTCCCCCCTGATTGGGCATGCCTTCCCGAGGCCCAATCCTTCTTTTCCTTCTTTCGGTGGCCCAGAACTCCGCGCTACACCTTGCTTCTTTTTCTCCCAAAATGCAGCGTTTGATTTAAACACTTCCTCACCGCGCCAACCAAGCCCGATTCCTTCCTTTTTCTTTCTTTTCTTTTTCCCCTGGACAGACTGGTCCACACCCCCTTCTTCCTCCTTTCTTCTTCCTCTTCTTCCCTCCGTCGACCTACATCACCTCCCCTGTCCCTGGTTTTTTACCACTGATCACGCCCTATTGATCGGCTTTTTCTTACCCTCTCTCCTCCCCCTAACTCGCTGGCCATTTTGACCCAACCCACCTCCCTTCTTTCTCGCGCATGATCTCCTGTCTCTTCCTGCGCAACTATCTCAGCCACGTTTGAATTCTCGTCGGCCAACCGTTACCAGCCGGTGCCCTCACCCCCTGCCCTATTCTCCCTTCTTCCCTTCGACCTTATCTCCTCCTTAAGCCTATAAATACTCCTTACCAACCCTGGAGTCTAGTTTTGTTTTTCAAACCCAAGAAATCATTCCTTTTTGCCGCCGCCACTTCAAACACTTCTACCACCGCCGTCAACCAACTTCGTCGCTTGCTCTACCTACCTAAGTATTCCCTACTCTGCCCTCTAACTAACTACACAACCCATATCCCTTGATTTTCCCTACACAAGCCACTCCGGCTAGTTTGCTTCCCAATCAGCACTCTCTTCCACCTCCGCCCCCCTTCGAACCACCATTAGCCACCTCTCCTGTCGTGGCCACCGCCCCCTACACCTCCCAATCTATTCTACAGACCCTCCTCTATCTTCCCCTACCTTTCTTTTCCTCTTTCTCTTCTTCTTCTTCCATATTCGGCCGCCACCGCCGCCGCCGTCGTGCACCGCCACCATTGGCTACACCGCCACCTTCATTCTACTCCTCTCCACCTGGGCAACCCTAAACACCCCAACCCCCACCTTAATTCTCCCTATCTTGTTCCCAGCTTTCAACTCTTCCCCTTTTCTTCTCTTTTTTTGCCACCACCGCCGCCGTGTACCAAGGCCGGTGCCGCCTGTCACCACCAGCCTAAGGTTGAACCCTAAACCCTCTCAACCCTTTTTCCCCATTTAATTAAGTTTATTTTATTTTATTTCAATTTTAGCCTATTATTATTATTATTATTATTATTAATATTATTATTATTATTATTATTAAGTTCAATATTATTAGTATTATTATTTCTTATTAGGGCTGGCCCTATTTAGCTGGTTAGATTATTAGTATTAGTATTATTAATATTATTAGTATTATTATGAGTTTTTATTTTATTTATCAATGTTATTATTATTATTATTATTATTCTTTCATTATTATTATTACAACTATTTTCCTAATAGTGTTATTATTATTATTATTATTATTATTATTATTATTATTATTATTATGCAATTATTATTATTATTATTAGTATTACTACTACTACTACTACTACTACTACTACTAATAGTATTCTTACTATTTTAGAGTAGGGTCGAAAACCCTACTTTATGTTACTCTCAGTTTAGGTTATTTTATTATTACTATTATTATTATTGTTATTATCATTATTATTATTATTATTATTTTATAATTTCAATTATTATTTCATTACTATTATTATTACTATTTTATTAATAATGTCCTAATGATATTATTGGCATTATTTTGGTGAAGGGTTGAAGCCCTTATCTCACCATCCATTTTGAATCATATTATGATTATTATTACTATTTTTAGTATTAGTATTACCGTTATGATTATTATTTTCAATATTATTATCGTTTTTATCATTTATATTATTTCTATTTTTATTATTATTAGTTTTCATGTTATTGTTATTATGATTATTATTATTTTGGTAAAGGGGCCGAAGCCCTTATTTCACTTTATTTTCGAGTTATGCTCTTTTTATTATTATTGTTATTATTATTATTATGGTATTATTACTATTGTTATTATTATCATTGCTATTATTATTAGTAGTAGTAGTAGTAGTATTTTTAGTATGATCATTGCTATTATTATTATTATTATTATTATTATTATTATTATTATTATTATTATTATTATTATTATTATGATCATCATCATCATCATCATCATCATCATTGTTATTATTTTTAGTATCTTTGCTATTATTATTTTGGTATCATTATTATGATTATTAGGGTAAAGTCTTCAACCTTATATTATTAAATTTTTTAATATTACTATTATTTTCTTATATCTTTAATAAGATAGTAATTAGTTAATGTCATTTTTATTAATATGTTATTATTTTATCAAAAACCTAGTATTAGAATAAATTAGTATGTAATAGTATTTTTGGTAGGAGGGAATCTAAATTTTAGTTTTTCCCTCATATATGTGAGACCAGTCAAAGCCCTAAGGAGGCGTATGAGCGTGCTCCAAGACCGGTGTCATTTTAAGTAAGGGTGTTACTCAGACCTTATGCGTGTTGATGAGAATTATGTGCTTTGTATGTTTTGTATATTATGCTTAACATTATAATTATTTCGTATGTAGTATGACATCGAGTTGAAGTATGTTTCTGTGTTATTATATGGCATGTGTACTTTGTGTATGTGATGAAATATTGTGATATGTGATGTTATGTGTTGTGACCCTGTAAGACATACATGTGAGGATGTTAATGTGGTTTGTGTGGGGGAAATGATGAAAAAGGAGAATGGGGAAAGAAGTTAACCGAGGTAAGTAAGTTGACTAAAAGGGAAAGAAGTTGACCAAGGGAAGTAAGTTGACCAAAAGGGAAAGAGGTTGACCAAGGGGAGTGAGTTGACAAAAGGGGAATAAGTTGACCAAGGGATGTGAGTTGACCTAAGTATTTTAGTGATCCATGAGTGGAAGAATAAAATGGGGAATTTTAGGGTTTTGTATAGGAGAATCTAATTTATGATGTTACATGGGAGAATCTAATCTATGGTTTTGTATGGGAGAATCTAATCTATGGTGTTACATGGGAGAATCTAATCTATGATTTTTTATGAGAGAATCTAATCTATGGTTTTGTATGGGAGAATTTAATCTATATATGGTGTTGCATGGGAGGATCTAATCTAGGGTTTTGCATGGATTGAATCTAGGGTTTGGTATGGATGAATCTTGAATTTTGTATGGAAGAATCTAAGGTTTTATATGAAGGAATCTTGGGTTTTGTATGGAGGAATCTAGAGTTTTGTATGGATGGATTTAGGGTTTTGCATGGAGGACTCTAAGGTTTTGTATGAATGGATTTAGGGTTTTGCATGAGAAAATTTAAAGGTTTTCATGGGAAAGTTAGCGTATGCATGGGAGTAAAGTTTACGTATGAAAAGTTGACTTAGGATGTAAGGAAGGTAATAGAAGAGTTATTTGGGTGTTTGGAAGTTTTGGGTAAAAAATAGTACGTAGGACAGTATAAGGGTACATAGGAGGCTGAGCTAGGATTTGGGGTAAAAACCCTAATTCGAGGAGGTGGTAAAAAGGAGAAATAAATGATGGTGAGTGGAGTACGAAAGAATGATGAAAATGATCAAGTAATGATGAGCATGATTGGCATGGGAAAAAAATAATAAGTGGAATATGAGAAATGGAAGGGTGACATGTGGACACAAGGAAGCTAGGGTTTGTTGTGGTCAGTTAGGGTTTAGTGTGGTTACCTAGGGTTTTGTGACCACACGTGTGCTTAAAGTGTAAGGCGTAATGATGAGAGTTAAATCTAAAGGTTATGATGTGTAGAGTGTTAAAAATGATTTGGGTCGTGTGAAGTGGAGTGGGATGGACCACAAAGGTCTAAATTAGGGTTTCAGGATAAAACCCTAGAGTAAGATGTGGAGTGGACTTGGAAGAGTGAGGTAGTGGGCCTTGACCCATATACTTAAGAGTTGGACTTCTAATGTGAGATAGGATATGGAGGAAAAGATGTTGGGGCAAGTTGGGAGGTACATGAGTCTGATGATATGGTATGAGTCCGTTGGAGGATAGGTGTAGGGAGAGTGAGTCATGCATGTCTAAGGTGAAAAATTCTGGATAAGATACTTAAGACATTAATTATGTAAAGTGAAAGAGTATTGAGTCGGGCCCAGACCGATCCACCGGCATATAATAGTGGTAGGATATGTTGCCCTAAGTGACCGATCCATCGGCTACAATAGTGGGGGATCCCGAGTTCAATAAACCAAACCCTACAGTTTGCTAAGACATGGGAACGACACTAATTACTTACAGTAGAACACCGTACGAGAAGGGGCCAGACCGATCCACCGGCATAAAATAGTGGAAGGGAATGTTACCCTAAGTGACCGATCCACCGGCATAAAATAGTGGAAGGGAATGTTACCCTAAGTGACCGATCCACCGGCTAAAATAGTGGTCATGCGCCGAAGTGCCCTGGAGACCTATCCACCGACTAAAATAGTGGGATTCCTGTACTCGTATGTACTTGATAAAAAGCATGGTGTGAAAAGAATTTTGATAAGAGATTAATTAAGTAATTAATTCGGATAATAAATGGGCCTTTGTATTGTTACCTGAATGATCGTATGCCATTATGTATTATGTTAGACTTTATGTTGTTCTTATTATTCTACATGGTTTATGTGATTTTGTGAGTCGGCCTTAGTCCACGGTTACCTTACTCGGTACATAACATACTGATCACCCTTTTCATGGGTGTTGCTCATTCCCACGAGTAGTAGGCCCTTCTGATTGTGTAGGTGGGCAAGGCATCAAGCGAGGCTGAGTGTTGAGCTTGTGGTTGGCTCAAAGTTCGATAGTGTCGTGGCCAAATGTGCTCTTCATGTGATTTTATTTTATTCTGTTATTTCTTTTGTATCATATTGGTCCTTTTTGATTTATTACCTTATATTGAGTATTTTAAATGAACCTTTTATTGATTGTAAGATTAATCCCTCTGAGAAATTTGATTTTCGCACTCTGATTTCTATGTTATGATCCATTTTTGATCTTTTTATTAACTCTTGGTTTAAATATTGATTAAAGTTAAACAAAAATTTCTTTTAGCCTTAGCACTTGGTACCAGAACGGTCAGAGTGAACCGGTCTAGTACTAAGTGTGGCGGTAACATCACCAAAATTCATGGGTTTTAATTTAAGTGCTTCCGTTTTAAAAAAAATAGTGAATCTTAGGGTGTTACACCGAGCCTTTCTCCCCCTTCTTCCATTTCACTTCCCCCCTTTACGTGTATTGCATGCTCACGCTGCATGGGCAACATGAGTTATGCTACCTAAATTTTAAGTATATTTAGCTAATATTGAGGAATAATATAGTTTGATAATAATATGTATTTAATAAGCATTTTTAATATAAATAATTCTTTTACTTATCTAATAATAATATGTTGATTTTGATATTATTTTAGGTACATTTTTTACTAACGGAGCTTAAGCATTTTAAACCAGGATACCGACTAAGTTTGATTTTTGCTGGAAATAAGATAACTGTTATACTCCACTAAATGTATGGATTATTGTATGTGAGCACATTAGGGTTTTTGGTATGTGGTTTATGTGTATATGATGGGTTACTAATAATCTCATGATTATTAATATTATCTTGGATATTAGAAAGAAAAAGCATGTTATCTTGTATATAGTATGATATGTGTGAAAGGGTGGTTAAAAAGGGGGTTGATGTTGATAATGGATGTTATGTGTATATACATGCTATGATAAGTAAGTATGGACAATTGTGGTAAAAATAATACAAATATGAGCCCTAGGGGCTATTTGGTCATTTGGACATATCATGATGTCCAAACCTAAATGGAGTGACTAATGTGTTATATGTGTTATTAAGAATGGATATGCAAGTTTGGCGAATTATAAAAATAAGTGTTGGTAGAAATATCCATATTTTATGGCCTATGGGTAATTTGGTAATTTTAACTTATAGTGTGGATTGTTTTAATAAAAATGCATGCTAAGTATTATGTGATGTTGAAAATGATGATAGGGGTTTGCGGCATTAAAAATACATATTCCATCATGAAAAATGATATTTTATGTGCTAGGGGCATTTTAGTAATTTTACATGTTCAATGGGAGTGATCTAAATAAGTATCTATGGTTGGTGATAATTGGTGCTAAGTATGTTAATAAAGGTTTTGTGGTGTTAAATAATACATGTTGGGCATGGATATTAATATTTTATGTGCTAGGGGTATTTTAGTAATTTTGCATATGAAATGGAGATTAACTTAATAAATGGGCATGATAAGTATCAAATGGTGTTAAGTATGCTAGTAAGGGTTTTGCGGTGTTACTAATGCATGTCGGGCATGAATATTAATATTTTATGACCTAGGAACATTTTAGTAACTTTGCATGTAATATGGAGGTTACTTAATAAATATGCATGATAGGTGGTGCTAAGAATAATAATAATAAGGTTTTTGTGGAGTTAATAATGCATGTTGGGTATGATTATTAATATTAAATGACCTAGGAGCATTTTAGTAATTTTGCAAGTAAGAAGGGGGCATTTTGGTAATTTTGCAGGTAGGATGGGGATTAGTGTAATAAACATGTATGGTAGGTATAAATTGATATTAGATATGATAATAGACGGTTATTAACTTAGTATCACTTATTTAAGCATGATATTTAATAAAATATGGTCTAGGGGTATAGTGGTAATTTTGCATGTAAAAGGGTGGTTTGTTTAACAAACATGCATGGGAAGTATAAAATGATGGTAAACATGATAACAAGGTTTATTGTCTTAGTACCATTTATTTGAACATGGGATTCAATAAAATATGGCATAGGGATATTTCAGTAATCCTGCAAATAAAAGGGTGATTAGTTTAATAAACATGCATGATAAGTATAAATTGATTTTAGATATGATAATAGGGGTCTATTATCCTAATATCATTTATTTGATCATAATATTCAACAAAATTTGGTTTAGGGTAAGTTGGTAACTTTGCATGTAATATGGAAATTGGTCTAATGAACCTTAATGATAAGGAATAAATTAGTGCTAAACATGATAATATGGGTTATGGCCTTAGTATCACCTGTTCAAGCATGATTATAAACATTATAAGGCCATGGGGTATTTTAGTAAATTGGAGTGTATCATAAAGAGTATGCATGGTTTAGGGTTAAATGGGTAATTGAGGGTATGTTGTGATGTTATCTTCGTAAACATGCAAGAGGCGCCTTAATTGTTAATTATGCATGAGAATGTGTGATGGTTGTTCTAGAAGTGCATGTTAAGGTTTATGTGCAAAATGATCATTTGGTGTGTATGGTAATTTAACTTCTTAATCAATAGTATAATTATGGTATGCTACTCTCTTATGGCATGTTGATAAATACAAATGAATTATGTATTGGAAGTGGATGATAAGATAGAGCCTTAACCTTAAGGAAATTTTGGTCATTTTGACGTAAGGTGCCCAAGTGTGAGTATTGGAACCTAGAATGGCCTTGGTAGACTCCTTAAGTTAACACTGAAAATAATCCTAATATTGATTACTTCATAATAATAGAAACAAATAAAAAAATAGGTGAGTATGTAATTAATGTGTTTCTTGTGCTTACCTTAATTAAGATACTAATATTTAAAGTGAAAGACCTCGAGATCAGGAATGGTGGCTCTTTAGGGGTTGCTACCCTAAAGACGTGGTTTAACCCACAATTATTATGATTTTTGTTGGTATGCCTTAATGCCCCAGCTAAACCCTACATCTTACTCTATTTAGCTCTACGGACCTACTTAGGAGGTATGTATAATTATGGATTAAGTATCCTTGTCGGTAGGGTACTATGTGTCGTCGCACACAAGTGCAACTAGGGTACCTTTGTGTCCTTGGGTTGATAGTCAGCAGGATATTGTGCTGCTCATATGCGTCAGTATGACCAATGTACCTTAGTGTCTCCGGGCCTATGATCTCCCCCTTGAGTAAATAAAATGGAATTGGTGTGATAATTAAATGGAAAGACGTTAATTACTTATAGTAGATCACCACGTAGGTCGGGACCGTGTGTATCATATGTACCGATCCACCAGTTATAATAGTAGTCAGGAGCATTCTGCCCTAGATTATAGCATATGTACCAGTCCACCAGTTATAATAGTAGTCAGGAGCGTTTTGTCCTAGATTATACTATATGTACTAGTACACCAGTTATAATAGTGGTCACGAGCGTTCTGTTCTAGAGTATATCATATATATCAGTCCACCTATTATAATAGTGTGGTCCCCGAACCTATATGTATATAATTCAAGAGACGATTAATATCTAATTAATGGCTTAAGTCTAGATAATAATGAAAGAACTATTATGACCTGCTAATGTGATATGGTAGCGGCCTTGGTGCTTGCCTAGATGGGTTGGTGTATGGTGTTGAGTTGAGTTGGGTGATGACTTCTAAGCGCAAGTGCACGGTGTTGAAATAGCATGCAAGGTTGATCCCACGGGGACTAGGAAATGAGCAATATGATAGTGAAAAGATCTCCTATGTCTAGATTAACGATAGGGGGCAGATGATGTCTAACTCTAAATGAAAATAAAATGTGCAAACTAAATCTAACTATAATATTAAAACAAGTGAAATTCAGTTAGAGAAAAGGCTAAGGTTCCGGTCAATCCCTCAACCCCAATACGATTGAATATTAACCCCAAATCCCGAATCAAAAGACTTTGTCATGAATGCTAACCAAAGAATGTAGTGTAATGCTCTCTCGAGCCACTACACCATATTGTCTATTAAGATTCATCTATCTCTAGCATGAACGAAAAAAATAGGCAATGCATTATTATGTATCATATCCTTTTTTTTAGTTGTAGAAGTCAACTAACATCTCTCGACTTTGTGGTTTGATGTCTAGTCATACTAATGGAGCCCACTCCGACTCATCTTTCGAATCTCGCCGGATTTCTCTAAATAATAATAGAAAAATGATCAATTTTCTCTATTATTCTGATTAAATCATTATCACAACACATATGACAAGGAATTAGATTGGGCAGGGTTCAAATTCTCAACACATCAGGATCAGAGGATTTTCCTTCACCTCGACACAGATCAATTAGCCAATCATGGCTTTCATTAAGCTCAACATCTTAAACATAGAGAATTGCATCAATTGAAAAAAATAAATAAAATCCAAAGGAAAAATAAAATAACCTCTTCATTTAAGATGAGAAATTCATTATTCTATCCATCCGACCAGGAACAAGAAATTGAGATCAAGAGATGGAAGATTGTGAATGAATTGGAGATGGGATTGGATTGAGTGATGCCAAATAAATAACCCTAAATCTCTCTTTAGTGCTCTCAAAATCACTGTTTTTTTTATCCCATTCACTTCTCCCTTGAACTGAATGAAAAATAAATTTATATATATGTAACTGCCCATTGACACGACCGTGTAAATCAACACGACAATGTTATGTCACTACTTCAGCTTTGCTCATGTTTTGTATTTCGGCTATAACTTCTTTGTTTGGCTTTGGATTGAGGCAATTTTTGATGTGCTAGAAATCTAACAAAAATATATACAACTTTCATGTTCAATATTTTTCTAAATTCAGATCGCATTATAGTTGTATTTGCAAGTCTTTATTCCTTTTCATACTTTGAGCACTCATGTTTGCTTCTGTTTTATTCCAGCTATTGTGTTTTAGCTCCTTTTAATCCCATATTATTGAAATACCTACAAAATATGATCAAGAGCAATAAACAAGAACAAGTGGACTAAAGTATGAAAAAAATCATCATATAATCACATTAAATTTTCATGTTAAAGTCTGTATGATTGACATAATCCATGCCTATCATTGGGTGGATGTGCATAGTTGAGTACGTTGTTGGCTACTTAAATATACTGCAAAGAGCATAGCTTGGATACTTCATTGGTAAGTTCTATTATTTCTAAGTGAATGAACTTTTGTGACATATAATCTTGACGCATGTGGCCATTCTAGTGATTCTTGTATTTTAGTCTATATACGTGTAATTTCCCGTTCATGTGTTTGATATGTGACAATTGATGTGTTGCATGCATCCCATACATATTAGTCCTATATAAAGGGTTACTTAGTACTGTAGTACTGAATGGTTCCTTTTTGTGGGCTCCTATTTATTCAATGGGCAATAGCCTTTACAGGTTACCTCGCAAATGTTTTTTTTTCAGATCTACTATCGGGTTAAGAGCGTAGGACTATCCAAGAAGATTTTAGTGTTTTTCCTTAAAATTCCAATGTTTCTTGTTTCAATGATTTTATTGTGTAATCAGTATTAGTGGATTTTATTTTCTTGTAATTTAATTATTGTGCTACTCTAATTTATGATTGTATCTTGGATTTGTGTCAAGTATGTTTTCAGCCTTAGCACTTGGTGCTAAAATGGTGGAGGGAAACTAATTTGGTACTAAGTGTAATGGTAGAATCCCCAAAATTTATCGTTTTTACTTCCACTTATAATTTTAAAAAATAAATTTTTTTGGTAGTGAATTTTGTGGGTGTTACAACCCCCACTTCTCTTCTGCATCCACCTTCTCTCTCTGCTATTTGCTTTGTTTTTTTTTTCTTTTTAACCTTTTGCCCTACCGCCCTACTGCCTATTCCCCTATGTCTGCCTTATGTATATATACATGTACCGTGTGTTTCTCTACTTTTTCTCTCTTTTTTTTACTCTTTTTGCACGTCGGGCCTTTAGGCCTTTTTTTTTTCATTTGATGGCACAATTGTGCATCTCTTTTTTTCTTTATTTATTTTTATTTTCTTTTTTATCTTCTTTTTCTATTTGATAAGTCATATTTTTAACATATTTTATACCCTTATAATCTTAGTTTTTATTATTTTATTTAAGTAATATAGGTGAATAATTATGATTTTATGCTTAAGTGATAATAATTGCATAAATATTATTATTTAAGCTAAAATGATATAAATTAAATAAATTTAGAGCATAATAATATTTATTAGTTTTTATTAAATTTTATTTTGCAGGTATTGTTGTCAAATAAAAGAAAGTAAAAAAAAAAGAAGAAAGAAAACTCGGACATTTGGACCAATGACCCAAGAGCCGAAGGCCCAAAGGCTTGGATACAAAACAAAGAGACGAGAGCTAACAACAAAAAAACACCAAAAAGAAAAGGTCAGCAGGGCTGACATGGAAAGGAAGGCGTAGGAGAATAGAGAAAAAACGCAGTCGCAGGAGAAGCAAAAGCAATAAGGCGGCAGAAAAAAGAAATAAAGAGAGAGTAGGGGATCGTCGCATGGAAGCCGAGGACGTGTGAGGTCTCAACCGTCAAAGACATAGGGCGCAACACAGGTGGGGCACAGAATTCTCTAACGCAGACAAAGGACGGATGACACAAGTGCGTACATCAGCGCCAGAAAAAAAAAAGAAAAGAAATTATTTGCACGGAAATTCAAGGCCATCCGAGAAAGAAGAAGAAAGAGTAGAGAAAAATATACCGGTAGAATTTATTTAAGATGAAATTAATTTTTCATCTACATAAATTATTGATCTTTCATCCATAATTAATTTCGGTTATTTATTTTTCTATTTTTAATTTATATTTTAGATATATATTTCTGTGTAATTAATTCGATAATTATGGCTGACTGATTATTTATTGCTAGGGAATAGATTGAAACTCTAGATTAAGGTTTGAGATATGATTTTATTTTCTTTGTTTCATGAGATTGTTTCTTGACTCTATTTTAATTGCCATCATTTATATATATATAATTATGTCAAGTATAATTTATTTGGTGCATGCCTTGTTCTGGTTTCCTCATTAGTGATAATATGTAGGATTATTTACTTGCTATGTGGCCATATAAATATACTAGAATTTATATGTATAAATTGCAGCTCGGTTAGATAACAATTCACCTAATAGTTTTGTGATTCTAACTGAAGTAGGAAAACGTTTAGGTACGTGTAGGTCAAAGAAGGGAAATACAGCTAGACATGCTTTGTGTACTGGTCTAGGTACTTATATTGACATCCTTCCAATTATACTTAATGCATTAAATCTAGTTAAACATAGGAGCCGCTTGTTGCTGCTATACTACTAGTAATTAATAGGATTAATACCGGTGATTTGTCGTATTAATTAATTAAGGGAAGTAATATAAGGTTTATGGACCTACTTTTGGTGTATAACTTGGTCGATCTCATTCTCATGATTAAATATTGGCTTATAAATTAATATTATATTTTGACCTAATCTAGTGGTAGATTTCAAATTCCCTAGCATATTTATCATATCTACGGTTTTCCACTATTATTATTATTAATTTATTTGTTCCTTTTATTATTTTATTATTTTTATTTTTATATCCCCCATTAGTATTTTTCTTATTTATTTATTTTGTGTTATTTAGGATTCTTATTTTTATTTATTTTTAAGCTAGTTAAATAGAGGTGAGCCCTCTCAATCCTCGGTTTAGAATGATACCCTTATTTGCCAGTACTATAATTGATATTAAGAGGGTTTAAATTGCGTGCCGGTTACGGCCACGCCACTATTCTCACTTTTTTCATTTTATTTTTCTTATTTTATTATTCCATGCATCAATTTGTACCTACATAATAAATATACTTAAAACAAATTTAAGCTCTAAAATAATTAAATATATGAGATTATTATAAATTAAGCAAATAATTAAAAATAATATAAATGGCCTCACATAATATTCCTATGAATAACTAAAATTTTAAAGTGAAAAGGTATAAAGCAGATAAAAATATGTGTTCATCAATAACTCTAGGCAGTCTCTAGTTAAAATCATCGACTAGTTTGTCATAATTGATCAACTAGCCTTAGAGCAGTTCAATTTTGACCAACTGATCAACTAGTTTTGATAATGAACTCTAGGATTTGGCTAAACCAAATTGATCTACCGATTTTGCCAGGGAGTGTTGCCTTGATTCTTTTAGCCTCGATATGAATTGAGTCTTGGTATTACAATATAACATGATTCTTTAATGATGATAATACATATCTTGGTGTGAATTAACTGACCTAGTGAGTGGATTAATGGGATTATAATCCATGGCATTCTTGATAAGCGCCTTTGGGCGTTTTTAATGGGTAAATTGGATTAAGTATGCTATGATGCTACTATTGAATGAAATAATCTAGATTCTTGATATAAGTGGATCAACTTAATGGATGTATTAAACTTGGTTAAGCATTAATAGGATTTATCTCACATGTTTTCGATGATAATGATGGTTAAGTTAGAATGATTATATGGATGTGTTGATTGGTTTTTGTGTGGGCCTTATGTAATAACATAACCTTTGTGAATAAGATACTAATTACTTAAAGATAACTATGATCGAGTAGTACATGTATCTAATTTTTTTTATCCTCAATTAGCTACCAGGGTTTAATTTACCTTTAGGCATTTATGGTGCCTTCAAGCTTGACCTTGGGAGGTGTCCTAGTAGATCACAGTGTATTACCTACTATGGACATCGTTGATGTATTATGGGGTATCAATACTAAAGGGTATGGTCACTTAGGTAGTTTATTTAGCTTCAGCCAAGACTGATGTCCATTAGTTTTTATTTGGCTTCGAGCAGAACTTATGTCTATTGGTGGTTATTTGACTTCAATTGGACTTATGTACATTGGTGGCTACTTGAATTTAGCCAAACTTTATGTCCTATAGTATTTAGTGTTACTTCCATGTTATTGTGAGACCATGGGGGGATAATACAACCCATTGCTAAAAAAATAGTGGATTATAAATAAATATCCTTATGTATTATTTAAACCTTGAACATGGACCTAATAGGTGATTTGTGCAAGTGTATTGTGCAAGACCTAGTGATTTGCTTGAATAACTTGCCTATATGATTATAGGTTATTATCCTTAGAGTGTAAATTTTGGTGAAAAACATGACGACTTATGATTTGTCTAAGTTTAACATGGCATGAAATACTAGTGCATTCTATGCCCATGATAGCACATGTGAATTCAACTATAATGTGTAATCATGATAAGTGTTATAGCACGACCTCTATACTTGTCTTCGCCTTGCATGCCTGTGACTCCAGTTAATAAAGGATCATGGCTTACTGGGTACATAATGTAGTGATATGCTTGTTTGGTTGGTCACCTACTCAATCCAACAAGTAGATGACCATGTGCAGGTTTTTAGGATGGATAGTAATCAGCTTACCTTATGTTGAGCTTGGAGGAATAAGAGTGTGGACATTCGAAGATTCTTTTTTAGGTCATTAAGGGACCAATGTTTTATCTTTTTCCTACCATTATCTTAATCTCAGTTTATTTTAGTACTACCCTACTTTTTGTTTCAAATATTGTGGGACCTGACATGGTCTTAGTTTGTAAATGCTTGCATTTGATATTTCTATAGTATGAATTTTTGTGCACTCTACTTCTTCTTTTTTTCTAGTCGGTTTCTTAGCATTATATCTAACATGGGACGAGTGGTGCCCATGTTAGGTATGGTGGTAACACCCTATTTTTTCAAGTATGTTTGGTATTTTCTACTTTTGTAATATTTAAAAAATCAAATTTATTGACAATAAAAAATGGAGATGTTACAAGCATACCTTCAAGCCTTAGCCACAAACTAGTAATATGTTGATGGCATAATCCTCTGTAGTCCTACAAAAAACAATTATGGACTACTCTCTTTTGTGAAGAGCAACTTACGGTGTGGTTTTATGTGTTTAAACATTTTAGTGCTTTTTTACATCAAGGATTTGTCTAGCTTGAATAGTCTTTATTCAAGTGGCAAGAAACTTTGTAGTTTGTTATGAGTAAGACTTTGATTTTTGATATGAAGTTTTGAATTATTTTGATAATTAAAAACTAAATAGAAGTTATCCATTCTTAGAGATAAAGCATAAACCTTATTTATTACAACATAAATCTTAGAGCACTTCATTTTTTTCCTAGAACTTACTTTCTTCTTCTTGCTACTTTGTCCTACTTTTTTTCCTTTTTTTTCTCTCTCTTTCCTCTATTAGGTGTTTGATAGGAGAAATTTGGTGGCCTTGATGTTTTTTTTCATGTGTGATACATGTGGTTTCAGTTATCGCCTTTTATTAGTTATAGTAGTAAAATATGTCAACTCTTTCTTCAAATTTGTTCAAATAACAAGCACGTATATGTTTATGAGCAATCTCATTGTTGTAGTTTATATAGAAGAGAATGTGTGTGATAGTGATTGCTTATGCATAAATGATCAGGCATTCATAGAGGTGAATTTGAGTGCCTGCAAACAACCTAGTCCTTTATAATTGTTTATGAAATTTAGGACATATAACTAAAAAAAAGGTGCATTATTACTTCCTTTAATTGTGTTCATAGCATCATGAGCATTAGCTTAAGGAGTTATGGGAGTGTGAGAATTTTAGATATGCATGAGGACTTTACTGACCTCCTCACTTTTTCCTATGTTGCTTCATATTTTAATCATTATAGAAGACATTGTCTAACTTTGGGATTTTGTGGATAAATGATTGTCATAAGCAGTTTAGTAGTGGTAAAATTTTCTATTTCTAGGAGGGGAGAAAGTGTGGTGTTATTGTATAGCCAATTGATTCTTATGAACTTCTTGATTCCCATGTTGTTTTATTGTTTCACTTTTGTATAGATCATTCTTTATTCCCATGTCTTATTGCTTCTCTTTTATGTAGGTTATGGGCAGTTGTTGAAGACAAATAAGAAATCAAAAGTGCTTTGGGGATGAACCACTGAGAGATTCACTTTTGTTGAAAATGAGATGGAACAATTATCATGATGGTTCTCTAAATCATATAAATTGACCTCGTTATGTTTGATAGTGGTCACTTCCATCTATTGTTTAGCTATGGTATATATGCGACACCAATACATAAATAACATCAGATGATGGTGGAAAAGTAAAAGATAGCAGTAAACAATCGTTGTGTAGACTACATAAGTATATACTATACATGATAATTTACAACACAACTATGTATAACAAAATAGAAAATAAAAAACACTTTAAAAGGATTAGATGGCTATTTTGTCCTATAAATAGTCATATGTTATCAACTATAGAAGGCGGTTTTTGACTAAAGTCTACATCTAATATTTGTCTAATTTTATTTAGGAGGATTAGGTGATGGTCTAGCCCACAACCATTGTTTAATCCTTCCTCCATTTTTCTAGATGACGATTTTAGTCTAGAACTACCATTTGTAGCCTATTTAAATAAATTATTTTTTTCTACCTACACCATACACAATTCCATGCACACAAAAACCTACATGTATTCAACTGATACACAAGCACCAATGGTGTGTATTCCAATACAAAATATTAATTTTGCACCATAATATCAATCAATTTATATTAAAATTAACTTCAAAAGTATTTTAATAAGGCATTGATCATATATAAGAAAACAATAACTAAATGAATTAAGTCATAACATTAGGGCTCTTAGTGAGTTTGATCAACTACTTTGGTTCTTTATTATCTATCTTGACATCTTCATTTATCATGGCCTTCATAAAAGCTCTACCATAATCGTGCATACATGACAAATGAAAATGTCAATATAGATAACAAAGACGTATCTTCAACAAAATAATACAGATCGCGCCCTTTCAATGGGCAATGAAGAATCTTTATCACTATTGTCCTGTATGTCACTTTCTCCAACTACAACAGGATTCTTAGAGTATTCATAACCTAAGCTTTATATTCCATATACTTTCATCATCATATGAATTGCATTCTTATAATTTTGTTCATCTCTTTTATTTACCTTTCTCCCTAAATCTTCATCATAATCATCAGATGCATACCAACATGAAATTATCAAAGAGATAGATAGGCATACAATATAAGAAAAAAATGGTCACAAATATGTCCTTCATAAATAATATACAATTTTAACAACCATAGCATGCATTATTCATCTATATAGCTTTAAGACTCCTATAAATACATTTGACTATCATAACATTCTATCCAATTGTAATACAAGGCTATTATAAATGCACCTAACTCATGTGATTTTATTTTCTTATAAGAGAATATGCTACTTTTTTAAAAATGCACATGCACACATGTCGTATTATAATATGGTTATCACAAAAAAAAAAAGATTTTTAGAGCTCAAAACATAAAAACATAATTTTGGAGGTTCAAATGATTTTTTCAAGTCCAAAAGTGTAAAAATGCCTATGATGAAAAAAGAAATCATCCAAAACAAACATTTGGGTCAAAAGGTATGCCTATCGGAAAATTGCTGACAAATTACAATTGTAATATATTAACCATATGTATAAAAAATGTACAAAGACTAGTATATACCTAGCAACACTTAGCACTAAACATACATTAAACTAACAACTACAACATTGATACCAAATAACTTATAATGATTTATAAAGAAAATAACATAGGAAATTTAAGGAAACATTTAGTAAGAAAGAAGATGAAAAATGTGCAGGATAAAAGAGAAGAATAAAAAGGACGGTTGGTGATGGTGATAAAGGTGACCAATGGAGAAGGAGGAGGAGGAGAAGGTAACAACAATGGTGAAAGAATTTGGGGAAAAAGTAGTTTGCGTAGTAAGTCTCTATGTATTTGTGTGAAAATGAGAAGTGGAAAAGGCCTGCTAAGTTAAAAGTGAATAATGTAAAAAGAAAAAAAAAGATTCCACTAAAGAATAGACAAAAAATTATGCTAAGATGACGATTATACTCCAAAATTATTATCTATATGCTATAAAATTGGGAAAAAAATATTTTTAAGGTATAGATGACAGTCTTAAGTTACAATTTCCATCTTTACCCTTCCCCATTGCACTCATACTATATACGACGATTATAATTCTCCAAATTTTGTCTATTTCTTATGTATTTTTCATCCCTCTTGTTTTTGTTTTTACTGGAGAGCTTATGAACAGTGCGGTATAAATTTTTGTTAATTTTTGTATGTTGTCGCCTATGTTAATTTTTGTATTAGTGTGGTATAAATTTGGACACAGTAGTGCAATAATAAGAAATACAAAAACCAGGTGATATAACTCCACTTACATCTTATTATGTTTCTTGTGCCTGATGGATTGCAAAGATTTCAAGTGTGCTAAACATGCACATGCTAAGTTGATCGAATTTGTATCTAGATCTTATTCAATTTGGTTCATATGACTGAAAGAAAGGTAGTTCATTTTCTAAAGTCAAAATGTGGATTTTGAAGAAGTGCCCTTAAACACGTGATTGTTTTAATAATATTTTGGCTGGGCAATGTTACTTGCTCATAGAATTTCACTAGCTCAAGTCGCAACCTTGATCTTAATGTCCTTTTTGTTATGAACTTTTGGTGACATGAATTCGTTATATCATAATATATACATTGCATTTTAGGATATTTGTTAGGATTTTATTATTGCAGGTGAAATTCATAATAATAAATATATACAATAATTGAGAAAACATAGAACAAAAAAAAACTACACAAGCAATTTACATAGTTCAAATAAAGCGACCTATGGCCATAGGTGATAAGTGAGAAAATGATTTTTATTATAACTCATAAGGATTATATGAACTAAAAGAATAGTTTAACTACAAATCTCCTTGAATTAAAAAAAAATGATATATTGTGAGTGTTTACGTTACAACTTTAATCCCATTAAATTTGGGAATGTACAGGTAAATACGATAGCAAATAAATCAAGAAAATGGGTCCAAAAGTCTATTTAAGCTACATATGTCTCTTTTTACCTACTAACACGGCAATAAATTCAACCATCTCCGCATATGAATTAAATTATACCATGTTTCATCACCAAAAAAAAATTCACAACATTTATTTTCCCTCTAAAATTTCCTAGATCTCTTCTTCCAAACTCAGCAAACCTCACTAAAACCACATGTTGTATGAACTTGGTCATTGGAAATTGCTTCATATCAACTCACTTATTTGTGGTATGTATCTTCAACGACAACACATATTCTTTGGAAACAATATCTCAAATGAAGTGATACTTCACATCAATATATTTGTCTTATTATAAAAGTCATGGTTTCTATCAAGATGAATCATGTTATGATTATCAAAGTGTACTACAAAATCATCATCATTAGATGTGTTCTCAAAACAATTAAGAGAGCCACTTAACTTCCTTGAAAGATTTTGTAAGGGTCATATACATTTTGCCTTCATAGTTGACAATGCAATCACTTTTCATTGACATATTTGTTAATTGATTGTTGCCTTGCTAAGAAGTAGATTTTCTGTTATCTAGGTCTCTTACGAAATATATATTGGTTAGGCATTCAATTATACTCTTGATTAAGAGTTGAGGGTTGTTGATGGAGACAATCTCATCTTTGTTAAGAGCCTTAAAGGCTTATTGGGCATGTTTTACATGCGTCTCGAGGTGGATGTGCTTGAGTAAAATATGGAAGGCTCTAAAATAATCTTTCCAATTATGGTGTGGTTATAGAGGATATGCAATTTAACCCCTATTTATGTATAATAATAATACTATTAAATAAGGGTATCGTTATAAGTTAAAGATTAAGATAAATCACCTAATGTCTAGCTAGAACACAAATAAAATCAAATAAAAGACTAATTATAACTCTAAACTCATATAAAAATGAATAATAAGGGGGAAAAAAGAGATCCCTTGATTTTTTTTCCCTCACACAAATTCTCTCCATCTTTTAATAATTAACTATTTTATATTTTTTTAACATATTATTTAATAAAAATACTAAAGGTGCTTTTATTAGTTAGAAATATGTTTTTTATATGCAGATGGGTTCATTCACAAATAATGAAAAATAATTGTTTCAATTGAGTTAAAAAATTAACTAAGATCAATTAATTATGGTCAAATTGATTGATTTATTTGTAGAAAATATTATAATTATATATTTGAAAAGTAAAAACATCTTGCATGTTGGAGAATTATTAATTTTTAACTAAATATATTAGATTTATTATTCATAACTCATAAGCTATATTTTAAAAAATCATTGAAAAATATTAAAAATAGTCGGCATTTGATAAAATAAAAATAAAATTTATTCAACTCTTATCTGTTAAACCGACCGATCGATCCGTTTTACAGTAGCTCTAATGTCAAAAGGTGAGAACAACATCCCGGAATCCGAAAACTGAAATCTATTACCTCACTCGTCGCAGACCATAATAGGCGCTGCGGACAGCGTCCAAGCGAAGAATCCACCGCTGCCGCCTTCCAGACAATCACCTGCTGCTGCTATTTCTCGTGAAATATTATAAATATTTGCGGAAAACCCAATAGGAGGAAGAAATATTCACTACAGGTGAATTCGTTTCCTCGCTACCCTGCGCAAAGGAATTCGCCTCTGGTGTCTCCGTGCACAAAAGATCCTTTTTTTCTTGATTCCCATCTGAATAACAGAGAATATGCCGCCCAAGAAGTCGTCTGCAGGACGCCCTCGACGGGCCACCCGCGTTCGAGCTCGCAAATCCACCTCTAAACCACAGGTCGACGAGTTATCGGTTCAGGAAGCCACCGACTCTTCTCCACAAACAACTCCTGGTAATTCATCTGCGGCTATTCCTTCCGCAGAAGAAGAAGCCCCGGTGGCTGCTACCGCCACCATACCTTCCCCATCAACCATACTTGACGGCAAGGAGTATCAATCGCCTCCGTCCGTAGTTCCCATTAGTGACGGATCTGTCCCGAGTAAGGATTGCGCATCGGAAGCTCAATCGTCGATGGAAATCGAGAGTGCCGGTGAGCCTTCTAACGCGGCGCTTCTTCGTACTAATAATTTTAAATTGCGTCTATGTGAACAAAACCCTAAAACTTGTTCAGAGACTGACAAGTTTTCAGCCTCTCCTCAACCCGAACAAAACCCTGAAAACGAGGATGATATTCTTGCTGCAGGAGTGCAGGATGCCGTTATTGAAACTGCTAAGGATACCGCTTCTGGTACTGCTAATGAGAAGACTCCAGTCTCTCCTCAAACTGAACAAACCCTTAGAAACGAACTTGATAGTGCCACTGAAGGTGGGCAGGATACCGTTATTGAAACTGCTATGGATACGGCTCCTGCGACTGCTAATGACAAGATTTCAGCCTCTCCTCATTCCGAACAAAACCATGAAAACGAAAATGATAGTGTTGCTGGAGGTGAGCAGGATACTGTAATTGATGCAGGTACCGCTCCTGGTATTGCTGATGTGGAAGCTATTCTTAGTACTGGGGGTAAAGCGAAAAAAATGGTGAAGAAAAAGATTAAGGTTGTGAAGAAGATTATCAAAAGAGTGCCGAAAAGGGACATAAAGGGCGCACTTGGTTCTAAAGTTGATGAATTGGCAAAACATACTGTTAGTGGTGATGTTATGAAGGTTGATGGTAGTCCTAGTGTTCCAGCTTCATTGGATGCTAAAATTTCTAATGCTGATTATTCAGTGTCTTTGAAAGTTGAGGAACCTGGTAAAAGCGTGAGTGCTGTGAGTAGCGAGGCAGTAAAAGTTGTGGAAAAGAAAGATGACAGAGAAGCTCCAAACGGGAAGGAGAGTGCTTTAATGGATGATAAGAATGATTGTTCCGATGATCAAAATGACAAAGAGGCTAAAAAGCAGCCTCTTGTTGATTCCTCAAATGCAATTGCTATCAGAGATGGTGAATGTGGGGCACAAAGCATTGAAATGGAGGTGAAGGATGGTGCCAGGGGAGAGGATGAGGTGGGTGAGCCTATACTATTTAGTGGAGAAATGGAGGCAATGGAGCGGAGAAAGAGGAGAAAGACAGAGATCTTTGTTGGTGGATTGGACAAGAATACCGAGGAGGAGGATATTAGGAAAGTATTTGAGCAAGTGGGCGAAGTTCTGGAAGTTCGATTGTTACGAAATGGTAAGACTGGGAAGAACAAAGGCTATGCATTTTTGCGTTATGCATCAGCAGCGGATGCCAAAAAAGCTTTGGAGAAATTTTCGAAAGTTGAGGTACAGGAATTTCTTTAGCTGTTAATCACTCACTCTACAAAGAACTGTGCTTTAAATATTTTGACAAGCCACATGCTGTGGTAGATTATGAAATGGCAATTTGGTTATTGAAGAAACTATCTTCTATTGTTTAACAGAAAACAAAATCTAGAGAACGATAAAATATTTAAACCATCCACGCTTTTTCCCGCTTGTGTTGTCCTTTGCAACTTACTTAAAGTACTAAAGGAAGGGGCTTGGTTGATTGTCGCAATCAAGAAGAGTTCTTTCTGTTTTTTCATGTTATCTTTGTTTTAGACATCTCTCTTTTTGGGAGAGGGGGTTGGGAAGATTTCCCATTTCATAATTCCCTCTCAAGTCTGTTCCAAGTTGTTGAAGCTGGAACAACTTCTAATCTTAACTGGATGTCGAATGCATGCCAGAGACTTGATCTCGTTGTTTCCTGTAATATACCATTGATTACCATTGCCACCTTACAATATTATACGGAGTGCTACCACTATATTTTGATGAAACTTCTTTTATGTGGAATGAAAGATGACAATATGTGATGTTGCACCAGAATGTATGCCATCTTATACTCCAGCAATGGAACGATCTTCACCTCCATTTAGTGACTTTAGGAGGCCTACTCACGGCTCATGCTAGGCCATCATGTGTATGTTTGACTTTTGCCGTTCCTTCTTTACATGGTAGGTAGGGATTGTATATATTGTGCAAATTTTGATAACCTTTTCCTATTGATAGTTTCTTGCGTAGTCAATTGCATTGTAGTGTCTAAACAAGACGTCCCACTATTCAAAGGGCTCTTAGTAGGATTGAGGTTTCTGTTACATTGATGGATAAATTATGCATTAATATGTTTTAGGGTATTGCTCTGACCACCTATGAAAGAATATGGGTAGTGGAGCAGATATTTTATTGCACCATCATTTCAATATGTGCTCCAAAAATCTTTTCTGTCTAATGATGGATTTATTCAAGCTGGCGTGTACTGTTGACTGATACAGTCTTCCTGTATTTCTTTTTAAGATATGTGGCAAGCAGTGTGGTGCAGCACCTGTTGAGGGTAACGACACTATATTTTTGGGTAATATTGACAAGAACTGGAAGGATGTGGATGTAAGTTTCATTCCTTTCTGTTGATTAAAAATTTTATGTAAGTTGTGAAAGAACCTTTGAGGCCTCTTCACTTACCAAAGTGCTGCTTTCAAGCAGATTGACAAATTGTTGGTGGAGATAGGCATTGAGAAAATAGATAAAGTCACAGTCATGGCAAATCCCAGTAACACCGAACGAAATCGTGGGTTTGCATTTGTGGAATTTGAAACCAGCAAAGACGCTCAAATTGCTTTCAAGAGGCTCCAAGAGAATGATGTTGTTGGGAAAAAGCATAAGTTAAAAGTTGCCTGGGCTCAACCATTGAATGAGGTTGATGAACAAGAAATGCTGAAGGTTTGTACTGGATGTTTTCTTATTCATTTCAATAAATTCTTGTGGTTTGGTTTAGTTGTATCCAGTGGCTGCTGCTGATATTTGAGGTCTGGATTTCAATCTGGAAATTTCTAGGAACTTTATTTGAAATAATATGATCCATATTTTTTTCCCTTCTGTTTTGTTCCAATTGCATACTCCTGATTAATTGGATACATCCAGCTATCAGATGGCATGATGTGGCCATCTGCGAGGGCAGTTTTTAATAGGTGAAACCGTTTTCATGTGATGTCACATATAGCCAATATGCCCCAGATTCATCCTGAAAATCACAGTTCTGTCTTGGAACTCTCTCAGTTTCCTCCACTAAGCTTTGGTCCTTTTATAATTCCCTAAATATGTTTGCAGGTCAAAACGATTTATGCAGAATTTATACCATCTAGCTGGGATGAAGGGAAAGTGAGAGATGCTTTTAAGCATTATGGAGAGATAGATAATGTTGTTCTTGCCCGCAATCTTCGGACATCCAAGAGAAAAGACTTTGCTTTTATCAACTATAAGACCCGAGAAGCTGCTATTTCCTGCATCGAGTCATTTAATCGCGAGTTTTCAAATGATGATGAGGCCAAGGTTTGCCATTTCTATGCCTAAAAGTGCTATATTTATATTCCTAATATAGCACAGAACTTTAATGTTAATTTTATTCATTAGGCAAATATGAAGGTATCTCTTGCCAAGCCTATGCAAAAAGGCAAGCAACCTAAACAAGTTGTGAAGCCTGTCAAAAAAGTTCCCAAAGTGAATCCAAAGCCAAATCAGAGTGAGTGTTTCTTCTCTTGTCAAATTTATGGCACCCACAACATTAATGTTTGAAGCCGATGAATGTACTTCAAGTTATTAAAGTAAATTGATTATGTAAGCACATTTTATCCGTTAGAGAAGATTTAGTTCTGCTGTCTCTCATGGCTGGTTGTGGATGTTCAGCATGTGTTCTCTGTAAAATGAATCAACACACCACATTAGTAGTAAAAATCCTGACACTCCCTGCAGGTAATAAAAGGTCAATGGACTCAAGAAACAAGGAAAGATTGAATGTGCCTCATTACGGTTCCCACAGACCTGATACTTCTTCTACAAGTACCAAGCTAATACAACTGTCGAGGGAACAAGCGGCATGGAAGCAATTACAGATGGGACCAAGCAGGGGTGAATTTGGAGTACCTCTTTATGAAGTTCATAAAGCTGAGAGTTCTTCTAGGACTGCTGAACTGGTTCAATTAGTGAGAGAGCAATCTGCATGGAAGCAGCCACAGATGGGTCCTAGCAGGGGTGAGTTTGAAGTCTTGTTGTCTACAAGGTTTCCAGTCTTTGCAATTTGGCTATCTTTTCAATTAATAAAAATGAAGCCACTATGTTGTTACCCAATCATCAGGATTTGGATAATTTATGCCTTAAATGTATTTTGTTCTTCTGCCATATTTTTCTTGTCCAAGCTTCACTCTGAATGTTGCCTATTCCTCTAATGGAAGATGCTGCTGAGCAGCTATGATTCTGTTTGCATGAAATGGTATTAATATATATTGAAGATGAACCTCTTTGGAGTTCTTGTATTTTGAAAGCCCTCAAGGGATATGTTGGAAGTTGCATTTGTGAAGTTCCTTTTTCTTAATTAGATTTTCATCTGCCATCATTTAAAAAAAAAAAAACTTGATTCCCAAAGATGAAATGGCTTTTCCTGAAAAAAACTTATTTTAATCATCTGGCGTTATTTGCAGGTCTTGCAGAACCGGGTTACCATAACCCTTTACCTGGCAGGAAGCGTCCATTCTTGGCAATGGTACCTAACACTTCCAGCAGCCTGCTTTTCCAGTCTTGTATATTGCTGTTTCAGAATGTTAGTAACTATACTCTTTTTACTGTAGCAGGAAGCTGATCCACTGCATTCAGATATAAGTAGATATCCTTATCCTCGCTTGGAACAGAGGGTTCCAGCCCCAGCCCCAAGGTTGCCTACACTGACAATTTATTCACCTCTTTCTGGTCGGTATGTTTTCTTATGCCTGTTTCAGGTCACTGATAGCTTATTTTTCTTTCAGTTACAATCCATCCACCAACCTGAGCGGAGCTACCTATTCGCTGTCTCAACACCAAAGACCTGCTGGATACGAATCTCGTGAGTCTTAAAGAGTTTAGTTTTGATCTATTTCATGTATGAGTTCCGTTAAATTTATGTGTATTATTTTTCCTTTTTTCAGGGTTGCTTTATGGGAGTAGGGATTATCCAGGCAATGAGGTATGAACTCTATACAGTTTCATATTTGAATTTTACAATTCATCTTTAGTATTTGGGTTCTGTTTTCATATGTCCTCCGGCGTTCAGGTATCAGTGACGATTCTAAATTCTGGTCTTGGTTTTACTTAGTATGTGTATTAGCTTGAAACAGAATAAAACCATGTCAATGGCTTTCAACATACTTCTCTTAAGTGGTTGCTCTGCTTTTGTTGCTTTCTGTTGAATGTTTGCTATAGAATTCAAGTACGATAATTCTTTCGGTTTTAACCAAAACTGAGTGTGGGTATCCGGCCAAAGAAACAAACGGAATCTGCGTTTGAGAATGAGCCAAGTTCTGTGTGATGAGAAGAGGTCAATTAAATGTATTAGATTGATTTGAAGGTGTGAGTGGATGTATAAGGCCTTTTGTGTTGGGAAGATGGCATACGCTTTGGTTCAAGAAAGTATTGCAAAGCTGGAGTAAATATCTGTTTATAATATCAATGATATGAACTTTTGGCATATTAATTCGGAGAGTATTTGCTGAAAATTTTCCACTCTGTTTTGTGTTGATTTCTGTGATGGAATATAATTCCTGGGCTTTCCATAACGAGCATGATTTTTACATCGTTTATTAAAACTTTTGCAGATTCGGGACAGAACATATGGAAGCAGCCTTATGTATCGCAGATGTAAGTAAAATAGGCTAATTCCCTTTGTGGAAAGCTCCATCTCCGGCATATATAGGCATCACTAAAAGAATGACTGTTTAGACATCAAGTCTCAGAAGCTCTTTTGGTGTTAATGGCATTATTGTCATGCCGTCATGTCTACATACAAATATACAACCTTCGCTAGGTCCATTTGTTTACTAATATGTTCTCTATTTTTTGGGTTATTTTTTCACGTTTCACAGATTGATTTCAGAGTTGTGGTTGGTTGGGGCAAAGTCTGAAAAAGTGAGGAAATGTGGAAGATGCAGTAGAAGTTCAGCGAGGTCTGTTCTCATCAACGTACAAGCCCTATCGGGGGAAGGGGGTTTACTCACTCTCAGCCTTTTACATATTTAGCTTTCGTTCTGCTACTTTTATAAGGAAAAGGAACTCGTATCCCTTGCGGAACTGCTCTGTAAACCATAGGCTATGGATATTTCGAGCTGAGTCGGTCAGTGCTTTGATTTTGGTACTTTAACTTTATGGATTCAGATTTTGATATTTGGTATTGAATCGTTTCTAAGTTATCCATAAGTGTTTTGGTGCCGCTATGCAGACGTTGAATTTATAGATTTAACCTAAACAAATAATGTGAAGAAATGACGTTTGGTCCAATTATCTTCGGGGATGGAAAAAAATATTTTAAAAAAAACAGCAAAGAAGAGGAAAACCATGCCAGCCATTGCCTATAAGGTCCTTGATTTGCTGATGTTCCGTATATACTTCCTCTCAATTAGATGATATGAAGCAAGAAAATGAACAGCAGGAGTATAACTATTGGTTCCAATTTGTATTTTAAAGGACAGAGAGAATGGATATTTGAACATCCATATCTAAAAGTAAGGATACTGAAAATAATGTACCAGACATTACACATCAGGATTCAGGAAGCTGAAGATCATAAACAAGGAAGAAGGTTAATTACTGTCCCAGTAGTAATCCGAGCTTGCTATCAAAGTTTGGTACTTGAAGTTGCTAAATCAGTTGGATGATTTGAAGCATTGTTTGTGCTACCTAGTACCTACCACTATTGCACAATATAAAAGTAGATAATTGTATCTCAGTTTAAACGCAATTCGATTTCTGTGCAATACAAGTTTCAAGAAACGAAATCTCTTCCTCAAAGAAGCTTCTTCCCCGCAACGTATCTCTCTTCTCTACTCCATCTTCGGCCATGTCTAAACTTGATTATCCAGCAGGTTTTGACATTATAATTTAGCTCTAAACATTTTACCCAAACCCAAATTTGAGATCCTCCAAACACAATAACAATCAGACATGGCAGAAGAAATACATCGATTTTGTCATCTCTTCTATTGAATAAATAGTTTTACATATTTTACACCCTTTTAATTTTAATTTTTGATTTTTTTAATAATATGAGGATAATTATAATTTTTTACTTAAATAATAATAATTTCATATATTTAATTGTTTGAGCTAAAATGATAAAAATTGATGGGCTTAAGTTATGATATTATCTATTATCTTTTTTTTATTTTAATTTACATGTACATTTAGGAGAAAAAAAAGGGAGAGAGACAACACCCTTATGCCATTAAATGAAAAAAAGGTAAAGGCTCAAGAAAAAAAAAACATGGCTAGACCCAAGGTAGTAAAGAGTGCAACAACCAAAAGAAAAAGAAAGAAAATGATATTATATTAGAGATGGTAGGAAAAAGAAAAAGGAAGGCCTAACAAAGAAAGGAGAAAGACGAAAGAGGGAGAAAGAGAAGAGAAAGAACGTGACATAAGAGAGAAGATAGGAAGGTAGATATGCGATAGAGAGACAAATGGTGCAAGAAAGAGAGAGAGAGAGAGAGAGAGAGAGAGAGAGAGAAGCGTAATAGAGAAGAAAAAAGTGGAGAAAGAAAAGGAATCAAAATAGAAGAAGGAAAAAAACAAAGCGGATGAAAAAAAATGCATAAAGAAAAGCAGTTATTCATCAGATTTATTTGATGAAATTTTCATCTATATTTATTTTCAATTCTTTTTACCTCTATTTCTGTTATTTTTGTGTAATTAATTAATTTATTATGATTGGCTAATTAACTGTTAGTGAGGAATAGATTGAACCTTACACCATAATTTAATATGTAATAATATTTTTTTTTGTTTCATGGGATTATCCTTTAAATGTATTTTAATTGTTAACACTTATATATGTAATTCTATTAAGGTAAATTATATAGTGCATGTCTCGTTATTACTTCTTTATTGTGACAATATGTATATGCATGCTAGGTGGCCATATAATTGTGTAACACTCCAAATTTTTTATTATTAATTTTTTTTATTTTAAAATATTGCAAAAGAATAAATGCAAGACAATCTCATAAAAAAACGAGATGTTACCGTGTATCTAACACACGATAGACATATCATCGCCTACCTCACCTTAGACACAAATCTAAATATCCAACCAACCAAATACAAGAAAAATTAAAGTGTGTAAGAAAACACTTAGAGATATGAAAATCAAGGTTTAAAACTTAGGGTTATGTAAGCCTAAAATCCGTACAAAATATATACCAAAAGGAAAAGTTAACTAGAGGGAATCGATTTCAATGTCTAATGCCTTGGTTATTCATGGACCACATAAGAATGTCTTTGGAATACCTAAGCTTATATAACCCAACTAAGCTAAAGAAGAGGATAAATCATTCACTAGTTATCCTTGAAAACTTGGACAAGATCTCCTACTCGTGGAATTGAGTAAGGTATTATAATAGCCAAAAAAATATTTTAAGATTTAAGAATAAAATAAGAAATTATTGGATGAAATTTAATTATATGCATAATTTCTAATAAAGTAATAATATTATAATAATAATAATTATGGCCATAAAAGAAGAAAAATGATATAAGGATCTAATTATTAGAGGCTAAATTTATTTGCTAACCTAAGATAAATTATAAATGAATCATAATAATTTCTAAATTAATAAAAAAATATTTTATTATTATTATTACTAAATTTTATTATCCCTAAAACTCCAAAAAATTCCAAACCATCCTACCACCCCATTTTCCTTTTTTTTTCATTTTTCCCTTTTCCTTCCCCTTTTCCTTTTCTTTTCTTTCTACTTTTCTTCCTTCTTTTTTTTTTCATCATTCCCCTTCTTCAGTCAGATGGGGTGTGCCCAGTGGAGGCCCAGTTCCCCCTCCCCCGTGCTTTTCTTTCCTTTCCTCCCTTCCCCGACCTATTCTTTTTTTTCTTTCCTTTCTTCCGATCGACCCAACCCCGGTGCACCTTTCCCCCCTCTTTTCCTTTTGTCTCCCTCTCTTTTATCCTTCTTTCCCTTTCTGCCCCTGCCTCTTTCTTCTTCCCTGACATCTGCAAGGCTACTTCGCAGCCCTCCCTCCTCTCTCTCCCTCCTCCTCATTTCCTCATTTGGCCCTACAGGCGTGTAGCAGGCACGACCCTGCATGGTCCCCCTCCCTCCTGCAACCCCCCACAACCCCTCACTTACTCCCCTTAACCTTGCGAACCTACCCCCTGTCTCCTCCATCCCACTACTGCTCCGGCCTATACATCGGTCGGCAACCACCAACCCCGCTCCCCCTACCTTCTTCCCTCTCTTGTCCACTTACCCCAACCCTTACACCTATAAATACCCCTCCCCACTCCCTCATTTTCTCTCTTTTCTCTGCCGATCGCCCCCGGCCCTTACGTGCACTACCCAAACAGTCACCACTACCACCGCCACCACACCACACCACTACTACACCCAATGGACAAAGTGGGCAGCTCGAGCTGCCCTTTTGTACCTCCATCCACCACCAGCACTACCACCGCTACAGCTACCACCACCCTCCCCTACCTTACCACACCACCACTTCCCTTTTCTTCCCCCTCCTCCCTCCTCTTTTCTTCTCTTTCCCACTCAGTTGCCGCTGTTGCCACCACTACGCCGCCACCATGAAGCCACCACCACCACCACAACCCCTTGACCCAGGAAACCCTACCACTTAGGCAACCCTAACTCTCCTCCTCTTTTTCCAACTCCAAATCCCTCCTTTTTACACCATCCACCACCACAACCGCGTGCCGCTGCCGTCCCCTCACTTGCTGTCCCTTTTGGTTGTGTCATTTTCCCTCCTACCTACTTAGTATATTTTATTTTAATATTTTGTTGTTATTAACACAACTATTATTATTAACACTAATATTTGATTAAGAAAATAAAGAAAAATAAAAAAGGAGTAGGAAGAAGGTGAAATGACTAGTTATACTCTTTTTATACGTTGTGAACAAACCCTTCGTCGTGAGGAGGTGTAGGAGTGTGCTTCAAGCCCAGAGTCCTATTAGGTAAGGATATGGTTAAGGCTTGGGTTATGTATAAATCTTGTATGTATGGATGTATTAGTATGCCTTGTGTGAATGTATGTAAATGTGAACTAAGTGTGTGTGTGGTGCAGCTTGGCTTGTAAGGAGCTAAGGTATGTTGAGCATGATTGTATATGTAATATGTGTGATATAACTTGTATGGAATACATATTCTTATGTATGGATGAGATGTTATGACGTGTATGCTTAGAGTCCTTAGGTGGGTTTGAGTGGTTGTAGGGAACTAAAAGAAATAAAAGGTGGAGTGAGGAAGGAGAAGCGGGGGAAATTCCCTAATGGTGTTAAGAAGCACAGTTGAGAAAACAAAGGGAGAAAATAATAAAATGAAGGGTTAGGGTAAAATCTTGCATAGGGAGTGTAAGCTTTGCATGCGGGAAAAGATTACGTGGAAAAATCTAGTTTGAGGGTTGACCATTGGAAGGAAAGTGTAATTTGGGTAATTAGTGTACTCGGGGAAGAGTTAATACGTAGGTTGATGGAATTATGTATGGGAGCATAACTAGGGTTTTTGGAGAGAAAACCTAAGTATAGGGGTATTGTTGGAAACGCTAAGGAGGTTGGTTGGACACTAGGTTGTGATGAGGGGTTTGCCACATGAAGGATGTGAGCTAAGTTAAATGGAGGGTAGATTTGCGTATGAGAAGAGGGTGTGGAAGAAAAGGGGTGTATTAGGGTTTTGGGGGATAAACAACTAGGGTATCATTATCAAATGTGGGAGCTAAAGAGTCAAGTTATGAGGTTTGGAGTGGGTTGAGTGTAGTGACGATGTTGGAATCAAGGGAGAATGTGGGCTGAGTAAGAAGAGGAGAAGCTAGAGCCACATAGGCCAAGTTAGGGTTTTAAGGAGAAACCTTAATGGGCGATGGTGAGCCTAGGTGGAGAAATGGGGAAGTGGGCCTTGACCCACATGTGTGGAAGTTTTGAATTTGTGGTATGGTGGAAGGTGAAAAAGGGTTCTGGAGTCTTGGGGAGTATAGAGGTGCATGTTGGGGATAGGGTTATTCAGGAAGTTTGGGTTAGAAGAGTGATAATGAGTCGGGGAAGCCCATTGGGGTGTGCATGTCTGGATGGGGGTTACTTGTTGAATAAAACATGAATAAAATACTAATCACTTAAAGTGGAAGATCATTGAGCTAGGTCCAGACTTAGGATGATTTCCATTCCACCGGCTATAATTGTAACACCCCCAAAATTCACTACTAAAAATTTTCATTTTATTGAAAAGAGTTAGCGGAAGCAAAATACAAGACTGAAAATTTTGGGGATATTACCGCCACACTTAATACCAGACTGATTCACTCATACCGTTTCAGTACCAAGTGTTAAGGCTAAACAATAAAATACCAATTTCTAAAAATTTAACTCATATTTAAATCAAAGTAGTGCAGGTAAACATTTTATAAGAATAGATTCCACCAATGGTGGTTACAAGGACAAAATTACATTTAAACCAGATGTTAGAAGAGGAAGAATGAAATCCTAAAAGCTAGATAATCCTTATGCTCTTCCCATTACCCACTTGAATAACACCTAAAAAAAGACATGCAGGGGACACTGCCCATTGAATAAGTAGAGGCCCCACGAATGGAACCTTCTAGTACTATGGTACTGAGTAACCCTTTAAAAACATACTTAAAAGTAGGCCTACAATGCAACACATGGTACAAGGCTATATACATATATAACAAGATGTGCATACATAACATTCACATCCTTAACAAGTCCATCAAATGTTAATGAGTCATAATGCAAAATCGATACTTTCAGGTCTTGAGCCATGTCATAGTGCAAAACCGATCCTTTCGGGCCTTAAGCCCTTAATCCATCATTAATCAATCATATTTTCGATTTTATATCCATGTGAGTGTGGGAACCCTACTATTATAGCTGATGGACTGGTCATGCAGGGAAAAATGCTCCTGGCCACTATTATTCGCTGGTGGACCGGTCATGCAGGGCAAAACGCTCCCAGCCACTATTATTCGCCAGTAGACCGGTCTGGCCCCGACTCACATGGTGTTCCACTGTAAGTACTTAGTGTCTTTTCCATGTCTTATCGATATTACATTTGGTTTGTTGAGTACGGAATCCCCCACTATTATAGCAGGTAGATCGGAAATCATGTAGGGCAAAACGCTCTTGGCCACTATTATTCGTCGGTGGACCGGTCTCTAGGGAAGCCCGGATCCTGACCACTATTATTCGCCGGTGGGCCGGTCTGGGTCCGGCTCAACAATCTTCCTCTTTAATTGATTAGTGTCTTATTCGAAAGTATTTCACCCTTGACATGCATGTCACCGACCTATACTTCTATCCTCCCGAGAGGGCCCGTCCCATATCTTGAGACCTTTGCGCCTCTTATCACACCCTGACATCCATTCCCCCTTACATTTACTTATAATGAAAACCAAACTCCTAAGGGTGTGGGTTGAGACCCAACACCTTATGACATTCAAATTCTCTCACTACCACTCTCTAGGGTTTTCCCTTGAAACCCTAATCGGACCTATATGGCCCAACCTTTCTTTTATCGTCCAACACCTCATCTCATTTAGTTTCAACCCAAATCCCATCACTCTACTCACCAACCATACATGTGACCGTAAAACCCTAGTTGGCCGCTCAAACCCTAACACCTTTCTTACGTAAGGATTATCCCATGCAAACCCTAGAAACCTCCTATACAAGAATTGCATCACTCATTCATTTTGATCATAATCTCCTTCTATATTTCCTCTCATGGATCATGAGATATTAAGGTCAATATCGTGTCCCCTTTAGTCAACTCACTTCCTCTTTGTTCCTTTTTATCCTTTCACCCTACGTCATATTATTAAACATCCTAGCATGCATGTCCAAGAGGGTCACATCATATAATATCGTACGCATAGCATATATAATCATCATCCACATGCTATAAGGAAGTCACATAAGCATACGTCACTCTTGCGTTACAAATGATTACTCATTAAGCATAAAGTACACAATATGGCATAACACATGGCACACGAGTCATATAATACACACATTGTTCTTCTTAGCCACTACCCTACTCGGTTTGGGTTACCAAGCTGTCTCCCACACTTATTAGGTCACCAATCACCCTTCATAATTGTTACACTTATTTTATTTTCCATTTGGTTGGCTAAGTTACCAAATTGCCCTTCTCATTTGTGATGATTACTAAATTGCCCTTTAGTTGGATAAATTACCAAATTGTCCTTCTTCATTATCATAATTACCAATTTGCCCTTTAGTTGGTTAAATTACCAAATTACCCCTTTTGAAATCTCATAATTGCTAGATTGCCCTTATCCATTATTATAATTACCAAATTACCCTTATCCATTATCATAATTACCAAATTACCCTTCTGTTGTCTAAATTACCAAATTACCCTTCTCCATTATCATAATTACCATTTTACCCTTCTCCATTGTTATAAATACCAAATTACCATTTTCCATAATTACAATTACCAATTTACCCTTCTCCATATAAATACCAACTTACCCTTCTCCATTATTATAATTACCAATTTACCCTTCTCCATTATTATAAATACCAATTTACCCTTCCCCATAATTATAAATACTAATTTACCCTTCTCCATAATTATAATTACCAATTTACCCCTTACTCCCAAATTTACCATAATATCCTTTTATTTACAAAATTATCATTCTACCCCTTACTTTCAAATTTACCATAATGTCATTTTATTTATAAAGTTACCACCATACCCTTTTGCTTATAAAATTACCATAATACCCTTTTTACTTGCAATTTACCATTTTACCCTTTATTTCAAAAATTACCGTTTCACCCTTCTACTTATAAAATTACCATAATACCTTTTTACATGCAAATTACTATTTTACCCTTTTACATCCAAGATTACCATTTTGCTCTTTTATTACAAAATTACCATTTTTTCCGTCTCTTCCAAAATTACCATTTTACCCCCTTTACTTCCAAAATTACCACTTTACCCTTTACTCTCAAAATTACCATAATACCCCTTTACTTACAATTTACCATTTTGCCCATCTCCTCTAAAATTACCATAATTCCCTCTCCTTACAAATTTACCATCTTGCCCTTTTATTAGGTTATCATCACTACATGAATATTAATATTAATACTCCACTCACAATATCCAACTCCACCAACTATTAAATTTTAATATACTACTTATTAGCACCCACACATATTAGGCCACATTCTTACCCGAGAAATATTACTAAAATGGTCCTAGGACTCACAATAATATTATTCATGCATAAATGGTCACAATAACATAAAATGACATGGATAAGTACTTAACACTTTCATTAATAGCCAAACTCTTTCCTTAAGCAATATTTCCACACATAGCACATAAACTAGCATAATTTCCTTTTTATTAATCAATACAAGCAAACATATATATTATACTAACAAACATATAACAAGTATAATAACGTATTAAAAACCCTAATGTGATAACATACATTTATCCATGTGTTTAAGTGGGGTCTAACGATTACCTTAATTCCTGCAAAAACAAACCTTATCGGTATCCCAGTTAAAGATTCAAGCTCTAAATAGCAAAAATCAACACCTAAAAATAATATCAATAATTATTATATTAGAGTAGGAAATTAAAAGGATAAAACTTTATAAGAACTTAATTAATAAAACACTTTACTTAACCATTAATATACCTCAATACTTAAGCAAAACAATTCCCAAAATAATGTGGAACTCACGCTGCATGAGCAGCGTGAGCCACATGCAGGTTATAATAGGGAAAAAGGGTCGAAGGTAGGGGTAGAAGGGAGGGATGGTCATTTTCGGGTTGAGCCTTTTAAGCTAGGAAAGAGGGCAGGTGGAGGAGGATTGGAGGCAAAGGAAGGGTGCAGGAGTGAAGAGGGGGTGTAGGTGGTGGTCGGGGGTAGGTTGTTGGTGGCTAAGGGTGGCGGCGAAGTGGGCTGCAAGAGTGGACGGGGTTGAGAAAGAAGGAAAAGAAAGGAGGAAACTGAAGGGGTTCGAGGGCTAGTTTCGGCAAAAGCATGCATGGGGTGGTAGAGGAGGTTGCAGGGAGTGGATTGGTGGCAGCAGAGGTGGCCAAACAGAGGGGTTGCAGGGAGGTTGCCTAGAAGGGAGAAAAAAAGGGGAAAAGAAGAGGGGGAGGAGCTACGGGGTGGCATGGGTGGTGTTGTGGTGGTGCAGGGCTGGGGTATAGGGTGGCAGGGAGTGGTGTAGGGGGTTGGTGTGGTGGTTGAAGCGGTGGTGCAGAATAGAGATAAAAATGGGAGAAGAAGAAATGGAGAGAAGAGGGAGGTCGGGTAAGGTATGGAGCTCAAAAAATGGGGCAGAAAAAGGGCTGAAGAGGAGAAGAAAAAGAAGAGGGAGGATAAGGGGATAGGTGGTCGGTCAGTGGTAGTGTTTAGGGTGGCAGGGAGAGGGAAGGAAAGAAGGAGAAAAGGGAGGCCATGCGTGATGAGGGTGCATGGGCGGTTGGGTCCAAAATTGTGAAAAGAGGATGGGGGAAAGAGAGAGAGGGGGAGGGAGGGTTGCAGTGGTGGTAGGTTGTGGCTGGTATGCCTGAGATGGCAGGCATGGCGACGAGGACAAGTCAGGGCCTGGGTTAGGGCGTAGAAGAAGGAAGAAGAAGAAAGAAAGAAGAGGGGAGGTGCAGGCCGGCAAAGGAAAGAAAAGGGCATGGGTTGGCCCGGTCTAGAGGGAGAAAGGAAGGAAAGAAAAGAGAGGGAGCTAGGCTGGGTCGACGTGCGCGGGGGAGGAAGGGAAATAAGGCGGCCCGCGCGAGAGGAGAAGGAAGAAAGGGAGAGGGGAAGATGGGCCAACGACCCAGGCACAGGGGGAGGAGCGAGCAAGCCTGCCTGGCTCCCCGAAGAGGAGGGAAAAAGAAAAAAGGAAGAAAGGAGGAAAGAGGAGAAAGAAAAGAAAAGGGGGAAAAGGAAAAGGAAAAATAGAAAAAAATTAAAATAATTAAATTTATAAAATAATTGAATGTAATATTTGTGGGAAATAAATTTATTTAATAATTTAATTTAATACAATTAAATATAAGGGTTTAAAAAGGTTAATTTTGGGAAAATATTGGTTTGAAAATTTATTTAAATAAAATGAGTATGCTATAATAATAAAATATTTATTTTAATTTGTTAAATATCCCTATCCAAATTTGTATACTCAAAAATCCACAAAATAATTAAATTAAATAGTTTAAAAGTTAATTTATCCCAAATAAAAGCTATTTATTAAATTCTACGTTTTTAAAATTTTGAGGGATTACAATAATAGTGGTTAGGAGTATTTTGTCCTAGAAACCATTCCACCGGTTATAATAGTGTCAAGTGTGTCCTACCCTGGAGTAGTATTTTCATTCCACTCGTTATAATAGTGGGAGATTCCAAGCTCAATAAGCTAAACTTTGAATCATAATAAATCATGAAAAATACACAAATCACTTATAGTGGATTACCACGTGGGTCAGGGCCAGACTTAGGATGATTTCTATTCGACTGCTATAATAGTGGCAAAGAACGTTTTGCTTTAGAGACTGATTCCACCAACTATAATAGTGGTCAAATGCGTTTTGTCCTAGAGTAGTTATTTCTGGTCCATTTGCCGTAATAGTGAGGTTCCTGTACTCACCTGAATATAATTAAATAGATGTGTAAAAATAGTACTAATGGCTTAAATTCTGATAGTGGCGATTAATCTAATAAACCTAATGTGTCTAGATCTGGGTCTAAACTTTTCAGACCCGATAATTCTGTATCAAGTTTGGATCTAGGTGATATAAACGGATCTAAGTTTGACTAAACCAGATCCGTTATTATTTCCGCACTATATACAAAGTAATGACTATGCATATCAAAGAGTATAACATCAGAAAACCTAGTCGGAATCCACTCAGTGTATGTGACAATTTAATTCTTGATTCCTAATATCCTAGCTAGTCTATCATCATCCAATACTATAGGACATAGTATTAAAAATCAAATCAAACCGATCAAGTCACTGACCAAGTTCATATAACTATTCTTAAAATTTTGAAACTAGTAAAAATCGATCAAAAACCGATCGAACTAGTAAAAACTAATGAACCTGTCAAAAAATCGATCGGCCAAACTAGTCAAAAAATATGCTACGAGTTTATTTTTTATATATTTTATATTTTTTAACTTAATATATATCACTAATCCAACAAGTCCAAATTACTAATTTAATCACTAAATTAATGATTCAATTATCGATTTGATTTTTAAAATTACGCTATGGGGAGGTATAATATGTGAGTGGTGATGCACATCCAAGAATATGAAGCATATAGTTCACTTAGAAGAGGCAAACAAATTCATAGGTTTATGGGTAATGAAAAGTGAAGATGGAAAAATATAAATCAAAAAAATACCGAATAAAAAGAAGTTTAAACTATTTAATAAATACAATTTTCAGCAAAATAACAAAATGACAATTCATATTTTTCACAATTCACATCTAAACATATAAATATATATTCTCTATTTTAAATCTAATATAAATTGTTACTCACATTATCAAAGTCCTATAATCTTCTTTTAATTTTCTTTCAAAGATATAATAATCATTAATTAATTAAAATTTCCTAAAACTTTAAACACGCCAAAAATATGCATAATAGTTTATTTGTTTTTAATGTATGAAAGAACGTTATACAACATCCAAGGACACATGAAAAGCCATCTAGTGACTCGGTTGCGATTACTGTTTGGATAATGGATGTCCCTTCATGTTTCAGATTGTTCTCTCACATATCAAAAACATATAAATTGAGGGAGTGAATATTGAGTGAGACCATGAGTTATGTTCTTCATCAGACAATTTCAATTAAAACGATACACATGAAGAACGCGACTAATTTCAACGCCTTCTCAATAAGATTCTCAAATAGCTAGAAAATCAGGGTTAGCTTAGACGAACTAAGAAAATTGATTTAATGTTTTTTTGGCAGTACGATGTCCAGTTATTTGAAAAAGCTTTCAAATTGCTCCCGTGAACATTTGAAAAAAATCAAAACACCATAAACTAAGAGAGACAAAACAGATCTGAAAGTCAAGAACTACAATTCCTCAATCGATTCGACAGTAGAGAATTCGATTACACCAACTAAGCCATTGCCACTAAGGCATCATCAAACATTTACACCAATGCACAGCAAATTCTCATACCCCTTCCTAATTCAAACACCACCAAACAACCACAAAACCCAGAAAATCAATAACTAGAAATAATTAATTACCCTCCGAAACCATACAAAGTCCTACCCTGTCTCTTCAATGCATAAACAACATCCATAGCCGTAACAGTCTTCCTCCTTGCGTGCTCAGTGTAAGTCACAGCATCACGGATCACATTCTCCAGAAATATCTTCAATACACCACGAGTTTCTTCGTAGATCAGGCCACTGATACGCTTGACACCACCACGACGAGCCAAACGACGGATTGCCGGCTTTGTTATTCCTTGAATGTTATCTCTTAATACCTTCCTGTGTCGCTTAGCTCCTCCTTTACCAAGACCTTTGCCTCCCTTGCCACGGCCTGACATTCCTTCTTGTTTTTGAAAGAGAGAGAATGACAATGTTGGAGAGTTGTTGATGAGGAATTTAGTGTGCTGGGGATGGAAAAAGCGAAGAACGTGACGGGTTTATATAAGGAGGTTGTCTGGAAACGTGGGAGAGAGGAGGAGTGGTTTCAACCGTTAGATGGAGTTTCTTATCGACGGGAAGTAATAGCGATCCGTGTTTTTTAAATTATGGAATTTAGTCCGTCGATTTATTATTATCGATGGTTGAGGATTGCTACTTCTCGATTGCGCGGATTCTGTGTTTTTTCTGGAAGCAAAATACCACCTAATGGGCTTTAGTAGCGGTAAATATAAACGTCAAAAAGATTTTGGACACATTTAAGTGGAATCCGCCGCCTCTTTTTCTGTTTTCAACTTCTTCCCATTTCAACCGATTATTGAATTTAATAAGTTTTAAAATAAATATATTATCACAATTTAATAAGTTTTATCACAATTTTTAAACCGACGAGTATATTAAAATAAAAGAAAATATTTATTGAATTTTGATGTGAATATGAATAGCGGATACCTCTATCTCTATATATTTATTCAATATATAATTATTTTTTATCTTTAATTTTAAAATAAATATATTATAATATTAAGATTAAAATTATCATTTGACTTAATCTTTAATTAATTTATCCGTTGAACAATGAACCTATCCATTAAATAATATTTGTTAATAGATAAATAGGTAATGGATATCCTATAGATAATGATATAGAAATATTAGTAAATATTCATTTGGATATATGTACGAATTTGGATTCAGCTAATAATTTCTTATTAAATAAGACTGTGGAAATATCTGCTCAATTTGTATCCCTATCTTTCAGTAGCTTTGAAGAGGAACATTTTTGAATTGGGTCCAAAATATAAGGGAAAATTTTAAAGTTGTAAGGCTTAAGTTGCAAATTAATCCAATATATGGTTAATAATTATTTGCTACATAATTTACGAGAAAAAAAAAAGTACGTTTGTTTAATATTTGAGTTTATACTTTAATTTTATGAAATTATATTGTTGTAATATCAACTTGTACGTGGGTATTATACAAGTGACTTGTAAAGGAGGGTCAATTTGTTGTTGATGAAATGCACCACCGATTAAGAATCACTCTCCACAATATATAGGTTAATTCCTCGATAAACTACTACCTGGATTCCTATTAAGTATTTGCTTCAACAACAATTACTAAGCTATTATATTGGAATAGGCGATCAAATTCAACATCGCAATACTTGTTTTCATAACTACTACATACATATGTGTTCTTTCCATACAAGAGACATGGACATTGATTTTCATCTTTGAAAGTGTTTAGAGGTGTCAAGTGAGGAAGTTGATGTTAGAGATTATCCACGAAGGAGGAGACATGTTCATCAAGAACAATTGAGATAATATTAGAGGGTAGGCAAGGTGATCGATTAATAAATTTTACTACACCTTCAACATCCAACTCCTTTCTTTTGGAAACATAACCCCATTCCACATATCCCAAAAAATCCGAATGGGATAAAATGCTTTTTTGTTGAATAAATAACCACCCTCCATACAATTTACATACAAAGAGATACAAGTTAGGGTCGTTCATTACTAGAGAGTGACACATGGGCCAGCCCAATCTTATTATATTACAACACAAAAAAGTTGTTTCGAAAACACAAGGAGCGTGAGTTATCACAATATTGTATTATTTGTTGAATATCATACATTTTAATTAAGGAACTACCAAACCACTTCCCAAAGGAATATGTGTATTTAAGTTGACAACTATCGAGCTTCTAATATATTCCCCAATTAAATTACTTTATGGCCTTAGAACTATTACTTAGGGGATAATAATAAGAAGAAGAAGAAGAAGAAGAAATAATGGGAATAGACAAAGAAATGTTTAGTATGTAATATTGGAAGAGAATATCCATCTTGGATGAACCCCCCAAACTAGATAGCCATCCCTATAATCATTAGTTTGTAGTACTTCAGTTCATATGAGGTAGGAACTGGTTATATGGGTTATTTTTCACTTTTATTATAACATAACTTTTTTATCAACCTAAACAACAATATAATTTATCACCAAAGAAATTTATATACTAACCCACAAGCATACAACAATTTTTTTTCTGCTCAACTTCATAAACCTAAAAAAAATCCCACATAAGCGCTATTTGGTAAATAATAAGTGAAATAAAATTTTGGGATAGGTGATTTATTATTATGCTACAACTTAAATGATATTTTAATGTCCATTGTGTTAAAAAAAATATAGGTAATTGTAGAATTTTCCAACAAAATATATGTCATGACCATTTGATTGTCAAGTGATGCCATATACAATAAATATTGACCAACTATAGACATTGAAGCCCTATATTTCTTCCACTTACAATGGCTCTTATCAATTAAATTTTTTTGATGATTTTATAGTTAAGGATGAAGGTGGCTATGATGTATTGACTATCACATATAGACATACCATAATAAATAATTGGTGGATCCTCTATTCTAGGTGCTCCTATCATATCTATCTTAACATAAGTCAGTTCCAGACATACAACATAATTTAAGGTGTTACTATTTTCTTAAGTAACAGTGCTTCATACAAAGTTGATGGATTGTAAGGGTGGGGATTCACGATAATTGATAGTGTGGTTAAAACATTATCAAATATTTATCATATTAGTGATATGATCAAGAGCTTGATTTCACTCATTTTCTTGCATAGTAAAAGGTAAATGTAATATCCTATATTTTTTAAATCCAATTTTATTAATTTTAATGATTTTATTAGAGTAACTTGATGTAACCATTTAATTATTTTAATTTTGATTTGTTTTATGGATTTATCGATGATTTCGACTTCATATTTGAATTTAATTAATCGTTGTCGTTGCAAACCATTCTAGATAAATTCGTTCACGGCCGTGATTTTATTATATTCATATGATTTCGATTTTTGGTTAAAAATATGTATTCCAGTTCTTTCTCGTATTTTAATTTTTTTATATTTTGGATTTGATTTTGATTATAACTTCGTCGTGTGATTACGACTTGATTTTGGGGTTATATTTCATTAACGAAATATATTATTTAAATTATAGAATTTTTGTCTAAATAGTCAAATTTATTTTAATGATTTTATCCATAGAAAATATTTCTGACTTTAAATTTATTCATTTCCGAAATCGTTAACATTTTCGGGAAGTTTCAAATTAAAAATATTTTCGGAGCTTATTTATCAATTTCATTCCAAAATTAATTTTCTTCCGTTTTACCCTTTTTGGTTTGCGGAAAATCAGTTTCGAAAATTATTTAAATTATTCTCGGTTTATTAGAATTTGACTTCAATATTTTCTTATATATTTTTAAATATTATTTCGGGAACTTATAATTTATTTCCATAAATAATATAGATATTTGTGTTCGTTGGAAAATTCTTTCGAAAATATTTCCGAAATTCTTTATATAGTTTTTTATCGATATCAAGCTTTCGGATTCTTACGAAATGATTTTCGTTGAATAAATTTTAGATAAAATCTTCCAATAATAATTTTATATATTTAGTATTTTATTTTATACTTATATCTGTAAATAAAATAAATAAAAAAACTAAACCCCGACTGACCGACCCTCCTCTTCTTTTCCTTTTCTCTCTTCTTCTCTCCTTTCTTTTCTCTTCCTCTTTCCTGTCGGTTCCCTGTTTGCAGCACCCAAACCCAGCCTCCTTCCTTCTCCCAGCTCCTCCATGCCAGCCGATCTCCAACCGCTGCCGGCCACAACTCCAACAGCCACCAGCGTCGACACCGAAAGCTGCAGCAACCAGCAACCACAGCAACAGCAGCAACCGTGTAGGTTGCGCCGCCGACCGGCGAGTTGTCCTTGCCCTTCGACAAAGTTCCTCTGACCTCCAACTATCCTGATTTGTTGGTTTTGTTTGGTATAAAATTCTAAAAACCCTAACTTTTGATTTAATTAATTGAGTATAAATTAGCTAATGAAAATCTAAATTGATTGTTTGATTATGTATATATATATATATGTTGTATGATTGATTTAGAGTGGCTGATTGTAGTGTATTTGAATGATTTGTAAAAATTGGATTTTTGGTCGGGTTATGCCCGAATTTTTCGAATTCGTCCGATTTAGCTATTTTGGGTAAATTAATTATACAATACGTTTTAAAATGTATCTAATTTCATGTCGGAACCGTCAATTGGAAAATTTATGTGGAATCAATCGGAATTTAAATCCTAAGTCAAAATATGTGTATAATGAAATTGGGTTTTATAATTGAGTTGTTTTACTCAATTGATTTTATAATATCGTTTGAAATGTATTTAATTTCATATCGGAAGTGTTGATTTGGAAAAATTGTGCAGAATTAATCGGAATTGAATTTTTAGGTCAAAACTTTTGCAGGACTAAATTGGATTATGTAATCGGGTTTTTTTATTCAATAATTATATAATTTATATTAGAACACATTTAATTATAATTCTGAACCATCAATTTATATATTTTAGTAAGAATTGATCGGATTTGCGTTCCAGGCTTAAAAACCCTAATTGTGTTAAAATGGGTATTTATTTTATTGGTTTTGAGCAATTGATTATATGATATGTTATAAAATATGTCTAATTGCATTTCTAAAAATTTAATTTAAATAAATTATAGAATTCAACCGAATTGTATTTTCGGGCCTAAAACCCTGGATTACAAGTGAGATTATGAAATTGGTTATTTGTATAGTTGTTTTTCTAAAATTAAATATATAGGAAGTGTTGAAATGATCCTAATTTTATTCTAATACCTTCAATTGGAATTAATTGATTTGAATTATCCGAGTTTGTGTCGTGGGCTTTAAAACCTAATTTTGAAAACGGCTCGTCTTGAATTGGCTAATCGGAAGATTATTTTGTTGAAATTGATTATCTAGATTTATTTAAAAAAAATAATCGTACTATTAAGCTATCAATTTGAGATCATAAAAGTTAATTAGTCGGTTCGTAGCTCGAGCATTAAAAACCCCTGATTTGTCGGATATGGTTTTATAAAATTGATTAGGCTATGCGTCTTTTATCTAATCGATTTCTGGCTTTGATTTTTAAATCATTTGAATTATGTTTTAATCTAATCAGTTTGGATTTGGTTCTATGCAAATGGTTGGTTTTCCTATTTAGTTGTAATACCTAATGAATAAGTTATTTTCGATAAATTAACTTGTAATCGATTATTCTTTCCCCGGCTTTCTAAATTAATTTGGAATGTCCCAGGTGATATGTGTTTAATCCGATTTAATTTATATTTAATCTTAAATCTTAATAAAGCAATGCTCTTGAGTCCTAGGTTATGGACACGCTTTCCAAGAAATATTGTTTGTGTCCCATTATATGGATTTAATTATAATATATGAATTATCGATCGATAAGATAGCTTCTAACCTTGTTTTCGATTTCTACCGGCGATCTAGGAAAACTTTATCGTGGATTGTCAAGCTCTTGATAGCTCTCTCTCTTTCTCAATTTGCTTAACTAGCTTCGGATTTAGGTAAGTCACTACTTACCTTTACTTATAGCGGAATCTAGAATGTATGTTTGTTCGGAGTGGAAGGTGATAAGTATGCCTATAGATTATTTAATCATATCAAGCATATGATGTGTTCTGTGTGGTAATTGCATGTATATACGAAATTCATAGTCTCAATGCCAATGCATGTTAGTATGACATTGAATATGGTATGTGTTTGAGTATGTGAAGGGTTGAGTATGGATTTGAAACTATTTGATACCTTATGTTGTATCTTTATATCATGGAATTATTCATGTGGGCCTGATTTATGGTCGGTTAAAATCCTTGAGTAAGATACAAATAATTCAAAGTGAAAGATCACGTGAGTTGGACTAGGGTGTAAGGTCCATTCCATGAGACGATAATAGTGGCTTAGGTGTCCTATCCCTGAGAGGTGATTCAAGTCGTTCCACTGATTAAGAATAGTGGCTCAAGAGCGTTTTGCCCTGAGACCCTACAGGCACTCAAATCTATAGAAGTAAGTGTAGCCTTGGACGCACCAAAGTGGAATATCTAGGTCACTATATCTCAGCAGAGGGGGTATCAACAGACCCTAAAAAGGTAGAGGCCATCAATATTTGGCCGATACCATAAAACCTAAAGCAGTTGAGGGGATTCCTTGGTTTAGCGAGGTACTACCGAAGGTTTATGAGGCACTTCAGCTCCATTAGCAAATCTCTCACCAACTTGACCAAGAAGGGACAATTCCAAAGGAGTGAGGAGGCCACTAAGGCTTTTGAGCAGCTCAATCTTACAATGACACAAGCACCAGTGTTGAGGTTGCCAAACTTTACCAGTGAATTTGTATTGGAAACAAATGCCTCCAACGGTGGCATTGGTGCAGTCTTGTTAAATGATGGCCATTCTATCTCTTATCTTAGCAAGACCCTAGCTCCGCAGACTCAAGCATTCTCGGTGTATGATAGGGAGTTGTCAACGATTGTGTATGTCGTGGGCAAGTGGCACCATTACTTAACCAGACATCAATTTGTAATAAAAAAAGACCATCACAGCCTGAAATACCTACTAGAGCAGCGCATTACAACTAGTAGCCAGAGAAAATGGTTAGTTAAACTCCTCCCATATGACTATGAGATCGTGTACAAGATTGGCAAGGAAAAATGTGATAGCTAACTCTCTTTTGAGGATACATGGAACTAAACTCTTCCTCAAGGCTCTTTCTACGATCATATCTGATGTCTTCTAGAGGATACAATTGAGTTGGGAAGGTAATGACTGGCTAAAAACTCTTATACAACAACTACAATCAGGGGTTTGTATCCGCAAGCATTATACCTAGTAGCATGGGCAGTTGAGAAGAAAAACGAAGCTAGTTGTGGGAAATGACTCGAGGCTCCAAACATATATTCTCCAGGCCTATCATGACAGTGCCATAAGAGGACAATCTAGTCACCAAGTTATTTGGCATAATGTGATCTCGTTGTTTTATTAGAACGGGTTAGCCAAAGACATCTGGGAGTATATTAGAGCATGTACCACATGCCAACATGGGAAGTATGAGAATGTAGCAAGTCCAGGTTTATTAAATCCACTTCCACTACTAGAAGGGGTATGGGTCAAAATTAGCATGGACTTCATGGAGGGTCTTTCGAAATCATTTGGGAAGGAAGTAATTATGGTGGTGGTGGATTGCTTCAACAAATATTTTCACTTCATCTATTTTACACATACCCTCTCAAGAGAAATAGTAGCATAAGCATTTATGGACCAAATTTACGAGTTCCGTATACAAGAGGTTAAGCTTAGCTTATCAACAACTTATCACCCTCGGTCTAATGCCAAACTGAGGTGGTTAACAGGTGTTAGGAGAGTTACTTAAGTTGCATGTGCATCGATACACCCCGAGATTGGGTAAAATTGTTATCATTGGCTACGTTTTGGTACAATACCAATTTCCACACGTCAACAGGAGTCACTCCTTTTCAAGTTGTATATGGCATATCACTACCTATACACCTTCCATATATTCTAGGAGATGCTAAAGTTGTTGCTATTAACTAAGTCTTGCAATCGAGAGAGAAGATGCTCCAACAGGTCAAGCAAAAGCTAATCAAGGCACAACATTAAATGAAGCGGCTAACTAATGCCTATTGCATTGAGAGGGAATTGTCTATTGGGGATTGGGTATACTTGAAAATCCAAGCCTATAGACTACATTTAGTAGCCTCTCAAACCACTCACAAACTTAGCCCTCGTTTTTGTGAGCCTTTCCAAATAATTAATAAGATTAGTCTAGTGGCTTATAAACTATAGTTGCCTCCAACCCCATTTATCCACAATATGTTTTATGTCTCCCTTCTTAAGAAACATGTGGGGCTACAGATTACCCCAAATGATCTTCCTCACACCTATCCCCCACCTAACAAGCCTCACCCCATTATTGTCTTTGATAGACGCACTATGAAGAGACAAAATAGAGCAACAACATATTGGCTAATACACTAGTCCAACTAGGAGTTTGTGTTTGATATCCAACGAAAGTTCCCTGATTTTTTTTCCCTCAAGAAAAGGGACCTTTTTAACGATAGGGTGATGTTATGGAAGAATTCAAAAATGCCAATAGATAGGCCAACTCAACCAACTAAGATCCCAGTCAGCTGCTGATATGTGTCGTTCATTATTCCATTTCAATTTTCTAGATATATTTGACTTTTACCTTATAAGGAGGACAAATTATTGAGAATTAATAGAAACTATTCCCCCTTTGTCTCTCTCCGATTTCTCGACTATATTCTGCTAGTAGATGTTACTCGGAGCTCATTATTCAATTTGAACTCCTTGAGCCATTCCCACAATCGTAATTTCCAATTTGTTCTATATCACTAAGTCAAAGAGAAATTTCATCTACGTTTTATTTGTTCGATACCTATGCCGATTTTGGTCCAATGAAGGGAAGGTACTTCATGTGCGAGTCCAAAAATTCAATTGTTGACTAAATTTTCTTTTCTTTTCTTTTTTTATGGAGGAAAATGTATGGAATGTAACTATATGCACACAAAAAATAGCTCATATGCCGTTTGCAACACCCTCAAAAGTTACTACTTAAAAATTTCGTTTTATTAAAAGATACAGTGGAAACAAAAAAAATAAAACTGTGAATTTCGGGGATATTACCACCATGATCAGCACAAGCTCGACCCTCGGTCAGTCTTGTACTAACCACAAGGCTAAAGAAGAGTTATCGTCAACCATTAATCAAAATTAAAACGAGACTTCATAGAAGAACTAGAAAGTTCATAATACAGAAATCAGATGGCGCATAAAAAGAGTGCATAATTAAAGTTCCCAAAGGAACAAAAGGAACAGTATAATAAAATAGAACTAAAGTAAACCAATACAAGGTAAATAAATAGTAAAAGAAATTGTGGCCAAGTCGCTTTCGTTCCTCAGGCAAGGCCAAGCTCAACTCTCAGCCCCGCTCGATGCCTCATAAGCATCGAAGGCATCGAAAATAGTATATCCTACCTGCATAAACTCGGCAGGGCCCTCTTCTCGTAGGAATGAGAAGCACTCATGAAACAGGTGGTCGGTATGTTACACACTAAGAAAGGTAACCATGCATCTAAGTCCAATCATACAAAGACATATAACACAAGCATGATCATAGAAATAGCATACAAACAATACAGATATTAAAGGTTGAGCTATAGTTGGAATAAACTGATTCTTTAATTCTCTTATCAATACTCATTTCACACCATGCTTATTATCAATCCATGTGAGTGCGTGAACCCCACTATTGTAGTCGGTGGATTGGAAACGTATATGGAAAAATGCACCTAACCACTATTATATGCCGGTGGATCGGTCTCTAGGGTAAGACGCTCCTGACCACTATTTATGCCAGTGGATTTGTCTAGCACCGACTCTCATGGTGTTTCACTGTAAGTACTTAGTGTCTTTTTCATGTCTTATCATAACTTAGAGTTTGGTTTATTGAGTTCAAGATCCCCCACTATTATAGCTGGTGGATCAAAAACGTACAGGGCAGAACGCACCTGACCACTATTATATGTTGATGGATCGGTCTCTAGGGCACCCCGGCACCTGGCCATTGTTATTCAGGTGGATTGATCTATGCCCAGCTCAATAATCTTCTGCTTTAAATGATTAGTGTCTTATTGTGTCTTATTCTGTAAGTTTTCACCCTAGATATGCATGTAACAATCTGTATATTCCTATTCTCCTAAGAGGGCTCGTCCCATACCTTGAGACTTCTGCACCTCCTAACACACTCCAACATCTTTTCCTTCTTCCACTTACTCACACTGGAATCCCAACTCCTAAGTTTGTGGGTCAAGGCCCACTACCTTATGCCATCCAAGTCCACTCACTATCTCCCCTTAGGGTTTTCCCTTGAAACCTTAATTGGGCTTATGTGGCTCATCCTTCTCTGTCTCACGTAACTAAAGCTCCTTTACCACTCCACACATCACCTCGCTTAGATTCAATCCCCATCATTTTACTTTACTCCCCAAATACACATGTGACCATAAAACCTTAGTTGGCTACTCCAAACCCTAGCACCTTTCTTTCCCATATGTCATCCCTCCATTTCTCACCTATCATCCTTTCTTTCCCATGACACACATACTCACCCTACACATGATATTCTTCCACTCTCATCTCATATTCCACTCATCCTCAATTATTTTTACTTTCACAACCACCTCCAATTAGGGTTTTCATCTCAAACCCTAGACAGGTTTTCTATACACTTATACCAACCTACGTACTATTTTTCATCTAAAGTCTCCAATCACCCCCAACAACTATTCCCTTACCTTACTTACACCCCAATACAACTTTTATCATGTAAGGATCATTCCCATGCAAACTGCTTCCATCCCATGCGAACCCTAGAAATTCCCATGCAAACCCAAGAAATTCTCACGCAGACCCTAGAAATTCTCATGCAAACCCTAGAGATTCCCATGCAAACTCCTTCCATCCCGTGCAAGGTTCACCCCACTATTTTACTTTTTTCATAATTCCCTTTTTATTTTCTCCCTCATGGATCATGAGATAATTAGGTCAATCCCATATCCTTTTGTCAACTCACTTCCCCTTTTTTCCTTTTTCATCCTTTCACCCCATATCATATTATTAAACACCCTAGCATACATGTCCTAAAGGGTCATATCATATAACATGATAAGCATAAGATACATATCATTATACACATGCCATAAGAAATTTACATAAGCATACCTCAATTCCAAGCTGCACTACAGGTAAACAGTCATAATAATCATAAAGTACACAACATAACATAACACATGACATACAAGGCACATAACACACACATAGTTAGTCTTAGCTACATCCTTACCTAACACGATACTGGTCTTGGAGCCCGCTCCTACACCTCCTTAGGGTTTTGACTTGATTCACCTATAAGAGGGAAAAACTAAGGGTGAACTTCCCTCTCACCAAAATTGCCACCATTCCTACCTTACTCTTATCATAGCCTAATATTAGGTTATTAATATTAATAGTAGTTTTATAAGTAAAAGTAGGGTTATTATTCTTAAGGTAGCTAACCAGGTTATTACTAGTCAAAATAGGTCTTAAGAGGTACATAGGCTCATGTTAAAGTATTTATAGTAATATTTATATTATTAAAGATAATAGCTTAATAATAATAATAATAATAATTGTAGTGATAATATTAATAACAACCCAAATCTTATTAACAATAATAATATTAATAATACTAAAGTAGTGACAATAATGATGCTAATAATAATAAAAATGCTAGTAGTGATAGTAATATTATTATTATAGGTAATATTAACAATAATGACAAGGTGGTGGTGGTAGTAGTAGTAGTAGTAGTAGTAGTAGTAGTAGTAGTAGTAATAAAAGTGATATTAATAATAGTTCTAATCTTAAGAATAATACAAGTAAGGGTCCTAGTAGTCATAATAATGCTAACTTAAGTGATAATATGGTCAAGTATAATAATAGTGATAGTGATAATTTAATAATAATAATAATAGTAACAATAATAATAGAAATTTTAAGAATAATACTAATATCGATAATAGTCAAAATGGTAAATAATAATAATAGGGTTCGAATATTTACAATAATAATAAAAGTGATAATATGCCAAAGTTAGAATTAATAATGATGATGATGATGATGATGATGATGATAATAAAAATAAGGTTTCGACCATTAATAATAGCAGTAGTATTAATGCTCCGAAGTTATATATATATATATATATATATATAATATATATATATATATAATAATAATAATAATAATAATAGTAGTAGTAGTAGTAGTAGTAGTACAAATAAAAAAAGATAACATTTGCATAAATAGAGTTTAAGGGTTGCGGGGGTTAGGGTACCACCTAGGGATGATGGTGAACAAGCATCACAGGTGATGGCGGTAGTGGAGGGAGAAGAGAGGGTGAAAAGGTAGTTGTTTAGGATATAAGAGGGGGAATGAGAGAGTGATTGAGGTGGTGGAGGATGATGTAGGTTGAGAGGGCTGGAATCGTGGTGGTGGTGCTGCCAAAGGGGCGGCTCAGGCAATGGTGGGTATAGTGGGTGAAGGTGGTGGAGAGGGAGGAAGGGAGAAGGAGAGGGAGGCATGGGGAAAGGAAGGTATGGGAGGTATATAAGGTTCCACTGGTGGCTTTGGGGGGTAGGGAGAGTGGTGGTTGCGTCGGGAACAGTGGTGGACGACGACTCGAAGGGTGGTGGTGGGTGAGAAGAGGTTGATCGAAGAACCAACTTTGCAAGGCCAAGGCGGCTCATGCAGGAAGAATCGAGGGTGGTGAGTAGTGTAGATTTGTGGAGGGTGGTGCAAGAAGTGGTTTGAGAGGTGGTTCGAGTGGCAGTGCTATGTGGTGGTGATGGGGTGGTCATCTGAATAGATGGTGATGCAACAAAGGGGGGATTTTCTGAGCAAGGAAAAAAGATCAAATGGGGGGAGTTTAAGGGGAATTTATAGGCTACTGAAGGGGGAAAACGATAGAAGGGGAAGAGGGGAAGAGAGTGGCATGTGTGGTAGGTCGCCGGTCGGCAGCGTACGGCCAGTACAGGCCCACAAAGTTGTAGGTCTTGTCTGATCGAGGAAGGAGAAACGAAGGGGGAGAGGGGTGTGTGTGAGGAGAGAGAGGAGATCTAATTAGGTTGAGTAGGGAGACGAATCGACAGGGAAGAGAGGGGAGGTGGCAGGCCGGCGTGCGGTGTGTTGCAGAGTTGCACGCCTACGGGGGGACGGAGCGGGGAAGATGAAGGATCGAGGAAGAAGAAGTGTCAGGGAAGAAGGTAGGGGAAAGAAGTGGACTAGCCGGCCTAGGGAAAAAAAAAGAAAGAAGAAAAAGGGGGAGAGGACCCGGCGGCTGGCAAGGGAAAAAGGAAAGAGAAGGAGGAAATTTTTCCTCAATTCCATTTTAATTAGCAAGACACCCTAATTTTTTCTAATTAAATTATTTATTATTTTTCTCTTGATTTTGCCTTAATTACTTCCTCTTATTTTAATAAAATAATTTATTTAATTAGTTTCCTTAATAATTCCATGGCCATAATTTCTTAAATTAGGATTTTTAGGTATTTCACCGTTGAGGTACTTATTGTTAATCCATTCTTCCCTTGTTCTTCGTGAGGTTGAATTGAAAATATATCAAAATATGTATGAGGCTTTGTGGAGGAAAGTTGTGCTAAGATTATGCATTGTGTTAATGAGGTGTGCTTATTTGTTTAAGAATCATGCACATAATGTGTTTGATGTAATGTTGGGAATAAGTACAGATGAGTGGAGTCATACTTGATGCGCCAAATGTTTTCCTTAATGCGAGGCATGAAAACAGGAAGATGACAAGGGGCTTTAAATGTTTGATATGTACTGGAGGCATATGTAAGTAGCGACAAAAAACGCCTTCCTATGGGTTTGCATAGCATGTTAAGGATATGGCTACAAAAAACACTACCGAAATTATGTTATGGAAGGCTTTACAATGATAACGTCTATAATTTTTCTATCATCTAGTTGCCAGTCTATTTCACTGTGACATTCTTGCTTATAGGGTGACTTGGAAGATGCGTCGACTACTCTCACATGGTTGTAGACTTGTAGTGGTAGGTGACTCAAATGGTTAAAGGTTTACCCTATCATCTTTAGGTCTTCAATCACTTCATTCGTCTGGATACCTAAGTACTTTGGTGTGGTTGCTTCTATGGAAGCTATAGATGAAGAATCTATGTTCAGCAAAAAATGGCAGATGCTTGATTTTATTTATACACTTGAGGATGGTGGCCTGTCATTGTATTTAATTCATATATATGCTACTGAAGGGAAGCACACATGGAGGGAATTTGTTGTTATAGAATATGGATCCACCTATGTGCATATTGCTCAACCTCCTGATGAAAGCTTGTGTAATACAATGTCGAGCATCTGCCGGCTGGTCTGTCGTGACTTGTTGATTTGGGTGGAATTCAATCAGTTTTACTAGTATCCCTTGGGTCAACCTTGAGGACAAGGTTGTTTTGAAGGTTGGAATAATGACAGGAATAAAGCTTTTCCTAGCCCAAGCCTCGTGTCGGCCCCGAGTATAGTAATATTATACCTGGGCCTAGGGCCCCTAAATTTATATATGTAAGGACATCTAATATAAAAATAAGAACCTAAGCTGGCATAGTTGGTTAGATCATAGTTTTAAAAATTGGATCGATAATCGAATTGGTATCATAACTGGTTTATTGGTTTAGTATTCGGACCAGTGGTTTGGATTGGTCGGACCAGTAGCATATTTTAAATATAAAAAATATAAAAAATTAAATTATACATGAATTTGACCGGCTCCCAACCGATTTTTTGACCGGTTCACTAGCTTTCACTGGTCTGACCGGTTTTTGACTGGTTTTCACTGATTCTGAGATCCTGAGAATGGATATATGAAATCTGGTCGGTTCGCCGGTTCGGTTTTTAATACTAGGGGTTAGATAATAAGAATAAGAAATTTTATTAAAGTAAGTCAGGAGTTCAATTTCCTATCTAAGCAAAAAATTTATACACATATAAAATATGGGGTCATAATATTTTTTTTCGGCCTAGGGCCCTTTGAATGTCAAGGCCGACCCTGCCAAGCCTAGTAAGTAGTTAGTAAGCTCAGATGAAATGTGTGATAGATTAATTTATTAGATTGTCCACAACAGATGTGCAAAAAAAATTTGCACCTTTTGATCTGGTGCAAAACACTACAATAGCAGAGCAAAAGAATCAAAAATTATGGAAGGGTACAAAATATTGAATCAGCTCAAAATAATTTAATAATGCAAAAAAAATCATCAATAATATAATTCATTAAATATATTTTAGTTGTTTGTAGTGGGGTATAGATTGATAAGATAGTATATTTTAATATTATATTATTAAGTCTCTGTTGTGGGGTATAGAGTTTAAAAGAGGTAAAAAAAATATTTTTAATATAAAAATATATAGAGTTTTTTTTTTACTGTTTTATTGTGGGTACCCTTATAATACAAGTACGGAAATATTATTTATCTAGAATATTCTTATTTGTCATTAGCTTGACTACCTAAATTTGTCTTTTAATTTGGATAGTAATTGCTGTATAATTTACCGTAAACAAGAGGATGTCACTGCTTCAATTGTGGTAATCTATCCTCCCAAATTTCGGGCTGCGTCATGTTGAATCGTTCCAAGTTCATCTACAATTTTTTTTGTGCCGCCATGCAAATGTTGAATTTATGGAAGAAATGGCGTTTGGTCCAATTATCTTGTGGGAAGAAAAAACAAAAGAACAGAAAAGAAAAATGCGTATAAGACCCTCAGAAGTGTCGGCGCTCCATGTACACTTCCACTCAATTAGATGATGTGAAGCAAGATAATTATGAATAGGACGACCATTGGTTCCAATTTTGTATTTTAAAGGACGGAGAATGGATGTTTGAGGATCCACTAGATCCTTGTCTGAAATTAACGTTGAGGAACACTGCTGAAAACAAATACGCGATGAGGTTACTTACTGTCTAAGCAGTTATCCGAGCTACCATTATAGTTTGCTACTGGGAGTTGTTAGGGAGATGGATCAGTTAGCTGATTCAAGCATTGTTTGGCCTTCGTACTAATAGGGGACTGTATCTTAGTTCATACTAAATTCTGTACAATACAATTTTCAAGAAACAAAATTTATCCCTTAGGGCTTGTTTGGTATTAGGTAATAGAGGTGAAAAAAATTTCCTCTATTTTATACCTTTTATATTAATTATTTAATAATAATAAATACATTTTTAATGAAATACCCATTTTAGATCAAATAAAGATCTAAAATATGTATTTATTAAAATAAAAATATTTAATTTTAAATAAATTATACAAGATATATAAAATATGAGGATAATTTTTCCACCCCTATAATCCCGTACCAAAAGAGCACTTAAAAGAAGCTTCTTCCCGCAACGTATCTCTCTTCTCTACTCCATCTTCGCCCATGTCTAAACATGATTATCCAGCAGGTTTTGACATGATACTAACTTGGCCCTAAACGTTTCCACAAACTCAAGAGTCAAGATCCTCAAAACCCAATAATAATCAGACGGATCATTGCTGCGGCATAGGGAGAGGTGTAACAGCATGGTCTTATTAAGGATAATGCGCTCCGTCAGCCTTGACATAGCAGAAGGCGTGGTATAATTTGGGAGAACTGAAGAAGTATGCCAAGAACCGGAGTCAAGATACTTCAAATCATCAGGCACAAAGATATCTTGGCGCAATAAGCAATTTGCTTGTCCATAGCAGAGCTTAATTTACCAAGATGAAATAACAAGAGGAAAATTGTTAGATCATCCGATCTATACAGGCAGATAAAACGACCTCTAAACATGTTAGGAACATGAAGAGTACGACGATTAAAAATTGCCAGTGCCCTTTTGCGCGAGTTCTGTGAATTGAATTTGTTTTTTTAAATCATGAACCTTTTAATTCTCAAACTTAATTAAGTTCCAATCACCTATCAACTGCCGATTTAATTTGAGTTAATGTTCTGAAATTTAAATACGTTCGTTCTTCTTATCAACGCATTGCAACTACCTTAATGGTTTGAGCTAAAAATCAGAAAGCCTAAATAAATATCAATGACAAGAACTCCAATTCATCATTTCATTAACAGTAGAGAATTCGATTACACTGACTAAACCATTTCGCTTTCGCCGAGACATCCACGCACATCTACAAAACAGCATTCCAATTTCCCACCCCTTACCCTAAATTCCACCACCACCATCCCAAACCCTAGTAAATCAAATATGACAAAAACAAAATTTAACCTCCAAATCCATACAAAGTCCTACCCTGTCTCTTCAATGCATAAACAACATCCATAGCTGTGACAGTCTTCCTCCTAGCGTGCTCAGTGTAAGTCACAGCATCACGAATCACATTCTCAAGAAATATCTTCAATACACCACGAGTTTCTTCGTAGATCAGACCACTGATACGCTTGACACCACCACGACGAGCTAAACGACGGATTGCTGGCTTTGTTATTCCTTGGATATTATCTCTGAGTACCTTCCTGTGTCGCTTGGCTCCTCCTTTACCAAGACCTTTGCCTCCCTTGCCACGGCCTGACATTTCTTCTTGTTGTCTGGAGAGCGAGATGAGACTGGAGAGTTATTCACGGGGAATCGGATATATTGATGGCGTAAATAGTGATGAAGTGACGGGTTTATATAGGTAGGTTGCTTGGGAGCGTGGGAGAAAGGTCGGAGGAGTTTTAACCGTTAGATGGAGTTTCTTATCGACGGGAAAAATTGCGATCCGTGTTTTCTAAAATATGGTACTCAGTCCGTTGATTCATTCTTATCGACGGTTGTGGATTGCTACTTTTCGATTGCGCGGATTCAGTGTTTTGTCTCAAAGCAAAGTACCACCAAACGGGCTAGAGTCTGAGCGGTAAATGTATAGTCAAAAATTATTTGGATACATTGAAGTGGAACCCGCCGCCTCATTTTTCGTTTACGGCCTGTTTGCTATGGGCTTTTTTCTTAATAAGAAATAGAAATCCATTTCTTTTTCTTCTAGAATTATTGTATTTGGTATTTAAAAAGAGGGAAAAAATGTAATTCCAAATCTAAAAAAAGAGGGAATTATAAGTCCCTTGCATAATTGTGCAATTTGGACCTTTATTGCAAGGGAATTATAAATAAAAAAGTCGAATCTAAATTCAAAAAAGTAAGGCTTTGTTTGTTTTATGATTTTAGTTCATAAACTCGGCTTATATAATTTTTATTTTTTCCACGAGCCCAAACTAACCTTTATTGCTAAGGTTATAAACGATGCAAGTCGAGTTCACAAGATAAAATCATTAAATAAATTGAAACTTACGTTTTCGAGCTCATACTCGACTCTTTTTATAAATGAGCCCAAAATTGAGTATTGGGCTAATCCCCTTTAACTAAAAGAACAAGTTAAATCGAGTTTTTAATAAGTTAAACATTGATCTCGCTCAACTTATTTACAACCCTATTTATTGTCGTCATTTCTTCGCCTTCTTGCTATTTTTTGACATCCTTCCCCACTTTATTATAGTCCCACAACCTCCACATCATTGTCATTGAATGTTGTCGCCCTAATTCACACAATCTATTACGTATTGTTCTACTAATTTTTTTTACCAATGAGGAGCCTATTCTAACCACTTATGTTACTTGATGTTATCTTTTTTCTGCACGTTCTAAATCCATTAATATGACTATGCGGGTTGCACGTGTGTCTCATTACTAAGTCGCATTGGTGATGGCACTTACCGCATCACCCTCTTCTCCTGACAATAAACTATAACATCACAATTGTTCTTTTCTCTCTTTCTACAATTAGTTGTTGTAATATTTTACCCTAATTTCAAGTCCAACTCAAGTTTAGTGTGTTCATCAACAACTTGCCATGCTGTGGACAAAACTCGAGACTGAGATATGATCAATTTCAAGATTATGGATTTTAAAAATTAGGACTCATTCTTTTTTCTTATGACCATCAAAGAAGTTTTGTATAATAGTATCATATAAATGATAAATAAGATTATAGGCATGAGTTTATCCTTGCACAATTTGATAAGTAATAGAAGGCACCCGGGGTCATTCTATACATGAATAGATCATTTTTTCACCATTCTCTAATGTAGGAAATGCATGAGTTGAGGTATTGGGTGAATTTACTCCTCTTAGTAGCCTTGCCTTTATGAGGAGTTTGAAATTTGTTTTAGTTAGTCTTTTTTTTTCTGATTTCCTAAAATTGAGTGAGGGTTTGATTTAATTCTTTTTATGTTTTTGAAAGGCACTCAAGATTCTCAAGTTTTGGAAGCTTCGGGTATTGTTTGAACAGTTTCTCTTTGATTACGTTTTTGCTTTGCTTGAGATAATACGAGTCTTACTCTGTAATATGGTTGTACTTGTATTATGTGTTGGTTGGGTTTATTTGTATGCAAATTGGTATAAATATTATGTGCATCTGAGCAATCATTTGTTGTTAAATAATTATTTAAAAAGTATTTATGTTATGGTTTGATTTCAAGTATGCTTGGGGTTGATTTCGTGTATTATGTTGTGTGTATATCGTCTGTTGAATTATGGCATGATGAATTGGTGCGTTGATTTTTATATAAGATCATGAATGCATGTGTTTAGACATTTTACGAGATTTGGATGAAAACGCATGATAATGTATTAAACTAATATGATGGATTTGATTTGTGTGTTTTGGAGCATGTATAGTCATGTGTTTAGAACATGATTCATAGTGTGAATGCATGTTGGAAGTGTTTGGAATAAAATTGGAGTGTATTTTGATTAATTTGCGTGAGTTTGAGTGTTTTATCTAGATAAATCAATTCATTGGTTGTAGGCAAAACTAGTCAGCTGATTCATCAGTCGGTCAGTTTTGGCTAACAGGCTAACTAATTATGATGGTTTTATTTCACTTTCTCTTTACGTGTACCAAACAACTAGTTAAGGGGTAAATCAATCAACTAGTCTTACCAGTTAACTAGTTTCGTTGAACCATTCGATTGATTTGAAATTATTTAATTTGCTTTCAACGTGTATTGATTAATAGGTCAAAGGATAAATCAGGCAACTGGTCCTACCAATGAACATGTTTTCCCAAACTATTCAACATGTTCATTTGTTTTATTTCCTTTACTTGTATTTATTCTCAAACCAATCAACCGCTACATGAAACTAATTAAATAGACATATGGGACACTTTGGTATATTTTTGAGTTGTGACTTAATATTGGATTTCTATGCATGTTTTTAGACATGAATTATTTTACTTAAGAAAATAGACCTTAATTGATTTGATGTTGGTTGGTTATGTTAAGTGTAATAGCTTTAAACACTAATATTATTAATAAGAGTTTGTTTAAGCTTATCTTCTTCAACTCTCGAATTAGTTAGCCGAGTGTTAATCAAGTGGAAGCCTTTGTTATATTTTACTTTAGATGATACCTCTCATATTCTTGTAGACATATGGTCTTTTAGAGGGTATCGATACTTAAGGGTTAAGTCACTTGGGTGGTTTTGGTACCCCCTTGTCAAATGATGTCCTATATGAGGTGGAAGTTAGAGTCCCTGTGCAAGCCCCCTTGGCACCAGTATCTAATGTGGGTAGAGCATAATGTCTATTTTCTTTCTCTGTACATTGTAGCTTACATCTCCATTGTGGTGGGACAGTATGTCTTAGTAGTGTCCCTTAAGTATTTGTTCATTGGTGGTGAGACAGGATGTCCTATATTGCTGGGCAAGTTGTCGTGACAAGTTAACGGTGGATAGTTAGTGATGTCCATTGGATATCTTAATAAATGGAATTGCATAGTTATAATGACGGAACATTCAATGGTACTAATATAAGGGTTTGATATTTCTTTTTATAATATCGTAATATTATATGCACATATTTCTGGATGAGATGTATAATTTATTCATGCCTTATTTATTTATCTAATATATGTTGCAAGCATGAGTTCTATGTGTATGATGATCATACTACAACACAAACCTTACCACGTGATAACATAGTCTTGTTCTTAATCAGTACTCGGTGTACTAATACCGTCTTGTGTTTTATGGTGATCACGTCTCTTGTATAGGTGAGTAGATGATACTGATTATGAAGTGCAAGATTGTGGTGATTGCCTTTTTGGTGACTATTATGACACTCCCATTTTTCACTACTAAAAAAATATTTTTAAAAAATTATGGAAGCACAAATATAAGATAGCCTTATAAAAAATAGAGTGCTACTACTACATCTAACACAAAACAAACACCTCGCTGCCTACCTCACATTAAACACAGGCTAAGTATCCAACCAACTAAATATAAAGGAAAGATAGAGTGTACAATAAAACACTTAAAGGTACGAAAGTCAAGGTGTATAACCCAGGGGCATGTAAGCCAAAAAATCTATACATAAGGTACACCGAAAGAAAGTTCTAATAGGAGGAAATCCATTACAAGGAATGATGCCTCAGTCGCTCAAGAACTATAAAGGAAAGTTTTTGGAGATACCTACGCTCAAACAACCTAACTATGTTGAAGAAGAGAATGGACCACTCATTAGTTGTCATCATAAACCATCACAATACTTCTTGCTCATGGCATTGAGCATGGGATTACAACAACAATCCCAATAGTATGCATACATAGTAAGAAAATCAATCTATTGCTAATGTAGATCAAAATATAGGTAAGACCTACACAACATGCTCATCATATAACATACCCAAATTTACATGCAATACTCATGCTATGTCATTTGCTTACCATATCATATGTTTATACAGGATATATGCGGATCTATAAACATGCTTGATCATAGTCATACCAGTATACAGGGATATATAGTTTATATTATACACATCATATTATTAAGGAAGCATGAACCACTTATATTATTCACATAATAATGTTTAGGGTGTAGCTTGAAGAGTAATGTGCAAACAGATATAGATATACAATTGTCAACCATATATTTTTATAGTAGGTGGATCATGATTATACTAAAAATAGATCATGTGATAATTCATGGAGACATGCTTGAACAACAAAAACATATTGCAACAGAGCATTAAAGGGAAACATACGGTGGCACATGTTGCACACACACACACACAATAATAGGTATGCCACAATATACATTCATAGGTACACATGAGTGATAGAACATTTAAGTAAGGTAAAAATGGGTTACATAATATTGAAATATCTCAAAACCTTAATTTAGAGAATTATGATAAAATAAGGATTTATTAGAAAATTTAATTTAATTAATTAATTAATTAAAATAAGAGGAAGAAATTAAGGAAAAATCAAGGGAAAAATAATAAATAATTTAATTGAAAAAATTAGGTTTTTTGCTTATTAAAATGGAATTAAGAAAAAATCTTTCAAAATTCCCAAATTAACTTAAAAAGGAATTTATTTATTATTTTATTATAATATTATTATTTTAAATATCCTAAAATACCAAAATATTCTAAATACCCCAACCCATCTTCTTTCCCCTCTCTAGCCACCCGGTCTGGCCCCCTATTTTCTTTCTTTCTTTTCCCTTGGACTGATCGGTCTACACGCCTTCTTCTTCCTCTCTTCCCTAACCCCTCGACTTCCTCTCTTCCTCGTGCAGGCACGTGACCTCTACAACGCTACATGTCGCCCTTCCACCTCCAATCTCTTCCCCATCGATCCCTCTCCCTTCTCCACCCAATCATGCTCTCCCTCTCTCTCCTTATGCACACCTCTCTCTCCCTTCATTTCTCCTTCCTTGAGCGGGCAGACCTACAACTTTGTAGGCCTTCACCGGCCATGGCCACCAGTCATGGGCCACTAGCTGGTGACCTGCCACGTGTGCCATCATATTCCCCTATTCCCCCTATATCGTTTTCCCCCATCAATGGCCTATAAATACCCTTCAACCGCCCCTCCATTCGACCTTTTTCTCTGCCCAAAAATTCTCTCCCTTTGTGCGCTTCCGTCTGTTCAGCCATCCACTCTATCGCCGCCCGAACCACCACCCAAAATACTCCCTGCACCATCCTCCATCGAACCACACCCTTCATCACCCTCAATCCCCCCTGCACGAGCTGCCTTAGCCATGCAAAGTTGGTCATTCGACCAACTTCAACTCACCCACTGTCGCCCTTCGTGCCACCGTCCACGGCCATTCCCGCAGCAACCACCACTCTTTCTACCCCAAAAACTTCCAGCAGAACCTTTTCTACCTCCCCCTACCTTTCTTTTCCCCTTCCTCCCTCTTCACCGCCCCTTTGGTTGCGCCACCACCACCATTCTGGCCCTCTCAACCTAGGGCATCCTCCACCACCTCAATCACCCTCTCATTCTCACTCTCCTATCCCAAACAACCTACTTTCCACCCTTCTTCTCTCTTCCCCACCGTTGCGGCCCTGTCATACGCCACCACTGGTGTCGCCTGGTCACCACCAACCCTAGGTGGTACCCCAACCCTTAAAACCCTATTTATGCTATTATTATCTCTTTTATTTGTATTAATATTAGTATCCTTATCCTTATCATCATCATCATCATCATCATCGTCGTCGTCGTCGTCGTCGTCATTATTATTATTATTATTGTATCATTGCTATTATTTTTATCGTTAATATTACTAAATATAGCCTCGGGATATTTATCCCATTATTATTTTAAAGAAGTAAAAACCCTATTTTAATTATTATTATGATTATCCTTATATTCATTACCATTAATATCATTGTTACTTTTATCATCGTCATCATTAATGCTAACTTTAGCATGTTATTACTATTATTATTATTGTAAGCGTTCAAACCCTTTGTATTACCATTATTTCAATTATTACTATTATTAGTATTATCCTTAACAATATTATCATTGTTGTTATTATTACTATTATTATTTTTATTACTAACACTATTATTAACCTTAACCTTATTATCACTAAGGTTTCTATTATTATGATTATTAGGACCTCTTTTAAGTATTACTCTTAATATTAGAAGTATTAGTGTATTATTATTATTATTATTATTATTATTATTATTGCTACAACTATTATTAGTACTATTAATATAAATATGGCTATAAATACTTTAACATGAACCTATTTTAACTAGTACGAACATAGTTGGTTACCTTGAGAATAAAAATCCTATTTTTATTTGTAAAGCTATTATTAATAATAGAAACCATAATACTAGGGTAAAGTGAGAACTAATATTAATTTTGGTAGGAGGGAAGTTCACCCTTAGTTTCCCCTCTTATAAGTGAATCCAATCAAAATCCTAAGGAGGCGTAGGAGCATGCTCAAAGAGCGGTGTTGTATTAGGTAAGGATGTATCTAAGGCCCTCTGTATGTGTGTTGTGTGCCTTGTATGCCATGTGGTATGTTATGTTATGTATCTTATGATTATTATAACTACTTTACGTGTAGCATAACTTGGAGTTGAGGTATGCTTATATGGTTTCCTTATGGCATGTGTATAATATATATACATGTCGTGCTTATGATGTTGCATAATGTAACCCTCTAGAACATGCATGCTAGGATATTTGATGTATTGATATGGGGTGAAAGGATGAAAAGGAAAAGGGAGGAAGTGAGTTGACCAGGGGGATATGTGAAATGCCCCAAAATTTTCTAAATAAAAAATTATATTTAAATAATATTTTCTAATAAAAATTAATTAAATAAATTATTTTTATTAAAGTAAAACAAAATTTATTGTAAATCAAGAGAAATCTTATAAATATTTTAATTAGGGTGAAATTTGGGTATTTTAGTTAATTAATGATTTTATTTTGAAAATTAATAAAATAAATTATTTTATTTAAATTAAGAAGGATAAGATAGTTTCAAATTAATATTAATTTTATAAATAATTTAAATGAAGAAAATTAGGGTGTTTTGTTAATTAAAATGTAATTTATGGAAAATCTTTTAAAAATCCTAAATTAACCTAAAAAGGGATTTAAATATTATTTTATTTAAATATTATTATTTTTAAATATCCTAAATATTCAGATTAATTTAATTGGCTCTAATCTAATTATTTCCCCTTTTTCCTTTTCCTTATCCTTTTTATTTCTTCCTTTTTCCTTTCTTTTCTTTTTCTTTTTCTTCCTTACCTTTACTAGAATTGGGCCTGTCACCGTCGGCCCAAACCTTTCTTTCCTTCCCTTCCGCGCTGCCCAGCCCGCGCAAGCAACCTTCCTTCCTTTCCCCGCCACGCCGCGTTTTGATTCCTTTTCCACCAAAACTCGGTGTTTCATTAAACCTTCTCCCCTCGTCGATCCCGGTTCGCCCGTCTCCCCTTCTTTCTTTCTTTCTTTTCCTTCGTGAACCGCCCGGCCTAGCCCCCATATTCTTCTTCCTCCTTCGCACCTGCCCAACGCCACCGACTTGCAACTCACCGCCGCCCGCCCTGGTTTTTTGCCGGCGATCTTACCCGATTTGACCGGCCATTTCTCCCATATTTTCCCCATCGTTTTGCCGGCCATGCTGACTCCAACTACTTTCTCCCTCTTCTCGCGCAATTCTTTCTTTTCCTACGCAACCTCGTCCCCCGAAAATTGCTGCCACCGTCCAAATAACGCCGCCAGAAACCCTAACCCTACTTGCCCAACTCTCTAAACGATCCACATACCCTAAAATCTCATTTAAACTCTATAAATAACCCCCCTAACAGCCCTGTGTCGAGCTTTTAATTTCTACCCAAAAAATAACCATTTTCGTCGTTGCCACTTTAGACCCCTTGTCTGCCGCCTCCGGCCAACACCGCCGCCCGTTCTGGCCACCAAACTCTTCCTTGCTCCGCCTTCTAACTAACTAAGTCTCTCTTATCCCTCGATTCTTCCTGTACGAACCATCCCGGCTGTGCGAAGTTCTCATCTTGACCAACCTATTTTTCCACCTCCGCCACCCTTTGCGCCACCATTAGCCACCTCTTCCGCCGCTTTTTTCTCCTCCCATTCTCTTCTACAGAAACTCCTCTACCTTCCCCTACCTTTCTTTTCCTCTTTCTCCCTATCCTCCTCTCTCTTTCTTCTTCTCTCCCATTCCACCACCACCACCGCCGCCGTGAGCCGCCGCCTTTGGTTGTGCCACCACCTCCATTTTGTTCCTCTCCTTCTGGGCAACCATAAACACCCCATCTCCCACCTCCATTTTGCCTCTCATTTTCCCAACATTTAACTTTCCCCTCTTTCTTCTCTTTGTCCGGCCACCGCCGCCACCTCCATGCACCACCGGCTGTGCCACCTATCCCCGCCAGCCTAAGGTTGAACCCTAGACCCTCTCAACCCTTTTCCCTATTTTTACAAGCCTTAAATTATTTATTTCAATTATTCTAATATAAAGCCTATTATTATTATTATTATTTCCATTTTTTATATGTATTATTATTGTTATTAATATTAATATTTTTATTATTATTATGTTAAGGGCCGAAACCCTATTTTATTTTTAATTCGACTTTATTATTATTTTTCTTATTATTTCTATTATTACTATTATTAATGTTGATATGTTATTATTATTATAATTATAATTATTTTATTTTTACTATTTCGAATTACTATTACTATTATTATTTCATCATTAATGTCACAATTACTTTGCTATTAGTTTTGCTATTATTATTATTATTATTATTATTATTATTATTATTATTATTATTATTATTATTATCACTAAATTTGGTTACTTAAATTACAAATAATATTATTAGTATTATTTTGGTAAAGGGGCTGAAGCCCTTATTTCACTTTGTTTTTGAGTAATTCCTTATTATTATTATTGTTGCTATTTTTATTATTCTTGTTAATATTAATATTGATATTATTTTTGGTATTTTGTTACTATTATTTTATCAAAAGCCTAGTCTTATATTAAGTTAGTGTTTAATAGTATTTTTGATAGGAGGGAGTCTAATTTTAGCTTTTCCCTCATGATAGGTGAGACCAGTCAAAGCCCTAAGGAGGAGTAGGAGTGTGCTTTAAGACCAATGTCGTTTTAGGTAAGGGTGTTACTAAGGCCTTTTGTGTGTTTATATGCATTATGTGCTTTGCATGTTGTGTATCATATATTTACCATTATTAATTATGTCGTATATGGTATGATGTGGAATTAAAGTGTGTTTTCGTGTATTTGTATGGCATGTGTATTATGTATATGTGGTGATTTGTTTGTGACCTTATAAGACATTCATGTGAGGATGTATAAAAGTGTTATTGTGTAGGAGAAAGGATGAAAAGGGAGGATGGGGAAAGAGGTTGACCAAAGGAGTTGAGTTGACCTAATTACTTTAATGATTCATGAGTGGAAGAATAAAATGGAGAATTTTAGGGTTTTATGTGGGAGAATCTGATTTATGACTTTTATGGTCTTGTGTGGGAGAATGTAATTTGTGATGTCATATGGGAGAATATAATTTATGATGTTACATGGGAGAATCTAATTTATGATGCGGTATGGGAGAATATAATTTATGGTTTTATATGAGATAATCTAAATTATGGTTTTCTATGGGATAATTTAATTTATAGTTTTGTATGGGATAATCTAATTTATGGTTTTGTGTGGGAGTATTTAATGTAGGGTTTTGTATGGATGAATCTTGGGTTTTATATGGTTTGAAGTTAGGACTTGGTATGGATGAATCCTTGGTTTTATATGGTTTGAATTTAAGGTTTGGTAAAGATGAATCTTTGGTTGTGTATGGAGAAATTTAGGGTTTTAATTATATGGAAGAATCTAGGGTTGCATGGTTGAATTTAGGGTTTCACGTGGAATTTTAGGGTTTGCATGAAAAAGTTTGAAGGTTTGCATGGGGAGGTTAATGTCTGCATGTGTATGAAATTTACGTGTGGAAAGTTAATTTGGGATGTAAGGAATGTAATGTAAGTGTTGTCTAGGTGTTTGAACACTTGGGATGAAAAATAGCACGTGGAGCAAATTAAGGGTATGGAGGAGATTGAATAAGGGTTTAAAATGATTAATTATGGGTTATTGTGATTAACTAGGGTTGGAGTGGATAATTGTGGGTTGTTATGATTAACTAAGGTTTAGAACGACTAATTATGGTTGTTATGGTTAAATAGGATTTGGTGTGGTTAACTATGGGTTGTGTGGTTAATTAGGGTTTGGTGTGGCTGCTTAGGGTTTTTATGGTATCATGTGTTTGTGGTGATTAATTGTAATTATGAGGATGGTATTTATTATTTATGATGTGTGAAGTGTAAAATGAGTGATTCATGCATGTCCAAGGTTAAAATTTTCCGAATAATATACATAAAACATTAATCATTTAAAGTGGAAGATTGTTGAGCCGGGCCCAGACCGGTCCACCAGTGAATAATAGTGGTTAGGGCATGATGTCCTATGTGTTTCCGGTCCACCGGCTATAATAGTGGTCAGGCTTTGTACCTGTGCGTTTCGGTCCACCAGCTATAATAGTAGGGGATCCCGTGCTCAACAAAACTAAACTTATTTGTGCCAAGACATGGGAAAGACATTAAGTACTTACAGTGGAACACTGTGCGAGAAGGGGCCAGACCGGTCCACCGGCGAATAATAGTGGTCAGGAGCTTTATGCCCTGTGTGTTTTCGGTCCACCGGCTATAATAGTGGTTAGGGCACGATGCCCTATGTATTTCCGATCCACCGGCTATAATAGCGGGGTTCCCATACTCGCATGGACTTGATAAAAAGCATAGTATGAAATGATTTCTGATCAGAGATTAATTTAAAAATTAATTCGGAATATAATTGGCCTTTGTACTTTTACTTGGATGGTCATATGCATTTATGTTAACATGATTATGCTCTTTTATTCTTATGCATGGCTTATGTGCTTATGTGTTGGCCTTAGTGCTCGATTACCTTACTCAGTACGTAGCGTACTAATCACCCTTTTCATGGGTGCTACTCATTCCCACGAGTAGTAGGCCCTTCTGATTTGTGCAGGTGGGCGAGACACCAATCGGGGCTGAGTGTTGAGCATGTTTGGCTCAAAGTTCGAGAGAGTTGTGGCCATATTTCAGTCTTTATGTGATTCTATTTCCTTTTGTTAATATTTTATCGATTGTAAGTTTAATTCTCTTTTGGAAATGAATTACAATTCTTGATGCGTACTCTGATTTTGTTTTACAACCGTTTAATGCTTATTTGGAGTTTAGTTTGTCTTGATTTGTAATTGATTGTTAATCTTTTCTTTAGCCTTAGCACTTGGTACTGAAACGGTCGGAGAGAACCAGTTTGGTAATAAGTGTGGTGGTAACATCCCCAAAATTCACGGGTTTTAATTCGATTACTTCCGCTTTTAAAAAAAATAGTGAATTTTGGGGTGTTACAATATGGGATTGACCTAATTATCTCGTGATCCGTGAGGGGGTAAAAAAAGGGGGTTATGAACAAAATAAAAGAATGGGGTGAACTTTGCATGGGAGTTTCTAGGGTTTGCATGGGGTGGATGGAGTCTGCATAGGGATGATCCTTACGTGTGAAAAGTTATTTTGAGGTGTAAGTAAGGTAAGGGAAGAGTTGTTTGGGTGATTGGAGGCTTTGGATGAAGAATAATACGTAGGTTTGTATAAGGGTGCACAAGAGACCTGGCTAGGGTTTGGAGGGATAAACCCTAATTTGAGGTGTTTGTGAAAGTAAAAATAATTGAGGGTGAGTGGAGTACGGGACGAGGGGGCACAATATCGTGTTTAGAGTGAGTATGGGTGTCGTGGAAAAATAAGGATGGCAAGTGAGAAATGGAGGGGTGGCATATGGAAAATAAGGGTGTTAGGGTTTGGTGTGGCCAACTAGGGTTTCGTGGTCACACATGTATTTGGGGGAGTAAAGTTAAATGACGGAGGGTTGAATCTAAGTGAGGTGGTAAAGCAACCTTAGTTGCATGAGGCAGAGAAGGATGGGTCACATAGGCCCAAATTAAGGATTTAGAAGAAACCTCCAGTGAAAATAGTGAGCAGACTTGGATGGCGTAAGGCGGTGGGCCTTGACTCACACACTTAGGAGTTGGATTTCCAGTGTGAGTAAGTGGAAGAAGGAAATGATTTGGGGTGTGTTAGGAGGTACAGGAGTCTCAAGATATGGGACGGGCTCTCTTGGGAGGATATGAGTAAATGGTTTGTGACATGCATGTCTAGGGTGAAACTTTTTGAGTAAGACACAATAAGACACTAATCATTTAAAGTGGAATATTATTGAGCCGGGCCCAGAACGATCCACCGACATATAATAGTGGTCAGGTGTGTTCTACCCTGTACGTTTCCGATCCACTGGCTATAATAATGAGGCATCTCGAGCTCAATAAACCAAACTATAAGTTGTGATAAGACATGTAAAAGACATTGAGTACTTATAGTGGAACACCATGAGCGTCGGGGCTAGACCGATCCACTGGCATAATAGTGGCCAGGAACGTCTTGCCATGGAGACCTATCCACCGACATATAATAGTAGTCAGGTATGTCCTGCCTTGTACGTTTCCAATTTACCGGTTATAATAGTGGGATTTCCGCACTCACATGGATTGATAATAAGCATGGCGTAAAATGAGTATCGATGAGAGATTAAAGAATATGATTGTTCGGACTATGGCTTGGCCTTTATTTATCTGTATTGGTTGTATGTTGTTTATATTATCATGTGTTATATGTCCTTTTATACTTGGACTTAGATGCATGGTTACCTTACTCAATACGTAGCGTACTGACCACCCGATTCATGGGTGCTACTCATTCCCACGTGTAGAATGCCCCTCTGAGTTTGTGCAGGTAAGTGACACTATTTTTGATGCCTTTGATGCTTACGAGGCATCGAGTGAGGCTGAGAGTTGAGATTGGACTTGGCCTAGGGACCGAGAGCAATGTGGCTAGATTTCCTTTTTAATGTCTTATATCGGTTTATTTAGACTTATTTTATCGTACTATAGCTTTCATCCCTTTTGGAAAAGTTTAATTATGTACTCTAGATTGTAACCCTTTTACGCGTACTCTAACTTCTGCATTATGAATGTTTCAATGCTTTTATGAAGTCTCGATTTAAGTTTGACTAATGATGGATGGTAATTTTTCTTTAGCCTTGTGGTGAATACGAGACTAGCCGAGGGCTGAGCTTGTACTGATCACGGTGGTAATATCTCCGAGATTCATAAGTTTTGTTTTACTAGCTTCTATTGAATCTTTTAATAAATGAAGTTTTTTAGTAGTAAATTTTGGGGTTATTAAAAATATACTTATCAACCATTAGTTAATATATTTGGTTAGAGTAATAATATCATTCCTTTATACCCGTTTACTGATAAATGAACAGGATTATGCAATAATTCATAACTTAAGTGAGGAATAAGCAGATAAATATGTACAAGACAAAACTAAATATCATGTTAACAAAATAACCATATCAAGAACAAGCATAAAATAAGACAAGGCTGAATAATACATCTTTAAAATTCATTCTTATTATTTTGTTTTAGGTAAACATATAACTCCTTTACAAACTTATTAAGCAATAAGTGGGATTAATTCCCATGGTCTCTTAATAATCATGGAAATCAAGCCAAATAAATGGATGTAAAGTCCCGCCTAAAGCTAAAATAGCTGGTGGACACAAGTTTTGCCTTATGCTAAAGTAATCGGGTATATATAAGTCCTAGTTCATGCCAAATTAACTCTTTTGTGATGACTATACCCTTTAATATTGATATTGTCTAGTATATCATTAGTGTATAGAGTAGGAAAAACACCAGGATCAACGAGGATTCTGGAATCAACTAGGATCCCACTTGAAGTCCACATATAATATAATATCAAGTAACAATCATTTAAATCCAAAAGCAACAATATAAGGTTCTCATATAGTCTAGTGTTCCCATTAAGGGTATCTTAAGTGATCATCCCATCACTTGATCAACCGTGTCAAAAGGCAATATTATACAATGTTAATATCAGCCACAAATATCTAAGACAACATTTTATTCCCATTTATTTATCCTTGTTCATGATTCAAATATAGGTCAAAGCATAGGCCTAATGTCAAAGCCATGGTTTTGTTACGTAGCCATAATCTTACTATACATTAAAGAGTATTCTAAATTAATTCCGTAGGCTAAAGATGAAGGTGTAATTGAAGGTGAAATATATTCCAAACCCAACTCGTGATATTTATCCATTTGTCTTGGTAGCCAAGTGAAGGTCAATTTAAGCCCATCATATAGGTCCATGATGTTTTCTTCCATGCATGCTAAGTCGTATAAACATACAAGGTTTGACATTTTCAAGCCATGGTTGATAGAAGTTTACTAGCCATCATAATGATTCATTACATAAATACCACCCATATGAATATCCAATTGTAGTCATCTAATCATCTAATCATGCCCATGACCAATAGAAAGGCCCAATCGCTAGGTTAAATTCAACATTGGTAAACTAGGATCAATTTTATATTTAATAACTTTAATTTGTCAATTTACCTCAATTAATCCATAAAAACTTATAGATACTAGCATCTCATATCACCGTTCCCGCATAAGGAAACTCAAAGTATCACATTCGAAAATAAATAAGCAAGAAATGCAAATATGGACGAGACTAGTTGATGGATTTCCAACAATTAGTCGATCAATCATGCTGACTAGTTGATCAGTCTAGACGCTGCCAAACCTTCAAAGTGGTGGTGAATAAGTCAACTGGTTAACCTTATTGTTCGACTGTTCTAAAACAACTAGTTGATTGGTTTGATCAATTTGGTTGATGGATCTAAGAAGTGGCTAAGACTGTTGAGGTCACATACCAACCAGATAATTGGCTAACTCAACCAATTAGCTGTTCTCATAACCAGTTGAATGACTTATTCGAACTAGTTAATTAGTTTATTCAAACTAGTTAATGGGTCTAACCCGAGAACAGAACCACTAAAGTTACAAGATAACCAATCGATGGGTCTACTAGACCATTTGATCGACGTTGGGAAACAACCAATCAATCATGGAGACCAATCGATCGATCGGGACAAAAATAACCCATACCAAACACACTTGCACGCAATTACATTCCACAACCTTTACCCAATCAATTCGAACATCAATCATGGGTCATTTAAGGTTCTTAAAAAGCAAGATTTATGGATTAACATGCAAAATACTAAAATCATGTTGAGAATCTCAATTTCATAATAAAATCATGCTTTCACTTTACAAACTCAAAAAGGGCTAGAAAATCATACATCATATTCTCTTTATGCTAGTCCATCATGCATATAACTTATACATTATATTTTTTAATCTCAACTTTTAATTTCCAAACTCCCGTCCTTTTTTATAAAACATCCTGTATAAATGTCATTATTCATTAATTTGCACAAACAAGATAACATTCACATGTTCTACTTCTATTTTAGTTAATTACTACACAAGATATCTGCAAGTATCAAGACATACAAAAATACAAGTGCATATTCCAACCACAACTTTTACATGTAAACAATATTCTATAAGCTACACGATAATAAAAGTAGGTATGCTTTAAATGTAAATACCCCAAATCCAATGAAAATGTTCCCATGCATATAAAGCTCCTACGTGTTTAAGACGTTGGCATGTATTCACCTTGGTTTCGAGTTTGTTTAAAAAGACCAGTTAAAAAAGTAGTTGCTTAAGCTTATTTGATATACTTCTCTAACATATTTTTGAAATAATAGTTTTCAAGTTTATTATCCAAACACCAACAATTTTTTTTTTGTTAAACAAGTATTCAATTAGTTGAAATATGTTGCCAACCACATTATTTGTCCAGGTGAGTAATTAAATTATCAAAAAAAAGTTCATTAGAAAGCTACAATAAGGCCATGAATAATTTAGGAGGAAGACGATAAGGATAAACATATTTTAAAAATATTATTATTATTATTATTAGTTGTTGGGTGTTTTATTTTACTTTAGAACTAAATATAATAGAACTTCAGGCAAAAAGTTATCGATTAGTATATGTTTGGTAAAATTAGATTAAAAGCTAGTATAACTTATATTTGAAATAATTTTTTAACCTTCTAAGTTAGTAAAACTATTTATCATATTATTATTATTATTTCATAAAAATATTAATTTTAATAAACTATAAATTAACTTATAAAATACTTTTGGCATTACCAAATATGCTAAAAGACCATAGCTCTTGTTATAATATATATAATTAATTCAAAAATATCTAACCAATTTGTACAAAGCAAAGCTTATTTGGTTGTTAACATTGAATTTCATTAAAAAATTCAATCCCTTCTTTTGTTTCATAAATATATTTGAATTGAATTTTTGCTATATTTTTGTACCATGATTTTCACAACAAATTTTAACCATAATTTCCTTATAAACTATAGTAAATCAAAGTACATAAAATTGCATTTTCACCTAAATACCATGGTATTGTGGTATAATTCTACTTGAATATGTGTTTTAAATAATTTTATTTTACTTGAGTATTGTCTTATTGTGTTTTTTAGTTTTATCTAAATTAAATTAATACAGTTTCTAATATTGAATATTTTTAAAATATTAATTAAAAAATAATGAATATTTAAGTATTTTTTTTCAAATTCTTAAAATCCTCTAGATTGTTTTTTTTTTTTAACTTTTTAAGATTTTCATATATAAATATTCTAAAATTCTAGAATATTCCCAACAAAAAATTAAAATATCCTAACTTTTCCAATTCATATTTAAAATAAAACAATATTAAAAAATTATCATTTACACCATTAAGAACTAAAAATATCAATAAGATTGGTATCAAAGAAGAAAAAAGAACAGTACATAAAATTGTTGAAAATATATAATATTTATATAAATTTAGATCAAATATTATGGTTAAATAAAATTTATACTAACACATTTTAGGTCTTGGTATATATGTTTGATAATATTATATATTTGGTTGTTTGTGAAATCTACGCTATTGGAAGAGCCCGTTGGATTGTAGCATGTTACGTCCCGAGTTCCATCTTAAAATGTCAATTCGTTGGGTAGAGAATACCGTAATCTCTGATAAAATCAATTCCAACCTCATATTTTGACAATGTCAGACTTTATTCTCATTTATCAACGATTCCCTTTAAATAAAGTCACCGCATCTCTCAATAATTTCCCTAAACAAAAGTCCATACGACCGCACATACACTATCAGGTCGACAGGTCATACCTTTTACGCGGACGAAAAGACAAATCGAAAAAATTATTTATTAAAAATTTAGGAGACAGATATCAGAAAATGGCAATATATATACATACACTGATACACACACACAAACAATTATATACATTTTAAAAAGATAATCTGAATTTACTAAAAATAAAAAGAAAAAAATAAAAATAACATTCTAAACCTACTAACTACATATAAACTATTAATAAAATTTATACCAATCATAACACCAAAAAAATTTCCAAACATTTTTGAGACAAAAAAGGTACTATATTGTGGTTTAAGAAATTCTTTAAATAAGAGAGTATAATTTTCTAGAAAATTTCCTACAGGCAGATAACTAATTATAGATATTTTCATTCATAATGTTTATCCATTCCATTTTTTTTTTAAAACGAACTAATTAAAATGAAAATAAATGAAGTAATTCTTGTTCACATTTTCTTTTCATTTTGAATTTGGAGGACAGGCCATTACATTTCCTCTAATTCCAAAAAGTTGTTTAAAAAATACTTGATTATTTCAAAAATAATTAACATTGCCACTATTAACCACCGAAGAAAGAATACTAGTATAATTCCACAGGTTGACAAAATATGCAAAGTGCAAACCCACCTCACAATACACTTAGCTTTGAGCTGTAATCAAGCAAATTAAGTCCAAAATCAAAACAAACTAGAGCGATTCCAACTTGCTATAATAACTACTCAAACCATGGCAATTCCATGCACATATCAACCAAACAAGCACACCCATACAAATTCAAGCACCCAGACAACCCAGAGCCTTAGTACAAAATCAAAACAAACTAGAGCCATTCCAACTTGTTATAACGACTCAAACCATGGCAATTCCAAGCACATATAAACCAAATTCAAGCACATATCAAGCAAACAAGCACACTTACACAAATTCAAGCACCCAAACAACCCAGAGCCTTAGTATAAAATGCAATTACTTGAATTCATTGATTTAACGTGGCAAAAAGTGGATTCAATGTCACAAATGATGGTACAAAAATCAGAACAGCGCGGAAGCAGTGCGGACAAGGTTATAAACTACACGGCGACATCAAACCATTACGAATCAGACAGCGATAATTACAAACACAAGAAAAAAAATATATCAATCGATGCCATTGATCAGATAATTGTAGTCTGGAAAAATTTCCTTTAGTCGACACAATAAGTTCCGATACAATTTTTCCTCACATCAATGGCAGAAGCACTTAAAAAACCCTTGAATCATAGAATCAGAATATGAAAACTTAGAATGCTGGACACCAACCGGGATGAAACAGAGAGAAAGAGAAAAAGAAGGAGAAAGCTCAGAAGGATCCATTGGTAATTTTATAATCAGAGGGTGTATCATCCTCAGAAAATAGGTAGATTTTAATCATCATCGCCTTCTCTCTCTGTTTCTCTTGAAAACGAATATATGAGATCAATGACGAGAGGGCACTGAACTAGAAATAATAAGATCATAATATAATAGCTACGTTGCCATATCACAAGAACGAGAGAGAAGAAGAAATACAGCTACAGAAGGAGCGTTGTTCATGGAGCCATGGAGGAAGGCGGAGGCTGAGCAGTGAGTAGGCCATTTTTTGGACATATATAAGAGGGATAGGCCACTTGAATTAGGGTTAGGGTTTCAACATCCGACTATCGGCCTTTGCACCCGCCAGCGGAGTCCGCTTCCTCCCTCTGTTTGACAAGGGTTGGGGCGCGTTCATAAACTAAAACAAGTTATTTATTATTATTATTATTATTATTATTATTATTATTTTCTAAGAAGGGCCAGGTCGACGCAAAATGAAGCCCAACAAATGCAAAATTGTTGGAAAAAAAAGAATAAATATTATTGGGTATCGTTCGTGGAAAAATAATAAAATATATTACTGGGTACCGTAATATTTGGTATAAAATTTTTATTGAGTCAACTTAATTGCAAATAATTTTGTTGGAGGTATCACCATATTTTCAATTTATATGATATGAATATTTTTATAGGAATTTTTTTAGTTTAGGTCATTTTCTTAAATTGTATATCAATTTAGGTTGAGGTATTTTTAATTCAAATATGGAAGAGAGAGATGCAAAAACTTGGTATATCTACTCTATATAGGACTGTTAACGAGTCGAGTCGAGCCGAAAAGGGGTAGGCTTAAGCTCAGCTTATTTACTAAACGAGTCTAAAATTAAAGCCTGGGTTTGGTTTATTTATAAATGAACCGAGCTTTTAACAAGTTAAGCCGAATTTTTAATGAACCAACTCGCGAACTTTGGTGGTAAACGAACCGATCTCGTGAGCTTTTACACCGTAAACGAGCTCAAGCCCAAATTTATTAAGATTAATCTTGTCTCATTTAATAATCGAACCTAATTTTAAGCTCGTTTAGCTAAATAAGCAAGACGAGCTAAGCCTTTAACGAGTTAAGTCCAAAAAACTCGTCATTAATGTATTAATTATGTATCAATGTAACTTACCATGATGACGATGTCTTATACATATATAATGATTATATGTTCCTGTATGTGGATAAAGATAATGCTATAAATGTACTAATTTAACATGAATACATCCTAAAACATATCTTTAAAATAATACTATGCATATATACTGATAGCCGATGGTATCATTATAAATAACTCAATATACTACTAGTCAAATATACTAGCATAAACATCCAACTATTCTACAATATACATAAGACGTGTACTTGATGTACACTTAGTTGTATAATTGATGTATTATAGTAGAATCATCTAAATGATATTATATTATTGATCTTAATTATATAATTTTAGCTATATATAATCATTATTTAATATCATTAATCTAAATTTATGGATTTATGGTGAGTTAATTAATTTTAAACATTTCTCATTAAAATTTTAGTCTTTTTAATTTTATACAACCACGACATTTTATTACCGAGATGTTTATTTTTTTTATAATCCATGCGACCCTCTAAATATTATGGGCATATTTTAGTCAATCCATTATTAGTACCTTATAAATCAAATGATAGAATTAAAAGTGCATGCTAGCTTCAATGATTGGTAAATTTTTTTTAACTTTAATGAAAAAAACATAACCAAAAACTATTGTTATGTGTACTTTTCTATGTTTTTAGTCTTAAATTACTAAAGTGATACTATATTTTAATATTAATTGTTTTAATCATTTAGATGTATTCAAAATCTTTTGGGAAATTTTAGTTACATCGAGGTTTACGACTTAATACTGAAGTAGAAACTAATAAGTAGAGTTGGAGCTTTGGAAACATTGAGGTTTAATTTAAACGACTTAGAAACATATGTTAATATATATGTTTCACGACCATAAGAGTTACGTGTGTATAAATAAATAATAGGAGGATAAATAACTAACAACATAATTTTAGGCTAATCGACGGTGTAATTTCAGCTTATATTTAATATATTTGACTCACGATGTTGATTGATTCTTAGGGAGGAATTATGAAAGACATTTAAGTATTATCTTAACTATTATACCCCTGAAAGATGATGCTTCCATTGGAGATACCGATATTGGACCTCAAACGTTGGAACGTGCAACTAGATAAGGGCTTTGTAAGGATGTCTGCGAGTTGATATTTAGATGAAATGTGGGATACCGAGAAGGTGCCTTGAGCAACATAATCACAAACACAGTGATGGTCAATGGTAATATGTTTCATGTGGGATTGGAATATTTGATTGACATAAATATATGGGGCACCAATATTGTCACAAAGTAGGGATACTATGGATCAAAAGTCCAAAAAGGGCATCTAAGTAAATAAAACTACCAGATAACATTACCCTTTACTTAAACACTCAGTACAAATAACATCACTCATCCCCACATAGTGCATCATAGAAAACATATTCATGTAGAGGATCTTTTGAGACCTACATACAAGAATAAGGTCTTCTGGTCATCATCAAGTCCATAAAGATGGTGGACATATTAGTGAGCCTAAAAGGCATCACTGTAAACTCGTAGTTCCTGTACTATATCCTAAACGTCATCAACGTCATCTTTATGATGTCTGCCTCTATGATACACAACTGATGATAACCCAACCTCAAGTTAACCTATGAGAAGGTTAAAGCACCCTTAAGTTGGTCAAACAAGTCATTGATCCTCAGAATCGGATAGCGATTATTCACCTTCAACTGGTTCAAACCTTAGTAGTCTATACACAGACGAAGGCTTTCGTCCTTCTTCTTCACAAACAACACTGTTGCTCCCCATGGAGACATACTCGGTCGAATATACCTGTGAGCTAACAAATCTTCTAACTGACTCTTCAACTCCCTCAACTCTACCAATGCCATCTAGTAGGGCGTCTCGAAACATATTCAGCCACTAATACCAACTCAATATGTAATACCCCGTATTTTTTAAATCCAAATTTATTAAGCTAAAAGATTTTATTAGCATAATTTGATGTAAAAATTTAATTATTTTAATTTTGATTCGTTTTATGGATTTATCGACGATTTCGAATTCATATTTGAATTTAATTAATCATTGTCGTTGCGAACCATTCTATATAAATTCGTTAACGACGATGATTTTATTATATTCTTATGAGTTCGAGTCTCGGTTAAAAATATATATTCCCGTTCTCTCTCGTATTTTGATTTTTAATAATTTAAATTCGTTTTCGATTATAACTTCGTCGTGTGATTACGACTTTGTTTTGGAGTTATATTTTGTTAACGAAATATATTATTTAAGTTATAGAATTTATGTTTAAATAGTTAAATTTATTTTAATGATTTTATCCGTAGAAAATATTTCCAACTCTAAATTTATTCGTTTTAAAAAATCGTTAATATTTTTGGGAACTTTTAAATTTAAAATATTTATTTAAGAATTTCTTTCCGAAATTAATTTTCTTCTGTTTTACGTTTTTTGATTTACGGAAAACTGATTTCGGAAATTATTTAAATTAGTCTCGGTTATTCGAATTTGACTTAAATATTTTATTATATGCTTTTAAAAAAAATTTCGAGGCATTATAATATATTTCCGTAAATAATATAAATTTTTATGTTCGTTGGTAAATTCTTCCGAAAATGTTTCCGAAATTCTTTATATAGCTTTTTAATAATTTTAAGCCTTCGGATCCGTTCGAAATAAATTTTCGTTAAATAAATTTTAGATAAAATATTTCAATAATATTTCGATATTTTTAGTATTTTAATTTATGTGTATTTGTAAAAAAAAAATAGAAAAAGAACCCCGCGCCCCGACCCCCCTCTCTTCCTTTTCCTTTTTCCCTGCTTCTCTTTCCCGTCAGTCCCCTCTCCCGATTTGCCCCTGTTCGCAGCCCCGCAACCCTAACCCTAGCCAACCTCCCTCGCATCTCTCCTTCTCCCCAGCCCCTCCCTCCTCCTTCGCCGGCCACGATCGACCACCGTTGGCAACGCTGTGCAACAGCTGGCAGCAGCGGCCAAAGTAGCAGCAGTAGCAGCCGAACCAGCAGCGGCAGCACAACAGCAGCAACGGGCATGTCGTGCCGCTGCCGCCGGTCACTGTCGATGCTTGCTGACCACCGGCGAGCCACTCTCAACCTTCGACGAAGCTTCCCCGGCCTTCCTTTGTCCCAATTTGTTGGTTTTTCGTTTGGTATAATTTTCTGAAAAACCCTAATATGGATTTGATTAATTGAATGTGATTTAGCTTATGAAAAGCTAAATTGATTGTTGTATTATGTATATATGTGCTGTAAGATTGATTTGGATATGTTAATTGCATGGTTTGTGTTGAAAATTTGGGAAATTGAATTTTAGGCCGGGTTATGCCCAATTTTTTTCCTTCAGATCCGTCCGATTTGGCGATTTTAGATAAATTGATTATACAATACGTTTTAAAATGTATCTAATTTTATGTCGGAACTGTCAATTTGAGAAACTTATGCGGAATCAATCGGAATTCGATTCCTAGGTCAAAATTCTTGTGTAACGAAATTGGGTCCCGTAATTGAGTCATTTCGCTCAATTGATTTTACAATATCGTTTGAAATGTATTTAATTTCATATCGCAAGCGTTAATTTGGGAAAATTATGCGTAATTAATCGGAATTAGATATTTAGGTCAAAACTCTTGCGGGTCCAAATTGGATTGTGTAATCAAGTCGTTTTATTCAATTGACTATATAATTTATATTAGAATATATTTAATTATATTTCCGAACCGTCAATTTATATATTTTAGCAAGAATTGATCGGAATTCCGTTCCGGGCTCAAAAACCCTAATTGTGCTAAATTATGTAATTCTTGTATTGGTTTTGAGCAATTGATTATTTGATATGTTATAAAATGTGTTTAATTGCATTTCTAAACACCCAATTTGATTAAATTAATAGAATTCAACCGAATTGTATTTTCGGGCCTAAAACCCTAGATTTCAAGTGAGAGTATGAAATTGATCATGTGTATGATTGTTTTTCTAAAATTAAATTTGTAGAAATAGTTGAAATGATCCTAATTACTTTCTAATACCTTTAATTTGAATTAATTAATTTGAATTACCTGAGTTTGTGTCGTGGGCTTTAAAACCCTAATTTTGAAAATGGATTGTCTGGAATTGGTTAATCGAAGATTGTTTTGTTGAAATTGATTATCTGGATTTATCTAAAATTAGTTTAATTGTGTTTTAAAACTATCAATTGGAGGTAATCGTAGTGATTTGGTCGATTCGTAGTTTAGGGATTTAAAAACCCTAATCTTCGGGGATTGTTTTATAAAATCGATTTTGCTATGCGTCTTTTATCTAATCGATTTCTATCTTTGGGTTTTAAGTCATTTAAGTTATGTTTTAAACTAATCGGCTTGGATTTGGTTCTATGCAAATGGTTGGTTTACCTATTTAGTTGTAAAACTTAATGAATAAGTTATCTTTGATAAATTATCTTAGATCGATTATCTTCCTTGGGCTTTCCAAACTAGTTTGAAATGTCATAAGTGTAATTGTATTAATTCGTTTTGATTGATATTTAATCTTAAATCTTAATAGAGCTATGCTTTTAAGTCCTAAGTTTTGGACACGTTTTCCAAGAAAAATAGTTTGTGTCTCTTGTATCGATTAAATTATAATAGTTGAAATTATTGATCGACAGGATAGTTTCTAACTTAGTTTTCGATGTAATCTAGGAAAGCTTTATTGTGGATCCTCGAACTAGTGATCTCTCTCCCTCTTATCTTGCTTAGCTAGCTTCGGATCCAGGTAAGTCTCTACTTACCTCCACTTATGGGTGTTTCGTAAGGATATGGCTAAGGTGCCTACGTGTTATGTGAATTACATGCCTTGGATGCTTTGTATATATACACATATATCATGTCTTGTTGTGTATCACCTGATTGTCCTTAACGTGTTTTATGCGTAGCACAACTTAGAGCTAAGGTGTGTGGTATGGGTTTTTCTTATGATATGAATGTGATATCCATATGTGGTGATTATGATGTGCTGTGGCATGATGTAACCCTCTAGGACATGTATGCTAGGGTGATTATTATTATGACATGGATATGAAAGGATAAAAAGAAATAAATGGGAAGTGAGTTGCTAAAGAGGGGTATGAGGTTGACCAAATTGAATAAGGGATGAGAGCTATGCATGGAAAATTCTAGGGTTTGCATGGGAACTTCGAGAGTTTGCATGGGTTGGATAAAACTTGCATGAGGATGATCGTTACGTGAGAAAAGTTGTATTAAAGTGTAAATAAGCTAAGGGGAGAGTTGTGGAGTGTTTGGAGACTTGGGATGAAAAATAATACGTAGGTTAGTGTAAGGGTGTATAAGGGACCCGATTAGGGTTTTGGGAGAAAGTAGTGATTGATTTGGGATTGAACTTAAATGAGATGAGGTGTTTGACGATAAATGAATTAATGGTAGTAAGGCAAGAGGAAATTGGGCCACATAGGTCCAATTAGGGTTTCAAGGGAAACCCTAGAGAGTGATAGTGGGTGGAGTGTGGTGTCATAAGGTGTTGGGCTTCAACCCACACCCTTAAGAGTTGGCTTTCATTATGTGTAAGTGTAAAGGGGAATGGATATCGAGGTGTGATAAGGGGCGCAAGAGTCCCAAGATATGGGGCGGGCCCTCCTGGGAGGATAAGTGTGGATATAGTTAGCCATGCATGTCAGGGGTAAAATTCTTTTAAATAAGATATGTTAAGACACTAATCACTTAAAAAGAAAGATGTTGAGCCGGACCCAGACCGGTCCACCGGCTATAATAGTGGCTAGGGTCGGGGTGTCCTACATGACCGGTCCACCGGCTATAATAGTGGCTAGGGTCGGGGTGCCCTACATAACCGGTCCACCGGCTATAATAGTGGGGGATTTCATACTCAACAAACCGAACGTAATAACGATAAGACATTGGAAATATACGAAGTAATTACAGTGAAACATCATGTGAGTCGGGGCCAGACTGGTCCACCGGTGAATAATAGTGGCAGGGTATGTTACCCTCATGACCGGTCCACCGGCTAAAATAGTGGCAGGGCATGACACTCATGACTGTTCCACCGGCTATAATAGTGGGGTTCCCGCACTCACATGAATTGATAAAGACTATGATATGAATCGACTATATTTACCAGAGATCTAAAGAATGAGTCTACTCGATCGGGGCTGAGCATGTCCCTAAGTAATGCTCGGGGCTGGACATGTCCCTAAGTAATGTCCGTGGGGCTAAATGCCCGATTGGTTGGTTTAACATTACCCATAAATGCCCGCTTGATAAATGCTCGATTTGTCTTGGTTTGGTTTGGCGTTGTCCAGAAATGCCTGGTTGGTTGGTTTAACATTATCTATAAATGCCTGGTTGGTTTATCTGAATTTCTTATCGGTTTAAGATGTTACATATGTTTCGCATGTTATTATATGTGTATGGTAGGGCTTATGATGTGGGTATTGAGTAAGCATACTATTGTATCAACGTAATGCAACATGATTCAATATGCACTTGATGTTATAGTTTACGTTTTTCCCATAAGATAGGGTATTGGGATTTACTCAGTATTGGACCCGTACTGAATACTGATACTACCTTGGTTGAATGGGTCTTGTGATGATCCACTGATGGTGGGGAGGAGACCTCTTGTGCAGGTTTAAGATCGGATACTGTTTTGGGGTGGAAGACTTGACTTGAGAGAGTAGACAATCCGGAATTTAATCTATCGGGTTTTGTCTGGTCTAACTGTATTTATTTTTGGAGGTTTCAAGTATTGTATATAAAATTTAATGGTGTTGTAATTGCCTTTTAATTTTCTCGTACTCTGATAAGTTTTTAAAATTTAGATGTAATTGTTTGACAGGTTTTAGCCTTGCATCTAACATGAGATAGACGATTGACATTTATCTTGTGTTAGATGTGGCGGTAACATTTCCCAAATTCTCTCCTAGCTTCTGCTTTATTCTTCAAATTTTTTTTTGAGGAGTGAAATTTGGGGGTGTTACACAATAGTAAAATCTATCTCTTGTACTTGCGACATACCTGAAATCTCCTCAAGAAACACGTTTGGAAACTCCTGAAAAATAAGAATTCACTCTAATGCTGATATGTCCTTGTTCATCTCTTAAACTCCTCGTAAAAACATAGGGTAACCTTTCTACACCAAATAATACAATGTATGGGCAGATACAACATTCGTTGTAGGTTTAGGCTTGGATCTCCTGTAAGAGACCCTAGCACCCTGAGGTCCCCTCAACATAACTCGCTCCTACGAACAATCTATCACCGCCTCATACCTCCCTAACATATCAATCCCAAGGATGATATCAAAATCCAAAAGGTCCATTTCAACCAGATCTACTAGGAAGTCTAACATGCCTATCTCTAAGGCCACATCTAAGTAGAGCCTAGTGTAGTACATTCTATCATTAGAAGGCAATAATACAGATATAGATACAGAAAAAGATGAATTCAATGCAACTTTAGCAACAAATGAAGAAGTCACGAACAACAGAGATGCTCCTAAATCAAACAACACATAAACTGGTAGCGAGATGATTGAGAACGTACCAATAACCACATCCAACTTCCTATTATCATCTGCTTGGTTGATGACATTAAGGTGTCCACTTAACCATCCTCCCTGGTATCTTTCACGATACCCTCCAAAATCCCGAGTTTGACCTCCTCCCTTTTGGGGGAAAGGGAGAGCCCTCTTGACACTCTCTAATCTATCAACTAGGTGGAGTAGGTGTTCTCTACCGAAACTGTTGCTAGGTCCGCTACTAAAAAGTCTATTACTACGGAATAAATGGTGCCTGTTGTTGATACTGGCCCTACTGATGCTGGCACTCAAAAGATAGGTGACCCAGTTGACCACACGTCCTACAGCGAATTGGAGTTCCCCGATAACTCTGCCTTGGATGATCCTCTCCACAAGAATGGCACACAAAGTGCCTCGATTGACCCCAAGATTTTCCCTGACCTCCTGACTGACCCCAATGCCAGTATCAACCTCCTTAAGGCTAGTTTCAACTTATCTACTGAAACCCTATAGGTCTACCTCTCCAGTACTAGATCTTGCCCCCAGAACCCTACATCTTCGCCTTCCTCTTACCCATAATGGAAGCCTTCCCCAGAACCAAAGTAGTTAGGACACACACCCTCTCATACAGCATGGCTAAGTCCTAAAAAGCAACAACACCCATCATCCTCTGGATGCTAAGTGGAGCCCCTACTCAAACTGATAAACTAAAACTAACTCACTGGCTACAATCTTCGGTATGAACAACAACAACTCCGTAAATCAGGCATGGTACAGTCTCACCGTCATGCTCTCTTGAGTTAGTTGTGTGAACTCATTTAACTTATCCTAGTTAAGACTCTTAGGGTAAAAATTAACACGAATTATTGCCTTGAAGTCCTCCTAGGACATCTTCAGCCCAGCCAGTGTACGATGACCGACCCACCAAGTGTTGGCGACCCCACGCAAGAAGGTTGTAATTCTCGCCTTCCGAGAGGGTGGGCAATCAACTGCCTTGATCATCCTATCTAAATTATGAATCCATCCCTCTAGGATGATTGTGTCCTCATATCTGATGTAGATCCGTGGATGATGTTTCGTAACCCTCTGAAGCTAGTCTTCTCTGTTACCCTTCTATGGATAATGCAGAGGTGGTGGTGGTAGTGGCTGGGGCGGATGTCAAACGAACTCAATGAATGCTTCGATGGTCTCCTCCAAATGACCAACAAGGCTGTTAAATGCCATGAAAACTAGCTAACTACAAGATAGAAAACATGTTAGGACAAAGCCTACCTAACTTACTCACATATAATGCATGTACTCACATTTCAAGGCCACATAGGTTACCCGTCCTCGGTTCTTCACAAGTTAATCTAGGTTTTCGAAAGGAAATCGGGTTCTTTTGAAGTGTGATATAGACCATTAAAATTAGATGAGGGATCGTTGGAACCTAATTTTGAAAACCAAAACACGACATTTAAAACCAAAGCTCTGATACCAACTTATAACACCTTGATTTTTACAATTAAATTTTTTTATTTTACACTGGAAGTATATGAGTAAAATATTGGGGGTTACTGCTATAATTGACATAATTCTGGTTTATTTAACCATCCTTACATCAATTACAAGGCTAAAATCATTTATAGTAACACAAGGAAATTATAAATGAAAGAAACATTTATAATACAATATGAGTTTGGATATTAACTTTGAGTTACAATAAACAAACTACAAAGTAGGGATATCATGGATTAAGAGTCCAAAAAGGGTATCTAAGTAAATACAACTACCGGATAACATTACTCTTCACCCAAACACCCAGTACAGATAACATTACTCATCCCCACTTAGTACATCATAGGCAGCATAGTCATTTAGAGGATCTTCTAAGACCTGCACACAAGAATCAGGATCTCCTACTTGTGGAAATGAGCAACATTCATAAAACTTGTGGTCATTACACTACGTACTTAGTAAGGGAACAATGCTATCGAATCAAGGATACAAATAGCATATGCATTCACAACAGGTGACAAGTATATGGTCAAATAAATGAAACATCTCATAAAATAAGTACCAATCTAGGTCTCTTTATTAAAGATATCCATTTTAAGTCTTTTATATACGTTGAGTGCAGGAACCCCACTATTCTTAAACAAGTGGAACGGTATGAAGCACCTTCTCAGAGACAGCGCACTTGAGCTACTATTATCATTCAGTGGAACGGATTTAAAAACATCATCTTCTCGGGACAGAACGCTCCTGAGCCATTATTCTCTCGTGTGGAATGGATATAGAAACATTATCTTAGTTTTGACTCATGTACTCTTCCACTTTAAATCATTAGTGTCTTTTCCATAGGTTATACTATTATGTTTTTATTTCACAATAAGCAGGGGCCCCACTATTCTTAATTCAGTGGAACAGACTAAAACACCTTATTGGGACAAAACACTCCACAACCACTATTTTATTCGGTGGAACGGATATTAAAAACACCATCTTCTCGAGGTAAAACTCTTCTAAGCCACTATTATCTCCGGTTGAACAAAATATAAAAATATCATCTTGGCCCTACTTGCGTTCTCTTTCACTTTAAATGATTAGTATCTTATTAATGATTGATTCACAAGCATTGAACACATCGAAGTAGATAAACACATAACATAGGTTAACGTCCTTAATCTCTTCAAACCCTTATTACACACTCCTAGCATTTATTTTCCCATGTTGATTATTCAACCACAAATTATAATATATCATCCTCGAATATCATCATTACTATCATACCTGTAATTCACGGTCTAACTCCCATGTCTTCCACATACATTAATAATCTTATCCAAGGTACTATTTATAAAACTACCAAAAACCGAATTTCGTAAGTAGTCGTAATTCTTCCCATAAGACTCATATGATTATCAAGTTCAATAAATATCCTATTAAGGCCAATCAATAGCAATATATTTAGATTTTAGATAACCTCTAGGTTTTATACATGGAATAATAACATTGTCATTTTAAGTTATTATACCCTAATTAGACCATTATTTCATTTTGAAGAACCCAAGACAAATAATAATACTTCGAAACACTTCTCAGAACATCATTACCATATTCTAATCCACCAAACACATAAAATACCAAAATCTTCTTATTATCCCATAATGACAAAAGTACTATTAAGGATAACCAATGACTCTTATTTTATAAAATATCATACCTTTCACAATCATTATTTTTTTCGAACCCACCAATTATCATCATACTTCTTAAATATGCATATTCCACTTACCATAACTTATTTTTCCTATATTTCATGCCATACAATATATTTCACACAAATATGACATTATCATAACAAAATCATATCTATACCTCTTACCCATTCTCACATTCTTTCAAACATATAATCTATATTACCACAACATACATCAAATCATATAGCAATAATATCATGAAAAATATACATATCCATACAAGTAATTAACACAAAAACCCTAAAATATTGATTAGTATCCTTACTAACTAGGACACCAGGCTCTAAGCACGTAAATCCTAGGCTTCCTCTTCCGAGATCACCAGAATACCACCTAAGAAAGACAACAAAATACACTATTAGGCTTGAAGAGTATAACCGAAAAATTAAGATAAAGGGGGTAAAAATGGAAATAATTGTAGTCAAATAGAAACTTGAGATGCATGGATGTGCGGTGGAATATTTGGTGGAGCTATGGTAAAATTCTGGTGGTATTTGTATAAGGTTTGGGGGTGAAAATAGGGCTGCATAGTCGAAATAGGTGGTTACACGGCGGTGATATGGGCATTGCACACCCTGGTTGGGAGTTAGAATCATGGATGACCAAGCGGTGTGAAGTGGTACGGCGGTTCTCAATCGCTGAACAAACAGACTTATGTCAAATAGATGTGCATAGGCATACAATAGGGCCTTGGACATGTCGTGTAAGGGTGCACGGGCAGGTTGTGCTAGGTTGCACGGGCATGCAATAAGAAATTTTAGTGTTACATGACTGTGCTTGAGGTCATGCGCATGCCATGTGTTTTATTAAAATGCAATGGATGTGAGGAAGAATAGGGAAAAGGGGGCCATAGTCGGCCGCGATGGCCAACGATGGTGGTGGGTAAGGATGGGATAATGATCGGTCCACCGGCTTTAGGCTGTGTGTGGTGGTGCATGATGGTGGAAATTGTGGCGCAATAGGCAAAATAGGCAGAGAGGAGGAGGAAAAGAAGAAGGAAGAAGGAAGGAAGAAGGGGGAGACTTCGGGGTAGTGTTTTGGACACAAAATGGGTAGAAAGTAAAGCAAAACAAAAGAGGAAGAAATGAGAGTGTGTGGAGTGTGTGTTTGTGTGTGTATAGACATAAGCGTGCGAATGGGGAATAAAACGGGAGAGGGAGGTGCGCGACGGGCGATGGTGTAGGGGGTAGTAGGTGAGCATGAGGAATGGTAGTGGAGATGATGGTTGAGTTTTGGGGAGATTGCAGGTGGTGTAGGTAGGTGATGGTGAATGTGAGTGTATGATGTGCAAAGAAGGAACAAGAAATGGTAGGGAGATAGGGGTGGTGTGCAGATTGGCAGCTCGAGAAGATGAAGAGGGTGATAGATGATGGATTAAGGTATTTGCAAAGGTGATGGGAGATGGTGCAAGTGGGAGGAGGCAGCACACACGCAAGAACAAGGCAAGTTGCAAGTTGCAAAAACCAAGGTCAAGCTTTACGGCAAAGTTGACGGGAGAAAGGAGAAGAAAAGAAAAGAAAAGGGAAAAGATAAAAGGTTGGGGATTATTTTAGATGATTTTGTATTAGCTAAAATAGATAGGATTAGTGACAAATTTTAGTAGATATAAGATTGGGTTACCAAATATGGTTTATTCAGGTCAAAGATTCGTATTTGATTAAGGTTTTGGGATTAAGAAATTTAGTTATGGCTAAAATAAAATTTTCTTGATATTAGAATTGAATGAGGGTTTTAATGATACAAGATTAGGCTAAGAAAAATTTTGGGGTATTCCAAAAGGATTTGTGAGGGAGGTTGTTGTGGGACTAGGAGAAATGGCATGAGGTAAGAATGTGTCTTAGAGTTTTGTGAGGGGGGTTGGAGAAAGTGGTTGGGAGGACACATGAGAGTTGCTAGAAGGAGTGTAATTTGTCTCATGCACAAGATTAGGAGAATTAAATGGTACTTATGGTGATGTGGGTGGTAATTGAGTGGAGGAGGAACCAACATTAGTTATAGGTTGAATAATAGGTGGAAAATTAGTAGGAGGAGGATTTGATGGGTTAATAAGGGAGTTGGAATTAGGTAGTTTGGGATGTGAGTGAGAGAAACTTGGTGCGACCAAATTAAATGGGATTTTAATAATTGAATTTATTTCACTAGGGTGGGTATTAACAGAAGAAAATGACAGGGGATTATGTGCATAAGAGATTAGTGATGTTGAATTAGAGGGAAACGTAAATTCCATTTCAATAAATTGAACGTGATGTGATATAATTTTTTTTTTGTGAGTAAGTTTCATAGCAAAGATATGCACCTTGATGTGTGAAATAACCGACAAAAATGCATGGCATAGATTTGGGGGCCAATTTATGAGGAGAGTATGGCTTAAGCCACGTAAAGCATAGACACCAAGAAGTCCGTAACTTATGGTAATTAAGGGATTTATAGAACAACTTTTCAAATGGTGGAATAAAATTGAGAGCGTAAATAGGAAGGCGATTAACAAGATAAGTAGCAGTTTGAAATGCATAAGACTAAAATTTATGAGGAACATTAGCTCTATGAAGGAGCGTAAGATCGGTATCAACAATATGTTTGTGACAATGCTCAGATGTACCATTATGTTGTGGTTTGTGAAGTGGTGTTTTGAGGTGTTAGATGCTAGTGTCACATAGAAGAGAGCAGAGTGTAGTACATTCACTAGTAACCTCCATGTAAAGAGTAATAATTTTACGATTAAAGAACCATTCCACAACATTTTTAAAGTTTTGAAAGACGGTTAAAACAATAGATTTGAAACACAAGGGATGAAACCAAATATATTTTGTGAAGTGATCAATGAAAATAACATAATAACGAAAGCCATCAATTGATTCGATTGGCAAAGGACCCCAGAAATCAAAGTACACAATATCTAAAGGACCACAACTAACTAGACTAGAATTTCCAAAAGGTAGGCATTGACTTTTATTACAAAGACAATTGACATGATGAATGGAAAATATCCTCTATGAAAAGGAGACAATCCTAAAACTAGAAAGCTTAGCTAAAAATTTGGATGATGGATGACCTAGGCAATCATGCTAAATAAGTGAAGAGGAACTCGTTCCCTGAGTGATTGCAAGAGGATATGAAGATGAAGAGCTAATAGATGAAGGCCACTTGTAGATATCATGCGAAGCCTTTCCTTAAAGGAGGGGGATCTTGGACATTAAATCCTTGACAACAAAAGCACCAGGAAAGAATTCAATGGAGGTATTGTTAGTTTTGCATAATTGAGAAATAGAAATAAGATCATGTTTAATGGAAGGAACATGAAGGGCATTAGATAGTCAAAAAGAAGGGGGAAAGAGATGTAGAACTAATATGGGTAACATGCAAACCTGAGCCATCAACTATTTGAACTTCATTCAAACCATCATATTGTTGATGAAGATAAAGAGTAGATAGTTATGAAGTGACATGATGTGATGTGCCGAAGTCAAGAATCCAAGGAGAAGTGGAGGAGGAGGGGAGAGTTGTGTGATTCACATATGTACGTTGTGGTCGTAACTTGGGAAAGAGCTTGAAGCATTTGTTAGCTACATTTCCATGTCTGTTGCAATATTGATAGACTATGATAGAGGAAGATGAATTACGATTGGATTTGGTGTGGTGTGGAGAAGGGAGAAGACCATTAAGTGGGATAGACTTGGACGAGTGTTTAGAAGTGTTAATGGTGGGAGGAGAGATTGAATATGAAAATTGTTTCTCATGATGAAGAAGAAAATGTTCATGATCAACAATCTTGTCAATGAGTTCTTCAAATAGCACAACGACATCTCTAGTACTCAAAGTAGTGATAAGATCCTTATAACTCTGACCAAGTATGGGAGTAGAATATATCAGCATGTCTGCATCACGAGGTTGATCTCCAAGTACAATTAGTTCATCAGCAATTTTCTTAAGAGAGATAAGAAAATCTATGACTGAAAATCTGCCACGAGTAAGTGTGGTTAAATTGTCTTTTAGATGAATCGTGTGAGAGGCAGACCGCTTAGAATAGAGATAGCTGATTATATCCCAAACGTCATGACTTGATGTTATAGAAGCTACCAAGGGTATAACATATTCACTTAATGTTGCAAGGATGACATGCAAAATGAGTTGATCTTGATGACTTCACATAACATAGGTTGGATTGGAAATAACTAGATCCTTCTAAGTGATGGAGGAAGATAGACACGGAAGAGAACCATCCAAATAGATCGAGTCCATAATATAGTACATTAAATTGAGCTTTCCCTAAAAAATAATTATTTTTGGTGAGTTTGAAAGGAAATAGAGTAGTAGCATTGATAGTGACAAGAGATTAAGTTTTTGAAAGATCAATTACATTATTAGATTAAGTAGAAGACAAAGTGATGGAAGACATAATTTTGTTTCTAGATTGAAGGGAATTCATGAGAGATGAAAAAGACTTTGATACCATAAAAGACTTTAAAACATATATTAATATATGTTTTTCATACCTATAAAAGTTACATGCGTACAAATAAATAGACGGAGTAAAAATAGCTAACAATATAATTTTAGCTAGACTAACCATCAACTTAATTCTAGCCTATATTTAATATATTTGACTCACCGCATTGACTATTTCTTATTACGAAATACATTTAATATAATTGACTCACGACATTAATTTGGGTAGCTAGGTGAGCAGCCATTAAAGGTGCAAGCGAATCTAATGCCAAATAGCAAGTATGACAGCAATGATGAAGAGTAGGAATAGAGCAACATCTCCGCCGGGTAGAGCAGATGACCTACAGATTAAGCAGAGTTTTCATTAACTGAAAGGGGTTCGATCGATCACTTTCTATAACCTGAGCACTAATACTGCAAGCGGCACATTTGAAAAAGAAAAATCAATAAATAAATACTAGGAATAGTATTTACCTGAGTCTCTTCTTCTTGTGTTTGTAAATATAAGCCATTAACGGCGGTAGGATGCCAAAGAGAAAGCAATTGGCATAAACTCCAGCAAAATCAAGTGCTTTAGTAAAAGTTGATTGATAGAAAGAAGCTACAATAACAGGAACAAGAAGGACAACTACCAGTACAATGCCGCTCATGAAAGATGATTTGTCTCTGGTTGGATCTGAAACAATCCTACTACTACTACTACTACGACTACGGCTACTACCAGACCTGCCTGAGGATCCATGGAAGACAACCTTACCAACATTACCAAGACTATTACCAACTTTACCATCCTCGTGACTTCCGAAACCAACTATTCCAATTACATTACTACCACTCCCCTCATCATTATCAGTGCACATGATCATAGTCGGCACTGATCGTTCATCATCATCATCGACACTACGCTGACGTCCAACGGTTGTGATGAGCTCCAAGGTATCAATTAGTTGCTTAGGGAAGCTAATAGCATAACCGATCAAGCTCGTAGCCAACGCAGAGAAAGCGAATCCTCGAACAGCAAACAACGCAGAAGACTCAACCGAAAGCAACAACGATATAGGATCATCGCCCACCATCATATTCCCCGTGCCGCCACCAGCACCAGCAGCAAGCCCCAACACAATCAAATTCCAAGACAAAACCATAACCAACGGAACAGTGCCGCCAATTAAGACAGCCTTCCTAGCCTCATGAACCGTATCACCAGCAATCTTACATATGAATGGAGTTATGACATGAAATCCTAATGTGAGTGCAGCAACAGGAACAGCAGGCAAGATGGAAGAGAGTTGCCATGAAGCATGGGATGCGAACCTTAAAGAACCTGTAAGTGAGTTGGTTCGGAAGATGGTAACACTGCCAACACTAACAAGTGCTGTGATAAAGAAGAGCATTACAGAACATAACATTCGATTAGCAGTATCAATGGCTTGAAATGGGAAGAAAAGGATCAAAGTTCCGACAATTGAAGGAAACAAAGCATGAGCTATCATAACATTCAGAGAAGGAAAGACTTGTGAAATAATCGAACCAATGCCTGAGACACAGGCGACCATTAAAGAGAAACTAAGACTAGCATAAACTAAAGCAATACAAGCACCGATCTTTTTACCAAACGTATTGATAGCTAATCCTGTAAAACTGATTTCTGTAACACGGTTTTCTTCCATTGATGCGAAACTTAGTTCGGCTATGAGTACTATTGAGGAAATGACATAGACCCATGATAAGATTATGGCTAATGTTGATGGTATTGGTCCTGATTTTATTGTTGCTGCCGGCAATCCTAACATTCCCGGACCGACTGCCGTCCCGATTATCAAACTCACAGCTGCCCAGAAATTCTTCTTATTGTTATTGTTTTCATTTATTTGTTCATCACATGACACGATCTCCACCACCTCCTCCTCTTCTTCTTCAAGAGGATGTTGTTGGACTCCATCGATTCTGTCATTGTGTGATACCCGCGATCTGTAATTGAAAAACGAGCGCAGATTCTGGGCCGTCTTTGTTAAGGGTTTCAGAGGAGGAGGAGTAGCGCTGTGGTTTTCTTTAGCGGAAAATGAAGTGCCATGTAGCGTTTGAGGGCGAAAATGAGAGGCCCTTGAGGGCTTACGATGGCAAGGAGTCGTTAACTTTAATCGGAGAAGACGGTTTAAGTTTGCGTAATGGGTGGTCATGGAGTTGAGGGCTTGGGGTTTCACAGGCCTCAGTAATTGCAAGTATATGACCAGTAGAAGAGACCAAATGGAGAGTGCAGATTTTCAGAGTGACAACAGGCTTCCGTTGTCAGAGACGGACTCAGTGTCACAGAGGCAAGTATGGTGGCCGGACGGTCGTTTGAATCTGTGACCTATTATGTTTATGCTCATATATATGTATATATATATTAGTATAATACTAGATTTTTATCGTGCGAGTCATGTATCTGAAATATCTTTTTATACACAAACATAGATAATCGACGTTACTTATTTGAATTTGAAATACTTAATAGTAATATAAACAAATGGATATGTAAAACTTTCTTTATTGAATAATTTATAATTACTTTTTGAGAATTAACTTTTTCCATTATTTTCAATTTAAGCAATATAGCAACAATAAAATTCTGATACATATATTTATAATAATACTCCAAATTTAGTATATCCTTAATTTCAATTTATTAGTATCCTAACATTTTTATAATCATTAAATTCTTGTTTTAACCTTTTTTCCTTTTCTCTCTCATTTCTTATTTTTCCTTGCCTTGTATCGTAAAACTCTCAAATTTACTATTTTAAAATTTTATTTTACGTAAGCATAATTATAAAATAATTAATGTTACTGTCACACTTAGTATAAGTCTAATTTTTATATATTTTTTATGATAAGTCTTAAGGCTTAAAATAAGTTGAATAAAAAACAAAAGAGACAATAATACAATTAAAAGTTATGGATAAACATCCTCTATACAATGATAATAATCAACAAGATGGACATAAGAGTCTAAAAGAAAACTAACTACAACAAAACTTAATACTCGGATATATGACATCAGTTTGCCCTAACTCTTAGATCCGAAAGCACATTCCAAGAACGGAATCTCCTCCCATGGACCACATTAATCCTTGCTATACTGATACACCTTGTGTCACTCTATAATTCTCACATGATCATCTATAAATGTAGTATCCACACAACTTTATACTGCTAAGAAAGTCATAGTACCTCGCAGTAGATATCATGTTCACATTGTATATAATCACATAATACTCCAGAAACATGTTCTACCTTACAATAAATATAATGTTCACATTATACATAGTCACATAATATTGTAGAAACATGCTCAGAGTATAAGACACATGCAATAACCATATACGATTTATCATGCAATAACATATACGACATCATGTCTCATTTTCAATATACAATTGAGCTTAACCATTTCACAATCTCTCACCATACACAATAATCACATCACAACCCTTAACTAACAAAGTAGTGCACTAAGGCTTTACCGACCAACCAACCAAAGGTATGGCACAGAGATAACTACTAAACCAAGCAATTTAAAACAATTCAAGCTACCAAATATAGGGCACAAATTTAACTACCAAACCAACAATCCAATACATACCAATGCTATCAACAAATCCTCATTATTCAATTTACTTGAGGGGAGATAATCAACCCTGGGACACTAATGTACGCTCAATTATATTGGCATCTGAAGTTAGCAAAATACCCTTACACCATAGCCAAGTAACATTGACGTACACATGGTCATACTAGCGCAACATGACAACACACTTCATTTAGTCATCCTAGGTCATATAATCCTTAAGTATCTATACACACTAAAAAGTCCAAATAACTAATTAGACTATATACAGGGTCTCGCTAGGAAACAATGCCACACTAGTGAAATAAAATAAACCAAGGGCTACACGCCATCCTTAGGGTAGCTACACCTAAGGAGTCACCAATCCCAAACTTGAGGTTTTGCACTTTAGATAATAATATTTTTAGGAGGCATTCACAAATATCACATAATACATAACAATTACCATTTTTATGTTGAATCATTTCCTCCTCTATTTTTAATTATTTAAGTCAACCCTAAGTTCAATTGATCAATCCAAATTAAAAGTCAAAACTAAGGTTAATCTATAAATACACTAAAGGCATATTATGTTCAATTATTCATAATATCCTTATTATGTAAAAAATAACTAAATGCCCTTAAAACCTTAAGTACACCATTACTCTCTAGTTTCGTACCAAAATTTATTATAATGATAATATGTGATGAAAAGTCTAAATGACAATAATTTACAACATTTTAGCATGCAAATAAGTTTTAATATTTAATGATTGACTACATTTTCTATTTTTCATGTGTTTCGCAACTTACATGTACAAACCCTAAACACGCATTTCTAATATGTCATATATCTCATGCATTATGCACCTACTTATGCATAGCATGATTAAACATTTAATTTATTACTTAATATCATGGTGCATCTAATAATGCATGGCTAACTCTAGAGCATACAAATAAAAATTATTACATATTAACTTTAACTATGCTTGTGTACTATTATGCTATAATTATATTAATGTTAGATACAACATGCAATGATAATTATGTAACACTTATCATGGCATAAAAATAGTATATTAACAAGGTCACATGTCTTATCAAAACCTTAATCATGCATATACTAACATCTTTGCACATTTCACATGCACATATCCCATAATTAATAGTAAATTGAAAATGTGTGCTAACTATTTGATATCATACTTTCATCTTATCACACGTTTCATAATGCTTGCATAAAATAAAACCCTAAAATGATTATAGATCTAAACAAAATATTACGCTCACACACAAATTCTATTATTTCATAAGTGGTTGGATTTACTTAAATTCAAGCTACACAAAAGCACCAAAGTTTATCTTATCTATGACTCCTCGATGATTACCCAAGCAAGAAATACCCAAAAACATGTATCAACATCTACTATGATACAATAATTAATTAAATTAACCAAAACCAAATGAAAAAAGGGATAGGAAATAACCAAAGTAAAGAAAAGATACATAAAGTGATAAGGGAGCACCAATAGGCAAAGCTCGTATTGCAAGGCCTTAGCAATGTAAGGCATTTATGACACAAGGGGTAGACCAATGTGAATGACTCATGCAAAAGAGGGGTAGATAATGTGCACGTCTCACTCAACAAGGAGGGGTATAATGCGAGGATGTCACTCAGCACAGAGGGGGATGTTGAAAGTGCACGCAACAAAGGTAATGGCAAGACAATTGGGTGATTTGTGCGAGGTGTTGGACGTATAAAAATGCCAACAACTTGAGTTTCTCATGTTTCCAATGGATGTTCAATGTGATCTACTCACATAGGTGAGAAGGATTATAGTGAGGTTGCAGAGTTTTGACACATACGACTTTGACGAAAATCACAGAATAGTGAAGGAAAAGGTTGGGGATGCTACGAATGGAATCTTGGGAGGAAGAGGATGAGTACGCATACCAAATAGATCTAATTTTGGTTAGATCAAAAACAAAAATAATGGAGGAAATAAGGCTTATATGGGCAAGTGTGGCGTGTGAACAAAATATGTAGGGCAAGAAAAATACGGGAGTCAAGTTGCACAACTCAAGGTATGGAGTGAACAGGGGAAGGGATGATGTGAATGAGGCAGATACGTCAGGGAAATGGGGAGTGAAAGAAGACAAAAATCAAGATAGGGTTAGGGTTTATAGTTATAGTAACTACACTAAGAAAAAACAATTGGTTGGCAAAGCTCAGGTTCCACGACTAATAACCCAAATTTGATCAAATTTTAACCTAAATAGATTTATATCTAATTTGTCATCATAATAATAATACATCTAATACAAAAAATATCTTATAATAATTATCATAAATAATATGTATAATTACCAACTCTATAAATAGAGTTTATATGAATAGGGTATTACACAAGCAACCTTTCCATAGCCACAACCAACATCTACTTTGGTTTGGCTAAAAAAACCATAACCACCCAACTTTTTCCCAAACCCTCACTCAATCTCCTTGTTGTTGTCCTCATATGCGCACCACCATCCTATCCCCATTTCTTTCCTCCTTAATTTTCTACGTCCTAGTCCCGCCACTTGACTTTACCTCCCCACTCTCGCACTCCACCCACCCACCCACCCACAAATATCTACCTTCCTTTTTTACTCCGTAATTTCTCTCTCTTTGACTTATGATCTATTCCTCCTCTACCACCACCCTTTAGGTTGTCATCGTTTTTTGCAACCACCACCACCACCACTTTTAGTCAATTCACCCACCAAATGCACCCCAACCTCCTTCATTGTCCAACCTTCATGAGATCTGTAGCCTTCGTATGAATTCTTCACACAACTGAGCCTGCAATGTGTGTTTGCATCCATTTTCCTTGTTGAGCTTGTGATTTCTCGTGTTGAGCTTATGATGTCTCTTGTTAAGCTTGTGATGTCTCTTTCCAAGCCAATGTTCTATCTTGCCGAGCTTGTAACTAATCTAACAATCTGATTTTTGTCTTGTAGATATTACACCATCCTTGTCAAGCTTATGTTAACCTTATCGATCTTATTTTGCCTTTAACGGGCTTGAGTTGTGTTGATGTTGGCGAGCTTGTTCCTCTTGTGTGTTGAGCCAGCACTGTGTGTTGCTGATTCTACATTCCACCCTTCCTAGCTCGAACTTCTATTGTCCTACCTCATTTTTTGCTATGTTAATTATTCACGTTAGTATCCTGACGTTGATAGAGTCTTATCCACTCTTTCTTTTGGTTCTCCCCTCTCTCCCCTACTTTTTTTATTCACCTTTCCTTACTTATGTTCCTACATCTAGAGTATTTTGCTTAGAGACTGGTGTCGTATTATGTAAGGATACATGTCTTATGATAGGGTTTTAATGCTACATGTTCATTGTATGCAATATCATACTATTATAGTTACATTTATTGAAATCATGTTGTTAATATTATACTATAATCTTATTATGTTGCATTATGAATTATCATCATTATGCAAAGTATGGGCTTACATGATATTGCTTGGTTAGGTCATGTTTTGTAACCCTAGAAGTATAATGGCATGATATATTATTTTAATTGATTATAAAGATTGGGTTGTGAATATCACTACCCCAAAAAGGTGTTTTAATAACGGTTATTTTATGGTTTTAATAACGGTCTTAAACCGTTATTAAACCGCCCGTTATTAAATCTTTAATAACGGTTCCTAATCGTTATAAACAATATAAAAAAATCCGCCAATACGAGCATAAATTGTATATTTAATAACGGTTTTTAAGAAACAACCGTTGTTAAAAAAATGGTTTTAATAACGATTACTACAAAAACTGTTTTTAAACATCATCAAATTAGGGTTTCAGACATTGATTACGCATTTATTAAACCCTAATATGTATTAAATGAGCATAAATTTGAGATTAAATGTACATTTTTAATAACAGTTATGATGCAAACCGTTATTAAAACCTAGGTTTTAATAACGGTTTTCATAAGAACCATTATTAAAACTATAGTTTTTTTTAACGTTTTTGCAGTTTTGTTCCTACCCACGTACACAGTTGTATGTTCAAATAATTACCAAATCTGCATTGTAAAACAACATCAATTCATAACAAATATGCAATCACACCATAATTTCAATCAATCTCTAATTAATATGCATGTTTTAATACACCGGACATATATACTCAAGAATCAAAATTAGTAGGCATACCACAACTTGGTAGCTCTACACCCCAAAATAAAAAGTTCATAAATCTAGCCTAGAAGACTGAAAGACATAGACAAAATACAAACCTGAACATGCATGTAGAATATATAGATCTCTACCTCATACCGAATGAATGAGTGCACGTGCTTGGCCCATTGGTCTCTAACTTCATCAATTTCATCAACATTGTATTGCTGGCATCGTGCATAGTCATCGGTGAAAAACTACAATGCCCAAGTTTTGATTAATATACAGCTAGCACTTACCTCAAGTACCAAACATATATGTCATGATTTATTAATGGAAAAATATCAAAAAGAAAACATACATAGCTTGGATCTATGTTGACCGATCAGTTATGGACTATCAAATCCATTGCTCTACATACATAGTATCCACAATCATTGTTGTTTTGCTGTTGTGGACACTATCAAATGAATTTAGTTAGCTCTCTAACTATTAGATATTAATTTGAATTAAAATAAAATACAAAATAGTTGTCTTCCTACTTACTATGACAGGCTCATATTGAACATTCTTTGGGTTTGGGACACCATTCCCACCTCTCCTTCGATACGTTGTCCGTAATGCCCTAATAAATAGAGTTGGATACACAATATTGTAAGTACGTATATATAACTCAAATAATGAAAGCTAGTAGAATATATGTATAAATAAGCTAATGAAGTAAGAAGTGAAAAGTATACTAACATGTCGATAAATTCCTTCCCACCACGACGAGCAAACTTAAAAGGCACGTCATAGGTTCGAAGGGAATCAAACACATAGACTTTATTAAGATCAGCTCGGACGGCGTACAAAACCCAATTTTCAGTTGCGAGGTGAGGAATGAGATAGAGCTTGTTGTGTCCCTCAATCAAAATGCGATCCGCTAAATAGTTTATGTGTCTATCCTCTCTTATTGTACTACCGTCAGCTATATAGTATGGGCACACAAACACAATAGAGGACAACATTCCCTCCATTGCAGCGCGATTAGCTACCAACCTATGGACGACAAAAATAATGCATATATGTTAATAACTAATAACTCATATAAGAGGTCATAAAAATTCCAATTGTACAAGTTAAGAGTACTAAAATCTCAAAATGAAATAATACTTACGTGACATAGATGGCGACACTCATGGTTGACATCCATTCCTGATTATAAATGTCGCTTATGTCAATCGTCGATACCATGTAAGTAGCATCGTCTCTCCCAACATATTCAGGACGACAATTAATGAAAATAAAATTATCCCTGAGGTAGTTTTGGACATAAAAATACAATAAAGCTATTGCTGGTGGATGTTGGCTTTTCTAATCTGAAGAAGGAATATTTTGTGGGGCAACTGATTTTTCAGATTTAGCTCTATTTCCTTTAGCAGCGACATCTTTTGTGTTGCTCGTTCTGCTAGTACGTCTCTTGGTTTTACTAGCAGAAGCAGTCTTCTTTTTTGATTCCTTAATTGATAATATTAAACAAAATATGTATTGAGCATATAAATATATATATGAAAAAGGTATGAATAGTGTAACTACTAAACAAGGTCTAATAAAGATGTCGAATGTCAATACCCCTTCAGTAGTGAGACGTATTTGATCCGCATGCCAAGCCACAAAGCTTCCATGGGCTTCTAGTACTGTGGTTGCCTCATCGCCCTCTTTATAACAAGGCAAGTGCGCACTGCAAATGATTGGAGTGTCAATACTCACCGACCTTGTATTTAGGGCTAAATTATACCCGTGGAATGTTTGCATTTGGGTACTGTGATTGATGCGGACCCTTCCTTTCACCAAAAGTGTTGAAAATGTTATTCTCTAATAAGTCACATTTATGCAAACCCTAAACAAAAATATTACACATAATTAATTATTTATTATACCGAATACATTTAATAACAATTCATAGTTTGTAATGCTTACCTCAGGAAGAGTAGAAAGACGTGCATCAACTTCACAACTATCTCTGACGCTATTTACATTAGGTATGTGAAGGTGATCATGGTCTACTGAATCGGATGGCTTATACCCTTGAGATTTAATAAATGACAACTCTTACTCCATTATTGCTATCCGTTCAAATGCCACATTCAATTTTTGGGTGAGGATGGCGGCTTGCTTATTAGTGCTACGAGAACCACGAGATCGACCACATATATTCGTTCTCGGAACACCTAATCCAAGGCCCCTGTGTCTTCCAGGGTATTTTACAATTCTTGTAGCCTAGGACACAATGATATATTGTTCCACCCCCTCCTCACCATATGACGTTTCAAGTTCGTCCTGTAATGTATATAATATATGTAAATTTAACTTATAGGAATAAGCATAATATAATAGTTTTCTAAAAGAACTAAGTAGGGTTCTAAATATCTACAAACTTATAATTTTTTTGGCTGCAACATATACATATTCATTAATATATCCATCTCTTGTTGCTCTAGCCTTCTTCCATAATGTACTAATATTGATGGATGAGGTACATGGGTCCAAGTCTTGGGATAGGAGCTACAAATAAAAAAATATTCTTAATTAAGAATATTATTATAAAATTCAACATTTACATATAAATAGATAAATCACAAAATGCATACCAACTCCTCTTCAAGGCCCGCATAGCTTTTACGAGCCATATTATGCTAGTATTTATTTTGCTTCGCAATCTCTTTATTTTGGGTAATTTTTTCCTATGTGACAAGCCAAAACATAGTGACATGGTTATTTCAATATTAAGTATAATACTGAGATCGATACAAAAAGTTTAATTTTTATCTAACAAGTACCTTAAAATCCCCCGTAAGACAATATGCAATAAATTGGTTCCAACTTTCATGATCAATGAAACCGTATCATTTGGGTAGGTTGTACCATAGAGAACCATCCCTCTTTCTATACATTTTCCTATGAGCTAAATATGACCTAAATGTTCTTAGACGCTCCCCACAATGTCTAAGAAGCCATTTCTTCCTACTCTCTGGGACATTGAACACTCTCTGTAAAATAAGACATGTAGATGTATAGCGATGTTAATGTAATAAAATTAAGAATATTTGACATAGAAAAATGATTACATAAAATAGCATATTTACCGTGATTTCTTGCCAAATATGCTCCTTATGACCCTTTGGAACCTGCTTCCAATTATTATATGAGATAGGAACACGGTTATGGGTCACAAGTGAAATGTAAGTCAAGAATATATCTGCGTAAGGGCCAATGGGAAGATTGTAAGTATTCCATTATAAGTTGACTAATTCTCCTCTATTCCTCATGTCTGTGATGATTCTCATAATCGTAGGTCCTCTTTTCCCTTCTTCATCACTGTTGTCCCTATCAATGTTTTTGTTGGCCATATCTCTACAATAAATAAATAAATAAATTATGTTAGAATGTTATGTATTGAGCATAATGTACCATTATATTATCGATACGAATCATGCTTAGAAAGAATTAATCTCAAATATATCATGCTATTCTATATATATATACAAATCATGCTAACGCATTTCCAAAAAGATATTAATACTAACCCTAACCCTAATTAACCATAATAAACGATAAATCCTAACCCTAGCTAATTAACCATAATTTATTATAATAAAACCTAACCATGAACCTCATAAAACCCTAATCTCTAAACCTAGCTAATTGTAATTAAACCATAATATATAAATCATATTATTATTATTATTATTGTTATTATCACACACAATTATTTCTCTCTATTTAATTATTCACTTTTATATATTCCTTGTTTTCTATATCTATTTAATCCTCGTCAAATAGAAATCATTAACATATGCATCTCTAATTGAAATTTTCATTTAATGATGTGCATATGTAAAATATATTTTCATTTCATTATATGATATTTCCTATATCTTATTGCTAGTGTCCTATACTTATTAATGAAAATGTGTGTGTGTGTGTGTGTATATATATATATATACATATATATATATAGTTTTTATGAGTGAAAATGTATATAATTCGACACTCACATTCATATTACATATATATGTAAAGGTCTCGGCCAACACATGCATTTGTTAAGATATAACAATATCGCAATAAATTCAACAACGAACAACAACATTTTCAACCAACACATTCAACAACACATTTTTGAATGACAAACCACAATCTTTCAATAACAAACAAATGAAACCCTGTAGCAACATGCATGCATTTATATATATATATATATATAAGTAGATAAAAAGTTACGAGAGGATGAACAAACACATACATAAAGTGAGCTAGCTACAAACACGACGGCGAGCAAGTTGAGAGAGGCAAGGGCTTCAAACACGACGGAGGATGAAGGTACAAGTGCTGGCTAGCTAGCTTCGGAACAATGACTACATGCACATGCAAAGCCGACAATGGTAGAGGCATGGTGGAGAGTTGGTGGTGTGAGGGTTTCCCTTACTTGAGAGGAGCCTGAGTGGTGGTGCACGGTGTGGTGGTGCGAGGGTTTGCAAGGAGAAGGAGAGTAAGAGAATGAAGGTGCAGAGAGTCTGAAACTTTTGGCATGAAACAGAATTAAGAGAAATAAAAGTTTGATTTTAGAGTTTTAATAACGGTTCTCTTAGGAACCGTTATTAAAACCTTCAGACTTTTGACAACGGTTCTTGTATGAACCGTTATTAAAACCTCTTTTAATGACGGATTTACTTAAACCATTATTAAAACATCCGTGCAAATTTTAATGTTGCCCTTTTAATAACGGTTTTGAACTATAACCGTTATCAAAATTATCCCGTGCATTAATTTTCATGCGTTTGACAACGGTTTTCGAACCACCGTTATTAATGTCCCATTATTATTTTTTGTTTTCGTAGTAGTGTATGGTTAAGTATTATTGAAATGAAATACATGGAAGGTTGGAAGATTAATAATTTTGTGACTTGAAGGGTATTGGTAACATATTGGGGTGGTTTACTATCTTAAGGGGACTTGGGTTTTTTTTGGTGCCTTGTTCATTTACAATTATTATGCATGATAAATAGTGAGATAATCAAGCAGACAATTAAGACAATAATATTTAATGTGGAAGATTTCCAAATTATGACTAGTTGTACCTATCTATTCTACCGGACAAGAATAATAGCTAGACACATTGTGTTATGAGATTATACCAGTTTGTTCCACTAAAAGTGAATAGTTACTTGGAGCATTGTTCTCTAAGGTTGTACCAGTCTATTCCAATTGATGAAAATAACGACTAGAAATCTTATGCCTCGGGGTTGCTTTATTAATTGATATCGTTCTACCAATTATGAATAATGGGGTCTATGAACTCAATAGATTAAATAAATGGGAATGTATAACCATCTAGTATGGAATTCTTTTTGATTCCTCACATGAACTACCTCATGTCATCACTCAATGTGCATAGATAGTTATTTCATATAACCTTATATGATTGTATGTTATTTCTTATAACGTGTATTATTACCTTACCCAGTACGTAACATACTGATTATTCTTCTCATAGATGTTGATCATTGCTACGAGTAAGTAATCCAGGTATTGATATGCATGTTCCTAAAGCCTGCTTCAATGATTTTGTTGATTATGACACACTTCCTGTGGATGAGTGATTTTCATGTTGGGCATGGGGGTAGAGTTAACGTTATCCGATAGTTAGAGTTTTTGTTTGGATACCTCATGGGCTATTAATTTTATTAGATCCCTTTTATTTTATTTTAGTTATACTCTTCACACAGTCTTATATGTAAACTCTTATTTAAAATTTATGAATGTTTTTCTTAATCTCTCATTTAAGTTGTAAATATTTTACCTTCTATTTGATATCAAAACGGTATGGTAAGTTAAACTCATGACAAGTATGGTTGTAACTTGTAAGACTTGATTATCTTAATATTATGATTTTGTAGAACAAAATTTTGGTAGTAATATTGGGATGTTACAATTATATTATACAAAATTTGACTTTCAACAGTAAAAATATTTTTTTATTAAAAGTTAACCATACACACATATAATAATGTAAAATAATTTATTTTTCTATTTTGATTTGCATTTTTCTTTTCATAAAGAATATTTTAATTTGTACTACATGATAAAAATATGGTTTTTATATATTCATACATGTTTATTGTGGATTTTTTGAAAAAAAAATAGATCATTCCATATTTTTGAAAATACCCACAAAATTATACATGTATTAAAATAAATAAAGTTCCACAATAATTTAATTTTTTCAATAATACACACCTAAATTTGGAACCTATAGAATCGTAGTTAGCTTCAAAATAATAAATTGAGAAAAATATAATTTTTAGACATATTATCGTTTTTAGTTATATAAATTAGTATATATAATCAATTTATCTTTTTAACTAACATGCATTTATAGAACATAAAGATCAAAGTTTGTTTAATTGAAAATTGAAAGGTGACTAAAATTATGGGAAGGAGCTAGGGAGGTAGTAATATAAACTAATGAATATTTAAGATTTTTTTATGAAATATTTTTTAATAAAATTTTGAGGAATGACTATTTTTATTTAAATAATATAATAACAATAGTTTATGATTTATATAATTCTATTATATAAAGAAGTTAGCATAGTACATAACAAAAAAAATCCTTACAAAAATAATATATATATATTATATTTAGACACTTTTACAAAGTATGTCAATATAATAATGGTTTATTATTTTTAAATGTTGGTTGTTAATTTAAAATTTTTATTTCATATCATTTATTTTTATTATGTTTATAATTTTTAATGATAATTGTTTATAATTCCTTCTTAACGATACTACACAATTTTTATTTAAATAATCCTACTAAGTTATTTGCCAAAATTTAGCCCAAATTATACCTACATCCCTAAGTGTGCCCGAACCACATCTAGCCTGTATCCCGTTATATGATCATGGTGCTTGTATAATTCATTTAGATAGTCATAATTGATAAAAATACAGCAATTAATAACAAATCCCTATAAAAATGACATTGACATGTAACGACGATGGTTGTAGGATTCCGGTTTGGCCCATCAAGTGCATTATTCAACTATGTTCTATTTGTTCAAATCTTGAATGATAAGGATAATTGAAAATTAAATATTTAGAAAGTAAATAGTGCTTTAAAATTACCTTTATAGTCTGTTTGGTTTGTAGTGAAGCAGGGCAAATTAACTTATTAATCTCCATTCACCCCATTTAAGTATCCAAATAAAAAGTTCACCTAGGTTAATGAGGGTTAAATTTCCCCTTTATTTAAATCCCTCGCCCTCATTTACTCCAATTCCTCTTATTTTTATTAATCTCCAATTTGAGGGGTAATAGGAGTGAAGGGGGCAAATAAATAAACTGTTACCTAATTAGATAAAAATACCCTCCCCTAATACATGTTATAGAAACATTGGGTAAAATTGACATCTTTTTTATTTTTTAACCATTGTTCACCTCAAACCAAATGTAACTAAAACAATACTTACTTCGATTCATCTAAGTTAAGTTAATCCAAACAATATATTAAAACATTTCCAATTCACATAGTTTAATTTCACTAAGGAAAACAAGACGTATGGCGACATTTAATTATGGACAGTTTAAAGTCTTGTTAATCATATTAAAAAAAATTAATTTTAGATGACTGCACTTTATTTTGTTGCTACTAATTAGAAAACTCATGCTCAGTCAAAAGCTTCAGTGCTATAATTGCATCTCCTTCTCCTTTCTCCTTTCTCCACCATCGGTTGTTGTCATCTCTTGTTGGATGAGCCTCGTAGTTGTTGCCCTCCTTCAACCTTGCATCCTTCCTGTCAATTTTTCTACCAACTTCATCCTCGTGTGATTTGAAGCCCTAACTTGGATCACTGGTAAGTTTTATACCACCTTTTTTTTATCTACTTGTTATAATTTTATACAGTTTTAGTTTAAATTAGTGTAGGAACCTTTAACTCAATGCTTTTGTATTTTTTTATATTTCAAATTGGTGTTGTGCCCTAAATTTGGTTCTTTTGTGTTAATTTAGTTAAATATCCATTACTACTTGCCGGCATTTGTAATTTTGTTCTTTCATCTCCTATTTTTTCTCTTTCCTTTTTTAATTGTCCTATGTGTAACACCCCGAGTCAATACGATCACGTGAGGACTGCCTTAGAGTACTTTCGGATTGATCAGCCAACCCCACATATCAACACGAGTCCTCTTAACTTACTTTGTCATCACTCACGCAGTTTTTGGTAAATTTTTAGAATATTTTTTAAACTTCCTAGAAGGGTCACCCTGACCCATCCTAAAAATTATTTCATGACCAACAAGTTTAACTATGAAGTTCTTAGGATAGAATCACTAAAAGGATGGTATACCATATTTATATAAATAGCCAAATTAATCCTTATAACACTCCGCTCAATTTGGGTTATTAAATTCACCCCACTCAAAGAATGCACCATCCTTGTTGTGCCTCAACCACAAATTGTCTTAATACAGTTTATCTTAACAATTGTCCCGTAAGATGGCTGACTAGCTCATCCAAGTTCAACTCATAGTCGCAGTTTTTCTCTAATACCATTTCTAACATCTCGAATTGATATGACAACGTGTGGGCTACCTTGGAGTGCTTTCAGATTGATTGGTTGTCCCCACGTATCCTCTCAGCTCGCTTTGTACTCACCCACCCACTTACTGATTTTTTTACCTATTATGACTATCTAGACAAATAATATGTAGGGAATCAAAAATTACTAACAAAATAAAATCAAATAACAATGCTAATGTCACTAACAATCTAATAAAAAAAGATATAAGATTAGATTATCATCATAATTCAGTAATTACCAACACATCTCTATGAAAATGATATTGATGTGGTACAATGACGGTTGTACGCTTGTGGTTTGGCCTATCAAGCGCATTATTTAACTTTATTTTACATGTTCAAAATTTGAATGATAAGGACAGTTAAAAATTGAATGGTGCTTTAAAATTACCTTTATGGTCTATTTTGTTTGGGGTGAATTCACTTATAAACCTCCATTCACCCCATTTAGGTATAAAAATAAAAGGTTCACCTAATTTAACGAGGGTTATATTCCTCCTTCATTTACCCATTATTAACATCCAACTACGGAGTAATGGGGATGAAGGAAAAAAATAAACAAATTTTTAATTAAGCTGTAATACCCCAAATTTTATCTAATTTTAATCCAGAGTAATGAATATCTTAACCCAATTCTAATTTTAAAAAATTAATATTTTTACCTTATCGTAATTTTTTAATTCTAAATCTTAACCTAATCCTAATATTTATTCCACATCATTAATATTTTTAACCTAAACCTAGCCTTAGATGGTTGATAATTAGTTTTACATTAATTCCCTAATCTAAAATATTTAAACACAATTCTAATCCTAACCCTAAACTTATTTTCTTTTCCTTTTTTGTTTGTTTGTTTCTCTTTCATGGTTTCCTTCTTCTTCTTCTTTTTTGTTTGTTTCTTTCACTATTTCTCTCTATCATTTTTCTTTTGCTATGCTTACACCCTAAACTTACCTATATTATCCTTATCATCACCACCATCACCTCCCACATCTCAGTGGATGTGTTCGATTAAAAAATTTCCCAAAATAATTACCCAGATCATGCCACTTCCCTTACTTACTTCCTCTACCATCCCTCTCCATTTGCACAATCTCTCTCTCCCTCCCTCCCCCTCTCTCTATACACAGATAAGTACACACACACACCCCACACTCTCTCCTCACTTCATTTAATTTCCTCACCTAACTCCTTTGCTCCCTCCATTACCGTCCAATACCCAGCCCCATACAACACCTTCTTCCTCTCTTTCCTTTGCAGCACCACAAAAGTTACTATTACTTTTTTTTAGTGGAAACATAATACCAAAATAGTTGGTTGTTAATGACATAACTGGCATAATTCTAACTTACCATATCATCCTTACATCAATCACAAGATAAATAATTAGAATATAAAATATGAAAAATAGAAAATGAGAGAAAATTCATAAACTTAAATACAAGTTTGAAGATCTAATCTGAGTACAATATCCAAAAATACATAAAAGGGACCCCATAGAACTAAAAGCCTAAAAAGGTATCCAAATAAAAGCTAATCGCCGAATACTATGACTCTACACCCAACCCTAATACATAAGATCACGCCTTCATACATGAGGCATCAAATGTAGTAAAATCATTCAAAGGGTCATCATCGTCCTATACAAAAGCATTCGGGTCATCTACTCTTGGGAATGACTAATGAGTAACACCTTTAAAAATAATAATTAGTACGCTATGTATTAAGTAAGGTAAAAATACAGTTGAGGAAGGGTTATATAGAAAACTCGTGTTCACATCAAAGAATAAACATGCATGTGTGTTAACATAAAATGATGCAAGGTAAATATTGATTCTAGATCTCATTATTAGATATACATAATCCATTTTTAAATTTATGTTAAGTTTAGGGACCCACTATTATTAAGTTGGTGGAATGGACTCTACACCTCCTAGGGTAAAATGCTTATGACCACTATTATTAAACTGATGGAATGATCTCAATCATCTCTCATGGTTAGGGCAGTAAATGAGCCGAGTCGAGCCGAGCTTACGAGCCAAAGAAAAAAATGAAACGAGTTGAGCTTTTCGAGCTCGGACTCGACTCATTTAATAAATAAGCCTAAAAGTGAGGCTTGGGTTCAGTTCATTTAACTAAACAAGTAAGCTGAACCGAGCTTTTAACGAGTTGAGCTGAGCCAAATACCGAACTAGCTTAGTTCATCTACGACCCTGCTCATGGTAAAACACTTTTGGCCACCACTATTAAGTTGGTGGAACAGACTCCTACACCTCGGTCTTGACCCACATAATTTTTTATTTTAAGCAATTAATGTCTTAGTCATTAGTTACTTATCTCATAATCATATTATCATTCACATTGAGGTTAGCTGCCCCACTATTTTTAACTTGGTTGAGGAGATTGAAACATCTCCTAGAGCAAAATGCTTATGAACTCTAACCTTGTCCGATGGCATAGACACATAAAGCACCTCAAGCTATCCCATATGATCTTTCACTTTAAATGATTAATAGATTATTCATAATTGATTATATCATCACTTTAAATGATCAAACCTTAACTGTATCACTTCTAGTATTTTGAACCATCCACCTTAGACACATATAATGTATAGTAAAATAATGGGGTAATAACCCCTATTTAAGACATTCCTACACTTCTCCTGCACTATTGGACATGCAACCAATGAATGATCCATTGTTTCATCACTAAGATGATAGTTTTCACACACAACTGATTCAGCTCCATTAAGATTAATTTTTTTTAAACCAGTTGGTTTTCCTATGAACCTAAATTTCACTACTTGTTAAAGTACGTAGATGATACACTCACCTTGCTGCCAGATATGCATTCAAGGCTAAAGCGTCTAGCTGTTTCCAAACGAAACATTTCGTAAATCGTTGTCAAGTGTAAATTTATTGATCCATGCCTTTTTTAGGTTCCGCATTATATCCTTTCGTAAACGGAATGAAAGAGACTCCAATAAGGAAAATGAATTATTACCTTGGCGGCCCTAGATCCGACCGGTGGAAGGTCTAATCTTATTTATTTATAGAATGAACTGGAAGATCAAAACTCAAAGAAGATAATTAAACGTACGTTCTCGCCTAAACTCAATATTGATACAGATGAACGACATGGCAACGCAAAGAGCTGTCGTTAGATCAGCAGACAAACATAGCTGACGTGGCAAGCAGAAGCACAATTGACTAAAAGTGACTGACAGCTGCATTGTCCAACTTTGTCAGATTAAAAAAAAAAAATGAGGCTGTCCTGAAAAGCCGCTATTCAAACAAAATGTACCTCCGAACGTATATTCAATCCAAGTTGCGCGGTCGCTGCTGGCGGTCCATGAGGCAACCCACAACAAAGGCCCAATCCTCCAATATTTGAGTTGTTTGAGCCCGACAAAATTCCAGCAATAAAAAGTTAAAAGAGCTGAATAATACGAGCAAGTTGATCGGCTCTCGCACGACGCGATGCCGTTAAAATATTGACTTAAATTAAAAATATATAAAAATATTAATTGCCGTGTTTAATAATTAAATATCAATATATTATAGTTGTTATTAAGAAAATAGTTAATATCAATATTAATTACAATGGTAAAAATATGTGAATATGTGCCGTAATAATAAAAATTATGATTTAATAAATAATATAACTAATTAAGTAAATATTTGGTTTAAATTGTGGTGGGATGTATATTGGATGAGATAATATAATTTTATTGTTAAAGTGTTGAAACTTTGTTGTAGGGGGGAAGGTTAAAATTACAAGAGATTATTTATTACCGTGTGAAACGAAGAGAGTATATAATATTGTTTACAAACTAGGAAGGGGCAGGAAGAGCAGCCAAGGCCAGAAGGAAATCTCTATAATCCCCACAAGGCAAACGTTCCCTTATCAAATCCTTCATTTCCTTGCCGTATTTCATCTTAAACACCTTTCGAATCTCAATCAAATCCACGCCTGCTCTGCTCACCATCACCCGCGTCAACGTTCCCCGATAATCTGAATCAACGCCCTTTATTCCCATGTACGCCACCTGGAGCACGTTATACACAACACAAAAGGCAGACGATAATTAAATTTCTGAACGAGTGTAATTCCACGAGTAATTACCACCGACCAGCACTCATCAAATAATAATAGTAAGAAAAGAGTTACTGCTGACTAGGAACCCACAGCACTCGCTTAGAATTGAAGGTGGTGCGGCGGCGGCGGTGTGCGGGATAATGGTAATTAACAACTACATACTACCTTAGCATAATATTTAGGTGGATCATATAGGAGTTTGACGACGTGCCTCAACGCGCCTTCGAATTGATTATCATTCTTCCTCCTTAATGCCTGCACGTTATCATCCATTGTTATGAACAGAAAGGTTTGGGGGATTATTTTTGCTTTAATTTTGTTAGTGCCACGGTGTGTGGGTTTGGGTTGGTGTTAATTACGTACCTTCGTATAATTATGGCCGTAAATCCGTTTATAGCAGGAGAAAGTAACCTTGAGGTGCTGTATGCTTCTTTTACTGAGTATTTCTAGCGCTACAGCTTCATCTGTAGCGGATCCCGGGCTTCCCTCGCCGGTTTGGTAGAGTCTAATCGCATCGCTCTTTGCCGCGTCTTGGCTTATAACACCGTCGGTATGAGCTTTATGAGACGCCGATAATGCTAAGAGTATCTGCAGTCGTGATTTCGTACAAAAAATAAATAAATAATTGCCATGATGAGCGGGCGCGATTCGAGAAGAATCGGGTGCAAATCCAATCGTGATCGATCCGACGAGGTGGCAGTGGGTAGGACTTAGGTAGGGGAGGGTTACCTTTTGGTACGGATGAGGAGGTTCTAGGCTTCTGATATCGTGGTCGAGCTGCCTCTTCAAGCTGGCAAAGTAAGCTTGCTTGATGAGGAGAACGTGGCTTGATTTCCTACCGGCGAAAATCTCCGTCAGAGCACCGTAGTCGGCCTCGCTCCGCTCGAGGGCCTCCCTGACCAAAATGGCGTCGCGCTCATGGGGGTCCATCGTCCAGAGACACAGGGGCTTGCACACGGAAAACTCGTTCCGACCATGTTTCCCGGCGGCCCTTCCTTCTATCCCCTTCAAGTGATGCGGCAGATCATCGCCGTACAGGGACTTGTAGGCTGCCCTGATCTCTCTTCGTTCGACCTGGGTTCGCGCTGCTAGTTCTCGGACCAATGTGCCTGGTTTGTCCGTTGAACCGTGAATTGCCTCGCAGATAGTCTCGTAATTACCGGCAGCCATTGGATAGAGGGTCCGGTGTATAGCTTGGGGTGGGGGGTTGGAAGGAAATGTCGGACGGACTACAATGAGAGAGAGAGAGAGAGAGTGTAGATTTCATGTGGTGGTTGTCGTTGGAGTGGAGGGAGTTACATTATATATACGACCTTTTTAGACTCGAGTGTGAGTTGGGTCCAATTTTGGTGGATTCAGTGCTGGAACAGAGACTAGAAAAAGGAGCTGCAGCCTTTTATTCATACGGCCGGACCGGACCTTTTGGCTTGTAGCGAACATGCCATTGGTTTCCTAGTAGACATTACGTGTGCAGTGTGCCTATCTCCGTTCCCTCCCTCCCTCTAGAGTCTAGACACATGCGTGTGTAGTGTGTACAAACACATATGACATATCTCACACACACCAAACCTTTTACCCAGCACCAACGTACGTACCCTTCGCCTGCTTTTCCTTCCCTGCTTTGCAGACCGCCACTTACCTAGAAACAGCAGGGATTTTACCTATAGTCCTCCATCATACATGATACAACCTCAAAAAAAAAAAAGTGTCGACTGTCGAGCACCACGCCTACCAGTCTACTACCACCCATGTGCAGTTTTCTAACATGCTAAAAAAGGAAGCTTATGTAAATTGATTATTATGAACTTTTTTTTTTCCCTGACGATATATTTATTCTTCGTGGCCCGGAGCTTTTTTCGTTTCTTTTTTAAAAAGGAGGGCGAGTGAGGCGACGAACGCTTTCTTTCTTTCTTTCTTGCAGCTTTTATCCGAATGGTTTAAGAAGTGCTTTTGGCCCACTTATTACAGGCAAGGATCATTTCATTTGGGTTGCTTGACACGTGAAACCGAGCTCGTGAACCTATCGACCGGACTCATCAAAAACAGACATAGCAACTCGTAAGCGATGGCCCTAGGAATATATATATATACGAGTGTTTTCACCGATCCTACCACGAATGTTCGTGCGACCTATTACGAACAAACAACCCTGATTGCTGCTGGTTATCTTTTTTAAAAAAAAAATAGCATCAAGTTTTCGGTACCATTTTAGTCGTATTCATTAGATATTATATGATAGATAACCCGTTTACCTAATAATAGATATTATTCAACGAACGAATTTATTACTCGATGGATAACAAAATCTTAATATTTATAGTATAATGTATTTATTTTAAAATCACTAATAAAAGAGTAATAATATATCGGATAAATTGATATGAATATTAATTTTTTTTTATTTGTATCTATATCTAAATCCGATTAATATTTTTTTTCCATTATTTATATCTATTTAAGTACCTATCATATAAAATCCGTCAAATTTTAGATGAAAATTATTATAATATTATTGTTATATATAGTAGTAATATTATTATTAACATTTATGTAAGTAATAATAATATTAATATTTTAAATAATAATTATAATAATAATATTATTATTATTTTCTTTAAACTAATATAATAAACCTTATTATTATTATTATTGTTATTATAAATATAAAGTTTAATAATAAAGTTATTATTAATATTAATGAAATGAATAATAAGATTAATATTGCTATTATTATTAGTAGAAATATAAATAAATATAAAATATCAACATTAATAATAAAGTTACTATTAATATTAATGAAATGAATAGTAATATTGATATTGTTGTTATTATTAATAATACTAATAATACTAATAATATTAACATTCATCATGATAATACTATTAAATCTAGTAGTAATATTATTAATAATTAATATTAATAATAATTTTATTATTAATTTTAGTATTCATGATTAGCATATTATTATTTTTGTTAAATAAATTAATAACAATACTAATATTAAAGTCAATATTAATATTGTTATGAATATTATTGTTAATGATGATAATATAAACAATATTATTAATTATGTTAGCAATAATAGTAAGCATATTACTAAAAATATTTTTATCATTATTATTAAAATTATTAATTTTTTAAATAAAAAAACATATAGAAAATAAGGGCATACATTTATATGGAAAAATCATATAACATTATATATGTTGTTTTCCTATTTATTTATAAAGTTGATTTTTCTTAAGTTTTCCACTAAAAAAATAGAATTTATGAACATGTTTTCTAAATTTTTGGAAAACTGTAATTTAAAAAAAATTATTTTCTAAAACTAAATGCATCATATATATTTCATTACAAACTAAACTCGGTATTTGTATATTTTTTCTTAATTCTTTTTTTTTGTTAATTTTTTTATTTATATGTATTTGTGTTTATCATAACTTTTATTTTTGTGGTTCTCTCTAATTTAACTAGTTTTTTTCTTTCTTTCTTAAAAAATTGTCTCATTTAATTAGTTTCAACATCTTACAGTTAATAATACTTATAATTGCAAATTTTAAGATCAATGTCAATCTTTACTAGCCATGGTGTTATCATTTATATTTGTATATATAATTTAATGTTAATTTCAAACAAACAAAATTACATATATAGCTAGAGTTGTTAAGCTAAAAATGAAAATGGCATTAGTGGCTCAACTTGGATAACAATTTTTATGAATTAATTTAAATATTATATGGTAAATAAGATAAGAGAGATAGAGAAAGAGAGAGAGACTTATACATTATATTGTCTTTGAACTTTTTCTCATATTTTTTTACATTTTCTTTTCATTCACTATTATAAATGGTGGACTATTTAGGTTTATCACTACACATTTTTCAATCTTTTTTTTAGATCATAATTTCATATGCTTATTTTATAACAGTACTCATTACGAGGCAATCCTCTCTCTATATATAAAAGGCCCGCAAAATCTTAGTGAAAGTGGTATTGTTGTAAGGTCACACTGTTGGTAACTAGAGTAAAATGTCTACTTAGGGTGTACCCTCTAAAAAATAAAAATAAATGATATTATACTAAATACTTTTGTGCTTTGGGAAAATTATAAGATATTACTCTCTCTTATTTTGCATTGTATTATATAACCCTTTGTTTAGAAGAAATTACATCATATAACCCAATGGCTTGTTTTGTTGTTAGATTGGTTGAAATTGGAGTTAATTTTGGCCAATGTAACCAAAATGCCATTCATTATAACGATTAAATTATTTTCCTTTGTATTTGACCCTAAAAAACACCAAAATAAGCTCATAAATTAGGTTTTTGCTAATTTTTTTTCTCCATTAACATACGTCCATTGTAAATTAGCACAAGTACCCTTTTTCATTGGATAATATTATAAGACCTTAAAAATTATCAAATGACTATTTTCTTATTTCTAACAAGTACTATGAAACTTAAATGACCAAATTACCCTTTACACCCTAGATTTCCTCCCTCTAGTTCATTTACTTTTCAAAATGACATAAGTATCCTTTTACACCAATTAACCTTGTAAGACCTAAACATATGTCAAATAACTATTATTTTCTTACTTCTAATGACTATTATAAAACTAAAATAACTAAATTACCCTTTAAATCTTGACATTTTTCACAAATATCCTTTTGCACCATATGGTCATACATGTATGATAGGAAAAAAAAATGTCAAACGGCTATATATATATATATATATATATATTACTTCCAATGACTATTATGAAACTAAATGATCAATATCATTTGCACCAGACAATCCTAGCACTTGAACCAACCAATTTTATTGAGTTAACAAAAATGACAAAATATGATTAGTACCATATGCCTCTGTACATTATAAAAACATCCCAAACGACTATCAATAGCTACTTTTAGCACCCATTTTCCACCGGATGCCCCTACCCTAATAAATACCCATTCTATCCTTCCTTCTCATGTTAATTGTCACATGACACTTTTTTTCTTTCTTCTCAATCTAACCCCAACTTCCTAATTCTTCCCCCTACAACTCATTCTCTTGCTATTATATCAATCGCAAACCTTAATATTCCCTAAGCACTGTAAAAAATGGTTCAACCATATGAAATTCATCACACTTATAAGCTTGGCCATTATCCAAAAACAAAATAATTTAGCCATGATATTCATATAATAACCTTATACACCAAAAAAAAAATGTACTTTTTACAACAACAAAAAAATGTATCAAATGCCTTATTTTTATATTATTTTTTCTAGTAAATTGAAGAAGATCGGTCAAGGTTATTTGAAGGGAACCATCCTAAACATTTGGTTTGTGTAATACGTCCATCCATTGCAAATATAGTCCACATTTTCATTTCTTATTCAAATAAAATGTGAAAACACACCTTAGTGGCACACCTTAATTTGTTACATCGATCACCAACCATATTTCGGTAGTAGAATGAGGTAGTGGTCATATAATTAAGGGAAAAACAAGAAAATGATAGTTTGATAAGGTACCATATTATGCAGCCTACCTGGGGCCATCATTCGTGGCTTAGCTTTAATAGAATACTCATTAGAGTAGTGTATAATAATCATAGCAAATCATATTCACATAATTTTTGTTGTGTCTTGACTTGTATCATGATGATGAGCATTATGATATGGTGATAATGATATAAGTATCTGTAGTCTTACATACAAAAATAAACATCCTTATTTGTAATTAGATTAGAGAAAGTTTGAGAATCTGCGACAATTTGATTGATATTATTTTGAGGATTAAAGTTCTATCTAGGCTCATGATATATCTTCATCAAGTTGTCTCTCAAACCTAACTAGCAAAATGAGCTAGCTTTCTTAATCGTCAAGATAACATGGTTTGATTTCCTACCAACGAATATCCCTATTAATCAAACCCATGCATTGGTCTTGTTTTACTCGAGTTGAGTTCTTCCCTAACCAAAATTCTAGCATCACTATCGCGAGGCTTCACCACCCACAAATACAAGGCCTTGAAAACTTCAACCAAATAATTGTTCCCAACTAAGGGTGTTTAATGGGTTAGGTTAGCTATAACTTATATAACCCTATACATAGAAATAGGTTTATGGGTTATATGAATTGGGTTAGTAGTTTACAAAAGTTTATGAGTTAACCCACATTAGGTTACAAACTAAGATGAGTTAGTATGGATTAGCTCCTGAGTTATCATGGGTTGCTGAGGATTAGTGAATATTGCCTCTACTGTACCAAAATTTTCATCACCACAAGCCCATTTTAATTGGATCCCAAACTTATCATTTTTGTTCAGGCCTTTCCAATTCCAACCTACTTCTCCCAACCTCACCGACTTTGTCCTACTTTAAAGTGAATTTACTCGACCCCACCTTAGCCAAGTCCTACCCAATTCCGACCATTTTGACTCGACTCCACCCCACTAAGATCCAACATCACCTACACCCACCTTGACCCAACCTGACTCCATTTGATCCTGAAATTACATAAAAGCGAGCTAACTCAACACAAACCTGTTCCAACTCATGAAATTAACCCAAAATGACATGATCTTAACCCAAAACGACCCGAACTTGACCCAAACCCAATATGATCTAGATATGCAATGACCTAAAACTAAACCGACAAATAAAATAACTCAAAATGACCTAAACCTGAAATGACATAGTCCGGTCTGACCCACAATCGACCCCACAAAAGGAAAATAATATGTAAATAACCTGACCCAATCTACCTAACCCGATTGCCACCTCTATGTAGATGTGGTGATAAGTTTGTTAGTTTATTAATCCACGGTAACACATGATCAACCCATGGGTTATAATGGGTTAGGTTGAAAATTATTAATCATTTACTTTAACCCACCATGGATTAGATAATGGATTGCATAGGTTACATAGGTTAAGATAAAATGGATTTGACTGAACCATGACAACCCATTTGAACAACCCTATTCCCATCTAGTTACAATTTTGATGACCTTTTAAATTTCCCCAATTTCTCTTCTTTCGATTTAGGTTCACATTTCTAGTGCTCAAACAAATATGCTATATATGGTGTTTTTAATGAAATCATGAAGTACCTTACAAATAGATATCTTGTAATTGGCAGCCATTTGATTTGACACTAAAAGAGAGAGTACAATTCCAGGTGAAGGTTGAGAGCAATGTGTAAATTTCATGCGATAGTTGTTGGAGTGGAGTTATATATGACACTGATAGAAAATTGAAGAAAAATTGTGACTTTTTATTCATCATGGGGGGATGGGTATATATGGATGTTGTACGGCTTCAGATAGAGCATATATAGATGGTTGTGACCTGTATTGAACAAATATGTCATGGGTTTCCTAGTAGAAATTGTGTGTGCATTTGTGTCTCCTTAATTTTAAGCATATCCTATGCCAATATATTATACACACATGCACACAAAAATTTTATCTAGCAAGCATCAATTCCCTATATTGCCATCATCATCATCCTCACATACCATTTTAATGCTTTGGAGACCTAAGACGAGATTACTTAACTTTATATGTAATCATCCATCATGCACCCCCTCCCAGAAAAAAGAAATAAAGGGACACTGATACAAAAATGAATAGAGGACCAATAAAGAGGAGGGAATCCTACCATATATGTGCGATTTATTAAAGGAAGCTTATATAAATTGATTATTATGATTTTGTTTTATGAGTGATTTAGGAAGAGTTTTAAGCTCCCTTATGATCATTTGAATTGTTAGACATGCAAAACCAAGCTCATGAGCTTATCATGAATGTGACTCATCACAAATATGAAATGAGAGACAAAAAATGAAATGAGAGTTGTAGAAATATAGAAATGTATTCTCCTAACAAGGAAAAATTGAAGGTTAAGTCTCGCATAAAATTTAAGAAGTTGATGAATTATAGATTCTTCATCCTTATTTTACTTAAGATTTATACAACAAAATGTTCTATTTGAAACAAGGGTCATTGAGTGTAGAGGAGTATGTTATAGAGTTTGAGAAATTCTCCATTAGTCTCGGTTTAGATGAGCTAGAAGAATATACTATGTCTCCTTTTTTAGAGGTATTGAGTAAGACATAACTAGGAAGGTGAAGATGCATAGATATTATACCTTAGATGAGCTTTTTCATCTAGCCATAAAGGTAGAAAAACTCAAAAAAGATAAGAGGAACATAAGGTACGGTGGTTTGAATACAGGTGTTAGCACATCAAGGGAAGTTCCTCCACCATTCAAAGCTCCTTCCACACATTTGACAAAAGATGTGAGGAACAAGGGAGTGGCGGTTGAAAACAAGTCCAATGGTGTTAGGTGTTTTAAGTGTCAAGGTTTAGGACACTATCAAAATGAGTGCCCTAACAAAATATTAATGACCATGGTGGATCTGGAGGCTAACTGAGAGGAATATGTTGAAGAGGATGAGATAGCCACAACTTTGGATGGGGAAGAATACTTTGCACTGCCGGATGTTGGGAAGTCTTTGATGATTAGGAGGGTGTTGTATACTAGGGAGACCGAATAGGATGATTCAAAAAGATAGAATATTTTCCTAACCAAATGTACCATACTTGCAAAAATATGTTCTCTTATTGTGGATGGAGGAATTTATGCTAATGTAGCATCTTTCAACTTAGTATAGAAGCTCAGTCTTCTTACCACAAAATGTGACAAACCATATAAGTTATAATGGCTTAATGATGAGAACGTGGTAGAGGTGACAAAGCAAGTGAAGGTGTCATTCTCCGTTGGGAAGACCTATTAAGATGAGGTGGTATATGATTTAGTTCTAATGGACGCTTGGCATTTGCTTTTAAGGAGGCCTTGCCAATTTGATAGAAATATCTTGAATGATGGAAGGAGGAACACCTATTGCTTGAAGTTTTCTAAGAAGAATATTGTTCTAATGCCTTTAGCTACTTGGCCCAATCATGTTGACATGAGCTGCAAAAAGTTTTTACCCATAAGTAAAAATTATCTAGACAAGGCCTTAGTAAAAGGGAAAGTAATATACTTATTATTGTTGTTAGAAGATAATGAGGGGAGGGTTTGTAATGAACCACGAGTTAGGGCATTATTATAAGAGTTTGATTATGTACTACCCCCTCATTAGAGGCATAGAGCACCAAATAGACTTTTTTATCGGTGTTATGCTCCCCAATAAGGTGCTTTATAGGTGTAATCTTAAGGAAGCATTTGAGTTGCAAAGGAAAATGGATGAATTGTTTTCCAAGAGTTTAATAAAGAATTCCCTTAGCCCTTGTTTCATGCCTGCCTTGCTTGTGTCAAAGAAAGATGGAACCATGAGAATATATGTTGATAGTAAAGCTGTCAACAACATTACTATGAAGTATAGGTACCATATACCCAAACTCGATGATATACTTGATTGTTTGTATGGTACATGTTTGTTTTCCAAAATCGGCGTAAGGAGTAGCTACCGCCAAATAAGAATGAAAGATGGTGATGAGTGGAAAACTACATTCAAGACCAATGGAGGATTGTGTGAGTGGATGGTTATGCCATTTGGTTTGTCAAATGCTCATAGTATATTCATGAGACTTATAAATGAGGTACTTAAACCGTTAATTAGAAAATTTGTAGTAGTTTACTTTGATAATATCCTTGTGTATAGCTCTAGTGAGGAAGAACATATAAAGCATCTTAAACTTATATTTCTTTCACTTAAAGGTCACAAGTTGTATGCTAAACTGGAGTAGTGTGAGTTCTTTGTACCCAGGGTTACATTTCTAGGTTTTGTGGTGTTTAAAGATGGAATAGCCATGGATGAGTCTAAGGTGTAAGTAATCAAGATATGGCCCATGCCTAAAAGCCTGGCACAAGTGAAATCTTTTCATGGTCTAACTTTGTTTTATAGGAGGTTCATTAGGGAATTTAGTACCCTATTGGCACCTATAACCAAATGCATGGAGAAGGGTGAGTTCAAGAGGACCAATGTAACCCAAGATGCTTTTGAGGTAATCAAAGGATAATTAAGTGAGGCACCCATCCTAACATTACCTAACTTCAATAAATTATTTGTGGTTGAGTGTGATGCTAGTGGAGTGGGCATTAGAGCTATTTTGCTACAAGAAGGAAAGCTAATTGCCTTCTTTAGTGAAAAGCTTAATGGCTCTTAGGTAAATTATAGCACATATGACAAGGTGTTCTATGCTTTGGTGAGAGCCATTGATCATTGGTCACACTACTTGAGACCACAATAATTTATGCTACATAAAAATCATTAATCATTGAAGTATATCAATGGCCAACACAAGCTTAATCCAAGGCATTCAATACGGGTAAAATTTTTACAATCTCTTTCCTTTGTATCCAAACAAAAAGTGAAAAAACTAATGTAGTAACTGATGCACTCTCTAGGAGATATTGTATACTCTCTTTGTTAGAGGCTAGAGTATTGGGGTTTGGATGTATTAGAGAGCTCTACAAGGAAGATGAAGACTTTGGATGCTACTTCAAGGATTAGGACAAGAATAATGGGTCCTTTTTCATTCAAGATGGATTCTTCTTCAAGAAAAATAAGCTTTGAATTCCTAGATGCTCGATTAGATAATAGCTTATGAGGGAAGTTGATAGAGGAGGACTAGCAGAACACTTTGGCATCAACAAGACTGTATACGTACTTAGTGAGAACTTTTATTGGCCCAAACTTGTGGGAGATGTATGGAGTATAATTGCTAGATGTATCACTTGTCAAAAGTCCAATAGTCGCTTCTACTAAGGACTCTAAACTCCCTTGCCTATCCCACAACAACCATGGGATCATGTGAGTATGGACTTCGTTGTAGATTACCTAGAACAGAAAGGCAAAATAATTCTATGATGGTGGTGGTGGATCAGTTCTCTGAGATAGCTTATTTTGTTTGATGTTACAAAACAAATGATGCATCTTATATAGTTAATCTATTCTTCAAGGAGATAGTAGGTTGCATGGTATTCCTAAGTTCATTGTCTCTAACATGGATACCAAGTTCCTTAACTACTTTTGGAAGACCTTGTGGAGGCTATATTTTACCAAAATCAAGGTCACCAATAGAACCCTCACCGCGCTCCTCTAAAGTTTGGTTCACAAATCCTTGAAGGATTGGGACACTAAGATTTCACATGATGAGTTTGCCTAATACCGTTCACTGACCTATGAAACATGACACTCACCCTTTGAATTATTATATGAGGTGAATTTTACTACTCCCATCGATCTTTTACATCTTCCCATTGAAACCCACATTAATAATGAAGCACAAGAAAGGGATAAAATAATGAAGAAACTCCATGAACAAGTGAGGTCAAAAATTGAGATGGTGAATGAACTGAACAAGATTAGGGAAAATAAGCGCTAGAAACAATATTTGTATGAATAAGGAGATCTAGTTTAGATTCAACCTAGGAAGGAACGATGTCCTTCTAAAAGGAAGAACACAATTATGCCTAAAAGGGATGGTCAGTATAAAGTTATTGAGAAGATTTGTTAAAATACTTATAAATTGGAGGTACCCGATGATATGGGAGATATATCAAACACAATTAATGTGAGAGATCTACTTCTTTATATTCATGTAATCCTTCAAAATTTTAAAAACCTATAAGTTAATAAATAACTTTTATTTGGGATAAATTAACTTTAAAATTTATTTAATTTAATTATTTTATGGATTTTTGAGCATATAAAATTGGATAGGAATATTTTATAAATTAAAATAAATATTTTATTATTTTATCATACTTATTTTATTTGAATAAATTCCCAAACCAATATTTTTCCTAAAATTAACCTTTTTTAAACCTATATATTATATTATATTATTAAATTTATTTATCTAATAAAAATATTACATTCTATCATTTTATAAATTAAACTATTTTATTTTCCCTTTTCATTTTTCCATTTTTTCCATTTTCTTTCTCATTTTTTTCTCCTTTCTTTCTTTTTCCTTTTTCCTTCTCTTCGGCCCGCCAAGCCGCAACTCAGTTCTTCCCCCTCCTCTCCTTCTTCTCCTGTCGACTGACCCAATCTCCCTTCCTTTCCTTCCTTTCCCCCTGAATGAGCTGGCCCACTTCCCCTTTCTTTTCCCTTCACCCGGCGTGCCCCTTCTCTTCTCCTTTCTTGTTCTTCCTTTCCTTCCATCTCCATGCCTGACCATCTCCTCCATGCCCCGCGAGCATCCCAGCCTGCAACTACCTACCTCACTACCACTCTCCCTCTCCCTCATCCCTTTCTTCCCTTTTCGGACCCAAACCAACCTGCACCCCCAGCCCACATGCCTCTTTCTTTCCTCTTCTTCCCTTCCCTCTCCTTGCCACCCGACCACCTCATTGCCACTCTACAATTGCCCCTATCGGCCACACCTACTCCCCTCTCCTCCCTCTTCTTTTTCTTCTTCCCTTCCCACTTTATCCTACCCATTTCAAGCCCTTCCTTCCCCTCCACTGATTTCCTTCTCTCCCTTTCTTCTCCTTTCATTTCCCCCTTTTTTTACACCACTACCCCCTCCGCCTCATTAACACCTACACCACCTTCTTCAACCTTCTACTCTTTCCCTGCACCACCACACCATCCCTCGAGCCACCCTACAGACCACCTCCTTACTCTCATCTTCTTTTTCTTCCTTCTCAGCAACTACCTTGCACCTCCTCCTTCCGCCGTTGTTCTGCCACCCCCCTGGACCACTAAACCCCTCCTTGAAATCTCCTCAAACACCCCCATACCTTCCTTGGTCGAAACAAAAACCTACAGCCCCTCCTTGTTCCCCTCCCTTTTCCTTCCTTCTCAGCCACCCCCACCTCGGCAGCCACCTTCGCAGCCTCATTGTCATCGCCACCGGCGCCACCCTTGGCCCCAACAATCTATCTCTGACCACCACCTACACCCCCTCTCCACCCTTGCACCCTTCCCTTGCCCTAAATTATCCCCACCTGCCCTCTTTCCTAGCCCCAAAACCGTAACCCAAAAACACCACTCCCTTCCTTTCCTCCACCACCTTCGACCCCTTCCACCCCTTGTTTTACATGCAACTCATGCTGCATGAGCAGAAAAAGTTGCTACATGCCTTGGTTTAATTTAGTTAATAAATTTTAAGGTATAATAATATTTAAGTTAAGTATTTCATTAATTAAGTTTTATAAAGCTTTATGCTTTGGTTTTCTCATTTCTAATATGATAAGTATTGATATTATTTTTAGGTATTGATTTTGCTAATCAAAGATTGAATCTTTAACTGGGATACCGGTAAGGTTTAATTTTTTACGGGAATTAAGGTAATTGTTAAGCCCCACTTAAACGCATAGATAAACGTATACTAGCACATTAGGGTTTTATTATGTTATTATGCAAGATATATGTTATTTAATATAATGTATGTAGTTGCTTATATTGATTGATATAAAGGATAGCATGCTAGTTTATGTGTCATGTGTGAAAATATTGCTTAAGGAAAGAGTTTGGTTATTAATGAAAATGTTAAGTACTTATCCATGTTATATTATGTTATTGTGACCATTGATGTATGAATAATATTATTTTGAGCCCTAGGGGCATTTTAGTAATATGTCTTGTGCAAGAGGGTAGCCTAATATGTGTGGATGCTAATGATTATTGCGTTGAAATATAATGGTTGGTGGAGTTGGATGATGAGAATGGAGTATTAATATTAATATTTCATGTAGTGATGATAATTTAATATAAGTGGTGTAATAAGAGGCAAAATGACAATTTGGTAAGTAAAAGGGTAAAATGGTAATTTTGGAAGTAAGGGGCAAAATGGTAATTTTTTAAGTAAAAGGGTATTATGGTAATTACGGAGGTAAAGGGCAAAGTGGTAATTTATAAGTAAAAGGGTATAATGGTAATTTTGTAAGTAAAAGGATATTATGGTAATTTTGGAAGTAAAGGGAAAAATGGTAATTATAATAATGGAGAAGGGTAAAATGGAAATTATAATAATGGAGAAGGGTAAATTGGTAATTATAGTAATAGAAAGGTAATTTGGTAATTATGATAATGGAGAAGGGCAATTTGATAATTTAACCAACTAAAGGGTAGTTTGGTAATTATGATAATGGCGAAGGGTAACTTGGTAATTATGATGATAAATGAGGGAAATTTGGTAATTATGATAATGGATAAGGGTAATTTGGTAATTTAACCAACTAAAGGGTAGTTTGGTAATTATGATAATATAGAAGAGTAATTTGGTAATTATGATAATGTAGAAGGGTAATTTGGTAATTATGATCATGGAGAAGGGCAATTTGGTAATCTAACCAACCAAATGGAAATATGATAAGGGTAACAATTATAAAGGGTGATTGGTGGCCTAATAAGTGTGGAAGATAACTTGGTAACCTAAACCGAACAAGGGGTAATTTAGTAATTATACAACATGAAGGATAATATCGTAAATTGGCAAGTAGAGAAGGGAGGACTTAATAATTGTTCAAGCAATGGGTAAATCATTAACCCGTATTTAATATGTCATTGTGATAATGGAGTTTCATAATAAGACTCAAGTAACACTGAATAGTAAGATAATGGTATTTGACAATTAGTAAGTATCACGAGAACGAATCTTAAATCGGAATTGGATGAGGTTATGATGGCCTTAATGATTCTTCTACGTTATCTTAGGTAACTGTATGAATAATAAATACCTAATGATATTAGAACAATTGAAAGTGAATACATATCCGATTGTTGTGATTTTTGTGATCACCTTAATTAAGATATTGATACTTAAAGTGAATGATCTCGAGATTGAGAATGGTGGCTCTTTAGGGGTCGCTAACCTAAAGACGTGGTTTACCCCACGATTATTCTAGTATTAGGGGTCCCTACTTAGGGGGTATGCACACTTATGGATTAGGTGTTCTTGTCAGTAGGGTACTAAGTTAGCTGTATGCACCAGTACGACCAGGGTACCTCTGCCTCCCTGGGTTGATAGTTGAAGGGTACTGAGTAGCTTATATGCACCAGTGTGAACGGTGTACCTTTGTGTCTCGGGATCTTGATCTCCCCTCCGAGGCAAATAAATGGAATTATTGTAATGATTAAAAAGGAAAAACACTAATCGTGAAAGTGAAAGACTAATGAGCCAGGCTCGGTTGAATTATGATTATGAGTACTGGTCCACCAGATATAATAGTGGCCCAGGAACGTGTTACCCTGAATGATGTTTATATGTATTCTGATCCACCGGCTATAATAGTGCGGGATCCTGAGCTCAATAAATCCACTTTGGATGTGAATAAATCATGGAAAATACTAATCACTTATAGTGGAATACCATGTGAGTCGGGGCCAGACTGGTCCACTGGCGAATAATAGTGGCCAGGAGTGTTTTCCTCTGGAGACCGATCCATTGGCAATAATAGTGGTCAGGAGCGTTCTGCCCTGTATGTATTCCGGTCCACCGGCTATAATAGTGAGGTTCTCACACTCACATGGATATATATAATCCGAGATGATTGAATAATGATGGACTAATGGCTTAAGGCCCATAAATATTGATTGTACGTTTTGGCCTATTAATATTTAACAGACTTGTTATGTATGTGAATGTTATGTATGCACCTCTCATTTTATATTTATATAGTTCTGTATTATGTGTGGCATTCTGGGTCTTCTTTTCAGTATGTTTTAAAGGGTTACTCAGTACCATCGTACTAAAGGGTTCCATTCGTGGGGCCCTGCCTATTCAATGGGTAGTGTCCCTTGTAGGTCCATTTTCATGTGTTATTCAAGTGGGCAGCGTGAAAGAGCGTAAGGAACCATCTGAAAAGTCCTAAGGTGTTACTTTTTCTATCTTAAACCCCAATTTAAATGTGGTCCTTGTTCTTGTAATCACCATTGGTGGATTTCATTCTTGTAAAGTGTTATTTACGCTACTCTGATTTGAATATGGTTTGAGTTTCTCGTAAATTGTATTTTACTCTTTCAGCCTTAGCACTTGGTGCTAGAATGGTAGGAGTGAACTGGTTTGGTACTAAGTATGGCAAAAATATCCTCAGAATTCATAGTTTTGTTATTTTTCTTCCATTAATTCTCTTAATAAAATGAAATTTTTCAGTAGTAAATTTGGGGGTGTTACACTTTATAGTGGACCTCTTGAAGACAAAGATTATGCCTTTCAAGATGGAGATGGAGAGGATGATGCAGGAGCATCCCTAATTGTTGATCATAATATATCCATTAATTTCCTCACGTTTGAGAACCACAAAACCCTCCTCACTTGGACAAATTAATTTTCTATCAAACCCTAGCCGTGTGAGCCAAGTAGAACCCTTCTCCTTTTCTTCTAAAACCTAATCAAAAGAAAGGCACCCAAAGCCACATTTTCTTTACATTTTTCCTTTAATTTTTAAACCCTATTTCCTTTAATATTTTAACCCTAAGCAGCCCCAAAAACATAGCCCTATTAAGTCCCCATTGGAAGCCATACAATTTAGCCATAAGTACCTTTCATTTGGATGATAATTCACTTTCAACGCTTAGGATGAATAATGCAGATTTAGGGAAAAACAAGGAAGGTTAGAAAACATTCCTTACTTCTTTTGTTTTAAAAGGTTAAAAGAGTTATTTGTCTCTTTATTTTTGTGAAATATGGCTATTGTGAATTGTAACATGTGATATTATAGATTAGAGGATTCAAAAATGAGCATTAAGAAGTCCCCCCAAACCAATACTCATGGGTGAGAAAATTAAGTTTGATTTCCATCCTCATTAGTGCTCTTATGTATGTATTAGTTGGTTAAGTTATACACCTTAATCCTACACTTATTCTACAAGTGTTATGATAGTTTCAAATGGAAGAAAAACTTACCTGGGCTGCACATTTCCTCTCAAAAACCAAGAGCCCCTCTTCTTGCTCTAGTGCATGAGTTTGAAGAGTCTCTAAAAAATCTTACAAGATTTATCTTAAGAGTTTTATACCTTAAGTGATTCTTGCAAGTGTTGATCTAATGAGCTACCAATAATCAATTTTTATCACTTCTAATCTTCCTCAATTCTACAGGTAGTGGTATTCAACATTTGTTCTAGATTGATTGATTGTTTTGGGTTTTAGTCTTAAGGTAAAAAAAAAATTAGTTTTGAACTAGTTTTGATCTTCCAATATAACCTAAAAACTCTTTAACATTTTACCCAAAAATATATTTTTCAATATATATATATATATATTAAGAATTTTAGACCTAATTGGTCTAAGGCCAGTAATTCTTATATGGTTCCCCCTTTGAAAAACTCTAGTATAATTTTGGACCAGTGCACTCCATATATATAGGATTAAGGTAACACATATATTATATTACATGTTCAGCCATCTTAACCTCTACATGATTAAGGCAATGTAGGATTCATATCGTCAATGCCCAACACAATTCACATGGTATAAAAGCTAACACTATTTTCATGAAATAAAGGCACAACATTATTCAATGTCCAACTCTTTTTATTTGTAAGAATTCATATATACGGTTGTGACCAATTAAGATAATTAGAATTGTTACTAATTTATATTTAAACATAAACCAACCAATGCTTAGAATGGACCATAATGACTTTGAAAACCCTATTTCCCAATTTTCTTACAATAATCTTATTTTAGTCTCATTACTTACTAAAATTCTAAGTAAGAGTACAAATTTTAGTAACCTTTTCTAAGTATATTCTTAATTTTAGTTGGGGGTGATGAGATTAACATAATAATATTCTCTTAAATTTTAAAAAATAAATTTTTTTGGTAGTAAAAATTTGAGGTGTTGCATGACTTGGATGCAACACCCCCAAAATTTACAATTAAAAATTTTCATTTATTATGGAAAACTATACACTAAAATTTAGGGGGTGCTACCGCCATAATTAGTACACGATTGATCCTTGACCAATCTCATATTAACCACAAGGCTAAAGATACTAAAATTATTAATATGAATAATCAATAAAAACCATAATAGTTCAACATTCATAAATAAAACCAGAGTACGCAAATGTCAATGTTAATACAGAACAAAAATTAAGTACAAACAACACCCACTATTGAGGAAATAAAAATGATAAAAAAAACTAGAAAACAACAAGTCTAAAGAACACCCTCTCTGACCCCACACTAGGTATATCAGGGCATCACTCAGTCCCGCCCAAGGCATCATACACATCAAAATCATCATAGACATCATTTCCTACCTGCACAGACTTAAGAGGGGCCATTACTTGTGGAATGAGTAACACCCATGAAATGGCTGATCGGTACGCTACGTATTGAGTAGGGTAACCATATGGCTAAGACATAGCATAACATGAAAAAGGCAGATAATTCATATAGTAAGTCATTTAGATTAATTACCATTATTAGAATTTAAGCCACTAATTCCGTCTTTACACATCTCTCAAATTATATCCACGTGAGTTTGGAAACCTCATTATTATGGTCGGTGGAACGAAAACAACTACTCTAGGGAAAAATGCACCTGGCCACTATTATAGAAGGTGGATCGGAAATACTACTCTAGGGCAGAATACACCTGACCCCTATTATAGTTGGCGTGTTCCACTGTAAGTAATTAATATCTTTTCCATGAGTTATTACCATGTAAGGTTTAGTTTATTGAGCTCGGAACCCTCACTATTACAGTCAGTGGACCAAAAATACTAATCCAGGGTAGAATGCTCCTAGGCACTATTATAGCTGGTGGACCAGTCTTTAGGGCAAAATGCTCCTAGCCACTGTTAGAGCCGGTGGAACAGAAACCATCCTAACCCGGGCCCGAATCAATAATCTTTCACTTTGAGTAATTAGTGTTTTATTTGTCTCTTATTCCACAAGTACCCCCACTAGACATGCATGTCCCCAAAGGACTCCCGACTCATTACCACACTTCCACACTAGACTTCCTCAATGACCCTATCCCATAGCTTGGGATCTCTACACACCCTTAGGTTCTAAGACCTCTTTTCCACCTTCTACCCTACTCACCTTGAATCCAAAAGCCCCCGTGCATGTGGATCAAGGCCCACTTTCCCATTTCTCCACCTAGGCTCATCATCACTTACTAGGGTTTCCCTTTAAAACACTAATCTAGCCTATGTGGCCCTAGCCCCTCTTTTCCATATATATATATATATATATCCCATAATCACCCTTGATTCCAACACCATCACTCCACTCAACCCACTCCAAACATCACAACCCTATTCTCCAACTTCCACATGTGATAACGAAATCCTAGCTGGTCACCTCAAAACCCTAATACTCCTCTTTTCTTTTATACTATCCCTTCACTCACAAACTCCACCCTCCTTTCCACTTGACTCACACCCTTCATAAGATACCATCCTAATATTAACCCTAATTCCAACCAACCTCTATAAACTCTCTCATAATACTCCATAATTAGGGTTTTCCTCCAAAAACCCTAGTTAGGCTCCCATGCACACTTCCACCAACCCACGTACTATCTCTTCCCCAAAGACTCCAATTACCCAAAATACTCTTTCCTCTCCATGTTTAAACCTCAAACTAACTTTTCCCAAGTAAACTTTATTCCTATACAAAGACTAAACACCCCATACAAGATTTTACTCTAACTCTTTATTTTATTATTTTCTTCCTTTATTTTATCACCCATATCCATATGTCACAATATACTTATACTTCTTCCCACTTCCTCTTACTTATTCCACTCTCTTTATTTCTTTTATATTCCCGCAACCACTCAAAACCACCTAAGGCCTCTAAGTATGCTTGTCATACCATATCAACTATACATAAAAACACATCATACATATAAGGTCACATCACCCATATTACACATATTATAAATCATTCACAACATACCTTAGCTCCTTGCAAAGAAAGTTGCACTACACACATATTTAGTCCAAATTCACATATAAATACACAACATATATCATTACACCCATAAGCATATAAATCATGGCAAACCCAAGCCTTAACCACATCCTTGCCTAATAGGACATGGGGCTTGGAGCATGAATCCTACGCCTCCTTATGGGAAGGGTTTTGTTCACAACCTATAAGAAATGGAACACTAATTATTAAACCTTCTCACTCCTTTTTCCTATTTATTTTATTTTCCTAACTAAATAATAGTAATAATAATAATAATAATAAGGTTAATAATAGCAAAATTGTAATACCCCAAATTGAGCGGAGTGTTATAAGGATTAATCTGGCTATTTATATCAACATGGTATACCATCTTTTTAGTGATTCTGTTCTAAGAACTCCGCAATTAAGCGTGCTGGCCGTGGAGTAATTTTTAGGATGGGTGATCCTCTTGAGAAGTTTTAGAAATTTTTTTAAAAAATCTCAAGAAGCGCGTGAGTGGAGAAAAAACACATTGAAATGACTCATGTTGATCTGTGAGGCCATCCAATCAATCCGAAAGCGCCCTAGGATATCCCTGTATGGTCGTATCGACTCGGTGTGTTACAAAAATATTTAAAATAAATTATAATAAATAAGTACAAGGATTAAAGGCACAATTAGAAAGGGAATAGCAGGCTAGGGTGGTGACATCGACACATGGCGGTGGTGGCGGTGGTGATAGAAAAGGAGGGGTTTTAAGGCTGGAAAAGAGGAGGGAAGCTAGGTTTCCTTGGGTGGTAGGGTTTTCGGGTCAGAGGGGGTCGTGGTGGTGGTGGTGTCTGACGGCGGTGGCGCAAGCGATGGTTATGGTGGTGGCCGAGAGGGAAGGAGAGAAAAAGAGAAGGAAGGAGGGGAAGGAAAGGGGAAATGGTGACATGGGAAGGTAGGGGAAGGTTTTCTGGGTAGGAAGGGAGGCAGTGGAGGTGGTGGTTGCTGTGGTGGTGGCGGCGTAGGTGGCAGAGATGGGTGCAAAAGAACTGCCCACTTTGCACAGGTGGGGAGAGAATAGGAAGGGGAGTTAGGGGAAAGGGAAGATCTCATTTAGTGGAGGGTGATGCAGGGGAGAGAAAGGGAGGGTGTGGCAAAGGTGGTGATGCACGACGGTGGCGGTGGCAGCGAGCCGGGATTAAAGAGGTGGTGTGAGGATGGTTGGGGAAGATTTCAAATGGCAGGAAAAAAAAGGGAGAATTGAGGCGCAGATGGGATATATATAAGGGGAGATGGTTGGGGGAAGTGGTCAAAGGAGGGAAGAAGACAAGGGGAGGGTGGTTGGATGACTGCATACACAACTTGCATGACCAGGGAACAAGGTAGGGTTTTTGGCAGGGTTGCTGTAATCCTCCAAAAATTTAAAAACCTATAATATACTAAATAACTTTTATTTGGGACAAATTAGCTTTTAAATTATTTAATTTAATTATTTTATGGATTTTTTTAGTATATAAAAATTGGATAAGAATATTTAATAAATTAAAAAAAATATTTTATTATTTTATCATACTTATTTTGTTTGAATGAATTTCCAAACCGATATTTTTCCTAAAATTAACCTTTTTAAACCCATATATTAAATTATATTAACTTAAATTATTAAATAAATTTATTTCCCAAAAATATTACATCTTATTTTTTCATAAATTATTTTATCTATTTTTCCCTTATTTTTCCTTTTCCTTTTTTCCCCTTTTCCTTTTCTTTCTCATTTTTCTCCTTTTCCTCCTTACTTTCTTTTTTCCTTTTCCCTTCTCTTTAGGCCTCTAGGCTAGCCTTTCCCCCCCACCTGCCTCTCCACTTCCCCCTGCACGTTAGGCCGCTGACCCATCTCTCCCTTTCCCCTTCCGTCTCCAGCGCGCGCATGCCCAACCTAGTCTTCCTTTCCTTTTCTTTCCTTCCCTCCCTGACTGGACTGGCCCACGCTCCACCTTTCTTCTTTTTCCTCTGCCCAACCTGCTACCCCCTCTCTTCTCCCTTCTTCTTCTCCCTCTCCTGCCTCCACCTGCCCCTCGACACCATGCCTGCCACCCCGAGTACCATGCCCGACCACCTCTCCCCGCCACATGTTGAAATATAATAGTTGGTGGAGTTGGATGATGAGAATGGAGTATTCATATTAATATTCATGTAGTGATGATAACTTAATAAAAATGGTGTAATAAGGGGGAAATGGTAGTTTTAGAAGTTAAGGGTAAAATGGTAAATTGCAAGTAAAAGGGGTATTATGGTAATTTTGGAGGCAAAGGGAAAAATAGTAATTTGTAAGTAAAAGGGTATTATGGTAAATTTGGAAGAGAAGGGTAAAATGGTAATTTGTAATAAGGGGCAAAATGGTAATTTTAGAAGTAAAGGGCAAAATGGTAAATTATAAGTAAAAGGGTTATTATGGTAATTTTAAAGGCAAAGGGCAAAATGGTAATTTGTAAGTAAAAGGGTATTATGGTAAATTTGGAAGAGAAGAGCAAAATGGTAATTTGTAAGTAAGGGGCAAAATGGTGATTTTGTAAGTAAAAAGGGTAATATGGTAATTATGATAATGGAGAAGGGTAAAATGGTAATTATAATAATGGAGAAGGGTGAAATGGTAATTATGATAATGAAGAAGAGTAATTTGGTAACTATGATAATGGAGAAGGGTAGTTTGGTAATTATGATAATGTTGAAGGGTAATTTGGTAATTTAACCAACTAAAAGGTAGTTTGGTAATTATGATAATGGAGAAGGACGATTCAGTAATTATGATAATGGCGAAGGATAATTTGGTAATTATAATAATGGAGAAGGGTAAAATAGTAATTATGATAATGGAGAAGAGTAATTTGATAATTATGATAATGGAGAAGGGTAAATGGTAATTATGATAACGGCGAAGGGCAATTTGGTAGTTATGATAATAGAGAAGGGTAATTTCGTAATTTGACCAACTAAAGGGCAATTTGGTAATTATAACAAAGGAGAAGGAAAACTTGGTGATCTAACCAACCAAATGGAAATATGATAAGGATAACAATTATAAAGGGTGATTGGTGGCCTAATAAGTGTGGGAGATAATTTGGTAACCTAAACCGAGCAAGGGGTAATTTAGTAATTATGCAACATGAAGGCTAATATCATAAATTGGCAAGTAGAGAAGGGATGACTTAATAATTGTTCAAGTAAGGGGTAAATCATTAACCCGTATTTAATATGTCGTCGTGATAACGCAGTTCCGTAATAAGATTCAAGTAACATTGAGTAGTAAGATAATGGCATTTGATAATTAGTAAGTATCACGAAAACGAATCCTAAATCGGAATTGGATGAGATTATGATGGCCTTAATGATTCTTCTATATTATCTTGGATAACCGTATGAATAATAAATACCTAATGATATCAGAACAATTGAAAGTGAATACATATCTGATTGTTGTGCTTTTCATGATCACCTTAATTAAGATACTGATACTTAAAGTGAATGACCTCGAGATCGGGAATGGTGACTCTTTAAGGGTCGCTACCCTAAAGACATGGTTTACCCCACGATTATTCTAGTATTTGTTGATGTGCCTTTGTGTCCCAACCAGGCCTTAAATCTTACTCTTTCTAGCTCTACGAACCTACTTAGGGGGAATGCACACTTATGGATTAGGTGTTCTTCTCGGTAGGATACTGAGTTAGCTGTATGCACCAGTACGACCAGGATACATTTGCCTCCCTAGGTTGATAGTTGGATTCACAGACGAGAAATTTGAGCGGAATTTTGAAATTGGAGGCGGAAAAGGCTTTCGAAATGTTCAATTTCATGCTGCTAGTTATTCTCATTTTATGAATTACCATGGCAACCCAAGGGTACTGAGTAGCTTGTATGCACCAGTGTGAACGGTGTACCTTTGTGTCTTGGGATCTTGATCTCCCCATCGAGGCAAATAAATGGAATTGATGTGATGATTAAAAAGGGAAAACCCTAATCGTGAAAGTGAAATACTAATGAGCCAGGCCCAATTGAATTATGATTATGAGTACCGGTCCACCGAATATAATAGTGGCCCAAGAACGTGTTGCCCTGGAAGATGATTATGAGTACCGGTCCACTGGAAATAATATTGGCCCAGGAGTATGTTGCCCTAGAAGATGATTATGAGTACCAGTCCACCGGATATAATAGTGGCCTAGGAGCATGTTGTCCTGGATGATGAGTATATGTATTCTGGTCCACCGGCTATAATAATGGGGGATCCCAAGCTCAATAAATCCAACTTGGTTGTGAATAAATCATGAAAAATACTAATCACTAACAGTGGAGCACCATGTGAGTCGGGGCCAGACCGGTCCATCGGCGAATAATAGTGGCCAGGAGCTTTCTGCCCTGGAGACCAGCCCACCGGTAATAATGGTTGTCAAGAGCATTTTGCCCTGTATGTATTCCGACCCACCGGCTATAATAGTGGATTTACCGCACTCACATGGATATATATATATATATATACACACACATAATCCGAGAGATGTTGGATTAATGATGGACTAATAGCTTAAGGCCCAGAAGTATTGATTGTACGTTTGACCCATTTATATTTGTCGGACTTGTTGAGTATGTGAATGTGAACATCATGTATGCACCTCTCATTATGTATGTATATAGTGTTTTATCATGTGTCGCATTGCAGACCTGCTTTTAAGTGTGTTTTAAAGGATTACTCAATACCATAGTATTGAAGGGTTCCATTCGTGGGGTCCCTGCCTATTCAATGGGGAGTGTCCCCTGCAGGTCCATTTTAGGTACTATTCAAGCGAGAAACGGGAAAGAGCGTAAGGAAACTATCCGAACTTTTAGGGTTTCACCCTTTCTCTTTTAACCCCTGGTTTAAACGTAATCTATATTCTTGTAACCACCGGTGGTGAATTCTATTCTTGTAAATTATTTATTACGCTACTCTAATTTTAATATGGTTTGAAATTCTAGCAAATTGTATCTTAGTCTTTTAGCCTTAACACTTGCTACTAGAACAGTAGGAGTGAAGCGATCTGGTAGTAAGTGTGGTGGTAATATCCCCGAAATTCACAGTTTTTTATTTTGCTTCCGCTATTTCTTTTAATAAAATAAAACTTATCAGTAGTGGATTATAGGAGGGAGAGGACCGGTGCAGGGCGTGTAGCTGATTAGGGCAAGGAGAGAGAGAGAGAGAGAGAGAGAGAGAGAGAACTGGGGCTGCAAAGCATCCATGTCCGTTGCACTGATCGAGGGGAGGTTGAAGATGGGGGTAGAAAGGGAATAAAGAAAGAAAGTCATGGAGAAAAAGGGGAAAGAGGGGGTGGCCCAGTTCGACAAGGGAGGGGGAAGAAAAGGAAAAAAGGAAAACAAAAAGGAAGAAAATGAGAAGAAAAAGGAAAAAAGAAAAAGAAGAAAAATGAGGTGGTTTGGGTGGTTTAGGATTTTTTTTGAAATTTTAGGAATAATAAAATTAGTAATAATAAATAAGTAATTTTTTATTAATTTAAAAATTGTTATTATAATTTAATTAAATTTTATTTTAGTTTAGTAAAGAATTTTAGCCTCCACTAATTTGATCCCTATATTATTTTCCTCCTTTTTGGCCTTAATTATTATTATTATTATTATTATTATTATTATTATTATTATTATTATTATTATATCATTATTTTATTAAAAATGGTATATTTAATTAAACCTTACCTAATAATCCTTATTTTATTTTTAATTTCTAAAATAGGGCTTTGGGGTATTGCATTGAGGGGTCTTGTGTGAGGTTGGGATACAACTTAATGTTGGTGGAGTGAAGGGTTAACGTAGGTGGTGGCCGATTGCATTAGGTGCTAATGTAGTGAAGGTTGGTGATGTGGATGGTTAATGCAAGTTGTTGGCAATTTGCGTGAAGAACCAATGCAACTAATGTTGATGCGTGATGAAGGTTGGAAAACACAATTTCAACATGAAGATATAAAATAATGATGAAATAGACGAAGAAGAAGAGAGGATCGAGATTACTTGGCAAGGGAAAGTTCTAAGAACATAAGAGGGGTAACACATGTTTTATCTTTAATGGTTGAGTTGAAAGGGATAGGAAAAGGAGGGAAAATGTGTGATCTTGTGGTCGTGTTAAACCATGAAATATGAGAAGGGGGTGCTCAATGGGTAAGGGGCATAAGAGGGTGTCTAACTTACAGACCCCTGGCCTGTAATTGAGGGGGGTATGGGTGTAATACCCTAAATTTTAGCTAAGCTTAATTCCAAGTAATTAATATTGTATCATACTTCTAATCTAGAAAAATTAATATTTATACCTTACCCTAACTCCTTGATCATAATTATTAACTTAACCCTAATCTCTATTATAGTTATCAATATTTATTTTCTTAACCTAAACATAACCTCAGAAAGTTGCTAATTAAATTACTCTAATATCCTAACCTAAATTATTCTAATATAATTCTAATTCTAAAACCAAACCTAATCACTTTTCCCCTTTTTCTTTTCATTTTTCTTCCCCACCCACCGATCTCATTCTACCTTTTCTTCTCCCTTTCTTCATGTGCAAAACATTGTCCCCAAACAATGCCTCTACCTTGCCATGCTGCCATCACCTACACAACTGCACCATACCCCATCAACTCACCATTCTACGAGTATGGGTTGTCCATGAATTTTTTGCCTGATTGTGCCTCACTCCCTTCTCCCTCTCTACATGCATGTGTGTATAAACAACACTTTAAATGCCCTCCAATAACCTTCTTCCTTCCTCTATATTTCTATCAAAAATTGCACCACTAAACACAACCTCCTCCCTTCCTCTCCTTCCTTCTCACCATTTCCAAACACACCCCAAAAACCACTTCTGACCACCCTTGCCACACCTCCCTCCCTGGCACTGACAACTCCCACCAAAACCACACCCCTTCCACCAACAAGTTCTACCACAGTGCCCCCATCATCTTTGGCAAAAAAAAAATATCAAACCTTCCCCCTTTTCTCCACCACCTACCACCTTCATAAGCCTTAGTTGTTCCCTCTCCCCCAACCATTGGCCAAAATTGCCACTCCCTATGAAATGCAACGAAAATTCCTAATTCTAAATATTATATTTAAATGAGGTTTTATCATAAAGATTAATTAAATAAATTATTTTAATTAAAATAAAAGAAAATTAATTAGGGCAAATCAAGAATAAATTTATAAGTATTTTAATTAGGAGGAATTTGGGGTATTTTAGCTAATTAAAGATTTTAATTTGGGAATTAATTAAATAAATTATTTTATTTAAAATAAGAATGAGAAAATAGTTTTAATTTAATAATAATTTTATAAATAATTTAATTGGAGGAATTTAGGGTGTTTTGATAATTAAAATGGAAGTTATGGAAAATATTTTAAATATCCTAATTTAGCCTAAAAAGGGATTTAAATATTATTTTATTTAAACGTTATTATTTTTAAATATCCTAAATTTTCAGATTAATTTAATTGGCCCTAATCTAATTATTTTTCTCCTTTCCTTTTTCCCTTTTTCTTTTTCTTTCTTCCTTTTTCCTTTCCTTTTTCTTTCTTTTTCTTCTTTTCCTTTTTTCCTCTTCTTTTTCCCCGAACTGGGCCAGCTGCGGCCCAGTCTTCCTTTTCTTCTTCCTCTTCAGCCCAGCCCGCACGGCCTCCTTCGTCCGACTCCGCCGCGCTGCGTTTTGGCTCCGTTTACACCGAAACGCGTCGTTCGGATTAATGACACCCTCGACCCCACGCCGATCGGCCCGGTTCTCCCTTTTTCTTTTCTTTTCCCCGGCCGACCGGTCCACCTCCCTTCCTTCTTCCTTCTTCCTCCTTCCTCCTCCGTCGCTGCGACGCAAGCTCCCAACCCCGTCAATGGCATCTCCGGCTACGGTGATTAATACCGGTCGTTTCTTGCCTCATTGTCTTCCTCTTAGCTCCAGCAATAAATTGGCATAATTATTTGATGTTATCTCTCGCCCGTTTCTTCTCCCCAGCCCTGCGAAAATTCGAAGCAAACCAAACGTTGGCGGACCGTTTTCCGCCGCCGGGTGCCAAAATTCTCGCACCCCATAACTTCCTTCCGACCCCCAAAACCCTATTATACCATCTAAAATCTATAAATAGCTGGATTGTAGGAATATTTGGAGTTTGTTCTTCCCCGAGACCCTAAGCCCGAGTTGCCGCCACCCCAACTTCAGACGCCTCTTTCGCCTCTGTTAGCCAACTTCAGAGCCACCGTTGCATGCCAAATTCTTCCCTGCAACGCCCTCTAGTTAACCAAACTATTTTCAACCTTCGATTCTTCTTGTACGAGCCTCAATAACCATGCAAAGTTGGATGCTCGTTTCGCCGGAATTTTAACCCCGAAGCCTTAAACCGCCTTGCGCCGCCACCTTTGGCTGCACCACCACCATCATTTTGTCCCTCTCCTCCTGGGCAACAATAAACACCTCTTATATCACCTCAATTCTCCCTATCTTTTTCCCAACATCCATCTTTCCCTTTTTTCTTCTAATTTTCCGGCCACCGTCGGTGCCGCCTATCCCCACCAGCCTAAGGTTGAACCCTAAACCCTCTCAACCATTTTCCATATTATTATAAGCCTTATTTAATTTATTTCAATTATTTGCATATAAATACCATTATTATTATTCTTAATATTTATATTCTTAATATGTTTTATTATTATTTGATATAAAATTTATGGTGAATTGTACTTGCAAGGTAGATAGTGGTAATAAAATAATTTTATTGTTAGTTTCGAATTTGAAGTTATTAATTGAATTATTATAGGATTATTATCATTCTTCTTCTTCTTATTATTATTAATATTATAATTATTAGAATAATTATTATTAACGTTTTAATTTTTATTCTGGAAAATCTTAGGCCCTAATTTTGTATTAGCATTTGCACTTATTTATTTGAGTATTATTATTTCTACTGTTCTTATAACCATTAATAATAATATTATCATTATCTTTATTATTTTAATATTATTATATATTTTATTAATTTTATTATTAATATTAAATAAATGGTAAGTCATTAGTTATTTTAAATCTTATATGTTATTATTATTATTATTATTATTATTATTATTATTATTGTTATTATTATTATTATTTATATTCTCATTGATATTAATTTTATTATCCTTGATATTATTATATTAGTATCATTATTATCATTAGGTTAAAATCTATAACCCTATGTTATCAAGGTTTATAATATCTCTATTATTTTTATGTCTTTAGCAAAGTTAGAATTTTGTTAAGGTTATTATTTGGTCAAAGCTCTAAGGAGGCGTAGGAGCGTGCTCCAAGACTGGTGTCATTTTAGGTAAGGGTTTACTAAGGCCATTGTGTGCTTATATGAATTATGTGATTCATATGCTATGCATTCTATGTTTATGATTATTAATTATGCCGTATATGATATGACGTGGAGTTGAAGTATGTTTTCGTATGGCATGTGTATTATTTGTGTATGACCCTGTAAGACATGCATGTGAGGATGTTGATATGATTTTATGTGGGAGAAAGGATGAAAAAGGAGGATGGGGAAAGAAGTTGACTAAGGGAAGTGAGTTGACCTAATTTTATGAATTTATAAGGAATAATCTAATGCATGGTTTTATTTGGAAGAATGTAATTTATGATGTTATATGGGAGAATCGAATTATTGTTTGTTTGGGAGAATCGAATTTATGATTTTAATTGGGAGAGTCTAATTTATGATTTGTCTGGTGAAATCCAATTTATGGTTTTATATGGGGAAGTTTAATTTATGGTTTGGTATGATTTTATGTGATAGAATTTAATTTATGGTTTGTATGGAAGAATTTAATTTATGGTTTTGATTGGGAGAATCTAATTTATGGTTTTGCGTGGAAGGATCTAATGTAAGGTTTTATATGGATGAATCTCTTATTTGATATGGTTCAAATCTAGGGTTTGGTATGGATGAATTTTTGGGTTGTATATGGTTTGAACTTAGGGTTTGGTAAGGATGGATACTTAGTTTGGTATGGATGAATCTTTGGGTTTTATATGGTTTGAATCTAGGGTTTGGTATGAATGAATCTTTGGGTTATGTGGATTGAATTTAGGGTTTTGTATGATGAGATTTTGGGTTTTTCATAATGGTTAATGGTTGTATGGTGGTATTAGGGTTTGCATTTAAGTTAATAATTGCATGGGATGTGTAAAGTTTGTATGAGAGTGAAGTTTACGTATGGAACGCTGATTTGGGATTTGAGGAAAGTAATGTAAGTGTTGTTTGGGTGATTGAACATTTGAAGGGAAAATAGTGCGTGGAGCATTATATGGGTACGTAGGAAACCGATCTAGGGTTCTTGTGGATAATTAGGGTTTGGTGCAACTGCTTAGGGTTTTTGCGGTATCAGGTGTTTTTGGTGATTAAAGTGGAGTCATGAGGATGGAATTTATGAGTTACAATGTGTGAAGTGTTAAAGGAGTGATTCATACATGTCTAGGGTGAAAGCCGTTGAATAAGATACTTAAGACACTAATTATTTAAAGTGGAAGATCGTTGAGACGGGACCAACCGATCCACCGGTTCGGAATAGTGGTTAGGGTTCTTACCCTATGTGCAACCGATCTACCGGTAATAATAGTGGTTAGGGTGTTTACCCTATGTGTGACCGATCCACCGGCTATAATAGTGGTTAGGGCGTGATGTCCTATGCGTAACCGATCCACCGGTTATAATAGTGGGGGTTCCCGAGCTCAATAAAAATAAACCATAGTTTACAAGGTACCTAAAAGATACTAATTACTTACAGTGGAACACCATGCGAACCGGAGCCAATCGATCCACCGGTTAAGAATAGTGGTTAGGACGTGTAGTCCTATGTGTATCTGATCCACCGGCTATAATAGTGGTTAGGGTATGATACCCTATGTGCCTCCTATCCACCGGCTATAATAGTGGGGGCTTCCGTATTCGCATGGATTTGATAAAAAGGCATGATGTGTATCGAATTCCGATAAAAGACTAATTAAGTAATTAATCTGGACTATGATTGGGCCTTTATGTATGTACTTGAATGATTGGTCAATATGATGATATGATGATGGTCTTTATGATCTTTTATTCTTATGCATGATTTTATGTGCTTATGTGTTGGCCTTAGTGCTCGGTTACCTTACTCAATACGTAGTGTACTGATCACCCTTTTCATGGGTGCTGCTCATTCCCACGAGTAGTATGCCCTTCTAGTTTGTGCAGGTGGGCGAGACATCAGTCGGGGCTGAGTGTTGAGCATGTTTGGCTCAAGTTCGAGAGAGTTGTGGCCGTATTTCAGTCTTTATGTAATTTTATTTCCTGCTATTATTTCTTTGTATTGGAGTATTTATCCTCTTTGATTTCGCACTCTAATTTCTATTTTATTACGTTTATAAACGTTTATGCGTACTCTGATTTTAAGGTATGATCTTTCGAGTTCTTTTATGAACTGTTGATTTGAATTTAATGTAAATCTTTTCTTTAGCCTTAGCACTTGGTATTGGAACGGTCGGAGAGAACCGGTCTGGTACTAAGTGTGGCGGTAACATCCCCAGAATTCATAGATTTTAAGTGATTCTATTTTAGTTGCTTCCGCTTTCAAAAAAAAAAAGTAGTGAATTTTGGGGTGTTACACCCTACCCCTAACATTAGTCAAAATCACCACAACACACCACCTACCTTTGGCACCAATCACCGAATCCAACCTCCTTCAGCCACTTCCGTTGCGACCCATCACCCTCCTTTGGCATCCTCCATCATTGCACACCTCCCACCTTTGGTCATTCTTACCTTTTCCCACCCCTTATCAATGGGAAAAACTACCGTTGCTTCCCTTTGGATTGAAACACCCACCTTTTCTCCCTCCCTTTTGTTACACAATTTTATACCGAAGCCCTCGCCTGGGTTTGGTTTGGATTTTCCTTCATTCTTTCACCTCTATTACATTAGCATTTCTTTAATTATATCATTACGTTATAATGGTGTTTTATTATGGTTTCTTAAGTGATTTTTTTGGATATTTTGGAGGAGATGGGATAGGATACAAGCTTAGAGGCCGATGCCTATTTTTGTAAGGATACCAGTTGTTCTTTAGGGTTTTGTACTAAATGCCTTGTATGATTATGCGTATTACCGTGCTATTATTGTTATGTTGTTAATAATATATTGTTAATGTCATAATATAAGAAGACAATATTATATGATGAAAAAATGAGTAAGATGAACAGCATGTGTTATCGTATGATACGTACTATGAAGAAAACCCTAAGTGAGTTGTTATAATATAGTATCATCATATGGATTTGATCTAGTGTGATAAGTGGGAAAATAGTACATGTAACACCCCCATTTTAATTGTTTAAAATATTCATTTTGTAAAAGCATTATTTATAAAAATAATGGGTGTTACCATCACACTTAATATAAGTTTGGCATTCTCTACCATCTTTATATTGAATGCTAAGGCTATAATGTCACTTTAATTAAATTAAAGTTTACAATATAAGAAAAAAATATAGTAATTTCATTATAAATTAACATCGTCCTAAAAAATACAAAAGGGTAAGGTAAAAGAATTATAATATAACCCAAATGAAAAATAGTAAAGGACATAAGAGTCTAAGAAGTATCTGAATCAAAAGATGAAGGGGCAAATACCGAATATTCCTAACTCTAGACCCTTAATGGATGCCATCAAACCTAACCCTTAAAGTATTCCTACAAGGTAAACACTTTCCATTGAATAGGCAGAGGATCGAGAATGGAACCCGTTAATACTACGGTACTAAGTGAACCATTACATAACATTGACATGCAAAACCACACGAAACACATAGGTAATAACATGACGGGGATACATTAAGGATATCACGCGACACTAAATAACCAACACCAACATAATCAAATCAATTCCAAACACCAAGGGTATGGCACTAAGGAAACTACCAAACCAATAAATATATACCTATTCCAATTACTAAGGTACGGTGCTAAGACAACTACCATGCTGCATATCAAAATCGGGCAGTGCACAACAACAACTATCAAAACAATACCCTTATCAAACCATTTACAATCTACATAATAGTTACTTCTCTTTTTAATTACTTGAGGTGGATACAATAATAAACAAGAGATATAAAAGTACACTATTTATACTAGAGCAAAAAGCATCACGATACACTCCCACCCATCTAACCCAAAGACATAACAACATTTTGCTCATACAAGTTCACAAGGCAACACAATACCCTCCACACCTAATCCTTAGGTATCGATACCCCCTATAGGGCCTATAGGTCACCTATAGAGTAAACTAGGGGTTTACTAGGGTAGCGCGACACACCAGTGAACCAAACAAATTGAGGGCTTCTACCTCGTTTCTAGGATAGTTACTCCTAGAGAGCAACCATCATCGAACTTGATGTCTTCCACTTTAAGTATTAGTACATTATAGGGTGATCGCATATTTTATACATAGCACACCAATTCCTATTCCATACTTAACCACTCTCCTTTATTTATAATAATTAGGGTAAACCCTAAGGTCATCGATCTATGTCAAAGTCAAAGCCAATACTAAGGTCAATCTATCAAAAGTATAAGGCCATCATATGTCTAATTGTTCACAATATGTGCATTAGGTTAAAATGAACAAATTGCCATTGAAACCCTAATTTCACCATGATTATCCAAATTTCATACCAAACATTATTATTATGAGCATTTGTCATGAAAATACTAAAATATAATTATTTATAATATTTTAGTACGTAGGTAATCTTCATAACTTAGCAATTGACTATATTTTTTTACTTTTCATGCATTTAGTGAGTTACGTCCACAAACCCTAATCATGCATTTCTATCTCATTATATGTTCCATGCAACACCTACGTATATATTTACATCACGATACAACATTTACTAGGTAATTTATGTCATGGTGCATGCAAGAAAATATTTCTGACCCTAAAACATGTGAATGATAATTATCGTATTCTAAACCTAATCATGTGTGCATGTTTTTATGCATTTTTATATCAATCCCTATCTACCACACAAATATAACCATGGTACACTTATCATTGCATTTACATCATAGTCTTGGCAAGATCAAAACCCTAGACACACGTATGTTAATCATTTAACAAAATACATGCATATATCTTCTATTTAAATAACACATCGAATATGTGATAAATATTCAACATTATACTTCCATGTTACACCTACTCTTACCACTTGAAAACCTATTGTAAAACTTTTAGCATATAACACATACATATATCCTTTCAAAACTCATGTATAAATCATATCATAAACACATGATAACTTTTATGTTTCATCTCATGATTTCACATCTTAATAGAAGGGTACGATTACTTCTTATCTAAGCAAAAATGAGTAAGGTAAGATCTACCCAACTAGTATCCACTCAATATCTTCAAAACCCTTACTACATCACAACCAACACATATATTAGCATTTAATATAACACAACAATACTCCAAAATTAATTGAAACCACTCGGGGAAAAAATTATCAACTAATCGGGCAAACAAGGCACAAAACAATGGAGGAAGTAGTGAAGGAAATAGATGAATGAAGGGTGAGCTTTGGCATTTTGTGATGTTGCTTGGGATGGAACTTCAACAGTTCCTATTGAAGAAAGGGAAGTAATGAATGAAATGGATGAATGAAGGGTGGTGGTTGCAATTGAGGAGGACATTGCTAGGGGAATTTCTCAGTGGTGCGGGATGTAGTAAGAAGGATGATCTGGTGGAAAAGGATGAAGCTAAGAGGACACAGGTTCAGTGGCTTTTTTATAACTAGAGAAATATGATCAAGGGGAGCTTCGGTGAGGATGACCGAAGTTAGTGGAGGGGGAAATGGTGGTGGTGTCCACATTTTTAGTTGGATGTTCAAAAATGTTAGCAGAAGATAAGGGGTAGAAATGGAGTTCTTGGTCGGTGGTTAGGGGAAACAACAATAACAGCTAGTGCAATGGAGTGTAGTTCACTAATGAGTTGCGTTGCTAGGTTGTGTGGTATGTTTAGAGATTGTGAAGTGGAGGAAGAAAAGAGATAAATGTTTTAGTTGGTGGTGCTAAGTTTCGATAGAAAATGGAAATAGGAAGGGAGTTGTTGAGGCATTAATGTGCTACACACACACTCTCTCTCTCTCTCTCTCCATCTTTTATGCGGATAGAGGATGGAGATAAGGCATAGTTGGCAAGCCAACCCATACACAAAGAATGTGGGAGTTGATGGGGTAGGGTGTAGGTGACGGAGCATGGTAGACGCATGTTTGGGGATGATGTTTCACGCAGGAAGAAGGAAAGAAGAAAAGGATATTAGACAGGTAGGGAATGAAAGGAAAAAGAAAAGGAATAATGAAAAAAAGAAAAGGAAAAAGGGGGAGTAATTAAATTTGGTTTAGAATTATATTTAGGTTAAAATAATTTAGGTTAGGTTATAAACTAGTATTAAATTTAATAACCCTATTTCTATCAAATTTTAACCTAATATAAAGTATATCCAATATGTTATAATAATACACGTATTAATAACGTATTTAGTACAAAACCTCCTAAAATAACTATTATAACTAATTATACATAATTATTAGTTTATAATTAAGGTTTTTAAAAATGGTATATTATAATATATTAAGGTTTTTAAAAATGGTATATTACAATATATTAAGATATTTGGTGATAAATGGAGGATTTGAAAATACTAATACCAGATATATAATGTTTTTGTGAAATAAGGGTTTTTGATTACCTCTAAGGCCGTCTTGGTTGATAAGGGTTAATATAGGAATTTTGGTATTTTTGATGTGTTAGATGACTTAAAATATGCTAATTACATTATGTGAAATATTTTAAGCAACCATGAATGCCATAGTTCCACAAAATAATAAGTTGGCTCAATTTGGGAATAGTAACCCTAAAATGGCAACGTTATTATCGTGTGTGTGAAATACTAGATTTAGACTAGGATTTTTGGTTATGTTGTTAATAAATTTAGGAAGTTATATTGAATTTGATAATCATATGAGTCTTATGGAAAAAATTATGACATACTTGTGAAATTATGGTTTTGTTAGCCTCATAAATAGCAACTCTTAAGATAGGGTTGTTATCGCATGTGTAAGACCTTATTATTAAGCCTTGATTTTTGGGTATGTTGATGATAATAATAATATTTGAGGAATATATGCTAAATTTGACAAATAAAAGAGCATTAGAGAAGAAGTTATGCATAAAATGTGAAATTAAGGTTTCTTAGGAAGTATATGGACCTAAATCCTTGAGAACGACCTTTATATCTATGTGGTTGTGATTTAATTGTTGCAATTATGTTTTTCATGTGTTAAACAAATCACGAATGAGATAGTAATCATTTTAAATGAAAGATCACGTGGGTCGAGTTGAGGTGTTTTATAGGTCTGTTCTACTGGAAGATACTAGTGGCTTTAGTCAGTTTCATTGGATTCAGAATAGTGCATCCCTAAACTCAACATGAATAAGAATGGACTTCAAATACTATAAATAATGGATAGGGCATTAATTATTTAAAGTGGAAGATTACGTAATTCAAGACCAATGTGTTGTGTCTGTTTCATTAGACGATAATAGTGACTCGGGTGTGTTCTTCCCTGAGTTATATTTTAGATCGTTCCACTGATTTAATAATAGTAGTCAGGAGCATATTGCCCTAGTATATATTGAGTCTATTTCACTTAGCGATAATAATGGTTCATGTTTTTTTGTCACTAAGAGATGCTTTAGTATGGTCCACCATATTATTAATAATAGGATCCCTGAACTCAATGTAAATAAAATAATAAAATATGTTATATCTAATATTGAGAGTTGGACTATTGATTAACTTGTATTGTTTTGTGTATCTCGTATGTGAGCTTACTTTTCGCGGTAAATGCATGTAATTATCTATATCCCTTACTGGACTGTATTGTCACATTGTTTAGTATGTAGTGTATTGACCATCTTTTTTATGATTGGTAATCATTCCTATGAGCAAATGACTCAGATGTCTATGTGCAGATCGATGAGGACCTAGTGGATGATTTGTAGCCTGTGATGCTTTTATGTGGGGTGGGGTGACTTTCTATATTATGGTTTTAGGCGTAGAGTTATGTTATTCAGATGGTAGTTTATACCCAAATACCTTTTTGGATTCTTAGATCTATGGTATCCCTTTATTTATATTTTGGATATTAGAATCGGAGTCAATCTCCCACTTGTATTTGTATTTATGAGTTTTACTCATTTTCTATTTTTAATGTTTTACATTCTCATTGTTTTGCTTTGTGATTGTCATAATGATGGTTTGATAAGCCATACTTGTGCCAATTACGATAGTAACACCTAACTATGTGGGTATTATGCTCCCATTGTAACAAAAAAATTTCAGTAGCAAAATTTTGGGTGTTACAATGGGAGAGGTAGAGTGTTTTACACTTGAATGAAAAACGCCATGATAAGCAAGAGGTTGAGGTTGAATGGATGAATGGGCATAATTATGGCTTTAGTTTAGGTAGCCAACTAAGGAGATAAAAATCTATTTGACAATAATAAATATTATGCGCGAAAAAGAGATGGTAAGGTTTTAAAGGATAAAAAGAGAGAAAAAGGGTTTACGGATTAAGACAAGATAATTATGCAAAACTTAAGGGTTAGGAAGGATTAAAAGGCTAAACACCCAAATATTAAGGTTAGAAAATATTAGGGGCGTTATAGATGGTGTGTGGGGAGAGGTATGGTGGTGTAATCATACTTTAAAACCAAGAATTTGGTTAAATGAAGAAGTGAAATAGCAAAATTTTTAGATAATTAAATTCCATAAAAGATCAATTATACGAGTACTCTTGGGGGAAATATGAAATAAATTTCATTTTTTTTAATGGAAATGTACATAATAATTTCAGGAACCCAAATAGATATAAAATGTTGTTAGTGGAAAAGTTTTCAAGCCCGAACGAATTAAAATGAATAAAAATAGGTAAATAGACTAATCGGGGTTTTTTGTGATTTAATGAGTTAAATGATAGAATATCTAAATTTGGCAACCTTATGATGATTAATAAAAAAAAGAATATTATAGAATGTTTTACAAGGTTAATTACCCAATAAAATCAAGGTTTGAAAATGGGGATATTATAGATAACTTCATCATAAGTCTTATTATTTCTATGGAGCTAATCAAATATTTTTTATTTACTTTTGTGTTAATAAATGATATATTTTATCTTTGTTTGACTGTGTCGTAATATTTTAATTATCACTTTAAATTCTATGTTCACTATTTTATTTTATTTTATTTTTCTTCAATTATTAACGTGGATCGTGTATATTCAAATTGTTAAATTAGAACAATATTTTATTACATGGTATTGGAAATAATAATAATAATAATAATAATAATAATAATAATAATAATTATTATTATTATTATTATTATTATTATTATTATTTTTAAATAGCATTGGAAATAAATTGGATATTTTCTCTGTGTTCTTATTTTATTTTATTTTATTTTATATTATATGTGATAGTAATTTTAGGGTCACCCTTAGAATTTATGACTTAATATCTGTATATTATATGATAAATTTATGTTTACTTTATTTTATTTTGTCTATTTCATATTTTTTTTTTGTGATAATTAAAATTTTAAACTACTATATTGTTTATTTAATGAATGCATGATAACTTTTTTTAAAAAAAAATTCATTTATCTCAAACTTAATCTAATAAATAACTAAATACTAATATTTTAAAACATCAAAGTATTTTAGCATCACTTATCACTTTTAAATTTGAATGTCTACTCTTAAACCAAATCGCAATAGATTGTTTGGATAGAGGTTAACTTTGGTAAACCTATGTTAATTTTTAAATTTATCCTATTTTGTAAGTTTATTTTTGAAGCTAACCTACTTTAATTTAGGTTGAATATTAAGTTATTTTAATATAGGTTTACCCCAAATTAGTAGTTAAAATATGTTATTGTTAATATTTTAATAAACAAAAGTGTTGAGTTTGCAACAATAAATTTTATAACTCATTTATAAACTATTTATAAAGTATATACTCTACATGTAAATAAGTTTAAATTTTTATATTTGAAACCCATGTCCTATCATTGAATTGTAAATAAGTTGGAAATTTAGCAATTCACTTTAATTTACCTCAAAATAAATAGTTTATATCTTATTTAATTAGATTAACCTAATAAATATTTGAATAATATTTTAATATATTTATCTACTTTTACTTAATCTATATTTATATATCTAATTTAACTTAAGATAGATTTACATCAATTCAAACGACTTTAAATTAGGGGGAAAAAGTGAGGAAGTGCGCCTGTATCGGTGTACCCCATATCCGCAGAAACCCCAGATCATTCTGCCGCGGTTACTTCTGGTCCGTCAGATCAAAATCACAAATGATAGTTTATATGCGCCACCCCCACCCGGTCATTGTCCCTCGGACACGGAGAGAAGAAAAGGCCGCATTTGATTCCTATTTATCTAGCATTTCAATTTCATTTCTTACATCTCACGCGCAGAAGGTTTTCGCCGGCCCCGTGAGCACACAAACACAAACATTCTCCTTCTGGTACACTGTCCCGAACTTCGAAGCTAAGCTTAGCACCGCATTAAGGTAATTTCAGCTTCCGTCTGAATTGGCTCGATGATTTCTACTTCTACTACTACTTCTACTTCTTGGCTTCTGCCCAAAACTAGATTACCGAGGTTGTGTTTGTCTGTAAATCGCGGTCTCTTCTTATTGTTTGTGAATTTGATAGATTGGTGAGTAATAGATGGATCTAGATGTCAGGCTTTCTGTGGATTAGCTTACTCTTGCTTGATCTCTAGTAGTCCGTGTCTCTCTAGTTTGATTGTATCAGCCATTAGTGGTTTGCGTCTGTACGAGTTGGCAGCTTTTCTGATCTATGACTTCGCCATCTTTTTCTGTCATTGTTTTGTTTTTCTTCTTCTGGTTCATAATTCAGACTTTAAAAATGGCGATCTGATCCGTGTTAGTACAGATGATTAAATTTTTCATGTCTTTGACTGAACTCAGAGATCTGGGGTTTGAACCCTATCCGCCGTAAGATTTTTAACTTGGCTCAGATGATTAGATTTGTCGGACTATAAGAAAACATGGCTGTTTTAATATACTTTTGGTGAAATGGCAGCAAATTGTCCGTGGGTACTAAGTTCTGCATAGTTGTAAATGGTTTCTGCCAACTTCCACCTCAGAAGAGTAGGAGGCTCAGAGTCTCTGATACTCGCTGCTATGATAGGGATTTTTGATGCCTGGAGTTCCTGCTCAGTCAAATTGTTGTTTTTCAGTGTGGCGGTGCAAGTGGGCGTGCCGCGTTATAGAGATTGATCTTTTGATCTTAATGATCTGTCCCTTATCATCCGTAAAAAAGAGTCTTGTACAGAAACTTAGATCCATCCATCAAATGAGCGCTAGAGGACCTCAAGCTGTTATACAGATCCAACTCTATATGGATAATGGCTGGGTCTAATAAATCAGGGATTCAGCACCAGGATTACAGGATCACTGTTATTGATTAACTGGAAATTTATGTCCTTACTCCTGGCCTTAGTCGTGTTTCTCACTTTGTCACAACTTTTCCCGGAATGACGTACCTGTTTTCATTAGAATTACAATTATATATTTGCTTTTAAATTTTAATTAGTCACTATAATTAGGTTTTGACTAGTAGATTGCTTTGTTCAATAAATTCTTGTCTACGTCTGATGTCGTCTTGCTGCCATTTATATTCATATGTAAACATCTACTATGTCATGGTTATTGTATTTGATCACGGGCATTATGCTGAGTGGCTTTTAGTACGTTTTAAACATCAAAACTTTAGATTTCTAGGTTTGTGTGCTCTCAAGATTATTGTATTCTTAGCTAATGATGTTATTCAGAGCTGTGAGCTCATACCTGGAATAAGTGAGATAGCTTGATTGCCTGCACATAATAAACTATCATATAATTTCAAATGCTACGGAAAAATCATGAATAGATGACTGAAGCATCATCAGCTTTTGCTGGTAGTTGTCTTTGGATTGTTGGCTGCTGATTATTATTTGAAATCCTTAAAACTTGTTTGTTGTCGGTAGTGTTGATTAACAGTTTTCGTTCAATCAAAACACTGGCTTGCAATGATTCCCTTATTTTACTTCTGGTCTTCTGCTGGTTTTTATTGCTGCTATTTGTTTTGTTCTGTGTTACATCCATAGGATTTCCAACGAATGAATGTCATTTGCCGTTAAATGGTTATTGTAACATGCTATGATCTTTCTGACAGGAAGTAAACTATGGCGGATGCTGAGGAAATTCAACCTCTTGTCTGTGACAATGGAACTGGGATGGTGAAGGTACTGTCAGTGACTTATCCTAGGATTTATCGGGTAAAAGTTTTGGCAAATCATTATTGTATTCTAATATTTATATCTTTCAATCGCTAAACATTTCAGGCTGGGTTTGCTGGAGATGATGCTCCTAGAGCAGTGTTCCCGAGTATTGTTGGTCGTCCACGTCATACGGGTGTTATGGTTGGCATGGGTCAGAAGGATGCATATGTGGGTGATGAGGCTCAATCAAAGCGTGGTATCTTAACCCTGAAATACCCTATTGAGCATGGTATTGTGAGTAACTGGGATGATATGGAGAAGATTTGGCACCATACCTTCTATAATGAGCTACGTGTGGCTCCCGAAGAGCATCCAATTCTTCTTACTGAGGCACCACTTAACCCAAAGGCCAACAGGGAGAAGATGACCCAGATTATGTTTGAAACCTTCAATGCTCCAGCAATGTATGTTGCTATTCAGGCTGTCCTTTCCCTCTATGCCAGTGGTCGTACTACTGGTAAGCTTGGCGTTTTGCATCAAACTAGTTTGATTCAACATATTCCTCATTACTGATTCGTATTTCATACTGAGTATCTATATGAAACTTGGAATTTGGTTGTATAAATTTGTTTGGGAGGAAAGCGTGAAATGATTTTTGGTGTTCATTCTGCTTGTCTTTTACAATTCTCTGGGCGTTCTCTGCTTCCATATTATACAAAAGTGAACCCGATGATGATGTTCGGGATTTCACCATTTCAACTTCCTCATCAAAATGTGTCTGTGCTTAATGATTACATATTTGGCAGGTATTGTCCTGGACTCTGGTGATGGTGTTAGTCACACTGTCCCCATTTATGAAGGGTATGCTCTGCCGCATGCTATCCTGCGTCTTGATCTTGCAGGGCGTGACTTGACTGATCACCTCATGAAGATCTTGACAGAGCGTGGTTATTCATTCACTACTTCAGCAGAACGGGAAATTGTCAGGGACATAAAGGAGAAGTTGGCGTACATTGCCCTCGACTACGAGCAGGAGCTAGAAACAGCCAAGACAAGCTCTGCTGTTGAGAAGAACTATGAGTTACCTGATGGGCAAGTAATTACCATTGGCGCTGAGAGATTCAGATGTCCAGAAGTCCTTTTCCAACCTTCCATGATTGGTATGGAATCTGCTGGAATTCATGAGACGACATACAATTCCATCATGAAGTGTGATGTGGATATCAGGAAGGACTTGTATGGAAACATTGTACTCAGTGGTGGATCAACTATGTTTCCTGGTATTGCTGATAGGATGAGCAAGGAGATTACCGCTTTGGCCCCGAGTAGCATGAAGATCAAGGTGGTTGCTCCACCTGAGAGGAAGTACAGTGTTTGGATAGGAGGTTCCATCCTGGCGTCTCTCAGTACTTTCCAGCAGGTATTTTCTGTTCTCCTTGAAGTATTAATGGCTTAGTCTACCGCATTCTACTTATTATGTGCTCGTTTGGTATGGGGGTAATTGGGGTGGAAAAATTACCCCCATATTTTATATATCTTATATAATTTATTTAAAATTAAATATATTTATTCTAATAAATACTCATTTTAGATCTTAATTTAATCTAAAATGGATATTTTATTAAAAATATATTTATTATTATTAAATACTCAATATAAGAGGTACAAAATAGAGGAGAAATTTTTCCACCCCTATTACCCCCATACCAAACAAGCCCTAAGTTTATTCTGATGCTGCTGAATTGATTTTCTATACAATAAGGAACTGATTTGGGTCTTTCGTGTAGATGTGGATTGCCAAGTCGGAGTATGATGAATCTGGTCCATCAATTGTCCACAGAAAGTGTTTCTGATTGCCGCCTGCGAATGTATGGTTGGCTTGGCCAGTACTGTACTTCAGAAAGGAAATGCTGGTTGCGTCTTCTATCTTTATTTTGGGTATCCTTTTGCTTTTTGTATTCCCCCCCCCCTCCATGGATCTTGGGTTATGTTGTTTTCTTTTTCTAGCATGTTGTCTTTTAAATCAGAGGTCATTGCGATTATATGTGTACTTAAAAATAGTATGGGAGTTACAGGGTTGTGAGTTTTTTGAGCTGCCAATTTTCCAGCATGTTGCTTGTTCCTCCCACCCCCGCTCTTTTCTAATTTTATAGAATTTAAAAGGTTTTTTCCATGTCTGAACAAGTTCATCTAATTTGAGAATCATTAAAGCATGATCAAAGATCAGAGGAGGGATAAAATGGAATGTGGCCCCCTCCATAATCCTCAAACCATTTTCTATTTCCCATTATCTTTTCCATCTTACACTACAGATGATGAGAAACTTCTCTTTTGCTCCTCCAAGTGTAGTGCACACTAGTGTACTTGACATCTTGGAAACACATACCACTTGCACATTGGATTAAGTCTGCAATATCATCTCCATTAAGACCATCTATATGAATTTCCCCCTACATATCTAATGAAATTGAAGTTACCCATCAAAAATATTAGGTACGGTTGATTGGTTCGCACATTGAAGTGAATTCCAAAGATTTTACCTTGTGGCACCATCATTAGAAGTATAGTTGAAAATGATATTATATGATAAAGGTTTGGATAAAGATAAGATATTACAACAAATACCTTAATGACATGCATCCATATATTCAACTTTCCATATATAAAGGTTCCAACAAGTCCAAATTCTCCCGTTTAGATGAAACATGTAATTATCTAACCAACTCCATGCTGGGAAGGCTTTTCTAACTTTGGTGAAATTTATTTATTCAAATCTTATTTCAACCAACTTCTAAGAGTAATATTAATTTTATGAATCCAACTAACTACTCTTTGCTTGAGAGTCATTTAGCCCTCTCACATTCCAAAATCCAATCATCATTCTAGGCGAACCCTAAAATTAGGGTTAAAGATATTCCCTTTCACTCTCTTGCCATGAAGAACAATAAACCATACTTATGGGTTATTCCATAATACGAAGGTGAAATCATTTTTTCTTGATGAATCCCTCAAGTATTTCCTTGTTGCCCGTATATGTTGTGGAGAATTGATAATTTCATTTTGTATTTGCATAATAGTATCTTCTTTAGTAGAAACAAGTTGCATAGCTATTGTAGCCGATGAATTTGGCTTTGGATTAATGGATGAATTACTTAATATGTTTTTGACCCATTTTTGCATAGGCTTCTATCTATCGGGGATTGGAGCTAACATAGGATTATAGCAAGTGGAAAGGCGTCCAAATTTGTTACAATTGATAAAATATTGTGCTTTCCACTCATAATGAACCGGTTGGATGATAGTTGAGCCCGAAGGATTATTGATGGAAACCTGTTAGGGTTTCACGAAGGATCGAACGATTAATCGAGCGCAAAGTTCGATTTCGCCGGTGCAGCCTAAGGAAAAATTCCAAAGGAAGACCAAAGATTCAGAAGCACAAATGATACAATGACAACTGAAATTTGAAGGTGAATGATCAAGATCGATCAAGGTGAGAGTGAGAGCAGAATCAGAGAAGACGAGCGAAAGAGAGAATCGCCGAGAGAGAGAGAAGAAGTCGCGAGAGAGCTCAAGAAATCAGCCGATATATTTCTGTCAAAAAAATTATCCGTATTACAAGTATTTCGCCTATTTATATGTACACAAAAGGCCGTATATGTCGACACATACAATACGGAACAAATACAAGCCTGGATAGAACGGGCGTAAAAGACTTTGGGCCACAATAAATCGACCAGCCCAAACCAACATAAAATGTCCCAAATACAATTAAGCTTAAGGCTTAATTTCCCATCAGCTATAACAACTTTAGCTAATCATGGTTATTAAGGATTGATTAATCCGCAATCCATCTAGTCCAAATTAAGGACCGGGTGGCGGATTATACAACCGTCCTAATTTTCATTAGCCCATTCCGACCGGCGAATGCATCATATGGGATTACAAGTTATTAACAAAAATTACATAATCTGTACACTCCAATACATATTCTGCACTTCCCAGCAACTGTATCCAAAGTCCACAGAATCCATATGCTGCATTATACTCCTATTAATTCATCAAATAAGACAAACAATTATAAGTAATTAATTCACAGCAATTTTCAAAATTAATTAAATATAAATTCATAAGATTCACATCAATTATGAATGAGTATATGATCATGTAAAGGTTGATAAGTATCAACCTCTGCCAATACTCTTGTATAAGATATCATATCTCTATTTGTTGTGACTTTATCCATACCTAAAGGTTTTCCAATACAGCTAGAAATTTGGTCGATTGAATATTAGGACAAGAAGGTAAATGGAAGTCCCGGGAAAGTAGTATAAATATGAATGAATTGGAACTCTTCCAGTTATAACACAGAATCAAGATGCCATCGCTTGAGAATAAGCGGTTTGTTCATGCAAGTCCAGAAAGGACTATCGAGAATTTTAAGGTAATATTCTTTGGTTTTGAACTGAAATAGCACAAAGCCTTTATCATCCAAGCTGATTTTGGAAAAAGGTAACATGAGACCATGTTGTTCAGAAAAAAGATACCATTGTAGAATAAGATGGTTTCCTACCACATACATAACCAGCCAATGAATTTTCCCATGTTTTGATTCACTAATGACCTCTACTTCTTGAATCCTAGCAATCAGATCCCCATTCTTAAGTTGTGGCCTCATATAGTTTAGTTATAGTAATGAACTAGGGTGGCGGTTATGCATAATTTGATATCTCCATGAAATCGATGTGTTAGGAGAATGATCTTCATATTATTCATTTTACTTAATTGAATTGGTTTTCTCTTCTAGCAATTTCTTAGCTAATGGTTGTGATTCAAGGAAAAAAGTTCTTGACAGAACACAGATGATCTACAATAATATATGTCTCTATTATTTTTGAATTGAATTGATTAGTTCCAATAGGATGGATTATCTCCCTCAATCAAATATATTTGTGAACAATCAATATTACTCAATAATTTGACATGGGAATTAATATTCATAGAGGAATCTTTAATATCATTGTTTGATTCTTGTAATTGGTCGGATATCACTGGCATCCTAACCTACCCCTCGAGTTACTTCTGTAATTGGCGACCCAATCTTCATAGAAAATTTCTTACATTTCTTTTTTGGCCATGGGTTCATGAGAAGGAGAGGATTTTCTTAGCAACAGTGATCTTACTTAGAAACTTTTATTTTATGTTACTATTAGAATTATTTTCCTTAGATTTCTTTTTTTCCCCATGTTTTATATCCTATTTTTTTCCACCATGATAGGATGCATTTTTCTTAAGAACAATGTGGAATTAGGCTTCAATTTAAGTCAAATTCTAAGTTCAAAAGCATGGTCAACCTCGTAGGACCAGCCTAGAAATTACACATAATTCTTGTAGGGGACTAGCTCAATCATAAGAGAACATCATACTAGGATAGCACACATGAATGAAGTGATTGATATTGGGGAGCTGGTGGAGTGGTTACGGGTCAAAACTAAACACTTTACAAAAGAGTACTAAAATTGAATCTAATTAGTTGGTCGGATTAGTGAATTGATCATTAGGATAATTGGGTTACCTTATTGAACTATCATTGTAAAAGAATCAGCAAGAAAGTAGATAATTAGGTGATATTTTATTTAACCAAAAGCTGATCTATTGTTAGCTGAATTGATCCGATTTTGTTTTTAGCCTTAACTTCTATTTTTTCTTAAATTTTAAAATAATTTATCCTTTATAGAAATGACAAGTATATCATTTAACCCAAACCTAATAATTTTTCTTATATTCTTATAGTTCTCTTCAGCAAATAAGAAGTATTCCCCTACTCTTGAGTCATGGTTGCCTTATTCGTCACCTTCAATTGGCTTAGGGATGTCAATTGTCCCTATAGGTTTGGTGACTCATCAAGAAATCCTTATTCATATTTGATTTGGATATTGAGTTCAATTTCAAATATTTTTTAAGGGATAGAAGTGAGACCTGATAAGGATGTGTTTAGGGTCTCTATCCCAAAACCACTGAATATATAAACTTTAGTTTGTTATATGCTACACTTGGTCTTTAATTTAGTACTCTTACTCTTTATGATATATTTTCAAATTAGGGAACACCGCCCCCAAACTCCCATATTTATTATAGAAATAGGGTAACCCTAGCACACTAGCACCTGAATATATACACTTTAGTTTGTTATATGCTACACTTGGTCTTTAATTTAGTACTCTTACTCTTTATGATATATTTTCAAATTAGGGAACACCACCCCCAAACTCCCATATTTATTATAGAAATAGGGTAACCCTAGCACACTAGCACCCTTCAACTTTAAATAATTCTTGGTTGCTCTGCCATCGTCGATGATGTGCCTCCCTCTACCGCCTTCTTCCTCACATTATCTAGATGTAGAATCGAGAGGATTAGTTATTAATCCATTGTCATTCATCTAGTTGAACTCCACTCCAACTTGACCTTCCATAACCATGCTCCAACACTCCTCCTCGATTGTCTTCTCCTTTCCCTCCACCACCCTTTCTCCAATCTTGCTCCTTTCTTGTTGTATCACTTCACATTATCATGTGAGTGATTTAATGAGCTTGATTTCTTTGAGATGACTAGTAATTGATGTGATTGGTTGTTTTTAGGGGCTTCTAGTGAAGTGACATAGATGAAAATGGTTGGTGTAAAAGTAGGGTAGGTACATATGTGAGTTCCTACATTTAATACAATTGACACAATGTTTCAAAACATCTTTTTTCATGTGTGGCCAATAAAAATGTTCAATTAAAACATCTAAAGTTTTCTGAGTTCCTAGATGTGCCATTAACCCACCACTATGTGCTTCTTGAATTAATAATCCTCTATAAGAGCATATAGGAATACACAATCTATTTTCCATAAACAAGTATCCTTCATTAATAAAATATTTTCCTTGAGAAGAAACTTCACACCTTTTATAGATTTCTTTAAAATCAATATCTTCTAAGTATAATAGTTTAATACTGGAAAACCCTAATAAAGTAGTATCAGCAGTATTTAATAAGGCATATCTCCTGGATAAAGCATCTGCAACTATATTATCACTACCTTTCTTATATTTAATTATGTAAGGAAAACTTTCAATGAATTCTATCCATCTACCTTGTCTCCTATTTAACTTTGACTGACTCCTTAAATACTTAATAGCTTCCTGATCAGTATTAATTACAAATTCTCTATGCCACAAATAATGTTGCCATACCTCCAAAGCCCTTACTAAAGCATACATTTCTTTTTCATAAGTAGAATAATTCAATGTACTACCATTTAATTTCTCACTAAAATAAGCTATTGGTTTTCCTTCTTGAGAAAGTACAACTCCTATTCCTAACCCTGAAGCATCACAATCTAATTCAAACATTTTTTCAAAGTCAGGAAGACTTAATACAGGGGCTTGGATTAATTTAGTCTTAAATGTCTCAAAAGATTGCTGTTGTTCTAATCCCCAAATAAACCCATTATCCTTCTTTGTTATGGCAGTCAAGGGAGAAGCTATAGTACTAAAGTTTCTCACAAATCTCCTGTAAAAAGAACACAGCCCATGAAAACTTCTTACTTCAGTTACACTCTTTGGCACAGGCCACTCTTGAATAGCCCTAACCTTCTCTTCATCTACAGATACACCTTCTTTTCCTACCACAAATCCTAAGAAATCCACACTTTCCAAACAAAATCTAGACTTAGCTAAATTAGCATAGAGCTGTTCTGTTTTAAACACATTCAAAATAATCCTTAAGTGTTTCAAGTGTTCCTCTAAGGATTTACTATATATAAGTATATCATCAAAATAAACAACCACAAATTTTCCAATAAATTCCCTTAATACATGGTTCATAAGTCTCATAAAAGTACTAGGAGCATTTGACAACCCAAAAGGCATTACTAACCATTCATATAATCCAAAATTTGTTTTAAAAGCTGTATTCCACTCATCTCCTGGTTTCATCCTAATATGATGATACCCACTTTTTAAATCTATTTTAGAAAATATAACAGCACCATGCAATTGATCCAACATTTCATCCTGCCTAGGAATTGGATATCTATACTTAATAGTTATCTTATTTACTGCCCTGCTATCCACACACATCCTCCAACTGCCATCCTTTTTAGGTACTAATAACACTGGTACTGCATAAGGACTCATAGACTCCTTAATATATCCTTTACTTAACAGTTCTGAAACCTGTCTTTTCAATTCCTTAACCTCTTCAGGATTGGCTCTATAAGCAGGTCTGTTTGGTATAACATCTCCTGGAATAAAATCTATTTGATTCATTCATTTCATCTAAATTGTTAAATTATATAAAAAAAATTATTTGTGTAACTGAACAATTTTAGCATTTTTTATCCATTGGATGTCAAACCAAATATAATACACACACACACATACATTTTTGGTTTTATAAACTTATTTTGCATCTATCTATATAATTTGATATAATCACAAGCCATATATTATTTACATTAAGTTTAGGGACCCCATTATTCTTAATCCGATGGAACAGACTAAAACACTTCTTAAGGCAAAACGCTATTAAGTCACTATTATTGTTTAGTAGAACGTACACAATATTTATTAGGATAACACACTACTTACCACTATTTTTGAATTGGTGGAATGGTCTGAAACACCTCTTAGGAAAAAAAATACTCCCAAGACACTATTATCGTCTAATATAATAGACACAATATCTCGGTCTTAACTCTTGTAATCTTTCACTTTAAGTGATCAATGTCTTATCCATTATTTTTTTTATATCAAGATCATTATGCAAACACATATATAAATACTCAAGACGCATAATAAAAACTTAAATTAATTATTCAAAACATATAGCACATAACCACATGAAGATTGGGACATCCCCTAAGAAAAAAAGTCACATTTTCCTCAAGAAAACCCTAGTTTCATAAGGTGAGCATAAATTCTCACATAATCCTCATTTAACCACAAAATTTAATATACATTACTAAAATATGATTATTGACAATATAAAAAAATAGGGTATAATTCTAAGGTCTTACACATATAATAACAATCGTACCTTTAGGGTTACTATTCATAAATTCCTACAAAACCTTAATTTCATAAGTTACGCATAACTTTTTACATAAGACTCATATAAACACCAAAATTTTTACATATGTTTAAAATTTTATTATTAAAAATTTAGTCTAAAATAAAGGTCTAAATCCAATATTTTACACATGTGAGAATGACCTTGTCTCTAGGGTTACTATTTTCAATTTAAGTCATTTTCTCATATTATTTAGTTTTTACCCCTTATAATTATTCTAAGTATTCCACATGATATGCTTAGCACATTTTAAATCAATTAAAATCTTCTCAATATTTAGCCCATATTAGCCAAAATATCCTTAAGAAAGCTAAAACATTCATATTTTCACAAAACCCTACAAGTCACAACTTGATTGATTTTCATCCTTCAACACATATCTTCATAAAATACTTAACAAAAAAAAGTGTGCATGTGTGTGTGTGTGTCTATGTGTATGAGTCAAACATCATAGCTTAATTTAGATAGTGTTTCATGCCAACTGCTCAATTTACAGATGAAGCTTAACTAAACGATACTCATAATCACATACTTTTATGTATTACTCATTTTTCCATAATACAACACAACATATCATACAACAATATTATCATCATGACATAATCCATATAATGATACCAAACATGAGATTTCATATAAAATTTTACATTGTAAAAAAAAACCTTTGTCATGGCATGTATCCTTACTTAAAATATCGCTAGTCTCTAAGTATAAACCCTAAGACTCCTCCTCCAATACTACTATAAAATCACATATAAATAAAGAACAACACATGATTATAACTTAGGAAAAATAGATATGGAAAGATAAGGAAAGGAAGGATGGAAATGGAGTAAAATTGAAATAAACCAAGTCATGGGATAAGTGTGGAACAAGTGGAGGTGGTTGCGTGAGGGAGTGGCGCCACAAGGGATAGGGTGCGTAAGGGAGTAACATAGTTAGGGGCTGCTATGTATGGTCCTCACATTGGTGGATGGGATTGTCATGAGTGGTTGACAAAAAGGAGTGGGTGTGGTATGAAGAAGTGATGCAAGATGTGGTGGTGCATCGTGGGTTTTGGAAGTTGCTAGGGGTGGTTTAGTGTGAAAGGTTGATGTAGCAAAGGTAGGTTGGGTGAGGTAATGGTTGTTGCATGAGTTTGTGACACATAAATGGTGGTGGTTGCGTGGAAATGTGACACAACTAGGGGTGAGTTGCATGGGTTCTTAACCCTAGTAAGGGTGGAGTTCCTTGAGGTGGCACATGTCATATAGAGATAAGTTGGACAAAAATAGTGTACAAAAACAAATGAAGCATAGAGGCGATGAAGAAAGGAAGAGGGAGTATGGGGAGATGTTAAGCCAAGTTTCGAGTGAGGTAGGAGTGAGTAGAAATGGTATTTATAAGGGGATGGGGTGAGGTGTGAATTGAGAAGGAATGGTCGAAGGTGCATGATTGGGGAACTCTAGGTATGTTTTCCTTCATGCAACACAAACTAGAGAAACAAAGGGACAAGGCATGCTAGTGTTGTGCCTGGTGGTTGTGGGCTAGGTTGTAGGGGCAAGTGCAAGGACATATGGATGGACAATAGCTGAGAAGGGAAAACTATGAGAGAGGGTGATGCATGGACTGAATTGGAAAGAAAAGAAAGGTAAACCCCAACCGGATAAGAAGGAAAATAAAAGAAAAAGAAAAAGGAGAAAGAAAAGGGAAAGGGGGGATGGGGAAAGGAAAAAAGAAAAAAAGAATTGAGGGTTAGGATTAGAATTAGGTTTAGATTTAAGATGAAGGAATTAGGTAATATTAAAAATATTAATCATCCAAGGTTAGGGTTAAGTTAAAATATTAATTACCCAGGATTAATGTTAGGTTAAAATATTAATTAGTTGGGATTAGGATTAGATATAATTTAAGGTATTACAAGTGTGGATGAGGATATGCAAGTAGTGTGAATGGAAAGTAGGTATAAGGAGTATGGGAAAGATTATTAGGACTGGGGAAGGGTAAAATAATGGAGGATGGTTCCTTTTATTTGTGATAAGGAAATATAGACTCATGGAAAATTATATCTTTGGATATGTGAATCTTGTAATCAATAAGATCAACAACTTAGTTAGTTTTCTTCCCAAAAGAATAGCCAAGAAATACATGAGGAATGGATCCTTTTATAAATTTATCTTTGTGTGAAGAAGATGTTAACATATAACATAAGCATGCAAATGCCCTAAAGTATATCTAATTTGGTTTGTGGCCAAACATAAGTTCATGTGGTGTTTTTCCATGAAGGAATTTGGATGGGAATTTTTTCATGAGGTATGTAGCAATCAAAATAAAATCTCCCCATTATTTGAGAGGAACATAGGATTTAAAAAGGGGATTTAAAAAGGGGAACCGTATTTGTTTCTAAAAGATGTTTGTGTTTTTGTTCAACTACCCCATTTTTTTCAGGGTAATATAGGAAATGATGTTTGATGTAGAATGCCATGTTTTTAGAAAAACTAAATTGTTTTAATTGAGGAACCTAATTTGAAAACATTATTATATCTAATGGTCTTTAATTTTTTGTGTAATTGAGTTTGAATCATGTAGACAAAAAGTCTTAATGATAGGAAAAGCGTAACTCTTAGCTCCAAGGAGATGATTCCAAGTAGTTCTACTATAACCATCAACAATGGTAAGAAAATACTTATATCCTAAGTATGTTTGTGTGTGATGAGGACTCCATATATCAATGTAAATAAAACAAATGGTGCCTTGGTATGAATAGAAATGTAGGGGAAGAGGATAATATGTTGTTATGCCATAGAACATATATCAAATGTATTTTATAGAAAAGAATTCACATTATCAGAGTTTATTAGAGGCAAGTGTTTTATCTTGTATATTGGTAAATTTCCCAATATATAATGCCACGATATAGAATTATCTTTACATGAAAGAGTGATTAAAGAAAAAAATTGTACAATTCAGCATAGTGGATGAAGATAATAGGCTACTGGAAGAATTATCACCATGAAGAGTGACTTGTTTGAGAGAAGATAAGTGTGCATCCATGTGAAGCAAGTAAAATCCACATGTTGCTTTATTAATAAATAATGGCCTCTTCAATGAAGGGATCTACAAAGTACACACGTTAGATGAAAACATGATGCAGCCATTAACTTTTAGGGTGAGTTTGGTGACTGACATGAGGTTATATGTGAATTATGGTACAAACACCACATCATGTAGAGCGTGTGAAGTTGATATGGATAATTTTCCTTTTTGAGAGACAAAGAAAATATTTCCATTAGGTAGGGTTATATTAGATGGATTTGGTACGGTAATTGTGTCGATAAATAATGAAAGGGAGAAACACTTATGGTTATTGGCTGCTGAGCTAATGATCCAAGGTTTGTTGGGTTTGGAAGATTGCATACACTGATAACAAGTATAATAATGCATACCATAATGAGAAAGATCACTATCGTTACTTGCAAAATTGGCTTGAGATACAAAAGAAGAAAATGCCTATGAATTATCGATAATCCTATTTTTCGGCACTCAAATATTATAGTTTTTCAAGAGACTTACATTAGTTTTCTCTACCCACTAGAGGTAGTTTTTACCATATACTCTGGGTAGTTGATTAATCTAAAACATAAAAAACTAATATTTATAAAAATGCTACCATTTTTTTAGCACTAGAATAATATAGTTTTCTAAAAAAGTTATAGTAGTTTTATTTCCACCTATCTAAAGTAGTTTCCACTACTTACGATAGCTAGTTTCCAAAGTTGAAACATAAATATACAATATTTACAAAAATATCACAATATTTACAATAATAGTAGTTTCGTAAGTTGAAACATAATTAAATAATATTTATAAAAATAATAATATTTTTTCGGCACTCAAACATTATAGTTTTCTAAGAGACTTATATTAGTTTTCTCCACCCACTAAAGGTAGTTTTCACCACATAATCTGGGTAGTTGATTAGCTTGAAACATAAAAATATAATATTTACAAAAATGATTCCATTTTTTTTTGCACTCAAATACTATAGTTTTCTAAGAGACTTATAATAGTTTTTTTCCACCTATCTAAAGTATTTTGCACTATCTTCTATAGCTAGTTTCCAAATTTGAAACATAAATACATAATATTTATATTAATATCACTGCCTTTTTTTATAACACTCAAATATTATAGTTTATTGAGCTACTTATAGTATTTTTTCTACCTACTAATAGTAGTTTCGCCTATCACATATGGGTATGTTCTTCAACTCAGAGTACTAGTTTTCATTAGATATTCATCTATAAGTTTTCATTGGATATTGCCCTATATGTATATGTGTTTGTGTGTGTATTTTTCCAAATGCATCCAAAAATATTTTAATTATTATTATACATCCAAAATAACATATAAAAAATTTATTTAGGAAGTAACAAATATAAGCTTTCAAAAGGAATTCACACATACACAATGACACACACACACACACACATTTTTGTGCACAAATTTAAGTTATACCTATTATGTCATAATATACTCTAACACTATATTATATGAGTAATTAAATTATGTGTTACCTCAAAAAATCCCAATAAGATTGAGATCGTGAGAATTACTAGATTCTAATTTGTCTATGCCCATAGGAATCAATCATAATAATGATTATAACTAATACACGCACACACAAAATAAATGTTTGTTGAGATAATAATTTCTTACCCAAAATAGTATAATTAGTACATTAAATACAAACTTACAAATTTATTTTTAGCATTAAATGTTAGTTTTCTTTAATCATCTTAACAGTGTCAAATGACACCTGTTAAACAAATTGTATATACACATATATACTAATATGTACATAAATATTAATCAAGATTGAGTCTAGTGAATCTTATCTAATACTCGAACGAAAATAATATAAGTTTGCACTAACTTGACCGATAGAATAGGATTCAAATAATTATTGATGATTAGCAAAGATTTGGTTAAAGCTTTAAACAACTTTTTTTTTTTATCATTGAAGACCTATGAATTGATGAGGATGTAGTTTTCATGGGGGCTGATGTTAAAGTTCAATTGAAGGACGACTTGCAACGTAGGGGTGAAGTTTGGAGACTTGAGTGCCCATAAGAACTCTGACCTCTAAATAAAAGGATGACACGACACACATAACACAATAAAAAAACACTAAAAATACTAGCAAAACAAAGGTGAAGTTTCCAATCCCCACCAACGATGCCAAAATTGGTGTAGCTATAGCCGACACGTAATTTAAACCCTCTTGTTGACAGTTGTAGTACTAGTAAATAATGGTTATCAATCTATACCGGAGATTGAAAGTGCTTACCTCTATTTAACTAACTTAAAATAAAATAAAAATCTTAAATCACACAAAATAAATAAATAAGAAAAACACTAATGGGGATTTAAAAAATAAAAATAAAATAAAAATAAAATAAAATAATAATAAAAATAATGGATAATTGTAATTATGATAAATATGCTAGGAAATTCTAAATCCACCACTAGATTAGGTCAAAATATAATATTAATTTCTAATTCATCATTTAATCATAAGAGAGGGATTAACCAAGTTGTACACCAAAAGCAGGTCCATACACTTATACTTCCCTAAAAAAACTAATACGACAAAGCGCCAATATTAATCCTATTAAATACTAATAGTATAGTAGTAACAAATGACTCATATATTTAACTAGATTTAATGCATTAAGTAAAATGGGAAGGATGTCAATCTAAGTATCCAAACTAATACACTAAGCATGTCTAGCTGTATTTCCGTTCTTTGACCCACACATATCTAAATATTTTACTACTTCGGTTAGAATCACAAAACTATTAGGTGAAATGTTATCTAACCTAGCTACAGTTTATACATATACATTCCAGCATATTTATATGGCTACTAAGTAGGTAAATAATTCGATATACTGTCACTTCCATCATGCGATATATCTATAATCTATAATCAATCTATAATAATAATGATAATTATATAAAAACAGAGTTGTTGGAAAATTAGAAACAAAATTTCCCGCTTAATTGCATTAATATTGGCATTTTATAAGCTTAATTAAAATTTATTCATACTTCCAAACTTAATGGCATCCATTAATATTCCCAAACTCACTGTCGTCCATTCCAAAGCCTTTACCAGTGCAATTAAACTATCTATAATATATCTACAATTATATAAAACAAAATTAATGAAAAATTAGAAACAAATATTCTAGCTTAATTGAATTAATATTGGTAATTAATAAGATTAGTTAAAATTGTTAATATTCTCATTTTTACTATTTTCCATAATATTTTCAAGCCTACTATTACCCATTACAAAACCTTTATCCGTGTAGTTTAACGATACAATTGGAACGTTCAATGTACACAATTAGACTCTATCATCGATACCATACATGACATCAATGTCCATGTTATAATATCACACAAAGAGAGAGGGAACCAAACCGATAGAATAATTTAATCTTAAGGATATAATAGATCAAAAACAAGGTAAAAAAAAACTAAGAGTCGTGGGTTGAGCAAAGTTGTATAAGTATTATAATCGAATGAATAAGCATATTTCAAAATTTGATCTTTTTCTACCTTCTCCATTAACCATTATAAAAATACCTTATAGGGGGTGAATAGGATAAAATGAAAGATAACAATAAATTAAAATTTTACACAATTATTTATAGTGACCAAATGCACCTCTACATCTTCTACCAAAAGGTATTTCCTTTTGGATTTTGAAATCTTCAGTTATTGTATGTTAATAATGATCACTCTTCTAAGAAAATGAGCCTACAATCACAAATACCTCTCTAAGAGCTGAATTATACATTTTCCTAGTTAACCTTTTTAGTTTTATTAAGATACAAATCTAATGACCTATTTAGGATTTCTACACACACACAACCTCTTGATAATGGGTTTTGAAGAGTGCTATTGTGTTTACAATGTAAGGTAAACAAGCTAGACAAATAAGCATTACAAGTGTAAGAATAATCTAGCTAAATATAAAGAACAAATTGAGTACTATATAAGTGTGATTTAGATTTGAAAGTATTAAATCAAAACTCTCTTTGATTTTTGTAAGATATAAAAATGATGATTTTTGGAAGAATTATGTTAGTTTGATCAGTATTTATTAAAGCCTAACAAATCTTATTTGTAGAGATAAAAGATGAGAGAGTTTGACACTATCCATTTCGAGTCATTGTGTGTAAAAAGTACTCTAATGGTTGATTTTTAATGGAAAAAAAATCTCACAAAAACCTAAACCGGTCGATTAGTTTCATAAACACGTTGGTGGGATTGACAGACCAGTCGACTAGTTTAACTAAATAGTCAATGTATTGAATCCAAGGCTAAAACCCATTTTTTTAGAAAGTGAACCAATTGATTGGTGAAACAATTTTTGGTACTATGCACCTTTAAAAAAAAGACCATAACTTAAGCTACAAAAATAAAAAATGAGTGTCATATTTTTTTTCCTCTATAAATTGGACATCTTAAGTTTTCAAAAGAAATATTATTCACCAAAAAATCATGCTGATGGAGTTTATGATGAACTTTGTAAGTCATCTAATATAGAAAAGGGATTAAGAAATGACTGACTTGAACTTTATTTTGTGCAAACACTTATTAATATTTATTTATGCATGATATCATTTTAAGAGATTTAAGAATATTTTTTAAATATAAATAGAAACATTAAATCATTTAAAAATTCTAAGTGTTTAATCTATAATTCATATGCCCATAAAATCTAAGACTATAACATACTCCTTAAAGATTGAGTCTAGGTTTCTTGAGCACATTTATTTATCCATTCATGATTTGTGTATTCCAAATATAAAATTGAAGCAAATACATGAAGTAAAAAAGTTAGAAAACAAAACTCACTTGTTATCTTCAAAATAAGGTTGATTGACTTATGATGGAAACATATTATGTACCTGCCACTTCCATCATCGACTATTGGAAGCTTCCAACTTTCACCATTGTTGTGGATATCTTCTCTATTAGCTTCAAGTAAGTATTTTATTATCATTAGTTTGTGAACCGAGTGGTTCATAAGGAATTTAATTGAGATCTCAAACAATTACCTGATGCCTAGAAGAAATCTTAGATGAAAGATGAAAGAGCAAAAGTGGTAAATTGTATTAATAATTTTGGATCCATCAAAATGAGTACAAGATTCCCTATATATATAGGTAAGACTGAGGAGGGGGAAGGAAAAAAATACTATGTGGTAAGAAGTAGTCAACCATCTCTAGGAAATAAGGTGAATCAACCTCTATTAGACTATGAGGGCATCCTAAGGGACAATTGTGTCCTGAAATCCTTGTGTTGTCCTCCTTTTATTGGGTTAGTTATTGTTGTTTGGACACAAGAGTGTTAGTTTGGGAGAAACCCATATCATCATTCTCTTTAGATTTCCACCCATCATATCAATCATTCTCTTGAGTAGGTGGGCTAAAATTCAATGGCTTCTTGCCGGCTAGTTGCTCCCTCGGAGTTGATAAGCTTAACTTCAGTAATCTATTGACAACCCACATTGAGAGTTCACAAAAGATGATATATCTATCAGTCATTTATAAATACAATAGTATAAGGTCGTCGATGACTTACAAGTAAAAAAATTAACTTGTAACCCAAAATTATAAAGTAATTTTCAATACTGTATAAAAGAAAAGACCATTAGCCTCTTATAAATGGAATTACATAAGAATATCATCGGTCACATAAAGGTATAATAAAAATAACCGTTGTATACTTACAAATAATAAGACTAACTTATACATACATTTAGAAAATGTTTGTCGATAACTTGAAAATACAACAATACAAAAACCTTTGGATATTTCTTATTAGCATAAATGAATGTTTGAGAAGCTAATCCCATTAGCAAAGTCCATCGGCAAGTCTTGCTGAGAGAAAAACAAAACTATGCCAATTTCATCATTCAATGTAAAATTCAAAATTGGTAAAATGTAAAATTGCACCCAAAATAAACCTTGAAGAATGAGCTTCATTTTCTTTTTCCCATGTGTCTAAATAGTGGGAAAATGTTATGAATGAGGACCACATGATACACTCGATAGTTATTATAAAAGGGGAAAACTTCTAAGATTTTTTACAGACCATTCATTACATTGTTATTTCACATAAAAAGGCAAAGATCGAGCGAGAATTGAGGCTTAATTTAACATTTTACCTTCTCCTAAACAAGATTATCAAGGAAATCATGTTAGTGATGAGTGCATATTCTTCATATTCCTCATAAAAAAAAAACAAGGTAAATTCACTCATATTATATCAGTACACACACACACACACATTCCCTTTCACATTTATTCTCTTCTTATTCACTCTTCGTGATTACCTTTCTCCAGTTTCCCTTCATTCTTACTTTACATCTTCAAACCTTTATCCCTTAAATTTTTGTTTCCATCATATGTGAGGATATTATTTAAACTAATATCACCTCCATCCATAGATATCATCACAACTTCTCCCACATTTGTTATATGTGGATGTCTGCAACATTACGAGCTTTTGGGCGAGAATCACACTTTTGGAGTTCATGTTGCTACTGCTCCAACTACCAATATTTGTTACCAACCTGGTAAATCTCCTACTCTATTAAGAGATCTTTTCCTAAAATATTTTCTAATTCTAAATCTCCTTATGTTTTTGAATCTCTGCCTATATCTACAAGACTATCCACTTCTCTTTTACCTTCTTCATCTTCAACAATCTCGTCAGAAACGAACCTCTTAGCCTTTTTGCCCTTTTATAGTTCTTCCTTATCTATCATCATGGTTGAATCTTCCTTGATCGAATAAAATACTCTCCTTTATGAAAATATTACTAAAGCTCAACTTAAGCATTTTTATAGGAAGTACTTTTTTCCCTCTTCTTTTAACCTGATCGTGCCAACTTTGTTGGATAGGGTTAATAGTTTGTAGGACAAGTGCATATCATTTTATGTCAAGACTCTCTGCATTGGTATCTATTTTCCTTTACATAATTTCATAAGATAATTCCTTCAAGCCTATCAGCTTAACCCATCACAGTTTGTTCCCAATTCCTAGAGGTTAATAACATGATTTTTGTATGGATGTCATTTGCTAGAGGTCATACCTACAATGGATCTCTTTAGGCCTTTTTTGAATTCTTGAGTCATCCCTTTGCTATGATATTTTACTCCATTAAAAAATGAGGGTAAAACAAATATATTAAGGAGCCTCGTTCCTCCATGAAGAAGTAGAAATCACAATACTTTTTCATTTTTGGTGACTCCAAATAGAACTTACCAACATGGGGCCAGCTTAACCCTAAGGTATGGGAGTGTCCTCCCTTTACTCTAAAGCTAGAAGCCTTTGTGGATAAATTCAATAATTTTGTAAGAGAAGAGCACATTGTTAATAATAATGAAGTGACCAATAATATTTTCATCCTGAAGAAGATAGGTTTGATCTCTGAAGTCGGTAAGCAAAATATTTTTTTCTCGTTGGTTTAATTTCTTTAATGTGTTACCCTGTCCATCGTATCTTAAGATTATTTATTTTAATGTTACTATATAGTGATATGTTTGGAAAGCCAAGCAACAAACTAGCACTCCTAATTTAGCAAATGGTGTTAAAAAGCCCACTACAAGTCCTCCCATTGAATGAATTCTCATCGAGTGATCCAAACAAAAGTAAGTTTTCTTGTGATACATTATTAATCATGTAAATTTGTAATAAATATTTAAAATTCCTTCTCCTTTATAGTGTGCTCAGGAGAGTAAGGGGATACCAAGCCTTTCTCGGAAAAGCCAAAGAAAAAAAAAAGCAAAGCTGAATAAGGTTAGGGGTATTATTAAATTTGCTAATGTTAATTCTCGGTATGTCAATTATCTTATCTTTAGGATTTGTTTTTGTTATATAGAAGCCAGGCCCACCAAAGGTCATCTCCAAAGTCTCATTGGAAAGAAGATTCCCAAATCCACTCCTACTCATGTTAAACCTTCATTTATCCCTCTCACCCTTGACTCAAAGCTATTTGCGCTAGTTTCAATAAATGAGCCCTCCCATCCTTCTAAAAAATTGCCCCAAAAAAAGTCAAGGGGTTTCTAAACCATTTTTAGAGAGAACCCTTACTGCCCTGTATTCTTGGTTAGGAAAACAACAACAAAGAGGAAGTAGCAAGACGGGTTAATGTTCTTGTGGAAGCCTGCATTATGCCCTTCCATGAGGTAGAGGTAGGCGGGAGCATGGAACCATCAGATGATAGCTATTATACTCCTATTATTGCTATAATTAAAGGTCCCAACGATGGGGTCCCTAGATTAGATACTTTTTCTCAGAGGAAAGATGTTCTTCAAAAGATCACTAAGGTCTTACTAGAGTATGGTGGATCCGCTTTGTCTATACCTGAAGACTGCTCATTCTTCAATTTTCATCTAATTGATTATGTATGTCTTGAGTTAACCAAGGTCATGTTGTTACATGAAGATAAAAAGATCGTTTAAGGTCTAATGGTAATCACTTTGCTAAGTGCTAACATGAACGTAAATTTTTAGGCACATGCCATATTCTTATTTCACATATATGTAGTCACAATGATATTTCATTCTTGTTAAAGTTATATTTGTTATCTACAATAGTTGTTCAAGATAATAGATTTTCTTTTTTATTTCTCTTGAAGTACCACACACTTCAAGTGGATATGAAATGAATACAAAGATATTTAAAAAACTCATTCAACCTTTATGGCTAAGAAGGAATCTTTATTATACTGTGGTGGTGGCAAACCATAGTGGGGTCTGATCTAGTAACCATTAGTTGATTAGACCAAATTGACCAATTAGAGCCATCATCATGGGCTTAGTGGACTCAACACCATGGTTGAGGAATGCACCACAAGAATGTAAAAGTGTCATTTTTTACTATTAAAATTTTTTTATTTGAAAACATTGTGGAAGCAGAAAATACTAAGCACACTTAGAAAAAATAGGGTGTTATCGTCGTATCTAACATAGGATATACGTCAGCCGCCATTCCGAGGTCAGATATAAGATTGAAAAACCAAACCAACCAAAAGTAAATTAGAGTACGCAAGAACATGATACATAAATATTTAAAGAAAGTGTTTACACCATAGGACCTTGACATTCCCCTACATAGTCAAGTATAAGGAGAATGATTAACTAAACATATAGAGCTACCATAGTAGAAAACAAGTTAGGGTATGGCCTTAAAATCATGGTCTGTCACAGACAATACAACAATCTTTAGATGTCCACGTTCTCAAGCCTTTAACCCAAGATGATGTAGGCCCACTACTAGTCATCCCTAGAAACTTGCACATGGCTCTCTACTTATAGGAATGAGTAGGAGACCGAGCAAATGGGCACATCAGTATGCTACGTACTGAGTAAACCAAGTCACATCCTCAATGAAATTCACAAGCATATAAGGTTCTATCATATCATGGAAATCATATTTAATATGAGTCATGCTAATGCCATATAATTAAGTGTACCTACTCTATCATGGTAAAGTAAAGCATCAAAATTTAATACCATGCACAACTCAGGCAATTCAGAACGCATCATGCTTGTCTTCCTAGTACAATACCGTAGATAGTCACATATAAGTACTATGTAGGTTATCCAAATGACAACTAGGGTATCCATCGTCGATTCACATGATTTTTTATACCTATTTTCCAACTTGCTCAATCAATTAGGTTATTCATTTATGGTCATTATTTCTATTTTCTGTGCCTTTTCTTTTATATTCTAATTCTACCACATCCTTATTTTACTCTCATCCAAATGCTTATCTAGGTTATCATCCAGTCATAGTTCCAATCATTATCTAACTAATCATTCCAATCATTATCCATGTATTCATTTTAAATTTTTAGTATTATCATCGATCAATAGACTGTGTGTAATACCCCCAAAATTTACTACTAAATTTTTTTATTTTAATCAAAAGGTTTAACAGAAGTGAAATAACAAAACTGTAAATTATGGGGATATTACCGCCACACTTAGTACTATGCATGTTCACTCCTATCGTCCCAGTACTAAGTGTTAAGGCTAAACAGGATTAAAACCAAACACAAGTCATTAATAAAAACAATGAGAGTCTATGAGAGGACTCCCTCGTAGTCATACAGAAATCAGAGTGCGGTTTAAGAATTACAAACCAAGGAGTAACTAAAGTTTTTCGAAATCAAAAGTACTGTGTAACATGACATAAAAGAGATACATGGTAAAATCAAAGGAAAGATAGAGTCCGACTTGGTCGCTCTCAATCCCTAGGCCAAGTCTAGGCTTAACTCTCAGGCCCCCCGATGCATCGTAAGTATCATAAGCATTGAATATACCATCACCTACCTGCACAAACTCAGGTGGGTACTCTGCTCGTGGGAATGAGCAACACCCATGAAACGCGTGGTCAGTACGCTACGTATTGAGTAAGGTAACCATATGGGTAAAACCAAGAAGAAGTACGCAAGTAAGGCCATGCAAGAGAATAAACACATACGACGTACAAGATAGTAATCTAGTATTACAAGATTAGGCTGAACTTATATTAATGATTTACCTTACATCTCTTTTATGTTAATTCCATGAGAGTACGGGAACCCCACTATTATAACCGGTGGATCAAAAACACTCCACAGGGTAGAAATCACCTAACCACTATTATATCCGGTGGACCGAAATCACTCAGTAGGGTAACAAGCACCTGACCACTATTATTGCGGTGGACCAGAAAGTATATATATAACCTCACTGGCCCCGACTCGCATGGTGTTCCACTGTAAATAATTAGTATCTTTCCATGACTTATACTTCTGGTTCACATATTTCTCATATTAATTCCATGTGAGTAAAGGAACCCCACTATTATAGCCGGTGGACTGAAAATACTCCATACGGGGCAAAACGCACCTGACCACTATTATTGTCGGTGGACTGGAAAATATATATCTTCACTTGCCCCGACTGATGAGGTGTTCCACTATAAGTAAATAGTATCTTTCCAAGACTTATTACCATATAAGGTTTGGTTTATCAAGCTTGGAATTCCCCACTGTTATAGTCGGTGGACCGAAAACACTCAGTAGGAAAAAACTCTCCTAACCACTATTATAGTCGGTGGGCCGGAAGATCACTCAGTAGGGTAAAACGCACCTGATCATTATTATAGCCGGTGGACCTGAGAATATATAACCTCACTGGGCCCTGGCTCGATAATCTTTCCCTTTGAGTGCTTAGTGTATCTTATTCCACACACAACCCTGACTTAGACATGCACAACCCACTTGACTTCTCGATAATCCTATCCCATATCTTGGGACTTTTACTCCTTCTAGTACATTCAAAATATCCTTTCTTACTCTTTCCTCATTACCACGAATACTCATCACCGAGGCCCACTTCCCATATTTCCGAATCAACTTAATATAACGCTCTAGGGTTTTCTTCTGGGAAAACCCTAATTTGGCCTATATGGCCCAACCTGCCTCTATCCCATATAACTCATACTCCTCCAGTTTATCACCTTGCTTGATTCATCCTCAAGCACCACATTTTACTTCCCATATAATACATGTGGCCACAAAACCCTAGTTGGCAATCCCAGAACTCTAGCAACTCTCTTTCCCAATACGATGTTATTCATTCATCACTCTTATTTACTAACACCTCTTCCACATGACACATATCCAACACAACACATGATCCCAAGACTTCCTTCCAACTTTTTCCCACTCACTCTGAACCCCAAACTCTTTGTTATTACCCCAACCATCACTTCTCTCGACCCACACTTGGCATTACAACCTTGCCATCCAACTCCCATACATGATCACCAAAACCCTAGTACTTCTCCTTTCTTTTATGTCACTCAATCAACACCCAAATACATTCTTCTCACTTGACTCACTTTCCCCCATGTGACACCCTTTCCATCTTTTATCCTCATTCTAACCATTTCCTTAAATTTTCCTCCCTTACACATTTTTCTCACTTAGGGTTTCCTCACAAAACCCTAGTCAAATCTCCCATGCATCCCTACATCAACCCACGTACTATTTTTTACATATGAACTCCAATCACCCTAACAATCCATCCATTACCTCACTCGATCCTTAGATCAAATTTTTCCACGTAAAAGTCATCCCCATGTAAAGGCTAGCCATTCCATGCAAACATTAGACTTTCCATGCATGTTTAATCCATCCCCTTAATTTCATTCCTATTATTCCTCTCATTATCCACACATAGGTCATAAGATAATTAGTTAATTATTACCATGTCCTAGTTAACTCACTTTCCTCATTCTTTTCCATTTCTCTCACAACCACATCATACTACTTAGGACCTCCTATCATGCATGTCATAAAAGGCAGTATTACATGATCACAATTCAGGTACAAGTAATAACATCACATTACACATATCATAAACATATGCAAATTACCTTAGCTCCATGCTTAGCAAGCTGCCACAAGAACATGATAATATAAAACATAAAGCATACCCCTCAAACCAACACACATAGCACATTATTACACATAAAAGTCTTAACCATATCCTTACCTAATACGATACCGGGCTTGGAGCATGCTTCTACGCCTCTTTAGGGTTTTGACTTGATTCACCTATAAGAGGGAAACACTATGGGTTAATCTCCCTTTTACCAAAATTACCATAATTTCCTATCTTACCCTTATTATGGCCTACTATTAGGGTTAATAATAGTAATAGTTGTTTTATAAATAAAAGTGGGGTCATTATCCTTTAAAGTAGCTAACCATGCCACTATTAATCAAAATAGGTCTTAGGAGGTACATTGGTCAATGTTAAAGTAATTAAAGCGATAGTCATATTGTTAAAGGCAATAGTTTCAATATTACTAATAATAATAACAATAGTAGTTGTAGTGATAATACTAGTATCAACCCAAACCATAGTAATAATAATAGTAGTGGCCATAATGATACTTATATTGATAATGCTAGTAGTGATAATAGGTTAACGATTATGACATATTAACAAAACGACAAGGTAATAATAATAATATTACTTAAAAATATTTTTGAAGTTAGGTTAAATAATAAGAGTGGTAACATGATAATAATAATAATAACAACAACAACAACAACAACAACAACAACATTAATAATAATAATAATATTATTAATATTACTAAAAATTACTAACACTTATATAAAAAAAAGGTTTAGGGGTTGGGGAAATTAGAATACCACCTAGGGTTGGTGGCGGAATAGGCGGCGGCGGTGGAGGAGGAAGAAAGGTGAAGAGATGAGGGTATAGGCTATAGGAGAGGGAATGAGGGGGTGTTTGAAGTGGTGGAGGGTGCCTCAAGTGGAGAGGGGTGGAATGAAGGTGGTGGTGCAGCTAAAGGTGGCGGCGCACGGTGGTGGGTATGGTGGCCGAAGGTGGTGGAAGGTGGAGGAAGGAGAAGGAGAGGGAGGTAGGGGAGATAGAGTTATAGGAGGTAGAGGAAGGTCCCTCTTTTTTTTGGAGGATGAAGGGGGCATTAGTTGCGGCGGAATTGGTAGCGGACGGTGGTGTGAAGGGTGACGAGGGTTTGGTGAGGGCTGGTCGGGAGGCTGACTTTGCACGGCCAAGGTGGCTCGTGCAGGTCAAATTGAGGAAGGAATGAGGCTCAATTCTGTAGAGGGTGATGTAGGGAAGGCTTTGGTGGGTGGCGGCAATGGTCGAAGGCGGCGGAACAGGGGTCTGTTTGGGCGGTGGCGCAAAGTCGGGGTTTCTGGGCTGCGAAAATAAAGACCCGATTATGGCTGCCTATGGGGGTATTTATAGGCTAAATTAAGGGGGGAAATGATGAAAGAGGAAGAGGAAAAGCGGGGCAGGTGAGGTAGGTCATCGACCGGCTGTGGCAGGAGGCGCAGACGTGCGAAATCGCAGGGTGTGTTTGGTCGGGGTGAGGAAAAAGGAAATGACAGGCATGCGGGAGGAGGGAGGACGATTTGGTTAGGTCAAAAATGGAAAGAAAACAACAAGGGAGGGAGGAAAAAGATGGTCGATCATTGGGATGGTGGATGCCGGTTGAATCAGGGTTGCAGGTCAGGTGTATCAGGTCCCAGGGGCTGGGGAAGAAGAAGGAAGGGTAAAGGCTCTACTGGGTGGTCCGGGGAGGAAAGAAAAGAAAAAGGAAGGAGGTTCGGCCGGGCAGCTGGGCGGTGGGGAAAAGAAGAAGACGACGTGGGCTTGGGCAGCACAAGATGGGGAAGGGGAAGAAGGGAATTGGGCTGACGGGCTGGCCTATTTCGAGGAAGGAGAGAAAAAAAAAAGGAGAAAGGAGAAAGGAGAGGAAGAAAGAAGAAAAAGGAAAAGGGAAGAAAGAGAAAATAGGTGGGGTGGGGTATTTTGGGTATTTGGTATTTTGGATTATTATTTAAAATAATAATATTTAGAAAATAATAATGAAATTCCTTTTTAGCTTAATTTGGCTATTTTGGATAAATTTTCCTTAACTTCCATGTTAATTAGTAAAATGACCAAATTTTTCCTAAATAATTTATTTATTATTTTCTCCTTTCTTTGCCTGAATTAATTTCCCTTTATTTTAATAAAATAATTTATTTACCTAATTTCCTTAATAAATCCTTATTTTGCCACAATTCCCTGAATTAGGGTTTTGGGGTATTTCACTTTATACCACCCCATGGTCTCACATACCATGGAAGCCTATCAAAACTAGAGGACATAAATTCCATACCAAAGCCAAAAACCATAGTGGACATAAGTCCAGTCCAAAGCCAAGTAACCACCAATGGATATAAGTACAGATCAAAGCCAACCATCTAGGTAACCAAACCCATTATTATCGATACCCCCTAATACATGATTAATGTCTAGAGTAGTTAAGGCACCGAGATCTACTGGGATCCCACTCGAAGGCACCAATAAATGCCCAAAGAGAGAATAATCCCTAGTAGCTAATCGAGGATCGGGTGAACCAGAGCTATATATAGTTCGATTATCTTTCACTATATGTGATTATTACATTATTCTTGAGGTTATGTGATTATATAAAGCTCATACAATATGTAAGCAAGACATTCATATAGTTCTTCCATGTCAACCCTTTCCATCCCCAACCATGTGTGGGATTTCCAACTATACTTGCTCATTATTAACTATATCCATTACATTAATCCATCCAAAACATAGTGCGTATTTCATCACCCTTTTCAAATCATCACATTTTATTTGTGGTTAACCCATTAAGGCCTTTACAACACCCATTGAGTATGTCATGAATCATGGTTCATTTAATTCATCCACTAAGTTATTGATCTGTGGTAACATATGTATTTACCCATTAAATAGTCATATAACAATGCTATGCATAATCTCAAAGAATGTCCAAGTCACCATTCAATCAGTTGTACCAACTACTTGATTGGTTTGGTTTGACCAGTCGATTAGTTTAGCTCAACCAAACTAGGATTTCTTCAATCTGGTCAATTGGTTTGGACAAACCAGTAAACTATTCATATATAAGTCGATCAATTCTACCCAACTATTTAATGGGTTTAAGCAGAAAGAAAAGTCAAGGTCCCTATAGGCTTACCAATCACTGGGTTGGGTCAACTAGTCAATTATTCTAGGAACCAATCGATTGGTTAAACCTAACTAGTTGATCGGGTTGCCCTCAAACAACACCAAACAACAATTTTCATGCAGATTACATTTATAACTTCCCACCACACCAAATCAAAACACGGGCTGACATCATATAACACCTTTCTACCTTACAATAGTTGCATATTTCACCATTATTAATCACAACCTAAATTTTCCTCAAAATTCATGCATTTATCTCAAGTTACATAGCCTAACCATTCGATACCAATTTTGAAAAGCTATAGACTCATGCCAACATATAACAGCAAACTTGAAGGTTCCATAACATGCTAGATTAATCATAACACATTTCAAAAGTAAAAAGGACTTACTTAATTTAGATAAAACTTTTCTCAATAAGAAGACTCAATCAACAGAATTCCTCAACTTTTAAACCCTTAAAAACAAAAAGTTTGACTCAAAAATCTTTGAAAAATTTTTCCAAATATGAACTTTAAATAAAAGGAAAAAATCAACATACCACACTAAATAGAAAAATATAGGAAGATTCTATTGAACCACTCATTTTTATCCTAAATCTAACTCTTTTTTACTTAACAATTAAAACAAGAGGGGGATAGAGAAGGGATCAGAAGAGTAAAAGAATTTAAATCAAGGCTTGAAGTGGAGAAGGAGAAGGCGAATGCTAGAGAGCTAAATTATTTTCGGTGGCTGAAAAAAAAAGGTCAATGGAAGATGCAATTAAGGCTATTTATAGACAACAAATCGATACAAATCATAAGTGTGTCAGGAACATATCAAAAACCCTAATTTTTATCGTTTGAATTTGAGTTGAATGGATAGATTTCATCCAAGATATGATAACCTATCCTCCAAAGCTCAGATGGTGATGTTGGAGAAGTGCAGGTCAATTAGTCTAGAAATTCCAAACATAAGAGGGGAAATGGAAGGTCAATGTGGAAGGCATCTCCTAGCTAAGAAAAATCAATTCTGGAATCGAAGTAGTGATTTCAGAAGTGTGCAAAACAGAGAGATGGAAGAAGATAAATTTGAGGTCATGTCCCCCCTTAATTGTCCAAATCAACTCCTCAAATTAGTTTGAGGTGGTATTTTGGGCCAAATGCATCATAAGAAAGGTTAAGAATCTTTAGGAACAATTTATAATGGGTTTACTAAGGTTTCATTTTAGTATAAGAAATTTTCCCAAAAAATGAATTTAGAAAATTACTCAACTCGACAAAACAATCAATCAGTTTAGCCTACCATTTAACTATTCTACAGACCATTCGATTTGTTCCTCAACCAGTCTATTGGTTTAGTCGAGTAAAAACAATATATCTAAAATGATGCACCAGATAATCAATTCATAGAACCAGTCAACTTGTCCACCTAAAAACTTTCTTAATTTAGTTTTTCCAACCTCATTTAAAATAAAACTTTACCTCAAACCCAATCATAGCTCTAAATCAAAATAAAAAAACAATAAATGGCATAATTTATCTTTCAAATTTACAAAAAAAAATTGTGTATTACAGAGAGCCTTTGAAATGCCCCAAATGTTTTTAATTTTAAAAATTATAGTTAAATAAGATTTTATTTGGAAAATTATTTTTACTAAAATAAATGGAAATTCATTAGGTAAAATTAATAAAAAAAATTATAAATATTTTAATGAGGAGAAATTTGGGTATTTTAGCTAATTAAAGATTTTATTACAGAAATTAATGAAATAATTAATTTTATTTAAAATAAGAAGGATAAAATATTTTCAAATTAATATTAATTTTATAAATAATTTAATTGAATAAAATTAGGGTGTTTTGCTAATTAAAATGGAATTTATGGAAAATCTTTTAAAAATCCTAATTTAGCCTAAAAAGGGGATTTAAATATTATTTTAATTAAATATTATTATTTTTTATATCCCACATAGCCCAATTAATTTAATTAATCTGAACCATTATTTTTCTCTTCTCCTTTTTCCTTTTTCCTTTTCTTTCTTCCTTTTTCTTTCTTTTTCTTTCTTTTTCCTCTTCTTCTTTTCTTCTTCTTTTTCTCTCCCCGAACTGGGCTAGCCTAGTGGCCCAGTCCTCCCTTTCTGTTTTTTTCCTTCGGCGCGGCCCGGCCTGCGTGATCATCCTCCTTCCTCCCCCATCGACGCGCCGCATTTTGACCATTTATTCCACTCGAACTCTACATTTTGATTATTACCCTTTTTCCCTTGTGCTCGACCGCACCGGAACGCCGCGCTTCATTCCCTTTTCCACCTAAACTCTGTGTTTCATTTAATTTTCCCCCTCACCTCACGCCCGACCAATTTTCTTTCCTTTCTTTTCTTTTTCCCCGAACCGCCGGTCCAACCCACCTTCTTCCTCCTCCTTCTTTCTTCTTCCCCGACGCCACCAGCGTGCAACTCCGCCGCCCAGCCAAAAATTTCGCCGTCGGTTACGGCCATTTTGACCGGCCGTTTTCTTTCCTTTCTCTTCCCCCTGACTCGTCGACTATTTTGAACCAATCCACTCCCCCATTCTTCTCACGATCTCCCTCTCCCTTGGCCACTTGCAGACACAATCGGGAAAAGTGTGCTGACTGCCCTCGTCGGCCGATTACCACACCTTCCTACCACTCCCTCACTTTCCCTTCGACCCTAACTTCCCCTTCAGTCTATAAATACCCTCAAGTTAGCCTTTTATCAAGTTTTGGTCACTTACCCAGAATTCCCCAACATTGTCGCCGCCTCACCTTTAGATGCTACTCTCGCTGTCTCCGGCCAACACCAGTTCCTTCCGCCTACGCCTTCCTTGTGCCTCCCTCTAACTAACTAGACCACCCATACCCTTCGATTCTTCCTGAACAATCCACCCCGACCGTGCGAATTTCCCTTCGTAACCAAACTATTTTCTGCCACCGCTGCCCTTCGAACCACCCTTAGCCACCTCTGCCACCGCTTCCGCTGCCCCTTTCACCTCCCAAATTATGCTGCAGACCCTCCTCTATCTCCCCCTACCTTCCTTTTCCTCTTTCTCCCTCTCTTCCTCTCTCCCTCTTCTTCTTCCCTATTCGGCCACCGCCGCCGCCGCCGTGCACCGCCACCATCATTTTGTTCATTTCCTTCTAGGCAATCATAATCACCCTTACTTCCACCCTCCTTCTTCTTATTTTGTTTCTAGCCTTCAACTTTTCCCATTTTCTTCTCTTTTTCTGGCCGCCGCCGCAGCCGTGCACCACCACCGGTGCCGCCTATCCCCGCCAACATAAGGCTAAACCCTAGACCCTCTCAACCCTTTTCCCTATTTTTACAAGCCTTATTTTATTTCAATTATTCTAATATAAATCCTATTATTATTATTATTTCCATTTTTAATATGTATTATTATTTTTGTTAATATTAATGTTTTTATTATTATTCTGTTGAGGGCTGAAGCCCTATTGTAATTTTTAATTCGATTTTAGGACTATTATCCTTATTATTATTATTATTATTATTATTATTATTATTATTATTATTATTATTAATATGTTATAAGTATAATTATTATTATTATTTCCTATTTCAAAATTCTATTATTCTTATTCCATTATTATTAATACAACTATTTTACCATTAGTGTTGTTAATAATGTTATTATTGTTATTGTTGTTGTTGTTGTTGCTATTATTATTATTATTATTATTATTATTATTATTATTATTATTATTATTATTATTATTATTATTATCATTATTATTATTATCACTATTATTATTATTATTATTACTATCATTATTATTATTCTCAAGTGTTAGTACTATTATTTTATATAGGGCTAAGACCCTATTGTGCTTATTTTAAATTTTAACAGTAGTATGATAAATATCATGTCTTATTATTATTAGGGTTATTAGTATTTTTATTATTATTAGTTTTTGTTCTTATTAGTGTTATTATTATTATTTATTAAGTTATTATTACTCAATGTAGGGTGGAAACCCTACTTCTTTTTATCTTCAAATATTATCTTTCCTATTATTACCATTATGGTTACTATTATTTTGTAATATTATTATGGCTTTTATCATTATTAGAATTATTATTTCATCATTATTATTATTTTAGTAAAGGGGCCGAAGCCCTTATTTCACTTTGTTTTGAATAATGTCCTTGTTATTATTATTGTTACTATTATTATTATTATTCTTAATTATTTTATCATTGATATTATTTTTAGTATCTTTACTATTATTATTTTAGTATCATTATTATTATTATTAGGGTAAAGTTTTCAACCTTATATTATCAAATTTTATTATATTATATTATTTCTATATCCTTAGCAAAGTTAGTAATTAGTTAATGTTATTGTATTAATATATTATTATTATTTATTCAAAAACCTAGTCTTATAATAAGTTAGTAATTAATAGTATTTTTGATAAGAGGGAGTCTAATTTTAGCTTTTCCCTCATAATAGGTGAAACCAGTCAAACCCCTAAGGAGGCATAGGAGCGTGCTCTAAGACAGGCGTCGTTTTAGGTAAGGGTGTTATTAAGGTTATTTGTGTGTTTATATGCATTATGTGCTTCATATGCCATGTATTCTATGTTTATGATTATTAATTATTTCGTATGTGGTATAAAGTGGAGTTGAAGTATGTTGGTATGAATAAATTGTGGCATGAGAATTATGTGTATATTTATGTTATTATTATTGTATGATATGGCCTTAAGACATGCATGTTAGGGTTGTAAAATAACAATGGGGAGTGTAATAATGTGATGTTAGGGTTTTGCATGAAATGGCATGGTGTCAAGGTTTGCATGAAATGGCATGATGTTAGGGTTTGCATGGAAGCATGTCTACGTGGAGCTAGGGGTCGCATATGAATTAGGGTTTGCACGGAAGCGTGGTTTATGTGAAGCTAGGTTTGCATGTGAATTAGGGTTTGCATGGAAGCATGTCTATGTGGAGTTAGGGTTTGCATGGGAGTGTGGTATACGTGGAGCTAGGGTTTGCATGGAAGCATGGTCTAAGTGAAGCTAGGGTTTGCATGTGAATTAGGGTTTACATGGAGTTAGGGTTTCCATGGGAGTGTGGTCATGTGAATTAGGGTTTGCATAGAAGCATGTCTATGTGGAGTTAGGGTTTGCATGGGAGTGTGGTCTACGCGGAGCTGGGGTTTGCATATGAATTAGGGTTGCATAGAAGCGTGGTATACGTGAAGCTAGGGTTTGCATGTGAGTTAGGGTTTATGTGGAGTCGGGGTTTGCATGGGGACTAGGGTTTGCCTAGAGTTAGTCATGCATATCTGGGCAAATGTTTGTGAATAAAATATTTAAGACACTAATATCCTAAAGTAGAAGATATTGAGATGGGACCAGCCGATCCACCGAGCAGGAATAGTGGTTAGGGTTTTACCTATATGTGACCGATCCATCAGTAATAATAGTGGTTAAGACATGAGTCCTCTATGTGACTGGCACACCGGTTAAAATAGTGGGGGATCCCGAGCTCAATAAAAACAAACCAGAGTTATTAATGCTCTTAAAAGATACCAATTACTTACAGTGGAACACCATGCAAGCAGGAACCAAGCAGATCCACCGGTCAGGAATAGTGGTTAGGGTTGTACCCTATATGCGACAGATCCATCGGTAATAATAGTGGTTATATGTGTGACCGGCCCACCGGTTATAATAATGGGGTGTTCCTATACCAACATGGATTGATAAAATGGCATGGTGTGTATCGATTTTTGATAAAAGAAAGGTTAAATAATTAATCCGGACCTTTTGGGCCTTATGTGTGGGCTTGTTAATGATAGGCTATGGATTTCTCTATACGCTTTTATGTATCATATATGTAGTTTGAAATTGTATGTTGATTATTATTCTACATGATTTGATGTGTTTATGTGTTGGCCTTAGTGCTCGGTTACCTTACTCAGTACGTAGTGTACTGATCACCTGTTTCATGGGTGTTGCTCATTCCTATGAGTAGTATGCCCTTCTGACTTTGTGCAGGTGGGCGAGACATTAGTGGAGGCTGTGTATTGAGCTCGTTTTGGCTCAAGGTTTGAGAGTTGTGGCCATATTTATTCTTTATGCGATGTATTTCCTTTTATTAGTTCTTTTGTACTGGATTTATCCATTTTGATTTTTTACCTTGTATTGAGTATTTCAAATGAATATTTTATCGGTTGTAAGCTTATTTCTCTTTTGGAAATGAATTATAATTCTCTATGCGTACTCTTATTTTGTTTTACAACCGAGTTTAGTTTGTCTTGACTTATAATTGATCGTTAATCTTTTCTTTAACCTTAGCACTTGGTACCGAAATGGTCAAAGAGAACCGGTTTGGTACTAAGTGTGGCAGTAACATCCCCAGAAATTTACAGTTTTAATTTATAAGTATTGTGTTAAAAAAATGTGTAAATTTTGGGGGTGTTACAACCTTAGCTAAGATAAGATGAAAAGAATCCAAGTGTGCCTAATGACCCAATGGCCTTAGTACCTTGAACAATGATGCACCTTAAAAGCATGAAATTATTGAATGAAATAGAGCTTTGCCCTTTCATCTTTACTAGGTGTACCACTTAGACTTTGTGAGTGAAAGCAAGTTTACTTTCAACGCATCAGATTTGTTTGTTTTTAATTGTAGCATCTTTGAGAGCTTATATATTGAGTCTTAGACTTAGTGTAATTCATTAAGTGTGCTCGTCTTCAATGGTTGATGCCCTTCACGAGGGATTACGTACTAAGCTTCGGGGTTAACAAGTGAAAACTTATTTTAGTTACTTTCATCTCATTAAGTATGTCCTCTTCAATGCTCAACGACCTAGGTGACAGATTATAAATGATGATTTGTCAATATCATCATTATAATAGGGCTTCCAACTTTTACAACTGCCTCTTTGTGAGACACCTTTCATCCTTTACCTTATTGATAGTGTCCTTTTATAAGGCTTACCTATTTGAACTGTATATATAAGTTATTTAGCAATTTTATTCACTATAAAATATATTATTATTACCAAACAAGTAAGGGACATAAATTATTCCTTTATTTATAGATATTAAATAAAAGGAAATCAAAAAATTGCATAGATGAAATTTCAACAACATTATTATTTAAATAAGCTCTGAGCAAATTTACAAATAATATTTTCTTAAGTGTTTTGCCTTCCTAGTGTTGGTTAAGTATCTTCCATCCTTATCAGCTAATGTGAAAGTTGGTGACCCAAGTTACTCCATAATTTGATATGGACTTTCTCACTTAGCTGCAAGCTCACCCCGACAATCATTGCCTTGGAATTCAGCCTTTTTTAATGCTTAATCTCTTACTCTAGTATATAAGGGCTTGGATCTCTTATTTTAGTACTTAACTACTTGTTATAAGTAATTTGTGAGTCGTATTTGGACTAAGTATTTTCTATTTTCAAGGTGTCTTTAGGATCATACTAATCAATTTGATATGATCTAGTATCTCTCTTTGTCAAAACATCTGACTCAGCTTCAAAAGCTAAGATGAAAGGAGTTTCACCCATTGGATTCTTTATTGTTGTCCTGATTGTCCATAATATTGCTAGAATCTTATCAACCCAACCTTACACAACTCCGTTCAGCTGGTAGCTTAGCACTCCTAATATTTATTTATTTTCACACTTGGTCTGACCATTACACTTGATTGATCCCAATGAGGGGTTCGGTTTATTAGGCTAAGTGTTATTAAAAATATAAAAATTAAATGTAATTTACCTATGGATGAGATACTAAAGTAAATCAATAGTCAGTGCCCTAATTTTCACAAAACTATTTATATTTATGGTTATCAAATTACTGATCATTATTTATAATAACTCCTTATGGTACTCCAAACCTGTAAAAGTTTCTTAGTTCTCTTTGTGTAATATTTGTCTCATTGAAGTATGATTTTCTTTCTCTTACCGACTTATTATATTTTTCTAGAAAAAATCCATCATTTTCTTTTTAGTGATTTGAGCCAGAGTCTCTGCCTCTGCATACTTCATGAAGTAGACAATAGCAACAATGGTGAATATTTTTTTTTACCAATACATGTACTCAATATTTTAGTTTAGAAAATATTGCATAAGTATATTAGCATAATTGATTTCATTATTATTACATAGCAAGATTACCGGGACTAAGTGATCCAAAAATTTGTGTGCCCTAGACGACAAATGGCCATGGAATTACAATAGGTTGGAACTATGAAGTAGGAATATTTTATGCTAGAGAATTTTTTTGAAATTCTTGACATTGTTATACAATTACCTTAGCATCTTGGTATATGGTCTTTTATTAATATCCCTAGTGCAAACCTTTAGCTAAGAAGGACCTGCCAGCACCAACATGGTTTGTGAAAGTCCTATATAATTCTCTATCGGCAACAAAATATTTCACAACTCTTATTCTTAACTTAAAGTATTTATTTTATCTACATGGATAATTCCCTCTTCAAACTAATCTATCAGTTCTCTTATCCTTTCATCTAGCACCAATATTTCTGACCCTCTAGGGCTCTATTTGTGTCTGTTGACCTTAGTATCATGTACTTTATTTTAACCGCCCTAGTTGACGAAGAGGTACTGGCTGAGGCTAGTAAAGCTAGTGCATCAGCTACTAGATTAGCCACCTATGATATTTGAGTAATTTAAATAGAGGAAAAGTGGATTGGCATTTTAATTAGCTTCCCTAAGTAATTTTCCATGCTAGGATCTGTAACCTCATATTGTTCATTATACTGTCTAATGACTAATGGTGAGTCACTAAAGAGCTTAACCTTTTCTACCCTTAGGTCAAGTGCAATACTTATTTTAGCTAAATTAACTTCATATTCTACTTCATTATTAGTGGCAGCAAAGCCAAATCTTAGTGCATATTCAACGGCTATACCATTTGGATCAATCTAAACTATGCCAGTTCCATAGCCCAAATAGTTGGAGGCTACGTCAACATATAACATCCATTCTTCTACTCCCTTAGCATCAATAAAGGGTGGGAATCACTCTTAAATGAGAATTTAATTATAAAATCAGTTAGGTCTTGCCTTTTAATTGTAGGTTTAGTTTTGTACATGACACCATATCTGCTCAACTTAATGACCCATACCATCATTCTCCTTAAGTTCTCTAGTTTATGCACAATGGTCTTGAGAGGAATGTTAGTTAAAAATATAATAGAATGGGTATCAAAATAAGGTTTCAATATTGGAGGTGATTAGTAGGGAATAAGCCGTTTTCTCCCAATTGGAATAACGTCCTTCAACATCAATGAGCACCTTATTAGTGTAATAGATAGGTCTTTGTGTTTCAGTCTCGACATCCTCCCTTCTAGCAAAATGATTAGGGTTGGAAATTTAGATAAATGGGTCTTTAGATCATCAAATTCCTTATGGTAATCCTCTATCCATTGAAAATTATCTTTCACTTGTAAAAACTTGAAAAAGGGAAAACTCTTATCTGCTCTTTCGGACAAGAACTTATGCAATGCAACTAGTTATCTTGTCAGCTAATTGATATTTCTTTTTCTGATCCAAGTTTCATATTCAAGATGGTGGTGAAATTTTTGAGATTTACTTCTATGCCCCTTAGCAACACCACGAACCATAGGAACTTATCAGCGTCAACTCCAAACACATACTTAGTGGGGTTTAGTTTCATCCGACATTTGCTCAAGGTTTCAAAAATAGAATGGAGCTCTCTTATGTGGGCTTCTCTTTTATTGTATTTTAAAATCATGATGTCCACATAAGTCTCTATCTTCCTTCCAATATGCTCCTAGAAAATTGCATTTACCAACCTTTGTAAAGTTGTCCATGCATTCTTTAGTCCAAATGGCATCACCTTAGAACAATAAATGATGTTGTTTGTTGTAAGGATGGTTTTTTCTTAGTTGGTGTCAACAAGTTTAATTTGATGGTAGTCGAAGAAAGTATCTATAAAAACTTAACATTTCTTGCCCAGTCGTTGAGTTAATAAATCGATTGATCTGAAGTAGTGAGTAACCATCCTTTGGGCATACTCTATTTAAGTCAATGAAATCAATACACATTCTCCATTTCCCATTAGAATCATTCACCGTGAATGGGTTGCCTATCTAGTTGGCATATTTTGCATCCCGAAAAAAGCCTGATGAGTGCAACTTTTCCATGTCCTCTATAATTTCTTTGTGTTTTTTTTCTAATATGATGGCCCTCTTCTTTTGATTCACCAGTTTAAATCTCTCTTTTATGTATAGATGATGCTCAATGATTTCAAGGGGGATTCCCTCCAAGCCTGACACTTTAAAAGCAGGGAAATCCTTATGATTTGTGAGGAAAGTCAGTAGCTTCTCCTTGTCAGCTTCACTCATTTACTTGCATATCATCATTTTATAATCTGCATCACCGAATTGTATTTATTTAGCCTCTATAGAATCATGTATACCTTCCCCAGGGACATTTATGTCTTATAATACTAACTCCATCGTGGTTTCTTGGTGACTGACCTCTCGGGGGTGCCCTTTACTTCAATAGCATAGAATTGTCTTACCATCCTCTGATCACCCTGAAACTCTCCCCATCCTCCATTTAATGTGAATCTCATTAGCAATCCATCCATAAAAATGCTAGCCCGTAGTTTGATAAGGGTAGGTCATCCTAATATCATATTATAAGTCAATGAATAAACAACTACCATGAAATATACTTGTATACTTTTCACTACTCCCCGTTGGTTAATTATCAAAGTGATATCTACCACTCTTTTAGATTTTATGACATTACTCGTGAATCCCTCCATAAGTGCAGCTGTATTGATCAAGCACTTCTTTGGCAAATCTAGTTGCTTATAAGCTTCTTCAAATATGACATCCATTAAGCTACATGTGTCTACAAGAATCCTATTCATTACTCAATTGGCAACTTGCACTTCAATTACCAAAGGATCATCATGATTTTCATCCATACTCAACTCCTCATCCTTTGTTAAGAAACTAACTTTCCAATTATCTATTATCAGCATTTTTTTTTGGAAATTATCCTTTATGGAATATGCTTTTAAAGTTGTTTGCTTACCCCAATTAAGAAGTCTCCTACTGTGACACCCCCAAAAATCATAGTTGAAAATTGTTGTTTAATACTGTGACACCGCCATGATCAGTACAAGCCCGACCCCCGGCTAGTCTCGTACCAATCACAAGGCTAAGAAAATTTTCTCATAAAACATTAGACACACTTAAAACATTGATTAATTGAAAGCTAAAATATTCATAACACAAGAATTAGAGTGTGTGATGAAAAGTTAATACAACCCAAGTGGGGTACATAGTCAAAGTTTTCAAAAGGGATAACAGGGTACAATGATAAAATGAAACTGAAATATAATGAAAACATTAGTGAATCGGGATAAAAAGAGAGTTGGGCTGACGCATGGCGCATCTAGTACATCATAGGCATCAAACACGGTACCACCTAACTGTACAAATTCAGAAGGGCCCTATACTCATGGGAATGAGTAGCGTCTATGAAACAGGTGGTCAGTACGCTAAGTACTGAGCAAGGTAACCATATAGGTAAGGCTATGCAAGAAAATGAACACATAAGGCATACAAAGCATAATTTAGGTTTATATCATCAGGCTAGATTTAGACTAATATTTTTTCTTACACATCTCTTATATTAATTATGCGTGAGTACAAGAACCCCACTATTATAGCCGATGGATCGAAAACACTCCATAGGGCAAAATGCACCTGGCTACTATTATAGCCAATGGACTAGAATCACTCCACAGGGCAAAACGCACCTAAACACTATTATAGTCGGTGGACTAGAAAATCAACCTCACTAGCTCTGACTCACGTGGTATTCCACTGTAAATAATTAGTGTATTTCCATGTCTTATATTTCCATTTCACACATTTCTCATATTAATTCCGCGTGAGTACGAAAATTCCAATATTATAGCTAGTGGACCGAAAACACTCCACAGGGAATAACGCACCTGATGTAATCCCCTGAATTTTTAAAAGCCTATATTTTAATAAATAGCTTTTATTTGGGATAAATTAGCCTTTAAATATATTTATTTTAATTAGTTAATGGATTTATGAGTAAATAAAATTGGGTATAAATATTTAATAAATTAAAATGAGTATTTTGTTATTTTATCATACTCTTATTATTTAAATAATTTTCAAACCATTATTTTACTAAAATTATCCTTTTTAAAACCCTTATATTTTAATTATATTAAATTAAATTATTAAATAAATTTATTATCCAAAAATATTATATTTTATTATTTTATAAATTAAACTATTTTATTTAATCCCTTTTTTCTTTTCTTTTTCCTTTTCCCCATTTTTCCTTCTCCTTTTCCTTCTTTTTCCCTTTTATTTCTTTTTCCTTTTCCTTCCTTGGGCCGCCGGTTGGCTGGCCTGCCCCTTGTCCTCCTGCGCATTGGGCCACTAACCCATCTCTTTTCCCCTTCCCCTTCTTCTCCTGCGTCGAGCCCGACCCGTCTCCTTTTTTTTCTTTCTTTCCCCTTCTCCCCGACCGGGCCGACCCACGTGATTTTTCCTTCGGCCGCCCGTCGCACCAGTCCCCCTCCCCTTTCTTCTTCTTCTTTCTTTCTTCTTCCTCTTTCCCCGGCGAGAATCCCAACCCCTTCCATCTCTACCTGCAACTCCCTCCCCCCCGGTTGACCTCCCCCTATATCCCCCTCTCTCCTTCTCGTCGTTTTCCTACCATGCCAACCCCACCACCTCTCCCTCTCCCTCTCCTTGCCATTGCCACACCTTCCTTCTCCCTCTCCCTGCAACTCCCATCTCCCTACCACATAACGCCACCCTCGAGCCTACCTATCCCCTCCTCTCTCTCCTTCTTCTTTTTCTTCTTCCCGTCCTGTCCCATTCGGCCATTTTTCTTGAGCCTCACATGCTCCCTGACCCTCCTTTTCTCCCTTTCTTCTCCTCCCCTCTCTCCCCCTATTTTTGTTTCGCCGCCCATCTTTGTCGCTGCCGCCACCTCAACCACCACCTGCACCACCCCCTGCCACCCTCTACCTCACCCCTGAACCATCACAACACCCATTGAGCCACCCCGCAGCCTCCTTCTTCCTCCTCTCCTCTTTTTCTCTTCTCTCCCTCCCTTCTTGGCAACCACCTTGCGCAGCCTCGATCCGCCACCGTTCCGCCGTCTCTACCACCACTTGATCCACCAAACCAATCCTTGCAACCCCCTCTACCACTCCAATCCTACTTTGCCCGAAAACACCACCCAAAAGCCTTCATTTTCCCTCTCCCTTTTCCTTCCTCACTAGCCCCCATCTCGACCTCCCTCCTCGGCTGCCACCTGCACAGCCTCGCTGCCGCCGCCTTCAACCCATCCCTGACCACCACCTACACCCCCTCTCCACTTCTGCACCATTCCCTTGCCCCAAATCCTTCCCCATCATGTCTTTTTCTTAGCCCCAAACCACTAACTCGAAAGTGCCCAATTTTCCCTCTTTTCACCACCTTTGAGCCCCCTCCTCCTTCTTTCCTTGCATGCAGTTCATGCTACATGAGCAATATGAGCTGCTGCCTTTGTTGATTAATTTGGGTAATAATTTTTAAGGTATAATAATATTTAAGTTAAGTATTTGATTAATTAAGTGTTATAAAGCCTTATACTTTGATTGTTATTATTTCTAATGTAATAAGTCTTGATATTATTTTTAGGTATTTGTTTTGATAATCAAATCTTGAACCTTAAACCGGAATACTAGTAAGGTTCGTTTTTGCGAGAATCGAGGTAACCGTTAAATCCCACTTAAATGCATGGATAATGTATGTTAGCACATTAGGCATTTTTTATGTGTGTTATGCTTGATATATGTTGTTTAATATATTATATGTGGTTTCTTGTGTTGGTTGATAAAAGGAAGCATGATAAGTTATATGATATGTATGGGAATATTGTTTAAGGTAAGAGTTTGGTTGTTTATGAAAATGTCAAGTATTATCCATGGTGTATTATGCTATTGTGATCTTATTGCATGATTAATATTTTGTGAACCTTAGGAGTATTTTAGTAATTTATCTTGTACAAGAATATGGCCTAATATATATATATATATATATATGGGTGCTAATAATAATATATTAATTATAAGAATTGTGGATGAGGTGTTAATATTAATATTTTATGTAGTAATAATAATAATTTAATATAAGTGGTGCACTAAGGGAAAAATTGTAACTTTAAATTAAAAAGGGTATTATGGTAATTTTGGAGGCAAGGGTAAAATGGTAAATTTGTTAGTAAAAGGATAAAGTGGTAATTTTGGAAGTAAGGGGTAAATTGGTAATTTCGTAATTAAAGAAGTAAAATGGTAATTTTATGAATAAAGGATAAAATAGTAATTAAAGGGTAAATTGGTAATTCTGTGAATAAAGGGTAAAATAGTAATTAAAGGGTAAAGTGGTAATTTTGTAATTAAAGGGAAAATTAGTAATTCGGTGATTAAAGGGCAATTAGTAAGTTTGTAATTAAAGGGCAAATTAGTAATTTTGTGAGTAGAGGGCAATTAGTAATTTTGTGATAAAAGGGCAATATGGTAATTTTGTGATGGAAGGGTAAAGTGGTAATTTCATAATAAAAGGGGTATCTCATGACTTACGGGCAATGGCCCCTTCTGAGTTGGTGCAGGTAGAAGATGTTATATTTGATGCCCATGACGCATTCGATGCATTGGGCAGGGCTAAGTGATGACCTATTGGACTTGGCATGGGGCCTAAGAGCGAGTGTTCTCTTGACTCATCTTTTTTCAATTTTTCTCTTATTTTACTGTTTGTATTATTCTTTCCCTTTAGGGGCTTTGACGTTGCAACTATTTTCTATTTTGTAATTACTCTTTAATCACACACTCTAATTTCCTTTTAATTATGAATTGTTCATATCATTAAGGTTCTATGTCCTGATTGGTTTAATGCCTTGTGAATTTTTATAGCCTTGTGGTTGGTGTAAGACTGGCTGGGGACCAAGCTTGTGCTAATCACAACAGTAGTGCCCCTATCTTGATGTATAGTTTTGATTAAACGAAAATTGTTAACTATGATTTTTGGGGGTATTACAGTTAAATTAATGTGGGACCCCCTATCATTTCTATATTCAATTTCAATTGTAATTGATATAAATTTAAGAGTAGTGCTATGGTTATAACCAAACTTATATAATTTTCTTATAACTTTTCCACAACAGGATCCCTGTATGTGATTTGAAAATGAAGTTTCAAGATGAAGATGACTCTAATTATAGAAGATGAAAATAGGTTCCACCATAAGCAAAGGTAAATAGAGATTTATCTAAGTCTTAAGCTAGCTTGACACAATAAAAAGAGAAGGATCTTTAGAAGGCATTCATAAATATGGTATCCTAAACCGCCTTTAGAAATTATAAGATTAAGTTAGAAAAACTATATTTACGAAACCAATAACTTAAATGATCCTAATCAACCAATATAAGAAAAGCAAAAATAGGTCTTCAAGAAAATATATCTGAAATATAAGCTTTAAGAACAAGCCTCCAAATAATTTCAAACATGATTCTTTAACCAAATTGAATTTACTAAAAATCACTTAAGATATTTTAAATCAATTATGGAAAATTAATTGAATAAAAGGGAAAGCCAATTTTCTCAAAAAATAACTTTATCAATTAGATTTTAAAGCCAGAATGTCAAACCGGCTAATTTTGGAGAATTAATCCAAATCTATATTATAGCAATACAATTTGATTGATTTTAGTCAAATCCAAGTAAACAATATAAGTGCGTGGAAGATAAAACTCATTAAGTCTATAATGTTCAACATTTAAGTTTATTTTAGTTAAGTAATGTAACACCCCAAATTTTACTACTGAAAATTTTCATTTTACAGCGGAATTATATAAGTAAAATATTGAGGGTTACAATCGTAATTGACATAAGTCTGATTTATGTAACTATCATTACATCAATCACATGACTAAAATCATTTATAGTAACACAAAAAAATTAGAAACAAAAGAAATATTTATAATACAATATGAGTTTGGAGATTAACTCTGAGTTATAATAAACAAAATACACAGTAGGAATACCATGGATCAAGAGTCCAAAAGGATATTCGGGTAAATACATCTATCGGATAACATTACTCTTCACCCAAACACCTATTATAGATAAGATCACTCATCCCCACATAGTGCATCATGGGCAGCATAGTCATCTAAAGGATATTTTGAGACCTGCACACAAGAATCAGCTTCTCTTGCTCATAGGAATGAGCAACATCCATTAAAAGGGTGGTCAGTATGCTACATATTGAGTAAGGGAGCAATACTAACAAAATAGGATTATAAATAACACATGCATTCATAACATGAGACAACTACACAATAAAATAGGTGAAACATCTCATAAGTTAAATACTGATACTGGCTTCTTTATTAGATATAACCATTTTTATTCCTTTATATATGTTTGAGTACTGGAACTTTCTTAAGAACAACACACATAAGCCACTTTTATCATCCAATGGAATGGATATGAAAACATCACCTTCTCAGGATAGAATGCTCCCAAGCCACTATTATCTTTAATGGAACGGATATAAAAGCATCACTTTGGTCTTGACTCACGTACTCTTCCACTTTAAGTCATTAGTGTCTTATCCATAGGTTATACAGTTATATTTTCATTCATGATGAGTAGGGGGGCCACTATTCTTAATCTGATAGAACGGACTAGAACACCTTCTCGAGACAAAACAATCCCGAGCCACTATTATCTTCTGTAGAATGGATATTAAAAACATCATATTCTCAGAGCAAAACATTCTCGAGCCACTATTATCTCTGGTGGAACGGAATATATAAAAGCATCACCTTGACCTTGCTCACGTACTCTTTCACTTTAAATGGTTAGTATCTTAATCATGATTGATTCACAGACATAAAACACATTGAAGCAGATAAACATATCACGTAGGTCAAGGTCCTTAATCTCCTCAAACCCTAATTACAAACCCCTAGCATTCATTCTCCCACATTGATTATCCGACCACAAATTATAAGATATCATTCTCGAATATCACCATTATTATCATACGCATAATTCATGGTCTAACTCCTTCGTCATCCACTTACATTAATAATCTTATCCAAAGTACTATTCACATAATTACCGAAATCCTAATTTCATAAGCAGTCATAATTCTTCCCATAAGACTCATATGATTACCAAGTTCAATAAGCATCCTCATAAGGCTAATCATTAGCAACATATCCAAAATCTGCATAACCTCTAGGTTTTACACATGGAATAATAATATTATAATTTTATGTTATTATGCCATAATTAGACCCTTATTTCATCTTGAAGGACCCCAAAACAAACAATAATACTTTCTTAGGATATCATTAACATATTTTAATCCACTTGACACATAAAATACCAAAATTTTCTTATTATCCGATAATGACCAAAATTCCCTTAAGTATAACCAACATCTCTTATTTTATAAAATCTCACACCTTCCACAATTATCACTTTTCCCAAATCTACCATATATCATCAAACCTCATAGATATGCTTATGTCCACTTAACATAGCTTATTTGGCCCATCTTTTATACCATAACATATATTTCTCATGAATACATCATTATCATAATAGAATCATATCCATACCTCTTACCCATTCTTAATTTATTTCAAACATGTATTCCATATATTCACAATATATCATCAACAATATACATTAAATCATATGGCAATAATGCCATGGAATTTCACATAATCATACAAGCAAATAACACAAAACCCTAAACATCAATTAGTATCCTTACCAACTACGACATCAAGCTTTAAGTACATAAATCCTAGACCTCCTCCTTCAAGATCATTGGAATACCACCTACGAAAAACAACATAATACGAGGTTAGGCTCGAAGAGTATAACCGAGGGAGAAATTAGGGTAAAGAAGGGTAAAAATAGAAATAACTAAAGTTAAATGGAAGCTTGAGATGTATGGATGTGTGGTGGAATGTATGGCGGAGGTATGATGAAAATTTAATGGTGTTTAGATAAGGTTTAGGGGTGAAAATAGGGTTGTACAATCGAAATGGGCAGCTGCACGGATGTGCTGCAGGCAGTGCACACCCATGTCGAGAGTTAGAATCGTGAATGGTCAGGTGGTGTAAAATGGCATGATCGTGCTCGATCACTCGTAGAAAAAACTTATTTCAAACATATTCGCATGGGTAGGACATATTATTTCATTCATTGTTATTTATATTCAAGCCATTAGTGTAATAATTAGTCATATCTCAAATTATATCCACATGAGTACGGGAACCCCATTATTATAACTGGTAGATTGGGAATAACTACTTCAAGGCAGAATGTGCCTGCCCACTATTATAATCAGTGGACTAGTGAACATGTACATCTCTAGGGCAAGTCACGCCGGGCCACTATTATAATCGGTGGATCGATAATCATCCTACATCTAGTGCCAACCCACGTGGTGGTCCACTGCAAGTTATTAGTGTCTTTTCCATAGATTATTATTATCCAAGGGTTTAACTTATTGAGCTCGGGACCTCCACTATTATAACCGGTGGACCGGGAATAACTACTCCAGGGTAAAACTCGCATGGCCACTATTATAATCGATGGACCGGTAAACATATACAAATCTAGGGAAAAATACTCTTGGCCGCTATTATAACCGGTAGACCGGTAAATATCTTACGTCTAGGTCCGACTCCATGATCTTCCACTTTAATTGATTAATGTTTTACTCATATCTTATTTTCCAAGTAACACCTATTCAGACATGCATGACCCAATGGACACCCTTGACTTATTACCTTTCTACCAACCCAGACTTCCTGAAAACCTTATCCCTTAACCTGGAACATCTACATCCTCCAAGACTCTAGGGAGCCCCAAACATTTTTCCACAAACCTTATAACAAACTTAGGAACCTTGTATGCATGGGTCAAGGCCCACTCTCCTTTTTCTCCACCTATGCTCACCATTTCCCACTAGTTTTTCCTTTTGAAACCCTACTCTAGCCTATATGGCCCTAGCCACTTCTTTCCTTACTCAGCCCACATCTCCTAATTGGTCACCCTCAAAAACCCTAATATTTCCCTTTCTTCTTCCATACTCTCTTCTCTTACACAACTCTACCCTCTATTTGGCTTGACTCACACCCTCCATGTGGTACACCCCTCAATACAACAGCGATGTCTAACCAACTTCTCAACCTTTCCCCACAACATCTCTATCCTTAGGGTTGTTTCCCCTGAAACCCTAGTTTATGCCCCCATGCACCTTCCCATCAACCCACGTACTAAAAATTTCTCAAGTACACTAACCACCCAAAACACACTTTCCTCCCTATGGTTAACCTCCAAACAAGGTTTTGTCATGTAAATATTTCCCCCATGCAAAGTGCACACCACCCATGAAAAGCTCACACCCGCACCTTCAAATTACCAAGGTATTCCTATAATACATATCACCATTTATACCCAATCATGTAGTACTAATACCACCTAATATTATTTTTGTACTTAATACCGATTATTTCTTAGCTTGTACATTTATTAGTATAATCACTTTTGCACCTCCAAAATTACCAAAATACTCCTATTCCTTATATTATCACAATTTACACCCAAAATTGAAATATTAATACCACTAAACCTTATTTCTACACATAATCACCCTTTAATACTTAGCATGTACATTTATTAGTATAATCACCCTTGCACCTCTAAATTTTCCAAAATACCCCTATTTCGTATATTATCACCATTTACACCCACACTTGAAATATCAATACCACTAAACCTTATTTCCACTCCTAATCATCCTTTAACACTTAGCATGTATATTTATTAGTATAATCACCCTTGCACCTCCAAATTTACCACAATACCCCTATTCCATATATTACCACCATTTAAACCCAAACATGTATTGTTAACACCTCAAATCCCCTATTTCCATTCATAACACCCATGACCACTTATTATGCACACTTATTAGATTGAATTCCATTACACATGCCAAGATATTAAAATTCCCCCAGGCCATAAAATACTAATAATCATACCCAATCATGTATTACCAACACCACAAAACGCTTGGTATTAGTCTTAGCACCAATTATCACCTATCATGTGTGTTTATTTATGCATACTCCACTTTGTATGCGAATTTACTAAAATGCCCCTAGAAGCTAAAATATTAATAATCATACCCTACATGCATTATCTATACCACAAACCCTTATTGTTATTTTTAGCACCACTTATTCCTTAACCACCATTTTTATTGTAATTATCACCCTCATATATTAAAATTTATAAAAATACACCTAAACCCTAAAATATTGATATTTCTGCTACCACATACATTTATGATCCACCAAACCCCCATCTCCACTCTTAATAACATTCCTAACACATTAGTAATATCACTTAGGTTTAAACACCAGGAGGTGTCCAAATGACCAAATTGTCCCTAGGACTCCTATTAGTTTTATTTCACTATAAGTGTCCATACTCTCTTCGTCTAGCATGTATATACACATAACACTCATCATCAACATCAACCCCTTTTTCTTAGTTACCCTTTTTATACGCATCACACCATATATAAGATAACATAATAATCATAGAATTGGAAAGTATACATAAATCACAAACCAAAAATCCTAATGTGTTAACATACGATAATCCATACATTTTAGTCAGTATAATGGTTATGTTATTTCCAAAAAAACTTAACCAGTATCCTAATTTAAGATGCTTAAGCCCCGATAAATGAAATTCTAATATTAGACAAATAAAATATTAATTTTTACTAAAAATTATTTAAATTAAATATATATATATATATATATATATAATTATTAACTAACTAGTGCCTTAATATGGCTAAATATACCCAAAATATATATGGCTTAACTCACTCTGCCATGCAGGGTGAGTCATGTAATCGAACAAAAAGGAGAGGGAAAAAGGAAAGAGGGGGAGGGGGAGGGGAGGTTTGAGGTAGAATTGTTGGGGGTGGTTGTTGGGTGTAGGGGTGAGGTAGGGTGTAGGGGTGGTTGGAGGTCAGAGTGTGACAGCTTAGGGGGGTGGAGACTGTGGCGGCGGCTATAGGAAGAGGGTGCAGCAAAGGGAGGGAGAAGAGGAAGAAATGGAAAAGGAATAGAAGGAAATGGGGAGGGATAGTTGGCTCAGGTTAGGTGGTGTGGGGAGGATGTTGGGCTGGTATCTGGCACTTGAGGGGAGGCTAAGGTAGCAGTGAAAGGGAGGAGGAGAGGTGGATAAGGTGGTAGTGTAGGGGATCGAATGGAAGAAGGAGGGAAAAGGGAGGGGTAGGCCATAGGATGGCCTATGCTGGCAACTCTGGATGGTATAGGGGGTGTAGCCGTGTAGGGTGTAGAAGGAGGGTGGCATGGTGGCTGGTTCGATGGAGGAGGTAGCGGAGGGAAGTTGTGGGACTTGGTAAAAGAAAAACAGGGTAGAAGGAAAGAAAAACAAGAGAGTGTCGGCAGGGAGAGGAAGGGATCGAGGGGGAAGTGAGGTAGAGAGGAGGGAGAGAAGAAGAAGAAGCGAAGAGAAGAAAGGGAGGGGGAGCGTGCAAGGTAGGTGGTGCAAGAGGAGGTTGTTGTCACCTGCCAGGCATGGCAGGGTGATATAGGTGAAATGAGGGGAAACAGGGTTGCAGGGCTATAAATGGAAAGAAAGGATGGTAGAGGGAGGGTGGTGCAGGCATTGGTCAGCGGTGGTGCAAGCATAAGTGTTAGGCTTAGGGGGCGAAGGCATGCGAGGGGTTAAGGGGGTGTTTGGTTCAAGGGATTCAAGGGAAGAATAAAGAGAAGACAAGGGACACACGAGGAAGGGGGGAAAAGGGGAAGAGCAGGTCGAGTTGCGTTGGAGAAAGAAAGGAGGAAGGGAAGAAGAAGGTGGGCTGGCCCAAGGAAGGAGAGGAGGGAAAGAAAGAAGAAATAAGGAGGAGGAAGAGGAAGTGGATGTGGGTTGGCTCAGTAGGAGAAGGAAGAAAGGAAAGGGGGAGGGGGCTAGGCTGGCCCAAGGAAGAAGGGAGGAAGAAAAAGAAAGAAAGGAAAAAAAAAAGTAAGAAGAAAATAAAAAGGAAAAGGAAAAGGAGAAAAAGAAAAAGGGGAAATATTTTTAGAATTAGGATTAGAGTAAATACTTAACAATTTTTACTCATTTCCAAACATTTGAAACAAGTATAATTAGAGTAAATACTAAGGTTAACATAATAGTATACCAATTCCATCATATGACCAATTATTCACATTTGGGGGTATTAGGCTAAAAATGACTAAAATACCCCTAAAGCCATAATCATCCATTTTAAATACTAATTCCTTTTTATTTATTAATTTATCATAAAAGGCTAAAAATAATAATTAAATTATGTAACATGTAAATAAATTACAAGATACACCACGTGACCATTTTACCCTTACACATAATATAGCACATAAAACCCTAACATGCGTATCTAATTCATCCAAAAATACATATTCATATGCTCCATAATAAATAATACATATTAGACATACTTATCATAATAAATATCATGATATGCTTAAAATGAATATAATATCCCTATGGAATACAATAGTAATAATCATGTTAAAATAAGCATTTTTAAAACATCAAATCACATACCTATAATTAAGACATATTAGACATTCTTATCATAATAAATATCATGATACGCTTAAAAGACTAACTTGCCCCTAGGGCATAAAATAGTCATAATTATATGACAAATATTCTTAGATATGCCCAACCTATCATATTAGATATACATGACACACATAATTTATTTCCGATATTAAATGCATTTTAACATATTTTCGTACACATAATAATTTAAATAAGTTAACATACTCCATTTTATCAAAATTTGTACTATCATCATTACGCAAATAATTTCAACGTGACAAAAGTTCTTAATAAAATTAATACATCAAAACTCTAATGTGTTATCCTGTGATATCTAACATTTTAGTAGAATATAAGAATTATCCGATTTTCACCAAAAGTACAAATAATATATAAATTACTAAATTTTATTAGGCTCCACTAGTCAACCTTTTGTACCTAAAAATAATACCACATTAAAAATATTAATATTGACCAATAAAATAATATTTTTATTAAAATATTTATTAATAAAAAATTATCAAAATATCCTTAAATTATAAAAAAAATTTGACAACTCATGTTATATGGGCAGCGTGAGTCTAAGCATGCAAGGAGGGGCATGATGGGTTGAGCTTTGGTGGTGTTACAAGTTGATAAAGGATGTATTTGAGGGGGAGGTGCATGATGGTGGAGAAGATGATGGTGATGAGGGAAGCAATGGTGGTGGGAAGTGGCTATGATGGTTTATGGTTGGGTTGTGCACAATAAATGGGCACTACTGAGGAGGAGATGTCGTTGGTGGCTGGGTGAAGCTTCAATGATGGTGATGGTTGGGCGATGGGTTGCATGGTTTTGGGTGATCAACGAAACCAAATAAAGTTGGGGAAGGGAGCGGGGAGGAGATGATCGAGGTGGTTGGTGGTGTAGTGCTAAGAAGAGGCAAGACATGAGTGAAGGAAGATGGGGTATGGGCATGGGTCAGTGTGGTTGGATGTAGCAAACAAGGGTAATGGTGGTGGTTGATGAATCCAAACAGGGGTAGTAGTGGTGGCTTGCGAAGCCAAACAGAGTCAGGGAAATAAGTAGGGAGGAGTAGAAAAGAAGGGAAAATAAGATGAAAGGAAGGCTCGGGGGGCTTTGCTGGGAAAATCATATTGGAAAATAGAAAGGGAGCAGAAGGTTGGGGTCGAACAAAAATGAAGAAGAGTATGGATATATTTATATAATAGGTTGAGGAGGGGAGGAAAGCGTTTGAATGGTTGGAGGTAAGGTGAGGGACATGGGCCAATGTTGTTGTCTTGGTGTAAGAGAAACAACGACACAGGTGCAAGCCTGTAGAGTTACGGGATGGCAGAGGAGTTGGTGGTGTGTAGCGGTTGGGAATGGTGCATGCGTGATGGAAATGGGGGTGTAAGGTTGTAGGGATGTGTTTGGATGGGAAGGGGGATACAACGATGGGGTGTAACATAAGGAGAAGTGGTGGTTTAGGCAAAAGAGGAAAGAAAGCACAATCATCCTTAGGCAAAGGGGTGTGTTTGAACTAGAAAGGGTGTAAGCATGGTGCACTATACAGGAAGGAAAAAAAAAATAATAGAAAAAAAGGGAAGAAGGGATAAAAAAGAAAAATAAAAAATAAAAAAAATTTAAGTTAGAATTAGAATTAGTTTTATGTTTTAGATTAGGGTCAAATTAATTTATACAGGGTTAGAGTACCTGATTAGAAAAATAAATTGAAAAACTTTATCAATTTGGGATAGATTTAAATAAAAATAAAAAAGATAAAATAATTAGGATGAGTTTATTTAAGAATTTACCTGGATTTGAGGGTCAAAGGTTAATAAAAATAATTAAGCTAATATTTAAGGATTATGTTTTAAATAAAATGCTAAATGCCTAAAAATATGGGTTATAAAATTTTGGGATGTTAAAAATTCTCTTACCAAAGAAGATTCTACACAAGTTCATTTGTTTTTGTTGTGAATTTTTTTAGTAAGGGAAGCTAACTTGGAGGAAGAGAACCTTAGTTGATTGGGACCAATTTTTTTGGCCAAGGATGAAGGAGGGTTAGGCTTTATGTGGCTAGATTTATGGAATATTTGTGCTTTGGGGAATTTGCTTTGGAACATTTATATTAAGAAGGATTATTTGTGGTTTAAATGGATTTATGGTTTATACCTTAGGATGATATATGTTTGAACGTATATAACATTAACACACACGTCATGGATACTATAATATGTTATATCTATCAATAATATGTTTTAGTACCTTATTCATGCATGGTTGCATTCTGAATGACGAGAATACATGATTAGTGCGGCTATAAAAATTCATGATTAAATCAGCTAAATAAATGGTGGTTGTCTTTGTTGTGGTGGCCATTCATACCTCGTAGACGCTATATTCCTCTAGGCTAGATGTTTAAAATAGACTCCCTACATGGGAGAGACTGGTAGCTCAAGGTGTGTACTTGGACATACGTTGTATGTTATATGGTAATTCTTATGGAATTATAGACCACTTATTTATGTTATGTTCATTCCCATTAACCATGTGGAAGCATATTTGATTTGCAACAAGTAGAAGTAATGTTTTTTGTGGATTGGTTGGCGAACACTATGGCATTGGTGGCAAGATTTAAGCAACCAAGACAAAAGAAGCATGTTTTGTGAATGTTGTTTATTGCGTAAGTGGTAAGAATTTGGTATGAGAATAATCTTAAGCTTTTACAAGGACGTAAGATCAAGGAGAGAACCCTTTTGTGAGTGATAACTGTCATAATAGCTAGATGTATGTCTCAACCCCTATTATAAAATTAAATGTGATAGGTGGCTAGATTTGTTAGATGGTATTTGATGAGTATTTATATGGACTTATTTTTCACTTAAAATCATTCTTATTTATTAAAAAATAGTGAAAGAACCATACAAGAAACAATTTAATAAAAAACATTTTGAAAGTTAGGGTTTTTAGCTAGAAATTTCAAAATGTCTTATTCTAATCTACTTTCTCAATTCAGTGAAGCTAGGGTGAAATTAGAGTTTTTATAAGAACATATAATTAGTCAATTGAAGTAAAATCCAACAATTGTTGATATAATTTCATTATGTTCAATTTGGATATTGGAGTTTTAATCCAACAAATCATCCAATGTAAATCAATTAGTTAAAATAGTCAATGTTAAAATGCAATCGGTATCATTTTAAACAAATATATACAATCAATTTAAGTAAAAACTACCATAAAACAAACTAATTTCACAAATTCATTTTTGAAAGTTAGGGCTTGAGTTTGGAATGCATAATGGTCAAACCTTACTAAATTATTCAAACTAGTAGTTTTAAAATGAAATTAAGCGCATTTTAAAGTGTTTTATAAATTATTTGATGAAAAGAACTTAATTTTTTCAACCTAATTTTAAGACATGATGATCATTGGTTAGGGTTTGACCTAAAGATTTTATTTGATTCCACTTAATTAGCTCAAATCTATGCTATCAAAATATGATCAAATACATTCTAAAATATTTTATAAGATTATTTGATAATTTTTGCTCAAGATCGGATAAAATTGATTCAAACAAACTTATCTAGATAAAATTCAAAACTCTTGAAATCAACCACATCAACACAAGATGTAACATATGGGCCTCACTAAGGTCGCATGTAGTTACTTTTAAGTGCTTTTAGGATCAAAAACTTGCCCTAAAGATTAGCACAAATTCTTTTGAGCTTATTTTTTTTATCAACTCACATGCATCCTGAAAAAATTTCCAAGAGGGTACTGTAACACCCCCAAATTTACTACTGAAAATTTTTCGTTTAATTTAAAAGAGTTTAGCGGAAATGAACAGATAAAAATGTAAATTCGGGGGCATTACCGCCACACTTAGTACCAGATCGGTTCACTCCTACCGATCCGATACTAAGTGCTAAGGCTAAATAAGAATAACATCAAATACGAGTCACTTAATAAAGTACAAGTCATATAGAATCAGAGTGCAAAAGTTGAAAGTTACAATCCAAAGTACAGTTTTAAAATACCAAATGTCAGAGGATATAATACAGCGGAACAAAACACAACATGATAATACATAAAAAAAAAACGGAGGATGAACTCTGGCCACGTCACTCTCGACCCTCAAGCTAGGTCCAGGCTCAACTCTCAGCCCTGCCCGATGCCTCGTAAGCATCGTAGGCATCGAAGACATCGCCCCCTACCTGCACAAACTCAGACGGGTCTTCTACTCGTGGGAATGAGCAGCACCCATGAAACGGGTGATCAGTACGCTACATACTGAGTAAGGTAACAGACGTACTAAGGCCCACATACATAGATATACATGACATAGCAGACATGACATAATTAAGTAGATGGCATACAATAACACAGATAAAGAATACCAGTTATGAACCAGATAACTTTCTCATTAGATCTCTGATAATTATAATCAATTCACATCATAGTCTTTATCAATCCTTGTGAGTGCGGGAACCCCACTATTATAGCCGGTGGAACGGTCACGAGGGCTATGCCCTGCCACTATTATAGTCGGTGGACCGGTCACGAGGGTAACATACCCTGCCACTATTATTTGCCGGTGGACCGGTCTGGCCCCGACTCACAAGGTGTTCCACTGTAAATATTCGTATATTTCCCATGTCTTATCATTATTATGATTGGTTTGTTGAGCACGGAATCCCCCACTATTATAGCCGGTGGAACGGTCACGAGGGCACATGCCCTGCCACTATTATAGCCGGTGGAACGGTCACGAGGGTAACATACCCTGCCACTATTATTCGCTGGTGGACCGGTCTGGGTCTGGCTCAACATCTTTCTCTGTAAGTGATTAGTGTCTTAACATATCTTATTCAAAAGATTTTGACCCTTGACATGCATGACTAACTATATCCGCCCTTATCCTCCCAGGAGGGCTATCCCATATCTTGAGACTTCTACACATCCTAACCTGCCTCGACATCCTTCCCTTCCCGTTTTCTCACACTGGAAACCCAACTTCTAAGTGTGTGGGTCAGGGCCCACCATCTTATACCCCAAGGTCCACTCACCACCTTACCTAAGGGTTTCCACTAGAAACCCTAATCTGGGCCTATGTGGCCCCTTCCTTCTCTGCCTCCCATAACCCATACTATTTCAACGCCCCACGTATCATGACCTTCAGACGCCACTCTCCCCTCATACCTTGCTCCTCCTCGTTTATTTTTATTATTTTCTTTTTCTTTTTCCACCTCCTCAAATTAGGGTTTCCTCCCCAAACCCTAGTCGGTCCCTATGTACCCTTATATTATCCTACGTACTATTTTTCACCTCGAGCCTCCCGACTCCCAAACAAACCTTCCATTGCTTTCCCCATGTCCCAAAGTAACTTTCCATACGTAAGGTTCGCCCCCATGAGGACCTTAACCTCCCCATGCAAACCCCTTGATCTCTACCATGCCAAACCCTAAGATTTTCCATGCAAACCCTAGTTCTCGAGTTCTCCCATATAATCTTAGTTTCTCCCGCTCTTCCATTTTATTTAATTCCCCTTTTACTCATCCATTCACATATCACAGATTACCTAGGTCATCCTTACCTACGTTAGCCAACTTACTTCCCCTTGGTTATTTTAATCTCTCATTTTTCTCTTTCATGCCCCATTCCATAACACCTCCTCAAATAACCTAGCATGCATGTCCTAAGGGTCACATCACATCATATCCATATTAGTACATACCAGACAAGAGCACGAGAACATACCTCGGTTCTACGCTGCGCAACCTGCACTACACAACAAAATAGATAACATATAGAATACAGCATATAAACCGTACAAGGCGTCCAGACAAGTAAAACGCATAGCACACAAGCGGCCTTAGTTACGTCCTTACCTAAATCGGCGTCGGGCTTGGAGCACGCTCCTACGCCTCCTGGGGGCTTTGACCCGGTTCACCTATAAGAGGGAAATACTAAGGGTCGATCTCCCTCTACCGGAATTACCAACATTTTCCTATCTTACCCCTATCATGACCTAATACTAAGGCTAATATTAATAATAGTAGTTTATAATTAAAAGGTAGGGTTATTATTATTCTCAAGGTAGTTAAACAAATGACCACTTATCAAAGTAAGTCTTAGTAAAATCCATAGCATTAAAGTAAGGGTTTTAATATTACTAATAACAATATTATTAATAATACTAATAATAATAATAAGAATACTAATAATAATAATAATAATAATGGTTATAATGATAATAATGATGATAATAATAATTGAAATCATAGTAGTATCAGTAATAATAATATTAATGATAATAATAATAATAATAATAACAACAACAATGATCACGGTAATAATAATAATAATAGTAATAATACCAATAATAATAAGAATACTAAAAATAATAATAATAGAGATAATAACAATGATAATAATAGTTAGAATAATAAACATAATAATACTAACAATAATAGTAGGAGTAATGATAGTGATAATAATATTAATAATAATAATAATAATAGCAGTAGTAGTAATAGTAATAATAATAATAATAATAATAATAATAATAATGTTGATAACCATAATAATAATAATAATAATAATAATACTAATAATAATAATAATAGTAGTAATAGTGATAATAGTAATATTAGTAATGGTAATAGTGATAATAATAATGATAACACAACAAGGTCTTAGTATTGATTAATACCCTTAATTAGAAGTTCTTAGGGATAAATGCTAGGACCTGTTAGTAATAATAGTGGTAGTAATATTAGTAATAATAATAATAATGTCAATACTAATCATAATAACATTAATAATAATAGTTAATAGTATTGAAAATCATTAATCACTTTTATTATTCAAGGTTTAGGGTTCAAGGAGTTGGGGCAACCTGGCTGGGTGGTGGTGCCGCCGGCGGCGGTGGAGGAAGGGAGAAATGGGAGAGGTGGATGTGGAGGCTAGAGGAGAGGGAAGTAGGGGAAAATGGAGGTGTAGGGTGGTAGGGCAGGATCCCCTGGTTGTTTTGGGGGGTAGGGGTGGTGCTGCAGGTGGCAGTATGGGCGGCGCTAGTGGCGCGAAGGTGGCGCGAGGGGGTCGAATGGGTTGTTCGGGGAGGTAATTTCGCACGGCCGGGGCGGCTCGTGCAGGGCAAGGCAAGGAAAGCTAGTGGCTTGGTTGTGTAGAGGGCAGTGCAAGGGAAATTTTGGTGGCAAGGGCAGGCAGCAGAGGCGACCGACAGCGGAGGAAAGGCTGGCTGAAGGTGGGGCGGCGCACGGTTTTGATTTTTCTGGGTTCCAATTTTTGAACCCGATTAAGGCGGCCTTCGAGGCTATTTATAGGCCAATCGGGACGGGAAAATGACAAGGGTGCGAGGGAGAGTAGGGGGGTTAGGGTTATGGGCATTGTCTGGCGAGAGTGACCGGCGCAGGGGTCTGCAGTTGTAGACCGTGATCTGTCGAGGAGGGAGAGAGGTTGCGTGTGAGAGGGGGTCGAATTGTTTGGTCAAATCCATAGGGGAGACAACGAGGAGAAGAGGGGAGGAATGGATGGTGCAGTGGCATGGCATTGTAGGTTTTCTTTTCCGACGAAATTCTCACTGGCAGGCGTACGAAGGTTGAAGACGAAGTGCGGCAGTGGACCGGCGGTCAGGGAGAAAAGAAAAGGAAGAAGAAAAAGGCCGAACTAGCTGCGAGAGGGGGAGAAGTGGCGCGGAAGGCTGGGCCACGCAGGGGAAGGGGGAATTAGGCCAACGGGCCGACCCAGGTCGAGGGGGATAGAAAAAAAAAGAAGAGAAGGAAAGGAGAGAAAAGGAAAAAGAGGGAAAAAGGAGAAAAAGAAAAAGGAAAAAGAAGGGAAATTAATGGTTGGCTTAATTAGTATAATTTGGGTAATTTGGGATGTTTAATAAAATATAAATATTAAAATAATAATTAAATTCTATTTTTAGGTTAATTTAGGGATTTTTGAAAGAATTTTCTTAAATTCCATTTTAATTAACAAAACACTCTAATTTTCTCCAATTAAATTATTTATAAAGTTTATATTAATTTGAAACTATTTTATTCTTCTTAATTTAAATAAAGTAATTTATTTAATTAATTTCTAAAATAAAATCCTTAATTAGCTTAAAATACCACAATTCCTCCTATTTAAAACACTTTTAAATTTCTTCTTGATTTGCCCTAATCAACTTCCTTTTATTTTATTAAAAGTAAATTATTTGATTAAATTTCAAAATAAAATCTTATTTAATAATAAATAATAGAAATTAGGGTTTTGGGGGCATTTCAGGTACCCTGTCTTAAAATGCTTCAAGCCAAACACATTTAACTATAGATTTATTTAATAATTGGTTTCCTAAAAAAGAATGTATACCTTATTAATATAGGCGGTCTTATTAATCCTTTTCAGCCTTCACTATCCACCACTAATTATGGAGTATTACGACACCCCATTCAAGATTAAAACTTCCTCATTATACCTTGATCATTTATTGTCTTATTACAATCTATCCTAAAATTTTTCTTGCTAGGCAATTGACTGTCTCATCCAAATTCAAATCACGGTCACGGTTTTGCTATGATATCATTTGTAACACCTAGACCTTACTAGGATCATAGGCAATTACTTTGGAACACTTTTATGATTAAAGGCCAATACCATATATTTACATGAGTCATTTTGAATGTGATTTTTATCAACTCACATACATTCTAAAAAACTTTCCAATAGGGCACCCATCCTTCTATTGTTCCAAGTCAAGCACATTTAATTAATGAGTTACTTCATGATAGGTTTTATAAAAAGAATATATACCTTACTGGTATAGATAGTCTTACCAAATATTTTAATTCTAGATTATCTACTGCAAATTAGGAAATATTACACTAGATAATCCATCCAAATCAAAGATACAACACGTATAAATAATCATACCAACTAGATTGCCTCAATAGAAGTAATATCACATCAATCATTGTATAGATTGGAGGAGGGAGTTCAAGAATATAACAATGGAAATATGTGCTAGAATTTTATTTTAGAGGTTGTTGGTGGGGTTGGGTAAGTCAAGGTGTTGTCGCCATTAGGATGCACAACTTAGAGTGGATGTGTGTGGGCATTAGTGGCTTAGTGGTAGTGCATGTTGATCTCTTGGTGCACATTGTTTGTGGTTGTTCCTATTATTGTTTACTTACTAATGTATGACTTGTGATGTCTATTGTTGAAGGTCCCCACTAGAGGCTCAAGAAGAGGAGGAAAATAGGATGAATGGAGATGGATGAGGCAATTGGGCATGGTCGGGTTGCTTGTTCCTTTGCACCTTGGATATATCGAGTTAAAGAAGAAAGAAGGGAACGAGATGGAAATATAGGATAGATAATAGGATTTTAAAATTTTTATGGAAATTTATTTATCAAAATTTGTCCCGTAGACATGTGAAAAATTAATTTATCTAATGCATTTCCAAGGAAAACAAATAGTAAAGACTTCTAAAAAAATGTTAACAGTAAAAATATTTTGTAGTGTTTGCTAAAAATAATAATAATAAATCCTAGTAATATTTAAAATATATTAAAAATACTACTTAAAATCAAATTACAAATATCCAAAAATAATCAAAATGATTTCCCAAAAAGGCCCTTCATAAACAAAAATGGTAAAATGAAATATTTTTTATTATTATTTAAGATATTGAAATCATTTTGATATTATATATATACAATGGTTATCAAAATAAATTTTCTTAATCTAGAAAAAATTATTAAATAATAGTCACAATTTGTTTTGGATAGAAAATTAAAATGAGTGGTGAAAACCTCTAAATTAAAATTGTGAAGGTTGTAGGGCCTTATAAAAACAAACAACTTTGTGATATCAACATATAAATATATAAAATATTTTTTCTCTTAATTTATGTTAGCTCAACTAAAAAATAAGAGTTTTCATAAGACTTATAAGGAGAAATCAAAACTCAAATTAAATTTTATAGAGAATAATCTTTAAAATAAATTTATCATTTAAGAAAAATTTAAGACTTAAAATACACTTGTATCCATTTCTTGATGTATGAAACAAAAAAAATTCATACCCTAATGATGAAGTCATTCAGAAAAAATTTGAAATAAAAATCGAATAACTTATTCGTCAACAAAAAAAAATCTAAATTAGATTTAGTCATAGATAAACAAATAATTATAGACTCGTAGAAAAAATTAAAAATATATTAAATTGAAAAATAGTCAAAAATAAAACTATAATTTTAAACAAAATCATAATAATTTGAATATAATAAATTCATAATTGTAAATTAATTTATATAAAATAAATTGAAACAACAAACAATTCATTAAAATTTTAATATGAAACCAAAACCATCAATAAATTTATAAAACAAAAATTTATAAAAATATTAAAAAATGATTTCATTTGTAAATGAAATAAAAAGTGAATCTATAATGCAAATGCCTATTTTACAAAATTAAAATACATATGAAGAGGGTCATTTCACTTATGAAATTTGTGAAATATAATCTAATTAATACCTTAAAACTAAAATACCAATTTTCAAATATTTGAAAGTTTATAATAGAGTTTTAAAGCTTCTTTAAAGCCCCACTTTTAAAATATATATTTTATAATATGTAAATGAGAAATTTATGTTATTAGGATATTTACTACATTTTTTAAATGAAATTTGAAATCCAAGTTATGTTTCAAAACGTTTTGTTTTAGTATTCATACATTTGCTCACAACATTGCTCCATGAAACTTTCTGAGCCACTTTTGGACTATCTAAATTCCCATATATCATTCTAAATTTATCATATTTGATTTTTTTAGATTTTTCTGACTGTTTGAGTCATTATCAAAAAATGATAAATAGAGGTTTTCTTTTAATTAGATTTTATTGCATTATAGGTATAAAAATGAACTTTTTAATTGTATAAAATTTATGAAATGTAAAGAATAATTGTATTTTGAGATTATAAAGTTAAAAATAAATTAAAAATATTTTATCTTTATTTTATAATTTTTAGATAATTTTTTTAAAATTAACTTTTTGTACTTGAATATTATCCTAACCATTTAAACCTATAATAGATATAATACTAACCCTCCGATATAAACTACACATGGTGTTAATCTCACCCTCCCCTTTACATTTCTTGTGAGATTAAAACTCCTCCTCTAATCATGAGTGTTGATTTAAACCTTACATGTAATGTCACCCAAACTTCCACCTTACCTCTAAACGGTCGTATATACACTCCGGTCCCTTATTTTCATACCATTCACCGCCCTTTACTTGAATTTTATTCCCTCTAGCCATTGATCATGCATGCCAGCTTATCTCATTGTCGTCCTACATTTATGACACTAAATCATCAAAAGTACAAGAATGATGCTTAGCCACATGTGCTTATCTTAATTATTAAGTATCTCCCTATGTAAATTATGTCTCCTTTTATGTAAGAAAGCCACGCCATTTCCCTCTTCTTCCTCTCATTATCACAAAATCATCTCCCTCCATTGAAGGCCCCTTCGAAGCTTCCATTCAAGCATCAATAATCAAGTTTGGTTGGATCCTTCTTCTTCTTTTATTGTTATTATTTTAAGTATTAATATCTTAATTATGTACTTAGTTTTTCTTATATTTAAAAAACAGGAGCTAGAGGAATTCTTAGGCTATATATAGGCAAATCTAACAACTCTTTATATGCCAGAATTAATGTGAAAGCATGGAATCAATCACGTTGTGTAACATGATATGGATATTTTGTATAAACTCATGAGTTTTAAGGAATTATATGAGTATGATTATACATAAAAGTTATAGATCATGATTTTATGATGTTAAAGACCATGATGAGTAAATATATGTTGATTTTTGTGTATTATTTTATATGAAGAAAACATAAAGTATGGTGGTTTGCAGCCCACCAAATTTAGATTAACTTTCATGATAAACTAATACTAATTGTCTAAGATTTAGATAGCCTATTTGGTCTAAAGTTAAATATTAATATGTTCACTTTCCAATGCATCTTTTTTATCTTAAAAATGTTAATTGTTGAATAAGTTGTGATTGTTTTCTTGAAAGTGCACAAAACTTTCCAAACCCAATCCATGAATAATAAGCTTATGTTTAGGTTTGATCTTTGCATTAGAGTTGTAGCTTGTGTAGTTCATAGTTTCCATGATTTTTATTGTTATTTTTAGGTGCTATTTTATATAAAACATGATATCATTTATGTTAATATAACCTAATTTATGATTAACTAAAGTTTGATGAAGTTTAGTGAAAATGAGTAGAATGTTCTTCATGAATATTTGGTGTGACGTGGGTTAATAGTGCTTTGGAGAGTATGAAATAAAGCATAACACTTATATGAAAGCATACACAATCAATTCAAGTAATATAGAGTGAGTAGAGTATCATTCCCATGAGGATATGACTAATACTACAAAATAGGGTGATAGATAGTGATAGTTGATACAAGTTAGTTATCTTGAGAAATATTGTCATTACAAAGTAAAGTTAGACATCATTCAACAACTAAATAATACTTTATTAAAACTGTGAGAGAGAAACAAGCACAATAATTGGTAGGGAGATTAATCATGACAATAATGTGGAGAGGATTATTTCATATCACCATCCACAATAAAAAAAAGGGCTCATAGGGTATCAATGTTACTTAGTTCACTAGGTGTCACTCTAGGTGAAGCGTACTCTCTCTATTGCCATCTTGATATATGAGTCCTAGTAATGTCACACACTGAACCTTGTAAAGTTAATGCAAACCCTAAACACATCTCTATTACAACCTTGATATAATTATGTCATCGTTAACCTTGCTAACTCTCTCAAGTATATCGCATTTCAAACAAGTGACAAGAGTGGCTAGCAATCAATACTTAATGCGTAGTTTATTCTCAACATAATTAAATGCCATGTAAAATCAACAAGGTTACAATATTCATAGAGCTACCATATATGGATCAATTTGACCCCCCCACCAAATATTTTAGCTCATGTTGGAATTCATTGTGTCAGCAATAATACAATCAATGGTGAATAAGTATAAGAGAGAAGAATCGGGGATGGTAGTTGAAAACTCCCTTAACTAACTGAATTACACTTTCTCTTCTTCCTCCCTCACTCAGCTGGGGCTCCTCTAAATAATGCATTTTGTCTTTGTCGAGTTGTTATAACTTCTCCACTCTAGCATCCCATCTTCTGAAATGAGAATGGGGTTTTATAAGTTTTTGGAGGTACAAGTAGGGAATATGTGGCATTTTTTAATGCACTTGGTGGTTGTGATATTTTTTTGGTTCTTAATTTGTTAATTGCCAAAATAACATATTTGATATTCCTCTTATTGGATAGATTTTAATCTAAAAATGACACCTCTAGTTGTAATTTGTTTCGACCAATGTTAGCTAAACTAGTATGGTATATTTTTCTCAATTCATCCATCATAGCTTCATTCTACCACTCAAGACAGTCATGTAATTCAAGTTAGTCCTACATTTCAACCTAAGAACATAAGAGTAAGAATTCATCCAAGAGCGAAGCAATAAGCCATAGAGATGTACAATGCATACTATCAAGGATTTTTGGGCATAATTTCTTTATTTTTAACTCCAACATGCCATGAACACTTGCATAGTGGAAAGATAATGAAGATACACCCTACAACTCTAGTTGGCGTAAAAACATCATGGAATGTACCCTAAATAATTTCTCCAACATGCACTATTTTAGTATTATCAATATTTAAAGTGTTATTCACTAATGAACCCCTTTATATGGGTTTAATTAAGGATTAATCATGATTAGACCCAAAATGATCATATTACCTTAAAAGTATAAAATGTTGAATATGTAAATAGTATTAGTCAAATTTTGATCGTTGACCATAACCTAAACCAATGGCCATTTACCACTAACATTGAATTTGACCATGGGTTGTTAACTTTGACTTTCACCATGAATAGTACTTTTTTCTAAAATGGCATATGCCTTTATTTTGTTATTTCAAACCTAAATATATCTTTTGCTTTTTCTTAATTGAACCCTAAGTGGTCATTTGAGACTTAAAAAGGTTATTTCAAGGTGTTAATCAATGTATTTTAATGCTAAGTTTAAGTGTAATCCTTAAACACTTGTGGTATGTCTCAATGAACAAATATTTTTAAGCATCGGATAAAGGAGAGTAGGTTAGACTTGGGTGATGTATATAGGTTTGACCATTAACTACTGGTCTTATGTTAACCTTAAATAATTGGCTCTAAGAGATTAAATTGAAATATAATAATAATAAATTAAGGTTTGGCTAAAATGGCCTAAACCTTCAACCTTTATTGGATAAGAAATATCTACAACCTTGGGTGGTTAAAAGATGTTAAGATTTCAAATTAAATGTTATAAGTGGATCTTTAGATCATTTGGTGATTTAAAATATATTGAGAAGACACCAATCACTTAAGAAGATAGAAGAATTAAATTAAAGAAAAGATAGGTTATATGAGATGTTATGGCTAACTATCTAACCATTAATCTTTTATGATCGTGTTGTAGCTTCTGAGTGAACATGTAGCTTTATTGCCTAGTGAACTTGGAAGTAAGTTTTCGTTTGTGACTTCCTTACCTAAAGAGCTTGGAAAGACCATAGATTTGAAAGATTCATTTATATTTCATAATTTAAATTACAAACCCTATGGAGTTATATATATTTAAGGATTTTGTCCCTAGGTATTGTGCCTGCGACTAGTGATCATGAGGTTTTTTGGATAAGTGATAGTGGAAATAGTTGAGTTGGTGGCTTCTTTTATAAGTGGTATTGGAAGTAAGTGAGTTTTTTCCCTCGCCGTGGGGTTGGGACTTGCTTACAATTTTACAACTTTTGTTGATTGGTTGAGATAACTAATAATGTTGCACATGAATACTTTATGTTAACATGAGTAATGAGTGAATCATTAAAACCATGGCATAACATGCATGTATGATATTATGTTTTTTATGTGTTATGTGAGCATCCACATATTTAGAAGACTTGTTCCTTACTTAGTAAGAGGAAGTCTTACTAATACTAAACAATTGCGATAGATTTTGTGAAGGCATTGGAGTGGTACAAGGTTTTCAAGTGTGTAAAAAGTTTTAGGAAAGAGGGTTCCCAATTTTGTGATTTGTATAAATTATACCATTGAATAAAGAGGAGGTGAGTGTAAGGGTTATCTAGTATCCATCTTTTAGGGGTTTTTTATAGATATCTTTTGGACTCTTAGATTATTCTCATGTGTATTTAAGGCCCTTATTTAAACTTATGTTATGTATATTATCGTTGTCACTTCAGTTTTAAGTTGTTCAAACATTTTATAGTCTTTTATGTGACATCATTTCTCTCTTGATGCTAGATACTACAATTTCATCCCTTTTCCTATTTTTCTTCCGCGGATCATATTTTTAAATGAAATATGTTTATTGGTAAAAGTGAGGGTGTTACAACTTCAATGAAAGAATTATCACAAAGATTATGAAATCAAAATGACCAAAAAACTTTATCACATATTCATGAAAATCATAATTCAAATCAAATAAATAATCTAAAAAATATTAAAAGATGAATTTTATAAATCAAAATTGATATTTTATGGAAATTAGGTTTTGAAAAATGGGGTTTTAATCTTATGTTAGTTGTCATCATCACATGATGCTAGTTATCCTCGATGGATAAGAATAAGTATGGATGTCAAATTAAACCAAATTGCATACTCATTGCACACATTCAAACTAAAAAAACATAATGTCATATATTAGGTTATTATATGTTGTGGAGTTGAATGGTAATGGTGGGTAGTGTTGCATAATACAACAATGGAGACAGGAAGTAGAAATGGGGAGAAAATAAAAACATTAGTTTTTTCTTTATAAATAAAGCATATTTATGTACATTTTAGATAAACAATAACACAAAAATGAAAATTGATAAATGTTTCTTGACAAGAAAGTTAAGTCAAATAGAGTTCAGTGAATCAGTGGTGGGTGTGTACTATGGTGTCTAGGAATGATGAACATTAAATTGTTTAAGGTATGAGATGATTAGGGATAAAGAAAAGAGTGCCATAGGAAAGATGGATATTATTCTTTTTAGTGTATGCAATTAATTATGAAGAGTGTGTGTGTACGCGCGCGCGCACATATAAATATTCAAAAGATGGTTTGAGGTCGTAGAATTTAAATAAACTACACGAAACTCTCATCTCAAACAAACGAGAAATTCAATCGAGAAGTATGAATTATATCTATTAGACTCAAGACATTCCACTACACGTGAACAATGAATCAAACATGCATTCTCACTTTAGCAAGAGATGTAAAAAATACATAAAGCTTGTAGGAAATCCTCTATACAATATTCAAAAGGTGAATCAATAGCTAAAGTAGGAAAAAAAATACTTAGAAGAAATGGAGGTCGATGTATTCCATTTCAACTAGATTTATCAGTCATTCATGTGAATTGTATTGCCATATTTGAGACCATATGTGCCCTCTATCTTTTAGCATTGGTCGAAGTTGTGCCCATTTTATCAGTGTAATACAAAATAAGCTAAAAAATATTGTTAATTAAAAATACCCAAACAAAAGGTCATCTAACACCAACGACAAAGCTCAAACATATACCAAAAACTTTCACTATTTGCATTTGGAGAGAGAATAACGATTGTAATATAACTTCAAGTATGATATGCATTGTTAGTTGAAAGTTGAAACTTAAGTATATAGGAAAATTTAGGCCAAAAAACTTATCACAAAAAAAAACTAAGCTAAGTTATCTAGAAAATACTTAATTTTAATATAAAAAGTTAGTCTAAACAAATGTAAAAGTAATTTTATATTTTTTACATCTACCAAGTCCCACTAACCAAATACAAATAAAGATAGAAAAAGAAGAAGAAGAAGAAGTATGAAGTCAATCTTAAGGAGATTAGATAGACTAATCTTAAGTTTTAAGACATGTAATGTCATATCACTGGTCATATAATCGTCAAGATAAGTGAGTATATGATTGGAAGTACTTTTTAGATTAACGAATAATCCCACAAGACAACATCAACTATTCTAATGCATATTTTCATCATTAACCTGAGTGTGATAAACTTTAGGAAGTTAACTATTCTTAAGCTAATTAAATCAATTCAACTTGTATATTTATGTTTACAATGACAAGTTTCAAAAAGAAATGTGCACCCTAATATATGTAATAATGCATAGTATGTTTAGATGTGGAAGATCTAGAGAATAATTCACCTTAAGATCGAGTTTTACAACCTGGATCATTTGTTTAGATATTCTAAAAGAGAATTTGTAAATATATTTTTATTTGAATTTTATTAAATGAAGGATTTTAGAATTTCATCAATTAGGTAAAGCCGAGAAACTTTCTTAACCTAAAATTGAGAATTCTTAACCTAAATTTTCTTAGCAAGTTTTTACAATACCTCCATTTTTGTCAATTAAAATTTTCATTTAAAAGAGTTGTTTTTGGAAGCTAGAACATTAAAAGGCAGGTTGTGACCATCACAATTAGTATAAGTTTGATCTCTTTTATCATTATTACACTAAGTAGTAAGGCTAAATATTACTCTGGTTAAGTTTAATGAGAGCGATCATACAAAGCACGTAAGAAATTAAATTATAATCATCATTGTTTCAATAATACAAAAGATTGGGCAAGATTACAACAACCAAAAGAAAAAAATATAGAAGGGACATAAGAACTTATGAGGTATTTGGATCAAAAAGTGTTAGAGTGGACATTAGATAGTCCTAACTTTCAGACCCCTACCACTAGTCATAAAAAAAATTCTCAAAGTACTCTTAAAAGGTCATTACTAGCTATGAAATAGGTAATGAACCACATAACAGAACATATCAGTACACCAATGATAAGTAACCTACTATACAACACAAAGCATGCAAATGTCACATATGATACATCGAAGATAACATAAGGAGAAAATGGCATATACACGTCAAAGAATATATGCGTTAACAAGATAAGACAAACACACCAGAAATAAACATCACCAATACCACATTTTCATCATACCATCATACTTAATCAATTCACAACCATATCATAATCCAATATAACCATATCCAAAACCCACAATATAATCCATAACCATTAGGGAAGTGCATTAAGGCCACCACCAACCAAATAAATTCCAAATACCAAAGGCCACACAAAAAGTTACTTCTCCTTGTAATTACTCTGAGGGAGATAATATCAACTCGGAAGCAATAAAATATTATGGTCATGCTATCACACAAATGCAGCACAATGTCCTACCAACTACCAATCTAATGAAACAAAGATACCCTAGTCACACAAGCACACAAATAAAGCACATTACCTTACCAATATGATGTCACAGATGCCCAAATTAAACCATAGACCCATAAATAGGTAACAAGAAGTGAGTAGGGGTTAATCCCACATATATTTTAATTTAAACATCAATAATTATTATCAAAAATTTTCCCTGATTGTTAGTTCATAAAACCTACTATTAATAATATAAATAAAAAACCTAATCATGATAAGATTAATAAAATAACAATGATGAGATAATAGGGATCATATGGCAAATTTAGCATAGGGATATTAATTGATCATCAATTAATATGACCATGATGTACTTTTTATGTCATCCTATAAAAGCTCACACTGTCCACTTTCTAGCATCTACTTTTGCAATTAGACTATTTTTTACTTATGAATTATTGTATAATAAATTAATAACTCGGGAAAAGGTCTCTAATTTAAATAACTGCAACATTAACAATTAGGTAGTAGTTAACTATAACTATAATTATTATCAACTTGAATTATGTAGTCCTAAAGTTTAATAAACTATATTAAATTAGTATATTTGTTTTAGAAATTAGCCTACGTACTTACTACTTGTATATGTATACATTAACAATAACGGATTAGCTATACCGTCCTAGCATTTGATTAGCACTCAAATTAACTAGGTGACTAATATAGATAATAAAGTCCTAATATTATATTAGTGAACATTAGATGCACTTTATTAATCTAACAAAAAATATACGTAACAAATGAATCTAATTCATATTTCATGATCAATTATCCCAGAGCATTCAATTATCCTCCTACCCCATAGTAATTTAGCCTAGCATATGAATAAAAGAATAACAAATGATCATATAAGTTATAATTAATAAAAACCCATAACTTTAATAGAATTAGACGAATCAGAAAATAGTACTTGATTTAAATAACACGAAAGCATATAAATTTTATTAAATAACAAAAGAATGAAACTATAATCAAATTAATAATAAATAAAATGCAAAACATGATATAACAAAGAAAAGATAGAGGACATAGGAGTATCATAACATTGACAACTTTAATCACTCTTTGATTCTTTACATTAATTACAATACAACTAGTTAAATCTAACAATTAAGCCCTAATAAATAAAAAATAATGAGAACTACAATCTATGATTAGAAATTGTTCATTCTTCTCATTTATCCTAACATGTCTCCTATATAAAGATAAGAAAGAGTGAGAATCAAATATGTAAAAGCAAAAAAAATAAAAATATGGACTATATTAGTAAATACGGTACCCCTTTTTTTTTACTAAAGTAAAATGATTACATGGCAAATTTTCCAAGAAATATGGGTTGTATTAATAAGTACTGGAAGGATTATTTATTGTTCCTTTATCATTTTCACACAATTTTCTACACATGACTCCTCTTTTAGGGTCTTTAATGATGGTATACTCGCATTCCATTGATTTCAAGCCTTCCTCTTTATGTTGGCATATTTTTCTTAATTATTCTCTTCATTTACTCTAATTATATTTATCCTCACAAAACTTAGTCAATGGAGAAAAATTGGATAAAAGGGGTTAAATTGCCACATGTAATAATGAAAACTTGGTCTAAACATACTAGCTAATACCATATAATATCCACCTATCAAATACTCCTATGCTTAAATCATTGCTTGCCCTCTAGCAACATAACCATACAAAGTACAAAAAGTCCATTTGATCAAATTTGGGACATGGATATTCCTCTCTAAAAAAGTTTATAAGATGATCAATAATCAATGCAAAAGACACACATATGCCATTAGAACTCAAAATACAAGTGATAAACTAAATAAAGAATAGTTTTCAAACAAATTCGGAATGCACATCCCACAAATCCAACTTAACTTTTCAATCCAATCATCAAGTCATCAAACGAAACAAGTAAAGAGAAAGAAACTAATAGATCCTTACTTTAGGAACATAGGAACACTCTATTCTTAGGTATGTGTTTTCACTCATATGTTCTCTCAATGGAAATGATTGACCATAAGCTTGCAAATCTTCTTAAATTGTCATTGCTAAAATAAATTGAAGTACACAAAAAATCAAAAGGTATTCTTATTTGGTTGTAATAGGGTTAGAGTTGTAGATAGGGTAAGTTATGTGATTGTAGATCAAAGTCTATAAACCATCAATCATAGGCCTTATATTTTTCAAACTTCTCCTTTATATATTCCCTTTTATGACCATCTACTTCCACCCGATATATTTTCTACCACCATAAGTTTTTTTTTTGTTCTTTCTCTCTCTCTCTCTCTCTCTCTTGGTTTTTTTTTCAAGACTTGAGTCATGCTTCATCAAGTAGGTGTATTTTACACTTCATCCTACCTGGCATAGAGACTTAGTGGTTGATTAATCCACCCTCTTATTTCCACATCAATACCTCAAGTTTGTTTGTTTGTTTTATAACAAAAGAATGATATTACTCACCAAACCACTACTCTCATACACCCATCCATATTTTTTCTACCACTTTAATAGGCAATAATGTAACACCCCGAATTTTACTATTAAAAATTTTCATTTTTAAGCGGAAGGATTAACATAATATAGCAGATGTTGCCACCACACATTGCACGAGTCTAGTCCATACCTTTCTCGTACTATGTGTAAAGCTAAACTTTACATCAAGTAAATCAAAACTTACGGAAATAGATATAAATAGTAGAAGACTTGAATAATTTAGACATAATAACAAAATGTGGAGTACATATTCCAGATGATACAATATATAAAAATCGATAAGGGTGTTAAAAGAGATGAAGAGTCCAAAAGCGATATCCAAAATTTAGGGCACATAACATGTGCAACCTCCGATAGAAATAAATCTAGGACCTAACCCCGAGGGTATAAACCCGCATCACTCCGCGTGAGGCACCTCCTTAAAGTCAGCAGGATCATCATCATATATCTGTGACACAACGTCTACAAAAAGTGTAGTATCAATACGCATCTCGTACTGAGTAACACAACTATCCTAAAGAGATAGCATTGAGTGCAAGGTCCATGCGAAGAAAGCAATAGAACATATAATAACAAGATAATATCATGCTTACATATATATATATATATATGTTAATTGAGAACACGAAACTCAACCTTCAAGCATAAAATAAAGTAATATGAATGTATTAGTAGATGGGCTCCATTGGTTATTATATTTTATCATTGTGATCACAATCAATTTATTATATTAACTAGGATGGAGACTCGAAGAGATTATAACAACTAATCTAGTACTCGAACGGTACTAGCCCTAGCTGACCCGTCTAGAAACGTAACTAGACCACTAATAAATAGGACACCTAATCACTTAAGTGTGCATACCCCCTATAGGGCCGAAATATATCGAGACACCTATAGAGTAGAAGAGGGCCTCTCCAGACCTCGTAAGGCACCCAGGATCACAGAATAGAAAAACACCGAAATAGTACCAAGTGAATACCAAACCTAACTCGGATAGCTACCTCGAGTGATACAAGTCCCAACTCAATATCTTTCACTTTAAGTGATTAATATTTCATTCAAGGATTTAACCAATCATAAATTAGGCCCACATAACAGCACTTAGCTCACATCCATCAACACAATGAGTTTCCATTATTATATCAATTTTAAGTGGCATTAAAGTCAAGCAACATTAAAGTTGATAAATTTCAAGTGGCATTAAAGCCGATCCAATCTAAGTGGCATTAAATTCGAACCAACCCAAGTGGCATTAAAGTCGATCCATTCAAGTGGCATTAAAGCCGATCGATTCTAGAGGCATTAAAGCCGATCCAATTTATGTGGCATTAAAGCCGAATAATTTTAGGAGCATTAAAGCCGAATAAGTCCATTGCATAAAATACAACACAAGGCATCATACAATTTCAATCCATACTCAACCCTTCACACACTTACACACATACAATATTCAAGCGTCATATTAACATGCATTGCATTGAGGCTATAACTTCATACATTCATACAATTACCATATAGAACATAGCATGTGCTTGACATAATTAAACAATCGATAAGCATCATCATCACCTTCCACTCCAAGCAGACATACATTGAGATTCTGTCATAAGTAAGGTAAGTAATGACTTACCTAAATCTGAAGCTAGCTAAGCAAATTAAGAAAGAGAGGTGTATTTCATGCTAAAAGATATTACACTTAACCAAATATTTTCTTAGGATGAAATATCAATAGGACAATAAGATAAAATATTAAGATTCCTCAATGCACCTACAATGTCTCTTTCTTCTTTTTTCTTTTTCTTACTTAATGAATTGTTTTAATTAAGGTCTCTAAGTCTACTCATCAATGTCACCCAAGTATTATAATTATACATTCTAAATTCTTGTATTAGAATAATATTCAATTAGGCCTCAAAATTTTTAGAATTTTACATGTAATGGCCAAAATGTCTTTATTCACCAAAAATTACCTTAAACTTCTAAAATTCATAACTTACTCTAAACAACATCAAATCTTAACATATCATATACCAAATTTTATGTAAAATACCCAATGAAGACAATGGTGCACTTAAAACTTTCAAAAACAATCTGTATTGCCCAATGTACCCATGGTTGAATATGTCTAAGCCTTATAAAAAATTCATTTCAACTCTAAATGATCCAAAACTCATAAGCTAGCTTATATACACTATTATACATACAAGGAAATACTTAGATAAATTTAAAACAACCAAAGCTCACATAAAATAGCAAGGACGAGAGCTAAACTACTCGGATCCAGGCATATTCATCACGACTATGCTGTAAATTTAGCACGACTCTACTGAACATTCGACACTTTTTTACTAAATATTCATCACCTTTCCAACAGGTATAAACATATAAAAAGAATCACACAAACCATCTTCTCATTAGATATTCATGCTTAAGCACATAAGATAGAAACATACACATGTCATACAATATTTTTCAAGATATTATTTCATGCTTATATTTAAAATAAAGCTATCCACACATAAGAGAACATATAATACACCTAGTACAAAATCCTATTTCTAAAGGTTAGTTTTGTTACCAAAACTCCTAAGTTCCTTAGCAAAGCTAAAACAAGGAATCTAGCAATTCCTTCTCTAAAACCACTTGGTCACCTTCAAGAATACAAGGTAAAAGAGTTAGATAAACCAATTTGAATAAATAAGAAAAATGGGAAAGAAAGGAATTGGAATGGAAGAAGTGAAGTATAAAATATTACTCTTGAATAGAGAGGCTTGAAAACCACCACAAAACAACCAATAACCACAAAGGAATGATGGATTAAGGCTTTGGAGGGTTAAAGGGGAGGAAACCAAGGAGAAAAGAATGGATGAGAGGCACGAAGGTCTACTGCAACCCACTTAACCACTATAGCAAAAACTCCAAGGTTGCTCGGCAAGGCAAATAGGAGAGGAAAAAAGAGAGGGTAGGGGAACGATTTCCTTGGTAAGAAAGGTCTCTAGATGAGGTATAGCATGCAAGGAAAAATACCAAACAATAATATAAGGTAGAGGAAGCAAGGCCGGCGCATAAAAGATGTTGGAAGTTGCTAAAAACATTAGCTTTGTTGATTTTGTGAAGTTGGTCGGGAAGCAATAGTTTGGTTATGAATAAGCTTGAAGGAGTTCGAATTCAGGGATTTAAATTGTATGGATTCGTAGTATGCAATGCAATATTTCCATAGAAACAAAAAACAAAGGAAATGAATAACCAGAGAGAGAGAACGAGTTGCTGCAAGTTAAAAAGTAATCAACTTTGCACTCTACTATAATCCATGATTTTATGTGCGTTTTGAGATAGGAACACATGATTTGGCAAAGATAGAGTAGGATCTGATATGGTGGAGTGTGGATTGAGTTTTTTCTTTGACATTGGCCTTACTTGAGTGCTAGGATTAGGGGTGTAAGAGAGATGATAGGTTATGGTTGAGTATGTAAGAGAAATGTGATAAAATCATGATTATAGTACTAGTTGCACTTTTTGGGTTGGGAGAAATGTAACCAAGTTACAAATCTGATTTGGTTTGCTTAGGAGACTAGTTAGGATTGAAATATTAGTTATAGGATTGGTTACAATTTATTTGAATTAATTAAACTGCAAGAAAGTCTAATAATAAGCACTTATTGAGAAAAATATCACATGAATTCTAAAAATTATAAAAATTTATAAAAATGTTTGGAATAATCCTAGAAACTCACGTATGTAAAAATATTAAGTATCGGAGTAGGTTTGATCCTTGATGGATGGAAAACGATCAAAAAGGGAAAAAATGGTTAAGTTGCAAAAACGCGTTTTTCCGCAAATTCACAAAACGAATAATAGCGGCTCAAATTATCACGTATTGATGTGGAATGTTTTTATAAAATCAAATATATAAAAATATTTGGTCTCGGAACTTATTTGATGACCAACAAATTAAAAATAGAAAAAACGGCTAAAATTGTCTAATCGCGTAAATGAATTTTTCCGCAATTTGACGATTTGGAAGGAAAGGGAGAAACATGAATGAATATAATGGATGCATGAACTCAAAAATATTTTTAGATTGATTCATAAATTTTGAAGGGATCAAAAAGAGTGAAAATACAAGAATCAGAAGAATTGCAATAAATGTGTTTTACGCACACAAGAGAAATAATCGACGAAATGTCTAAAACTTTACACGAACGGAAATAAATATTTTTAACTGGAAATCGAAATCATATGAATATAATAGAATCATAGTCGTGAAATAATTTATCTAGAATGATTGGCAACGACAATAATTAATTAAATTCAAATATGAAGTCGAAATCGTCGATAAATCCATAAAACGAATCGAAATTAAAATAATTACATGTTTAAATCTAATTAAGCTTAATAAAATTAAATTTAGAAATATAGGGTATTACAAATAACTCATCAAAAACTTTGATCCACTAGATGTAGACAATGTAGACAAGGGTACGTAATAACTCATGAATAGAAAGCTATTCATAAATTTTAAATCAACAATTATATGCTTAATGACTCACTGGGGTTACACAAAGGAAAATTCAATTTAAGATAGGCTATTTGTCTAAGTAGCTAAAGAAATAAATTGTTTGCCTTTGTCATTTTAATGAATACCACAATTCTATGCAACCTTAAGGAAAAGTATGGCAAGTTCTGATTTCACAAACCATTGGTGAACAACACCCAAGAAATAAAAATATTATGTATAAAATATATATCCATCATTTAAGCATAAAAGCTCACTAGTTATATATCGATTAGGTCTCATTCTCTTTTACTCTCTAATGATTATCAAACTTTCATGTTCAATTTTTTTAGATGCATATCATAATCAAAAAATTTCTAAAAAAATCTTTAATTTTTTTTTTAAATTTTTAGTCCCAACTACTCATGTGCACCAAGCTTACCAATTAGAGATATCCTTATACTTCTATCATCAAATTTTGTTTTAGTTTTGATTTTTCCTTTCCAATTATAAAAACAATAAATAAATAAATAAAACACTAACAAGATGAAATGAATGAAAGAAATCACCCTCACTAAAAGAAAATATGCACACATGGAAAAAAATGTAAAAAATGCCTAATTTTTTGATATAGTAAATATAAAAATAAAAAGCAATAATGCATGCAATAAAATAAAATAAAATAACACACCTTGAAAGTAAGGAAAAATTGTAGAATTGCGTGACTCACCTCCCATGAACTTAGAGTGGTCATTATCATCAATGAAAAAAATAAGATTGCACAGAGAAGATAAAAGGAGGTAAACCCTCATTCTTCATATGTTGAAGTTGGTAGTTTTATAACTTGAAGATCCTTTACCTGATGTCCTTCATAAAATAGGTTGAGTTGATGTCTGTTGATATTCCATGCTCGACTTGCCTTATCAATTTTGAGAAAATGGTGTAATGATGTAATGCAGTTTTATACTCTTTTAGAATTATAATAAGCTTTTCTTCCTATAGTGATGTAATGTCACTACTAACAATGACAGGAAGTGTATGATTTGATCATAGAAAAGTATACTTGAGGTGACTTAATATGGGTTTTAAGTATTCTTTTTGAGGTTTTTATATATATGGTAGGGGTTTCTCCACAACAGTAGGCATTTCAATACACCTTCTTATGTTATTAGGAAAAGGATCCTGAGGTAGAAACACATTTCTCTACTTCCTTATGCAATTGAAAATTTTCCTTTAGCTCCTCATATGAATTTGTTTCCATTAGCCTTGTAAGAACAATTTTCAAAGGGTTATTACTTATTAACTAGTAAAATTTTCCCGTGCAATGTATAGGTAGAGTTTTACATATTGTGATAATAAAATTTAAAATAGTAAGTATGGAAAATAGTGTAAGATGTAACGAAATTATAAAAAGAGAGTGTGGTTAATATAAAGGATAGAGTATTGGGAGAAATATGAAACAACAAAGTAATACACTATATATAGAAATGACAAATATAAAATATACGGAGCAAATGGCCGAAGAAAGAAATACATAATATAGCCAGATATTTTAGAACACTTCCTTAAAGACAACACTTGTTGTAGATGTGATTTTTTTTCATCGTTGTTGCGTATCAATATGTTCAATCTGTTATGATATGTAACTCTTGTATGAATATTACATATAGTATATAATTAATAAATTACTTACAATTTCTTGCAATGTCATCTCGAATGCGCTTTTCAGTTATCTTGGTGGATTTTGTAAGCCTTCTCATGGTCAATTTGTTATAATATAAGAATTTGTGTAACTATTGCTTGTAAATCGTCCAATATTTGGAGTGATTTTAGTTATATAACCATAGACAAAATCCAAACTAATGAAGGGAGGAAGTGGGAAGTATGAGTGTCGTATGTAATTAATTCATATACAATGAAGGAAGAACATGGAAAATAGAAATGTTGAGTGTAATTAATTCATTAATTCATATACAATGAAGGGGGAACATGGGAAGTAGAAGGCTTATAGGTAATTAAATCATGTTCAATTCATTTGGTGTTTTAATGCTCTTCAATTAATATGCACCTATCATATTAAGAGGGGAAGATGAATAACAATGAAACGAGGCGTGGGAATTAGAAAGCCCGTAGCTAATTAATTGATATTCAGTTCGACATGTGTTTCTATGTATTAATATGCATTTATCATATTAAGAGGGGGAGATTAATAACAACTCATTTGGTGTGACTATGCAGGTTTGCTGTCAAATACCAAAGCTTGGGATATATAAGCATAGACAAATAATAAACTAACGAAGAGAGATCGGCAATAATTAGCAATAATGGTTATTTTAAAAGTTGACTATATTGAAAAATGGATGAATTTCATCAAGACGTGTAAATATATTGTTTTTTACCGAGGTTTTGTGAGATACATTGAGCCAATAAATTAAATAATTAATGATTTATTTGGCTATGTTTAAAATAATTAATGAATATATTTCATTTATCATATCCATTGATTAATTAATTACAAATATCAGTTAAATCAATCAGTGTAAATAAAAGTCTTAAAAAGGTAAGTTTTGAATTACTAAACATAAATTGAATTGTTACATTAGTTTCATTTGCACCGAAAAAGATAATAATCATCTATTTTGAAATAACAATCAATATAGATAAAAAATATGTTTATTTGGGTGATGTAAGATTGTTTAATATTTTCAATTATTATAAATAATAGGAAAACATTTTATGTAAAGTATGTTGCAGTTTTTTTATGACATTTAGTTTTGAATAATTGTCAGTAAAAATACTACTAAAATCATTAGCTTTGAACATCTGAAGCAACGTACATTAAGCATACAACTTATATAAAATGCTGTCTAAGATTAAATGGTTCACCTCTTGATCATGGAATACAAATTCCATTGTTATTGTCTTGCCATACTTTAGTTTTTAATAAACTCATACAGATCTAACCATTATGCTCCGACGATCTTCTGATGGGTGAATTTGGTTTAGTAGAGTGTATGTAGGGGCCATTGTTCAAACTTAAATGCTTATCTTTTTCTTCTCATTTTCCTCTCTTAAATGTGTATTGTTGCTAGAGTAAAAATTAGTTTTATGTTGTGTAGTGTTTGTATTTTATAAGTAAAGAAGGAGTGTATACTAATGACCGGAGAACGTGAGAAGTAGAAGGGAATTTATTATATTCAGAAAGGGAGATGAATAACCATGAAGTAGTTCATTGGGTGCAGATTGTGTGAGTACTCGTAGAACATTTATCATATTAACAAAGGGATATGAAGAAGTGAATGCTGATAAAGGAATAATGGGAACCGAGCAAATGTTTGGGTTTTCCATGTTAGTCAATTAATATGTATTTATCACGGATAAAGGGATTACTTATAATGTAGGTATTACATGGGATTTCCAATTGCCATATCAATGGAATTCGGTGTTCCATTTAATATTCCAATGTTATTCAATTAATATGCATTTATGATATTAACAAAGGGAGATGAAAAAGTGCAACTGATAAAGGGGTGAGGACAATAAAGCAATCGTTTGGTGGTTTATATGTTACTCAATTGGAGATAATATCAATGTAGTTTAGTTGCGTTATTAATTGATAATAATTCATTTTTCGTTGTTGTTAATAGACAAGATCTACAAATTGCAAATTTTGCTAATAAATTAAATAAGAAGAAGGTGTAATCGAAGAAATAAGCAGAAGATGGAGTAATCAACCAATAAGTTGACAATGATAATAATAATTAGCAATTAGCAATAATGGGTATAGTTTAGGCGAAAAAATTTGTCTACATATCATCTGTCACAGAACTCTATTTTTATATAATTATGGATTCACAATATTGTTTAGACAAGCTATCAATCACATCAATTACAACAATAGATTCACAATTAGCAGGGTAACTTATGGAATCATAAATATTAAATCAAATCATATCACATTAAATTCCATGGTTAGAACCCCATCATGCACATCAATTTTTGTTTGAGAGATTTCTAGAAATGGTCTTCCTAACAAAATAGAAGAATAATTAGGGGATCCATCATCTTGTACACCTAACACGTGAAAATTAGTACCGAAAACATGTTTATTTACCTGCACTAATACATCTTCAATTACTCCATCAGAATATGTGTTAGATCTATCAGCTAATTAGATTTCAAGATGAGTTCCTTTTAAAGGTCCTAAGCGTAGAGCATTAAAAATAGATAAAAGGCATAACATCTATAGAAGCTCCTAAGTCTATCATGAATTTTTCATACTTTGTGATTCTAAGTTTACATGGGATGGGGAAAATATTAAGGTCCTTACACTTAGGTGGGAGTTTTCTTTGTAGAACAATAGATGCATTCTCTCCTATAATAACTTTCTCATCCCCTTTTTTTTCTTATTAGTACACAAATCTCTAAAAAACTCTATATACCTTGGCACTTGCTTAATAACCATTGTAACACCCCTATTTTCAGCACTTACAAATTTCATTTGAAGAGTGAACTATGGAAGAAAAAATAGTAAAAACGCATAATTTTACCGCCACACTTGGTACAAGTCTAGTCTCCTTTATCATTATTATACCAAGTGCTAAGGCAAGTGTTACCCTACTTAAATTAATAACACAATTATAATAGATATTACAATACAAGTTAAGATAAATTATTGGTCAGGGGTTACGAAAACCCACAAAAAAAACAAAAGGGCATAAGAGTCCAGAAATATTTGAATCAAAAGATACCAAATAGGACATTAGATAGTTCTAACTGGCAACCTAAAATAATAGTCTTCAATTGATCTCACAAGCTAACCTGAAAAATCACCACTGCCTATTGAATAAGTAGGGAACCATGAAACGAAACCCATTAGTATAACGGTACTAATTAATTCACTATACACAACAAAAAATGAAGAGATCATATGGAACACATGTAAGGTATTAAAAATAATATGGTATAAAATACTAAAATATACATACACTAATTATAATATGATAACCATGTCAGAATATAGATATCGTCAAGGCTACATGCTCCTTATACCAAACATTCAGATCATAAATGGAAACTTACAAACCAAGTATCTACCGGCCACAGGTAGGATGTGAAGGCAACTACCAAACCACATCCATCCATTTCAAATCTAATAATCAAAACTTATTAGTTCCACTTTTAATTACTCAAGGGGAGATAATATCAACTTATAGACGATAAGGTACTTCAATCATATCAATGCACAATGGTGCCTACAAATTTTCAATCCGATAACACTAAGGTACCCTGGTCACACTGACACATGAACGAAGCATAGCACCCTACTGACAAGGTCACCTAATCCATAAATATTTATACCCTCTAAGAAGTTCGTAGAACTAAATAGAGTCAGATATGGGGCCTAGCTAGGGAAATAAGGCACACCAACAAAAACCAAAATCAACCTTAGGTTAAACTATACCTTTAGGGTAGCAACCCCTAAAAAACCACCATTCTCGATCTCAAGGTCTTTCACTAATATTAGTATTTTGTCACGATGATCAAGAATATCATATGACAACAAGCAGATCAATTTACATACTTAACTATTCTTATCCAATTCCAACTATTCAATACAACTACAATCAAAGTCAACACTATAGTCAACCTAATAATCTACTAAGGTCATCCTAGGTTCAACTGTTCAAATTAAGGCGCATTAGGTCAAAAATGAACAAAATGCCATTGAAACCATAATTATCTAATTACTATCTATTTTAAATGATAATTCCATTTTATTTAATGATTTATCATGATAAGGCTAAAATATAATAAATTAAATATTTTAGCACAGAAATCACCGAACACAACAAGTGAACATTTTACCCTTGCACATGATTTAGCACGCAAAACCTTAACATGAGTTTCTAAAACATCACATCACATTCTTCTATACTTAACAATAAATAATACATATTAGTCATGCTTGTCAAAATAAATATCATGATATGCTAAAAAAAGACCAAATTGCCCTTAGGGCACACAATGAAAATAATCATACCAAAAATATGCCTAATCATGCTCAACTTATCATGTTATATTAATATATCATACATAATTTATTTCTAAAACTAACCCCAATTTAACATGATTTTGTACACATTATTTTACATAACTTAACAAACTCCATTTTAAGAAATTCTATACTAGCATTATTATGCAAATAATTACAACGTTGCAAACATGATTCACATGATTTATACATAGAAACCCTAGTATACTATCATGCGATATTTATCTTAGTAAATCATATGGATTACCTGATTTTTAGCAAAAGCATAAAACATAAGCAACCTACTAAATTTTATTATGATCCACTGATCATCCTCTTGTACATAAATATGATTCATAATAATAAAAATAAAACCAATAATGCATTAGGTTCAACCCAAAATGCAACACTTAACCAAAAAATAAAATCAAGCCAAGCAATCATGTAGAATCATGCAGCCAAGGGCAGACAACGTGAGTTACTCATGCACCAAATGTAATCCCCAAAAATTTTGAAAGCCTATAATTTAATAAATAAATTTTTATTTGGGATAAAATAGCTTTTAAATTTATTTCATTTAATTATTTTATGGATTTTTTAGTATATAAAATTGGATAGAAATATGTAATAAATTAAAATAAATATTTTATTATTTTATCATACTCATTTTATTTAAATAATTTTCCAAACCAATATTTTTCTAAAATTAACCTTTTTAAACCTATATATTAAATTTTATTAAATTAAATTATTAAATTTATTTATCTAACAAAAATATTACATTATATTATTCCATAAATTATTTTATCTTATTTTTCCCTATTTTCCTTTTCCCTTTTTCCATTTTTCCTTTTTCTTTCTCCATTTTCTCCTCTTTCTCCTTTCTTTCTTTTTCCTTTTCTTCCCTTTGGGCAGCCAAGCCCCGGCCTGCTCTTCCCCCCTACACATTGAGCCACTGGCTCATCTCTCCCTTTCCCCCCTCCTTCTCCCATGCGACACAACCCATTCCCCTTCTTTTCTTTTCCTTCCTTCTCCCGCGCGACCAGCCTAATCCATCCTCTCCTTTCTTTTCTTTCCTTCTCCTCCAACTGGCTCGACCCACTCCCTTTCTTTTTTCCCTCTCACTGCATGCCCCTTCTCTTCCATCTTCTTCCTTTCTTCCTCCGCCATGCCTGACCACCCCGAACACCTACAGCAACCACCTCCCTACAACCACCTAGCTCCCTACCACTCTCCCTCTCTATCCCCCTATCCTTTTCTTCCCTATTTCAAACCCATCCAAACCTGCACCCCCTAGCCACATATGCCTTTTCTTTCCCCTTCTTCTCCTTACCTCTCCCTGCCACCCCGACAGCTACTTGCCACACTACAAATGCCCCAACTAGGCCACCTGCTCCCCTCTTCTCCCTCTCCTTTTTATTATCCTCACCAACCTCTCCCTGCCCATTTTCGAGCCTCCTTCCCTCCCCTAACCTCACTTTCTCTCCCTTTCTTCTCCTTTATCCCCTTGTTTTTGCACCATCGCCCCACTTTGTCGCTACCTCCGCCTCACCAACCGCCTAAAATGCCTCCCATCACCTTCTACTCCCGCCTAGCACCACCACACCACCCCTCGAGCCACCCTGCAGCCCCCCTCCTTCCTCTCCTCTTCTTTTTTCCCTTCTCGGCAGCCACCCTGCACCTCCTCCTCCCACCGACGTCTCATCGCTTCTGCCACCACTTGAGCCACCAAACTAGTCCCTGAAACCTCCCTACCACCCCCTCACCTCCTTTAGCCGAAACAAACACCCTCAACCCCTCCTTTTCCTCCTCCCTTTTCCTTCCTTCTCAGCCGCCACCACCTCTACAACCTCCTTCGCAGCCCCGCTGCTACCCTTAGCTGCCGATAACCCATCCCCAACCACCACCTACACCCCCTCTCCATCCCTGCAACCATCCCTTACCCTAACTCTCCCCCACCTGCCCTTTTTCCTAGCCCCAAAACCCTAACCCGAAAACACCCCTCCCCTCCTTTCTTCCATTGCCTTCGACCCCTTCCAACCCTTATTTTACATGCATCTCATGCTACATGAGTAGTGTGAGTTGCTGCATTCCTTTGGGTTAATTTGGTTAATGAATTTTAAGGTATAATAATAGTTAAGTTAATTGAATCATTAATTAAGTTTTGATAAAGTCTTATGCTTTTGGTTTTTCTATTTCTAATATGATAAATATTGATATTATTTTTGAGTTTTGGTTTTGTTAATCAAAGCTTGAATCTTTAACAGGGATACCGGTAAGGTTCAATTTTACGGAAATTAAGGTAATCGTTAAACCTCGCTTAAACGTATGGATAAACGTATGCTAGCACATTAGGGTTTTTTTAATATGTCTTTATGCATGATATATGTTGTTTAGTATAATATATGTAGTTGCTTATATTAGTTGGAAAAACGGAAAGTATGCTAGTTTTTGTGCCATGTGTAGGTATAATGCCTAAGGAAGGAGTTGTGTTATTATTAATAATGTTAAGTACTTATCCATGATATGTTATGTTATTGTGACCATTGATGTTTAAATATTGTTATTACGAGCCTTAGGGTCATTTTAGTAATATGTATATGTAAGAGTATGGCATAATATGTGTGGATGCTAATGATGATTATGTTGAATAAATATAGTTGGTGGAGTTGAATGATATTATATGTAGTAAGAGGATTTTAATGAAAGTGGTGGAATAAGGGCAAAATGGTAATTTTATAAGTAAAAGGGCATTATGGTAATTTTGGAAGTAAAGGGCAAAATGGTAAGTAAAGGATAAATGGTGATTTTGTAAGTAAAAGGGTATTATGGTAATTTTGGAAGTAAAGGGCAAAATAGTAATTTTATAAGTAAATGGGTATTGTGGTAATTTTGGAAGTAAAAGGTAAAATGGTAATTTTGTAAGTAAAAAGGGTATTATGGCAATTTTGGAAGTAAGGAGCAAAATGGTAATTTTGTAAGTAAAAGGGTGATTTGGTAATTATAAAAATGGAAAAGGGTAAAATGGTAATTATAATAATGGAAGAAGGGTAAATTGGTAATTATAATAATAGAAGGGCAATTTGGTAATTATGATAATGGAGAAGGGTAATTTGGTAATTATGATAATGGAGAACAACAATTTGGTAATTTAATCAACTAAAGGGTAATTTGGTAATTGTGATAATTGAGAAGGGCAATTTGGTCATTTAATAAACTAAAGGGTTGAAGGGCAATTTGGTAATTTAACCAACTAAAGGGTAGTGTGGTAATTATGATAATGGAGACGAAAAATTTGGTAATTACAATAATGGAGAAGGATAATTTGGTAATGATGATAATAAAGAAAGACAAATTGGTAATTTAACCAACTAAAGGGTATTTTGATAATTATAATAAAGGAGATGGGCAATTTAGTAATCTAACCAACCAAATGGGAAGCATGGCAAGTGTAAAAATTATGAAGGGTGATTGGTGACCTAATAAGTGTGGAAGACAACTTAGTAACCTAAACCGAGTAAAGGGTAATTTGGTAATTATGCAACATGGAGGGTAATATGGTAAATTGGCAAGTAAAGAAGGGATAACTTAATAATTATACAAGTAAAGGGTAAATCAGTAATTTGTATCTAATATGTCGATGGGATAATGGAGTTTTGTAATAAGGCTCAAGTAATACTGAATAGCAAGATAAGGGTATTTGATAATTAGTAAGTATCACGATAATGAATCCTAAATCAGAATTGGACGAGATAATGATGGCCTTAATGATTTCTCTAAGTTACCTTGGATAATCGTATGAATAAGGAGTACCTAATGCTATCAGAAAGATTGAAAGTGAATAAGTATCTGATTGTTGTACTTTTCGTGATCACCTTAATTAAGACACTAATAATTAAAGTGAAAGACCTCAAGACCGAGAATGGTGGCTCTTTAGGAGTCACTACCCTAAAAACGTGGTTTAGCCCAAGGTTATTCTGGTATTTGCTAGTGTACCTTTGTGCCCTAGCCAGGCCCTACATCTTACTCTATCTAGCTCTACAGACCTACTTAGGGGTATGCATACCTATGGATTAGGTGTCTTTGTCGGTAAGGTATTGAGTAGTTGTATGTACTAGCACGACTAGGGTACATTTGCATCCTTGAAATGATAGTTGAAGGGTATTGAGTAGCTTGTATGCATCGATACGACTGGTGTACCTTTGTGTCCCGGGATCTTGATCTCCCCTCTGAGGCAAATAAACGGAATTGATGTGATGATTAAAAGGGAAAACATTAATTGTGATAGTGAAAGACTAATGAGTCAGGCCCTTTTGAATTATGATTATAAGTACCGATCCACCGAATATAATAATGGCCTAGGAGCATGTTGCCCTAGAAGATGTTTATGAGTACCGATCCACCAGATTTAAGAGTGGCCCAAGAGCGTTGTGCCCTGGAAGATGTTAATGGTACTCCGGTCCACTGGTTATAATAGTGGGGGATCCCGAGCTCAATAAATTTAAATTGGATGTGACTAAATCATGGAAAATACTAATTATTTATAGTGGAATACCATGTGAGTCGGGGCCAGACCGGTCCACCGAAAAATAATAGTAGCAGGGAGCCTTCTGCCCTGGAGACCGATCCACCGGCAAATAGTGGTTAGGAGCATTCTACCCTGTATGTTTCCTGTCTACCAGCTATAATAGTGGGGTTCCCACACTTACATGGATAATTTGAGAGATGATTGAATAATGATGGACTAATGGCTTAAGGCCCACGAGTATTGATTTCACATTATGACCTATTAATATTTGATGGACTTGTTAAGTATGTGAATGTTGTGTATACATATCTTATTATATATGTATATAGTTTTGTATCATGTGTTGCATTGCGGGTCTGCATTTTAGTGTGATTTAAAGGGTTACTCGGTACCATAGTACTGAAGGGTTCCATTCGTAGGGCCCCTGCCTATTCAATGGGTAGTGTCCCTTGTAGGTGCTATTCAAGTGGACAACGGAAAAGGGCATAAGGAATTGTCCGAAATTTTAGGGTTTCACCTCTCTCTCTCTCTTTTAACCCTGGTTTAAATGTAACTTGTATTATTGTAACCACCATTGGTGGATCCTATTCTTGTAAATCATTTATTGCGCTACTCTAATTTTGAATATGGTTAGAAATTCTAGCAAATTGTATCTCATTCTTTTAGCCTTAGCACTTGGTACTGGAACGGTAGGAGTGAACCAGTCTGGTACTAAGTGTGGCGGTAATATCCCCAAAATTCACAATTTGTTATTTTGCTTCCGCTAATTATTTTAATAAAACAAAAAAAATAGCTGTTAATTTTGGGGGTATTACACCAAATATTGGGGCACTAGCTTAGGGAGGCTACACAACACAAGAAAGGGATAAGAGAAGGGTAAGGGTGGCTACACACGAGAGAGGAAGGGAGATAGGGTGGTGGTTGTTGGTGTTGAGCGAGATGGAGGATGGCTATTAGGGTAGTAGTTGGGTGGAGGATGAATGAGAAGGTAGGGTTGGCTAGCTTTGGGTGGTGGTTATGGGTGATGATGAAGTTCAATGTATCAGGGACAGTGTTATGTGGGTGGCTCACACTACATAGGAGGGGAAACATTGAAAAGAGAGGCAGCTAGGGGATGTCGTGATAGTAGTGATACTACAGGAAAAAGAGTCAATACCGATGATTTAGATCGTCGGTAATAAGTATTACCCATGATCATTCGTCAGTATTAAATCGTCGGTACAAGTGGGTCGGTAATAAGGTAAGCTTATTATCGACGATAAAATTATCGTCAGTATAAGGCATAATACCGATGATTTGTTCGTCGAAATTAAACATAATACCGATGATTAATTATAATCGGGAAAAAATACCTTTAATACCGATGATATCAAATTTAAATTTGAAAAAAAAAAACTTATTACCGATGATGTTTGCTTAATACCGACAATTTTTCTTTCTTAAACCAACGATAACAAATTTTCTATTCAAGATATATTTACTATTAAAATACTCATTATAGTTAATTTATCTTAAAGACAAATATTGTTATGTAAATATAATTACGATAACATTTACTAAATAATTGATTTCAAAGACAAATATTGTTATATAAACATAATCTACAAAACAAAGATATTGTTATTACATTTGACATGTCAATAGTAGTATAGGACCTAAAAATCATCTTCATATTCATATTCATTTTGATTAGATGGCATTGGAGGTGGATGACCTTAACCCCATGCAGCCATAAAAAGCTCTCATCTGCCTTAATTCTTCCTCTTGACACTCAAATGTTTCTTGTTGTGGGCTATAATCTCGCTCATTTTTTATTTTGCTTTATTTAAGATTTCCATTATTGTTCTTGAACAAAATCAGTATGCATCCAACTCATACGAGAAGTAAGACGACTTGAGCCCTCCCCTGCAAGCCTTCATCCTACATATTTTCTATGCCCTGGAAGACAACCTAAGACATCCCTGAGTATCAGTTCCACATCAATTTCAAGAGGTGTAGGATCATTAGAGCTATAAGAAGCCATTTGGGACAAGGTGTCCTCTCGTCTTTGTAACATGTTGTTCTGTACATATAAGTAAAAGTTAGACATATTATAAGAAATTTTAATAATATATATTATTATTAATTACATATAACTAACTTACAAAATTATCTTCATCTTGGGGAGTGACCCATTTGTTATTTTTGAAATGCATTTCTCTGTGGGTCTCCACGACAAATAACAATTTGTTTATCTCTAGATTAGCATATTCATAAGATAAAAATTAATACATTACATAACATTAAATGATAAAAAATAAAGAATGAAAAACCCAAAAATACCATATTGTAGCGATATTGTGACAATGATTGTGTACCATGACAAGAATGAGTGATTTGTTTTGCCCTATTAGTAGAATTTTTTTCTACCAAAGCCTTCACAAACAAACTAGTAATTTGGTCATTTTCTTTATATGTAATTTTATTCAATTTGTATACCAAAATTTAATAGTACCTTTACATTTTCTGAAGCCCATAGATTGATACACATTTGTCATACATCTGTCCCAAAAAAAGAAGGCATGTAATTGTTGTCTTCCTACCAATAGTTCTTATGGTCACATTTTTTTATCTCTATATCGATCAACCATCATTCTATCAAGTCCTAATTCAATTCCATGCCACGTAGGATTTTCCCTCCATGGAGCTAAATCAAAATAATTCTACATATATACACAACCATAAGTTAGAAATTATAAAAATTTTATGTTATAATTTAATTAAAAAAGATAAAAAATAAACTTTACCTCACCTTTTGGAAGGATCTTCACCTTATCATCCAAAGGGACATACGACTGACTCTTATAACATGGTGGTATCTTTGTTCCAATCTTATTCCCAACACATCTGATACCATTTACTATGTAGACCTATCACATTTAATGTGTTTACTTGAAAATCAAAGTTTACCTCAAACTTTTTCCAACCTCTTCTCTCAAACTCCTCCAACATCATCCCGTCCCTATTTCTTTATTTGGCCCTCTTCCTAAGACCTAAAACATGCATAAAACTTTATCATTGAAATAATAAAATTCTTAAAGTAATAGTGATGAAATCAAATATAATGGATTGAATTTTATACCTTCTGAGTTCCGACACCCAGAGCATAACCTATGAGGACGTAATGGATCATGTCCACTGCCACCATGACCTCAGGTGACAACATTAGTCATATAGAAATTATAAAAACTATCAAATATTTTGATATATATAAAATATACATTATGATGATACACATAAATAAACAAATTGCATAACATTAAATAGAATCGTAAATGTAAGTACAAAAAACAAATCTCCACGGGAGAGAATTAGCCAAAGCTTTGGAAGACATAAGAGTGGGATTTTCCACAATTAGGGACAAACATGCTATAAATCATGCAGATCATGACTCAAATGGGACTATTGACGAAGATGAGTTTGATGAACTTGTTACTTACCCTACTGATTATTGTTATGCAAATTTGTTAAGTCACAATCTAGTGATTGAAATTTAGATACTAAATATGTCTATGCATGGAATAATAAAGAAATGATTGTACTATAAACTTGTAGCATATGCATTTATAAAGCCATATTTGCATCACTTTTGGTATGCCTTACCGATTATCGTTATGAAAATTTGTCAAGTCACAATCCAGTGATTGAAATTTGGATCCCAAGTATGATAAACTTCATATTCCAAAGTCTTATCACTCATATTTTTATTATAAGTATGTTCTTCTATATAGCGATTCCCACTAATATTAGGAGTTTCCAATGAATTAAATGAACTACTATCATTAACAATAGTGTAGCATACATGTATATATAGTCCCTTTGTCGACTAAATTTTTGGTTACTCTATATCTTGCAGTTTATATGTCGATGTAAGATTGATTAATTTTGTATTTAATTCAACTAGATAAAATATATAGTGCTAGACTGCTATTTTATATAAATGATAACTCTTCATACTATTTTTCATATTTCCTCCTACCATTTGCTTTTATAAAAAGTAGAAACTAGCGCCGTCATTTGATTTAAATTAAGCCTAACAATGGTATCTCTCATTAGATTATTATGTATTCGTGGCTTGTCTAGCCTATATTATTCAAACTTATGAAAATTTGGAGCATGGTTGCCATCGTTGATTAACTACAATAAGCGACAAAAATCTCATTTCCCTAACTTTGGGATGCACTATTTTGTTCTTGTAATTTTGCTCATGGTAGTGCGAATATATTGTCGGCATTGATTGTAACACAAAATTTTACTTTGATAAAAATATAAGTATTAGCTAATTAAATTTTACATTATTTATTAGTCAAATAGTGATAATTAGGGGAGTGGACCATGATGTATTTATTGACAACAAGTGACGTGCATTTTGATTTTGCTTTGATAACCATTAATTCTCAAAACTTGGTCACCTATATATATATATATATGTCATTGGTTGAATGGTCAAATAGTAGGAATAGTGAATTAAAAAATGAGAGTTACTAGCGGTTGATGTTTGTACGCCAATATTTCTATCAAATTAATCTCTCCCACTCTACCTTTTCTATTCTAATATTCATAATTAAAATACTATCATAACGTTTTTTTTTATTTTGTTTAAAATTATTAGAGATTATTAATTATCATCTAAAATATACTAATATTTTTCTAATATAACATGCATAATAACAACTATGTACATTATACTCTAATCATACACATAATATAACTATAATAATCTAATACCTCAATTATACAAAATATAGTGAATCAATTCTACAAAGCCAATCAAATAATATAATAAACCAATCAATCTCTAACTACAATAATACAATTCAAAAATGATTTCAATTTAATTAATATACCAAATATTACCATAAAACAAAACAAATAATTAATAAATATACCAAATTAATGTTGTAGGGTTGCTTGGCAAGGGACAATAGTGACGCGGTGGCGACAAGATGGTGCTTCAATGGCGGTGCAGTGGTACTCCAACGGTGGTGTTTGCAATTATATATAACAAACTATTATTAGTCATTTTAAACCAAATAATACTTAAGGACAATAAATTAGAAGTATACAAACCTTCAAATTCACAAAAACATAGAACAAAGATGAAGATTGAAAGGAAAAAGGGCAGAAGGTTGCGGGGTTATACATATAATGGAAGAAGAAGTCGAAAGAAGATGACAACAAATAAAGAACTAGGGCTCGCGTTTGTGATATATATGATTCTTAATACCGATGATTTTAGTCGTTAGTATTAAGTACTTTATCGTCGGTATTAAGGCCGAATAAAATAGATAACGCCATTTTCCTCATCCAAAAAATTGATAATCTTAATACTTGCAATAAATTGTCGGTATTAAGAATGAAAAAATTAAATGACGCTGTTGTCTTAGGACGAGGAAAAAATTTGACTCTTAATACCGATAATTTATTGTCTGTATTAAGCATTTATCATCGGTACAAAATATTTTATTATTACCCCCTTTTTCGTGGCATATTTCGGATGACGAATTTTTTTTATTGCCGATGATATATCATCGATATTAAGAACAATATCATCAATAATAAGATTTTTATTTTAATAAAAGTTTTTGGGGGAAATTTTTCCCTCCATAAAATTTTGATGAAATAGATTTCTTAATACCGATAATAAATATCGTCTATATTAAGAAATAAATCGTCGGTTTTTATTCTCTTAACATTTTAATAAAATATTTTAGTGGAAAATTTTGGCGCCACTTAACACTGACGATATGTATCGCCGAAATTAAGAATTTTCCTGCCTTTTCTTTTAAATTGTTTTCCACCTAATCTAATACCAATGATTGATCGTCACTAGTAAGCTCTAACACAAACTATTAATTATCGTTTGTGTTAGGCCTTTTGCTTGTAGTGCGAGGAGGGTGGCAGTTGCTGGTGATGGTCAACTATGAAGGAGGCTGCAAAGGTGGTGGTGTGAACAGGGGAGATGCTACACAAACGAAAGTCGATAGGGAGCTAACGGTGGCTAGTGATAGGGTTCTGGGGAAAATAATCAAAGGAGGTTAGTAGGGGATCGGACCACGCAAGGTAAAAAAAAATACCTGGGAATGGAGGTGATGGTCACTGGTGGATGCCGTTGCAAGAAGAAAGGAGAAGAAATAAAAGGAAGGAGAAAGGAATGGCTCAAGTGTTGGGTTGGTTTGCACAAAAACTAGAAGCAAGAGGCTGGGAGAAGTAAGAAGATGGTTTGTAAGGAAATACCTAACGTGAAATTAGAGGAGGTTGAGTAATATATGCAGCTTGTGTAGTAGATTGGATGAGGTAACAGGTGTGGTGTTGTGGGTGAGAAATAGAGGAAGACAAGATAGAGTTTTTGGTGTAGGGATAAATGGCATGACAGAGGGGCTTAAGTAGAGGATAAAATGGGCAAGGTTCAGGCTGAGATAGACTAAAATAGTAGTTTAGGATTTTTTAAAATTTAATTTGGTTAGGTCAGGGTACTCGATCAAGAGAAATTAAACTGGGAAACTTAACCGATTAAAGGTGGGGTTTAAGAACAAAGAAAATGGTAAAAAAAATAATTAGTATAATTATTCAAAAATATATATGGTTTACATGTCAAAGGTTAAAAATAATAATTAAGCCAATATTTTAGGGTTAGGTTTCGAATAAAATGTTAAACACCTGTAAACAAATATTACAAAATTTTGGGGTGTTACGAACTCAATTAAGGGGATGTTTGCCTCCACTTTTTAAAAATTTCTGACATCTTTTTTTCATGATCCCACTTCTTTCTCTTAGCTAACTTGCTAGGAAAATGAACAATAAGTTTATATGGATCAGGTTAATTTACTTCAATTACCTTAGGAGGTTCTTCTCTGATATCTTCCTCTAAACTCGCTGATTTTTCCTCTTCTTACTTTGTCCCTTAGTAATTATTCATTTACTTTGGACCATCCAATTATTTATCGCTTCTTGTTGTAATGGCATTATATTTTCCCTTAGATTTCTTTTTTTTGGCTTGATAACTTTAAGAAACTTTGTGCTTAGAATTTACCTACTAAATCTTGCAAGGTAAGACATGCATTAGTAATATGACCCACTTATGAACAAGTTCTACAAACTCAGGTTGACAATTCCCTTTTGACCACCTTTTCAACTAAAGAAGTAAAATTATTCATTTGTTCTTTAAGCTTCACTATACTTGTTTATTTTACATGGTGAGACGAAGAGATAACATTCCTAATACCACAATATTATATATTAGCCTTCTGGCCTCAGTTGGAGTATTGTCTACTAATACTCACCCACTAGGAGTGTATATCATATTTCAATCCATTGTCATTATTCCTTCTTAAAAACATTGCACTAATATGTGTTCACTAAATTGGTGATTAGGACAACTACTATGCAGTTTCTTAAACTTCTCCTAATATTCATATAAAGATTCACCCCCATCTTACATAATGCCACAATTTTTTTTTCTAATGTTGGTATCCTTAGATGAAGGAAAATATTTTTCTAAACATACCTTTTGCACATCAATTCAAGTATTAAAAGATCATGTAGGCAATTCATATTGCCATTATTTGGCAGCATCAACAAAAATGAAGGGAAATTCTATTTATTTTAATTGATCTACACTTAACCCCGCCAGTTTCATATCAGCATATGCTATATGAAATTCCTTAAGAAACTTGTTAGGACCGATGATGCAGCTTAATCCAGAAGAGATAATGTCTAAAAAATGTGTAAAAATAGGGAGCACACATATAAATCTAGATTTAAACTCACACTCATCCAACTCATCATGATGATTAATGGTTTAAAATAAGATTTGTAATGTAACCCCCCCCCCATTTTTAGCACTTAAAATTTTTATTTCAATTAGGATAAATTATGGAAGCTATAAACATAGGTTGTTACCATTGCACTTAGTATGACTCCAATTTCTCTATCATTCTTATACCAAGTGTCGAGACTAAAATGTTACTCCCCTTAAAATAATAACAAAAATCATAAGAGCATAATAGAGATTACATTACATAATGCAATTGTCCTAAGATACACAAAGGTATTGATTAATAGAGTTATAACTAGAGAGAAAGGAAAGAAAGAAGGGACACAAGAGTCTAGGAATATCCATATCAAAAATATCTTATCGAACACCGGATAATCCTAATTCTTAATCCCAACTCTAGTCATCAAGTAGTACCCTCGAAGATATCCTACAAAATTACAAATACCCGTTGAATAGGTAAGGGCCCATGAAACAAAATCCATTAGTACAATGGTATTGAGTAAGCCCACTACACAACACAAATGCTTCAAAGGTCACATAGGCATACAAAGGGTGTCACGAGTGAACATGATATAAACACATCAAATCATTCATATGAGATCATAGCATAAAAATGTTGAATCATACATGCAATATCAAATAGGGCAACACACCATAAGATATACATTACCAAGGTACATTGTCACTATGCCATTATAAGAAACTTAATAAGTGTAGCATGTCAAGGGTGTTCCACGAAGGGAAGATATTGAACCAATTTTAATCAATTTCCATAACAATCACTTTCTATCTTGTAGCTTCAACCACCGTAACAATAAGCTCTAAAACTCCACATGTAAGACAATAAGGCCTCTACCAAACACATGTAGGGCATGAAAGTAACTATCGAACACAAGTAGGGCACAAATGCTACTACTGAACATAGGTAGAACGCGAAGGCAACTACCAAACCATATCAATCCATTTCACATCTAATAACCAACAATGATTACTTCCATTTTTAATTACTTGATGGGAGATAAAATCAACTTGGAGATACTAAAGTGCTTCGATCATACTAGTGCAAAAAGGCTACACAATATCCTACCAACTATCAACACAATGCCGCTAAAATATCTTATTCACACTAACACAAAAAGAAAGTATGGTGCCTTATTTATAAGGACACCTAATCTATGAGTATATATATCCTTTAAGAAGTTCAAAGAGTTACGTAGAGTAAGATATAGGGCCTACCTAGGGCACTAAGATACACTTGCAAAATCTAAACTAAATAGTGGCACGTCTTTAGGGTAGCTACTCCTAAAAAGTTACAATGCTCTATCTCAAAGTCTTTTACTAATAAATATTAATATTTTAACAAGGTTATCATAATAGATCACACAATACACATCGGATCTCATTTATATTATTACCATTTTCCCTTTGTTTTTAATTATTCAAGTTAATACTAAGGTTGATGGTTTAATAAAATATAAATCAACACTAAGGTTAACCTAAGAATCTACTAAGGTCATCCTAGTCCAATAATTCACATTTAGGCATGTTATGTAACACATGACCAAAAGACTAAAATACTCCTAGGGCATGCAAAATTTTAATCACTTATAACTATATCTAAAGATGTCAAAGTTTCAATATATTATATATAAAAAATAAAGTAAAAAATATGAAGAATATAACGGTGGCCTGAAAGACAACAAAGGAGGCCTTGTCTAGGACAAACTAGCCCTTAGTTGAGCCACCCTTACACACATGCATACATATTTCACCACAATAACCCTAAAACATGTTATCACGTGATTTTTACACAATCAATAGGAGCATATGGGTTACCTCCTTCAAAGTAAAATGAAAAAAGAGAAGAAAAAAGAACCACAAACCCTGGCACTCAACAATACCTCTTTCTCCTTAAAATACAAAAATCCAACAAAATAATTAGAATCTACCATTACAAAAATAATAAGACTATAACAAGATAATAATCATGAAAAACCAAAGGGGGAATGAGTCATACCCAACAATGGGAGGCGTAGGAAGAGGATAAAATATAAGGAAACAACTCTCTTCAAGTTTTCCCCAAATCTAACATTTATATCTTTGAGAAAAGATGACAAGGGTAGATAAAGGATTAAGAGAAAAATAACCAATAAAGAAAAAAGAAGGGAAGGGAAATAGGGGTTTTAGTTTTCAGCTTAGAGAACAAAGTGAGAGGTGTTCTTCAAAACTTAGGCAAAACTCAAAGAAAATAGGAGAGAGAATAGAGCTCAAAACACCAAGTGTTTGAATGAATGGAGATTTAAGGCACAAAAGCATAAATAGAGGGCTTGGAGTTCAAAAGTCAACTAGGAGAAAAGAGATCATGATACTCCAAGGTTGAGTCACTAATAGTTGAATAAAGGTTGAGTGCAAGTACAAAGCGTAAAGAGAGATAGTGAAAGGTGAGATGAAGTGATTATGATTAATATATTGTACAAATGTAAAAGGATTAGGTAAGAATCCAATCCAATGTGAGTGGAGGTATGTAGAAATTCAATAGGGACTAAAGTAAGGGCCCACAAAATCAAAACAACACAAAAGGTATGTAAAAAAATCACCTCGACACCAAACAAGCTTTGGTTAACCGTCGGTCATCCTTTCGGACACCTGGTGCTACCAACACTGCCTTGATGTTCGTTCATATGACTCATCGGCTCAAGTTAACCACTTAACACCAAAAATCCTAATCTTCCATTTTTAACCTAGTTAACCTAATCCATCTTCCACCCCAAGCTAAACACACATAATAAACACATATTATCCACCTATTATTACTATGATCTAAATCACATAACACATTAAATTGTAATTTAATTCTTAATTAGGGTTTAAAAAAATGGAGTGTTATATGCAAGCTCCTTTAATGTTTGATATGTTATTGGTTCTTTAAAGATGTTCTCTATTTATCCTTCAATTTACTCTTCAAAAGATGAAGAGCTAGAGGCAAATAAAATATGTGAACAAGTTCTAGTCGTCTTCGAGTTGTGTTTGTTATTAGAGAAACTGAATTAGGATCCACGGGGTGTATGCCATCAAGCGTGAATTCATGTTTTGCATAAACAATAGAAGAAATGTGAATCACAATTAAAGGAGTTGATAAAAATAAAAATAAAAATAAAATGATGATGTAATTAAAAATTAAAGTTGCTAGTCCCCAATAATGACACTAGACTTTGTTGTGATGTCCTATACACTTAAATTAAACCCTAGATACATAATTAGGTAGCAATTAGTGAGTAGGGGTCAACCCCACTAAATTTGCAATTTAATCCATCAATTTCTATTATCGAATTAATTTATATGATTATTAATTAATGAAAAACCTATTATTAATAATAGAAAGAATAAAACTAATACTGAGAATATTAATCAAACAATAAGGATGAGATTGTAACACCCCAAAATTTATTACTTAAAAATTTCATTATGCGGAAGCGTTAGTTACAAAAATAGCAGGTGTTACCACCACACCTAGCATAAATCTGACATCCTCTACCATTCTTATACCAAGTGCTAGGGACATACCTTTTTCTACTTAAATTAATAATACCATTATAAAGATTTGAGTGGAAAGGAAGTCAAAATAACTTAACATCATTCCAATTAAACCAATTGTTAGTGATTACAAAATCCAGTGAAAAGAAAATACATAAGAGAATAAGAGTTTGAATTCCTTGGGATCAAAAGATGCTAGGCGAACCCCCGGACAATTGTAACTCTTGACCCATACAAGAAGCCATCAGAACTTACCCTCAAAGTAGCTTGTAAAGTAAAGATTGCCCATTGAATACGTAGAGAACCACGAAGTGGAACCCATCAGTATTACAGTACCGAGCAACCCATTATACAAAACTAATATGTAAAGTCCTCATGGAGCACATAAAATGTATCACAACAATACATGATACAAAAAATTTAATTATACATACGCTAATTTAAATACAATAATCATTCATATAACCACATACCATCAAGGCCATATACTACTCATGCTTATTCATTCAAAATTAACTGAAACTTACCAATGGATCATCCCAGAGATGCTCTTTGCAATATAATTAAAAACAACATCATCCTCAAATCATAACCACAGTCACAAAGCTCATTATTAATACCAACAAATCTCATAACACAGGTAGACTCACAAACACTGACCAATAACAACTCATAGCATCATAGGTAGGCACAAATGCTACTACCAAAATACAGGTAGGCACAAAGGCTCCTACCGAACCACAAGTAGGCACAAAAGCTACCACCAAATGATAGATAGGCATGAAAGCTACTACCAGCAGATCCAATAATCACTTGGATTCAATAATAATCATTTTCATTTTTTATTTACTCAAGGGGATACAATAATAATCTGGAGATATAAAAGTACACCGGCCATACCCACACAAGGTATCACGGTATCCTCCCTACCATCTAACGTAGAGGCAAAAAATCTCTCTGGCCATACTGGCGCACAAGTAGACACAATAGCCTCCCAACCTAGGACATCTAATCCTTAAGTGTCGATACCCCCTATAGGGCCCATAGGTCACTTATAGAGTAGATTGGGGCTTTACTAAGGCACAATAACACAATAGTGAATCAAACAAATTGAGGACTCCTACCTCATCTCTAGGGTAGTTGCCCATAGAGAGCAACCATTTTCAACTAGAGGTATTTCGCTTTAAGTGTTAATATATTAAAAAGGTGGTAACAAAACATCACATATTGCACAAAGATTTCCCATTCCATACTTAACAATTTTTCCTTTATTTCCAACTATTCAAGTCAACTCTAAGGTCAATAGTCCAAGTTTGATTTAAAGTCAACACTAAGGTCAACCTATCAATACACCAAGACCATCTTATGTCTAATTATTCATATTAGACGTATTATGTCAAAAGTGACCAAAATACCCTTAAGACTGTCATTACCATATCATCATCCATTTTAATACTAAATTCATATTATTCATTATTTTGTCATGAGAAGGCTAAAATATACTAATTAAATTACATAACACATAAATAAATTACCAGACATGTTAAATGACCAATTTTCTCCTCCTTGTGATTTTGAATGTAAAATCCTAATACGTGTTCCTAGGACATCAAATCCCACATTTCCATGCTCCATATGAGATAACACATATTAAGCACACTTTTAAAAAAACTATTGTAACACCTCGGTTTTTATGAACTGATTTTTTTTATAGAGTTAAGCATGGATGCTAAAATAATACAAACAAAGGGTGTTACCACCACACTTGGTACAAGTCTGGCTACCTTTACCATTCACATACCAAGTGCTGAAATTAAAATTATTACTCCGCTTAAACTTAATACATGATTACAGGAAACATAATAGAGGAGATAAAAGATAAGTATTATATTATATAAAAGCAACATTAAAGATTTACAAAACTCAGAGAGATAATACAGAAGGACATAGGCATTCAGATACAATCAAAATCAATATACCAAAAGAAATCGGATAGCCCTAGGCTCTTGAACCAAACTACTAGCTTTGATTGAATTCAGAAGCTGACCTGCAAAGACCACTGCCCATTAAATAGGCACTGACCCATGAAAGGAACCCTTCGGTACAGCAATACTAGGCAACCCGTTTATACTAAACCAAAACGAAAGACCAGCATAGAACACATGGAAGGCATCATAATAATACATGATATAAAGCATCAAATTATACATGTGTTAATTAACCATTCATATAACCACATACCACCAATACTATATGCTATCCATACTTGTTCATCTGGAAATAACTAAACTTAAGCATAAAACATCCAAGAGATGCTCTTTACAATATAATTAGAAACAACATCGACCCCCAACATAAGATAATCACCACATGCCACATACCTCATAGTCATTCCCAATAAATCTTATAACATAGGTAGGCTCACAAGCACATATCAATAACAATTCATCGCATCACAGTTAAGCACGAAGGCAACTACCAAAACACAGGTAGACATGAATGTTGCTACCAAACCACAGGTAGGTACAAAGGCTACTATCGAACCACATGTAGGAATGAACGCAGCTATCAAACCATAAATAAGAACAAATACTATTACCGAACCATAGGTAGGCATAAAGGATGCCACCGAAAAATCCAATAATCCATTAATTATTTCCATTTTTATTTACTTGAGGGGAGATCACATAGAACCTAGGGACAATTAAGGTACTCTAGTCATACTGGTGCACCAAGACAATATAGTAACTTACTGACTATCAACCCAATGACGCAAAGGTACCCTGGTCGCACTAATACACAAAGGTAACATGGTACCTTACCGATCATGACACCTAATCCATAATGATGCATATCCCTTATTAGTTAGCATAACATAATAGAGTGATATAGGGCCAGATTGTGGTATTAAGGCACACCAGTAGAAATCCATAATCAATCATGGGTTAAACCACGCCTTTAGGGTAGTTACCCCTAAAGAGCTACCATTCCCAATCTCGAAGTCTTTCAATTTTGGCTCGTTTGGTGCGTGGGAATAAAATTTGGGAATTAAATGGTGGTAATGGGAATGAGAATTAATTTATCTAATATAATTCCCATGTTTGGTATGCATTATGAATAACTTGGGAATAAAAATATATTATGTTTGGTATGAGGAAATAGGATTAGGAATAAAATAATCAATTTACTAAAATATCATTTTTTATATAGAACGGAAGTTGTTAAGATTTATTTGAACAATTATTTTAGTCATTTTAATTTTCGTATATAATTCATTACAATTCTCTGATGTCAATTATCAGCCCCCTTGGTAATGAATTTTGGGGAATATAAGGCCCTTTATTCTCATTCCCATTCTTCTTCTAGTTTTCATTCCCTCTAAACAAACAAAGGATATTTTAAATCTCATACTTTATTCCCATCCTCGCCTCTCTATTCCCACTAAACAAACACCCATTTTATGTATTAGTATTTATTAAGGTGACCATGAAATTGCATACAAATCACCTAGATCCAATCCCCATACTTTAACCATTTTACTCACTTCCTATTATTACGTGACAACCATAATCAAGATTATCACCAAATTCAGTAGTTAAAATATACTAAGGCTTTCCTAGGCTTAATTATTCATTTTTGGGCGCATTAGGCCAAAAATGACCAAAATGGCCCTAAGGTCAAAATTACCACTTTAATATCCTCTTCAATTACTAAATCCATTTTATTTATTGAGTTGTCGTAAAAAGGTTGAAAAATAATAATTAAACCAATTTATCATGTAGATAAGTGATCAAATAAGCTAAATGACTAATTTACCCTTATTTAAGGTTTTGCATATAAAACCCTAGCATGCATGTCTAATACAATGAAGGTAGCATAATCTCATCGTTAGCAACATATAACACAAATTAAGCATGATTGTCACAGTTGAAATTATAATACATAGACCAAATTACCCCTATGGCTCACATCCATGATTAATATTCTATAAATAGATTTAAGCATACTCATCCTATAATTTTTCATGTACATGTCACACATAATCATAAAAGATCATTTTTACCATACTTTTACTCTTGGAATATTTTACATATAATAACATGCTATTTTTATGGACTTTTAGGATATAACAATTACAATTTAACAATTATTGCTTATCATATTTCAACACAAAACCCTAATGTACTATCATGTGAATTTTATTATTTTAGTAGATTATAATGGTTACCTGAATTCAAAAAAAATACAAAAATAGCAGTATCCTACTAAATACTACTAGAACCCGCTAAATAACTATCATATCTAAAAATAATATCAAAATGCCAAATTAATATTTCAACTAATAAAATAATTATTATAATTAAATAATTAGGCTAAGTTTTAAGGGTTAGTTTTGAATAAAAGGATAAACACTCGAAGGCAGATGTTACAAAATTTTAGGATTTTGCACTTATCATGATACAATTAGAACAACCAAAATAACCCTAGGGCATATAATAATAATAATAATAATAATAATAATAATAATAATAATAATAATAATAATAATAATAGTGCTAAGACATGCATTATAATTCATCAAATTACGTATTCACATACTCAACAACAAATAACATATATGAGGCATACTTGTCAGAATAAAGATCATAATACACTTAAAATGACCAAAATGTCCTTTAGGCACACAATAGTAACAATTATGCTAAAAGTGTGCCTAAGCATGCTCAACCTATCATATTAGACACACATGACTTACATAATTTATTTCCTTTACTTAACCTATTCTAACCAATGTTCGTACACATAATAATTTGCACAAATTTTCATGCTCCATTTTAACCAAATTCCATGTTAACAATTTTAGGCAAAGAATTAAAATGTAGCAAATGTACTTGATATAATTTATACATCAAAAAGCCTAAAGTGCTATCATGCAATATCTCACATTTTAGTAGAATATAGGGATTATAGCATAACAACATGCTTAAAAAGGTTTACATATCAAAACTCTAATGTCCTATCATATGATATCTAAACATTCTAGTATAGTATACAGATTTCAGTGTACGATATCTAAACATTCTAGTATAGTATACAGATGAAATGCCCGAAAATTTCTAATTGTATAAACTACATTTAAAGGATATTCATTATAAGAATTATTTAAATAAATTATTTTTAAATTGAATTAATTAGGGCAAATCAAGAAGAAATTTATAAGTATTTTTATTAGAAGAGAATTTGGGTATTTTAGCTAATTAAGCATTTTATTTTGAAAATTAATTAAATAAATTATTTTATTTAAAATAAGAATGAGAAAATAGTTTTAAATTAATAATAATTTTATAAATAAATTAATTGGAGAAATTTAGTGTGTTTTACTAATTAAAAAGGAATTTATGGAAAATCTTTTAAAAATCCTAATTTAGCCTAAAAAAAGGATTTAAATATTATTTTATTCAAATATTATTATTTTTAAATATCCCAAATATTTTAATTAATTTAAATACCCAACATAATTATTTTTCTCTTGTCCTTTTTCCTTTTTCCTTTTTCTTTCTTCCTTTTTCTTTTTTCTTTCTTTCCTTCCTCCCCTCCCCCGATTTGGGCCTGGCGCGGCCCAATTTTCTTCTTCCTTTCCTTCGGCCCAGCCGCGCAGCTGCCTCATTCTAGCTCGCTTCTCAATGGTGCGTTTTATCATTTATTCCGCCCTACACTCTGCGTTTCATTTAACGCACCCTCGTCATGCCGAACCGTCCGGTCCTCCCTTCTTTTCTTTCTTTTCCTTCGCCGACCGCCCGACCCAACCTTGTCTTCTTCCTCCTTCACGTCTGCCAGCCCCGACGTCGACCAGCACCTGCACCGCCGCTCACCCCTGGTTTTTCGCCGCCGGTTACGGTCGTTTTGACCGGCGATTTTTATTCCTATCTCTTCCCCTGAATCGCCGACCCTCTTGACCCAACCAAATCTCCCTCTTCTCGCGCCATCCTCTCTCTCTCTCTCCTGCGCACACCCACGCCCGTTTTGCTGCCGCCGGCCAACCCTCGCCTCCGGTAAGCCCAAACCCTACTTCCTTATCCCCTCACCGACCTAAATAACCCTAACCTCTCCTCTAACTCTATAAATACCCTCACAATATACCCTGGTTCGAGTTTAGATTTCCTAACCCAGAAATCCTTCCTTGTCGCCGCCACTCCTTTAGACGCCTCGTCCTCCGCCTACGACCAACTTCGCCGCCCGTTCTGGCCACCCGTGTCATCCTTACACTGCCCTATAGCTAACCAAATCTACCTCACCCTTCGATTCTTCCTGCACAATTCGTCCCAGCTGTGCGAAGTTCCCTTCCCGATCAACCCTATTTTCTGCCCCGCCACCCTTCGCGCCGCCCTTAGCCACCTCCTCCTCCGCTAAGGCCGCTTCTTTTACCTCCCAAACTGTGCTTCAGACCCTCCCCTACCTTCCCATACCTTTAGTTTCCTTTTTCTCCCTCTCCTCCTCTCTCTTCCTTCTTCTCCTCCATTCGGCCACCGCCGCCGCCGCCGCCGTGCGCCGCCACCTTTGGCTGTGCCGCCACCTTCATTCTGTCCCTCTCCCTCTGGGCATTCTTAAACAGCCCAACTTCCAACTCCATTCTTCCTATCTTATTCCCCGCATGCAACTTTCCCTTCTTTCCTCTCTTTTTCCGGCCGCCACCGCCACCGCTGTGCTCCGCCGCCGGTGCCGCCTATCCCCACCAACATTTGGTTGAACCTTAGACCCTCTCAGCTATTTTCCCTATTTTTATAACCCTTAAATTATTTTATTTCAATTATTTACATATAAATACTATTATTATTATTCTTAATATTTATATTTTAATATGCATTATTATTATTATTAGTATTAGTATTAATATTTTTATTATTATTTATGTAGAGGGCTGAAGCCTAATATATTTTAATTCCATTTTATTATTATTCTTCTTATCAATTCTATATTTACTATTATTAATATTAAAATGTTATAAGCATAATAATAATTATTATTTTCTATTTCGAATTTCCCTTATTCTTATTCCATCATTATTAATACAAATATTTTAACATTAGTGTTGTTATTAATTTTACTATTATTATCATTATTATTATCATTATCATCATCATCATCATCATCATCATTATTATTATTATTATTATTATTATTATTTCTGAATTTGGTTATGTAATTTACAAATAATCTTTTTAGTATTATTTTGGTAAAGGGTCCGAAGCCCTTATTTCACTTTATTTTTGAGTAATGCCTTTTTATTATTATTTCTACTATTTTTATTAATCTTATTAATATTAATATTGATATTATTTTTGTACTTTTGTTATTATTATTTTATCCAAAAGCTAGTCTTATATTACGTTAGTTTTTAATATTATTTTGATAGGAGAGAGTCTAATTTTAGCTCTTATTTCATAATAGGTAAAACCAGTCAAATCCTAAGGAGGCGTAGGAGCGTGCTCCAAGACCGGTGTCATTTTAGGTAAGGGGTGCTAAGGCCTTTTATGTGCTTATGTGCATTATGTGCTTCATATGCTATACATTCCATGTTTATGATTATTAATTATGTCGTATGTGGTATGACGTGGAGTGAAGTATGTTTTGTATGGCATTTTGTATTATTTATGTATGATAATTTGTGTTGTGTCCCTATAAGACATGCATGAGAGAATGTCGATGTGGTTGTGTGAGAGAAAGGATGAAAAAGGAGGCTGGGGAAAGAATTTGATTAAGGGAAGTGAGTTAACCTAATTTTATGGTTTTATAAAGAATAATCTAATGTATGATTTTATGTGTGGGAGAGCAGAATTTATGGTTTGTTTGGGAGAATCTAATTTAGGATGTTATTTGGGAGAAGGTAATTTATGATGTTATATGGGAGATTCGAATTTATGGTTGTTTGGGATAATTTAAATTAGGATGTTAATTGGGAGAAGGTAATTTATGAGGTTATATAGAATAATCGAATTTATGGTGAAAGCCTTTGAATAAGATACATAAGATAATAATCATTTAAAGTGGAAGATTATTGAGCTGGGTCCAGACCGATCCACCGGTCAGAAATAGTGGTTAGGACATGATGTCCTATGTGTAACCGATCCACCGGTAATAATAGTAGTCAGGCTTTGTACCTGTGCATTTCCGGCCCACCGGCAATAATAGTGGGGTGACTCGAGCTCAATAAAAACAAACCAGAGTTACAAATGCTTAAAAGATACTAATTACTTAAAGTGGAACACCGTGTGAGCAGGAACCAGACCGATCCACCGGTCAGGAGTAGTGGTGTGGACTTTGTCCCGCAAGTGACCGATCCACCGGCGAATAATAGTGGTGTGGACTTTGTCCCGCAAGTGACCGGCCCACCGGCAATAATAGTGGGGTGTTCCTATACTTACATGGATTTGAAAAAAACATGTTGTGTATCGACTTATGATAAAAGATTAATAAAATAATTAATCCAGACTATGATTGGGCCTTTATGTATCTATCCGAATGATTGTTCGTTATTATGGGATCGTGTTGATCTTTATGTTCTTTTATTCCCATACATGATTTATGTATTTATGTGTTGGCCTTAGTGATCAAGTCATATTACTCAGTACTGGACCCGTACTGATACTAACTTGGTTGATGGGTCCTGTGATGATCCACTGATGGTGGGGAGCAGACCTCGTTTGCAGGTTTAAGATCAGAGACTGTTTTGGGGTGGCAAGCCTGACTCGAGTGAGTAGGCAATCCGGAATTTGACCCATCGGGTTTTATCTTGTTTAAATGTATTTCTATTTGGAAGTTACAAGTGTTATTTGAAACTTCAAGGGTATTGTAATTAACTCTTAATTTCTCGTACTCTGATTTTGTGTATGATCTTTCGAATCCTTTTATGAATTATTAATTTGAATTTAACGTAAATCTTTTCTTTAGCCTTAGCACTTGGTACTGGAACGGTTTGAGAGAACCGGTCTGGTACTAAGTGTGGCGGTAACATTCCTAGAATTCACAGGCTTTAAGTGTTTCTATCTTAATTGCTTCCGTTTTAAAAAAAAATAGTGAATTTTGGGGTGTTACAACAAATTTCAGTGTAACAAACATGCTTAACATGGTTTACTCATCAAAACCCTACAATGCTATCATACGATATCTAAACATTTTAGTATAATATAAAAATTTTAGTGTAACAAGCACTTCTAACACAATTTATACATCAAAACCCTAATGTGCTATCATATGCTATCTAGACATTTTAGTAGAGTATAAAAGTTGCCCGATTTCTAGCAAAAGCATAATTTTATTGGTAACCTCCTAAGGTAACCTCCTAAAAATTATTAGCCTTCGCTAATAAAAATTTTGTAACTAGAAATTATATCTTAATAACCATATTAATATATAATTAATAAAATTCTATATTTTATTAAAATATTTATTAAATAAATAATTACTAAATGCCCTTACATTAGAAATGATGAAAATGTTAAAAGCTCTACACATTGCTCATGCAACGTGAGTTAGGTGTTGCATGGGGATTCAGGGAAGTTGGTGGTTGGCTAGTGGAGGGTGGGAATGACAACGACGAGGGAGGCAGTGTTGGTGGTTTGGTGGTGTTGGACAATGCTACAAATAAGTTGGGTGGCAGTGATGGTTGTGCTGGGCAGAGGAGGGTAGAGAAGGGAGGAGGAAAGGAAGAAGGAGAATGGGAAGAGGTTGGTTATACTGGAATCAAATGAGGAGGTTGTAACACTCCCAAAATTCACTACTTAAAAATTTCATTTTATTTAAAAGGATTAGCGGAAGCAAAATAATAAACTATGAATTTTAGGGATATTATTGCCATACTTAGTACAAGACTGGTTTACTTATACCGTTATAGTACTAAGTGCTAAGGTTGAAAGAGTAAAACACAATTTATAAACAATATTTAAATCAGAGTAGCGTAATAAACCATTTATAAGAATAAAATCCACCAGTGGTGGTTACAATGACAAGTTATATTTAAACCAGGGGTTAAGGGAGAAATAATGTCACCCTAAAAATTCGGATAATTTTCTTACGCTCTTTCCCGTTACCTGCTTGAATAGCACATAAAATTGGACCTAAAAGGGACACTACCCATTGAATAGGTAGGGGCCCCATAAATGGAACCCTTCAATACTATAGTACTGAGTAATCCTTAAAAACACACTTAAAAGTAGGCCCACAATGCAACACATGATACCATATTATATACATAAATTATGAGAATGCATACAACACAATTACATACTTAACAAGTCCATCAAAGATTAACAAGTCATGATGTACAATCAATACTTCCAAGCCTTAAGCCATTAGTCCATCCTTATTCAATCATCTCTCAGATTTTATATATATCCATACGAGTGCGAGAACCTCACTATTATAGCCAGTGGATAGAAAAAATACAGGGCAGAATGCTCCTGACCACTATTTTTGTCGGTGGATCAATTTCCAGGGCAAGACACTCCTAGCCACTATTATACTAGTGGATCGGTCTGGCCCCGATTCTCATGGTGTTCCACTGTAAGGTCAAAGTATCTTTCCCAAGGTTTATTTTAACTTAGTGTTTGGTTTATTGATATTGGGATCCCCTACTATTATAGCCGGTGGATCCGTCACTTATAGGGTAGAACACACCTAACCACTATTATACGTCGGTGGATCGGCCTCCAAGGCACCACGACATCTGATCACTATTTTGCCCATGGATCGGTTTGGGCCCAGCCCAATAATATTCCTCTTTAAATGATTAGTGTCTTATTCGAAAGTATTTCACCCTTGACATGCATGTCTACTTCTATCCTCCCGAGATGGCATGTCCCATATGTTGAGACTTTTGCGCCTCTTATCACACCCCGACATCCATTCCTCCTTACATTTACTCATAACGGATACTGGTGCGACCGTAGCCGGCACACAATTTAAACCCTCTTGCTGTCAATTGTAGCACTGGTAAATAAGGGTATCGTTCTAGCCGGGGATTGAGAGGGCTCACCTCTATCTAACTAGCTTAAAAATAAAACTAAAACTAAAAATAAAAATCCTAAATAACACAGAATAAATAAATAAGAAAATAAAATACTAATGGGGGTTATAAAAATAATAAAGATAATAAAATAAAACAAACTAATAATAATAAAAATGGGAAATAATGAGAAACTCGCAGATATGAGAAATATGTTAGGGAAATACAAATCCACCACTAGATTAGGTCGAAATATAATATTTATTTCTAAGTCATCTTTTAATCGTGAGAAGGAGATCGACCAAGTTGCACACCAAAAGCAAGTCTATACACCTTATATTACTTCCCTTAATTAATTAATACGACCACGTGCCTATATTAACCCTATTAAATACTAGCAGTATAGCAGCAACAAGCGGCTCCTATATTTAACTAGATTTAATGCATTAAGTGTAAGTGGAATGCCGCCAATCTAAGTACCCAGACTAGTACAAAACACATGTCTAGCTGTATTTCCTATCCTTGACCCACACGTATCGAAACGTTTTACCACTTCGGTTAGAATCACAAAACTATTAGGTGAATTGTTATCTAACCTAGCTGCAATTTATACACATAAATTCTAGTATATTTAGATGGCCACCTCGCAGGCAAATAATCCTACATATTGTCACTTATGAAGGAACCAGAACAAGGCATGCACCAAATAAACTATACTTGACATAATTATATATATAAACGATAGCAATTAACATAGAGTCAAGAAACAATCTCACGAAACAAAGAAAATAAAATTATAATTCAAATCCTAATCCAGGGTTTCAAATTATTCCCTAACAATAAATAATCAGCCAACCATAATTAAAGAATTAATTACACAGAAATATATATCTAAAATATAAATTAAAAATAAGAGAAAGAAATAACCGAAATTAATTTTGGATAAAAGATCAAGAATTTATTCAGATAAAAATTAATTTTATCTGGAATAAATTCTACCGATATAATTTCTTCTCTAATTTTTCTCTCTCGGTGCCTTGATTTCTGTGCCAAATTCTTTCTCCTTTTTCGGCGCTGATGGCTGACGTTCGTCGTCCGTGCTGCTGCGTCAGGGCCTACCTGGCTGAATGCCGCACACCTCTGTGCCTCCTGTTCCTCTTCGACGTAATTAATGCGGCTCGCCTGCGGCGCTTGACCGAGCCTTTGAAGGCTCTGTCGCCCACTCGCGGCTCTACCGCCTCCTCTCTGCCGCACTCCTCTGTTTTTTTTTTCTTTCACGCTCGGTCTCTTTTTATTCGTGCGCTGCCTTCCCCTTTCCACGTAAGCCTTCGTTTCCTTTCTCTTTCCGTGCGTGCCACGCCACGTCAGCCCTTATTTTCTTCGTCCGCCGGTCTTCGTTTGGTTTGCTTTAGTTCCAGGCCTTTGGGCCTTCGGCCTTCGGCCGTTGGTCCAAAGGTCCAATTCTTTTTTTTTCTTTTTTTTTATTATTTAAAAACAATATCTGCAAAATAAAATTCAATAAATATTAATAAATAATATTTTATTCTAAATTTACTTAATTTATATCATTTTAGCTCAAATAATAATATTTATGCAAATTTTACCACTTAAGCATAAAACAATAATTATTCCCCTATATTAGTTAAATAAACTACCAAAAACTAAGATTATAAGGGTATAAAATGTGTCAAAATATGAACTCATCACACCCCCACACCTAGCTTCTTGCTTGTCCTCAAGCAAGTTATTACTCTAAATAAATAAAATAAATTTAACTAGCCACTTTCGTTGGTCTCACGATTACACTTAGCATGTGTAACAAGCCCTTTAAACCCCTAGGTCACCCATCGAGGACGAGTAAGGTCTCGTGAGGGTTTCGCAGATGATATACCCACAAAATCACACACAAATAAAATAAAATAAAATAAAAACATACCTAACACCCTTAACCATTTTTGTCTCAGAATCTTTTACTTTCAAACGTCAAGATTAGCAATCAATCAAGATTCAGTATTGGGAGATTTAAAGAATCAATTTCAACATATGGTTCACACATAAACATGACAGGTATGAACAGATCAATATTATGGATGAAAATCTACCATGCCTTAGTCACATCAAGATTCATCCTCACTGTGGATACCCTCTATATTTTTTCTCTCTCTTAGATTCATGGCTACAAATGTATAAAAACACTCATGTATGTGAGATAAGATGATAAAGATAACAAACGACTCACATATATAAACAAAGAAGGCTCATGTTCTTGTGGATAAAACCTCATGAAAGATATCAAATACTTGCCAAATGGACGAACCATATGCTTAACTCTTGTGACTAATCTCCATCAGATCAAAGGCTGCTCATCTTAAGAATCAAATAGGACTTACTTATTGGTTAATGGGGTTTAAGGTAAAGAAGGGTACATATTATTTTAGGAGTGTGGTGCTAAAAAGATCAAGAGCTAGTGAAATCTAATAATTAGACGAAATATAAGCATAACTCCACATCAATCATTAATGATTCACCTCTCCATCTTCACACCAAAATAGAACATGAATAGAACTTTCTCAACATTGTCTCCATAACTCCCTCTCTTCCTTATATCCTAACATTTTTTTTCTTTTTTCTTTTTTCTTTTGATTTTTTTTAAACAATTTTTTTCTTTTTTTTATTTTTTTTCTCCACCAAACATAACCAATCCCCTTTCTTAGCATGGATACATATATTTCTTTCACACACACACATACAACCACTCTTTATATCCATAACGATTTGATTTCCTTCCACTAGCTTTAAGCAATGGTAAAGATATTAAGGCCCAACGGTTATTCAATGTAGGTAATGAAGAAAAGTATATGTTCCTTGTATAGGCTCAAAGGGTTTCGATGGAATGTATATCATGAATACACAAATAAGGTTAAGCTATTTGGTCATGTGATGAAAACTTTTCTAAGCTGCCTTCATCATTTCCTCAATCAGAGCATGTTTTAACTATAAGCTTCGAATAGCACAAGAGTAAGTTCTAGTAATCTCTATAGTCCATTACAAGATCTATGGCAAATAATTTGATCAAAGCAATTAAACATATATGAGGTTTACAAAAAAAAATTTGAAGCCAAGAAAAGTAGAATATTTTGTGTAAATTCGCTCAGAAAAAAGAAGGTACATATGGTTCAAAAGCTCACTAAGGAATGTGACGAATCTCAACATGCCATGTCGGTGATTAGACAATCATACATATTCTTTCTCCATTCAAACTTAGGCACGTAGATATGTGTTCCCTATATCGAAATTAACACAAAAAATCTCCACTTGCTTTATCTCGATTTCATGATCATCTTTTCGTTAGATTTCAAAGATATATTCCTCATTAACTAGTTAAGGCTCCTATGACTCTAAAAATACTCAACACTCTAAAACTCTAAAAAAAACTAAACACTCTAAAAAAATCAATTTTTTTTTACGAAAACATAAAACACACACACACACCCACACATTTAAATCACACATTGTCCTCAATGTGTAAACAACTAAGGAAACATTAAATTTAATGTATGGAGAAAACAAACTAAATAAATAAATAACTAAAGGATAGAAAAACTCCCTTATCACATTGGGTTGCCTCCCAAGTAGCGCTTGTTTTTATGTCTTCAGCCTGACATAACCTCGGTTTTTCTCGTTCAAGGTGGATACGTCCACTTCAGAGCTACTTCACCAAATCCTTCCTCGTGATGATCGTCTTTATCCTGCAAGGAAGAAAAAGACAAGATGTTAGATTTAATGAAAGATTTGATCCAGCAAGAACGTAACTTACCTAGCATAGAATTTAAGCTCGTGTGTAGAGAGAGAATGTTTTTCCCAATGTCCATGTACGGTAATCTCTCTATCGAAGGAACATATTTTCCTATCTTAAAATCTTTAAACACGTCTTTCCAACATAACCTCTCCTTTGGAGCATCACGCTTCTTATTAAATGTATCCAAAGTGATTTGATTACTCTCTTCACTCTTGGATCCATATAACCTGCTAAAAGAGGGAAAACAAGGAGTGTGGTTAGCATAAATAAAATCAATGTGGTTCGAAGGCTTACCTTGTGTCTCATGGTAATCTCCAAGTAAAAGTGGGGAATAAATGTTCAAAGATGGTATATGGTAGGTGAAAGTGATAGCCTTGTCATCCATATACTTCTCTTTGTTCACTTGATCCTTATTTTGATGAGATTCTTCTTCTACTTTTATAAGCTCTTCTTCCACTTGATCTTGCTCTTCAATGTTTTTCATGGAAACCTCCTCAACTAGCTCATCCTCACATTTAGATATGTCATCATCATCCTCATAACTCTGACTTGAATTTGGAATTGAAGTACTAGAGAGCTCTTCTTGTGCTTGTGATTGATTTATCAGGTTGACCATATAACCCATTTTCTCCTTTAGCACTGACACCCTTTCATTTTGCATAATCTGACTTTGAACCAGTTGATTTTGGATGTCTACCAACTGATTCTGACCATTTATTAGTTCTTCAAGAATCTTATCCATTTTTTCTGAACTTGAGGGTTCTGAAACTGGAGAAGAATATTGTTGAGGATATTGATAATATTTTGAAGCTTCATATTCACATGTGTAAGGGTCTTGATATGGCACTTGATACTGATCATTCATCTCCCATCCAAAGTTGAGTTGATGCCTCATTCCCGAATAGTATGTGCTTGTATAGGGATCATGTCCTTGAAAACCATTGAAGGATTGAGCATTAGGTTGTGTCCATCCTCCTCCTCTCATAGCTTTTTCATGGTAGGCATATGGATTTCCTTGCGTATGACACACTCCACTTGTATTAATAACTCTAGCTTCAGCTACCTACAAAACAAGAGCAGTGAGTTTGTTAAGTTTATCTTCAAGACTACTCATACTTACCTCATTTACTCTTGCGTTAAGATTCGAGCAAAGTTGTCCATAACCAAATGATCCTCTCATAGCCACCTGAAAATACTAACACTTCAAAGGAAAAGGTTAATAACAAAACACACCAAAAATCCTAAGAAAATCTAAAACAACCTAAAAGAAAAAAAATACAAAAACACTAAAAATGAAAACACACTAAAAATACTAGAAAAATAAAGGTGAAGTTACCAATCCCCGGCAACGGCGCCAAAAATTGGTGCGACCGTAGCCGGCACACAATTTAAACCCTCTTGCTGTCAATTGTAGCACTGGTAAATAAGGGTATCGTTCTAGCCATGGATTGAGAGGGCTCACCTCTATCTAACTAGCTTAAAAATAAAACTAAAACTAAAAATAAAAATCCTAAATAACATAGAATAAATAAATAAGAAAATAAAATACTAATGGGGGTTATAAAAATAATAAAGATAATAAAATAAAACAAACTAATAATAATAAAAATGGGAAATAATGAGAAACCCGTAGATATGAGAAATATGTTAGGGAAATACAAATCCACCACTAGATTAGGTCGAAATATAATATTTATTTCTAAGTCATCTTTTAATCGTGAGAAGGAGATCGACCAAGTTGCACACCAAAAGCAAGTCTATACACCTTATATTACTTCCCTTAATTAATTAATACGACCACGTGCCTATATTAACCCTATTAAATACTAGCAGTATAGCAGCAACAAGCGGCTCCTATATTTAACTAGATTTAATGCATTAAGTGTAAGTGGAAGGCTGTCAATCTAAGTACCCAGACTAGTACAAAACGCATGTCTAGCTGTATTTCCTATCCTTGACCCACACGTATCGAAACGTTTTACCACTTCGGTTAGAATCACAAAACTATTAGGTGAATTGTTATCTAACCTAGCTGCAATTTATACACATAAATTCTAGTACCACTTAACCTAGCTCAAATAATAATATTTATGCAAATTTTACCACTTAAGCATAAAACAATAATTATTCCCCTATATTAGTTAAATAAACTACCAAAAACTAAGATTATAAGGGTATAAAATGTGTCAAAATATGAACTCATCAGAAACCAATTCCTAAGGGTGTGGGTTAAGGCCCATCAACTTATGACATTCAAATTCTCTCACCACCACTCTCTAGGTTTTTTCCCTTGAAACCCTAATTGGACCTATCGCTCTACTCACTAATTATACATGTGATCGTAAAACCCTAGTCAGACACTCAAACCCTAGCACCTTTCTTACATCAGGATCAACCCATGCAGATTCCATCCACCCCATGCAAACCCTAGAAATTTCCTATGCAAGATTCACATCACTCGCTCATTTTGATCATAACCTCCTTTTATTTTCCCCCTCATGGATCATGAGATAATAAGGTCAATCTCATGTCCCCTTAGTCAACTTACCTCCCATTTGTTCCTTTCTATCCTTTCATCCCATATCATATTATTAAACATCCTATCATGCGTGCCCTAGAGGGTCACATCATATAACATGGTAAGCACAACACATATCATCATGATAGACATGCCATAAGGAATTCACATAAGCATACCTTAACTCCAATCTATGCTATAAGTAATTAACCATTAAGCATAAAGTACACAACATGGCATAACACATGGCACTTAACACACACATAGTTGTTATTAGCCACACCCTTACTCGGTTTAGGTTACTAATCACCTTTCATAATTATTACACTTATCGTATTTCCCATTTGGTTGGTTAGATTACCAAATTGCCCTTTTATTGGTTAAATTACCAAATTACCTTTCTTTATTATCATAATTACTAATCTGTCCTTTAGTTGGTTAAATTACCAAATTACCCTTCTTCAATCTCATAATTACCAAATTGTCCTTTAGTTGGTTAAATTACCAATTTGCCCTTCTCCGTTATCATAATTACCAATTTTCCCGTTTGTTGGTTAAATTACCAAATTATCCTTCTCTATTATCATAATTACCATTTTACCCTACTTTATTATCATAATTACCATATTACCCTTTTCCATTATCATAATTACCATTTTACCTTTCTCCATTTTTATAATTACCATATTATCCTTCTTCATTATCATAATTACCATTTTACCCTTCTCAATTATTATAATTACCATTTTATCCTTCTCCATTATTACAATTATACCATTTGACCCTTCTCACTTATTATAATTACCATTTTACCCTTCTCCATTATCATAATTACCATTTTACCCTTCTCAATTATTATAATTACCATTTTACCCTTCTTCATTATCATAATTACCATATCACCCTTTTACTTATAAAATTACCAATTTACCATTTTACTTACAAAATTACCATTTTGCCTCTTACTCCCAAAATTACCATAATACCCTCAACTTCCAAAATTACCATTTTACCCTTTACTTATAATTTACCATTTTGCCCTTTTACTACACTACTTTTATTAAGTTATCATCACTGCATGAATATTAATATCAATACTCCACTCTCCTCATCCAATTCCACCAACTATTATATTTCACATAATACTCTTCAACACCCACACATATCAGGCCACATTCTTACATAAGACATATTACCAAAATGCCTCTAGGGCTTACAATAATATTATTCATGCATCAACGATCACAATAACATATTCTAACATGAATAAGTACTTAACATATTCTTGAACAACAAATCTCCTTCCTTAAGCATTTCTTCAATATATGGCATATAAACCAGCATGCTTTCCCTTTTATCAATCAACACAAGAAACTACATATATTATATTAAACAACATATATCAAGCATATTAAAAACCCTAATGTGTTAACATACGTTTATCCATGCATTTAAGTGGGGTTTAACAATTACCTTAATTCCTGCAAAAATCAAACCTTATCGATATCCCAGTTAAAGATTTAAGCTTTGATTAGCAAAACCAATCCTAAAAATAATACCATTATTTATCATATTAGATATAAGAAAACCAAAAGAATAAGACTTTATAAAACTTAATTAATGAAATACTTAACTTAAAATATTATTATACCTTAAAATTTATGAACTAAAATAACCAAGGTATGTAGCAGCTCATGCTACTCATGCAGCATAAGCTACTTGCAAAATAAGAGAGATAATGGCTTGAAATGGCATAAAGGGAAGAAAAGGGAGTCAATTTCGGGTTAGGGTTTTGGGGTTAGGAAAGAAGGTAGATGGGGGAGGATTTAGGGAAAGGGAAGGGTGTAGGGGTGAAGAGGGGGTATAGGTGGTGGTCGAGGATGGGTTGTTGGCGGCTAAGGGCAGAGAGGCTGCGAAGGGGGCTGTCGAGGTGGGCATGGCTGAGAAGGAAGAAAAAGGGAGGGGGAAAATGAATAGATGCAAGGGTTCGTTTCAACCAAAGGAAGTGTGGGGGTGGTAGAGGAGGTTGTAGGGAGTAGTTTGGTGGCTCAGGTGGTGGTAGAGGTGGCGGGATTGCGGTAGAAGGAGGTGGTGTAGGGAGGTTGAGAGAAAAAAAGAGTGGGGAAGAAGGGGGGTTGTAGGGTGGCTCGAGGGGTGTTATGGTGGTGCAAGGTTGAGGTAGAGGGTGGTGCAGGGGGTCGATGAGGCAGTGGAAGCGGCGAAGGGAGGCGACAGTGCAAAATAGGGATGGAAATGGAAGGAGAAGAGAAGGAGAGAAATAAGTCAGGGAGGGGAAGGAAGGCTCGACGTTATGGGGTAGAATGAGGCAGGGAGGGAAGAAGAAGAAGAAGAGGGAGTAGAGGGGAGTAGGTGGCCAGCCGGGGTAGGCTATATGGTGGCAGGGGACAGTCGGGTGGTAGGGAGAGGGAAAGGAAGAAGAGGAAGGAAAAGGGCATGTGATTGGAGGGTGTAGGGGTTGGTTGGTCTGAAAATGGGAAGGAAAGGACATGGGAGAGAGAGGGAGAGTTGTAGGCAGTGGCAGGTGGTGGTTGGGCATGGTGCTCAGGGTGGCAGGCATGGCGTCGAGGGCAGGTCGGGCATAGAAGAAGAAAGAAGAAGAGGAAGAAAAGCAGGTCGGGCGTAGGGGGAGAAATAAGTGGGTCAATCCGGTCCAGGGAGGGAGAAAAGGAAAGAAAGGAGATGGCTGGGCTGGGCAACGTGCACGGGAGAAGGAAGGAAGGAAGAGGGGGAGATGGGCTAGCATGAAATACCCCGAAACCCTAACTTAGGGAATTATGACAAAATAAGGATTTAGTAGAAAATTTAAGTAAATAAATTATTTTATTAAAATAAATGAGGGATTAATTAAGGAAAATAAAGAGAAAATAATAAATAAATTTTTTATAGAATTTTGGACATTTCGCTAATTGAAATGGAAGTTAAGGAAATTTATTCCAATAACCAATTAATCTAAAAAGAAATTTAATTATTATTCTTATAATAATTATTATTAATTTTAAATATCTAAATAAATAAATAAAGACCAAATACCCCAACCCATTCATTTTCTCCTTTTTCCTTTTTCTTCCTTTCTCCTTTTCTTATTTTCCCTTCCCCTTCTCGGTTTGGGCTAGCCCGCGGCCCAACCTCTCCTCTCTTCACCGTCTCGAGCGGCCAAGCCCGCCCCATCTCCCTTTTTTTTCCTTCACCCTTTGCCCGTTCAATTGATTGATTGGTTATAGCAATAATAACATTTCAATTTAGTCCCATACATAATCATTTAGTAGGTGATACCAACTAATCAACTAGTTAGGGTAATTGATTGATTGATGCATTTGATTGATCAAACGATCAACATTTAATGCCCTTTGGGTATTTGTGCCCAATGGCTATGAGTGTTGCTCTAGCCATAAATAGAGGTTGTTGGGTAGAATGAAAAGACAACTTTTGAGGACTAATTAATTTCTTATCATTTATACTCGTTATGGTAATTAATTTTCAACTACACACTTTTAAATTTTAATTTATTAAGATTTCCCAAAAGTGTTATTATTCACTCAAAATAGGTAGAATTAATTATTTCATTGTAATATATTATTCTTCTAGCGAGGTTACATGCACAAATTGCTCTTACACTTTCATATTTTATAAATATAAGATTCTTTGCAATCACCATATTACTCTTTTCAAAACTTATTATCAATAGGTTTTGAGTGCCTAACATTTATGAGAGATGTCATTAAGTTTGTAGACCTATCAACTTAAAGATGATAACTAGGCTAACATGTATATTAACTTTTAATAGATTATTGAGATTTTAGGCTTACAACTATAGAAGATTGATCATCATTTATACACAGTAAAAGTAATATTCAAATCGAAATGACAAAATCTTTTGATAGTATATGTAGAAAAATCTTACTTGGTTGTCTTGAGTTACTATAAATAATGTGTCAATTATTTGCAAATTGATCTACTATTATCTCTCTAATTTTCAACTTGTCATTATATATTATATAAACCCTATTTGCCCCTCAGAATATTTTAAGATTATAATCAATTTATTTTACCTATTATTTTCAAATTCTTATCATATTATTATCTATATAATAATATAAGCTTTAACCCATTTTATTTAGATAATTTACCGACCAATATTATTATTTCAATGTTATTTATATAAAAAAAATTATATCTACTAAATATTTTATTATTATTATTGAGATGATCTGAAATAGAGTATATATATATATATATATATATATATATATATTAAGTTATTAAATTAAAAAATATCATTAGAAGTTTACCTCATATTATAATCTAAAATAACTATAATTTAATTTAACCCTTATTTAAAGCTACTTAAAAAATAATTATCTTAATAATCATTTTTTATTTTTGTTTAAAAGGAGTAATTATCTAGAATAATATTAACTTTTTTTGAACTAATGTTCTCCCGGAACACACGCAACGACGGAGCAAGCTTGAAGCCGGGCTCCTGCAGAAATACAGCCAGAGGGCACCGCATTGCATCAAATTTGTTCTGCAAACGCTGCCGCCGAGAGAGTGAGGGACTGATAGGCGATAGCTAGGATATACTACTAAACCCTAAAACTCCCGGAGTGCTTGAACTGTCATCTCTTCCTGCCCTTTTCAATGTGCATTACAAGTTGGGCTTAGTATCCACAGCTTCGCGTTGTATCAGACCGGCTGCGATGGGTCGACCGGAGCCTTGTGTATTGTTCGCTCAGACTTTTGTACATCCTCAGCTGGACGAATACGTCGACGAGGTATTTGTTCTTCTCGCTCTTTCGAACTGACTTAGGTTTCTGTCAGATGCTTGTTTGGTATGTTCCAAGTGATTGTCGGTGAATTAAGTGGTGCGGTTCCTGGTAAATCTCATTAAATTAAACCCTTGTATGCAGACACTGACATTGATTCCATAAATTACTGGCTCGAACCATTCTGATAGGCAGATTATAAGTCTTGATTATGTAAGATTTGATTGAACTTAGAAGCTTAAATACTTGTCGGAGGTCTTTCCGTAAAACTAATTAAGCTTGGAGCAATGTTTTTTTTTTTGTTTGAATTGATTGCCAAGGGATTAAACCTGAGAGCATCTGGGTGGCGAAGTCACCTACTAGAGTAGTTCAACTACCCTTTTGCAGAGGTGCAGGCTTTTCATTCTGTTCTGTGCCTTTGGAGTTTTATCGGATGTTTGATGGTGTTTTTAACATGCCAACATCCTCATCGCCTATTCATGCCATTTTGCAACGACGTTCTATGGCGTTTCATTGCACATAACTAATGCTCTGTTGTATGTTGGTCATCAGGTAATATTTGCTGACCCTATCGTTATCACCGCCTGTGAGTTTTTGGAGCAAAATTCTTCCTCTGCCTCCTCAGCAGTAACTCTGCTCGGGTAATTTATCTTCTATACTTACTCATCTGTTGCGAGGAGTCTTGGGCATTTAGATCAGTTGTGGGGAAGTAGGAACATGATGCATTAATTGATTGTTGGTGTGATGGTGAATGGTGTATGAAATAGAGAAGCAGTATAATCACAAATTAGTTTATGGATAGAGACTCACACTCATTGCTTCAAATAGATTTCACAATGTTTAAGGGCCACTTAGCTTCTACAGAGGAAGCTGTGTTTTTTTCTGCTAAAAGTCATATCTATGTTTGGTTAATAATACTGTGATGATAGAGGTGTCTGGTAATCATATTTAAGTGGTTGATTTGTAGGTTTAAAATGACCGACCTGTACATGGTATCACTGTTGAAGTGTAGTAATTTTTTTTATTGCTTTCAAATGACAGTTTATCAATCACTATTTTTTTACATGAATGATATGCGTAAGATGAAAATTTTAAGATAATAAGATATTTTCTAAAACTGAAAATGAAAAAGAATTCAACTTTTGCTCTAGAATCGAATGAGAGAAGTGTGGAGAAATAAACGAAAGAAGAAACTACTATCCAAGATTTGGTGTCAGACATCACTCGACACTGCTGATAAAAGGTCGGCACAGGTTGTGGGGATACCTAAATCATGACGATCAAAGCTGTTTCCATATGCTAGTAATAAAAAGTGTTCTGGAATTTCTGTGTCAGTTTGGAGATGCCAAGCCTGAGGCTCATATGCTCAGTTTTCATTATGCACTGTGAATTATTATTATATTTCTTATCCCTCTCAACCTTTTCATTCTCTATTTAGTATTTCAACCAATGTATATACGCTTGATGAATGTCCCTTTCTCACTTTACAGGGCTACCTCACCTCCTTCATTTGCTCTAGAGGTTTTTGTTCAATGTGAAGGGGAAGCAAGATTTAGGCGTCTATGCCAGCCATTTCTCTATTCTTATTCTTCGTCAAATGTGCTCGAAGTTGAGGTAGTTTACATTGTATTTATCTGTTCTAGAATGAGAATGTGCATTAGTCTTACCTTATTCTTTTTGGGGTGCCATTTGATGGATAGATGTTGCTAACACTGATAAATTATGTCTGGTTCAGTGTAGTTTTCCTATATACTGTCAGCATTGCAAGTCTGAATTTGCAAGGTTCAGTTCTAAAGCCTAATCAACTTTAAAGGCCACTTTTTGTCTTCTGAAATCCAAATATTATGGTTTTAACCTTAATTTTGCAACCTGCTATTTCTAGCGTCAACAGCCTATATTTCTGTATATCTTTTCTGCTTTGGTTTGCAAAACTACTTCCAAAGATTGCTGTGAAATAGGAGTGAAATAGTAATGTTGTCAATGAAGTGTAATTTCAACGTAGGGATTCATTTCTCTGGTCCTCCTCTGTTGCTTTCTTGCCTGCCCAATGAAAATAGTTTCAGTTTTTCCTTCTTTATATACTTCATTAGCCCCTAGAGGATTCAAATCGAACCATCAAATTCTATTGTACCTTAGTTTCTTATTGCAACTTTTAAATTCTTTTATACCCTAGTTTCTCAATGCAACTTTCCAAATTCTTTTATACCCTAGTTTCTTAATGCAGCTTCTTTTTCTAGAGGATTATAAGTCCAACCAGATTCTTTCATACCCTAGTTTCTTTATGCAACTTCAGTACAAAATGGCTTGTCCATTGTACTCTTTTTACAGCAGGATTCACCTTTGTATTAACAGTTTCCAATTAGTTATACTTTCTTCTTTCTGTTTACATAAGCAGCTTTTGGTTCTCATGCTGTTTGTAGTTTTTTAATCAGAATTTGGCTTCCTGCTGCAACTTATTTTGATTGCACATTCCTTGAGCGGAGCAATTTATAGTCATGGTTTTATTTAGGCATGCTATGTTTTTTTTTATTTAGCTTGTCTTTCAGTTTTCAGTTGATATTAGCTGGTAATTGTTGGATATAGCATGGACATATTTTATGACTTAAAATTTAGAGCTAAAGTCTTACTGGTATAATTGTATTGTTGCCGCCTAATTTATTCCACTGAATGAATTTCTGTATTGATTCATCCTTTCTACGTATTGTGACAAGTTGTCTAATATGAGCAATCGTGTTTTTGCTGACTAATCTGCAATACTGCAGGCTGTAGTAACAAATCATTTGGTCGTGAGAGGCAGTTATCGCAGCTTAAGCTTGGTTATATATGGAAACACAGCCGAGGATTTGGGTCAATTCAATATAGAATTTGATCTAGACAGCTCTTTGGCTAATCTTGTTTCCAGTACAGAGGCAAAGCTGGAAGACCTGCCTCCTGTACTACATACAAAAAACCCAGCAATTGAGGATTCAATATTCTCGTTAAAGACATTGCCTTCTTTGCTTCCACTGGCAGATATTTCTGTAGAGATTAAAAAGTTTTTGCAACTAGCTTTCAAGTTGTTGGATTCTCAGAAGATTGGGGACTCTATCCATAAAACTGTACCTATTGTTGCTTCAGCAGCTTCTTCTTTTTTCAGTTGCAACTTAGTCAAAGCAGGATTCAATTTTAGACCATTCAACCTCGGCAGAGTACAGGAAGATGAACAACCTCTGCATGTTTTTATTGAGGCGAGAAAGAATCTTCTTGATAATTGTAGGAAGCTTAGTAAAGCAGGTTATATATCTGCTGATTTTTTGGAGGAATACAGCTTTATTGAGAATGACCTGGTCACGTCTAAGGAATTGGTGGAGATGTTATTCCGTAACTTCCAGTTTAAAGGGGAGGCCCCCTATGTCAGGCATCCCCAACTATCACAGGTACCATCAAATCTATCTTTTTTTCTCGCTGATACTTTTTACGTTAAGATCAATATTATGATAATTATCTCGATGCCTATTGTTCTTGAAGTGATTGTGAACATGGTGTATCAGATCTCTTTTAGTGTTATGTGTTTGCATTGTGTCGCTTACAAGGTGCCGAACTCTCATCTGCTTTGTAGTAAGTGGATCAGTCGAAATGACTTTTGAATTTGTCACAGGCTTCTTTTTATACATCAATGAAGATGATTTTAGTGGATTGTGGTGGATGTCATATAAATGACTGCTATATAATTTCTATAAATTAGTTTGGTATCATTACAGTGGATGTGATAAAGATGTTACATGTGGCATGCCTGTTATTGAGTTTTATATATGAAGGTTATGTGAATACATCCTCTTTATCTCTACTGACACTTCTGAAAACCCAGGGATGGAGGGGGTACCACCTGCTGGCTCATTTGACTAGGTCTAGTAATATATACTTAAGCACATTCCTCAAAAAGTTAAAGGCATCATACTGAGAACCCCTTACAGAGAATAAGATAAGCTCTAATAACTGCTTTTCTGCGGACTCTTGAAAAATGCCAACGAAAGGCTTCTTTTGATATCCTCTCATATCCTGGTGCTGCATTAAGTTGTTTGAATAGTCTTATACATGTCAATTCATCTACCACATTTGATTTTGATGCCTTCGCGTGTTGCTTTTACAGAGTGAGAATGTAATGCTCTGGTTGAGCTTAGCTCTTTTACTATGCTCCGGAAGAGAGGGGTGTTTTCATTTTGTAAATGGCGGCGGCATGGAGCAGCTGAAATGGCTGCTTGGAAATGAAATGCATAGGTCATCTGCCTTTACATTAATGTTGCTTGCAGTAATTGAGCAAGTAACTCGCTATGCAGTTGGGTGTGAAGGATTCTTGGGCTGGTGGCCACGTGAAGATGAGACTGTTCCAGTTGGTATTAGCGAGGGTTACAGCCAGCTTTTGAAGTTGCTAATGCTGAAACATCGTCATGATGTTGCTTCCCTTGCTACTTATATACTTCACCGCTTGCGTACGTACGAAGTTGCCTCAAGATATGAGGTATGTTATCATACTTGGTTTCCCAAATATATTTTGATTTGTGGAGTAATTTTTCTCATGTGCTATTTGCGGCAGCATGCTGTTCTGTCTTTATTAGGAAGACTTTCTGCAGCTGGAACAGATGCGACTGTTGTGTCAAATGTGCTTTCTGATGCTAAGTTGCAGCTTAGGAGAATCTTGGTTAGTTGCGAGTTTTCAATATCATCATTTTTCGTCTCCAAACTTTCTTTTGGCATCATAATCAGTATGCATCAGCTTCTCTCTTTGAGCTTTGGCATAAAATCATTGCTGCAATCTCTGCCTCTTAATGTGCATTTCTAAGTGCTAATGCAGAAGTTGATAAGCTCATTTGGTACCATTGAAGATCCTTCTCCTATAGCATGTGTTGGTCGATCATTGATTCTGGCACAAGCTGATGAATCACTGTCATATGAAGTGACCAGTAAGCTTATCGCTTCATCAAGCTGTTGGTTCTTTGATCGTGAAATTGATTCACAGTTGTTGTCACTCCTGAATGTACGTAAATTGTAGAAGCTTCTTCTCATCATTTTACATATTTATGTTGTTTAATTCTTTGCTTGTACAGCTTAATGTTGATCAGAATTTCCCCCCTGCCCTGGTTTGTGCAACTGTGTTAAGAGTTTTAAAGGAGATTAGGTTTGCCTGATGTTATTTAAAGAATAAAAATTTGGATCTATTAGATTGTCAGTTTGATACTGTCACTCTCGTAAAGTGAAGGTGGCTGTATGGCAATTCGGTAACACCTGGTTGCCCTCATCTTTCCTTATCATCTGCCAAAATATCTGTGCATGATTTTGGTGCCAGCATAGTGTGCTGCAGGAATGCCTTTTTTTGCCTTATTACCAATACTGTTTTATTGTATTGCCGATCATGCCATTAAAACTTTAGAAACTAATTTATGAACCCTTGCAATGCACATATGAATAATGCATAAAGATTCTATATGTATAAATCAATATACAGTATTTTTGAAATATAGTAAATAGTCTTATGGCTCTATTGATATAAGGCAATGTCTTATTTGTTTGATTTTTGCTGATTTGATTTAAAGAATTCAATGTGTAATTTTTATTTACTTACTACTATTACTATTGGTATCATTACTATCATTTTTATAAATATTGTCATTAAGTTTATGTTGTTTTTATTACTATCAAAATTTTCCCAATATGATAAGTCGAGTAAGAAAGCTTAGGAGAGCATAGCCTAATACACAAATGGTTCTTATTTTTATTAGAAAAAATAAAGAAAATTTTAATATTTTAAATTTGAAATTTTGGTAGGTGTCAGAGATAATAATTAATTAAGTAGTAGTTAGTTTGGAATGGGAGGAGTAGGGATATAGAATCATAGAGAATAATTAATTAGGTAGTGTTTAATATGTGTAGAATATAAGCATAACATTTTACTAAATAAGAAAAATGCAAATCATGAGAATTTAGATGAATATTTTCAAGAAAAATGTAATTTCTCACAAAATTATATTCTCTTTTGTTATTATATAGTTAAGATTTGCAGTGTGAAATGGAGACATGCTACTTACATTTATTTGAATAAGTTTGTTTCCTACATGAATTAATCATTTCAAGTTTTTATTTTATTTTTCATCCTTCCTAGAATATGGCATTATGCATAGAAAGAGTGAGAAAAGTGAATTCTAAGATAAACCTTCAAATAGGGAGAGGCTCGACTTTAACATCCTGTACTTGCAAACCGGGGAAGGATATTAATGTGATATGTTACTATTCAGTTGCTGAGCATACAAAAATTATTCATTAGCCAAAACTAATGCATTCTTCATCCTCCACAGTCCTCATCTAGCATCTTCTAGTTGTATTGTTGACTAATCCTTTTTTTCCCCCTTTCTGACTTGGTGTTTATTGTTTAAGGACTATGGGTCTATTCTCCTTACCCTATTTTTGGATCAAATAAGATTACTTCAGATCGGATCAGTAAAATTTTGATGATATTAACAGAAATAATATTAAATTAAATGATAATTATTGTAATAATGATATTTATGATAAAAAAAAAGTATTAATAGTAATATAGAATATTAATTATGACAATAATGATAGTAAACTAATCATAATAACACATTAAAGTTTTTGAATCAGATTGGTTCGGATCCAATCAATGCTGCAAAAATTCAAAAGTTGGACAATGAGAACATGCTCTATATTTGAGAGTTCCTTTTTGTTCTGAGTACTAGAAGCTTATGACGCTTTTCAAGAAATCTGAGATTTTTTATCCTATTTTGAATGGTGTCTGTAATATTTCTCAGCTTATGCCTATACTAACTTGCATTTTGAAAGTTTATTATTCTCTTCTCGGAACTCTGATGGTCTGACCTAGCCAAAGGTTCTGTATTTCATTGAAGTATTTTCAAGATTTTGTTGAAGCATGTATTTTTCTTAACATCCACTATCTTTTTCCAGATTCCTTTTATGGTAGATCACCTAAGTTGAGCTGTTGTGTGTGCTTGATTTCTGTTTTCCTGTGACCAGGAAAGGGGATTTCTTCCACTGAGCCTGGCCTTATTGTCATCCCCAAAGTTGCGTGCTGGAGTAGGACAGAGCCTCGATGCTTTTTTGGATATAAAATCATCCATTGAAACCATAATTCTCTCGTGTCTGTTTTGTCGCTCAGGTTCATTAATCTTACTCCTGATGATTGACATCTTTGTTATCGTACCACATGTTGATGATACATGTTCTCTGTTGCAGGGTTAGTCTTCCTCCTGTATCATCCAGAACTGTCCTCCACAATACTTCATGCCTTAAAAGGGGCGAGTGATATGAGTAAGGAGGACTGTATTCCTCTTCGTTATGCATTTGGTTTAATTTCAAAGGGATTCTTTTGCCATGCACATGAAGTTGGAATGATTGTTGAGATGCATCTGAGAGTGGTTAGTGATGCTAGTTGTTAAGATTCTGGCTGCTTTTTCTTGTCTTCCTTCTTTCTTTATAATTGCCCATGTCCTGTGAGCTACTTAGCATGTTGTCTTTTTCGTCTGTGGGCTTTCTTTTGCTTCACTTCAGGTTAGCGCTGTCGATCGGTTGCTTACATCAAGTCCATGTTCAGAAGAATTTCTATGGGTGCTGTGGGAACTTTGTCGGCTTTCCAGGTTGGTCTAGCTATTATAAACTTTTGTTTTACATTTATTTCTGGTAGGTGTTTTGAGAGGAGAGAGGTACTCATGCAGTTTTGCAAGATGAAAATGTGTAGCATGAGAGAGTGAGAGTGAGAGAGAGAGAAATCAGTTGAAGCTGGGCATGATTGTCTTATGGCACTTTCCTTATTCTTGCTTTTGAAAGGCTTTTTGGTCCCTAATTGCAGCTTTCAACCACAAATTTAAAAAACATTGTATGTATTTTTGTAAGTTTACATGCTAATAAATGCAAAGAGCTAGCTACTACAGCTAGCAACAACTTCATCCAACCAGGATTGAGTGATATTCAGAACAAGGATATTAGCTCTACAAGCTGAATCATGCTATGTTAGAATATATGTATAGCAGTGTCCCCCCCCCCCCAAAAACAAAAATCCAACAGAAGTTAAAAAAAAAATAAGGGAATGCTGACTTTATCTGAGAGAAACAGTGAAAACAGAAGTCAAGACTGGCTTTGTCTTGTCAATGTGGAATCTGTCCTCTAAAAGAGTTATAAGAACTAGAAGCTAGGTGTGATTGTTTTGGTAATAAAAGCTGTGCTAAAATTTAAGCATTTATATTTTTTTTTGTAGTGTGGAAAGAGAAATCATTGTGCTTAATGAAGGGGGAAAAGATGAATTTGAAAAAGATGAAGGATACTCCAAGTTTGGTATTAGAGCATTACGGATGATAAATATCTGTCTAAATCGGTAAATATGGGTGACCCATTGTTCCTTATCAGCATTATCCCATGTAGGCAGACTCAAAATCTGATAGATATTTTATTTTGTGGCTCCTATATATATATATATATTATTTCATGGCTCAAAATCCAATATATACTTTATTTCATGGCTCTAGGCCTCCAAGGACTCCTAAGTTTGTGTTTGACTAGATGGGAGATGTTCACCATTCTCGTGTGGTTTTGGCAGTTTTTGCATTTGGTTTCTAATTATGTGTTGTGCTGCTACATGCCACTGCATTCTTAAGCTGAAATGTTCAATCAATAACACATTTCGTGGGCCCTGTAGTTAACTAGAAGATCTTTATTTTGTTTGAGTATATAGTTTCTTGGACACTGTTTATAATGTGAAAATGTTTATAATGTGTAGGTCTCATTGTGGGCACCAAGCATTGTTGTCTCTTGGACATTTTCCGGAGGTATGGACAACATTTCCTGAACCATATTTTTATTTATCATAGGGCCTTATTAGTAATGTGTGATTTGCGCTTTGTTTTTTCTATCCACCAATTCAGCTCTACTCGTTAGACTTTTAAAAGTTTTTTAAGGAACCAAATAGGTTCGTTTATTATGATTTGATTTGTGGCTTGGCGTGTTTAACTATCCGGCTCGTTTGAAAATTAAACAAACCAAATCAACTTGTTGAATTATTTGACTTGATTAAAGGTTCACTTAACTATTTAGCTCATTTATTAAGTAAATTCTATACAAGCCCAATTTATAAACGAATGAGCCGAATCTAGCTTAAGATGAATTTGAGCCGTCTCGCGAAAAAATGAGTAGAACCTCCCTTGGCTCATTCTCAACTTGTTTAATAAATGAGCCTAAAAATAAGACTCAAGACTTTTTCATTTTGTTAAACAAACGAGTTGAGACGCTAATAATCTGCCCTATTGGGTGACTCCGACAAAAGAGAAGTTGGAAGCACCCCCTGATTAGAAGGAATGTGCTTCGAGCCGTCGACGAGTCATAAAAATGATCAAGAGGATATAGAGCGACCAATCGAACATGATTCAATGGATCTGAGTTCGCAGGGACAAGAAACAAACCCTAATGATTAGCTACCGATAGATTCGGTCCCTATCGAGCCAATTGTTGAAATTTCTATTGTGCCAATTGTTGAAAACTCTAACAGGAGCTCCACTTCATACCTAAAGGTATGTCGTGAAATGGTAAACTTCTGTAAAACAAGAGCATCGATGTTCTCGTGCAGGTTCATTATGATGCGTTGATGGAATGATAGTGGCTGCCATTGATGCCACAGAAGCTAAATGCGAAGCACAAAGCTGGAACTTCTCTTTAGTTGCTTATGTCTTTGGTGCAAAGCCAAGTTTCACTCAAATGCAGTACTTTGTTAAAACTCAATGGGCAACAATTAGTGGCCAAAAATTCATTTCCAATGAGGTTGGATATTTCCTATTTTAGTTTACCTATGAACAGGATTGCCAAACCATCATTCAATAGCCTTATTGGATGTAGCTAAGTAGGCCTTTGATCCTCAAAAGATGGCGTTAAGGATTCTAGGTAACTCGTCTGAATTTCAGTTTATTCATACACGGGTTCAATTATGTGGTCCTCCTTTGGTGAATTCCCTAAGCAAGCTTGCTAGTGTTGTGGGGAAGCCAATAAGGATGGATGGTATGGCAACAAGGATGGACCAGATTTCTTATGCTAGGGTCCTAGTTGAAGTTGACACTCACCGAGACTCCTTTGAATTTGTTATGATTAAAGCTCCTTTAGGTTGGTGAAACAAATGGTTTATTATGAATGGAGGCCTATTGTCTAATTGCCTTTTAATTCATTTGGTCATCTCACCAATCAATGTAGAAATGTCCAACCATGACAAAAACAATGGGTGATATGGTCATTTCGAAGATACTTACTCATAGATTTTGCTCAATCATAGATTTTGCTCAATCTGCGTTTTTAAAGGGTAGAAGTATTGGTGAGAATGTGTTGTTGGTTCATGAGTTGGTGAGGAAGTATGCTTGAAAAGGGGTCTCTCCAAGGTGCATGTTAAAGTTGGACCTCCAAAAAGCCTATGATATGGTCAACTAGAGTTTCGTAAAGAATCTTTTGCTTCTTTATGGGTTTCCTTATCAGTTTGTCAAGTTGATCATAGCTTGCTTGAACACAGTGGCCCTTTCCCTCTATTATAATGGTGTGTTGACTCCTCCTTTTCAGGCTAAGAGAGGTTTGAGACAGGGAGATCCTCTCTTCCCTTATATATTTGTTCTTGTCATGGAATATTTTACCAGATGTCTCAAACATTTATGGACAAATGCTTTATTTAAAGGCCACCCTAGATGCAGAGCTCTGAAGATTATCAATCTGAGTTTTGTGGACGACATTCTCTTGTGCTGCCATGGGGATTTGCAAAGTGTGAAATGCCTTATGAATGTGATAAGTCATTTTTTTGGGCTCTCTGGTTTGGTCTTAAACCCTCAAAAGTGTACTGTCTATTTTGGTGGTGTGTCGCCTGATGTAAGAAGGTCAATTGTTGATCTGTTGGGTTTCCAGGAAGGTGCTTTCCCCATCACCTACCTTGGTTTGCCTTTAACCTCTTCCAGAGTTTCTTCTGGTATGCTCCAACCTATGTTGGAAAAGGTAACTGCTCGTCTAAGACACTGGAGCACTGTTTATCTGTCTTATGCTGGGAGGTTGCAGCTTATCAAGTCAGTATTGTTCAGCGTTCAGTTGTATTTTAGTTAGGTGATTCTTTTTCCAAGAAAGGTTCATTTCTTTGGTCCGGGAAGGTGCATATTAGATGAAGAGCCCTGGTTTCCTGAGAGCAGATTTGTCTCCCTAAGGCGGAGAGTGGTCTTGGATTACTTAACCTGGGGATTTGGAATTAGTGTGCCTTGGGGAAGTTGCTATGGAATATTGCTACCAAGAAGGATTCATTATGGGTGAAATGGATTCATGCGGTCTACCTCAAGCATTCAAGTGTGTGGGAGTACAATCCCACTGCTTACACTTCATGGCTCTTTCAGAGAATCCTTCTTGTAAGATCTCATTTACAAAGCTTTCTGCAGTTTAGATGGTTAAATGGTTACCTTGATTATAGTATCAAAATTGCTTATGATGCTGTGAGACATAGACGGGCTAACCAAAGGTGGTCCAAGCTTGTGTGGCACTCGCTCAACTTGCTGAGATACCGTTTTCTTTTATGGCTGGCTTTAAGAGATAGGTTGATGACTAAAGCTAGTCTCTTGGAGATTGGCATTGGTGTGTCGGATCAATGTGTGTTCTATCAGCAATGTCTTGAAACTCGGGACCACTTGTTTATCCACTGCCCGATTACAGTTGAAATATGGAGGAAAATTAGAAGAATTGCTAGAAGAAGGGATAGCGTCTAAGGTTGGCAATAAGAGGTTTAGACTTTGTTGAAAAGGTCTAGGCAAAATAGTCAGAAAAAGCAGGTTCTGGGAGCTCTCCTTACATCTTATATTGCCAATGTTTGGTATGAAAGAAACTTGAGAATTTTTGAGAACCGTAGTAGAGATGTTGCTAGTCTTAGTCAAGCTATTGTCATGGCTGTAGCTAGACGGTTAATGCACCCATATTATAAGGCTAAGATTGTATGGTTCAATGATGGTTTTGGTTGTAATTCCTCATTTTCAAAAGTAATAAATTTCTTACTTATTGAAAAAAAAAACCATGGGTGATAGTTAAGGATGGCAGGAAAACAACTCCTAAGGACTAACAGAAACCTCAGTTACCCAAAGGTAAAAGCATTATCATGTTTGTTGCAAGACAACGACCTAGTGCTCCTCAGAGAACTCCCTTTCAAGGTGCTAGCTGCTAGCTCTAGTAATGCTATGGATTCAAATCCCTTTGAATCTTCTCTTCTAGGATAGGACCTTATGACTAAACTTGAAGACAATGGCTATCCATAGACTAAAGTCACAAGGTGTAGAAAACTGGTTGATGAGGCTTACCTTCCTCAATTTGATATTCACTTGCAATAATGCTTGGTTGTAGGAATATAAGGGGGCTTAATGACCTTCTCAAGTAGTGTGAAGCTAGGAAATGGGTCAGAGAGAATAAATTGTCTCTACCAGGGATTGTTGAGACAAAAATAAAGGCTCAAAATGTAGATAAGGTATAAAAGTCACTTCTCTCGGGCTGGAATGGGTTATTAACTATCAATACCATCCTAGTAGGCGCATCTAGGTTGGTGGGTCAACTAATACCTACCAAGTAACTACTATTGCTAAGTGTGATCAAGCAATGCTTTTGGAGGTGGTGGATGCTACTGGAACTAACTCCTTTTATGTATGCTTTGTCTATGCTCATAATGTTGAGATTCAACGTAGGGATCTATGGAACGGATTGCATGTAAATCAGATTCAAACTCAACCATGGATCCTCCTTGGTGATTTTAATGTGGTGCTTAATGTGGATGAGAAGTTACAAGGATTATGGCATGAGCAAGATGTTATGGAGTTCCACCACTCTAGCAAATCCAAGTAGTGAACCTGAGTTATATTGGTAGAAAGTGCTCGTGGACAAATCGACAAGACTTAGACCATAAAATTGCCTGAAAGCTTGTTAGGGTACTATGTAATCAAAGCCGGATTGAGATTTATGGGGGTTCAACATACAATTAAATATCGGGTCCGATTCGTAATATTGACCGATAGTTATCGAATTTTGGGTTAGCCAATATGTGAAATTGGCGATACGTGACAGATTTAGAATTTTACATATTTATCGGCTGATATTTAATGATATGTGCCAATATTTACCAATATTTGCTAATGTTTATTGAGGGGGGAAAACAATCACGTCGCGATAGCTGCAACATATAAAATATCGTTTATGATACTTTGATATCGCAACTGCAACCACAATCGCGACCGTGATTGCAATTTTATTGCCTGGGCTCAATTGCTCACTTTCCTAGTCCTATTATCTCCGATCATGCCTACATGACTTGTCATTGTTAAAAATCTACGTCAGTCAGGACCTAAACCATTTAGGTTGTTTAACATTTGGGTGCATGACTTTAGCTTTATGAAGTTAGTTGAGGATGGTTGGCAGAATGTTTTACGAGGATCTAAACTTCATCAAATATGTTGTAAACTTAAACATATAAAAATACCATTGAAATAACTCAACAAGCATAAGTTTGGAAGTATCTCTCAACAAGATCAAAATGCTAGACAAAACCTTACCGAAGTGTAGCTGTAGCTTGATGCTTCTCCCCTTGGTGCAGATGTAATTCTCTAGGAAAAACAATGTAGCCAGCAACTTCAATTCCTCATTAAGTGTGATGAAAGCTTTTATGCTCAGAGATCTAGGGTTAGTTGGCTCAAACTGAGTGGTTGTTTGGTTTGGGGGTAATATGTGTGGAAAAATTACTCCGGCATTTTATATATCTTGTATACTATAATTAAAATTTTAAAAATTTCTTTTGGACAAATACCCATTTTAGATCTTAATTTAATCTAAAATGGTTATTTTATTGAAAATATTTTTATTATTAGTAAGTAGTTGATTTAAAAGACACAAAATAGGGGGAAATTTTTTTCACCCATATCACCCCCATCACCCCCATACCAAATAAGCCTTGAGAGATAGTAACTCAGAGTATTTTTATTCCATAATGAAAAGAGGGCACCATTCTAATATAATTAACTCCATTACTGATTTGAACGTCCAACTTCATACATTAGTCATACATTTTTCATACTTTTCAAGATTTCTACCTAAACCTTCTGGGGTCACCTCAGGTTGCTTCTCTTCTAAGGTAGTTAATAATGGACCTTTGCTTCCGGCAAAAGCATGTATGGACATATTGAGGCCAATAACTAGGGAGGAGATTAAACAAACTTTATTCTCTATGGGGAATGAGAAATCCCTTCGCTCAGATGATTATAACGTTTTTTTTCTTCAAAACCACATGGAGTATTATAGGTGAGGATGTGTGACATGCAATTAGAGATTTCTTTGTTACTGGAGAGATACCTACTAACCTTAATATCACTGCTTTGAATGTTATCCCTAAGGTCCCAAATATTGAGAATCCTAGGACTACAGGTCGATTGCTTGTTGTAACATTCTTTATAAGCTTATTGCCAAAGTTCTAACACAAATAATGCAACCTTGGCTATCAAGAATAGTGGGAGAAGCCCAAGTAGCTTTTATTTCAGGGAGACACATAGGAGAACATCCTTATGGTTTTTAAACTTGTTCATGGCTATAAAAACAAACCTCTTTCTCCTAGATGTATGATAAAATTATATATAAAGAAGGCTTATGACTTCATAAGCTAGGAATTCTTGGAGAGGATGCTCCTTTCCCTAAAGTTCCCAATTCATTTTGTTAAGTTGGTCATGGTATGTGTAACAATAGTGAGCTACTCTTTTGTCTTGAATTGTGTTTTACATCAATACATTCTCCATTTAAAACATAAAAAGGACTGAGGCAGGGTGACCCCATGTCACCCTATTAGTTTGTGCTAGTGATGGAGTATCTCAATTGGTTGCTTAACTCTATGATATTTTTTCTTTAGTAGATGTGATGTTCTTTCTGTATTGACCTTATGAAACTTTTCTCAAATTCTTAGAATTCTATGGATTATATCTTAATGCTAGTAAAAGCTCCATCTATTATGGTGGTTTTGTAGATGACATGATCGGGCAAACCTTGTTTAACCGACTTCATATACCACTTGGAACACTACCAGTTAGGTGCGTGGGACTCCCCCTTATTGGTAGCACTTTAAAAGGAATGGAGTATCAAGAACTACTGGATAAGTTCACTGGTAGATTTCTCATGGAGTACTAGGTTTCTCAGCTATGCGGGGAGATTGCAACTGGTCAAATTGGTCCTCTTTGGTATCTAGGCATATTGGAGCCTAGGGTTGTTCAAGAGTCGAGCCAGCTCGCGAGCTTTTTAGGCTTAGTTCGTTAAAAGCTCGACTTGGTCCTCTTATTTTACTAAAAAAATCTAAAAATAAGGCTCGAGCTTGTTTAGAGTGTAAAAGCTCATGAGTTTGGCTTATTTATTACAAAAGCTTGTGAGCCGAGTCGTTAAAAGCTCGGCTTGTTTATAAATTAGCTGAACTTGAGCTTAATTTTTTGGCTCGTTTATTAAACGAGCCGAGCCCAAGCCCACCCTAGCTCGGCTCGGCTCAGCTTGTTAATAGACCTATTGAAGCCTCATGTATTTGATACCAAAGAATGTTATTGTGCTATTAATGCAAAATGGCGAGCTTTTTTGTGGTTTGGTACTAATCAAAGTACTAAAAAATGTCTTTAAGAGTACTATATGTAGACCTAAGAAGGAAGGGGGCCTAGGTTTCTTTAACCTTAACTGGTGGAACATTGCAACAGTTGGGAGATTGTTGTGGAACTTGAAGATGAAGAAAGACACCTTGTGGGTAGAGATTTGTGGCAAGTGCCAAAAATGATGTCATTTTCTTGGTGCATGAGGGGGTTACTTAAGTTAAGGATGTGCTCTTGCTTGTCTTTAATTCTAATATGCATGGCCAAGCTAGCATGCAGGGTGACTATGATATTTCACAGGTTTATGGCATGTTGATACCTCATGGAGAACTGGTGGATTGGTATTAGGTGATATTTAACCCTATCTCTATTCCCCAGCATTAACGGGGTTTGCAGGCTATAAAAGCCTTTATACCAAGGATAGATTGACAAAAATGGGGGTTGAAGTTGAATCATGTATTCTTTGTTTGATAAGGAAACAGTAGAGCATTTGGTTTTTGATTGTCCTTTCTCCAAGCAAATTTGATTACCTCTAATCAGGAATTTGGGATGTACTCATGATGCTGCCTCATTCAGTATGATGATGCGTTTGTTGGATGCAAAGAGGTGGTTGTGGATCTGCTTGCAAACGAATGGGGATTTGATACTTATTTGCATCAATATGCTACCCCCTTTGGCATGAGAGAAACCAAAGCATCTTCCATTAGAAGAAGTGTGAACCACACCATATTTTACAATCTATTATTAAGGAATTAGCTAATCGGATAACTATTATGGTCCATTGTAAATTTTATAGAGCATTAGTAACCCATTTGAATAACTTGAGATAGCATTTATGTTTTGACAGTTTCTTATTATGTTTGTACGTACACGTTGCAATGTTGAAATTAATAGAAAGTTAACAAAATTTATTAATAAATAATCTGCCCTAATAGCTGTAGGTCAGACCGCATTTTGTTTGTAAAAACTCTACTATTTCTCTCCTTCCATATGTGGTATATCATAGCTGCAAAAGTAATTCTAAGTGCTGTGCTGCGCCTTTCTGCTTAGGACTTCACCTTTGGTGTGCCACCCAATTCAATTCATACCTTCAGAGACTAATAGTGTGTCTATGGGGAAATTTATGACAAATAGTGCCTGGGACATATTGTTTGTCCATAATATAGTTTGTCAATAGTGAGGAGTTTTCTTAGAGTTTGCTCATTGTCTAAATTATTTACCTTTTCTTTTAATTCACTATCATCATTGATAGTTGGGTCCACCACTTACACATTTTTCAATGCTTTTTTTGACTTCAAAGTTGTGTGGCTACTATCGTTTTTAGGCTTAAACTTATTTTTCAATTATTTGATAGAAAATCATTACGTGCAGGTTATATAAATATCTTACAATATTAGTCTTTATCAAAATCTAATAAATTATTTTGGAAAAAAATTGTGTCACATTTTTCAAAAATCTTATTACTATATTCAATGTTATGGCACTTGAAAATTTTGTTTTGTTTATTTTCAAAGACATGTGAAGGGAGCCTCTAGGTAAAACTAAGTATGCCATATCTATCTATACTATAATCTGTTTGGAAATTTCTTTTCAAGATATGATGTGAAAATAGTATATAAAGTTAATCCGAATCATGTTTAGTTTTACTATACTATAACTTGAGAGTAAATTATCTTAGAATATTCCTTTCCTTAAAGCACTTAATTTTTTTCTCCTTCTCTTTTCTTTTGATTCCCTAATAGGATGCCAAATGTTTTTGGGATACATAGCTTACACATTTTTTAATGTTTTATTTATCTATATATTACGATATCTATTGTTATTGTGGATAAAATAATGTCAATTAATTAGATATAGATATTTTACAATTATAATCATTATCAACATTTAACTATTCATTTTAAAAATATGGTTTAAATTATTATAATTTTGTGTTACTTTTTACAAGAATAAAATATTACGGAAAATTAAAAAATAGGTATATATAGAGGACATATCTAATGAGAATTGAGAACAACCCCTAGTTTCCTAAGTTATTATAGTTTCATCTATCTACTCAGAAGTTTCAACCATTTACTTAGAAACATAAATACTATATGTACAAAAATGTTGTTGCTTTTTCCTTCTTTTACTGACACTCAAATACTTATTGTTTTCTGGGCAACTTAGAGGATTTTTTTCCATCTATCGTACGTAGTTTTCACCATTTTTAGTTTCCTAACATAAAATATAAGTTCATAATATTTGCAAGAAAATGCCATATCCTTTTCCCTCATCTTTTGAAACTCAAATACTATAGTTTATACCACATACGGAGTGTAGTTTTCTCAACTGTAGTAGTATTTTTGATCTCAATCTCTTCATCTTTGATCTTCTATTTATTAAGTTCTCAATAAAAAGATGGTTCTTTGGATTTCTCGCTATATATATATATATAGAGAGAGAGAGATAGAGAGCATGGAAACTAATTCTAATATTTCATCATCTTCCTCTAGTCTCTACTTTAGTTAATTATAGCAAGAATTCGTGGCTCTTTGATGCAAAAGTTTAGATCATGCCAAATTATGCACATCATCAAGCTAGGGCTTAGATGTTTTAGCTCACTTAGGCTAGAGCTCCCTTTTTGGAATGCGATACTACGAGTCCTATGACTATGATCCCCACCTCCCAAATAAAATAAAATAAATAAATCTATAACACAACAAAAAAAAAATAGGTTAATGAGATTAGTGATAGAATATTGCTTGACACCAAATGATAGCACTCAAATCAATTTAACTTCCTATGAGAGCTCGGTGTCTAAGTGCACCCTCATCCAGTGTTTCTCTCTCAAGTAAAAGGAAATACATACTCTCTCCGCCCCATGGTATTTGCAAGGCTTTAAATTTTATCAAGATTAAGAAAACAATCAAATTAGCATTAGCTATAATGACCGACCATCAATTTTATAGCTGTATTTCTTATATGCCCTTGTTATTAGTAAGTTTCTTTATTGGACTTTTTTCAAAATCCTTAATTAATAAGGGTATATGAGAAAGTAAAAAAGAAAACAAACTTTGCAAATATGTTAGGACGGCATAAAAAAGAATAACATGCAAAAGAAATGGGGCGGAGGGAATATATATATTCTGTCATATAATGAAAAGAGAGTGAAAAACTAATTCAAATATTTTATCGTCTATCTATACTATAATTTAAAATAGTAAGATGTTTTCATTTGAATTTACCTTCTCCTTAAATCTTGTCTTCCTCTCTCACCCCCTTTTTCTTTAAAAAAATTGCATTTTTCTTGTGTTTGGTTTCTACCCTTATAAAATATATTAATTATATGATTAGAGTAATATTTTAAAATACTCTTGCAATGATAAACTAGTCATCAAAAATTTTGTCCGTAATGATTGCCTCTAATTATGGTCTGCTCTAGATTTTTTACTTTTAGCTTCTTTACCGTTCTCAGTATAATTTTTTTTTTAAAGATTGCTTAGTCATCCTTTTGCAAAGGTTTAGGAGGATGGTGTTACTGGGTTCAATGTTGTTTTTCATTAGTTTGTAAACTCATCCTTGTCTGCTGAAAGCTTTTTGTCAATGGGGAAAGAGAAGTGGCCGCCTCTGTGGGGAATTTCTTTTGTTCAAATACCTCGTGATAAGGAAATGTTGAAGCCAAAATTTTAAAATAATATAGATTATCGTTTGGCAGTGATTACCATCTTGTTGTCATTTTTTCAGATTTAATCTTTTTTTTATTTCCTTTTCTCCTTAACTTACAGGCTATTCAAGTACTCATCGAAGCTTTGCATTCTGTTAAGGAGTCGGAACAACTTTCCCTGGATAGTGGTATTCAAATGTTTCCAAGTTGTGGAGTAGAAATATTATGACCATTTTGTTTGACATTGGCTTCTATCATGATTCGCAGGCACACCCCTGAATCTTGCGATTTTTCACTCGGCAGCTGAGATTTTTGAAGCCATTGTAAATGATCCAATATCTTCTTCTCTTGGTTCTTGGATAGAGCATGCTATGGAGCTCCATAAGGCCTTGCATTCGTCTTCTCCAGGATCAAACAGAAAGGATGCTCCTACTCGGCTCCTGGACTGGATAGATGCGGGCGTAGTTTATCATAAAAAGGGTGCTATTGGTCTTCTACATTATGCAGCTGTGTTAGCTTCAGGAGGTGATGCCCATATGACTGCTACAAGCATCTTAGTAGCAGATGCCATTGTTGTTGAAAATGCTGAAGGAGATCCATCAAGTGGACCTGAGGTCAATGTTGTTGAAAGCTTGCTCGGAAAGCTAGTATCTGAAAAGTCCTTTGATGGAGTTGTTCTACGAGATTCTTCTGTGGCCCAACTGACTACGGCATTCCGTATTTTGGCACTCATTTCAGAAATTCCGGTATGAAATTGCTAGGATACTAGCTTATCTCTTCCAGTGCTTGTCGGTCTAGGATAGCGTATTCTAAAGCCATGCAGCGCTCATCTAGTATCTTTCTTTGAAATTCCACAAACAATTGGTGCTTAAATGTGGTCTTTGCATAAATTAGTATCTTTTCTTTTTTATAGTTAAATTTCAGGTTTTTGATACATTGAATTGTAATTGAGTGCGATAACGATGTCTGCTTTACTGGTGCAGGAGGTTGCTTCTTTATTGTATGATGGAAGTGCTGTAACAATTGTCTATGTGGTTCTCATAAACTGCAGGCTGATGTTTGAGAGGCTCTCCAATAACTATGGTGTGTGATGTATATTATGGTTTGTTTCATTGATGCCTGTGGTGTTGCTGGTATTGAGATAAGAGTTGTGTGTACTTCTTTGGAGCTTTAAATCCTTGTGCCCCTATCTTCTTATCTCCATCAGTTATCTGTCGAAAAGAGGTGTAGAAATCTAATGTACCTGATTGAATCACACCTTCTAAGTTGCTTTCTATATGAATGTCAGATGACCTCTTTCCTTCATTAAATCTTCTTTTGTGTCTGCACTACGTGCTGGTTTTCTAATCACCTGTGTGATGCATTAAACCCCTATCCTATTTGTGGTTATCCTGCATTGTGGGAGGGCTTTACCTAAATTCATGTCGGCAGCATTAATGAACCACCTATGGGTGGAGGAGGGCTTTACTTTAATGCATGTCGACAGAATTAATGAACCATCCATGGCTCTATGAGCACATATTACTCTGTGATTATTCTTTCATTTCATTGTTTAGTTCTCAAAGTTGACCTGAGTCACCTGAATCACAAAATAATCTTGTCCCAAAGAATTAGTTAGAGGGGGGAAAAAAGCAAAGGGGAGCATTTGCCAAAATTAGAATCTGACGGTGGCAGTAAAGTGTAGATTTTTTGGGCATTAATAAGTCGAGTCTTCCTTACTATATGGTTGTTATACACAGGGTTGGGAGGAGTTTAAGATGTTGTAAAACACGAAGAGGTAGACCAAAGAAAAATTGGGTAGAGGTGATCGAGCATGAATAGCCTGTTTAGAGGTTATTGAGGACATGATTAATAATGCTTGATCAACTCCACAAACGATTGGTGCTTATTCTAAAGCCATGCAGGGTTCATTTAGTACCGTGATTATCCATGTATATATGGCTTTACTGTGCTATATGGATTTAGCTAATGATGCGAGTTTTGATTTCCGCTACCGACTTCAGCTTATAGTTTTTTTTTCCCTATTTCTTTTTCTTTGTTGATGCAGATTATCTTGTTGATGATGGCACAGAATGCAATTCCACCTCTGATCTATTGCTGGAGCGTAACCGCGAGAAGTGCCTCATCGATCTTCTTATTCCCTCTCTTGTTCTGCTTATTGAACTGCTGCATAAATTGAAGGTATTTACAAAATCTTTTTGTTATTCCTTGCCTTTTGAGCTGCTTATGCCGTGGCTAGTGAGATTATGTTTTATTTTTGCTATGACTTAGTGGTGCAAGGCTCTAATCTAATTCTCTTAGGGCCTATCAAACAAAATCCAAAGGCTTCACACAAACCTATTGCAGTTTTTATTAATCAAAACACATCGATTGACACAAGCACCACATCATATATATATGCCAAAGGATTATAAATGATGGGCCTAAATAATATTTAACAAAGATTCCTAATGTTAATTATTCTTAAAATAAATATACTAAATCATAGGAAATAGTAAAAATGACTCAAAAGGACACAACTAAATAATAAAAAGATAACCGACTTCATCTAATAACTAACCAATGCAAAGAGACCTATGGTGTCATGGACCTTGATTGTGGTCTAAGCCTACCACTGGGCCTATTGACTCGGTTTCAATCACATTACATTAGATTTGAGTTCATTTATAAGCAGCTGTCCTTAGTTTATTAGTTGATTTATGTATTAGGGTTAATAAATCTTGTTGATCATGTTAAACCCTAGACTTTTTGGAAAGCCTAACTTGCTCCCTAAGCTGTAATAAAGTATAAATAAGAGGCTATAGCCTCATTAATAGGTAGATGTGGCAAACAGATCATACGGTTGGGTTTGGGTTAGGGTTGGGTTAAAATCCTATGCAATCGGGTCAAATTTGGGTCAGGTGCCCCTTAGGTTTGGATCCATTTCGTGTAACAATGATTTGGTTAGGTTCATGTTGGGTTGAATAGTTTTGGGTGAGGAGAATATAGGGTTGCGTCCGGGCCTAGGCTTGACTAATAATAATAATAGTAGTAGTAGAAGAAATCAGGTTTAAAATTTTGGGTTATTCAAGCCGGGTCATTTGGCTCGGGTCAGTTTTGCCAGGTCTAATAATAGGAATGTTTTGGATTTAATAGAATTGTTGAATTTAATGCCTCTCTTTTGCTCTCCTATATCTTCTCTCTAGTTCTCATAAACCTTTATACTAATTCCCACATATTCATAATCAACTACTTACCCTCCATTACCCCAATCTATTGCCTTGAATTCATATGATCTTACGGAGAGCACATCTAGTCTAAATATGGCTCAAGCAGTGGTAAGTAATCCAGAATCCTAGGATCTGGGCTATGCCAAATTGGTATTAGAGTTGGATAGTTGGATATCGTAGTTGAGCTCAGGATTATGTCACTTCTTCGCTAGAAGCTTGAATCAATTCAAGATAGAAGAGAGTGGAATTAGAATTTTTTTGGCGGTATGCGCTCAATTATGGAAATTTTTAATCAAGAATTTGAGATCACGCCTCTTACTCCACTAGTGGCGGTTGCAGGGCCTTAGCGAAGCCCTTGCCAATCTCGTCAGCCTTTACCTCTCCCCCTCTCCCTTTTCTCATCTTTGCTCCTTGCCACCACATTGCAACACCCGTGTAAAGCCATCAGTGACTTTGTTGCTTATCCCGCAAGCCTTTTGACTATTGCTAAACCTCCCGCCACCTCTGCTCATCCTTTCACAGCAATTCCCACTCTTGCTACTATTGGCACCATCCCAATTCGCCATGCATCAACCTTGCCCATCCCAATGCCTCTTTGCTTGTCATCGACCCCATCCATCTGCCTTCGTTGGCTTTTCATGGCCCCTTAACCCCTACCACCACGTACCACCTCGAACTATCCTTTCCCAGTGGTGCCTAACCCTGGCATCATCTTGTTGATTACCCTAAGGCCTCACTGATCTCCATCGCACACACACATCCCCTACCACCCTCAACCCTACCTCCATCGACTCGAAAATTACAACCCAGCCTTCACCCATTGTTGCCCCCTGAAAAAACCTCACAGTTGCCACCTCACCTCCTCTTGTCACCCCAACCTAGGCGACCACTCCACCCGGTGTAACACCACGCCACCTCACCACTATCCATACAATTAAATAGCGGTCCCGCTATAGCTTAGCGGCCGTTATTTAGCGGTTTTTGGGTCAGCCGCGACACGAAATTACCGATGCGCTACGGTTTTAAAATTTCACATTTATCGGCCGATAAATCGGAAAATATCAACGATAAATCGGGATAAATTGTCGATAAATCGGCGATTTATTGAGAATTCTTAAATCTACTGAAAAAAGCATGCATGATAATTTTTATTTATTTATTTACTATATATATCTTAGATCAAGTTACTATTGAATTATAATAAAGTATTACTATTTATTATCTTCACATTTACTATTAAATAACATTTCTTTTTTCATTCTAAGGTAAATTTAGGGTTATTAGAAAAATTTAGCATATAATGACTCACTCTAATAATTCTTATATGATATAAAATACTAGTTTATTGAATATTTATATTCAAATGATCAATAAATGATAATTAGTATATATGGTGAAATAAAAATAAAAATTTATGCCGCGACGACCGTGACATATAATTTATCGTTCGCGATGCTCCAATACTGTGACACCTAGACCGCGACCGTGATTTAATTGCCTACCACCATCTTCTGTTATGGTCCTTCAAATCACGGTCAAACCCTCACCACCCAAACCCAGTAGCCTCAGCGAACTCCATAAACTTTCCCACTCGGCTGCCTCATCAAGCCATAAAACCCACCTCCCTTACCTTAAATCCTAGCCCAACCATGGCTGATACCATCACTCAGAGGGCCCCACCAATGACGTCTCTCTTATTCAGCACAAACAACTACATTGTCTAGGTAGATTTTCCATGGTCTGCATTAGCGCCTTCGCCTGCTTGGAAGTCATTCTAGGCTTTCTAGCTCCATAAACTAGTTTTTGGCTAGGCACACTTGCCCATAGCGAGCTCCTGTGGATGGTTTGGGTTCGTTCTGTTGTGATCAACCACTTTTGGGCTGCCATACAACACCACTCTCTCAGGTATTTACCGTTGCATGTTGATCCAAGTCCATCAACAACCATTTGGATCCAAGTCCATCACCCTATAAAATTTGTTATTTATACTGAATGTAACTTGTAAAATCTGATACTTTCTATACGTGCTTTAGAGCCAATCTTGGATGAAGTCACAACCTTAGAGACACTGCACCACGGGTTGATCCTACAATTTGGCCTCCTTGGCCCCTTATGCCATATCAATGGAGTGACAACTTTATATCCGTAGCTCGACATTTCACAAAGTGACGAGGATCTTGGAGCCAAACTTTAGGCTTCATTTGTGCGGAAAAGGGCAAGAAGTTGAGCTCTATTATTGACATGCTCAAGTTACACTTAACTTTTGGTGAGAACACTGAAAAAATGGGTACTAAAAGGGAAGACAGGTTCAACAAATTGCTGGATGTTTGAGCCACCTTGGCTAACTATCTCCTACATGATTGATGTGCAATGATGATCTAACAATTTTAGCTTTAAGTTTCTATGAGCTCTTAGTTGGTTTGGTCACTCACTACTTGAAACTAGGGGTGTTTGAATGGGTTGTGATAGTTTAATCCAACCCATGTAACCCATATGATTCATGTTTTAACCCATGGCAGTTTGGAGTAAATGATTAATAATTTTTAATCCAACCCATCATAACCCACAACTTAGATGTGTTGACCATGGGTTATTGTGGGTTAATAAACAAACAAACTTATCACCACATCTACCTAGATGTGGAAATCAAGTCAAGCAATTCAGGTCATTATTTACATATCATTTTTCCTTTGCGGCTTCGGATTAGAATGTGTTATTTTGGGTTAGGGTATTTTGAATTATTTTATTGGTCGGATCGGTTTTGGATTGTTGCAGATCCAAATCGTATTGGATTAAGTTGTTGGGTTGGGTCGTTTTTGATTAACTTAACAGGTCGGGTCGGGTCGGGTCAAGTTAGGTTTGAGTTAAGTTAGCTTGCATTTTGGTGATTTTATTATCGGATGGAGTTAGGTTGGGTCATGGTGGGCATAAGCGATGTTGGGTTTTAATGGGCCGGGCTCAGGTGAAGTAGGGTCAAGGTGGGTTAGAGTTGGGTTGGACCTGGCCAGGGTGGTCCAAACAAAGTTGCTTTAAGGTAGGATAGGGTCGGGCAATAGGGATGGCAACGGGGCGGGTACGGATCGGGTACCCCTTATCCATACCCGAACCTGATAAGGAATTTGATAACTGTACCCGTACCCGTACCTGCATGGATATCCGTTACTGTACCCATATCCGTACCCGACGGATAATCCGTTATCCGACGGATAATCCGTTACCCGACGGATATCGTTACCCGACGGATATCCGTCGGGTAACAAATTATCCGTTGGATACGTATATGGGTACAGTAACGGATATCCATGCGGGTACCCGTTATCCGACCGATTAAAATTACCTGTTTATCCGTTTTTGTACCCGTTTACCTGTCATAATATATATAATTTGCCTACAAAATTATTTTTTGATATTAAAAATTAAAAAATATATAAAAAACATCCAATATTCATCAAGTAGCTAAAGTTGATAATGTATCTGTAGCATAATAGAAAAACATAGTAAAATATGCCAACAACAATATTGTTGAAAGTTTAAACATAGTAGATAATGTCCAAAAAAATAAAAAACTAGTAGAACACAAATGACATTCATAAATCAATAAATCATGATAGGATGAACTTTTCAATCTAAATTCTTCAATCTTCAACCTTCAGACTTTAATCATCATGATTCATGAATCATGCATCTACCTGGTACATAAAAACAGTAAAAATAAATAGTCAATATTAAATATATATATATATATACATATAATATTCATATATATTATAGAATATAGAATATATATATTACATTTGCTAATAACATTATAAAATTTATAAACATCTAAGTTTTACCTCATTTTCACCATCGTCGGAGTCCTCATCCTCAAAAGAAGTACGACAAGCGCCACGATAATGTGATACTTGATAGTCATTATTATCTAGAAAAGAATTGAAATAATAAAATTAATAGATAAAAGAATACATATTTCATAATTAAACTAAAATTTAATAATATAAATAAAATATTACCATTGTTACTCATCATTGCTGCCCAAAGCCAATCTCGACCACACATCAATGCTTCTAAAGTCTTTGGATGTAGCCGATTGCGGTGAGGAGTGATAAACCGACCGCTCGTGCTAAAAGCAGATTCTGAAGAAACTGTGGAAACAGGAATAGCAAGAATATCTCTAGCCATATCTTGTAAAATTGGAAACTTAGTGTTTGTCTTCCACCATGACAAAACATCAAAATTCTCCATCCTTGGCATAACAGCCTCCTCCAAGTAATAGTCTAGCTCGTTCTTTTGCGATGAATTAGTGGCACCATGGTTAGCTAACCACTTTTCATAGATGTCTGCTTCTATAGAATCCAAACTAGCACTACCACCATAGGAAGTATGACTAGAAGTAGTCAAACCACAAGATGTACTTTTATTTCTCTCTATACGCCTCAATTTCTCCTCATACTCACGAAATAATTCATAACATATTCTACGAACTTTCTCTATCTCATCATAAGTGGAGTCTGGATAAATTAAAGAATAATAACATTCCACCACCTTCATTTTATATCGGGGATCCAAAATGGTTGCTACTGCCATAATCCCATGAATAACACTCCAATATTTATCAAATTTCTCTAACATTTTTTCTGCCATATTCTTAATATCTTCATCTTCCTCTAATGCCCATTTAGTCAAAGCCAATCTAATCTGACATACCTTAGGGAAATATAAGTTAGAAGTAGGATACTTATTTCCCGAAAACAACAAAGTAACCTCATAAAACAACGATAATTTTGAACAAATAATCCGAGCTAATTTCCACTCCTCGGAACTAGGACAACATTTAAAGCTAGGCTCCAACCATGATAGCCTCTCAAACACATCTTCATACAACAATGCAACATCAAGCATTAAGAAAGTGGAGTTCCATCTTGTCTTACAATCTTGTACTAAGGTCTTAGTATATGGAACTTCTTTTTGTTGACAAACTTCTACAAACCTTTCTATTCTTTTTGGTGTTGCCCTCCAAAACACCACACTCTCACGAATATTTTCAATTGTCTTTTGGATTACATCCATTCCATCCCTAACAATCAAATTCAGAATATGCGCAGCACAACGCATGTGAAAATATTTTCCATGCAATAAAAAACACTTCGCTTGTAATCTCCTTTTCATCTCATCAATCATAGCATCATTAGTAGTACAATTGTCAACAGTTAGCGTTGTGAGTTTTGTATCAATATTCCAATCCACCAAAACAGTTAACAAAACATCACAAAGAACTTCAGCTGTGTGGGGAGCAGGAACATAGATGAACCTTAACAAAGATAAAAGGAAACAAAACAACAAATGAGAATGAGAACAACACATTATCATATAGTATTAACATTGAAACTTAGAACTTGATGTAGATAAAATATTAAAAGTACCTGAGTATCCGACTTTGTAAATTCCATTGAGTATCAATCCAATGAGCTGTTATAGCCATAAAACCCTTCTTTTGATTTTGAGCGGTCCACATGTCAGTAGTGATTGAAACCCTACTCTTATTACAATGTAATAGGGACATTGTTTTGTTTTTCTCAAACTCAAACATCTTAAGAATATCACTCTTTAATGTATTCCTCGAAATAACCTTAAAAGATGGTTGAAGACCGGACACGAACTTTTTAAATCCTTCATGTTCCACTATAGAAAGTGGATACTCATGCATGACCACCATATTACACAAGTCTTGCCTTGAAACTTCCTGATTGAATTCAATGATCATTATCTTTCCCTTTCCTTCCCCTTTTGATTAAATTGCAACTTATTTTGGCCTACTCCTCGTATAACCTTAAAACCTGCACACTTCTTTATATGCTCATGCAAATGAGAAGTGCCATTTCTGGGATCCCCACTTAGACTTTTATTACAACCTTTACAAATGGCCTTCTTCTTCCCATTAGTTTCCACTGCATCAAAATGTTCCCATACAATAGAAGTTTTCTTTCTTTTTTTCCCTAGAGTAAGTTGTTGCACTTCTACATCTTCCTCTTCCTCATTTGTAGATGGGTCCATGGTATTGGGGTTACTAGCTGCAGCTGATGAATATGGAGGTACTTCACTTGGTGAATCGGTAGTACTAGCTCTAGTTGCCATCCTTAAACCTAAAGAGAAGTATATACTATGTTATCAGCAGTACTTGACTTGATGAGTCTTAGACTCTTAGTTAGACATTTCAAATTTTCAAGATACAACCAACAATGAATTCATGTGCATTACAACAACAAAAAAAAAACTTCTGTATGTCAACAACACCACAATAAGTTCATTACTATTTTTTTTCTTGGTGGAATCTAAAATATTGATACAATAGCGTAGTAATATAAGTTTAGGAGGCATCAAAACAATAATACAGCATCATATATCGCGAATATTTGATTAATATGCCTTGTATTATTAATAGTTAGTTTACGTATAATCTTATATTTAGGTTATCTAGCTAGAAATTGTAAGTTAGTTTATTAATAGAAGTAGAATTTCTATGAGCCTTTGAAGCAGCTCTAGCATATTTTAGTTGTCTTTCTATGAACCTAAAATAGCTCAAGTAATATAATGGGTGTTTTGACCAAAAAGCAGGACACTATCTTCAGCAAATGAAAAATATAAAAAAATTATCATGCATTTATTTAAGATCTCAAACATACCACTCGTAAGCATCAGACAACAACATTTTAGATCAGATCCATCAAGAACAATAGCAAAAACAAAAGCTCCTTTGGAATAATATATGTTTTAAGACAGGGATAAGTAGGTACAAGGAACAATACCATCTAGCTTAAGCATTCTCTTCAAATCCTATACTAGTCCACTTAATAACCATTTTCGTCGTCCTCTAGAAAAGATATCATGACCCTATGCACAGATTAACAGGTCACAACATACAATATACATAATAGGATATACAAAGTGGTGAGCTGCTTTTGGAGTCAGTTGCATATCTTAACTCCACCTTCCAGGATACAGATTTGCAATGACCAAAACAATTTCCATTCTTTGTTATTGTTGTACTATTTCAGCTCCAAAAGATCAATGATGAGCATAAGGCTAAAATTTGTAAGACTGAGCGTGCTCTTCAAATTGCTGAGGTATTGTATATACTATGGTCTCTAGGATGCCTATGCTGCTTTTCTTATTTTAGCTCTGCGGCTCTTGCTGCTTCATTTATCCAAAATTTTTGGTTACACATTTTACCTGCTGCTTTCTATCATTCTATGCTCGATTTTTTTTTGGTGAATATATGGTGGCTTCCTTTTCCCACAAACCAGAGTACCAGATGTGGATATATGGTGGCTTCAGTTGGGTTAATCAACTCAACTCGCAAGTTGCAACATATTGAAGCATAGCAAATTCAGAAGAAGAAAAAAAATACTCATTAATCACATTTCTGATCCAGCAATACAAATCAACTACAACGAAAAAGAAGAGAAAGCGAACCGAGTAAGTGGATCTCAAGTCACTTGAGTTGATCCAATACAGGCGGGGCGACGCCGCGACGGGCGGAGACAGGCAGAGACGGGCGAGTGGGCGGCGACGGCCAACTTGGAACTGTCGAAGCCTCGAAGGGTCGAAGACTGAACAGGCAGAGACGGGCGATTCTGAATTTGAAGAGTGAAAGTCTGAAACTCCGAACTCGAGTCTCGACGGGAGGAGCGGGCGACGGCTACAGGGTTAGGGATGGATGGTAACTAACTATCGAGTATCGACGGCTGCAGCCTGCAGAAATAGAATTTGAATTCTTAGATTTAATTTTAAGTAGGGTTGTAGGTAAAATGACAATTTAATTTCTAATAATAACCTATTTTTTATAAAAAGTTAAGGGTAAAATAGTAAATATATAACGGGTAAACGGGTACGGATATGGATACGGATATGGGTACGGATACGGATATGGATATACCGTACCCGTATCCGTACCCGAACCCGCCGGGTATTTTTAACCCTTACCCATATCCGTATCCATATCCGTTTATCATTATCAATATCCATATCCGTCGGGTAAAATCCGTCGGGTTTCGGATATTATCCACCCCATTTACATCCCTATCGGGCAAGGTTAGGTGGGTCTGGGAAGGTCTGATAAAAAACAATTCATCCGGGGTTTGATTAAAATAGGATTGTGGTGGTGATGATTTTGGTATAGTAGAAGTAATATTTAGTAATCCACAACAACTCATGACAACTCATAGGCTTACCCATCTTAGTTTAGTTTGTAACCCACCTTGGGTTAACTCATGTAAACATTTTTTAAATACTAAGCCAACCCATATAATCTATAAATCTATTTTCATGGGTTGGACTATAAAAGTCATGACTAACCCAATCCATTGAACACCCCTACTTAGGAATCATGGTCAAATGGGATGGGTTCCCTTTAGTGTTTGAAAGGGAGTGCCTAAGGCATTTGAGTTATTTTGTATCTTAGGCAAGGCAACATTGGCACTACAGCGTGAGGTGCACTAGCTTTAAGACGCGCCTTAATAAAAATTTGCTTTTTTTAAGTTTTAGTTTTATTTAAAACTATCTGCTATCAATTGTGAAGTGAAAGAAGGAAAGGGAGGAGAAAAAAGGTCAGAGGAATATCAATGGATGGTAGTTTTGAATGGGAAAGGAAATTAATACATTTAGTGGAGAGAAATAAATTCTGATTAGTTATTCTTGGGTTTTAGTTTTATAAATACAATAACTAAATCTCATGTTGGGAAGGGTGGTGGGAAGATAAATAGACAAGGTTTTTATGAGAAAAAATTATATATTTTAGGAAGATCAAAAGTTGTATGAGACTGGTAATATTAGTGCCTCACTTTGCTTAGATGTGTGCCTTCTTGCGCCTAGGTTCTTGGAACCCTATTGCCAAGGTGCCCCTTAGGCCTTATTAAACACTAGTTCCCCTAAGATCAAGCTAGCATGAAGAACGTTGTTGATTTTTGTTTCTCCTTTCCATATTAATAGGAGTAATGTGATGGCACCTGGACCACCTGGGCCCATTGACCCAGTTTTTTTTATTAAGTGGAAGGTATTATTATTAATTCTCAGCAGGCTTAATAGTTGATCTTTGTATTAGAGTAAATTGGTTTCATTAATAATAGCCATGTTAAACCCTAGGCATGCTGGAAACCGTAGCTTGCTTCGTAAGTGTAATCAACTATTAATAAGAGGCTTGCTTCAGTAATAGACAAGTTGGGGACCATAATTGTTGATTCTCCAATCTCTTTTGCTCTGTACTCTCTCTTCTCTCAAATTCTCGTAAACCCCAACCGTAATTCCCACATATTCAGTATCACTATTATTATCTTCTGTTTCAGTTGGTAGTGATTTTGTTTGTTAACAGACAATGAAATAAATCTTTCTGAATTGTGCTACACCTGTCTTAGATATTATCCTTGCATCTTCTGCATTGGATATCAGATTGAAATCAAAATGTAGAGCTCTTTGATTGAGACTCTTTCATGCATCCTGAGTGCATTGCAAAACTCCATTTATTCTGTAGTTTTCTTTTGTACATCTTGTATATATATAATTTTATCGGTGATTACTTCATCAATATGTACAGTGCAGCCTCCCCCCCCCCCCCAAAAAAAAAATCTTGTTCCTTTCTTTCATAAGTGTAATGCATGATTTGACGGGCCTCTCGTAACGGTTTGAGCGTTTGCTTTTGATCCTATCAGGAAGCAAAGGAGCAACATAGAAATACCAAACTAATGAAGTCACTTTTGCGCTTGCACTTGGAGTTGAGGTAATTTGTTGCTTGCTCATTGTTCATGTCCATTACATCAAATCCCTTGATATATTGTCTTCTGTTTCGGTAGTAATGTTTAATGTGGTTGTTGCAGTCCAAAATTAGCCACTTGTGCAGTTAATCTGTCCACTCATCCTGATTCTGTACTTGGTATGGAGGCAGTTTGTCATCTGATTGCATCGGCTCTTGCTTGTTGGCCAGTTAATGCTTGGGATCCTGGTCTTTTCCATACCCTGCTTGATAATTTTCATGCTACTTCATTACTGGCTTTGGGACCAAAGGAGGCCTGCAGTCTGCTGTGTCTTCTGGTATGCATATTCCTGAATTCTCAGAAATCTGCTGTGGTGCTCTCTGTGTGTGTGTGTGTGTATTGGGCGGCAGGGGTCACAGTTGTGGATGGGGCAATTGAAGGATTAGAAAATATGATAGTGTTTGTTTAAACTTGATATGGGTTGTTGTAAAGGTTTAATTTGTCCAATTGTAATGATGGATGATGTTATTCTTTCCTCTGAGTCAGATTGATCTTCTACCTGAAGAAGGTGTTTTGCTTTGGAAGAATGGAATACCATCGTTGACAGCACTCAGATCATTAGCTGTGGGGACATTGTTAGGACCTCAAAAGGAGAGACAAGTTAACTGGTACCTACAGTCAGTCTGTGTTGATGTGCTTCTTGGCCAACTCATGCCACATCTTGACAAGATCAGTCGAGTTATACTACATTTTACTGTTAGTGTATGTATCTTGCATATCATAATTAATATTTTTCAAACTAATATTTGGACAAGGCTTCCCAAGAGTTCATTTTGCATGTCCTTATTTTCATTTACACTATTTGCTCTTAACAGACATTGACTGTTGGTCAAGACATGCTCCGGGTACTGATTATTAGGATTGGGTGTCAACAAGTTGAAAGTGCTTGTGTGCTCTTGCGACCCATTCTATCTTGGATTCAAGATCATCTCCTCGATACCTCCTCTCTGGAAGAGACAGATACTTACAAGGTATTTATTCATTTTGCACTTCATATTTTGTGGCACCTTCCTTTATTTGCTAGATGAACCGCCTGCAGCAGGGTTTAGCTGTAATACTCTTACATAATTGTGTTGTTTTATTTCAGGCTTACAAAATCCTTGATTTTCTTTCTTGTTTGTTGGAACACCCCTTCGGCAAGGTGATTCCCTACCTTTTATAATGTAACATTTGGACCCTCGCTGGTTTGTGTTTGTATAATGTAACTAATTTTCTTTTAAATCAGTTGTTACTACTGAAAGAGGGTGCCCTTCAGATGCTGGAGAAATTGCTTGTGAGGTGCATAGAGGATGATTGGTTGCAGGAGCCAGAGTTTGGGAAACAAAGTGATTGTGGATTTAAATTATTTAGTTGCTGTCTGCCCATACTGAAGTCCATCTCATTAATCTGCAATTCGCATTTTGGCTCACATTATGTGGAAATAAATGATAGGTAAATGAACTATAAGTTACGTGCACTGCTCATTTTTTGTTGTCTTGGATCATACTAATCTGCTTGTATTCTGTTTGAGGAAAACTTGTTCAAATTGGGAGGGAGGGTTTACATCGTGTTGGATGCATATGGGCAGGCATGTAGCAAATACTTGACTGTTCATAAAACTTGCATAGTTATTGCTACATATTTGAGCTACTTGCTTATTTTAAAAGTGTTCTTATAGCAAAATCCAAGTAAATTTATGGGCCTTGACACCCTTCTTTTTTCTTTGATTAGCTGCGGGTGATCTACAAGTTCTTTTGGCATGTGTTTTGCCAGAGGTGAGAGTGGTTGGGTCTTGTGATGCAGTTTGGGTTATAAGTTCATAAGCCCAAGCTCAGAGATCCATTCAATATTCTAGGTGGTAGCTATATTAGCAACATTATCGTTGGAATATTATTTAGAGTATAAGCAGGATGCATCATCTAGAACCACCAATGTCCACTGTGAACCACGCTAAACAACTGCTATCAAAACAAGTAAATCAACAACATAGCCATCCACTGCATCAACCAAGTATTTCTCCTTATAGTTATGTTGAGAAAATAACAAAATTAGGTCAGGATTTTGTGTCAGAGATGTTTATAGCAAATGATGTTGGTTGGAAACTTGGTTTGTATGTGGGTGATTTATGGTTGTCTCCGATCGATCTTCTCATTGATCTAGAAGCTGAATAATTTGTTTCAAATGGTTAAAAGTGCTTTAAGGGATCTAAGAGGAGATATCAAGGATTAAATGTTAATTGTCTAACCCTTCAGCTAGAAGATCAGTTTTAAGTCAACTTTATAACTATTGTTATCATGGATTGATCAATGTTTGATGTTGACTTCGTGATATAGTTCACATGTCTTCCTTAGATGTGCCTATCAAAGATATTGATCCTCCCCGGTGAGATGCAATCACACAGCTGTCAAACATATGCAACTAAGAACCTTAGTTCGTTTTGTTCGAAATAGAATCTCATTGTTATTGGAGATTATAGGTGCTTCCTATTGCTTGTGAGGAATCATAGCAAGAAAAGCTCCTTATGAATCATTCAGTTAAGTCATCTTTTTCGCTTGACTCTTAGATTGAAGATTCCCAAGTTTGTTTTAATTTCCTTAATACTCTGCATAAACCCTGGTATATAGACTATGGTATTATCCTGACCTTCTTGAACCCACGCTGCTTCAAAACTCAAGGTTGATTTTCACCAATCAGGGGGTAATGGTGCAGTCTGGGTTACAAGGCCATAAGCCCAAATTTTAGAGATTCATTATATACTCTTGGTGGTAGATATTTTGTTAATATTTATTATCATTTAGATAATATTTAGAGTATGGCCTAAGATATTTTATAATTATGATATTATAGTGTGTTCAGTGTTATGTTATTTATTAGAATTGAACAAATGTTAAAATAATTATTGAGTAATATCCTATTTTTCCTTATTTCTTTTCGTTTCTCTACTCTTAACTCAAATCCTCATTCATCCTCTTCTGAATTCCTTATCCCTTTACTGATCACCTTCCTCTATTTTCCACCCTACATCACATTGCTTAATGTTTGGCATTCAGAGAGTTGCATGATTCTCATGACTTAGATTGGTTGACATTCTATGGTACCTGATGGCCTTGTTATAATTTATTCCACCAAATCAGTTGGGAAAATCTATCTACAACCACATAACGTTGTCTCTGTGGGATCATACTATTGTTTGGACTAAATGTCGTAGTTCTGTTAGCTCGTGGCACTTTCAGATGCCTCTTTCTTTCTGTTCTCTTACTGCTCTTTCAGGAATTTTTCTTCACCTTATTGTTATCTATTTTCTTTGCTAAGTAACCTACTACCTTCCTCTCCCCCAAATGCGTATTATAAAAAGTGAGAACTTTGATGCATTTGTAAAATATATTTTTATAACCTTTCAGTCTGTAAATATCGTGGTTCTGTCAGCAGTATGCATTTTCTGATGCTTCTTTCTTCCTTTTTTCTTTCTGTTATGCTACTGCTCTTTGAGGAGTTCCTCTTCATTTCATTGTTTTCTTCATTAAGGGATGTTTTTGTCCCCATGCATGCTGGAAGAAAGGGACAAGTCTTCTTGATGCATTTGTAAGCCTTAAAGAGTAATGATTGTTCTTCTGTCAGCTTTGCACTTTCAAGTGCCTTGTTTTCCTTTCTGGAAATTCTCTTTGCCTTATTATTCTCTGTTTTCTTCAAGTAACATTTTTCCCTATGAAATTTGGAAGAAAGTCAACTTCTACTGATACATTTGTTATTTTTTTTGAACCTTTAGGCAAATGATTATAAGTGCTGAGGACTATACTCTGATTTTTCACCATGTTTTCAAGCTGTGTCAGGTGTGGGCTCTTTTTGTTTTCTTATTTCTATTTATCTTTCTGATTTGTTCCAATGGTGTTTCTCTAGCAGTGTCTTTTGTATGCTCTTATATATATTGTCTTTTCAGGTTCTACCTGTTGGCAGAGAGTTGGTTGCTTGCTTAGAAGCTTTGAAGGAATTAGTTTCTTCTGCTGAAGGTCAAAGAGTCTTGGTTGACATTTTCCTGCATATCCAATCAAGTAATGCTGATGAAGCTCTATCAGGAGTGTTTAATACTGGTGAAAATTCCAATACTTTCCTTGATGTTGAATGGAGAAAGCAACCTTTGTTGTGTTGCTGGATTACTTTGTACAAGTCAGTTGAAAAGAATGGTCCATCAATCGAGGCCATTGAAGCTGTTACTGTGTTGTGCTTGGGTGCTTTGAGATTTGGCCTAGATGGAAGAAGGTTAGAATTTCTCTTCAAATATGCTACCCATGGTTGTTTCACCTTCACCTTTTTTTTTTTTTACTCTGAGCCCTTGTTATTTTATTCATTTGAGTTGGGGAAATTGTGATTACTTGACCGGATTCATAGTGTCAGTTGAAGCAACTCTTATGAAGAAAGGAAATAGCTAAAGTGTTAAAGTAATTGCTTTGGGGTCCAGCTTGTGTTTGATTTTAGATATTCTTGGTGTAACATATGAGTAAATGCTGGAATACTAAATGTTTCACAAACTCCTAAGTCAAGATCAAGAATTGGTTCATGTTTTGACGGAATTTCCTCTTCATTTTCTTACTATGTTGAACTATTGTGTTGTGTTCGTTTAGAATTTGGAGCAGGCCAGCTTGTTGCAGTTCTGCTCTCTTAATTAAACCAGTTCTACCGATAAATAAAATCATTCTGTTGAGTCCATTTGGAACATTATCGGAAATGTTAATACTATGAATTGAACCCTAACTGTCACCTAGAACAAACAAGTGCTGCTACTCTCTCATCCCACCCTCTCCCTTTATCACTAGTAGTTGCAGCTGCCTCCAGGAAAAGTGGCCAACATTGCCTCTAACAACAGTGATGTTTGATATCACCTCCAGCAGCAGCCACCTGTGTAAGGCCTCCAAAGCAATGCATGCTTTTTCAGTAAAGAGAGGAGCAGGGATTTAGTTTCAGACATGACGGACAGCCGTGGCTTTGACTTGCAAATGAGGGTTTTGGGTATAACTTATTAGGTTTTTTATCTTTGTTAAAGTTGCTGATTTGTGGGCGATGTTAGCAAGTAATTTATATGAATTGGGCTAGGCTACTATGCATAGTCTAACTCGTACTAATATAGTAACTAAAAAAATTATTTGATTGGTTAAATTATATTTGACTGCCCATTTTGAAAACTGTTTGAACTAGTTATCACTTATTTTTAGTTTGAACACTGGTCAGTTTTCGAAACTGTAGTCTTTAAATTATATTGTTCTTGTTTTTAATATTGTTGTCCTCAATCTCTAAATGCATGCCGCTGGTTTCTTCCAGAGTTGGTGAAGAAAGGGTGGCTGTTTTGAAGAATTTATTCGGGATTTCTGATGATATGACTGAAAAGGATGCAATTCCTGAAGATGAGATAAAATACATACAAGAAATGTTTAATTTATTAAGTTCGCAGTTTGCTAATTATGAACATTTGGCTATGGCATGCACGAAGGCTGCCTTGCATCAGGTGCCACATCACTGCAACCTTCTTCTATGGGTATCTTTGTGATCCGTATCTTGATTGATATAATAACAGCCTAATTAACTTAGTCTAATTTCTATAACTGGGCTGATGTGCAGGCTATTGAATCAGTCAAGCTGCTGTCTCTTCTGTTGCTAAAGCCCTCTGAGGCAGATGAGGTGGATGATGTTATTTCCAGAGGGGTTGCTTTGCTTTTATCTATTGAGGGCGTTACTTCAAGGATACATCTCTTCAGTGATGGCAGGTCGCAAAAGGTGGAGGATGACTTTGACATTACTGAATTAGGAGAAAGGTTCCACTGGGAGTATCCTGAAAATTTGCGCAATAGATTGTCACAGGCAGCTCTTCCAGGCAAGAGGAAATTGTCGTCAGATGGAACAAGTAGGCATGGTAGGGGTGATAATTCCCCTGCCGAAGTGCAAAGCATTTTTCAGAGAGGATCGGGGCCATCAGTTGCGTCTTCTGGACCAACTAGGAGGGATACTTTCCGACAGCGCAAACCTAACACAAGCAGGCCTCCTTCTATGCATGTAGATGACTATGTTGCCAGAGAAAGGAATGCAGATGTTGCTACTAACTCTAATGTCATTGCAGTGCCGCGAATAGGGTCTAGTGGTGGGAGACCACCTTCAATTCATGTAGATGAATTTATGGCCAGACAAAGGGAGCGCCAAAATACTATTCCTATGGCTGTTGTGGATACAGCCTCCCAAGGAAAAATTGCAGCTTCTGGGAAAGAATTAGTCGTCGAGAAGTCTGATAGATCCAGGCAGCTGAAAGTTGATCTTGATGATGATCTTCAGGGAATTGATATTGTGTTAGATGGTGAGGAGTCAGAACCTGATGACAAATTGCCTTTTCCACAACCTGATGACAATCTGCAGCATGCTGGATTGGCAGCAGCTGAGCAGAGTCCTAGATCAATTGTTGAAGAGACTGATAATGATTTGAATGACATGGGAGTACCGGTGTCAAGCATTGATGAGAAAGCTCAAAGTGAACTCTCTACAAGGATGTCAGTGTCACATCCCAATATGGCCCTGACACGTGAGCCAAGTATTAGCTCTGATAAGAAGTATCTCGATCATCCCGATGAATTGAAGAGTTCCAATGCAGTCGCCACCCCTGGTGGGCTTGATTCTTCAGGAGTGTCTAGCAGTTCTGGGTTCTCAGCCTCAGCACACAACAATCGGTCAGCTTTCTCTAGGACGCCCCCTCATAATATGTATCCACCTGGCAATCTTCGTCGTAGTGGTAACATACCAGTGATGGGATCTCAAGGTTATGCTGACCAGAAGTTCTTATCTAGTCAACCTCCACTGCCACCAACACCACCACCACCAACAATCTCACCTCTGAGATCTCAGGGCCCAGATTCCATTGCGACTCCATCATCCCCATTTGTCAACTCTATGGCAGACATGCACCCATCATTTTCTCATGCATACCATGTAAGAGAAGTTTAGTCTTCTGCTCAAAACTACAATGCTGTTCTTCTCTATGTGCTTATTAATGTTATTGTGATGCTGTTTCCCTTGTTGCAGGCTCAAACGGATCCACATCCTATGTTTAGCTCTGTTTCTACATCATTAGCTTCAGTCAACCACATGTTAGATTTAAGGTATCCAAGAATGTCACCATCTTTCAGTGGTGGATCTTCTAGGCCTCTTCCACCACTTCCTCCTACACCACCTCCTTTTTCAGCTGCGGCTTTTAATGTACAGCCACAAACTTCTACTTCCCCTTCTGCTTACCATCAAAGTGGCACAGCTACAAATGAGTTTTTACAGGCTTCTACTGCATTTCCAAGTGATAGTCATCATTTTGCAAATCATCCATCCTTGGGATCCAGGCCTCCTTACGCTACTAATCTGGTGATGTCACCTTCTATGTTTAGCAGGCCATCTTCTGTGCATGTTTCCCATCACGGAAATATCCCTGCTCAGCATCAGGGAGATAATCTATCCATTCCTCCAAATATATCCACTCCTCATCCTTCTATGCAATCAATACAGCCACTCACCCAGCTGCAGCCATTGCAGCCACCCAAGCTTCCCTGTCCCCGGCTGCCTATCCAAGGTTCACAGCTGGGTGAACAAGGAGGCTCTTTGCTACAAAGCAATCAGATGCAGGTGAATCCACAAGTTCTGCAACAATCTCAAGTGGCACAATTTCAGGTATATTATAGACCTCAACAGCAAGAGGACTTGTCACTTTCACAGCTGCAAGCTCCTAGTCAACAAAGTGATGGAGCACAACGGCAGCAGCAAGATTCAACATTGACATTACAACAATATTTTAGCTCTCCTGAGGCAATCCAGGTATGCAATATTTTTAATGAATGCCAGATTGTTGCGTTCTTCCCCTCCAACTGCATCCAAGAAAAGAAAGGAAAAAGGGTATATCTGAAGATGGAAACCACAGTGAAAATGTAGAAAATATCCACTGCACCATCTGTTCTTCTACTTTCAAGCCTGAAAGTACCAGATGGTTACTGGTTCCTTAAAATTGAAATCATATGTAAACACTAAACTGATTTCTAATAATAGGCCGGTTCAGTTTTTCCTGTAATGATTAATTTTGTCCTGCTGCTTTTATCTCAATTATGTTTTTGATGAGTTTCACTTCATTTACAGTCTTTGGTAAGCGACCGGGATAAGCTTTGTCAGTTGCTGGAGCAACACCCAAAATTGATGCAGATGCTTCAGGTTTGTTTAGCCTGTTCGATTGATCTTTCCACCTCATCATTTCTTTTGTCTTGTTCGTAACTATTTGGTGGATTTTTTTGGGTAGTCGTCTCTTTTCTAATATATAACCGTCTAACTTCTGCACTTTGGTGCTTCCAAGCTTTGCTTAAGTAAGCGTATGGTGTGTGGTAATCTGAGGTTGAAACTTATAAATAATTACAGTACCATTTAATTTTGTAGCACCTAATGCGATCCTGTTGTACGGAATAATAAATTGCCCTTCATTTTCTCGGCATCATGATCTTTCTAATTTATACTTTCAGATATGTCTCTTTTCGGTATGCAAAGATTGATAATGGGCTGATATATCAATACAGCTGTGGTCTTTTTCTAGATTCTAGATCGCTTTTGAACAAATAAAATTCAATGATAAACTGTATGGAATCTTATCCAAAGCTAATGACAAGCTGTACTCAGTTTCCATGATGAAGGTTTACACGGTAAACACCAGTTAAGGTTCTTTTAATCTAAGACATATTCTCTGGACTTTATTTTAGTTTTGCAAATAAGAAAAGGCCCATTGCTGAAATTATAGGAATTTAGAAAATAATAATTGACAAGATCAATGGATGGATACTCTCCATGGTGAGCTGGTTAGCAGCTATTTACACGACTTTGTTTATGGCTTGGTATGGCTTGCATTTTTCATAATGCTTTTCTTTTTACTTAGTTTTATTTAATTATTTTGTGTGAAGACATCTACGAGAACCACCACTATAACATATGCAACCATTTGTTTGTTTGATGGTGTGTATATTTTAATGCATTTCTGGGCAAAAGTTACAATTGTTACTTTGTGGTTAATACAGGAGAGGTTGGGGCATCTGTAGCAATATCTCGAGGAGATTTTAAATGGTTCCTGTTACGGTGCTCGTCCACATCTAGTCTTTCTAGCGTAGGTGGTAGGAGAATGCTTAAGGTTTCCTGGTGGTCATGTATTTATGTTTTGTATAATTGCTTCTGTATATTACTACATCCTCCTAAAGAATTTTGTTAGCTATTCCTACAGTTTTGTAAATAAATTATCAACTTCCAGGGTAGCTTCTGTACCTTCTGGGCATTGTTGTACTTGACGGAGATGGTGGTTCTGACAAATAAGCTGTGAGGGCTGCGTTTGTGTTGGTACTTTTGAATTTTAAGCAACATGCTAGCAGAAGATTCAACGATGCATCTATTATAGTTAGATCCTACAGCTTCAGCCTTGGGTGATTATGCATTTCTGCCGAATTAAGCTTAAGCTTCTGCACTAGTCTTGAACTCATAAGTCAAGCAGAAGACATGTGACGTACATTTGACATCCAATAGGGATGCCAATTCAGAATTTGGACGTTGAATCCAAAATCCAGTTTGTCTTGCGACATAATTCAAGGTTTTTGCGTGTATAAATGCAGTACAATTGTGTTTTGTTCTTAAAATGTATTTTTGTTTATTTAAAAAAAAAAGTTTATGTTCTAAATATTGTAAAAACAACAAACTGCAACAATTAATAGTAGTAACTTTTGTAAACAAAGACTTGATGGTATTCAGGAATGTTTCAGCCGTTGAAGTTGATGATACTTGGCTTTAAATAAAACTGTAACAAACAACCATAATAACTTTTCTAAACAAAGATTTAATGGTATTCTAGAATGTTTCAGCCATTGAAGTTGATGATACAAGGCTCTATACATAACTTTATCATATGGCAGTTTGTTCGGAATTTTTCGGCCCATGTAAACTGTGGGCCAGACCTAGTCGTGTAAGTATGGGCCTGAGAATTCTATCTATTCCACTTTGCTTTTGGGATTATTGTTAGGATCCATCTACTCATCCTCGGCTTGAAATTAAATCTTATTTTTACGGTATAAAAAAATTTAAATCAAATTAAACTGTTTTTTATATACCATATATTAAATAGAATTATAATTTTACTATTCAATTTAATCTACAGTTTATAAACTATTAATTTTAATACTTGTTTAATGCATGTTTTGCAAATTAAAAATTAAGTCTACAATAGGTTTTTACAAATTTACAATCAATTTAAAGTCAAAACAATAAAATCAAGTACATAACCAATATTAAATCAATTTTATAGTACTTATAAGGAAAAAAAAGGGAAGAAAAACTTGTAATATGGATGTATAACATAAGAAGAAAAAAAAGGAAAATTAGAGCTAAAAGTTACAAATTTTCACTTGGAAGTTACAAATTGTTTTATACTAATATTTTCTATTAAAAATCTATAAAAACAATTTGGTAATGGTTTCAAGAACTAAATTATAATTTATAAATTATAAACCTTATATATATATATATATATATATATATATATATATATATATATATATATATAAGGTTTATAATTTATAAATTATAATTTAGTTCTTGAAACCATTACCAAATTGTTTTTATAGATTTTTAACCGAACCATAATTTATCAAGCCATAAATTAAACTAAATTATAGAATGCTATCAAGTTTTGCTTGATTTATATTATAGTTCAAATTGTGTTTTCAACATCCCTAATCATGATCTCAAAGATATTTTCCCACCTAAATCCTTTCGTGTCTAATACTGTGTTAGGCATTGTTCACCTTTACCTTATGTTTAGATCAAATTTGATTATCTTAGTTATTATTTAAAAAATAATAATTATCTACTAGAAGGTAATTATAAAGGCATTAGCGGAATAAATAAGTGATAAGGGAAGCCTTTGGCTCCTTGGCCCTCACTTGACTAGTCCCTTGTTAGAGTCCCATTTGGTATATAGGTGCCTTCTTCCCCAGTTTTTGGGCTCCCCCAATCCCCCATGTGTACCTCCTTGTATCAAAGAAGATGAACAAAATATAACATTAGCTTATTATTTTACTAGATCAAAACATATTAGCAAATTAGACGAACATAATGTACTTTTTACTTAGTCTATCCAAATTTTCAAACCTTCAAATCAATACATAAAGTCAATGTGTTCCTAATTCTCTAAATGTAATAATATATTTAGATTGAGGTATAAATATGTAAGAACTAATTATGTATTTATCAAAATAACCTAATCCACCTTTTATAAGACTAGAATATAAATATTCCATCAATGTGAGTATATTTAAAACAACAATAATATTTATATCATTTTTTAGGTGCAACCAACTCTACATGAGGTAATTAGGTTAATTTTGGAGGTAAAAGAGCTATCGAAAGATTCAAAATAAAAATAAATGTCTCCTTATAGTAGTTTGGAAGCTATGAAATGTGTGAAATTAGAAATAAAATGCTTTAAAATTTTATTTGGATAGTTATTACTATTAGATTAATCTAGCTAAATATGCCCCCCCCCCTATTCGTTGGGTTGTGTAAATGGACGGTTCCCACTTCAGCCAATGAGTAAAGAAATCACCAATTGGTTCAATAATGCGACCTACAAGTTGTTATGTATCTGCGGTAATAGTCGCAGTGAATGCTTTCATTAGAGAGTGGTCAAGTGCTGAATGATGATGTTGTTGTAGATTGTGATATAAAAAGGAAAATGGTGACTTGTTATTACTTTACTAAACTTAATTAGTAACTAATTTGTCCTATTAAATTAAACTATATACGGCATTGGGCTTGCTAATTAGCCATGATGTCAAACCAATATCTTGCATGTAACAAAAGGGTTTTATTTACATGTAGACCATGCGACTGTGCCTCATCATACTCTTGGGACAATTGAAAAAAAGAGAAAAATAAATTTGGTTTTTTGAAATGACCTATAAAAGACAGAATAATACCAAATACTGGTGGCGGCGGGAAGCAACAAATGATGCGCATCGTGCATTTTTAAATGCAATTTTACGGATGCTGATTTATTCATTTGATTCTAACAAAGTTTTACAAAAAGGGAAAAAAATTAAAATAAAAAATATTTTTATATTTAGTTTACATAAGATAATATTGTAGAAAAAAATTAAAAATAAAACTATTAAATATTAGCTATTTAATTATTTTAAGGAAAATTTAGAAAACTAAATTATTTTAATTTTAATTTTAATTTTTTTAAAACTTTCTTAATATCAAATAGAGCCTTATTCAATTAGTTAATGAAAATGTGTAAAAGTGGTTAGTTATTCCATTTCACTTGAGAATAATATGAAAGTAATGTACTTTATCAAGTCAATTCTTCATACCAAATATCACATACACTCATATATAAAGTCCTATATTAAAGTAGAAAATAATTCAACTTGTAAAGTTATTTTGTTTCGATCCTCTCTCTCTCTCTCTCTCTCTGCTTCCTATTCAAATAATTTTAGTTGAGCATTTATATCACCCTCATTTATTACTCCTGTAAAATTTCTTTTAAAAATAATAATGTGGAAATAAACATAAATAAAACAAGGAGTGCTACCACCACACCTAAGATAAGACAATGTTTATCATTTATCTCATGTTAGGTACAAGACTAAAAACATATACAATAAAACCAGAAACATCAATAATTATAATTTACTGAACCAAATCACCGCTGGTAAAAATAGTAGAAAACTTGTAAAGTCATCGTTGATAAAGTCAGCGGAAAACCTCTACCTCCTTCTCTGCATGTGTTCTACCTTTTTCTAACTAATGTACATCCTAGGTGGCAGGGGTGGCAACATTGTGTTGCTTAAAAACATATAATTGCCAAATGTGAATGCAGATAACTACTCATATAATCATAGTGATTAGTATAACTAGTTTCCCTATCCTTAAAATCCTCTAGGCATATGGTACAATCCCTATTATATAGTTCTAGGGTTTCCTCAAAGAAATGTAATGGAGCTAGAAACAACTCAAATATACTCATTTAAACCTAATGAGGACCTTTGTCAAGCATATCCTAACCTATAAACGTAAAAGGAGAAGACCAAACTCATTGTAATGACTACATGGACCACACCACAAATAGTTAGAGCTACTTTAGTGGGGATGGGGTCTTTGCACCATTTCTCATCCATTTAGAAACTTGATAGAACAATTATCTGGTACATGCCACACTAGATAAAAGAAGAAAATAGCTGCAACAATAAGGACTTAGGAGATATAAAATTATAAATACTTGGCGAGGACATCTCATACAAATAGAAAAGCAAGGATATTACTATCTAGCATAAAAAGATGAAGAAATAACAAAAGCAACAAATAGAAGGCTAGAAATTAGAAGAATTTATGAAAAAAATGGAAGCAGTGCATCAAGTGTAGTAAAATGTAGCTAGCATTGGAAAAAGGAAGGCACCTCTCTATTGATCATTAAACAATGTCCTACAACAAATCAAGGTTATAAGTTAGTTATCTCATTGTAATGATGATCAAGCTATGTACCTTGTTAAAGATGTAGAGTCTTATTGGATGATTTCTCCAATAGGAGAAGCTAGACCATACGATGAGAAAGAAAAAAGGAAAAGAGGGAAAGAAGATGGTTTTGTAATGCTTGTAATTCTAGGAATTTTTGTGTTTTGTGTATTCCTTTTAGGCATATTTATTCAAGTACAACTTAATTGGGAAGCTTTTCCTGACAGATCATATCTTATTTGTTGGTTAGTAAAATAAAAAAGTACCATTAAAACTCTTCATTCCTAACCTAGCTTATCTTAGGGCTTGATATTGAAGAAGAAGAATAATAATACTAAATAATGTCCAATGACGACTATATATGTAACACCCCAAAAATTCACTATTTTTTTTGAAACCAGAAGCAATTATAATAGAAATACTTAAAACCCGTGAATTCTGGAAATGTTCGCCACACTTAGTACTAGATCAGTTCTCTCCGACCGTTCCGGTACTAATTGCTAGGGCTAAAGAAGAGATTAACAATCAATTACAAAATTAATACAAACTAAACTCCAAATAATCATTAAACGGTTGTAAAACAAAATCAGAGTACGCATCAAGAAATGTAATTCATTTCCAAAAAAGAATTAAACTTACAACCGATAAAAGGTTCATTAAAATACTCAATCGAGTAATGAATCAGAAAATGGTAAATACTATACCAAAGAAATAACAAAAAGAATGAAATCGCGTAAAGAATGAATACGACCACAATACTCTCTAACTTCGTAACCACCATGCTCAACACTTAGCCCCGACTGATGTCTCGCCCACCTGCACAAGTCAGAAGGACATGCTACTTGTGGGAATGAGCAGCACCCATGAAAAGGGTGATCAATACGCTACGTACTGAGTAAGGTAACCGAGCACTAAGGCTAACACACAAGCACATAATCCATGCAGATTAATAACAGGGCATAATCCAACATAACAATATAAAGGTATATGAACAATTCAGGTAAAAGTACAAAGGCCCATATATAATCCATATTAATCATTTAATTAATCTCTTATCAGAATCCGATTCACACCATACCTTTTATCAAATCCATGTAAGTATAGAAACACCCCACTATTATTGCCGGTGGGCCGGTCACTTGCGGGACAAGGCCCACATTACTATTATTTGCCAGTGGACCGGTCACTTGCGGGACAAAGTCCACACCACTATTATTTGCCGGTGGACCGGTCTGGTTCCTGCTCACATGGAGTTCCACTGTAAGTAGTTAATATCTTTTAAGTGTCTTTAACAAACTCGGGTTCGTTTTTATTGAGCTCGATTCCCCCACTATTATTCGCCAGTGGATTGGACACTTGCGGGACAAAGTCCACACCACTATTATTTGTCGGTGGATCGGTCTCACATAGGGTAATAACCCTAACCACTATTCCTAACCAGTGGATCGGTTGGACCCGGCTCAATAATCTTTCACTTTAAGTGATTAATGTCTTAAATATTTTATTCAAAGATTTCACCCTGGACATGCATAAGTCATCACACATCACAAATCATAAAATTCCACCATCATAATTACACTTAAGTCACCACATACACATGATAACACAAAAAACCTAATCAGCCACCACATACCTCAATTAACCACAACAAACCATAGTTAACCACTCCAAACTCTATTTAACCATACCAACCATAATTAGCCACTCCACGCCTTAGTTAATCATAACAAACCACAATTATCTACTCCAATATTAGTTAATCACAACAACCCAGAGTTCATAAATTCCATGTGAAACCCTAATTTCAACCATGCAAACCCTAATACCGTCATCCAACCATCAATGCCAACATGTAAACCCTAATACCACCAAACAACTATAATTACCACCATACAAACCTCAATAACTGTAACACCCCCAAAATTCACTACTGAAAAATTTCGTTTTATTAAAGATAATCGTGGAAGTAGATTAATAAAATGTGAATTTTGGGAAGTATTACCGCCACACTTAGTACCAGAGCGATTCACTTATACCGTTCCAGTACCAAGTGCTAAGGCTAAGAAAAGTAAAATACATTCTGAAAGAAATTCAACACTCATAAATCAGAGTAGCGCATCAAATCGTTTACAGGAATAAAATCCACCAATGGTGGTTACTTTAACAACGTTAATATATAAAACCAAGAATTTAAATGAGAAAGAGAAAAAGCTAACGATACCGGAAAATTCCTTACTCTCCTTCCCGTAGCCCACTTGAGTAGGACCTGGAAATACCTGCGAGGGCATTGCCCATTGAATAGGCAGGGGCCCCATAAAGGGAATCCCTTCAGTACTACGGTACTGAGTAACCCTTTAATACCACACTTAAAGACAGGCCCGCATACGGCACACAATGCAAGCTACACACATAAATAATGAGAGGTGCACACATAACAATAACATGCATAATAATTCATAAATCACGATCGATACTTTGGGCCTTAAGCCATGTCTATCATCATTCAATCAATATCATATTTTATATCCATGTGAGTGCGAGAACCCCACTATTATAGCCGGTGGACCGGAAGTCAACACACAGGGCAGAACGCCTCTGACCACTATTATTGTCGGTGGACCGGAAGGTAAACACACAGGGCAGAACACCTGACCACTATTATTTGCCGGTGGACCGGTCTGGCCCCGACTCACATGGTGTTCCACTATAAGTGATTAGCGTTTTCCATAATCTTATTCACATACATAATTGATTTTATTGAGCTCGGGACCCCCACTATTTTAGCCGGTGGACCGGAATATATAAAATCATCATCCAGGGCACAACGCTCCTGGCCACTATTATAACCGGTGGACCGGTACTCATAATCACATACCAGGGCAACACGCTCCTGGACCACTATTATATCCGATGGACCGGTACTCAATATCTCATACCAGGGCAACACGCTCCTGGACCACTATTATAACCGGTGGACCGGTACTCAATATCATAATCATCTGGGCCCGGCTCATTAATATTCCACTTTCAATAATAATATCTTTCCTTTTCTTTAATCAGCACATCAATCATATTTATTTGCCTCGAATGAGAGATCGATAACCTGGGACACAAAGGTACACCGGTCGTACCGGTGCATATCAGCTACTCAGTACCCTTCAACCATGAACCCAAGGACACAAAGGTACCCTGGTCGTACTGGTGCATAAAGATAACTCAGTACCTTACCGACAAGGACACCTAATCCATAAGTATGCATACCCCTAAACTAGGTCCGTAGAGCTAGGAAGAGTAAGATATAGGGCCTGGCTGGGGCACAAAGGCACACCACCAAATACCAGAATAATCGTGGACTAAACTACGTCCTTAGGGTAGCGACCCCTAAGGAGTCACCATTCCTGATCTCGAGGTCTTTCACTTTAAGTAATAGTGTCTTAATCAAGGTGATCACGAAAAGCACGATAATCCGATACTTATTCACTTTTAATCATTATGATATCATTAATCATTTCTTATTCAGATGATTATCCAGAAATTCACAGAGAAATCATTAAGGCCATCCTAATTATCGAATATTCTTACTTGGCTAATCAGCATTATTTAATCATATTAATGTTCCACCATCTCAAAGACGTGTTAGGTACAAACTACTCATTTGCCCTTTACTTATATAATTGTTAAGTATCCATTCCTTACTTGATGAATTACCACATTACCCTTAAGGTTGCATAATTACCAAATTACCCCTTGTCCACTTTAGATTACCAAATTGTCTCCTATACTTTTTAGATCACCATTCACCCCTCATAATTACTACGCTTATCATATTTCTCTTTTGGTTGGTTATATTACCAAATCGCCCTTCTCCTTTGTTATAATTACTAAATTGCCTTTGAGTTAGATAAACTACTACATTACCCTCCTTCATTAGCATGGTTACTATTTTGCCCCTTTAGTTGGTTAAATAATTATCACTTTACCCTTTAATCGGCTAAATTACCAAATTGTCCCTTCAGTTGGATAAATTACCGAATTACCCTTCTCCTTATCATAATTACCATTTTACATCTCTCAATTATTTTAATTGCCATTTACCCTTTTCAATTATCATAAGTTCCAAATTAACCTTCCTCATAATTAATTTACCCCTCTTCATAATTACAATCACCAATTTTACCCTTCTCCATATTTAAAATTACCATAATGCCCTTTAATTGGTTAATTTACCAAATTACCCTTCTATAGCATCATACTTATCCAATTGCCCTTCTACAATCATAATTTAAGTTCTAAATTATCTTTTGTCGTTATCCTAATTACCACGTTACCCTTTACTCCCAAGTTTACCATAATATCTTTTTATTTACAAAATTACCATTTTACCCCCTTACATCCAATTTTACCATAATATCCTTTTATTTATGAAAATTACCACCATACATCTTTTACTTTACAAATTACTATTTTACCCTTTCACATCCAAGATTACCATCTTTATCCTTCCTTACATAATTACCATTTTGCCCTTCTTTTCCAAATTACCATATTACCCCTTTAATTATAAATTACCACTTCACCATTCACTTATAAAATTTACCATATTACCCTTTACTTATGAAATTACGATTTTGCCCCTCTACCTCCAAAATTACCATAATGCCCTCCTTCATCCAAAATTACTATTTTACCCCTACTTCCAAAATTACCATTTTACCCTTCTTTCTCACAACTTACAACTTTATCCTTTACTTATAAATTATTATTTAACCCCTTTATTTTTAAATTACCAAAATACTCTTTTTGTTTACAAAATTACCAAAATGCCCTTTTTCACTCATGAAATTTCCACTCAACCCCTTTATTCACCATTTTTATGAATTTATTAACACTACATAAAATAATGATATTAGTGCTTTATTCTTATCATCTAAGTCCACCAACATGTCATTATTCAACATAATACTCATTAGCAACTACCTACATTAGGTCACATACTTCATAAGCATAATTACTAGAATACCCTTAGGCAATAATATTACTCATGCATTAGCAACATAATACATCATAAACAAGCATTTAACATTTCCATCAATAATCAAACTCCTTCCTTAATTAACATACCTACATATGGCACAAAAGTTATCATACTTTTTCTTTTTATCAAACAATATAAGAAACCATGTACATATCATGCTAAGCACACAAAACATGCATAAAATCATACAAAACCCTTAATGTGCTAGCATACGTTTTTCCATATATTTAAGGGAGGATTAACGGTTACCTTAATCCCACAAAATATCAAATCTTACCAAGCATAATTAGCAACTCAACACCTAAAAAAAATATCCATCATATTTATGTTAGAAATAAGAAACCAAGCATAAGACTTTGTAAATATTCAATTAATAGAACACTTAATATAAAATACCATTATACCTTAAAAATTAGCTAAATAATTTTTAAAATGAAGGGGAGCTCACGCTGCATGAGCAGCGTGAGTTTCATGCAAAAAAAATGAGAGGTGAAAGGGTTCGAAAGGGGGGGTGAAGGAGCAAGATTTATTATTTTCGGGTTAGGGTCTTTAGGCTAGGAAAGAAGGTGGTTAGGGGAGGTTCTAAGGCAGGGGAATGGTGCAGAAGTGAAAAGGGGGTGTAGGTGGAGGCTAAGGGTGGTTTCACGGCGGCATAGGGCGGCGTAGATGGCGGCGGCAAGGCGGCGAAGTTGGCTGCCGAGAAGGGTCGAGGGGAAGGGGTTATGAAGGAAAAGGAAAAGGAGAGGGAAAAGGGGGAGGGGGTCAAGGGCTATTTTCGGCCAACTAATGGATGGCGGTTGTAGAGGGGGTTGCAGGGTTTCGAACGGTGGGTTGGGTGGCGGCAGAGGTGGCCGAACGGCGACGGAAATGGCGGTTGCAGGTGGCTCGGTGGTAAGGGGGAAAATTGGGGAGAAAAAGAAAAGGGGTGGAGAAGGGAGGAAGTGTAGGGCTCGAGGGGCGGCGTGGTGGTGTAGGGTGGTAGTAGGCGGTGGGAGAAGGCGGCGCAGGGCTTGGAATTGGTGGTTCAAGCGGTGGCGGGCGGCGGTGATAAAAAAGAATGGGGAACGAATGGGAGGAGGAGAAAAGGGAGAAGAGGCTCAGGGAAGGGGGTGTGGGTTCGAATTTATAGGGAATGAATGGCTGGGGATATGAGGAAAAATTAGAGGGGGAAGAAAGGGGCAGCGGCTGGCCGGCGAGAGGGTGCAGGTGGCAGGTGGCAGGTGGTGGTCGGGTGGCAGGGGAAAAGAGGGAAGAAGAAGGAAAGGGAGAGGGGCATGCGGGGTGTGGTCCAAGGGCTAGTTTGGCTCAAAAAAAGAAAGGAAAATGACGGGGGAAGAGAGAGAGGGAGAGGGAGGTAGGTGGCGATGGCAGGCGGCCGCAGTTGCAGGCTGGCATGGCGACGGGAGTAGGTCGGGCGTGGGAGAAGGAAGAAAGGAGAAGAAGAAAGGGATGGCTGGCGGCTGGACCGGCGCAGGAAAGAAAATAAGGCAGCTGGCCGGTCCAGGAAAAAAATAAAGGAGAGGTGGGCTGGGGAGATGGACGGCGCGCAAGGGAGGAGCAGGGGCTGAGGGAACGGGCCTGGCCCAATCGTGCGGGGAGAGGGCTGGCCTGGCGAGGCAGCCCGAGGGAAAAGGAAAAAAGAAAAAAAAAAGAAAAGAAGAAAGAGGAAAAAAGGGAAAAAAGGCAAAAAGGGGAATGGAAAAATAGGAAAAGTAATTTAATTTAATTTATAAAATCATAAAATATAATATTCTTGGTAAATTATTCAATTTAATAATTTAATTTATTATAATCTAATATTTTAGTTTAAAAAGGATAAAGTTGGTAAAATATTAGTTTGGAAAATTATTTAAATAAAATAATATGATAAATAGCAAAATATTTATTTTTTTAATTTATTAAATACTCTTATCCAAATTTACATACTCTAAAATCCATACAATAATTAAAATAAATAATCTTAAAGCAATTTTATTCCAAATAAAAGTAATTTATTAAAATATAAGTTTTCGAAAATTTTGGGGTATTACAGTAACATCATACAAACCTTAATACCACAATATAACCATAAATACCACCATAAAAACCTTAGTAACATCATACCAATCCTAATACCACCATGCAACCATTAGTACCACCATTCAACCCACGATTTTGCCATATAAAATCCTAAATTCAATCCATAGCAAAACCCAAGATTTGTCCACATAATACAATTGATTAGATTCTCCCCTTTCATAACCACAATTTAGATTCCCCCATACAAGACTAGAAGTTGGATTCTCCCACATAAAATCATAAATTAGAATCTCCCAAGCAAAACTATAATTTGGATTAATTGGATTCCCCCAAACAAATCATAAATTAGATTCTCCCAATCAAATCATAAATTAGGTTCTCCCATATCATATCATAAATTACATTCTCCCAAATAACATCATAAATTATATTCTCTCCCACGAAACCCTACATTTCCCATTTTATTCTTCCTCTCATAAATCATTAAAATACTTAGGTATACTCACATCTCTTGATCAACTTCTTTCTCCATCCTCATTTTTCATCCTTTCCCCCATACAAACCATACCAACATATTCACATGCATGTCTTTTAGGGTCACATGCAAACACATATTATTCCATACACATAGTACACATGCCAAATAGCAACACAAAAGCATGCTTGGACTCCATGCCATACCAAATATGCAATAATTACAATAATAACATAGGATGCATAACATATAAGGAACACAATGCATATTAGCACACAAAAGGCCTTAGCACCCTTACCTAAAACGACACCGGTCTTAGAGCACGCTCCTACGCCTCCTTAGGGCTTTGACCAAATAATAACATATTAATAAAATAACCTTAACAAAATTCTAACTTTGCTAAAGACATAAAAATAATAGAGAAATTATAAACCTTGATAATATAGGGTTAAAGACTTTACCCTAATAATAATAATGATAGTAATATAATAATATCAAAGATAATAAAACTAATATCAATGAGAATATAATTAATAATAATAATAATAATAATAATAATAATAATAATAACAATAATATATAAGCTTTAAAATTTAAAGTGGGGTTTCGACCCTACTTATAACTAATGACTTACCATTTATTTAATAATAATAATAAAATTAATAACATATATAATAATATTGAAATAATAAAGATAATGATAATATTATTATTAATGGTTATAAGAACAGTAGAAATAATAATACTAAAATAAATAAGTGCGAATGTTAATACAAAACTAGGGCCTAAGATTTTCCAGAATAAATAATAAAATGTTAATAATAATTATTCTTATAATAAAATAGAATTAAAATACAATAAGGCTTCAGCCTTCAACATAAATAATAATAAAACAATAATACTACTAATAATAATCATAAAACATATTAAGAATATAAATATTAAGAATAATAATAATGGTATTTACATGCAAATAATTGAGATAAATTAAATTAAGGCTTATAATAATATGAAAAATGGTTAAGAGGGTCTAGGGTTCAACCTTAAGCTGGTGGTGATAGGCGGCACCGGCGGTGGTGCATGGCGGTGGCCGGAAAAATAGAAGAAAAGAGGGAAAGATGGATGTTGGGAAAAAAGATAGGGAGAATTGAGGTGATATAAGAGGTGTTTATTGTTGCCCAGGAGGAGAGGTACAAAATGATGGTGGTGGTGCAGCCAAAGGTGGCGGTGCACGACGGCGCATGGTGGTTTAAGGCTTCGGGGTCAAAATTCTGGCGAAATGAGCAGCCAACTTTGCATGGTTATGGAGGCCCGTGAAAGAAGAATCGAAGGTTGAAAATAGTTTAGTTAACTAGAGGGAGTTACAGGGAAGAATTTGGGATGATTTGGTGGCGCTGAAGTTGGCTAACGGAGGCGGAAGAGGCGTCTAAAGTCTCGATGATGGCAACCCTCGCCGAGGGTTTTGGGGAAGAAAAATCTTCGACAACTCCTACAATCAGGCTTTTTATAGATGGTAGATGGTATAATAGGGTTTTGGGGGTCGGCAGGAAGTTATTAGCTGCGAAGATTTGGGTGGTCGGCGCTAGGAAACGACAGACGATTCCTTGGTTTTGGTCGAAGGTTCGCGGGGCTGGGGAGAGGAAACGGGCGAGATTTAACGTCCAATAACTATTCCAATTTATTCCTAGATTTAAGAGGAAGACAATGAGACAAGAAACGACCGGTATTATTCACCGTAACCGGAGATGCCATTGACGATGCCGGGACTGCACCATCGTCGACGGAGGAGAAAGGAGGAAGAAGGAAGAAGGAAAGGAGGCGGACCGGTCGGCCGGGAAAAGAAAAGAAAAAAAAGGAGAACCGGGCGGTTCGGCGACGCAGGAGGAGGCGTTAAATGAAACGACTAGCTTCAGTCGGAAAAGGATGCAAAACGCGGCGCTTGGAAGGAGTCAGAGGAAGGAGGCCGCACAGGCTGGGCCGAAGAGGAAGAAGAAAAAGAATACTGGGTCGCAGCTGGCCCAGTTCGGGGAAAAAGAATAGGAAAAAGAAAAAGAAGAAAAAGAAAGAAAAAGAAAAGGAAAAAGGAAGAAAGAAAAAGAAAAAGGGAAAAAGGAAAGGAGAAAAAATTAGATTAGGGCCAAATAAATTAATCTAAATATTTAGGATATTTAAAAATAATAATATTTAAATAAAATAATATTTAAATCCCTTTTTAGGCTAAATTAGGATTTTTAATAGATTTTCCATAAATTCCATTTTAATTAGAAAAACACCCTAATTTTATTCCATTAAATTATTTATAAAAATAATATTAATTTGGAACTATTTTCTCATTCCTATTTTAAATAAAATAATTTATTTAAATAAATTCCCAAATTAAAATCTTTAACTAGGTAAAATACTCAAATTCCTCCTAATTAAAATCCTTATAAATTTATTCTTGATTTTCCCTAATTAATTTCCTTTTATTTTAATTAAATAATTTATTTAATTAATATTTATAATAAAACCTCATTTAAATATAATATTTAAGATTAGAAATTTTCGGGGCATTTCAATATATGGAAAACTGATGTTGTATAAAGTTTGAACTACCCGCACGTGTTATATATCTATGAGAATAAATAATAATGGACATATGTGTATTAGAGAGAACAATGAAAAAATGATACTACTTTTGATCATGTTTAGTACTACATATGCCAAGTGATGTTATGCAAAGTTTGATCTACCTATACATACTTGAAATACCCCAAAAATATTTATTTTAAGAAATTTAATTAAATAAGAATTTATTAGGGAATTAATTTAATTAATTATTTTATTTTAAATGGGAAGGATTTATTTAGGGAAAATTAAAAAGGAATTTACAAATATTTTATAAAGGAAAATTTGGGGTTTTTACTAATTAAAAAGGAATTTAGGAAAAATCTTTTAAAAGCCCTAAATTAGCCTAAAAAGAAAATTTAATATTATTTTATTTAAATATTTTTATTTTAAATGCCCAAAATATCCTAATTAATTTATTTGACCCCAACCTACTAAAATTTTCCTTTTCCTTTTTCCTTTTTCTTTTTCCTTCTTCCTTTTTCTTTTCTTTTCTTTCCTTTTATTTTTCTCGCCGATTGGGCTTGTGGCGTGGCCCAATCCTTCTCCTTTCTTTCTCTTCATCTGCGGCTCAGCGCCATTTCCTTTCTTCCTTCCTGTAGTAGCCAAACGCTGTGTGTTGTGGCTTCTTCCCTTGGAACGCCGCGTTCCATTTAAATCCTTATAACCATTTCCGACCGCCCGGTTCTTCTTCCTTTTCTTTTCTTTCTTTTTCTCCGGCCATCCGGTTCACCTCCTTCTTCCTCCTTCCTCCTCCGCCGTAGACCTGCACCTTCGAAGCTCCAAAAATGGCGTTGCTGCCGCGCATGACTTGATTGGCCATTTCCTCTCTCTTTCTCTTCCCCTTGACTCGCAATTCAGCATGGTCTAACCCATTTTCCTTTTCTCCCTCTCGAAGTCTCCTTTTTTCTTCGTGAAAGGTCTAATATGACCTAAATTTGTGCCGACCGATTACTACCGCCGGCTACCCCAAACCCTACGTGCATTGCCCTCCTGCAGACCTCCAGAACCATACCAGTCCCTCTAAACACTATAAATACCCCTTGACTGGTTGTCTTTGAAACTTTTTCCCCGAAACCCTAAGAGCTTACCCTGTGCACCACCGCGACTTTAGACGACTCTTCCTTCGCCGTCATCCAACTTCGCGCGCCACCTATGCCTACCAAAGTGGTTCCCTACACGACCCTCTAACTAACTGAGCCACCCATCTCCCTTGACTCTTCTCGCACAAGCCACCACAGCCGTGTGAAGTTCCCTGCCCATCAAACTAAAATTCCACCCCCGCAACCTTCGAGCCACCGTTCGCCACCACATCCGTTGCTTCTACTGCCTTCTGCGCCACCCAAAAGTTGCTACTAATCCTCCTCCACCTAGCCATAACCTTCTTTTCTCCTTTATCCTTCTTCTCCCCTCTTTTTCTTTATCTCTTCCTTTTGGCCGCCACCTCTGCCATCGTGTGCTGCCACCACTTGCTGCACCGTCACCCTCACTTTACTCCTCTCAGCCTATGCTACCACCAGCACCTCAACCCCCACCCCTTTTCTCCATCCATCCTTCTCAAACCCCAACTTTTCCCCCTTTTACCCTCTTTTCCGACCACTTCCGCCAGTACCACCCATCTCTGCCGACTCAAGGTGAAACCCTAAACCCTCTCAACCCTTCTCCCCTATTTATTTAAATTTATTCTATTTTTATTTCAATTTTTAATATTTATTCGATTATTATTAATAATAATATTATTATTTATTTGATGTAATATTAATGTTATATTTTCTTGGCAGGGTCGAGAGTAGGAATAAAATAATTAAATTGTTAGTTTTGAATTATAGGCATTTATTTGTATTATTATAAGTTTTATTATCATTATTAATATTATTATCAATATTATTGTTATTAGTATTATTATTTTATTATTTCTATTATTAATCCAAGGAGGGCCGAAGCCCTAAATTATAATTATGAATAGTATAATCCTATTTTATTATTATTATTATTACTATTTCTACTATTATTAATATTATTATCTTTATTATTTTAATTTTATAAGTAATATATGTTATTAATATTATTATTACTATTATTAAATAGTATCTTTATTATTTGGAGGTAGGGTGGACTTATGTTGTTGTTATTATTATTATTATTATTATTACTATTATTATCATTATTATTATTATTATTATTAGCATTTTTTTAGTGGAGGGTAGAAGCCCTTATATCACCATTCGTCTTTAATTACATTAATATTATTACTAGTATCTTTAGTAGTATTTCATATAGTTAATTTTTAGTATAGTATTATTTTAATTTAAAACCTAGTATTAAGGTAAGTTAGTAAATAATAGCATTTTTAGGAGGGAACCCAATTCTAGTTTTTCCCTCATAATAGGTGAGCCCAGTTAAAGCCCTCAAGATGTATAGGAGCGTGCTTCAAGACCGATGACACTTTAGCTAAGGGAGTACTAAGGCTGTTTGTGTATTATATGTTTTATATGTCATGCATGCCATGTGATGTGAACTATCATGGATTTTATGTGTATTTGTATAACTATTATATGTGCAGCATGATATGGAGTTAAGGTGAGATCGTGCATTAAATTGTGGCATGTGTGTTATGTGTATGGATTGTGTTATTATTGTGGTATGATGTGGCCCATAAGACATGTATGATAGAATTTGTAATATAATGATGGGAGTGTCATAATGTTTACATGGAAATAAATGTTGCATGGTGTTAGGATTTGCATGGAATTGGGGTTGGTATGGAGTTAATATTCGCATAGAGTTAATGTTTGCATGCATGATGGTGGTAGGGTGTGCATGGTGGTGTTAGGGTTTTCATGGTAGTGTTAGGGTTTCCATGGTGGTATTAGGGTTTTCATGGTGGTGTTAGGGTTTCCATGGCAACGTTAGGGTTTCCATGGCGGTGTTAGGGTCTGCATGGCGGTGTTAGGGTTTGCATGGTGGCATTAGGGTGTGCATGGGATTGAATGGTTTGCATGGGAGCTAGGGTTTACGTGGAGATAGGGTTGCATGGGAGTTAATGGTTGTATGGGGGTTAGGGTTTGCATGGGAGTTAATGGTTGCATGGGAGATAGGGTTTGTTATGGTTACCATGGGTTGGTGTGGTCACTAGGATTTGGAGGATAAAATAATAGAAGTTAGTCATGCATGTCTGGGCGAAAGTTTTTGAATAAAATATTTAAGACACTAATTATTTAAAGTGAAAGATTATTGAGCCGGGTCCAGACCAATCCACCGGTTATAAATAGTGGTGTGGACTATTATCCCGCAAGTGACCAATCCACCGGTGAAAAATAGTGGTGTGCACTATTGTCTCGCAAGTGACTGGCCCACCAGTAATAATAGTGGGGTGACCTCGAGCTCAATAAACACAAACCAGAGTTTGCTAAGGTACTTAAAAGATAATAATTACTTACAGTGGAACACCATGTGAGCAAGAACCAGACCGATCCACCGGTCAGAAATAGTGGTGTGGACTATTGTCCCGCAAGTGACCGGGCCACCAACTAAAAGAGTGGGGTGTTCCTGTACTTACATGGATTTAATAAAAGGCATGGTGTATATCGACTTCTGATAAAAGATTGATTAAATAATTAACCCGGACTTTTGGACCTTTGTGAGTGGACTTGATTAATTATAAGCTGTATAATTTTATGCATGACCTTACGTATTACATGTGTGGGTTTGAATGTGTAATTTGAATATTTCCCTGCATGATTTTATGTGCTTATGTGTTGGCCTTAGTGCTCGGTTACCTTACTCTGTATGTGGCGTACTGATCACTCTTTCATGGGTGATGCTCATTCCCACGAGCATGAGGCCCGTCTGACATGTTGTAGGTAAGTGATACATTCTTTGATGCCATTGATGTCTATGGGACATCAGGTGGGGCCGAGTGATGATTTTGGGTTGGATCGGGTCCAGGAGTGGCATGGCAGTTTTCCATTCTAAGATAACCAATCCTGTTCTCTTTTAATTATGTTTAATACTTCAAAAACAATTTTATTATTGTAGTTATCTCTCTTCTATGAAAAACTAACTCTCGTATTTTGGATTATGTAAAGACTTATGCATACTCTGATTTCCGTATTTATGAACTTGGGATTATTTAATAATGTTGTGAGTAGTTTTTCTTAGCCTTAGCACTTGGTACTGGAACGGTAGGAGTGAACCGGTCTGGTACTAAGTGTGGCGATAGCATCTCCAGAATTTACAGTTTTAAATTTAAAGGTATAAAAAAAAGGGTGTAAATTTTGGGGTGTTACAATACTTGTGCATAATACCTCATTTTTCATAAACTTTAATTAAAAATCTAATTGTAGCTTAATGTGCTTTGTAAACTCTCTCTGTCTCTCTCCGGTTGTATTTTTGTTGTTCTTGTTGTCCCTGTTGGGACATTAAGTGTTGTAAAGCTAGTTAAATGTATTTAAATATATTTTTTCTACTTTTGTTTTGTTGTTTTTAGTTTTACCTTAGATTTGGATTAAGTGTCGACTATAATTAATCTACACAACTGAATTATTTTAGCCTTCCAATATACATGGGTGAGGTATTGGTCATACATCACTCTATATTGGTTGCAGTGTAAAATCTAATACTTTGGATAGTTGCTTTTGCCAAAATAAAAAAAATTGATTATTATGTGTGTATATAAGAATAGATAATTAACAAGTTAAAAAGAACAATGACAAAATTATACTACTTTTGGTCATGTTTAGTCAATTCCCATATTATATAACTCATCACATAGTATTTCCCTATGCCACATTAACATTTTAACACAAAAAAGATATTAAAAAAATCATCCATGGTCTATTATTTCTCTCTTTCAAATGAATTTCAATTAATGTTTAAGTTATATTTTACCAAAATTAAACTCTTATTTCATAGTTTTAATACTGATCTTTCACTAGCCTTAGCTTATTGTTTCACCATTATTAAACTCATATTTCATCACATTTGTGTTGATCTTTCACCAAGTAATATAGTAAGTATTATCACCATTGATTAAATTGTTATTCTAGTATAATATATTCTAGGTTTCAACATATTTAAATTGATATTTCACCATAATTCAACTCTTATTTCATTGACATCTATCTAATTTTCACCATAAACTATAGAAAACCTTACATCAATCATTAAATTACCTTTTACAAAATAAATACTAAAATTTAATAATTCTTTTACACGAACTCATATATCACAACAACTATATGTTTAACATATCTTTCACCATCATTTTCTAAAAAAAATCAATACTGATCGAATTATATTCTACCATTTCTGTGCATAGTTTTCATTACAACTACACATATATTTCATCAAAGTTCTACCTATCTTTCACCACAAATACTTAAATTTAATGATTCTTTTACAGAGTTTGAAATTTCACCATCACTCTCAATATCTTTCATCACTTTTTACTTAAAATTTCATCAATGTTTAACATATCTTTCACCATTATTTTCTCAAAATTTCAACATTGATCTTTTCATGTCTTAAGAATATTAGGAAGAAGATAAATTTGAAAACACATTCTTAAGGAAATGTAATAAAAGCCAAGTGAGTGACGAGAAGAAGAAGTAGAAGGAGGAGGAGGAGGAGGAGAACTCGATGGAAGAAGAACCTAGTAGGTAAAGAGGTGCGAAGATGATGACGAAGAATTCCGCTTTAATTTTGCGTGGCGTGCATTGGTGATAGAATCCTACATTGTGCAATTGTTCAAACAATATAATTTACGAATTTTAGTAGTGTATGTTTAATTAGTGATACTCCAAGGATTTCCACTAATTAGGTTAATGAAACCTTTTCAAACAAGTTATTATTATAATGGAAAAAGTCATGGTGTTTCAAAAGTGTATTTATTGATCTAATTTTAGGTAACCTTATAGGACCTTGGATCTTATTAATGGACCGGTAAATGGTGACCTTAGGCTAATAAGCAATGGATTGTAAAATTCATACTATGTAGTTTATGTATCGAGGTTTACCCGTCAAGATAATGACTCAATTTCTCTCCATTATGATCCCTATCTATTAGAGACAACTTAAAGAAATTCAACCCATAAATTATATGATATACCTAGGTGTATCATGTAAGAAACACATAGCTGTGGTAAATATCTATACTTTTGTTACAAAATGGCCTTTTAGTATAAGTACTAGAAAGTTTATTAATATGGCACACATAGTTATAAAATAAAAATGTTGTTTATTACATTTATGTATTGAGTGTCACAAATCCATTTAGGATAAGATGATACAGATTTTATAATCTCCTCCGGCGATAGGATAATCACCAATGTGACATGGGAGTATATAATTATCATTTTATGAAGAAAAATGACTAAACTATTATATGATAATCATCACTAACTAGTAGATATTCACTTAATTGTTACATGATATAATAATTACTAAACTAGTAACAAACTAGAATTATAAGTACAAAATTATAGCTATTTGATAAGATAATCACAACAATTGATAGAATAATTACTAACGTGGTATGATAGTCACTTCTCATTGCTCAATAATCAACAATCTTTTATATGATATAATAATCACTAAACTAGTAACATACCATCATTATAAGTATATAATTACCATTATATAATAAGATAATCATTAAAATATATTATAACAATTACCACTCTTTATACAATACAACAATAATCAGGATAATAGCTAAACCGCTATATGACAATCATCCGTTTATAACATGACAATTACACGTCTAATTAATTATTACTAGTTAATTGATTAATATGCTTAAACTTATAATTATATTGGCTCAAGAATTATATGTACAATAGTTATAATTACAATCATAATTGTTATAATCAACTAATATAATTACATTTATTATCTTTGATTTTATATTAGTGTGATTTTAGCTTTAGACATAAGAATTAAGATATTAATCTATATAGTTAAATTATCCTCGTTAAAATATCATTAAAAATAATATTTATCATTAAAAAAGAGATAATCACTTGGGAGTATATGTGATAGGATAATCTCCAAGTATTACATACTAATAATCGGCTTACTTTTACCATGTAGTACAACATCATGCTAGATGTTTTTGGGTGCATCGTATATCAATTGATTCCGGTGATTATCTTTGTTTCATACTATTTTGCTTTCACTCACAAGTAATTAAGTATAACCTAGTTTATTATGAAACAAAAGCCATTCATGCAAAAAATATATAATCCACAACCATTGATTTAAATATTTGGTATCCCATTTGACCACAGTTGGATCGAAAATTAATTTCACTTGATAAGTGATCCCGTATGATTATGGTACAATTCAATAGTAATCAAGGCCTGAACAACAAAAAATAATGAAGTATTGTTCACATTTTGAATTGTATTGGTGTAATCAATTCATTTGGATCGGTACATATAATTTAAAATTAGATAGTTTTATACCAAGACATTCACCGCTAGAGAGTCAGAGTTCCAAGTTGAAGCAAGAGGCAAACATGGCGTTGAGTCAGATGATGGCATTGATACCAAAATTGACACAATAATTCAAGGATAGATGAATATTAGTGTGGATTTAGATGAAATGGGATAGTTGGTTGTCCAATTTAATAGGAACTCAAAGAGCTCAACAAGAACTCAAATAACTCAAATTTTAATGTTTCCTATCTAAGATTACTCCAATTAATCTTATAAAGGATTATTCAATCATAGAAAGAGAATTAACCAAGTGAAATACTTGTATTAGATTTCAATATCAATCATCCATCAACATGCTACAAATGTTGACATATCATGCCTTGTATAGGAGTTGGACATTGCTAACTAGCACACTAATTTAGTCGCATGACACACAAATCGCTAACTAGTACATAAACTAGTATTAAAAATGTATTTATATCCTATATAATACATGAATAAACATAGAATTTTATAAACAAAGTAAGCTAACTAGTACATGAAAATTACTAACAAGAATCCTAATCAAAACAATGATGTTGACTTGAAAAGTTGACTAGGTTTTCTTGTCTTGACTTTCATGCACATTAGCTTCCTTCGTAATAACTTGTAACATGTGACAATCTTAAGTATCTTGACTTCTTAAATTAATTGATCTTTTTCCTATAAATATGTTACATAACTGCAATAATGACCTAAATTAATATCATCAAGGTTAGTCAAAGTATTATTATTAAAGACATATAATATGATTGATTCTATAATCAAGTATGCTAAATCTCGAGGATCATCTATGGATACTCCTGAATCATTATTAAATGATGTCCTTAGCGGTGTGGGTTTCCTATTTTATGCAATGCGATGTGAGTGAGAAAAAAATTAACTATTGAAGGATGTCCTTAGTTATTAAAGAAACTACTGTTGGTTTTAATACCTTATTTGACTTATGGGCATGATACTGCGAAGAAGGTGGTGGATAAAATTGAAGATTGGATGTGTAGTATAGACTGTGCTTTTTGGTTAAGCAAGGTATTGTAAATATGAGTCAATATAATTTTAAAAATTTGTTGTTGGTTCTAGAAGGAAAGTAATCGTGTAGTGGTTGTGTGATAAGCTGCTTTCTAATTATTAATTGATAATGACATGTTTACTAAATTGCCAAACATGAAAATGGTCTTATGGGCAACACAATAGGGAGAATGCTAGATAATTGTGTTTTGTGGAAGCTCAGTGGTTACCATTGAAGTACGTAAACTACATGTTCTTGAAATGTCTTAAAAAAATTTTCTATCACGAAAACTTTTTAGTGTTGGAATCGGTAAAAAAAAACATTCGATTAATATTTTTTTTTCAAAAATAATTATTAATAATTTACATAAACTAATATAGATAGTAATTTTAGATTTTTTAAAATAATTTTTTCTCTTAATTTTATTAGATTTAGCCTATTTTTTTAAAATAAATATAATATGTATATTTATTTCTAATTTTTTTAAAAATAATGTTTTTGTTGTAAATATTCTATTTAAACATTGTGTATATATAATTTATGAATGTATATTGTATTAAATCATATGTTTAATACTCTCATTAGAACCATAAGTTGTAGTAGCTTCTTCATTATAATTCCACCCCAACTCTATGTATCCTCCACCTCCTTTCATATTCTCTAACTCCTTCTCATGATGGATGTAATAAGTGTGGGTATTATATATATGGAATATTGTGAATTGTAATTTTAAGAAGGAATTCATATGTATGAATGAGAATAATAAGTCACATTCTTTCTTTCTATCTATATTGTTATATCATCTCTCTTTGAGTTTATCAATATTACAATACGTTATCAGTACGATTATGCTCTAGATGAATATATATATGCTTATGTGTTGGTTTTTTTCGGGGTGTTGGCAAATAGCTATAGAGTTTATATCAAGTTCGATCGGTGCTTGATAAAAGGGAGTTTTCTATATTCATTAGTCATCATCCTATATGAATATGATTATTATGTGTCATATAGAACTAATCTATCATTTTTTATTTCTTATATGAGATCTCAATTTTTGTAGGCATATGAAAGGTCACATATGTGACGTATATTGCAATCAAGTAAATTTCAAGAACATTGATCCCATACTTAATTAAAATTGATTAAGATTTTTAAGGGGGATATGGTATAATCCTTTAATTGGCTCAGGATAAGGAAATTCATTTTTATCTCCCCTTTGCTTTATTCTTATGATAGTTGATATTTGTAATAGTTTTAATTGTATATATTGGCAATACGTAATTTAATTTGATTATATTTGTGATGATCTCCCTTCTAATTATAAGATGGAGGTCAAAAATAGAAGATAGTGGAAGGATAAAAGTCCTCCGTTCAATAAACTCAAATTGGATATAATATAACCAATTCAATGATCCAAAGTGATGGATTAGTTGCTACATTATCCATCACCATATGTAAATCTCCATCACTTGAAGATGATGGAAAACCATCAAAAGTGGCAACATTCAAAAAGTATACTTAAATTTAAACGTGATGGATTGGTGGTCTCATTACCTATCGCTACATATATATCTCAACACTTGAAGTTGATTGGAGAATATGGTAAAAATCTCCATTACCCTAAGTTAATGGAGTGCCACCAAAATGAATAATTTTTTCCCACATACCCAAAGTATAGATGGGTGATTTCACAAGTGTTGGTAGAATCATGAAACTTCCAACCAATTATATTATTTACAAATATGTACATGAGATACAAAAGGAAATGATACAATTGAGGTGAAAGCCAAAAGTTTCACCTAATAATTAAATGGTCCTGAAGAACTTATGCACAATTCGATCTTAAAGATCGAATGATTAAAAGGTGATTAATACCTTATGTGCAATTTGATCAAGGAGATCAAATAGTTGAATGTCTTTTACAACTAATGTAATACTAGTAAAGAAGATCGGATGGTATTAAATATCCCAAGTTCTTTTTGATCCAAAAGATCGAACTATTTGCTGGCCTATGGACCCCCACACTAATTTTATTTTTCCATTTTCTAGTTATGCAATTTTAATTCTTGCAATTTAGTTTCTATAATTTTAAGTTTCATAATATTTAAATCATTTATTCTAATCACGAAGTAGTGATGATGGCTTTGTGTAATCCCCTGAATTTTTAAAACCCTATATTTTAATAAATAGATTTTATTTTGGATAAATTAGCTTTTAAATATTTTTAATTTAATTGTTTTATGGATTTTTGAGTGTATGAAATTTGGTATAAATATTTTAATAAATTAAAATAAATATTTTGTTATTTATTATACTCTTGTTATTTACATAATTTTTTTCAAATTATTATTTTGCTAAAATTTTCCCTTTTAAATCCTTATATTTTAACTATATTAAATTAATATATTACTCAAAATTATTCCATTTTAGTATTTTATCAATTAAATTATTTTATTCTTTTTCCTTTTCTTTTTTTTTTCCTTTTCCTTCTCCTTTTCTTCTTTTCTCTTTTCCTTCTCTCTCCTTTTTTTTCCTTGGGCCGCTGGTGGCCTGCCCTCCTCTCCCTGGCGCGCTGGGCCTGCGGCCCAGTCTTCCCTTCCTTCCTGCGCGTCGCCCGGCCGCCTCCTCCTTTTCCTTTTATTTCTTCTTCGACCGGGCCGACTCCTTCTTTCTTCGGTCGGTCCGCCCGTCTCGCGCACACAGCCCCCAGCCCGACTCCCTTCCTTCTTCCTTCGTCTTCTTCCTCCATCACCGGCGAGATTTTCGCCGCCCGACCTGTTGCTCCCCCTTCCTTGTTGACCTCCCCTGTCTCCCTCCCTCTCCTTCTCATCGTTTTCCGGCCATAGCGGTCCCACCACCCTTGTCTCCCTCTCTTCTCCCTCTCCCTGCCGCCCCTCTTTTTCTCCCTCTCCCTGCAACCCCATTCCCCTACCATCCTGCCGATACCCCTCGAGCCGCCCTATCCCTTCCCTTCTCTCCTCTTCTATTTATTACTCCTTCCCTACCCTTTCTGCATTTTTTTTTCGAGCCTCCCCCATGCCCCGAGCCTCTCCTTTTCTCCCATTATTCTCCTCCCTTCTCTCCCCCTATTTTGTTTCGCCGCCGCAGCTCCGCCGCTTCCTCCGCCTAAACCACCACCTGCACCACCTCCTGCCACCCTCTGCCTCGCCCTCGGGCCACCACAGTCCCCATCGAGCCACCCCGCAGCCCCATCCTTCCTCCTCTCTTCTTTTCTCTCCCTTTCACCCCTTCTCGACAACCAACCTTTACAGCCTCCATCTGCCGCCGTTCCGCTGTCAATTCTGCCACCTGAGCCACCATAATAATCCCTGCAACCTCCTCTACCACCCCTAGTCCTCCTTTGGTCGAAACCGTAACCCGAATGCCTTCTTTTTCCCTCCCCATTTTCCTTCCTCGCCAGCTTTTCACCTCGACCCCCACTTCGGCCGCCGCCTTTGCAGCCTTGCTGCCGCCGCCTCCGCCACCCTTAGCCACCTTCAACCCATCCCCGACAACCACCTACACCCCCTCTCCACTTCTGCACCATTCCCTTGCCCCAAATCCTCCCCGAAACCCCTCCTTTCTTAGCCCCAAACTACCAACCCGAAAATGCCTATTTCCCCCTCTTTTACCACCTTCAAGCCCCTCCTTGTTCTTTCTCTGCATGTAGCTCATGCTGCATGAGCAGGATGAGCTGCTGCCCTCTTTAATTTAGTGTTTGATAATTTTTAAGCTATAATAATATTTTAGTTTAATTATTTGATTAATTAAGTGTTATAAGCCTTATGATTTGTTTTTTTTTATCTTTTCTAATCTAATAAGTCTTCAATTATTTTTAGGTATTGGTTTTGATAAACCAAAGCTTGGACCTTTAACCGTAATACCGGTAAGGTTTGTTTTTGCGAAAATCGAGGTAACCGTGAAATCCCGCTTAAGTACATGGATTAACGTATGTTAGCACATTAGGCATTTTCAATGTGTATTATGTTAATCTATGTTGTCTAGTATATTATATATGTTTTCTTGAGTTGGTTGATGAAAAGGAAGTATGATAGATTATGTGCCATGTTTGGAGAAATTGTTTAAGGTAGAAGTTGGTTATTAATGAAAATATTAAGTATTATCCATGTTTTATTATGGTATTGTGATATTTTTTACATGATTAGTATTTTGTGAGCCTTAGTGAATTTTATTAATGTATCTTGTACAAGATTATGGCCTAGAATATATATGGGTGTTAATAATGTTACATTGATTATAAGAATTGAAGATGAGGGATTAAAGTTAGTATTTTATGTAGTAATAATAATAATTTAATACAAGTGGAGTGATAAGGGGTAAGATGGTAAATTTGTAAGTGGGAGGATAAATTGGTAACCTTGTAACAAAAGGGCAATTTGGTAATTTATAATAAAAGGGCAATTTTTTAATTTTATAATAAAAAGGGCAATTTGGTAATTTATAATAAAAGGAAAATTTGGTAATTTTGTAATAAAAGGGTAATTCGATAATTGGTAATAAAAGGGTAAAATTGTAATTTTATAATTAGAGGGTAAGGTAGTAATTTTGTGATTACTAGGTAGAATGGTAATTTGGAAATTAAAAGAGGTAAGATAGTAATTTCATAATAAAGGATAAATAGAAATTTTATAAGAAAAAGGGCGATATGGTTAGGAGTTATGGGGTAAAATGGTAAATTTGAAGGTAAAAGGGTGAAACGGTAATTTCGTAAATCAAGGGGCAAAAGAGGAAATTGAAAAGGATTAAATTGGTAATTTTAATAATTGAGAAGGGTAAAACAATAATTTAAATAATAAAAGGGTAATATGATAATTTAATAATGGAGAAGGGTAAAATGGTAAATATGATAAATGTGAAGGGTAATTTGGTAATTTAACCGAATAGAGGGTATTTTAGTAATTGTAATAATGGAGTAGGGTAGTTTGGTAATCATGACAATTAAGAAGGGCAATTTGGTAATTTGAATGACCAAGGGGTAATTTGGTAAATTTGATGAAGCAGAAGGGTAGTTGGGTAATTATGATCATATGAAAGGGTAATTTGGTAATCTAACCAGCCGGGGATAATTTGGTAGCTTTGATAATGGAGAAGGGTAGTTGGTTATTGATAATAGAGGTGGTAATTGGATAATTAACCTAACAAAGGGGTTAATCTGGTAATTAGGATAACGAGAAAAGGGTAAGTTGGTAATTTGATCAACTAAAGGGTAATACGTTAATTATAGTAAAGGAGAAAGGGCAAATTGGTAATCTAACCAACTAAATGGGAAATGTGTTAAGTATGATAATTATAAAGGGTGTCTAGTGGCCTAACAAGTGTGGAAATAGCTTGATAACCTAAACCGAGTAAGGGTATAGCTAAGGCCGAATGTGTGCCATGTGTTCTACATGCCTTGGATGTCCTATATAATTTATGTGCCGTGTTTTACATGCTATTATCTTAACTGTTTCATGTGTGGCGTGGCTTGAAATCGAGACGTGTATATGTGTCCTCATTCAGTATGTGATAGTATAGATATGTTATAAGTTACGATGTGTTGTGATGAGGCCCTATAGCCATGCATGTTAGAGATGAAATATTTTCGAATAATATACATTAAGACACTAATCACTTAAAAAGGAATATGTTGAGCCGGACCCAGACCGATCCACCGGCTATAATAGTGGCAGGGTATTTTACCCTCACGACCGTTCCACCGGCAATAATAGTGGCAGGGCATGTGCCCTCGTGACCGTTCCACCGGCTATAATAGTGGGGGATTCCGTGCTCAACAAACCAAACGTAAAAGTGATAAGACATGGGAAAAATACTAATATTTACAGTGGAACACCTTGTGAGTCGGGACCAGACCGGTCCACTGGCAAATAATAGTGGCAGGGTATATTACCCTCGCGACCGTTCCACCGGCTAAAATAGTGGCAGGGCATATGCCCTCGCGACCGTTCCACCGGCTATAATAGTGGGGTTCCCGCACTCACAAGGACTTGTATAATCCGAGATGATTGATTAATGATGGACTAATGGCCTTAAGGCCCTAAAGTATCGATTATTCGCTATGGCCTATTAGTATTCGGTTAACTTGTAAAGTATGCGAATGGACAAAGGTGAATGTTACGTATACACCATTAATATTTGATTGACCTGTTGAATACGTGAATGTATGGACCTGATTGTTATCTTTACACGTGTCGTTATGTACGGATATCCTAGTATATCATGTGTGACATTGCGTGCCTGTTTTTAAGCGCGTTTTTAAAGGGTTACTCAGTACCGTAGTATAGAAATGTTCCCTTCGTGGGGCCCCTGCCTATTCAATGGGCAGTACCCCTTGCAGGTTGTGTTCAAGTGCTATTCAAGTGGGCTTTTGGGAAAGAGTGTAAGGTGTTGTCCGGTAAATTCTAGGGTTTTAATTTGTCTTTTCTAAATTCTATGTATTTGTATTTTGTAACCACTGTCGATGGATTTTACTCTCGTAAATTATTTACTATGCTACTCTGATTTTCAAATGCTGAAGTTTCTTGTAAAATTGTATTTTACTCTTTTAGCCTTAGCACTTGGTATTGAAACGGTATGAGTAAACCAGTCTGGTACTAAGTGTGGCAGTAATACTCCCAAAGTTCACGGTTTATTAAATTACTTCCGCTAATTTTCTTTTAATTAAACAAAATTTTTCAGTAGTGAATTTTGGGGGCATTACACTTTGTGCATAATTTGTCAGCGACTTATTTGTGAGACTATACATATACTTTGCAATTGGTAGTGGTTAAAACCTACCATAGTCAAGTCTCCTCCATCACCGCAGTGGTTGTAGTATTTACAATAGTCTCCCAATTATATTATAATTTAAGTAGGTAGAGATGTTTTGATAGTTGAAGCCTAAAGCTTCCTATCCAATAAGTAGTTTAATGGTTGAAACTTGAAGCTTCCCATTAAGTTATTAGTATAATGGATGAAACATGAAGTTATCTATTTGATATAAGTAATTTAATGGTAGAGAATAAATGCTTCCCATGTCATAGACTTGAATACGATCCAGAAGATAAGTTTATCTGATTGAATAGCCATTGTACATTCTATTTTAAGGATGAAGTATTTTATGAGATTATAATTGACAATAATGTACACGTGTATGTGGCATGATAAATTTATTAAAGGGTTTCTTAATTTAACAATTTAATAACAAAATTGTGCATGATATTGTACCTAAGTTCCTGAAGTACTTACTATGGTATATGAGTATTTGATGGTATTATTGCTATCAAGATCGGCTACAAGTAAGTTCAAGATAAGTGCACAATATATGCATTTGGTATATGTGAAAAACCAAAAGGTATCACTAAATAGAAGTTAATATACCATATAATATTATCTTTGTGGCATGAGAAATGAGATCACATTAGTGCACCAATGATAGGAACGATCATTGAAATTTTCACGAGCACCCACATAGAATTATAAAGATTCATTTTAAATTGGTGATCTCATATAAATTACATATTATTCTTAGTAAATTCATAGTTTTGATAATTTAAGAAAATGTAAAATCTCCTATGTACTTGATAGAATTCAATCTGGACCATTTTAAATTTATCATGGCATATCATGATGCATCAATGTAAGGTCATATGTTATATGTTGCAACAAATATTATTGCATTGGCACAAAAGTGAATAGCCATCCAATTGGGATAAAAATGCAATCAATGCTTCAAGATGGAAGTAAAATGACCTGGTAGAGTCATTAATTATGAATTTGATTTGTAGACCCTTGTTAGTGAGGTCTATAAGTAATATGCCAATATACATGCAATGATTTTTGTTATGTACCAATCACATATCACATTAACCTTTAAGCCATGTTAATTGATATTATTGGATGAGTCTTATGTGTGCTTATAATCCCCCACAAATGTGAAATTAAGTGTAACACCCCCAAATTTCGGAATTGAAAATTTTTATTTTAAAGAGTTAACAATGGAAGCCAAAACACAAAACATGGGGGTGTCACACCGCATCCAACATAGAAGAGGCACTCCCTATGCCTAGTCTATGTCGGGTGCAAAGAAAAAAGTAACCTTATACCTAGGAATTAGGTGTGGAAAACACTTGATTCCATCGCAATACAAGATATGAAATAGGGAGAAGGGAATAAATAGTAAAAACATAGGACTAAGAGTCTAAAGAGAGATAGAGATATCCAGAATAATCATACCCTTTACCAAATCATTTAGCGCTCCCCAAGGTAAGCACATCAAGCAAGTAATCCTCAATTACCAACAATATAGGGCAAATCTGCTCATTAGATTGAGCAGCACTCATGAAATAGATGATCTGTACGCTACGTACTGAGTAAGGTAACGGTACAGTCAAGTAGAGTTACATATAATACAAGCATTCTTATAAGCAAATCATACATGCACAAATCAAAGAATGCTAGATAAATACTGATTCCAGGTCTTTCATTGGTTATACCATATTCCAATCTTTTATTTACATTGAGTTCAAGGAACCCACTATTCTTAAACTGGTGGAACGGTCTGAAACACCTCTCTGGGACAACACACCCGAGCCACTATTATTATCCGGTAGAACAGAGCCTACACCTCTCAGAGTAAAATACTCCTGAGCCACTATTATTAAACCTATAGAATAGTCTCAAGCACCTCTCAGAGACAACACACCTGAGCCACTATTATTATCCAGTGGAACAAACCCAACACCTCGGTCCCGACTCACGTAGTCTTTCACTTTAAATGATTAGTATCTTTCCATTTATGCTTTAACTCTTAATTATATTTTCATTCACATTGAGTATGGGGCCCCACTATTCTTAATCCGATGGAACGGACTGAAGCACCTCTCAGGGAAAACACACTCGAACCACTATTGTTATCCGATGGAAGAAGCCATATAAACACCTCGACCCGACTCATGTGATCTTTCACTTTAAATAATTAGTACGTTATTCAGAGTTGATTGTATATTATCATGCCGAACTCATATAAATACACAATACATACAAATTAACCACATAAGTACGTCCACATAATTATCCTTAAATGACCATAATACCCTTAGGGTAATCAAGACAAATGTATTCTCCCAAAGCCTTATGAAACCCAAAAATATAAATTTCCAATCAATATCCGAAGTACATATCCTTAGTTTTCCATAGATATATTGTATCCAACATTATACCCAAATACGTACTTACATAATTTCATTTCTCTCAAGAATACTATTTTATAGCATTCCCATAAATAAATTATTCAATACAACATACTCAACACAAAAGCATATACAAAAATACAAGTATGACATAAATCTCTAGCTACGACATATATCCTTACTGACAAGGACACCGAGCTCTATGCACGTAAACCCTATACCTCCTCCGAGATCACTGGAATATTACCTATGAAAATAAGATAAAATACAATTAGGATCAGAGGTCAAAAATTAAGAGGGAGGTTATGGTAGAGAAGGATAAAAATAGAATTTACCGAAGTCAAATGGAAGCTTGAATTGTATGGGAGTATAGAAGAATGTGTGGTGGAGCTATGGTGAAATTTCAGTGGTGTTTATATTTGGGGTGAAAATAGGGTGCACGGCTAAAAAGGAAGTTTCACAGTTATGCAGAAACAGTGCACAACAGGTCGAAGGAAGAAAAGACGCACGACCAGGTGGTGCAAGAATTGCACGGTTGTGCAGCATTGGGCCGAGAGAAAATAAAACGCACAGCTAGATGATGCAAGAGTTGCACGGATGTGCAATAAGGGATATGACCGTTTGCACGACCGTGCAGCAAGATGTAGACGACCGTGCACTTTGAAACTCTACAATGAATGAGGGGAAAAAGAAGGGAAAAGAGGAAGTGGTTGGCGGCGATGGCCGACGATGGCGGGGGGAAGGTTGGGGCAACCTTGGTGGTTGGTCCACCAGTCAAAGGGCGGTTAGTGGTGGCTTGGGTGGTGCGGATGTTGAAAATAGGGAAGAAGGAGGAAGAAGAAGGAGAAAGGAGAAGGAAGAAGAGAAGAAGGTCGGGGAGTTGATGGATGACAATAAAATGGAGGGATGGAGGGGTATATATACTAGTAAGGTGGCATGCCTTGGAGGAGAAAAATGGCAGGGGTGACTATGACGATGATGATGAATCTACCGAGAAGAAGAAGAAAGAAGGAAGAAAAGGATAGGGGGATGGTGATGGTTTAGATGGATGGGAGTTAGGCAGAGGTACGAGGGGTGATGATGAAGAAGAAAACGTGCACGGGAAGAGAAGGTAGGGAGAAGAAGGAAGAATAAGGGTGGTACGGAAGTGATGGTTACTGCGAAATAGAGTAGCGGCAGGGAGAGGAGGAGGAGAAGAAGAAGAAGAAGAAGACGAAGGCAGCACAAGGGATGATGATGATGGTCTGTGAGGGTGGCAGGGTGATGGTGAGAGGAAGCATGTGGGAGGCAAGTGGGCGGTGCAAGAATTGTAGAGGAAACAAAACTCCTCATGCCACAAAATTAGCGCAGGAGAAGAAGGGAAAAGAAAAGAAAAGAAAAAGGAAGAAAAGGGAAGAAGGAAAAGGAAAAAAGAGAAGTATTAGGGAATTAGGATTAGATTAGGAATTTTGGATTAGCCAAATAATTTGAATTATCAAAAATTTTAGCGGGTTTTAGTTTTGGTTTATCCGAATCAAGGTTTCAGTTTCAGTTAAAGTTTCGGGATTAAGAAATTTTGTTAAGGCTAAAAATAAGATTTCTCAAGATTAGAATCAAATTGGTGCTAATGACGCTAGCTTAGGCTAAGTAAATTTTTGGGGTATTACATTAAGCCACAAAGAATGATAGAAATGTTTGTTTCCTCAGCCTTAGGGGGAGAGAAGAGGAGATTGAGATTATAAAGCAAGCAATCACTTAGAAGACGTGTTCCATGAGATATGGACCCAAAGAAAAATCAAAGTGCACTTGATTATGCTTATGCTTACTAGATGTAGCCTAGCTACAATTTACATTTGTTATGACCAAGAGATTATGAAACCAATATGTGTTTTGACTAAAGTTCCAACTCACATAGAATTCCTTGTGGTGACTTCAAATAAGTTAATAGCAAGTATGGTATAAATACGCTGGAAGTGTATGATAAGGGTCCAAAGAGCTAAACCCTCAAAAGGGGAGTTATAATCATTTAAAATGATAGAAAACTTCCATATTGAGTTGACATGTCCATATGGATAGAATCTGAGAATAGATTATGCCAGTAAATGAAATATCCATTAATTATCCTTACACCGATGTAAGGTGGTATGAGGTAGATATCAGTAATGTCTTTACCTAAACAGTTGCAACTGATAATGGATAAAAGTGATAATTATTCTTGATTCATTATGGAATTTCATTGGATAAATTATTATCAAATTGGAATAGTCAAATGTATCCGCTTAATGAGTGTGATTTGTATGAAAAAGAAGTCCAACATTTGAAGGTGCTAGACCAATTGGCTATAAATGGGTGTTTTTAAAGAAATGATTTAAAAGTCAATTTGGTAACACATGTCTTTGCACAAAAGCTAGGATTTTTTCCATGATAGGGTTTTTATTGGGGAAGTTTTCAAATGTAAATACTATTAAAGTGTGCTTGTACATGCAAACATAACCATATGTAATATGACATATGAAGGAGGCATACTAAGTTGAAGGAATAAAACTGTACTATTTTTCTTAGCCATGGTTTTATCCCACTGAGTTTTTCTTACAAGGTTTTTAACGAGGTAATATTTTAGAGATATACTATTAAGGGAGAGTATTGTAAATATAAGAAGATGTACATCCAAGGGGGAGTGTTGTAAATATCAAAAGATGTACATCTAAGGGGAATGTTTTAAATATTCTATTCATATAATGTGGATGTACAATTTATGAATGTATGTTGTATTAAATCATAGATTTAATATTTTCATTAGTATTAATTCTATCCCCACTTTATGTATTCTCCACCTCTTTTTATATTCTCTAATTCTTACTCACGATGGAAATAATAAATGTGGGTATTATTGTAACACCCCCAAAATTCACTACTGAAAAATTTTGTTTTATTAAAAGATACAATAGAAGCAAGGAAAATAAAACTATGAATTTTGGGGATATTACCGTTGTGATCAGTACAAGCTCGACCCCCGGCCAGTCTTGTACTAACCACAAGGCTAAGAAAGATTACCGTCAACCATTAATCAAACTTAAGTCAAGAATTCATAAAAGTACTAAAACGTTCATAATACGAAAATCAGAGTACGTGTCAATAGTTTAAAATTAGGGATGTAAATGGGACGGGTTCGGATCAAATGCCCTATATCCATACCCGAACCCTATTAAAAAATCCATATCCATACCCGAATGGATATTTACTAATATACCATATCCACACCTGACGGATATACGTTACCTGATGGATAACCCTAACCCGATAAATTATAAATAACCAACAAATAATCCATTATCCAACGGGTAAACTCATTACCCGTTATCCGTCACCCGTTTAAATTCCTAATTGTAAACTATTCTTATATAAAAATTTTAAGGGTATAACAATAAATATATAACGGATAAACGGATACAGATATGGGTAAGGATATAAGTATGGATACCCCTTACCCGTATCCGTACCCAAACCCGTAGGTATTTTTAACCCCTACCCATATCCGTATCCATATCCGTTTATCATTACACATATCCATATCCATCGGGTAAAATCCGTCAGGTTTTGAGTATTATTTGCCCCATTTACATCCCTATTTACAATCCCAAAAGAGTGCATAATTAAAGTTCCCAAATGGGATAAAAGTTACAGTACGATAAAACAAGTTTGAAATAAACTGATACAAGATAAACGAACAGTAAAAAGGAAAATCCGGCCAAGACGCTCTCGGTCCCCAAGCCAAGTCCAATCTCAACTCTCTACCTCGCTCGATGACTCGTAAGCATCAAAAATAGCATCACCTACCTGCACAAACTCAGTAGGGACCTCTACTCATGGGAATGAGCAGCACCCATGAAACGGGTGGTCAGTATGCTACGTACTGAGTAAGGTAACCATACATCTAAGGCCAATCATACAAAAAACATATAACACAAGCATGATCATATAAACAACATACAACCAATACAGATAAATAAAGGTCAAGCTATAGTCTGGATAAACTGATTCTTTAAATCTCTAATCAATACACATTTCACACTATGCTTATTATCAATCCATGCGAGTACGGGAACCCCACCATTATAGCCGGTGAATCGCCAACATACAGGATAGAACGCTCTTGACCACTATTATCGCCGGTGGATCGGTCTTCAGGGCAAAATGCTCCTGGCCACTACTATGTCGGCGGATCGGTCTACCCCCGACTCTCATGGTGTTCCACTATAAGTACTTAGTGTCTTTCCCATGATTTATTGCAACTTAGAGTTTGGTTTATTGAGCTAGGGTTCCCCCACTATTATAGCCAGTGGATCGGAAATGTATAGGGTAGGTGCTCCTAACCACTATTATATGCCGGTGGATCGGTCTCTAGGGCACCCTGGCACCTAGCCACTATTATGCCGATGGATCGGTCTGTGCCTGAATCAATAATCTTTCACTTTAAATGGTTAGTGTCTTATGGTGTCTTATTCAACCAGCTTTTACCCTATACATGCATGTCATTATCGCCTACTCTTATTCTCTCAAAAGGGCCCGTCCCATGTTTTAAGACTTCTGCACCTCCTAACACACCCCAACATCCTTTCCTTCTCCCACTTACTCACACTAAAAGCCCAAATCCTAACTGTGTGGGTCAAGGCCCACTACCTTATGCCATCTTAGTCCACTCACTAACTTCCCCTAGGGTTTTCCCCTAAAACCCTAACTAGACCTATGTGGCTCATCCTTCCTCGATCTCACCCAACCAAAGTCCCTTTATTACCCAACACATCATCTCGCTTAGATTCAACCCCGACCATTTCACTTTACTCCCCAAATACGCATGTGACCATAAAACCCTAATTGGCCAATGCAAACCCTAGCACCTTTCTTTCCCATATGTCACCCCTCCATTTCTCACCTGCCATCATTTCTTTCCCATGACCCCCTGAAATGCCCCAAAAACCCTAATTTCTATTATTTATTATTAAATAAGATTTTATTTTGAAAGTTAATCAAATAATTTACTTTTAATAAAATAAGAGGAAGTTAATTAGGGCAAATCAAGAAGAAATTTAAAAATGTTTTAAATAGGAGGAATTGTGGTATTTTAAGCTAATTAAGGATTTTATTTTAGAAATTAATTAACAAATTACTGTATTTTAATTAAGAAGAATAAAATAGTTTCAAATTAATATAAACTTTATAAATAATTTAATTGGATAAAATTAGAGTGTTTTGTTAATTAAAATGGAATTTAAGAAAATTCCTTCAAAAATCCCTAAATTAACCTAAAAAGAGAATTTAATTATTAAACTTAATATTTATATTTTATTAAAAATCTCAAATTACCCAAATCATACTAATTAATCCAACCACTAATTTCCCTTCTTTTCCTTTTTTTTCTTTTCTCCTTTTCCCCCCTTTTTTCCCTTTTCTTTCCTTTCTTTCTTTCTTTTTTTTCCCCGGCCTGGGCCGGCCTGCTAGGCCTAGCACCCCTCGCGGCCCAGCCCCCGCGCACTCCCTCCTTTTCTCCCGGCCGGTTCGACCCTCCTCCTTTTCCTTTCTTTTCTTGTCCCCTGGACCGCCGGTCCGCCCCACCTGCAAGTCGTCTTCAACCTTGCGTAGCCTGCAGCTGAAATTTTCGCCGGAAACCAAACCTTCAATGCCACGCCATTAGCACAGGTCGTTTCGTCCTTTCCTCCTCGTTGTCCTCCCTGTAGACATGACCCATCGATGCAGCCCCTCCCCCGCACGTAAGCCCTCCATTTTTCGATAGATCACGGCCTGCAAATTGCAGACCCTACACCGGTTATTCTTGCCGGACGACCTAGCCTCCACTTTCCTCTAGTTTCCCCTCCCCTAGCCTCCACATCCATTTCCCCCTATTCTCCCTTCCTCCACCGCCGCCGGGGCCACCACCTCCCTGCCAGGTTGCCCAACTCCCTGAACCCTAGATCTTAAATAATAAAAGTGATTAATGATTTTAATACTATTAACTACTATTATTAGTGTTATTATGACTAATATTAACATTATCATTATTATTACTATATTATTATTATTACTAATACTACCACCCTTATTATTATTACTAGGACCCAACCTTACCCTAAGAACCTCTAATTAATGGTGTTAATTAACTATAAGACCTTGTTAAGTTATTACTAATATTACTATTATTACCATTGTTATTATTATTATTATTATTATGATTATTATTATTATTAGTATTAGTATTATTATTATTATTATTATCATATTTGTTACTTTAACTATGACTAACATCATTATTATCTCTATTATTATTATTTTAGTAGTTTTACTAATACTAGTATTATTACTATTAATATTACTATTATTATCGTTATTATTATTAATATGGTCATGGTGGTTATTGTTGTCAATATTATTATTATTATTGTTCTTACCCTTAGTATTATTATTATTGCTAATGTTATCAACATTATTAATATCATACTTATTATTATTATTATTATTATTATTATTATTATTATTATTATTATTATTACTACTATCATTATATTAAGCCCGGCTCGGTTCATTTTTTGGCTTTGGCTCGTGAGCTCGGCTCGTTAAAAGCTCGGTTCGGCTCGTTCGTTTAGTTAAACGAGCCGAGCCCAAACAACATTTTAGGCTCGTTTAGTTAAACGAGCCGAACCCAAACCTAGGAGTATTCGACTCGGCTCAGCTCGTTTACAGCCCTAACTACCATCATCCCCATCCTTATTATCATTATTATTTAATACTATTACTTTTAGTACTCTTATTATCACTATCTGCATTACTACTAGTATTATCGTTGTCACTGTTATTATTATTATTATTATTATTATTATTGTTATCATTATTGTCATTATCATTATTGTTATTATTATTATTATTATTATTATTATTATTATTATCGCTATCACTATCATCATCATTTTCACTATCATTATTATTAGTATTAGTATTATTATGTTTATTGTTCTAACTATTATCATCGTTATATTATCTCTAATATTATTATTTTTAGTATTCTTAGTGCTATTTGTACTATTATTATTATTATTATTATTATTATTATTATTATCATTATCATTATTATTATTGTTGTTGTTGTTATTATTATTATTATTATTATTATTATTATTATTATCATGATTATGGTTTTTGTTATTATTATTATTGTTATTATCATTAATATTATTATTACTGATACTACTACGATTTCAATTACTATTACCATCATTATTACCATTATAACCATTATTATTATTATTATTATTATTATTTTATTATTATTATTATTATTATTACTATTAGTATTATTAATAATATTGTTATTAGTAATATTAAAACCCTTTACTTTAATAACTATGGATTTTACTAATACTTGCTTTGATTAGTGGTCATTTGTTTAACTACCTTGAGAATAATAATAACCCCACCCTTTTAATTATAAACTACTATTATTAATATTAGCCATAGTATTAGGCCATGATAGGGGTAAGATAGAAAAATTATGGTAATTCTGGTAGAGGGAGATTGACCCTTAGTATTTTCCTCTTATAGGTGAACCGGGTCAAAGGCCCCAAGAGGCGTAGGAGCGTGCTCCAAGCCCGGCGCCGATTTAGGTAAGGAAGTAACTAAGGCCGCCTGTGTGTATTACATGTTTTACTTATCTTGGATGCCTTGTACAGTTTATATGCTGTATTATGCATGTTATCTGTTTTACTGTGTAGCGTAGCGTGGAACCGAGGTATGTTTTTGTGCTCTTGTCTGTATGTGCTAATATGGATATGATGCCAATATGATGTGATGTGAGGTGACCCTTAGGACATGCATGCTAGGTTATTTGATGAGGTGTTGTGGAATGGGGGCATGAAAGAGAAAAATGAGAGATTAAGATAACCAAAGGGAAGTACGTTGGCTAACGTAGGTAAGAATGACCTAGGCAATCTGTGATCCGTAAATGGACGAGAAAAGGGGGAATTGAATAAAAGGGAAGAGTGGGAGAAATTAAGGTTATATGGGAGAACTAGGGTTTGCATGGAAATCTTAGGGTTTGGCATGGTAGAGATCGAAGGGTTTGCATGGGGAGGTTAAGGTCTGCATGGGGGCGAACCTTACGTATGGAAAGTTACTTTGGGACGTAGGGAAGGTAATGGAAAGTCTGCTTGGGAGTCTGGAGGCTCGAGGTGAAAAATAGTACGTAGGATAATATAAGGATACCTAGGGATCGACTAGGGTTTGGAGAGGAAACCTTAATTTGAGAAGGTGGAAAAAGAAAAAGGAAATAATGAGAATAAATGAGGAGGAGTGAGATATGAGGGGGAGTTGAGTCTGAGGGTCATGATACGTGGGGTGTTAAAATAGTATGGGTTATGGGAGGCAGAGAAGGAAGGGCCACATAGGCCCAGATTAGGGTTTTTGGTGAAAACCCTAGGGTAAACTGGTGAGTAGACCTTGGGGTATAAGGTGGTGGGCCCTGACCCACACACCTAGAGGTTGGGTTTCCGATGTGAGAAATGTGTTAAGTACGATAATTATAAAGGGTGTTTAGTGGCCTAATATAAGTGTGGAATATAGCTCGGTAACCTAAACCGAGTAAGGGTATAGCTAAGGCCGAATGTGTGACATGTATCCTACGAGCCTTGGATGTTCTATATAATTTATGTGTCGTGTTTTAAATGCCATTATCTTAACTGTTTCATGTGTGGCGTGGCTTGGAATCGAGACGTGTGCATGTGTCCTCATTAGTATGTGATAGTACGAATATGTTATAAGTTATGATGTGATGTGTTGAGGCCCTTCAGCCATGCATGTTAAAGGTGAAATACCCTCGAATAATATACGTTAAGACACTAATCACTTAAAGAGGAATATGTTGAGTCGGACCCAGATCGATCCACCGGCTATAATAGTGGTAGGGTATTTTACCCTCGCGACCGTTCCACCGGCTAAAATAGTGGCAGGGCATGTGCCCTCGTGTTTGTTCCACCGGCTATAATAGTGGGGGATTTCGTGCTCAACAAACCAAACGCAAAAGTGATAAGACATGGAAAAATACTAATATTTACAGTGGAACACCTTGTGAGTCGGGGCCAGACCGGTCCACCGACAAATAATAGTGGCAGGGTATGTTACCCTCGTGACGTGTCCACCGGCTATAATAGTGGCAGGGTGTAACACCCCCAAATTTACTACTGAAAAAAATTTCGTTTAAATCGAAAGGTTTAGCGGAAGCGAAAGAATTAAAACCGTAAACTTGGGAGTATTACCGCCACACTTAGTACCAGACCGGTTCACTTCTACCATTCCGATACTAAGTGCTAAGGCTAAACTAAACAATCGTTAAGTAAGAATCATCAAAACATAGGTTCATAGTTAACATAGATCATTCACGAAAACACAAGTCAACAACAGTTAGGATATCGTTTAGGAATACAACTTAAGAGTACGGTTTTGAAACAAGAAGCGTAGTACAAAATATAGCTAAATAGAACAAATCCTAAGGGACCAATATCTGGACCGCCTACTCACTCAAGTCAAGCCTTCCACCCCAAATTAGAAACCGATCAAACCTGCATAGGAGGTCTTCTCCCCACCATTGGTGGATCATCACAGGACCCAGTCAATCAAGGTAGTATCAGTACGAGTCCAATACTGAGTAAGGGCGCAGGTGCGCTAAGGCCAAGTATACAATCATACCACATAGCACAATCACATAAGCAACATGTAATATTATGGATGATGTAGGTCAGTTATGGTCCAGTCCAACTTCTTCTTTTCATAACTCTGATAATTATAGTCGATTCACATCATAATCGTTATGAATCCATGAGAGTGCGGGAACCCCACTATTATAGCCGGTGGATCGGTCACTTATAGGGCAGAACGCACCTAACCACTATTATATGCCGGTGGATCGGTCTCCAGGGTATAACGCTCCTGGCCACTATTATGCCAGTGAATCGGTCTGGCCCCAACTCTCATGGTGTTTCACTGTGATTATCATGTATCTTTCCATGATTTGTTTATAAGTCATTTCACACCATAATCTTTGTTAATCCATGCGAGTACGGGAACCCCACTATTATAGCCGGTGGATCGGTCACTTATAGGGCAGAACGCACCTAACCACTATTATATGCTGGTGAATCGGTCTCCAGGGCGCAACGCTCCTGGCCACTATTATGCCGGTGGATCGGTTTGGCCCCGACTCACATGGTGTTCCACTGTAAGTATATAGTATATTTCCCATGATTTAATCACAACATACTGTTTGGTTTGTTGAGCTCGGGATCCCCCACTATTATAGCCGGTGGATCGGTCAGTTATAGGGAAGAACGCACCTAACCACTATTATACGCCGGTGGATCGGTCTTCAAGGCACCCCGGCACCTGGCCACTATTATGCCGGTGGATCGGTCTGGGCCCGGCTCAACAATCTTACTCTTTAAGTAATTAGTATCTTATTCGTGTCTTATTAAATAAGGTTCCACCCTTGACATGCATATCAACTACCCTCTACGTCTATCCTCCCCAGGGGGCCCGCCCCATATCTTGAGACTCCTGCGCCCCTTATCACACCCCGACATCCATTCCCTTTACACTTACCTTTAGATGAAAGAGTCAACCCCTACGGGTGTGGGTTAGGCCCTACACTCATGACATCAACTCCACCTCCCATCACCCCCTAGGGTTTTCCCTCGAAAACCTTAATTGGGCCGATATGGCCCAACCTTCTCCTACTTATGCTACCTTTACCTCCTTCAACGCCCCACATCTTACCTCAATTAGATCCTCTCCCAAAACATATCACTTTACCTTTCGATTCAGCACATAACCATAAAAACCCTAGTTGATCGCCTCAACCTTAGTACCTTTCTTCTCCCACAAGTAACCTCTCTCTTTTCATCCCAAAGTCTCTTCTTCCACATGGGAACCCATACTCACCTTTTATATAAATGAAATCTCACTCTAACCCATACTCCACCATTCCTTAATCATTCTTACTTTTGTACTTCCCAAATTTCCACTTTCTCCCAAAAACCCTAATCGGATTCCTTATACATCCTTACACCAATCTACGTACTATTTTTCATCCCAAGTCTCCAATGGACCCGTAACTTTGAAATTATCTTATTTACTTCTTAAATCAACTTTCCTCACGTAAGATTCATTCCCATGCATAATTTAAACACTCCATACAGACTCCCCAACACCCACTTACACACAAAACCCTAATAAGGTCTCTTATGCACCAACTTACGTACTATTTTCCATACTAAGTCTCCAATCATTCCAAGACTCTCCCAAGCTCTTACTTACAACCCAAATCAACTTTCCACACATAAGGATCATGCCCATGCAAGGTCCAGCCATCCCATGCAAACACCCCAAGTCACCATGCAAATTTTACGACTCCCATGTATGGTTCCCCAACTCTCATTTATTTTGGTCATTCCTCCCTTATTAAATCTTCTCTCATGGATCATGAGGTACTTAGGTCAACCTCATATCCCCCCTTAGTGAACTCACTTCCCGTTTATTTCCGGTCATCCTTATATTCCCATTTCATATTACCGTTTATCCTAACATGCATGTCTTAGAGGGTCATATCATATCACATCATAAACATCACACATATACATGTCATGCTCATGTCACAGAAAGCACACACGACATACCTCAAATTCCAAGCTACGCTACACGAGACAAGTTATCCATAAATCATATAATACACATTAGCATGGTATACACAACAATCAACACATCACATCACACATAGCACAAGGCCATAGCTTCGTCCTTACCTAAGGCGACGCCGGGCTTGGAGCACGCTCCTCTAACTCTTTAGGGCTTTGGTTAGGATTACCTATAAAAGGGGAAAATGCTAAGTATTAGTTTCCCTTGCAAGTACCATCAACCCTTATTCTAATTTAGGATTAGGGTTTTTATTACTAAAGAGGGTATTATACAAAAACTAAGGTTTTTACCTTAGAATTAGCATACTAAATATTAGTAGTCAAAATATATTTATTTTTGGTACTTATTGTTACACTTATTTTATTAATCCCATTAGTCCTAATCTTGTAGTAATAGGGTTTAGGCTAGCTTTAGGAAAATAGTGTTAGTATCAATAAAATAGTGACACTAATGTCTAGTGATAGAAACCCTAGCATTTTAAGGCAAGTCTATTAATAGTGTTAGGGTTAAAATAATAATATACTAATTACAATACCAACAAGTAAAATATTCCGAAAGATGATAATGATAAAAGTTGTATATTTTTGAATAATAATATAAGGGTTTCAATGTTTTTGGTCACAATAATAGGAATAATAATAATAATAGTAAAGATAAAGACAATAGTAAACCATGGCTAGCGTTAGTATTATTAGTAAAAATAATAGTGAGGTTAATAGTGGCAATAATAGTAAATGAGGGAAGTCTTAATCACATTAACCCTAAAGTCTTAGACCATTATTAATGATAATAGTATTATTGGTTAGGAAAAACATAGAGTTAGGTTGAGTAATAGTAATAATAGTAATGATAATAATAATAATAACAAAGGAGGTAACTATATTAACACTAAGTTGTTAGTAATAATAATAATGATAATTAGCAGTAGTAATAGAATAATGATAATAATAATAATAATAATAATAGTAATGAAAGTAATAGTAATAATGATAATATTAAGTATAATATCATTAATAGTAGTTAAAAATTAATAACAGTTATAGAAAGGAAATATTAGGGTTTGGGTAAGTTGGAAACCACCTAAGGTCGGTGGTGGTCTGGCGGCGGCACGTGGCGGCGACGGCGGCATCGGTGGAGGAGGAAGAGAAGGGAAAAGATCAAGGTGGGGGCTGGATGGTAGGAGGAAAAGAGAAGTTTGAGGTGGGGGAAGAAGCAGCAGGTGAAGAGGAGTGGAATGAGGGTGGTGGTGTGGCAGGGACGACGGTGCGCGGTGGCTGACGCGGCGGCCGAAGGTGGCGGAGGATGGTGGAAGATGGTGGAGGTAGGTGGAGAAGAATGCAAGGGATGATGAGGGTATGGGAAGGTAGAGGGAGGTCTGCTGGACATTTTGGAGGGTGGAGGAGGTGCTGGTGGCGGTGGAAGGCGGCGCAAGGGCGGCGAGGGGCTGGAACAGGCTGTTCGAGGAGACACTTTTGCACGGCTTGGGGTGGCTCGTGCAAGGCAAATTGAGGGCTGAGGAGGGCTTGGTTAGGTGGAGGGTGGTGCAAGGTGGGGTTCTGGGCGGCACTAGACCGACGGCGTTGGGGGAAGGCGGCGGTCGGCGCGTTTGATGGGGCGGCGGCGAGAGGGAGCAATCTAGGGTTTCGGGGTTCCAAATCCCGAATCCAGGTGATCAATGGGGGGTATTTATAGGCAGGGTGGTCGGGCAAGGCCAGGGGAAGAAGACAAGGGGGGTGCAAGCGCCAGGCTGGCCGGCCGGTGGCAGGTGGTGCAGGTCCTGCCATGGCAGGTTAGGTCGGGGAAGGGGGGAGGAAAAGGGAAAGAGGTGGGCACGCGGGAAGGGGAGAGAGAGACTCGGTTGGGGTCGAAAAGAGAAAGAAAACGACAGAGAGAGTAGCAGGGAAGGACAACCGGCGGTGCAGAGGTGGCCGGCGTGCGCAGGGGTGCAAGTCGCGGCTGCGCGGGGAAGAAGAAGGAAGGGGAAAGGAGGAGGACCGGCGGTCCAGGGGAAAAAGAAAAAGAAGGGGGAATCAGCCGGTTCGGCGGCGTTTATAAAGTTTTAAAATGAAACGCGGCGTTTTAACCGTATGGGGGACAGAACGCTGTGTCGCGTTGCCCGTTTGGCAACGGCTACCTTCAAAGACCGGAACGCAGCGTCTCAGCAGAAGGAGGGCCGAAACGCTGTGTTTGGATGCACGGGGAGGCGTCGAACGACGCTGGGCCGCGGCAAGGGAAAAAGGCAGGGGAAGAGGCCTGTACGCGAGACGGGGGGAGAAGAGAAGGATCTGGGCCGGTGGGCTGGCCCGGCCGGGGGGAGAAAGAAAAAAAAGAGGAGGAGGGAGAAAAAGGAAGAAAAGGGAAAATAAGAAAAGAAATAGAATGGGAAAATAACTTATGGGGGAAATTGGGGTATTTTTGGGTTATTATACATTTATATATATATATATATATATATATTTATTTATTTATTTTTCTTGAATAATTTATTATTATTATAATAATAATTTAATTTCCTTTTTAGATTAATTTTGGCTATTTTGGCAAATTTTCCTCCACTTTCATTTTGATTAGTAAAATGTCCAAAATTTTCTAAATAATTTATTTATCACTTTCTCTTTATTTTCCTCAATTAATTTCTTTTTTATCTAATAAATTAATCTATTTTTCTTAATTTTCTCTAATAAATCATTATTTTGCCATAATTCCTAAATTAGGATTTTTGGGGTATTCCACAGGGCATGTTCCCTCGTGACCGTTCCACCGGCTATAATAGTGGGGTACCCGCACTCACATGGATTGATAAAGACTATGACGTGAATCGATTATAATTATCAGAGATCTAATGAGAAGTTATCTGGTTCATAACCGGTATTGTTTATCTGTGTTATTGCATATTATTTACGTAAGTGTGCTATGTCTGCTATGTCATGTATCTCTGTGTATGTGGGCCTTAGTGCGTCTGTTACCTTACTCAGTACATAGCGTACAGATCACCCGTTTCATGGGTGCTGCTCATTCCCACGAGTAGAAGACCCGTCTGAGTTTTGCAGGTAGGGGGCGATGTCCTTGTTACTTACAGGGCTGAGAGTTGAGTCTGGACCTAGCTTGAGGGTCGAGAGTGACGTGGCCGGAGAGCATCCCCCGTCTTGTTTCTCTGTATCATCGTGCTTTGTTTTATTTTGTTATTTTGTGTCCTCTGACATTTGGTACTTTTAAATTGTACTTCGGATTGTAACTTTTGACTTTCGTACTCTGATTCCTTCGAACTTATGCTTTACTAATGACTCGTTTTTGGTGTTATTCTTATTTAGCCTTAGCACTTAGTATCGGGTCGGTAGGAGTAAATCGATCTGGTACTAAGTGTGGCGGTAACGCCCTTGAATTTATAGTTTTATCTGTTTGTTTCCGCTAAACACTTTTAAATTAAACGAAATTTTTCAGTAGTAAATTTGGGGGTGTTACACCCCCATACTCACCCTACACATGATATTCTTCCACTTTTATCCTATATTCCACTCACCCCCAATTATTTTTACTTTCACAACAACTTCAACTGAAGGTTTTCCTCCCAAACCCTAGCCAAGTTTCCTATGTACCTTTATACTAACCTACGTACTATTTTTCACCTAAAGTCTCTAATCACCCAACAGCTCTTCCCTTACCTTACTTTCACCCCAAGACAACTTTTTTCACGTGAAGATCATCCCCATGCAAACCCTAGAAGTTTCCATGCAACCTCCTTCCATTCCATGCAAACCCTAGAAATTCCCATGCAAGGTTCACCCCACTCTTTTATTTTGTTCACAATTCCCTTTTTTATTGCCCCTCATGGATCATGAGATAATTAGGTCAATCCCATATCCCTCTTTCCAAGTCACTTCCCCACTTTTCCCTTTTCATTCTTTCACCCCACATCAATATATTAACATCCTAGTATGCATGTCCTAGAGGGTCACCTCATACAACATCATAAGCACAACACACATATATTATACACCTGCCATAAGAAAACCACATAAGCATACCTCAACTCCAAGTTGCGCTATACGTAAAGTAGTTATAATAATCATAAGATACACGACATAACATAGCACATGGCATACAAGACACATAACACACACATAGAGGGCCTTAGCTACATCCTTGCCTAACACGACACCGGTCTTGGAGCACGCTCCTACGCCTCCTTAGGTTTTTGACTAGATTCACCTATAAAAGGAAAAACTAAGGGTTAATTTTCCTCTTACCAAAATTACTATTATTTCCTACATTACCCTAATATTAGAGTTACTATTAATAATAGTAGTTTTATAAGTAAAAGTAGGATTTTTATTCTTAAGGTAGCTAACTATGTTATTACTAGTCAAAATAGGTTCATGTTAATATATTTATAGCCATATTTATATTATTAAAGATAATAGCTTTAATAATACTAATAATAGTTGTAGCAAAATAATAATAATAATAGAAATAGTTCAAATTTTAAGAATACCACTAGTAAGGGTTCTAATAATCATAATAATAGTAACCTTAGTTATAATAAGGTCAAGGTTGATAATAGTGATAGTAATAAAATAATAGTAATAATAACCATAATGATAATATTGTTAAATATAATACTAATAATAGTAATAATCGAAATAATGATAATATAATGGCTCGAACATTTACAATAATAATAATAGAACTAATATGCCAAAGTTAGCATCAATAATAATAGTAATAGTAATAATAATGATAATAAAAATAATAATGATATTAATGATAACCAAAATAATGATAATCATCATAATAATAAAGAATAAGGTTTTGACCCCTTTATAATAATAATAGAATAAACATCCCGAGGCTATATTTAATAATAATAATTATAATGATAATGATAACGACGATGATGATAATAATAATAATAATAATAGTAACATTAATACAAATAAAAGAGATAATATTAGTATAAATAGGGTTTTAAGGGTTGGGGTACCACCTAGGGTTGGTGGCGATCAGGTTGCACCAACGGCGGCGATGGAGAGAGAAGATGGGGTGGAAAGTTGGTTGTGTAGGATAGGAGAGGGGGAATGAGAGGGTGATTGAGGTGGTGGAGGATGCCCTAGGTTGAGAGGGCTGGAATGGTGGTGGTGGCGTAGCTAAAGTGGGTGGCACATGCGGCGACAACGTGGTGGCCGAAGGTGGTGGAGAGGGAGGAAGGGAGAAGGAGAGGGAGGCAGGGGAGAAGGAAGGTAGGGGAAGGTAGAGGGGGTTCTACTGGGTTGATTAGGTGGTAGGGGAGGTAGTGTTTGTGGCGGAGGAGGTGGGCAAGGCGATGAGAGGGGCGACGACGAGGTGCAAGGGCTAGACGAGCAGCTGACTTTATACAGCCAGGGCGGCTAGTGTAAGGAGAATCGAGGGTGGAGAGTGGTGTGGTTCGGTGGAGGGTGGTGCAGGGAGTATTTTGGGAGGTGGTTCGAGCGGCGATGTTGGATGACGGCGACAGGGTGGATGGCTGAACAGGAAGCAACACATAAAGGGAGAAAATTTTTGGTAGAGAAAAACGATTGAATGGGGGGCAATTGAAGGGTATTTATAGGCCATTGATTAGGGGAAATGACAGAGGGGGAAGAGGGGAAGATGATGGCACGCGTGGCAGGCTGCCGGCTGGTTGTAGGTTTGACAACTCAGGGAAGGAGAAAGGAAGGGGAGAGAGAGAGTGATTGGGTGGAGAAGGGATAGGGATCGACGGGGAAGAGAGGGGAGGTGGTAGGCCAGCGTGCAGCGTTGCAGAGGCCGCTTGCCTGCATGGGGAAGAGGGGAAGTCGAGGGGTCAGGGAAGAAGGAAGGTCTGGGAGAAAGGAAGAAGAAAGGGGGCGGACGCGTCGGTTTAGGAGAAAAGAAAGAAAGAAAAAGAAGGGGGCCGGACCGGGCGGCTAGCAAAGGAAAAGAAAAAGAGATTGCGGGCCTTGGGACGCACGGGGGAGGAAGAAGTCTGGGCCACGAGGGGAGGAAGGAAAAAAGAGAAAAGAAGAAAGGAGAGGATGGAAAGAAAGAAAGAAAAAAAGGAAAAGAAGGGAGAAAAGAAAAAAGGAAAAAAAATAGATAGGTTGGGGTATTTATAACATTTTAGTATCTTTGAATACTTAAAATAATAATATTTTAATAAAATAATAAATAAATTTCCTTTTCAGATTAATTTAAAATTTTTCAAATATTTTTTCTTAATTCTATTTTAATTAGTAAAACACCATAATTTTTTTAATTAAATTATTTATTATTTTCCTCTTAATTTTGCTTTAATTAATTCCTCTTATTTTTAATAAAATAATTTATTTAATTAATTTTCCTAATAAATTCTTATCTTGTTATAATTTCCTTAATTAAAATTTTAAAATATTTTAATTATATATATAAAATATTGTGAATTGTAATTATAAGAAGAAATCTATACATATAAATAATAAAAAAAATTATATATTTTTTTCTATCTATATTATTATATTATTTCTCTTTTAATTTATCAATATTAAAATAATTTTCCTCTTTCTTCCCTCCCCGCATTTCGTCCCCGTGCAAGGCCGTTGGTTACTTGGATTGAAGGAATGAAAATGACTGCCGTTAAATTGTTTTGGGGTGCTGAAATACAACGGACTGAGACGGACGGGGGAGGACGAGAATTGGCAAATAATGATCGCTTGATTTAAAAAAGACCATACCGACATAGTCTATCTAGTACATCAAATGTTTTGTCTCCGTCGCTTTCCCCTCGCACTACATCGTAAATATGCAGAGGCAAAGTAATCCAATACAATATTTAACCCATCGCATCATATAAAGGAACCTGCCTGCATTAGTTTTTTTTTTTTAGCCGAAAAGGAACCTGCATTATTAGTTGTGTTAAAAAATAGTAATTTGCTCAACAAAATAATAATAATAAATGAAACAATGTCCGACCGCGACTGAAGCTGCTCTCTCTGCAACTGATCGGTCGCCAGGACTCTAATTCTTCAAATTTTCTTCTTCCAACTCCCTTCCTCCTAAAATGGTTCAGCCGCCTCACTCTTCTATTCCTAAACCCGTCATCGGTATAAACAAAATCTATTCTCGCCCCTTCACCTTCATCCTCCTTATTTGCTTGTGCATCTTGGGCTACTTAGTTTCACACTACCCACAACTAGCGAAGACCATTCCATCAACTCTTCACTTTCACGATACTTTTCTCTCTCTTGCCTCCAATTACACCGTTTCTCAATACCTCCGCTCCCTTACCCTCCACCCCCACCTCGCAGGCACTGACGCTGCCCGCAAGACGGCTGAATTCGTCCAGACGCATTTCGAGGAGCTAAGACTTGAGACACGAGTGGCAGAGTATCGGGTCCTGTTGTCTTATCCTGTGCACACTTCTCTCTCAGCCCATTTCAGCGATGGGAGCACCACTGAATTTCAATTGCACGAACTGGGTCGTGGAAGTGAGGACGTGGTTAGGCCGTACCACGCGTACTCGCCGTCTGGCTCTGCGGAGGCAAAGGCGGTGTTTGTCAACTACGGGAGGGAGGAAGACTATCGTGCGCTGGGGTTGTTGGGTTTGAATGCTAGTGGTTGTATAGTGATTGCTAGAAGAGGTGAAATGTCTAGGCATGATCTGATTAAGATGGCCGAGGAGAAGGGGGCGGTGGCTGTGCTCATGTACACCGAAGGAGGCGTTTTTGCGGATGGGGTGGAGAGAGGGACCGTCATGAAGGGGATAGGGGACCCGCTTAGCCCTGGGTGGGCAAGTGTTGAATATGGGGAGAGGTTAGCGAGAGAGGATAATGAGGTAATGAGAAGGTTTCCTGGAATTCCATCTATGCCCATTTCAGCTAAGATTGCTGAGGCAATTCTGACCTCACTTGAGGGGCCTAAAATGCCCCAGGAATGGACGAATGCTTTGAAAATAAAGGGTGGAAGAATTGGTCCCGGTCCTACTTTACTCAATTTTACGTTCAAGGTCGGTGTCCTGTTTTATTCTGTTTATGTATATTAGCGTCATTAAATTGCTGCGTGGCTTGTTACTGTTCTTGGGCTCCAACTTCGCCCGTCGCCCCTATTTGTTGATTGTTTATAATATGTCCTTTTCTGGGAGTTTCTCCTATTGGTTGTGTAGTCCAGAATGATATGGATTTGAATATGGTCCCTATCATTGTGTGATCTTGAGGCGCCTTAGCTAAATACACTCTGATGGTTATGGTTCGTGGAACATCATGATTATGGACCTATTTTACTAATTCACGAAAGTGTTACAGTTTTGTAAAGGTTGCCACAATGTTTTGCTGATATGTTTGATTATGTGTTACGTCTGGTTTAATAATATGGGCAGCAGATAGAAGGACAGTTTTCTTCCAAATCCAGCTTTTGCTCTTTTTTTTTTCCTTCTAGAAACAAGGAATATTCATGCATGGTTTGCCTTTTATTCGAAAAAAGGACATATATTTACGTCTAAAATATTCCTCAACAAGGGTGGAATAAGGATGAGATCAAACTACTGTTGTCAGATTCTTTGTAATGTCAATGGCATCTGTTGAATGCGTAATGAACCTCTTTTCTTCATTGTTGAGGCTACTAAGTCACAAGTTATTGCCTTTTTATTTCTTTTTGGGGAACTACTTTTCATTCCTTTGTTTCTCTATTTTGGATGGTGGGGCTGGGGACAAGGAACATGGTTTGAATTACCCACTAGGCGATTGCATATATCTATCCCTATCAGCTCTTAAGCTTTTGGTAAATGCTCATATGAAATGAAGTTCAAATGAAGTGAAATAAAGTAATGATGTGTGATAGTGATGGTTGTAACACCCCAAGTTGATACAACCACATGGGAACTATCTTGGAGTGTTTTCGAATTGATCGGCTCACCCCACAAATCATACCCATTCTAAAAATTGCTCCACAGCCAGCAGGCTTAACTGTGGAGTTCTTAATATGGAATCACTAAAATGATGGTATACTATATTGATATAATTAGTCATACCAATTCTTATAACACTCCACTCAATTTGGGGTATTACTATGGTAAATTGTAGATTAAATGTAGATGCATGCAGTTGATGTTATGGTTTCAGCACTGAGATGAAATGATCTAGAGTTTTGAGTGAGAAAAAATGCGGCTCCAACTAGATTATTCAATTTTCTCATTTTCCTTTCAAGGTGCTGTAGCTTAGTTGCAACATGCAGATGTGATTGGTTTAGCAAATTCCTAATTTGCTGCACATTCATTTTCTCACTGGATGGAGTTCAGCTATAATTCTGGATGAAACTAACTCCTTGTTCTGGATAACCTCTCATGCTACTTGGTGGAGGAGAAGCTTCTCGATTGAGTTTACTTCTTTGCTTGTCTTAGATTCTTTGAGATGGATGCTGGACATGAGTGGCTGATTTTTTGATATGATTCTTTAGTGCCTGCTATTTTGATCAACTCGTCCTATTTTAATGTTGGAACTGCTTGGCCTGCCTTATTGGTTGCAATCATATGCAGGGAGAAGAAAAGATGGCTTCAATCCGTGACATTTTTGCTGTCATTAGGGGTTTTGAAGAGCCAGATCGCTATGTACTTCTTGGTAATCATAGAGATGCATGGACTTATGGAGCTGTTGATCCGAATAGCGGAACTTCAGCCCTACTTGATATAGGGCGTAGGTTTGCTTTTTTGATGCGGTTGGGCTGGAGACCACGTCGGTCAATCGTTCTCTGTAGTTGGGATGCAGAAGAGTTTGGCATGGTGAGTACTTTCTTTTTCTCTCTAGTCATTCCATTTTAAGCTTGTATTCTAATCTATTGTAGGTTGGTGAGTTTGTCCATAAAACCCTTTATTCAACTTGAAGATATTTTTGCTGGACCCTTTGTATGATGCTTGAATCAGTGTGCAAAAGACTCGGGGTTTTTTTTTGGGAGTTACCCAATCGGCATTATGTTTTTTTCTTAGTGCATGTCCTTTCTAAACCTTTTGCTCTGCTCTGTGAGCCTTTCCTCTAATTGTTTACCTGATTTTCTCTCTTCCATTAAATTCCCCTTTAACGTATACTAATAAATGAAAAAGGATTGTAAACTGGCACATGCGTTACTGGATTATCTCTCTTACTATTATTATAGTCTATGTTGCTGCCTCTGCAACCTGTAGATGTCTATCAGACTACTTTATGACCACTGATTAACTGCTGTTGGTTTAGTGATAGATATTGTATTGCTGTTGATGCTTCCAGATTGGATCCACAGAATGGGTTGAGCAAAATCTTTTTATCCTTGGTTCCAAAGCCATAGCCTATTTGAACGTGGATTGTGCAGTACAAGGGGCTGGTTTATTTGCTCGGTCAACTCCACAGCTGGATGATCTTATTGTTGAGGTTACTAAGAAGGTAGTATTTAATTTGTGGAACAGTATGATTTTCAATTAAGGCAAATAGTAACTGACTCATAAGTGATTGTAACGGTTTAGGTCAAGGATCCAGATGTAGACGGTACAACAGTTTATGAACAATGGATAGCGGCAAATAAAGGCATAGATGTAAGTTCACTGCCTATTTTAATTTTAGCTGGTAGTCTAAATTCTGAGGATACTGGAGCACATCCATTCTACTTGGTGCATGTGTTTATATAGTTGTAGATTTTGGGTACTTTTTTGTGCCGTCTTGTGGATTCAGCTACAAATGCCCAGCAGGGTTACATGTCCAAATGCCAAACTCGGTGATATTTTCTGAATTTTTTCTCATGTTTGTAGTCCCTATAGTGTTCATACCCAGGTCTGGAATGTCCACTATCTGACATGGGTATCAATTTTCAAAATGAAAGTCCTCGTAAAATAGTTTTGTCTGCCGGATCTGCAATTACTGGACACAATATAATAATCCTTCATTTTTTCTTGATACATTGGCAGTTTACATTTGATTAAAAATACCTGCAAAAAAATTTTGTGAGGCAAAGATACAAACTTCAAAAGCAGTAGTATAATAGTAATAGTACTCATAGCAATATAAGGAAAAATATTTGGATAGATAGATTAATAAACTAAGGGCATGTGTGTGTGTGTGTTACATATAAAAAATAAATAAACTAAAGAAACTGTGTAGGTATTTTTATTTTTATTTTTGAGCGGAAGAAACTAAGTAAATAATTAATGGTGACCAACAATAGCAATAACAAAATCACAGGCATACAAGATGACCTGTGGCCTCATTTAGCCTTGTAGTGGGAGATGAACAACTTAACTAGCTTGTTGAGTTTTCTGGAAGAGAAAAATAGCAGCTAGGGAGATGTATTCACTTGCAAGGCTCATTTTCTGAAATGAATTAGAACTCTCTTGGTTTGTTTGATTTGTGAAGCAAGGGGAAAAACTCGTGAGGCAGATCAGTATTCGTCATATGTTTAAGGTACTATATGAATAGTTAATTTTATGAAGATATCCCTACATCTGTCAGTTGCCTACAGCACAGATTTCTGAACGAGGACATGCTCATGTCATTTTCTTATTCTCAATTGTTTACCTTCTGAGCTGATACATTATAATGATTTCTCTTTGCTGTCGCTATGGTGCAGATCCAGAGGCTCAGTGGGGTGGACTCTGATTATGCATCATTTCTGCAGTACGCCGGGGTTCCTTCTGTTGATTTATACTATGGAAAAGGTATATCATCTAAAAATAATTGAAGATATATGTGACATGAAGTTTGGGGTGCTTGAGGACGTATAGGTTCATACTCAATCTATTGACATTACTCACAGCGTGTGCTATACCATGATTTCCTAATTTTGGAACTATTTCCTTGTCATTTGAAGGGAATTTGTTGTACAATAGAGTTTCATGCTTGGTGTAGTCATAGTTGGGTGCATGGGTGACAAAGGATGGCTTCGAGTTTTTTGGCAAGCATTCCTTCTTCTCCTCATGTGGTCTGCCCTAATAATTTGCAAACATAATTTCAGGACCTATTCTTGGGGAATTCTTAATGGTCATTGCCTATGTTTTACTTGCCAACAGGACTGATTATTCCATTTTAGTGTATTGTATATTTTCTTGACAGAGTGAGTCCCATCTTGTCCCTCTGAGTGCTTGTTTGTTGTGCTAAGCTGAATTCTTTCCACTGATCCTATATTCCGTCAACATATTTAGAATCTAAAAAAGGTATCATATATATGATAGAAAGAGAAGAATTCCCCAATGAAGGGCATGAGAAGCCAAAGCCCTGAAGCAACTTGTTAATCCTAAAAAATAACCCTACCAAGTGATCTGGAGTGGCCACGCAACTATGATCCGGTGTTTTTTAAAGAGACGTGTGTGAAATTGGTTAAGGCATATTCCTGAAAGATATTGACTTTCATAATTTCCTTTTCAGATGAGAGTAAGTGAACTTGTCATGTTTGCTTAGTTCTTAATAAATATCCAACACTGCTTCCTCTTTATCAGAAGGATAGCTTAGCTTACAGTGCGATCTTGATTGCCATCAAAATGTTAGACTCCACTGGCTCCCTCCTCCCTTCTGTTAATGCTATTGGTGTGTCTAAGCAGAAGAAATCATAGTTCCAATTGCTGCCTAGGATTGTTCATGGAAGTTGTACCTGTGAGATATGTGTACCGCAAATTAAGAGTGCAGTTAATCAATTTGTCTCTATACGTGATCCATGAAGTTGTACAACAATATTCTCATCCATATACTAATTGTTGGTATCATCTTATTGAACCCATTTGTGGTCTTTTTCTGCTTAGTTGTTTATTTATAAACTTCCGTGTCTCCCCAGATTTTCCGGTGTATCACACTGCTTTTGACTCTTATGATTGGATGATAAATTCTGGAGATCCTTTTTTCCACCGTCATGTTGCTGGTTAGTTACACTTTTGGAATTTCTGTAACTGAAACTTGACGTTATGTTCAAGGAGCAGGACTGAACATGTTCTCAAGCTTGACTTTGTCTTCTGTTGTGATTGTTGCAGTTGTTGGACTATGGGGACTGGTAGCTTTGCGTCTGGCTGATGATCCAGTTCTGCCTTTCAATTACCCGTCTTATGCAGCACAATTGCAGGTGTATTTATGTATTTTCTTTTTGGTTTTCTTGTCTGATTATTCCGTATTCAAATTTGATGGTGGGTAGTGAAAGAATGCTAAAGTCAGTGTCGGTACTCCTAATTGGTGCTCAGCATTATTCCTACATTCCCTTTTGTGCACTGGAGTTGGTAATTATGGCAGTTTCTGTGGTGTAGTATGTAGCAGCTTGTAAGTGCATTAGTATAGTAACAATATCGGAGCTATTTGGTGGGAGTTAATTCAGAAAAACTCTTCGGTTAATCGATTTGAAATAAATGCTGGCAGGAGTAGTGTGATGCTGCTGCATATGGATTGATACTTAATAGACTTCCCTACATCTGCTAGTTGGAGACGGATTATGAGGCATGTTTATTGTTGTTCTATGCAGAAGTATACAAATGTCCTGAGCAATTTGCTGGAAAATAATGAATCACTTCATCCTATTACTACCTCTATACGGCTTTTCTCTGTTGCTGCAATAGAAGTTGAAGAAGAAAGGAAGGTGAGTTGAGGGTCATCCTCTGACCCTTACAATTGAGGTAGATGTGATGCATGCCCAACCAGAATTAGTTTGGTTACCTTTGTAGTTTTGGCAATTTCTCGTGCTTATGCCATGGTCTGTATTTGCTTATGAGATACAAATTTGTTTGAAGTCATTGACTGTAATCCACAAACATGCAGAAATTACAAACACTTGAAGCTCCCAGTGAGCTGCTGATGTTGAAGAGGAGAATGTTGAATGATAGGCTCATGCTTGCTGAAAGAGGCTTATTGGATATGGATGGGCTTAAAAGCACGAAGTGGTTTAAGCATCTCGTAAGTGTTGTGAATATCAAGCAAACAACAAAATATTAGGTTTTGTTGATTACCAAGTATTGTGAGGTGAGGTATGATGTCTTTTGTCTTTTGAAAACCGTCCGCTGCTAGACCTCAGAACAGCCAAATTGCGATCCCATACTGGTAGTTGTTATTGTTATATAATGTTTCATGTTGTTATGAAGCTTTCAGTAATCAACATTGAGAAAGTTCTTGTGCTACAAAAAAATAAAATAAAATTGATGTTACTCCCTTGAAAACGTTGTTACATAGTTTTGGACGAGGACTTAAACTATGCCATGAGCTGGCTGAATAAATAATTGGTTCACAGGAGTACTAACCAGGAATGCAATCAATACGTCTGTGATGTGGCTGGACGTCCATGAATGGTGAGCTAGGCTTTGCTGCAGCTTCAGAGTGGTTCTTATACTTGGTTATGTCTATCTGCAGGTGTATGGCCCTTCTGCTGCCTACAACAGCAAGCTAGAAGTTTTTCCTGGAATAGCTGATGCTACTTCTCAGTACTCAGAGATAGGGGAGCAAGATGGACAGCGGTTAGTTCAGCATGAAATTTGGAGGGTTGCGAGAGCCATTGAAAGAGCTGCTCATGCTCTCAGTGCAGAACTCGTTTGAATCGGTGCTGATAAACTGTGCTCGAGATATGCATAAATACCTGCCTTTTGTTGGAGATTTTGGGCAATTTTTGTCACTCTATCTCTCTACATTCAGAGAATGTAAATGTGATTTTTGCATACTTGAGATCATGGCGATTTCTCTGGTTTGTAGAATTCACACCCATCTTACTTCAATTCAAAGAATAGTTTTTTCTTTCCATTTGATGCGTTTTGTTACCTATTTTACACTTGCATGGGGGCACACAAGCTTTTACTAAAGGTAAGAGAATTGAATCGTTGTATGCTCAATTTTGTTGACGGTGTATGTGTGGTCTCCGAAACAAAATTGAAGAGAAAGCGGAAGAATGCGACTGGCTTTCTGCTTGGAGTGTTATGCTTTATACCTTTGTCTCCTTAGCTGACAGTATATTTCATAAATTAACTATCTTTTCCCTTTTTCATATAATATGCTTGGATTTCAGAAAATAATCAATAAAATAGCGGAAAATCAAAACCAAAAAGGAGAATTTATTCGGAATTTCTCTTCTTCAGTAATATTTTCGGACATAGTACACTCGATGAATCAAAGACATTTTTTAGCTGTTTACATGAGTTGTAATATACATGCTCTAAAAGAAATTTGATCAATACATCTGTAATTTTTTATTTATTTTCGGAGATTAGAACTACAAATTTGAATATACTTGTATAAAACATACGATGTACCAATTCATCGTCTATTCAGGAGCAAGGCTACTTGCATATTTCAAGAATATAGAAGCCTAATAAATATACAGATAATTTATTTGGATTAGAGTAAATTGTAAAAGTGATTTTTTTTATTTAAAAATTTCACTTGGATGAAACAAATGGATGTAAATTAGGATAAATATTATAAAATAATGTTTGAATAAAATTAGCATAAGATGAGCTAAAATTATTTGTATTTTAGTTGGACTGAGATTAATAAAGGTTAAAAAAATAAGCAAATGATATTTATATCATTCTATTAAATAAATACATTTCTTTTACAAGAATTTAGCAAGAGTAATTTTGTTCGGTCATGTATAACTTTTATTTGATTTTTTTCCCTTTCCCTTTCCCTCCATTATCCTCCAAAAATAGAGTTATTGGGAGTGAATGGGGAGAATAATTTACTCCAAGTAACTCAAGTAAATATGTTAAAAAAATATCCCTAAATGAAATGAACATAGATGAATGATTTCATTCACCCCAATTTATTCTAAACCAAATAGATACTGAAGTTTGGCTAAAGAAATCATTTTGTCTTTTGATTATAGTCTTTTTAATTGTAAATTTTCAAAACTTATAATAAATTTACATTTAAAATAGAGTAAAAAAATCAACTACACTTCTTAATAATTAACATTTAGGGCAACAACTTTCCCATGCCTAAAAAAATACTACTCAAATCGTTTCTAAAATGAATATAAATTATACCAAAAAGGTAGTGGCATTGACCATACTTGGATTTGGTGGTGGTTTCTACTAAAAAAAGACATAAAATTTTACAGGAAAAAAATAAATATTTATTATTCTGAAATATTTTTGTCTAAATATATTGACATTTTGACTAATATTTTACAGATACCTTGTGTTAATATAAGTTTAAATACCCTCAAATTTTAATTTAATTTTACTTGAGTGAAAAAAAAGGTAATTTATCTTTGTCATTTCAGTACTCAAGTGGAACCAAATATAAATGTAAAAAATACTTAAGTGAAATTATTAAAAATAAGGAAGACATGTAAAATATTGTATTCAGTGTCACAGTACACGTAAAATTTATCCTATTATTATCTTATATGTCAGTGTGAAAGTAATCTAGTAAATTTTGTGGTGTTGGTACTAAATTATCATATTACACCTAATTTAATCTTGTCAGATATGTTTACTATAATATATTAGTAAAATAAAAAACTTAAATCATAATAAGCTTTATTTAGATATCGTAATATTTACCTAATTTTACTTAGGTATCATGTGTTTTATAAAAAAATTATTTAAGTACCAAGTTTTTTTTTTACTTTAATATCATCTTATCAAATTTTTTTATATTTAGAGGAATAAAATGATAATTTTTAATATTTAATATTTTTTAAAAGATGAATTAGAGAAATATGAATATTTTTAAAATTTTCTAGATTGTTTTTATATATTTTTTTAAAAAATTGAATATTATTTCATTTTTGGAAAAAAAATCTATAACAATTCAATAACATTAAAAAATATATATTGAAAACATATTTTCCCTTTTCAATTCAAATTAAAAATATTTAATGTTAAAATTTTATTATTTTAATCAACTTAAACTAAAAGTATTAATAAGATGTTACTATAGTAAAATAAAATAAAATTTGAAACATACAATCCTTGAATAGAATTAGTTAGAACCACCCATATTTAAGAGAACCTAGATTAAATATCATATGTCAATGTATTAAACTTATGGTCCATTTGGATTGGAGTGAATCAGAGTGAGAGTAAACATTAAAAATTAACCTATGTGAAGGAAATAGAGATGAATCGGGGTGAATATTTTAAAATACTATTCGAATGATATTAACCTAACTTGGGTGAATCAGGGTGAATGTTTTAAATTATGTTTAAATTAAGGTAAATGAAGGTTAAAAAAATAAAACAAACGACATTTATAGCCTTGTATTAAATAGATAAGTCCTATTGAGGGGTATTTTGGTCCTATCATATCAAAAATATACTTATTCTTTTACCTTCACCTCGATTATCCCTGAAATTGGAGGTTAATAAAAACGAGGTGAATAGAGGTGAAACATTAACCCCGATTTATCCATGTAGATTTATTAAAAATAATACCCAAACGGGATGAATCAATTTATTCACCTTTTTTAACTCCCTTTCACCCTAATCCAAACAGACTATTAGTGTATATCCCCAACTAAGGAGTAAAATATTATATACACCCGAGTGATGTAATTTTTTTTCGGCATTTTAAAAATTAGTTTATCTTTATTTTAGGTTATAAAATAAATAAAAAATTTATATTATAATGATTATGATTTTTCCTCTATAAATAAACACTCACATTGATATACTTTTAGCATAAAAATATAATTTTATTTCACCATTTTCGTGTTAAAACTTTACGGTTTTTAGGGTGTTTATGTTGAATTATATGATGATTATTTATACCAATATGTGATGTTCATTTCTAAAGGAATTATATGTGTTATCGTAATTTTTATATATTTTTTATGTTAATTGTGTTGGCTAATGTACTTATTATATATATTTGTATGGTGATTCTGTCTAATATAATGATGATTTGCTAGAGTAATTATGCAATCTAATGTAGTAGTTATGTTGGCTTATATAGTGATTATTTCTATTATTATGTGACACTCATTTTTATAGGAATTATATATTTTTTTGTGGTTTTTATGTATTTTTTATGCTAATTACATCAACTATTGTACATATTATGTAAATTTATATGGTAATTGTCTTCTAGATTGGTGATTATATATATGCGATAATTATGTTAGTGACTATTCTGATTATTTATATGTATATGGTGATTATAAATGTCTTTTTTTTAAATCATAATAATTACTCTTTACATGTTAAAGTTAATATTCATTTTTTTTTTACTTATGTGAAAGTCAAGTTATGCAGCTACTGGTGTCTCAAAAAACCTTAATGTTACCATATGCTATACATTTATCACCACAAAGAAAACACCTCTCACTTCTCCGAGAAGGGTCGTTATCATTTATGCAGGAATTAAAGTCAACATCTTAAGCTTGTTTAGAATGAATTTCATTCAAAATAGAGATATATATAGAAATCCATTTTCAATTCAATGATATTTATATCTTCTAAATAAATTTTAGATTATTTTTATTTTTATTTATTTTGATATATCAAACAAGAGAGTTCTAAAAAAAGTGAGAAATGAAATACTATTTTCAATAAACTTTAGCATTTGAAATGAGTGGGTTAAGTTGCATTTTATTCCCGCCGTGTCGATGGACTTGGGCCTTAAAGTATCAAGAGTTCCGCTCCCGTTGTGGAAGTCGATTTGCAGAGATAGTGAGAGAAAGCGAGCAGAAATGGAAGAAATGATAACGAAACTGAGCCTCAATTTAGCTTCTTTCTGTAACGACCTCGAATCAAGCTGCAACGCTCTCCAGCAGTCCGTCGATCGCCGTCCTATTCCCCTAGGTACTTTCTCCCTTACACTTCTCCCCTTTCTCTACTCTCTACTTGAGGATCAATAACAAGATTTTCATTCTCTAACAGATTCGGCATCGACGACATTCATTCAATCCCTGAACCGTCGGGTTTCTTCTCTCACCATCGACCTCAATGTCCTCGAAACAATGTCATTTGGTACTGTGTCATTCGAGGAGCTGTTAGGTAATTGCAATGAAGTCTACAGGATGAATGAAGCTGAATTTCATCAGCTCCAGCAACGCCTTCAGCCTTTCGGCTATTGTTATTTCAGTACTGGTATTTCATTTTTAATCCTAATTTCAATTCGCTTTACCCTTATGTATTTTCAATTACTAGGCAGATACCGAGGGTTTTATTGAAGGATTTAATTGCTTAGGAGTTGATGGCTACGAAGAGGAAGATATTTTGGCTTCAAGTATTTCGACTCCAAGTTGTTTGAACTCGCACATTTTGAATGACGAGGATGCATCGGGGCCACCTGCATCTTCCTACGAAGAATCTATCATAAAGAAGCTAGAGGATAGTTCCTTGTATCCTTTTCGTTATCATTCTACTTTTATCTTCCGCGTTACAATGCTGTTCAATGTTGGAGGTATATCTTTGCGGCTTGCTGTCGATGAAATTAGAATCATAATGGCAGTTTTTTGTCGCTTACCTAAACTTCAGGGATATACCTTTTTCTTGACGCTTGTGTAGATTTGAAGACTCGTTAAGTTTGCAGAACCTGGGACTGTCTGATGTCTGTCTTGCTACGATAGCATCCGAAGGTTAGACGATTTCAGTAGCTTGGTGCAAACCCCTGATATAAATGAATCACTATCTGATATATGTATTATGGATCATGTTCTAAGCCTATATTGCCTTTCTTTTTCTCTTCTCCATGTGCATAGAATCTATTACGATGCTAGCGTGTATTGCTTTTAATTTCACATGTTTGCCATCATACTATACTTATCTTGCATATCATTACAGGCGATCAAAAGACGGATGAGCTGAATATCCAGTTAAATGCTGCAAAGTAAGAATTCTGGCTATTTTATTTTCTTTTGCATTATATCTTGTCATTATTTCTTTCTGTTAGAAACCTAAGTCCTTCATCTGGAATTCATCACGAGCACAGACCAGAAGGAACCAAAGGACAGGGTCAACATGCTGAACATCAGACAGATGGTGAAACTGAAGTTTTCAAAAAAAACTTTTGACTTTCTATTCAATTCTTTTCTCCGGTTAGTAGATACACTAATCAATTATGATGGCATATTCTTTGGTTTTCAAAGGAGGAGCTGAGGCGGAGTTATGTGAAGCTTCCAAGTCTATGATAACTGTATCAGAAGATGACTACAAAGATCTGCCTTCTTATATGAAGAGTTTAGCTTCATGGGAGGTGTGTATGCATAGAAAATCAATGGTCCCTGATACATGGTCATATTTGCAAAAGCTAACTTTATCAACTGATTCATGATGCTGATGAATTTGTAATATAGGTCAGCAGGGAAGGGAATGTAATCAGGAAATGGGGAGCAATAGGAAGAGGGAGAATTGAAGGAAGAAGAGAGGCATGGTGGACGAGAGAATAACATTCAATATCATTTAATCATCAAAATTTAAAATTGACAATCCTTCTAGGGTCATATATATAGCCAGAATACACCGAAAAACTAACATTTCCAAATTACAACGCCAATGAGATAAGAAATGAAACAAAATGGCTTCAGTGTCCTACACTCTTTGTTGTCTCAAGAGGATTATTTCGTAACCATGCGTTGATACTGCTGCATAAAGAATACTTTCCTAAAATCCATCAAGATGTATCACCGTAATGCCAAATCACAAAATCGTTAGGGTGGATTGATTGCTACCGTTGGATCTGGATGATGTTAATAATTAATTCAATTGTTAATCTATTTCATTGGATCATTGACAAACTTCCACTTTTCAAAATTCATTATCATCAATTGTTGTACATGATGTCCTTGTTTGAATCTTTCTTAAATATGGTAGCTTGCATTGTATCTAATTTTTTATCACTTCAATTGTGTTTCTAAAGAATAAGTGACCTTAACTTTGGCATAAACAACTGATCTTTGATTTTTGCTTCACAATGAAATTAAGGTTCTCGCCATTTGTTACACCAAATACTTGTATCTGATTTGAGTTGGGAAAAAGACAGAAAGAGAGTAGAAAAAGGTTGGATATGTGGAAAAAGTTATTGCTTTCTTGAAACTTTATTTTATATTTTGTACAGTGATGAGGTTTTTCTTTGAAGAAGTTGAAGCTCTCTCTCTCTCACACACGCGTGCACACAAAGTCACTAATGTCTATATCTTGAGCTTTACAGGATCTGCAGATTGCTACTGAGAGATTGAACTCAAGCCTAACCGAGAGAGGGAAATCAAATGAAAGCAGCTGTTTTCATCCGGATGAAATTGTTTCAATGGGATTAGGTATGACTTCTTATGTCAGTCAACAGATTTTTGTTCATTTTGACATGACAATAGAAAGATATTGCCTAATAGTATCAGTAGAATTTGCTGCCCCATGCATTTTTGCAGCCACAGAACTCCAAATCCATGTTCATATTATTTGAAACTGGATATTCTTGTTGTTCAAGTGGTCTGTGTCTATTGCATAAGGACCCAAAAACAACAGCATTTGCATGTTGCAGAGAAGTCCTATATGCATGAGAATAAGGTTAGTTTGAACCTTGTATGCCATCACTTACTGGAGTACTCTTCTATGTAGACCTGAGGTGCACCCTAGCCGAGCATACAGTGGACTTCTCTTTGATCTGTATGTGGCATACTGCCAGATACAGATTGGTTTTGTACTGTTTGAACTTTAGTTAATAAGAAACACGTGTACGTGTTGAAATCGATATATTAGCAGACAATTTAGCAGGACTCATCAGGCTAGATTCTGCCATCGCTGTGGTAACTAGAGGTGGCAATCGGGTCGGGCGGGTCGGGTTCGGGTCGGGTTCGGGTCGGGTCATAGCGGGTCATTTGACTTTTGCGGGTCGGGTCGGGTCGGGTCAATTTGGGTCAATTTGTCGGGTCGGGTCGGGTCGGATCTGGTCATTTCGGGTTAATTTGTTGGGTCGGGTCGGGTTCGGGTTAAGAAAACTTGGATTCGGATCATTTCGGGTTAACTTGACTGGTAGGGTCGGGTTGGTTTCGGGTCATTTTCTAGTTCACATGAGTAGGTGGCTTCGGTCCGTTCAGGTCATTTCATGTAATATGACGGGTTAGTCCCACCGTATCCGAGTTGTTTCGAGTTAAGTTGATGGGTGGGGTTATTTCATACAATTTGACGGGTTAGATTCGATTAGTTACGAGTTAACTTAATGGGTTGGGTCGGGTCGAGTTTTGACAGGTTGACTCATATTCGAGTCCAGACAATTATTATTTTATAAATCGTAAATATTAAAGACAGACAATCATAAGATTAATATTGCAAATAAAAGAATTAAAAATATTAAATGCGCTTTATTTTCACAAATAAATAGTAAAGATATTTATAAATTTTAATAATAAAAAATATTGCGCTTTGAATCAAACAAAGATATTTATCATTGATTATAATTTATTTGATAACTTAAAATATTTAATTACTTAAAAAAATATAATTTTAGAAAATAAAGATGATCAAAACAAGACTATACAATGTATAATTATAATTTATTACATTGTATATATTATATACAATCAAAAGATTACTAGTAAAGATAAATGAAATAAGAATATTATATGTGTTTTATTTTTACAAAGGTAAATAATAAAGATATTTATAAGTTTTAACAATATTATATTTGATTGCTTTAAATATTTATAAATTTTACAAGTAAAAATATTAGATGTTTATCATATATTATATTTATTTGATTGCTTAAAATATTTAATTACTTAAAAAAAGATAATTTTATAAAATAAAGGTGAGTATAACAAGAATATACAATGTATAAATATTATTTATTACATTGTAAATATTAGATACACTCATAAAATTACTAATAAAGATAAATGAACTAAGAATATTATATGTGTTTTATTTATACAAAGGTAAATAATAAAGATATTTAAAAGTTTTAAAAGTATTATACTTGATTGCTTTAAACATTTATAAATTTTACAAGTAAAAATATTAGATGTTTATCATATATTATATTTATTTGATTGCTTAAAATGTTTGATTACTTAAAAAAAGATAATTTTATGAAATAAAGGTGAGTATAACAAGAATATACAATGTATAATTATCATTTATTACATTATAAATATTAGATACAATCATAAGATTACTAGTAAAGATAAATGAAATAAGAATATTATATGTGTTTTATTTATACAAAGATAAATAATAAAGATATTTAAAAGTTTTAAAAGTATTATATTTGATTGCTTTAAATATTTATAAATTTTACAAGTAAAAATATTAGATGTTTATCATATATTATATTTATTTGATTGCTTAAAATATTTGACTACGTAAAAAAATATAATTTTATAAAATAAAGGTGAGCATAACAAGAATATACAATGTATAATTATCATTTATTACATTATAAATATTAGATACAATCATAAGATTACTAGTAAAGATAAATGAAATAAAAATATTATATGTGTTTTATTAATTTCTCTACTTATATTTATTTTATTAATGTTATTATATTTATATTTTTATTATAATATTTTTATTAATTATATTATATTTGTATTTTTATTGTAATATTTTTATTAATTATTATTATCATTGTAAAAATAAAACTATAATAAGTTATTTTAAACATAATTTAAATTAAACATTAATTTTATATATTTTCAGAAATTATTAATTATTATATATAAATTGATATAAATTAAAAATTAAATAATACAAAATATAAATAATTAATATTATAATTAATAAAAATAATTAGATATTGTAAATTTAAAATTGATGAACGTAGAATACTAAATTATATTTAAAGTAAATTAATTAAATTAAAAGAAAAAATATAACTAAAATTTTAAATTTAGGGTTGTAACGTGAGATACTCTTCATACAGGGTATAATTATTGCTTATTGGATCTTGTGGGTGATAACTGATAAATGACAATATTATGCTCTTCTATTAAGAGTTTCTTCAAATAGGTGGATCAGTGGATGTAATGGAATACTTTTTGAAAATTATTTTATAGGCTTATAACTGGATGTTTGCCTTTTTTATTTTGATTATTTATTTATTAATAATATATCTTATTAGAATATCATTAATAAATAAGAATGTCTAGGGTAAAATTATGAAAAATAAGTATAATTTATAAAATACTATATTTTTAAAAGTTTTAAATGAATAATAAAATATGTAATTTATTATTATTATAATATATTTTAATGTCTGATCGGATTAATGTTGGGTCAGATCGGATGAATGTCCGGTCGGATCAACATTGTGTCGGGTCGGGTCGAAGCGGAGTCGGGTTAATACCGGGTTGGGTCGGTATCGGGTTGGGTTGCTATCGGATCGGGTCAGATTCGGATTGGGTTTATTTTTATCGGATCAATGTCGGGTCGGGTCAATGCTGGATCGAGTGTGGATTGGATTGAGTTGCTAAATTTTTCAGATATTATCGGGTTGGATTTCGTTCAGGTCGAATCGGATTAGGCGGGTCGGGTCGGATTAACTTTTGCCAGCTCTAGTGGTAACCCGTTCTTTCTTTTATCACTCCCTGGGATCCATCCCGTACATCATTCTTGATAGCAGAGGAGTGAGGTCCCCACAGCACAGGTGATAGATGCGATTGTGATAATTTTTTTAATCAGTCTGAAGCTTGGGAAAGCCCTTGAAGTTACACACATTACTTTACAAACTTCCATGCTTTATGGTCAGATTACTAATCATATATATCTTCTTTCTGCAGGGCATAAAGCGAGGTCATACCTGCTGTTGCTAGTAAAAATGAAGCGGTTACTTATCGAAACTAAAGACGGATTAATTACCTATCGAGTCTTGTGATACTGCTTACCTTTATGTAGCTTAGAATGTCATCACATCAAAATCCTGTCAGCTCATGCTTTTGTTCAACAGTTCACTAGTTAAGTGGCATGTGTGATCATTGTGTTTGCTATACATGAGCTCGCAGAACGGCTATGCTAAACAATAACATTGATTCCTTTTAATTAGTTTCGCCTCCTATTCTTCTCTGAATAACTGTCTGGAACAGGAAATTGTTTCGTTAACAGGGTGGACGGTTGCAACTCGCAAAACTTGATGTCATTATAGTCCTTGCCACGTTTAATTCGCTAATTACTGAGCCCGTAGTTGTCTTCCAATGAGCCACTGCTGAAAGCATTCCAGTAGAGCAGTTTAATATGCATAAAACTAAATATAACTAAAACAAAGAAAATCCTTAGCAAATTAAAATCAAAATAATCAAACATGTGAACTTGAAACAAAAAAAACTGAAAGATCTTCACGACGTCTTTGACCTTGCCTCCACTTCCTTGTATTTGAGCTTCATCTTCCTTCTTCCTCGTCTTTCTTTCCCAATTCAGCAACTGCTATTGAATGTAACTTGTATTTTTGCAAGCAAAAATAATAAGGAAAATTAAATTAAGAGATATTGCATGAAATATGCTTATATTTTAATAAAATTCATAGGATATCCTTGGCCAAATTTGTGTTATACTAAATGTCATTGTGTTTGAATTTTAGTACAAGTTGTTGGATTTTTATCCAACATATTGGACTTATATGTGAACTATAAGAATTGTGGGTTGTCGTGTATATATTAAGTCCGTATATAAGTAATCATATTTATGTATAAGTTATTGGGCCTAATATATCTAATTAGATGTGGGCCTATATATGTAAAGACGTTGGGCATTCTAAGGTGTTGATGGACTGAACTAGAATAGCTCAATAGACAACGGGTCAGTTGTCTATATATATAGTCATGGTCCCTAAATCATACACACTTCATCTTATTCGATTCCTATCAGTCAATAGAAACCGACGAGTGCGTGCCCGACTCAGAAGACCGCAGTACCGCTCTGGTTCCGAATCCATCGATAATTTTTTCGTTATGGATTCAGGTACGTTTCTGTAATATATTATATATTAATCTTGATAGATTAGCATTTGATCTTGTCGGATCTATAGATTATGTTAATCTATCACAAGTATTATCCTTCCATTTTTTAATTGTTGTTGTTAATTTTTTTTAATAAAACCTCAACTTTAACTCTACTCACTTCACAAACTTTCAATTAAAAAAAACTTTAAAAAAGAAGAAAATAAATTGACCTCTCATTGACTTCTTCCCCTCTTCTCTTCACTAATTGATCCATAATTATATATGTTCCACTAACTCAAACCAACACAAATTCAAATAAAATTCACGCTTACTCCACATCCAATTTTCCAAAATTAAATAAACCCTAAATTTCTAATATATCATAACAATTTTAATCTAGGACTACAATTGAAAAAACCTTGATAACCTAAAAGTGACGACAATATAAGATATTGTGGTAAGAAAATTGACAAAAAAGTTGTAACAACAAAGTTAAACTGAGAAGAAATTAAGTTAAAGAGCTCTCATTGTGTCTCGAGAATGTTTCTATCTCTCCCCCTCTACCTCTCTCTTTCTCTCTCTGGTCTATGTCCCCCCTCTATGATGATAGCATAGAAAATCCAAAATAGTAGGGCTCTTCAAGATTTGCTAGCTCTCTTTGATTCATCTTCCTTAAATCCTTCATGAGTCTTATTCTCTCTCTCTCTCTCTCTCTCTCTCTCTCTCTCTCTCGTCATATTAGATGGAAAATGGTGGCGAAAAAGAAATTGTAAAAATGTGAAGAAGTTACGAAGGTTCCAGTGTGTGGTTCACCGAGATTTGAGAAATTACTTGTTGAAGAGGATGAATTTGCAAAATTTTCACTAAAAAGTGCTTATCTCTTAGATCCAATTGGAAATTTTAAGCACTGGACTAATTTTTTTTTTGAATATTGGAAAAAAAAATGGAAACTTCAATCATAACGTGGAAGATGAAGATGTTGGTCTTAATTTAGAGTAAATTGAAGTGAAGAACATAGAGAAGCATGGAATGTAGCTGCTCTGGGGAAACACGTATTGAACATCAATTAGAAGAAAGATTCTTTGTGGATTAAATGGATTCACTCTTACTATATTAAGCACCATAATTTCTTTGAAGTTCAATTATATGCTACTACATCTTGGCTTGTTAAGCGCTTATTTGACCTACGAGCTATTGTCATGCCCTAGATTCTTTAATAGCTTGTAGGGTCTATATTTGAAGTTGCACACCTATATGAATTTTTGAGATTTAAGGCTCCCTAGGTTCCTTTGTGGAGAACTATTTGGATAAGTCCAATTGCTCCTAGACATAAATCTATCCTCTGATTGGTTGTTCATCTTCAACTTTCTACTAAAGATAGGCTTGCTAAGTTCATTCCAACCTTGGATATTCAGTGTTGCTTCTGTTCTCATGTTGAAAGTGTTAAGCACCTAGCACTTCACTGTCCTAGTACAAGCAATGTTTGGAAGATTGCTAAGAGAGTGGTAGGAGTTGGTAGGCTTAGTAATGATTGGCAGCGGGAGCTTCATTATGCACCCAGGATAACTAGTAGATTAAAATACAAGTCATAATTGCTTCAACCCTTTTATGTAGTAAGGTTATATGAAGTATGGAGAGTAATGAATGAGTGTCTATTTTTTAATGGGCCCTTTGATTGGCATAGACTTGTAAAATGCATAGCTAACTCTTTGTCTATTAGGTGTTTACAACTAGACAGAGCCTCTAAGTTTGGAAGACTACTAAGGTGCAGAGATAACTTCTCCTTGTATGGTTGTAATCTCATTTGATATAAATAAAGATCAATAGTTTCTATATATATATATAGCGAGAGAGAGAGAGAGAGAGAAGTAGATTTCTCTTAATTCTACATCTAAATAGACAAGAAAATACATTAAGTCAATGATTCATGCTCTAAAAACATCATTGCTCACTATGATACTCCAATTAACACATAAATGGAGCAAACAAAACATGAAAGGAAGAAGAAATGATAACAGATTATGGTCACATTTGAACGACAAGGAAGAAGAGGTAATATTGTGGTTTTCTAATTGAATTAGGGTGTGATTCAAAAATTTCTTCATGATTTACTAGCAACATTGTTGGATATTATGAAAATTGATTGGGTGTGATGAAAAATAGTCAAGGCATAGAATGAGTTAAGGTTTTGGGTTTATAATTGATACATAAAAAATAGGTAGATGTTAATATTGTTAATGTAGGTGTGGATTTAAGTTATGAAACCTTGAAAATAAGCTCAATTAAGAGAATAATTTTTTTTACTCTATTATCTATTTTTAAATTAATTAGCATAGTGGAGAAAGTTTTGGTAGCAAGGTGGTGAGAGTGAAGGACTAAAAATTCAATGGAGTGTTGGTGGTGCACCATAAATGAGGTGATGGTGCAGTAATTGTTTAACAAATTAGGTATGGAAGATGAGTTAGATATGTGAAAATTTGACTTATCTTCTAAAATGATGTTTTTTTTTCTGGCAAATAAAGTGATTTTACTACTTCCAAAATGGTAAGAGAAAATGAAGCTTACATTCACAAGTCTTTGAGAAATTAAGACCTAGAAAACATAAGGCTAGGCTAGGGAATCTATGCATCCCATCAGTTTATTATAAAATTTAAAAAGTTAAAATTTAGTTATCCTCCCAGCCAAATCACAAAGGACCTATTTTTTTAAAATCTTGGCATCTCTATGCTCATTGGAAAAAAAAGGCTTATGTTTCTCTCTCTCTAGATATGGTAGATGACATCAACAACCATAGCATGAATGACATGCTTCCTTATTCTTGGTCATCTTCCTCTTGTAGTGGTCCATTGTACTACGTCAATTTAGTTGGTGAGATGTTGGTTACACCCTAACTTGTGTATAAGAGGCAACTAAACATTTCTAGCATAAACACAATCAAAGAAAAGGTGTGAGTGGATTTCTTCTTATTCATTACAAAGGACATGTGTGAAATCTACTAGCATTCCATGAGACCTCAGTCGATCCTTAGTTTTTAGCCGTTCAAGAATAACAATCTAGCATATAAGAGAATGTATTTTCAGTGAATATCTGGACCAAACCAAAGGACACTAAGGAACTTTAGCATTTTGAGGTTTGAGAAGGTCATAGACTTTTGAAATGGAGAATTTTCCTTGATGAAGGATTCGAGGCATTTGTTGTGGTTGGAGTACCCCACTGAAGGAATCTTGGGAGTTTAGTAATTTTTTGAGGACCCAAGAGGATGAGGGCTTAACCCTTACTATCCAAATCAAATTGATGTCACTTGCATTAATTTTTCCATTAGTTTAGTGGGTTTTTGAAATCTATGATTCAACAAATCAGATTTAATATTTTGTCTTGAGTTATTAGTATTGCTTGACTTAGTAAGATAGTTCAAGGTTGAGTATGAAGATTAGAAGATTAAGGAATTTTTTTTCAATTCATATTGAAATATTACTTAATATGAAATAGCTTAATTAACATGCTATCAAAATTAACAAGAAATATAACAAAAGGGTAGCATGTGCACTAAAATTAAAACATAGTGAAATTTGGTACAAAGTAAATTTGAGCATGGATATCTTGTGGATTTCATTATAATGTGTGGGCATTTTATGTAATATCACTTAATTTAATTCATTTTTCTCAAAAAAAAAAATAGTGTGAAAACAATCATAGTTGCAATAGACCCCACCATAATTTGTATAGTGTAAACGCATACACAGTGCAGAAGGTGTATCCTACTAACACCATTATGATGATAATATATACATTTTTCAATATAAATATTTCTTAGCATGCTTATTCAAACAAAAATATAGTATAATATTTTTGAGAATTTTCTCTACAAATGGATATCCATATTGATATACATTTGAAACAAAACTATGGCAAAAAAAAAACCAACGAAGCATAATATAATAGTGGTGAAACATGACAAGTTAGTTTCTCAGAAAAATTACAAATAACATTAGTAAACAAATAAATAATAACAATAGCTATGGTGACACATGAAAATAACTATAGTGAAACATGAAAACAACTATGGTGAAACATAGAGGTAATAGTAGTGAAATATATAAGAGAGAGAGCCATGCAGCCGAGGAAAAACCCTGTGTTCACCATTGCCACAGCCAAAAACCAAACCAAACTAACTCGCATTAACTATCACCAGCCAAAAGAATTATTATTAGGAGAGTCTTCCTTAGTCCGAAAGGTGGCGGAGTTACCAAAACACAACCAGGTGTTTACCTTATTCGTGGATAACCTGGCGAAAGGAATACAAGAGGAGGAAGTGAAGCAATTGTTTGAGGCAGGCATGGTGAGGGATGTGTTTATCAGTAGGAAGAAAAGAAGAACAACAAACCTGAATTTTGGATTCATAAGGTATGGCAGTGAGGCGGAAGTGGAGGAAGCGGCACGGCGGTTTAACCATATGAAGGTGCATGGAGTTAGGATATATGTCCGTCGAGCATTGTTCGAGAAAACAAGAGGAGGGAGGTATCAAGGCCAACCGGAACACGTGAGGAAAACTGAGTTGAGGGGAGGACATCAACGGAGAGGTATCTGGTCCGATGCAAGGAGGGATGGAAGGTCCTTTGTAGCGGTGGTCAGAGGAGGGGAAGGAAGCGAGCAACAGGAGAATAGAAGAGAGAAACATGAGAATAGAAGAGAAGTACGCATGCAGGTGGCGGAAGAAGAGAAACAATGGCTATCTCGGTGTGTGGTAGTCGAAACCACTCAGCCATTAGTCCTGGACTTAGCAATCCCGAAGCTCATGCAAGATTGGATCAGCATAAGCAAGGTACGTGATTTAGGCAGGTTTAAGTTATTAATTACTTTTGAATCAAAGGAGGACTGTGGGTTGGCGCTGGAGGAAGGGAGCATGTTGAGAGATCATTTCCCGATAGTAAGAAGGGCGCAGGCGAATGATGCATGTGTCAAACGAAGGACATGGATAGAGTTAAGAGGGGTGCCCATGGTGGCATGGAAAGAGGAGGTAATGAAGATCCTCGCAGAACCGTGGGGTACCTGGGTTTGTTGGGAGGAAGTTGAAGATTTTGGGTTGTCTATGGAGGCGACGAGAGTGCTAGTGGATAGAGTGATACAGGAGCAAGTGCAGGAGGAAGTGGAGCTGAAGGTAGGTGACGAAGTGGTGAGGGTAGTGGCGAAAGAGATAGGTCAGGGGTACATTCCCTGGCAGAATAGAAGAAAGGAAAGCATGGAGGAGTGGTCGGCATCTTCATCGTCCGGCGACGTCGACGGCAGACGATCCAGCGTAGAACCAAAAGGAGAGGCTACGTACGCATGCTTTTCGGGCTCTGCAGACAACCAAGAAGCATGGCATGCGAGGGCAGGGTTGATGGGGACAGAATCAAGGCCGAGTAAGGAAGTGGTCCAGGAGGAAGCTAGGCTGTCAGGAGCAGCAGGAAGTCAAGAAAAGAAGGAAAGAAAGTCTGTAGTAGAAGATATGGTGGCAGGGCAGGGAATCGTAGTAGCCAACGGGCAAACCAGTGAGAAAAAGGATGATACAGTGGATATCACGCAGGGAGAAAGTGGAAGGGGAGTGTGTCGAAGCGTGAGAGAGACGGAAGAAAGGCAGCAGCAGGGTGTCGAGCCAAATAAGGAAAGGGCAGCGAAGTGGAAAATAGCCAAGGCTGGTTATTACCCAAACGTGTGTAAAGGAAGAAATTTGGAAAAGGCCAAAAACAAGGAAGAGTCGGGGATGCAGAGAGATTGGGGTGAGGATATTTTAATTGGATCTATGAGGCCTCTAACAACAATATCTCTCGAAACAGAAGAAACCTCAAGGAGGGATACTGTACCGGGAGTAGCTAATGAGATGGGGAAGGAAGAAAAAGGAGTTAATGAATTTTTAAGAGAAAGAAGGGAGGGTTTGTGTAGAGAAGGGGTGGTGATTAACGTAGAGGAATTACCATATGAGTTTTATTTGAGTGATGAAAGGAACAAGAACTCACCAAGAAATATATAGGTTAGCCATGCAAGAGCACAAGATGAGGAGGAAGTCGAGTCGTCTAATACCGTGTTTGCAGTGGTTGATCATGATATAGAAGAAGAGAGGCAGTTAGTGAAGATTTGGAGGGAAAAGGGTAGGAAGGCGGGTGGAAATGAAGGTGTTCGGTTAGTAGAAGCAGATATTCCCCCAGGATTTGAGGCGGTGGGTGGTATTAATATCAACATTAGGAACACGCAGGATGAGGAAGTAGGAGTAGAACAAAGATTAGAGGAGGAGGATTTAGAAGAGGCAACACAGACGTGGCAAATGGGCAAGAAGATTGGATTATCTTCTAAGGAGGAAGGGTTGTGTGTGGAGAGATTGGTAGGGTTGAGAAGAAGCCAGAGGAGGGTAAGTCGTATGAAGAATTGAAAGGAGGGAGGATGATAGGGGACCGACAGAGTGATTAATGATTATAATCACCTGGAATGTATGGGGGATTGGAGCATTAGGGAAATTATCGAGTATCCAAAACTTGATAAAAAAGGAGAGACCCTGGATTTGCGGTCTTGTTGAGACAAAACATAGCTCCTTGGAGGAGTCGTGGATAAGTAGGGTGTGGAATAACGGGTCAATAGGATGGAGAGATTCAGTAGCGGTTGGCAGAAGCGGAGGTCTAATACTAAGTTGGGATTCCCAGTTCTTTGATGCTACTAGGTCAAGGACCGGGAGGAGATGGATACTAGTGGAAGGTAGAATGGGGCCCAGAAGGGTGGAATGTGGGATCCTCCTTGTTTATGGTCCATCAGATCCACGAGAGAGGAGAGCATTATGGGAGGAGTTGTGGGAGGAGGTGCAACAGTGTAGTCGGCATTTGATAGTAATGGGGGATTTCAACGAGGTGAGAGATCAAAGTGAACGAAAGGGAGGGTGGGTGGACCATAGCAGTGTCAGTGCATTCAATGAGTGGATTGATAAGTTGGGTCTATTGGATTTGAAGCCTTCGAATATAAAGTTCTCTTGGCATCGGGCAAACTCAGCTATTCTGTTGGATCGCTTTCTTATCAGTCCTCTTTGGGTTATAGAGATCCCGGATATTCATTGTATTGGGCTGGGACGATCTCTATCAGATCATAATCCGATTAGACTTAGTGTCATTATTATACGACCTGGGCCGAGACCGTTTAGGACGTGGGATATGTGGCTAACACACCCAAAATTCCGAAGCTTTGTTGGAGAGTGCTGGTCGAAACTTGAAGGGAGGTCTTGTCAAAAAAGATTTAAGGAGATGAAGAGCTTAATTAGGAAGTGGAATAAAGAGGTTTTTGGAGACTTTGAGAAGAGAATCAGTCAGATTGAAGAAGAGGTAAAAAAGATCGATGAGCACGAATCGGATTCAGAGAACATCGAAGTGAGAATAGCGAGAAAAGCGGCATTGCATTCCCAACTGTGGCAGTGGCATAGAAGGAAAGAAGCGTATTGGATGCAGGTGGCTAGAGTTAGGGGCTTCAAAGAGGGAGATCGAAATACAAAATATTTCCATACAGTTGCAGCAATCAGAAAGAAGAAAGTGACCATAAGGAGGCTAGTCGATAAAGGAAAGATCATAGTAGAGCAACCTCAACTGACGAAGGTTATCACAGATTACTTCGAAGATATGTACAGACAAGCCGATCTACCAGACGTATGCCTCTCAGGGGATGGGTTCAAGACACTGACAAGAGAGGAAGAGTTGGAGCTTGAAGCGATGCCGAGCAAGGAGGATGTCAGAATAGTAGTATGGTTATGTGAGCCGTCTAAAGCACCTGGGTATGACGGATACCATTTGGGGTTCATCAGAAAAATGTGGGGTATTGTTGGGGAGGAATTTACCAAGACAGTATTGGGATTTTTCCAATCAGGCAGTCTACCGGTGGAGCTGAATACGACTTTGATAACTTTGATCCCTAAAGTGGATGATGCAGAGGAAGTTAGTCAGTTTCGACCGATAAGTTTGGTAGGATGCATATACAAAGTGATAGCAAAGATCCTTGCAGGTAGGTTGAAACAGGTGGTAGATAAATTGGTGAGTGATTCACAGTCGGCCTTCATAGGGGGGAGGAATATTGTGGATGGAGCTCTCATTGCAAACGAGGTTGTCCAGTGGGTCAGGGGTCAGAATAGGTCGAAGGGACAGATGATCAAGCTGGATTTCCAGAAGGCTTATGATAGCATCAAATGGGAGTTCGTGGAAAGGATAATGGGTATTATGAGATTTGGGCCCAGATTCAGACGGTGGGTGAAGGAGTGCATTTCTACGGCAAGAGTCTCGATTCTTGTAAACGGGGTGCCTTCTACCCCGTTTAAAATGGGTAGGGGACTACGACAGGGTGATCCCATTTCACCGTTCCTGTTTGTCCTAGCGATTGAAGCGTTCAACCAACTTATTAAAAGAGGAGTGGAAGCGGGTCTATTACATGGGATCAAGGTGGGAAGGGATAGGGTGGAAGTAACCCATCTCCAGTTTGCAGATGACACGATGATTTTCTGTGGTGATTCGGCTGAAAACATCAGAAATTGGAAGCGCCTGGTTGATTGCTTTCACTTATTATCGGGCCTCCAAGTTAACTTCGGTAAGTCACTACTTATTGGTTTGGGAGTCGACGAGGAAACAGAAAAGGAAGCGGCAGATATCATGGGGTGCAAAATTGGGTCTCTTCCAATTAGCTACCTTGGATTCCCGCTAGGCGCTAACACAGGAAAGCAAGAAGCGTGGAAACCAGTGATTGACAGGATAAGACAGAAGTTAGCAGGGTGGAAGGCTAGAGTTCTTTCAAGAGCCGGAAGACTAGTGCTTATAAAAAGTGTGTTGAATAGCCTACCAATGTATTATATGAGCATCTTCAAAGTACCACAGGGGGTTGTGAAGAAGATCATAAGCATGCAAAGAAGATTCTTCTGGAGTGGGCAAGGAGATAGAAAAGGGATACCGTTAGTCAAATGGAGCGAGATCCAGAAGCCTAGAGATAAAGGGGGTTTAGGGGTGGGAGATATAATGTTAAGAAACAATGCTCTTCTATTTAAATGGTGGTGGAAATTCTGTACTGTGGAAGGGGCGTCCTGGAAGAGAGTCATCTCCTCTATCCATAATGGGGTAAATGCAGGGTCCTTCGAGATTAAGTCCTCTAGAAGAAGGTGGTCACCTTGGGTTGATATAGTGGGAGTAGGAATAAAAAGTCCGACGTTGAGATCCGGGTTGAAAATCATCATTGGGAATGGACATAAAGTAAGATTCTGGCAGGATGACTGGACGAGGAAAGGCCCTTTGAGGAATATTTTCCCTAGATTGTTTGCGATGTCAGAGCAACAGGAGAGCAAGGTGGCTGAGATGGGAGTATGGATGGGATCGAGGTGGGTATGGAATTTGAGATGGCGAAGGCAGTTCTTTAGATGGGAAGAAACTCAGGCAAGACAACTGAAGGAGATGATAGATCAGCAGGGTCTAAGGAAGGAAGATAATGACTCAGTGACATGGGAACATGAGGTTTCGGGAATGTATTCAGTGAAGTCAGTCTGCCAGAGGCAATTTCAGAGCTATACGGACAACGAGAGGATCATGGGAGTGGAGCACCTTATATGGAGAAGTTTAGCACCTCAGAGATTTAAACTAATAGCTTGGTTTGCGGTTCAACAGAAGCTCAACACAAAGGAAAGATTAGCCAGATTGAACATTCTTAATCCAGGAGACGCCATATGCCCTATGTGTAATACGGAGCAGGAGACGCTCAATCACCTTTTCTTACACTGTGCTGTGACAGGCAAAGCATGGTACGAGATCTGTGAATGGATGGGGTACTACTGGGTAACGTCCGAGACTGTGGAACACAATGCTAGGGCTTGGTTTGGAGTGTCCAGCAAAGGTTTGAGAGGGGAGATTTGGCAAGCGGCATTCTTTGCTATCATAGGTACAATATGGGAATCCAGAAATAGGAAAATTTTTGAAAAGGTCGAGGTCTGCAGAAAATGGATGATCATGCTCATAAAGATGCGTATTGGGTTTTGGATCAGAAATGGTAGGAAAGAATTTCCCTATCGAGCAGAGGAGGTGGTCCATAATATCCAAGCGCTGATTTCCTAAGGGTATTATGTACTTAAGTATTCTCTTACTATGTACTTAAGGATCTCATGAGTTAAGCCTTATGGTTTTCTGGGATGTAACACCAATTAATCAAAAAAAAAAGTAGTGAAATATACACATAACGGTGGTTGTGTAATAGTGAATATCAATTCAATGATGGCAAGAAGATGAAATAAACAATGATGAAATTTCAATGCAATAATGATGAAACATTGGTAGTGATAATGGTGAAATTTTAATTCAATAATAATAATAATAATAATAATAATAATAATAATAAAATATTAGTATTAATAATGGTGAAATATCAATGCAATAATGATGAAACATCACCACTAATAAATGTGAAAGATTAGTTCAATGGTGAAAAATTAGTTTCACAATGAGACAATATAATGGTAAACCTTAACTATGATTATGGTGCACCAGTGGTGAAATTAGTGTAAATAACAATGGTGAATGATAAGAAAAACAATAGCATAACATCACTTTAATTGGTGAAATATATAATACTATTTTACAAAATATTTTTTTTAAGTTAAAAGTAAAACAATATGGGTCAATATTTGTAAAGAAAAATATTAGAAATATGATGGCATATTTTTTTTTGAGATTCCAAATTAAAGATAATTGAATTTATAAAATCTAGTAAAAAATAGATTTATTCATACCATATACCAATAGAGACCTCTCAAGATTTAGCCATGTTAATTGGTTTTCATTTCATAAGTTTCATTGAGTAAACTATTGATTTTTAATTCACATCATTTGTATTTGATTTGATTATGATGGGTATAGGAATAAATATAAATCATTTTGAAGTAAATTATTAGTTAGTTGATCGAAGGGGGTTTTCAATTGATACATAACTAGAGAAGATTTAGAAGATATGAGTTGCATTCTATCCTATGGTGGTATTATGCTACTAGTAGCACAAAATATCATACACACAATGGTTTTATAACACCCAACACTTCTTAGACATAGGATGTCATGTGCTCAAATTCTAAGTGTTACAATTTTATTTCATTTTTCTAGTGAATTGAGAATTTGTAAATAATTTATATTCGTATATGTATTCTTGAAATGGAAGATGCATATAGGTATATTTTTTCTTACATTTCTAGAATAAAATAACATGTGTATTTCTCTTTTGCACTTGTATAAATATTGGATGTACATTCTTATCTTAAAAAAAGGTATTTAATAAGAATGCACATCTTTAGGAATATATATATATATATATATATGTTTATTATTGCATTCACAAAATGCATATCTATAAAAAAAAATCTGTTTGTCTTAAAAGATATGTATTTATGTTTTGGAAGAATACACATCTATAAAAACAAGTGTACTATGATATTGAAAGATATGTATTTTTATTCTAAAATATTGTATTCTTATGTTAGAAGAATGCACATATATAAGAATGTGTACTATAGTCGTAAAATATGTGTATTCTTGTCCTAAAAGATGTGTATTTATATTATGAAATTGAGACCTCTTATATTGAAAGAATGCACATTTATAATTAAAAAAAATGTACATTGTAGTACTTAAAAATATGTATTATTGCCATGAATAATTTTTATTGCAATACTAGACGATGTGTATCCTATTTCTAGACATGTATACTTATACTTGCATTTGTATTAGTAAAATGTGTGTATTTATATCATGGAAGATGTGTACCCTTATAATATGTGTATATTTTATATATACATGTGTATTTTTTTTTTGTTACGTGTTTGAACTACATCAATATGGGATATATATATATATATATATATATATATATATATATATATATATGTATATGTATATATATATATTGATAATTAATTGTAATTTATGAATATCGAAATAAGATATATGTATAACAAACTTTTGACAACACAAATCTAACAAAATCTAGGGAAGAAATCTTGTGTACTAAAGACAACATAAAATTTAGCAACTGTAACACCATTCATGAGCTTAATGTGCAAATTCACAATAATGCTTATAAAAAATTGCTCCAATATGATCGTATTGTCTTAGAAGATAGAAATTATTCTATGTGCCCAAATATGATAGATCATAGCATTGCAACATGCCCCAACACCCTTCCTTTACTTAGCACCCTTTATCCCTGAACAATCGTTGAACTAGCCAATTGATTCTAGTGACCAAATTCTCTTTAGTATCCTATCCAATTGAAAATTGTATGCCAACGTCTTTGAGAAAATACACAAGTAACCATCAAATGATTAACCATTTCATTTGCATTCTGGTATACTTTTCATTGATTTGTAATATTAGTGTTCCATTTTACCATTTTTTCTTCAGTGAGAAGTGCATCATGGCAAGCAATCCAAGAGATGAATTGATGTATAAACTTGCCTTTATGCTACCACACTAGGGGGGATCGTGTATTCATCTCCTCTTTGTGTCAAATATCATCATGAACTTTCTTAATTGAATATGAATTATCACCAAATTTGATCAAATGGTGCAACAATAATGATCTCAACCTTAGTAAGCTTTAGAATGACTAAAATTGATTGGGTTTAGTAACAATGCTCTCCAAAGAGGTACCCAAAAGATAAACCCCATGAATCCATTTAATCTAGAGACATTCCTTTTTTTAGTTTCTAGACCTATTTACTCATAGCTGCTACATTATATCATTTCATGTCTTTAATACCTGGGCCTCATTCCTCCTTTGGTAAGTAGGTAATGTGCCAAGAGACTAATGCTTTAGGAGTGTGACAAGATTTTCTTGACCATAAAAATCATCCAAAAATCTTTTCCACCTTAAGAATAACAAAAACATGTAAGAGCATAATTTGAGCTCATAAATGGATGCTACATGATAAGAAAAACTGAATAAGTTGCACTTGTTCTGCATAGCTCAAGAATTTGCATGTCCACTTGTTGATAGTGAAGTTCAACGTGCCTATAAGTACCTGGTAATAATGAAGACCTATATATGTAGTTTCCAAATGAACACCCAAATAATGAAAAAGGAAATACCATTCCTTACAAGCAAGAAGTTCTAGCAGTTGATATTTTACCTCAAGCGTCACCGCATAATAAAATAGATTACTCTTTGTTGGGTTAATGGAAAGATTTGAGCAGGTAAATAAATCCACGAGGAATAATTTAATCCTTGAATCGGAGTTGATGTCACCTTAGAAAAATAATAAAAGGTTATATTTGAAGCTTAAATAAATTATTTCCTAAGTAGCACATCTTGGATGCAATTTGAAGTATGGTGTATCTCATTGTTTCTTCAAAGAAATGTGAAGATACTCTATGGGAAGCACAAATAGATATGGGGAGGTTAGTTCCCCTTGGTGTAAGCTTATTTTGCTCATAAAAGGAGGGGTTAATGAATCGTTGATGTTGAGTGAGATCCCAAAACTTGATATACATTGTTTTATCATGTCCAGAACTTGCCAAGGAAAATTGAAAGCTAACAACACTTATTTAATGAAAGCCCATTCTACTTAATCATAATTTTTTTAGTATTAACCTTAAGCATCATATTCGAGCTCATGTGTTGTCTACCATAATGCTTAACCAATTTATATGTCATCAAGATTTTATTGTAGAGAACCCTCCCTTAAAAATAGGCAACCTAGCTATAGTTAACAATTTCTTGGAGAACACCTTGTATCATGTTAGATAACACCTTAAACAAATCATATAACATGTTGCAACACATAATGAGTGTGAATTCATTATCTATTTAAGCCCCAAATATCTTTAAAAATTATAGTAATGATAATTTGATCAAGTTGTTTGATAAGGAATCTTTTCCATCAAAATAGTTGCACAAGATTGACAATGTTGTCTTCAAATATATTTTAGGTCTTTTTGAAGAACAGGGCAGAACCCTTTCTAATAACTCATCTCTAATTTCTTAGTATATGGGGTTCTGAAGAACACATCTACATTTCTAGTCAAGAGGGTTGGGCCCTACTTGAAAATCACTAGGTTAATACTCTTTAGTATAATTGAGGGTTTACCTATAATATGTGATTTTTTAAAAATAATTTCTCCTTTTCTAGCAATCATCCCTACCAATCAATTGTGGAATCTTTCTCTTTATTTATATTTTTATCATTCATCGGATATTATACTAATTACACCATGATATCCTCCCATTTCCTCCATGCTAGCCTAGCCTTAACTGAAGCATGACTATTATCTTTACTCAAATGCTTGAATTCAGTCTTCGACAATATGAGATTGGATACAAATTTATAAGTTGAATGACCTACAATGTTAGTTTTACAAATTCTCTATACTAAGGGGAAAACTCCTCTCTATTAGCCCAAAACTTTACAATTTTAAATGGCTTACAAATTATGTCTTCTTACACTTCCTAGTGGGGAATAAGCATGTCGTGATCTAATATTGGGTGTTGTTGTTTAGTATTAAAAAAATACTTGGTTAAATTGATCAACCTATAGACCATTTCCCATCATTCGATCTAGTTTGAAATAGATCATCTTAGTAGAGGATTGTTGATTGCAACATGTATATGTGCTACCTACACAAGATATGTCACCTAAGCTGCACTGCTATCAAAAATAAGTTTTCTACATCCTACAAATTGACTCTTCATCCAAGATATTCCTCAACACAAGTAACATCGTTAAACTTGTTTATGGCTATCCATGGCTTTGTAGAGTTGTTTTGTATTTATTGCATCCAGATCTAAAGATTACGTCTTTGGACTATCGTAATTTTTTTTTTTGCATAAATCATAGTAAGAAAAAAAATCAACATTAAGGGTTTCATTAATCACAAGGCAATGGATACCTTGAACACAACTATCTAATATAAAAACCTCAAAAGTTTCTTCATCCTACAATATTCACACTCTACCATTATAATGATGTTGGTAATTATTCTCTTATTTCCAATTCAACTATAGGTTATTAATGACCTAGCTATAATTATGTGCTTTCACTCTAATCTCTACCAAACCAAGTAACTCTTCATTACTTTGGGACATAAGATTTAACACCAACTTGTGTTTGAGGGTTTTATTTAACCCTCAAATATTCCACATAGAAATGGCCATCGTTTGTTGGCGGAGGGACATCCTCCCCTATCTTTGTCACCTACAATTAAGTTTGATAGTATTTCATGATCAACTTAATGTGTTCTATGAGGTGCTAATGGTGAAATAAAAAAAAATTAGGGGAACATTGGACACATTTTCCTTTTTCCTTAATTCCCATAGGTTCACTTTTTTGAGCCAAGTCTTGGAGACTCTAGACAAAAGAAATGGGTGTAGAATCTTGAGGAGAAAGAGTCCTCCTATCAAGTGGTGTGGGTAAATCCTTTGGTTGCCCATATTTATTAGGAATCCATATTTTTGAAGGTTTTTAAATCTTGTATTGTATAGTGTCATAATGAACAAGTTAAGAATGAGAAAAAAATTCGGGCTTCCATTCAAAGACAACCTTTTATTGTTAAGTTTCCTCATTAGGTAGAAGCAATTCAACCATATCTAGAAAGGATTATGGGTATTTACCTCTATCAATATTCGAGGGGTAAGAAAATTTTTCCTCAAATTCGTAATACTATAAAAAATAATAGGTCTACCCAGTAAGCTTCCATTCTACTATACGAAATTGCGTGACCATAAGTGAATAGGAATATCAAGAAAATTCACTCACAGTGGCATAGTATGCTCAATGCGGGTCTACTTTAAATAAGGACTCCTTCTTATTAGTATTATAGGTTAAATGCCAAAACTCCAGTATGACCTTGTAGAGATATAGAGAAGATCATATTAATTTTGAAATCAAAATAAAAAGTATCCAACATCATGTGTCAAAACTTCTAGCAAGGAGGAGAGGAAACCCCACTGTTCTCTAACAAAATGAATATGAATGGGTTAGTCGCTTGGGATTTAAACATATCATCAATAATTATTGGGGGCACAAATCTTAGGGCCACACCTTCTTTTAGCCTACGATTAGTTATGAGCGTTTCTTTCCAACTATGCTCCAATTAAGGCACATCCTCCTATGGTGGGGAGCAAACATCTCTCAAAGAAACCAATACCTATAAAGCATGTTGTGAAGTAGAACGACTTGATTCCATATTCAACTTCAAAGTCTTGACACTCAATTCAACTTGCACAGGAGGAGATTACGAGGGTTGGTCGTGTAAACTAGCATTTTACTTCTTTCTTCTTAGCTATCATAGTTACCCATCCTCATGATATGGACATTAAGATATGTATTGGGGTATAAAAAGTTGTTGTTGGTTTTTTACCAATGGAAATCATGAGAGAGAGAAAGATTCATAATAAGGGTTAAATTACAATTGTAAATAACTAGTGGAAGTATCCACCTAAATCAAACTGCAATCACATTTTCTCAACCACTCACAAAACTACCAAGATCTTTAACGTAGCTCCTAAAGGTAACCCATGTATCCCTTCCCTAACCATTAAAAAAAGAGAAAAAGGTTAAACAAGAGAGAACCTATTCCTCATGGTATTCCTATAAACACTTTGGTGTTCAAGATTGAATCTTTCAACCACTTAGACATCCATCTTCTTTGCATGCCATATATATCTATGTAATGTTAGGTAGGGGCTGATTTATGTGATTTTATACACTTACTTGCACCTATTGGCATGACTCTCTTGCATTCCAATTAGGGAAACTTTTAAGATAGTACAAATAAATATGCTTTAATTGTTTTTCTATGAGAAAGATAATGAATAATTAATGATTTTTTAAACAAAAATTGTTAGAGTAAAAAAGGTAAACCAAACAACAAGAAGCTTTATAGTCTTGAGAGATCACCCAAAGTTCATTACTTCTTTATTACGTATTTACTCTTTTTGTATCTAGTAGGTATTACCTTCCCACTTAGGTTAAGATTCACCCTCATCCTTTTTAATTTAATGAATCTAAGTGAGATATCAAGATTGTTTGTAAGAAAGTTAAGGAAGCGAAGAAATTCATTTTCAATCATGTCCCTTTCCCTTGAATATGTCCTTTTGAGCTGTAATTCTTTACTAGATTAGTTATCCTCGTATAAAAAACAAAAGAGAAGGGGTATAGTGACTTTTTATTGTCATAAGCTTAGTAAAGGAAGGAGGACAGGCACAATGCTATCTTGATTAGCAAGAAAAATGTATCCTTCTAGGATAAGTAGTTCCATGAAATCCTGTAGAGCCAAATGCCTTTATTGTTTGTAGGGGCTCAGTTCCAAGATCCCTTCTTTAGTTGAAGGAATACTAGGATAAGAGGATGTTAAATTTTATCAAATTTATAATGAAAGTATTAAACATGAGTCTTTGAATTTACTCAATCATTTTGTTAGACTCTGAATCCTAACAAGATAGAGATAATGTAATACCCTAAAATTTTGCTTAATCTAATCATGCATCATTAGCGCCTTAATCTAATGCTAATCTCACCTTATGTTAGCCTTAACCTATCCTTAATCCCAAAATTTTAACTGATTCCAGAACCTTAACTTTGATAAACTTAAATTCATAAACCAAAATCAAAACCGCTAAAATTTCCACTAATCCTAATTACCTTTGACTAATCTAAAATCACCCTAAACTAATCCCCCCAAACCTTTCTCTTTTCCTTTTCTTTTCCTTTTTCCTTTTCTTTTCTTTCCTTCTTCTCCTTCTCCTGCCAACCTCAAGCTGCAACTCTTGAATCTGCCCACTTGCACCACCCATTTACACCATCACCCATCACTTTTCTGCACCCTCATCCATCACCCATCACCTTTCTTCTTCTTCTTCTCCTTCTCCCATCTTTGCAAACCTGCACACTCCCCTGCGCACCACCCTATCTCCCTACATCCTTCTCATCCTTTTCATATTTACACAACACCTCCATTAACCATCACCACCCTCACCTTGCAGCTACTACCCTACCCTAGCCATCCTCTGCAACCATCACCATTATCATCAACTTGCAGCTACACCATCACCATCATCCCCATCACATGCCACCCCCTGTTCTTTTTCTTCTTCCCCGAATCATACCACACATGCACACATGAACACACACATATATATACACCTCACATTCTCCCTATTTCTCTTTGGTTTTGCCTCACTCTACTAATATTTGTACCAAAGAGTCATTACTGAGCTCCCTCTTCCTTCTCCTTTCCTTCTTCTCCCTTTCTTCTTATTCTCCTTCTTGTTCCTATTTTTGGCTTTTGCACCACCGTCTCCCCCACCATGCACCACTTTGGCCACCACTCACCACCCTTTGGTCGGTGGACAGACTACCAAGGTTGCCCCAACCTTCTCCCTCGTCATTGCCGGCCATCGTTGCCGATCGCTACTATTTTTCCCTCCTTCTTCCTCTCATGTGTTGCAGCATTGTAAAGTGTGTGGCCGATGCACTGCCTGCTGCACTGTCATGCAACACTTAAATCCCCTCCTGCACAATCGTACAACCCCCCGTACCATTTGACCATGCATAATTTTTTCTCTCGAACTAATTCTACATAGCCGTACAAATTCTGCACTACCTGGTCGTGTATCTTGTTTTCTCTTAACCAAACGTTGCATTGTCTGCTGCACAACTGTGCAACCTTATTCCTTCAGTCTTGCATCCTTATTTTCACCCCTAAACCTCAACCAAACACCATCAAAATTTAACCATAGCTCCACCATATATTCATCTACACATCCACATATTTCAAGCTCTCATTTGACTACAATTATACCTCCTTTTACCCTCCTTACCTTGATTTTTCCTTTGGTTTAACTCTTCAAGCCTAACTGTAATTTATTATTTTCCTAGGTGGTTCTCCGGTAGCTTTGGAGGAGGAAGTCTAAGATTTTGTTTGTTTAGAGTCCGGTGTCCTATTTGGTAAGGATATTATTCGATGCTTAGGAATTTTGATGATGTTTTCTTATATGGCTAAATGTGTCTTTCATGATATTGTTGTTGTATTATGCATCATATGTTGATATTGACAATTTGTGCTGATATGAAGGTTATGTTGAAAGAAAATAATAATTTGGTAAGAGATATCATTATGTTATGATTGGTGACAATAATATCATATTTGTGGGAATACATCTTATAGCATGAAATATGGATTGAATAATGATAACGTCACACTTGTGGAAATATATATATGGTTGAAATAATGATAATATCACACTTATGGAAATATATCCATGGTATGGAATATGGGTTGAATGATTATAATGTCATATTTGTGAAAATGGGTTGAATGATGAGAACGTCATATATGTGAAAATATAACTTAAGGTATGAATTATGGGTTGAATAATGATAATGTCATATTGGTGAAATTATAACTTAAGGAATGAAATGTGGGTTGAATGAGTTGTGGTAAATGGGCTTAAGGTCTCTCATGAGGTATGATGATAAATGGGGACTTGGAGAAATAATACGTATGGAAGGTATAATATTTTATAAAATAAAGGTGTTAACTGTGCTTAAAGGGTAACTTGGTCATTATGGGATATTAAGGAAGTTTTGGTAATTTATGCGTTAAGAGACTTAAATTATGACAATAATAACTTGAGTAATTCATGGGAGTATTATCGTGATTTAGGGTTCTTAGATGTTTAATAGTAAATTTGGGGCAAGCTATCTTGAGATGTTAATATTACTATTCCACCTTCAGGGTTTAGAGGTTATCTATTGAAATAAGAAATAATGATAATTTCATGTGAAGTGTTATGACAATTCTATGAGATTTAGGCTTGGATACTTTGGAGATTAATATATATAACGGGATGAGATTACTAAAGCAAGCTCATAGGAATAAGGTTGTGCTTTTAGGGTATGATATTAACGAAGGGATTTGGGTAATGAAATAATATAATGTGAGTAAAACAACCAACATGAGAGAATGAACACTAAAGGAAGTGTAATTAGGGTTTGACAGGACTTAAGGATTTGGACCTATAGTATATGCATATCTGTTTGACTGTGTCTCATGCTTGAGAATTAATCTTAAATAAGATACTAATCACTTAAAGTGAAAGAGCACGTGAGTAGGGTCATGGTGATTATTTTTCGTAAATCTATATATATGTATTCCTATTCCACTTGGTAGAATAGTAGTTCGGGATCATTCTGCCCTGAGATGATATTTTTAATCTCCATTCTATCGGAAATAATAGTGGCTCGGGTGTGTTGTCCTTGAGAAGTTTGAAAACGTTCCACCAGTTGAGAATAGTGGGGTCCCTACTCATCATGAAATAAAACATATTTTCATAACCTATAGGAAAGATACTAATGATTTACAGTGGATGATTACGTGATTCAAGACCAGAATGATATATTCCCGCTCCACCAAGTAGAATTATAACACCCCCAAATTTCACTCCTGAAAAAAAAATTGAAAGAATAAAGCGGAAGCTAGGAGAGAATTTGAGAAATGTTACCGCCACATCTAACACAAGATAAATGTCAACCATCTATCTCATGTTAGATGCAAGGCTAAAACCTGTCAAACAATTAAATCCGAATTTTAAAACTTATTAGCGTACGAGAAATTAAAAGTCAATTACAAAGCCATTGGAAATTTAAATACAACACTTGTAACTTCCAAAGATGAATACAGTTGAACAAAACAAATCCCGAAGGATCAATATCCGGATTGCCTACTCACTCAATTCAGGCCTTCCGCCCCAAAACAGTATCCAATCTTAAACCTACACAAGAGGTCTGCTCCCCACCATCAGTGGATCATCACAGGACCCATTCAACCAAGGTAGTATCAGTACGGGTCCAATACTGAGTAAATCCCACTACCCTACCTTATGGAAGAGACGTAAACTATAACATCAAGTGCATATTAAATTATGATACAATACATTGACACAATATTACGCATACTCAAACCCACATCACAAGCCCTACCATACACATATAATAACATGCGAAACATATGTAATATCTTAAACCGATAAGAGATTCAGATAAACCAACCAAGAATTTATGGATAATGTTAAACCAACCAACCGGGAATTTTCGGACAACGCCAAACCAAACCAAGACGAATCGAGCATTTATCAAGCGGGCATTTATGGGTAATGTTAAACCAACCAATCGGTCATTTAGCCCCACGAACATTACTTAGGGACATGTCCAGCCCCGAGCATTACTTAGGGACATGCTCAGCCCCGATCGAGTAGACTCATTCTTTAGATCTCTGGTAAATATAGTCGATTCACATCATAGTCTTTATCAATTCATGTGAGTGCAGGAACCCCACTATTATAGCCGGTGGAACGGTCATGAGGGTCATGCCCTGCCACTATTTTAGCCAGTGGACTGGTCATGAGGGTAAAATACCCTGCCACTATTATTCGCCGGTGGACCGGTCTGGCCCCGACTCACATGATGTTTCACTGTAATTACTTCGTGTCTTTCCCATGTCTTATCATTAATACGTTCGGTTTGTTGAGCACGGAATCCCCCACTATTATAGCCGGTGGACCGGTCATGTAGGGCACCCCGGCCCTAGCCACTATTATAGCCGGAGGACCGGTCATGTAGGACACCCCGGCCCTAGCCACTATTATTCGCCGGTGGACCGGTCTGGGTCCGGCTCAACATCTTCCTCTTTAAGTGATTAGTGTATTAACATATCTTATTTGAAGGTATTTACCCTTGACATGCACGACTAACTATATCCACACTTATCCTCCCAGAAGGGCCCGTCCCATATCTTGGGACTCTTGCGCCCCTTATCACACCTCAATATACATTCTCTTTTACGCTTACTCAAAATGGAAACCAATTCCTAAGGGTGTGGGTTAAGGCCCAACACCTCGTGACATCCACTCCACATGCTATCTCCCTCTAGGGTTTTCCCTCAGAAACCCTAATTAGACCTATGTGGCCCAATTTTCTCTCACTTACACTACCATTACTCCATTTATCTCCCCACACCTCATCTCATTTAGATCTAATCCCAAATCATATCGCTTTACCCATCGATTCCACATATGACCGAAAAACCCTAGTTGGCCACTTTAACCCTAGCACCTTTCTTCTCCCACAAGTAACCTCTCCTTTTCACCTAATATTTCTTCTCTCTCAAAACACCCATAATCATTCCTTATAACATAAACTCTCACTCTCAACCCGTACTCCACTCTCCCTTAATCATTTTTACTTCCACATTTTACAGATTACTACTTTCTCCCAAAACCCTAATCGGGTCCCTTATACACCCTAACACCAACCTACGTATTATTTTTCAACCCAAGTCTCCAAACACGCCCCAACTCTCCCTTTAGCTTATTTACACCTTAATACAACTTTTCTCACGCAACGAGCATCCCCATGCAAGTTTTATCCAACTCATGCAAACTCTCGAAGTTCCCATGCAAACCCTAGAATCCCCATGCATAGTTCTCATCTCTTATTCATTTTGGTCAACCTCATACCCCCTTTTGTAACTCACTTCCCATTTATTTCTTTTTGTCCTTTCATCTCCAATTCATAATGAAAATCACCCTAACATGCATGTCCTAGAGGGTTAAATCATGCCACAACACATCATAATCACCACATATGGATATCACATTCATGTCATGAGAAAACACATACCACGTACCTTAACTCCAAGCTGCACTACGCATAAAACACATTAAGTATGATCATGTGATACACAACAGGACATAATATATATACAAGGCACCCAAGGCATACAAGTCACATAACACGTAGGAACCTTATCCACATCCTTACCTAATACGACACCGGTCTTGGAGCACGTTCCTACACCTCCTCCGGGTTTTGACTTGATTCGCCTATAAGAGGGAAAGACTATGGATTAACTTCCCCCTAACCAAATTGACTAGCCTTCCTACCTTACCCTTATCGCAACTTACCATTAGGGCTAAAATAATATTACTAATGGTGACAAGGAACTAAAATAATAATAATAATAATAATAACCATAATAATAATGATAATATTAATACTAGTAATAATAACAATAATGATGTTAAAATAATAATACTAGAGTTATAGGTCATTAATAATAGTAATAATAACAGTTATAAATATTTCAAGGTTAGGTTAAATAATAATATTAATAATAATAATTATAACATTAAGAGTAATACTAATAATACTACTAAAAATAGCTAGCATTTGTATAACAAGGGTTTAGGGGTTGGGGAGTTTAGAGGACCACCTAGGGGTGCTGGTGGCACAGGCGGCGGCGGCGGTGGCGGTGATGGGGGAGAAGAGAGGTGGAGAAGTGGTGGAGGGAGGAGAAGGGAAGAGGAGAGGGTGGTAGGGGAAAAGGAAGATATGGGGAGGTAGAGGAAGCTCCCCTGGTGGTTTTAGAAGGCAGAGGGGGTGCTGGAAGTGGCGGCACTGGCGGTGGACGGTGGTGAGAAGGGCGGAGGGGCTCGAAGCAATGTTGATCGGGAAGAGCTCTTTGCACGGCCGGGGTGGCTCGTGCAGAGCAAACCGAGGGGTGAGGGAGGCCTAGGTTGGTGGAGGGTGATGCAAGGGAGGATTTCGTTGGTGGATCGGGCGGCGGCGACGGGGTGGCTGTCTGAAATGGGGATGGCGCAAGGGTGATTTTCTGGGCTGGGGTTTCGAAAGAGCCCGATGCTGGCTCGTGGGGTATTTATAAGCTTGAAATGGGGGAGATCGAGAGAGGGGGCAGAGAAAGGTGCGAGCAGGAGGAAAGTTTGGCACGCCGGCCGTCGGTGGTAGGAGGACATGGGTCTGCCATGGCAGACCTGTGGTTCAGTCGGGAAAAAGGAAGGGGGCGGTAGCAGACCTATGTGAGGCGTCGGGGTGGTCGATCGGTCGAGGAGGGACAGACGGGCGGTGCAGAAGAGAGGGAGAAGGTGTGCAGGCGGCGCAGAGGGGTTGTCGGCACAGAAGAGGGAGGGCGGCGATTTGCAGCGGGGCGCGGGGAAGAAGAAAAGGGAACAGGGGCTGGACCGGTCGGTCCAGGGGAGAAAAGAAACAGAACCGGCTGAGCGGTTCGGGCGAAGGAGAAGTAGGCCAGGCCTGTGTGCGAGACGGGGGGAAGGGGAGAGAGCTGACTTGGGCCGGTGGGCTGGCCAAGGTTTGGGGCTGCGCAAAGGGCAGGGGGTCGGGAGCAGCAGGGGAAGAAAAGAAAGGGAAGAAGAAGAGGGAAAAAGGTAAAGGAAGAGGGGGTTCGGTCGGGGCACCGATTTTTTTTTTTACAAATACAAATACAAATACACCTAAAATAAAATACTGAATATTTATAAATTATTATTGGAAGATTTTATCTAAAATTTATTAAACGAAAATTATTTCAAAACGATTTAAACGCTTGAAATAAATAAAAAGCTACATAAAGAATTTCGGAAACGTTTTCGGAAGAATTTACCAACGAACATAAAAATTTATATTATTTACGAAAATATATTATAAGACCTCGAAAAATTATTTAAAAACAAATAAGAAAATATTTAAATCCAATTCTAATAAACCGAGACTAGTTTAAATAATTTCCGAAATCAATTTTTTGTAATCAATAAGCGTAAAACAGAAGAAGGTTAATTCCGGAAAGAAATTCATAAATAATTTCCTAAAATATTAACGATTTCTGAAAACGAATAAATTTAAAGTCGGAAATATTTTCTATGGATAAAATTATAAAAATAAATTTAACTATTTAAACAGAAATTCTATAATTTAAATAATATATTTCGTCAACGAAATATAATTTTAAAATAACGTCGTAATCACATGACAAGTTAAAATTGAAAACGAATCTAAAATATTAAAAATAAAAATACAAGAAAGAACAGAAATATATATTTTTAACCGAAAATCAAAATTAAAAGAATATAATAAAATCATGGTCGTGAACGAATTTGTCTAAAATGGTTACAACGACAACGATTACTTAAATTAAAATATGAATTCAAAATCGTCGATAAATCCATAAAAGAAATCAAAATTAAAATAATTATTTTTTTTACATTAGATTACGCTAATAAAATCATTAAGCTTAATAAAATTAGGTTTCAAAAATACGGGGTATTACAAGAATAGTGTCTCGGGAGCGTTTTGCTCCAAGGAGATGTTTTTAACCTTCGTTCTACCAAAACAATTGGTGGCTCGGGAGCGTTCTACTCTGAGGAGATATTTTTAACCTCCATTCCACTAGAAAGAATAGTGGCTCGGGTGTATTGTCCCCAAAAATTTTCAGATCGTTCCACCGGTTTAAGAATAGTGGGGTTCCTGCACTCAATGTATATAAAAGAATGGAAATGGACTATACTTAATAAAAGGATTTGGATCGTAATATGCCTTATGAGATGTTTATTTACTTGGTTATATTCCTTTATTATCTAATGTGGAAGCATGTGTTATTTCTATTCCTATTTCGATAGTATTTTTCCTTTACTCAGTATGTAACATAGTGACCACCCATTTTATGGGTGCTACTCATTCCCACAAGCAGACTTGCCCTATTTTGTAAGGGATTGATGATTGTTAGCTTGATGTGCTTGTGTTGGGTGAGCGCTAAATGTGTTGGTAAATAGTATGGTTATCCGGATATCTCTATCTCTCTCTTTGGACTCCTAGTCCTCTGTTTTCACTATTTATTCCCTTCTCTCTTTTTTATATCTTGTATCGTGGTGGAATCAAGTACTTCCCACACCTGATTCCTATGTATGAGGTTACTTTTGCCTTGCACCTGACATGGACTGGGCATAGGGAGTGCCTCTTCTATGTTGGGTGCGGCATGACATCCCCATGTTTTGTGTTTAAACTTCCGCTATTAACTTTTTAAAATGAAAATTTTAAGTTCCAAAATTTAGGGATGTTACAGATAATTTATAAAAGAGGAGTGCATTCTATTTAACAATCTCTTTCAGTTTCTGATTGAATTTTATAAACTTGTTTTACAAGGAGAAAGGGAGATTCTATAAAAGAATAAATTTCCAACATACATATCATTCAATAAGAGACCACCTTAAGTTCTTTAATTAAGTATACCGGTCTTAAAGTTTCTTATATATATATATATATATGAAGTGTCCTAACCTTTTGCTTATTCAAGACTTTACTTTAAGTTTGGGTGGTTGTTGAATCTTAAAATTTGAAAGGATTATATATTCACAATAAAAAACCATTGTCTTATTCAAAGAGGATATGTTGCAACTCTCACTAATCAGTATTGGCAAGGCCTAACACCCCAAAAGTTTGTAACCTTAACTTTAAATGTTTAGCCTTTTATCTAACCCTTAAATCTTAACTTAATTGTTTTTATTAACCCTTGACTCGAAAACCTAGATAAATTATGTGATATTAGGACTTGTATTTGTGTGAGTAGTTTAGCATAGATTGATGCATACATGTGTTTGGAGAAGTTTGGTCCAAAAGGAGATCAAGTGAGAAAATATGAGGGCCCTGTTTTTGTGAACACGACCAGTGTTTTCTTGACATACTTGATCCTACATTAATTTGGCAAAAGTTGAGAGTTCTAGAAAAAATATGGGGGTCTCATATTTATGAACACGAACAATGTTTTCCCTATTTTCTATCGGTCATTTATGTCAGTTGCATACTTTTATAAATAGATGTGTACAAAACCCCAGTAAAAGTGGTACACCATCGAACCCTATCCAAACCCTCTCCTCTTGTGTTCGCTTATGTTTTAAGAGAATTATGTATCAAGTGATATTGTGAGGATTATTTGATTCTCCTTGTAATCACTGGTGTTGTATGCAGTAAAAATTATCGTTGTTTCTCCAATTGTTCTTGTGTTCTTATTGTTCTCTCAATTAGATCTTGAAAATTTTCAATTGTTTGTTATATTAGGTCTTAAAAATTCACGTTTGGTGAATGTTTTCCCTACAAATTCTTTGATAAAAGTATCCTAATTATTTTATCTTTTTTATTTATTTAAATCTATAATAAACAAATAATTTTACTTGGTTTATTTTTCTAATCAGATATCCTAAATTCGAATAAAATGAATTTATTATAAACCTAAATCTAACCTAATTCTAATTCTAATACTAAATTTATTTTCTTTATCCTTTTTCTTTATTTTCTCTTTTTATTTTTCCTTCTCTTTATTTTACCCATTTTCACATTAAGCTCATTTTGGTAATTTATCTTGTAATAATCAATTATTATTTAATTAGTTGAATATTAATTTGGTTAATGGGTCATTATTTTTAGGTATAAAAGTTTGATTGACAAAGCCTAATAATTTTGGAAGGTTACTAATAAATTTGTATTTTTGCTAGACCCTTATACTTCATTACAATGTTCAAATATTGTGTGATAACACATTAGGATTTTGATATAAAATTTGTATTAAGGATGTTTATAACATTGTGATTATTTGCCTAAAAATGGTAACATAAAATTTGGTAAAATAAAGCATGTTAACTTGTGAAAATTATTTTGTGTATGAAATGTATTTTAAAATTTTTTAAATGTTGGGAATAAATTATCCATATCATGTATGTCCAATATGACAATTTGAGCATACTAATGTATATTTTTAGCATAAATATTATTATGTGTCTTAGGGGCAATTTGGTTATTTCAAGTGTATCATAATAATTATTCTAATAAGCATACCTAAAATGTATTATGTAGTATTGAACATGGAAAAATATGGTTTGATGTTCTAGAAACACATGTTAGGGGTTTTACATGCAAAATCTTGTATAATGGAAAAATGATCGTTTGACATATCTGGTAATTTATTTACATAATTTATTTACATGTTAAATAATTTAATTATTGTATTTGATCATTTTCATGATAAGTTAATAAATAAAATGGAATTAGTATTTAAAATGGATGATAATGTGGATATTTTGGCCTCATGGGCATTTGGTCATTTTCGTTCTAACGCTTCCAAATGTGAATAATTGAACCTAGGATGAACTTAGTAGATTTTTAATGTTGATCTTGGTACATTAACATATTGACCTTGTTTATGGTTATCCTAAATAATTGAAAATGAGTAGAAATGGTTAAGGATGGAAATGGAAATTCTCGTTTTATTATGTGATGCCTGTGATCATCATAATAAAACACTAATACTTAAAGTGAAAGACCTAGAGACCATAAGTGGCTTTTTAGGGGTAGCTACTGTAAATACGTGGTTTAGCCCACTGTTGATTATAGATTATTATTCGTGTGCTTTAGTGCCCCAACTAGTCCCTATATCTTACTATATTTAGCTTTGCAGACTTATAGAGGATATGCATACTTATGGATTAGGTGTCATTATCGGTAAGGTACTGTGCTAAATTTTTGTGCCAATACGACTAGGGTATCTTAATGTCCTTAGGTTGATAGTCGGTACGATATTGTGTTGCCTTAGTACACAAATATAACTAGAGTACTTTAGTCTCTTCGGGTTTATATGATATCCCTCAAATAAATGAAAATAAAAATGATTATTATTGGATTGGTTGGTAGTATCCTTCGTGTCTACTTATGGCTCGGTAGTAGCCTTTTTGTCTACCTGCGGTCCGGTAGTAGCCTTCGTACCTACATGTGTTTGATATTGTACCTTTGAGCCCTACCTAGTATGTTATGGATATTATTGGTGTTGATTTTGATATACAAGATATATGGTGTGGTTATGCTTATTATGTTGAGCTTGGTCCTAATGATTATTTTATAAGCATCTCTTGGATACTTGGTTGGTAAGTTTTATTATGTTCTAAATGAAAGAGAATGAGCAACATGTGGCTTTGTTGTTATTATTTATGTGATATGATTATTGTATTTTGATCATCATATGCATATTCCAATGTCTAATACCATGTATTATTGTGAAGCCTTTTATGTGTTTCATGTGGGCTTTTCATATTAGTTTTGTATAATAGATTACTCAGTACCATTATATTGAATGGTTCATTTTCATGGGCTCATACTTCTCCAATGGACAGCAATCTTTGTAGGTTAACTTATGATATCAGCTAGAGGCTAGTTCTTAGATTATGAGTTAGGGCTACCCAATGTTTTGCTCTGTATTTTTTGACCCACATGTTTCTTATACTATTATATCTTCATGTGATTTCCTTCCACTAAATTTTATAACCATTGACATTTGGTTCTATTTAAAATAATATTAATCTACTTTAACTCTCCCTACGCTGATTTTTATAACTTTTATATTAATTTAAGTGAAACCATTATTTCAACCTTAACACTTGGTATTAGAATGGTAGAGAAAATCAGACTTGTACCAAGTGTGGCGATAACACCCTATGCGTTTACTGTTTTAGCTTCCACAATTAACTCTTTAAATAAGAATTTTCAATTCCAAATTTTGGAGGTGATACGCTAGGTGTCAACAATGGAAGAGCATCTAATTCACTAATAGGCATAAGAACAAGGCAAGAGGAAGTTTGTGTTGTTTAAAAGGCAATACTAGAAGGATCATTTGTATTTTATTAATTTCAATTTTTTCCTTTTAAGAGGGAGGATCCTATTCTAGATTTCTTTTCTCATTTGGTAAACTCCTTAGAGCTCTCCTCCCATTATTTTTCTCTATATATAGAGTTAAAAGAGGAATGCTATTTCTCTTCAAGTTATTACAAAATTAAATTAATTATTCTTCTTTAACCTTAATGAGATGCTTGGTTGTGTATCGATTGGATGTGAGAAAGATTATGCAATGACAATTAGGTTGGGGTCAATTAGAACAACTCTTTTTGTTTGACCTTTCACTAGTCAGGAAGTGTATCCTATAATGAGCAAGTGGATGTTTCCATCTTGGGAAGTAGATTAAGTTAAAAGTGTACTTTTTAGGAGTAGGGGTGTTATTGTTAAGTGAAGGAACATGCCAACTAGAGTTGACTTGTATTTTAACCCTTGGTTCCCACACTTGATTAATTGATTGGGCTGGTCATCCTTACCTGGTAGAAACAGAGGCATTTGAGTAGGTTGCCTTACCAACTACTCTCTATGCTTGATTCTTTCTCCCTACCCTCCTTAAGGGACTCATGTATTCCAGATCCTATAGCTACCTAAAATGTTAAACTTAGAAAGTCCATTACTAAGATTTCTATTTCAAATCCCAAAAGCTAAAGAGAAAGAATTCAAATGAAGAGACACTCACATCTCCCTTTATTTATCATATATACTAAATGTGATGAAGAAGTAGTTCCCTTTTAACCCAGAGCTATTGACCCAAGCACATTAGACAAAAACAATCAAGTCATTGATAAGGACATTAGAGTGAGGATGAATATGCGAAGGTTTTCTTATCTCATGGAATGTATAATCTCTCGTGGACCTCATCGATTTTATTTTCTATCTGGTTTCTTAGTAGGAGCCACTAATGAGTGAATGTGTATTTGATCCATATGCTCTCTTCAACGAATTCATGTTTTTCCTCTTTTTAATTGGACCGATGTTGAAATGGGACTAAGATATATTCTTAGACCAATGTTGAAAAACAAAAAAAATAGTAAAAAATATATTTAGTAGTGATGAAAGATACATAGATGCTTGGTGAAATATATGCATAGTTGTAGTAAAATATATGCACACGAATAGTGATATTCTTAGATGAATGTATAAAAATTTCCCAATAATATTGATGAAAAGTATAGGTTTTGGCCTTCACGGTGATTGTTTATCACCATTCTTTCTTTTTTTCCACCGCCGTCTAATGCTATCTCTATATCGGTGGACACTCCCAATATAAATATAAATAAAAAGACTTGCAAACAATTTGGATACTTACTTAGATGATAATAAATATATCCTTAATATTTCAATTACACTATTCATTAGAAAATAACAAGATAATTAGCACATAGATGGAATAAAGACAATTTTTCGCACATTCTTTTGGACAAGTATGGGAGAGAAAAGTAATTGTGCCCTAGTTGCTACGAAGAAAATCTATGTTCTAAAAAGTGAAGGGGGATTGGGAATAAATGATATTCATAGGTGGAATCAAGCAGTTGTGGCTCGTTATCTATGACAAATTATAATTTACCACAAAGAAAGTTTGTACATATGGTGCTTCCATGGTGTATATCTCCACACCACTACAATACATGATTATGTTCCTGAAGCTCATCATTCGTGGAATTTCAGAGTTACTATATGTTTGAGATTTGTACTATTAGATTAGATCTTATCTAAAAAGGTAAGTAAAATGAGAAGTAATTTATCCAACTAGCTTATGAAAACATCCAACTGAGAGATGAGCTAAAACCATGGAGACATTTAGTATAGGATCATGCTAGAATGGTCAAGCACAAGATGATAGTGTGGTTGTTCTATCATGAAGCAATTCAAACCAAGGAAAAGTTGAAACAATGAGTCATTTTGGATTCATTTTATTACAGTGCATGTTTTGTAGGAAAGGAAACTAAGACAATATAGTGGTATGTTGTATAGTAGCTCAGAGATATTAGGAGATGCTACAAAATTGGATGCATATTGTGTATAGACATGTAACTTGGAGTTTCCTATTAGCATGGATGATTCAGAGTATAAGAAGACAGAGAAGACATAAAGGCCTTTTGTGAATGAGCATAGATGGACTGATACACAAAGTTTGGAAGAACATAAATGCAACTATTTTTCATGCCGAGACTTTACCTCCTCGAGTTGTCGTACATGAGATTGTAAAGGAATTTTTATTTGCTTACATGATAGTGCATATCATATGAGGTATAAGGGTTATTTAGATTCATTTGATAGACTACCATCTTAATTTTTGATGGGCGGTTTTTGATGTACATATGTACTTTGGTATTAATAAAGATAGTTATTAATAATAATAAAATAATTAGTTTATAGAAGATTAATTAAATTTTTAGAATAAAAGTGAAAAATTAGGCTTTAACTTTATCAAATTAGTTTTCTTTTTTAGATTATAGCATTAGCACTCAATGCACAATATGTGATAATGTGCAGAATTGAGGAAATGTGTTTAATTAATAACTTATATCTTCTTTATTTAGCTAGACCAAAAAGAACATCTTATGAAAAATATTTAAAAAGGAATGGGGTGACAAGTGGAACATATATTGATCATGAGCAAGCCTAATTTATCCTTTATCCTATTTCGTTGTCTTTCCCAATTCCTCTGTGTGTTCTCTTCCATTTCTGCCTATATTTTCCTAACTTCTTTCTCACATTTTTACTCTTCTTTCTTATTTGGTATGGATAAAAATTTTGGAAATGGATTTCTATTTCCAACTTCTTTAGAATTATCTTGTTTGGTATGTGGAAGTAAGTTATAAATCTTTTCCATTAAGTTCTAAGCAATATAAATGAAATTCTAAATTTATGGAATTAGAAATGGATTTCCAATTCAATTTTTATTTCTAATTGATTTCATACCAAATAGGTTGTTTACGATGACCAATAATGCAATGGCATCGATGATAATGGAAACAATGACAAGTCGACAGACAAAGGTTTCTTCAGATTACGAAATTACTTTCAAAATTTCTTCGCTCCAAAAACTTAGCTTTGCATATAGGGGACAAAATAAAACTAGCTCAAATATATGAGCTTACATCGTTATGTGATGGTGCACACAAGTTTTCCAAGTGCTCAGACTCTACTGCTTTAAAATCATAATCACCTTTCTTTAATATATATATATATATATAAATATATATATATATATATATATATATATATATATATATTAAAAGATTTTAAAAGAATTAAATGTTTTGGATAATTACCATTTTTAAATAGTTCTAAATGAGAAGAAAGACGCCATGCAAGTTATAGAATTTACCAGACTTGTTTTAAAATTTTTATGGATGCAACATGAAGTACTAATATTTTCTAGTTGTTGGGTTAACACTGCTATTCTTTCATCCTCGAATATGTTGCAACAAGTATTTCCATCATTTCTATGCGACGCGTACTAAGGCACCAAGGTTCTGCCTAAAAAATAGAACATACCCACGCAGTATGCGATGGTGACTGAGAGGACAAGATTTTGCCTGAAAGGAAGGAGAGCATACACAAACCCCATGTGACGGTGATGGTGATGGAGATCTTACATGCTATGTGTGCATCTTCTTCACCTCAGTAATCGACCCAAAATTTGTGGCATCACGTTAAGAGCATTCAATTGTAGAAAATATAAAAAATAAAATTGATTTATCTAATTTTAATTTTAATTATGGTTGGAATGTTGAACGGGCTGTTGGGTTCAAATAAACTATTGCAACAATATGACAATGGAAACATTGGAAGAAGAGAAAGGACGGCAACGAGGATGGGCCGGCAACGTGGGGGGTGGAGGGGATCTCAAAAGAATTGAGAGAACAAGGTTGAGAAGGTGTAGGATTGGAGTGAGTAAAATTATTCTACTCATAAATTATATTGTTTCAAACAGAAGTCTCAATTTAATAAGAGTAAACAATAGTTCAGTAAAGCTTGCCCTAGAGGCCTATGCAACATCCGACTGCACTGCAATAATATCGCTTTACACTATCCGTGAAACAGACCAAACATCCAGGCTTATAACCCACTGGCCAATATCCCTATAGTGTCAGCTGTCCTAAATGATCAAAATGGAAGGAATAAATGTCACTGTACCCAAATATACATAATCCCTTGTCAAAAATCATGTACTTTCAAACTTCAACAAGGTCAAAACATCTAGGATGGCTTCAATTGGACCACGGTACAGATAGGGGAGAAAAACCCTGATGTTGCTATGGACAACGAATCTGACGCTAAACTGATCACACTACTACCGAGAATCAATATCCCTAAGGATGGGACGAAAGGCATCCTGACATCTCTTTTCACAAACAATGATGTTCTGTGGCCATCCATCTTTCACGCATGTAGACACTCCATGGAAGGAAGAACCTGATTTTATGTTGTAGCATGCCCTCATTCGGTTTTTCTAGTTATATATTTTCACTGCCTTCTCGTATGTGTGACGATTCTGCAGCAACACAGATTGGTAAAAGATTAACTAGAGAATCTCAGGAGAAATTGGATTCAATGCTGTGTTGGACAATTATCCACACGCCACAAACAAGTTATAGGCAGCACAACAAAAGCAGTAGCAGTCAATATGCATAAATAACTTGCCAGTTGACAGCTCATTTTACCTGATTTGCTATGTGAGCCCTTTTAGGGTTAGTATCGGCGTGCTCCATACCTAGGTACTGTTCCCAAGCACCATATACATCCCTCCTCTGTAAGAGAAAGAAAACAGTACTTATCAGAGTAGAAGAAAATTGATCCAGTGAGCTCGATAAATTCTCATTCTTATGCTATTAGTTTTGTCAATGCGAGCCAGCATTGTTTCCATCAACTGGCTTCAACCAAAGAGGAGCCCAATGAAACTATAAGACAAATGATGTAGATTAACCTGGAAACGATTTGATACAATGTCAGAATCATGTAGATACTCGGGGCGGCCTAGCGATAAAAAAGCAAATTTCCACTGCAAAACAAATAAGAGTCGGGAATCATCAAAGAGATTATTAGTGTTAGTAGAGCTAGCAAAAACTAACCTGACCCACATAAAATCAAACCCAATATAACTCGAGAAATTCATCAATAGACTTGAAACTGACCCGATCCAATGCCAACATGAATATCAGTTACCGATCCAACCCGAACCTAACCTGTAACCCGACACGCTATCAACCCGTTCTACCATGAACCCAACCCATTATCAACCAGACCCAACTTGATAAAATCAAATTCAATATTAACCAGTTATAATAATAATAAATTACGCATATTTTATGATTTATTTAGAGCTTTAAAAAATATATCATTTTGCAAATTTTTCTTATGTTTCTTACTTTCAATGTATACATACTTATTCACCAATGAAATTCTAATTTTATCAAACTATTAGTGTAAAAACACAACATAAAAAAAGCTACAATAATAAATAAAGAGCAATTAATAACATATTATTAACCACGTGCTTAAATGAAGTCAAACTCAATGATTGCTTATAAAGTTAATAAGTTAGATTAATTTTTATGGTCAACGTTCGATTTGACCCAAATTCAAAGTAATTCGATCCAGGATTAGTGCGGGCCAAATCCAACCCTAACCATCAAATTTAAAAAGAACAAATTCGTCATGTTAACCCAAACCTGACCTGTCAAATGAACTCGAACAGAAAATCACCCAAATACGAGATTGCTTAGGCCAAAACCAACTTAAAACAACAAGCTAACCCAAAATAAACAAGACCCGACCCAAACTAGTTCAACCCAAACGCCACCCAACCCGGTAAATTAACCCAACACAATCTGAATTAGAATGACCCAAACCCAGCCCAACCCGAACAATAAGGTGACCCAAAATAATCCTAAATTGAACCAACCCAATCCAAAACCAACCCGCAAACAACCCGTATCGCTATAACTTGACCCTAACCTGACCCGCCCAACCCGATTGCCGCCTAAAAGTGTTAGTGCCACTCTCAAAATCAAAAAGAGAAGAGAATAAATGCTCGGTATTATGACATTAAGGAAAACTCATGATACCTTGGAAAATTCTTCTTCTGGAACACGCAACTTTTTCTGTATTCGCAGTTTGATTTCAGCTAAAGTTTCGCTTTCATGAATGACCAAAAAGAAGGGATCCCCAAAATTTTGCACTTGCTGAGAAAAAATAGATATTATAACACCACAAGAATGTAGACACATTTAATTAGAGTTCAAGAGCCAGCAGATTCATTTGGGAGCTAAATTAATATTGATCAGAATCAAATACCATCTGGTTCTGCCCAGTCTCTTTCGTAAAATGGTAAACATGAATTAAGCGGTCATTGGGTCCAAGGTTCTTTTCCTCCTCCGGTATCTATAAACAAATAGTAAACAAGAAGTCAAGCAAATTCAAAAGAACTTTGATGGTTGACAAAGCTAGCATAGAAAAATTCATGCTTCCTGTGGTCACTTTGAGTTTGATATTTTTTCCAAAGGTCAGCTTGGTCTCAAAAGTGAATACAGAAAATTACCTCCTCAGCACGGACTGTCCAGTACTGGTCATTTATGTTGTCAATTTTTTCAGTAGATGGAAAAATCTACAAGGACAAATGCATAAATCAAAAGATATCTCAGAAGAAGGCTACATATACAGGACACTAAAGATCAATAAATGACAATATCTATCATTCTACTTGCACTTTCTTCAGGAAAGAGTAAAGCAAGTAAATGTATGAATGCATATATGAATATGATTAAGAAATAAAATGGGGCAACACAACACGAATAATTCAACCAAATACCAATCAACAAAAGAAATATGATGGAGAGTTGGGAACAGATGGGACGACTGAAAAAATTCATGAGCATCAGCATGAAGATACAATTCCATATGATATTAAAAAAAATTGAGAAACATTTTTCTAATCCAATAAATGTGGGCAATGCAAGATTTGTACAGTTCACAGGTCAAACCAAGCATGGGAAGATGCTTTAAGCATTTAGCTGGTGGACAGAATTTACTCTTGAAAAAGGCTGTCATAGTGTAAAAGCATGATAGCATTTAATTCTTTACGTAGTCCATCGGAAGACTAGAAAGGCCTTGAATATCAAACACTTCACTGTCTCCGGAAACCCAACAAAACAAGAACTTGATTGATACCAAGTCTCTTGATAAAATGCCAACAAACTTTGTCATCCAGATGTGAAAATGTTGGTAACACAGGATGAGTTGTTACCTTGTATATCTTGTGGTAAAAGACTTCAAGTAGCCTAAGTTCTGCATCAGAGCCTGACAACTCAACCTGTTCAACAGAGGCACTTTTAATACAATTGGCAGATGCTGAAAGGTCACACGTTTTCCAATAACCAGTAGAACTCAGCACTGCAGCAAATGCAAATCAAGTCTGACATCTAGCAAATTTGAGATATCCTGACTAAATACCCACAATTTCTAACAAGCAACGAGAACTACACCAGTGCAAAAATACCCCCCTCCCTTTTCTTTTTATACTGCAAAAAGAGGATTGTAGCGCCAAAATAGGTTGTGATTTAGTGATTCCAGGTTTCTGCATCTAGAAAGACAATTTGACATGTTGCACCCATCAAACACTATACCAGGGTACAGATCCCGCCACTTATATCGCAAAAGGCAACAACAAATATTGAAGGAGAAGACCAACAACCCACCTTTGTCTTTAGTTCTTTGATCACATCTTCTACTGTACTTTGCTTTGGCAATCTAATATTGTGTATCACCACCTGAAAATAGCAGACACTAACATCAAAGCCTACAAAGACAGGTGACAGCACATGCATAGGATGACAAGCTCATGATAGAGGTTAGCCAAAAAAATTCATGCACCTCGTCTTTCGTCGCATGATGGAAGGCCACTTTCAAGGTTTTCAAACCTTGCAGCTCTGGCAAAGGTAAGTCAAGAACTTCATAATACAAAATATCTGAAGTCTGTTCAATGAAAAACAAAAATTTCAGTAGATACAAGCCGATATGAACAACGCTCTGCAATCCTTCATATTACAATTACCAAAATGCTAAGCCAAGGTGCAACTAATAGATTAGGCAATTACCTGATTGTAGTGAACTAGCATGTCAGACAAATGGTCCACTCCTCTGTACTTGACCGGTTGAGGCTTTGGCTGCTGAGAATAGCAGTTATGAGACGTCAACCTAATCTTGGAAGGGTCATTCACACCAAGGTGCTGAGCTACTCTTTCAACAATTTCATCATAAGAGTTTATCTTCGATCTGACAATTAGAGCAAAGTTAAGAAGACAATACAGACACATCCAGTTGATTACAAGAAAGAACAAAAAATCAGGCTCATAAAATGTGACATTGAGATAAAATAGTACGTGCTACACATGTGCCCCAACTATCACTCTTGGCACACAACAGTGCAACAGTTATGGCGAAGAAAAGGGGTCGCCATCCAGGAATAGCTAAATCCACCGGAGGCCCAAGCTCATCAACTCCAGTGAATTCCCTAAAACATGGTGAACAGTTGAAATATGCAGCTTCTGTTGCAAAAAGTAACAGTGCATATGTGATTGAAAATGTAACCGAGAAGATGAAAGGGTGAAATGCCATCATCTGATGCAAATGAGGTACAAGCGAAGCTATGTGTGATTGTGTAAGAGTGTGAGGTGTCAATTAAGATCAAACCAAGCTAGAGGGATCTATTGATTACAAATCGCTGCCCAGAGCAAGAGTTGAGTCTTACCTATGTTACTCATGCCATTGATCATGGCAAAACGAAAGCTCTGATTCAACAATAGGAAATTTATAAGAAAGCAAAACAATGGGAGTACTCATTAGTCAGGTATGTGCCTGGTCCTAAACCGCTCTATGCACATATGACTTGTTTTGTGCATTCACAATGGAATTTTGTTTTCAAAACTCCTGAGATTCTGACTCACAGGCAAGGATCTAAATCTTGTGCTTGAGAGGCCTTACTAGACATTTGGTGCTCGTCCCTTAGTGCTGCAGAAATGGAGCACTGAAGTTACTTTTGATAAGTCGGATTGGAGAAATATTCCTCTCTGGATCCTTCTCCCTAGGCTCCCTCTCCTTATGGTCTATAGATCCCTTAGGTCTTATGGGAAGCCTTTTAGAACATCCAATCTGTGCTGATACCATAACTGCTACCAGCGAAAGAATCTCTTCTCCTCTACTGTTGGTGGAGATGGATGTCAGCAATGCCTGATTACATTGATTGTTTGCTACCGAACAGTACTACTGTGGAGCAGAAGCTTGTTTATGAGTGGAGACATAAGCATTGCTTAATATGGGACATAACAAAAGGCACTGCAAAAAAAAGCTACCACAGGCACAAGTTTGGGTGCCAAGGAAACCTGAGTCCAAAGCTGTAGCTACTAGGCAAGAGCCTGCAGGAATCACTCAAGCAAGCAAACAGATAGTTAAAGGGAAAGAGAAGGTAGCTGATGCTGAAATGAGGCATGATGAGATTGCCTGTCTAGGAGTGAATACTGTGATACCTCATGGAGTGATCATAAAGAATGCACAAGTGGACAGGGGAGGGCCTAGAATCCCTGCCGACACATGAATATTGCATCATGGAATATTTGTGAACTTATTAAAGCCCTCAAGCAAAGTGAGCCGCTGTACTTTGCTAAAAAGAAAAAAGTAAGTCTTTTAGGAGTTCTGGAATATAGATGGGAAAAAAAGGAAGATGCAAAAAAGGTTGAAGCAGATAAAACCAAAATGGCAGGTCAAATGTAACTATGAATATTCATATAAATGGGAGAATCTGGATACTATAGGACAAATATGTGTATGATATCAGGGTGATAGCTTAGTGCGATCAGGGCATCCATGCCTTGGCTGTGATGAGAAATACAGCTCATTCTGTCGCAATGATTTATGCTCATAATACATGTAGACATAGGAGGCCTCTTTGCGAATGGTTAAAGGCCTTCGGATGTATATCAACGCCATGGGTGGTGATGGATAACTTTAATGTCATCTTGAATGCACAGGAGAAGGTTGGAGGTGACCTAGTTAGACAGGACACATGATGAGTTTGCCAAGTGCCTCAAGAACTGTGGACTGGGAGATGTAAGATATAGTAATGGCTTATACACTAGGACAAACAACCATGGATGTCAGTAGCGGAATTTGGTGTAAGCTGGATTGTGCCCCTGCAACTTGTGAATGGCTTACCAGTATCCCCCACAGCCATGTGACATTCATTCCTGGGTGTACTGCAGATCACTGTACTTACCACAAAGGACCAGGGATGGACCTAAACCCTTTAGGTTCTGAAATTACTGGACTGATAGGCCTGGGTATGCTGATTTAGTAGTCAGCTTGGCAAATGGAAGTGCAAGGAACTGCAGCATACCTGGTGGTGAAGAAGTTAGCTCACTTGAAGACTCAAGTTAAGCTATTTCGAAAGGTGTGCTGTGGGCATGTGACAGCAAAGAAGGAACAACCTTTGGAGATATCGGAACAGATCCATAAAACCTAACAAATGGACCCCCTCAATTCCATACTACTACAAGAGGAGAAAGTAGCATCAGAAAAGTGGCTTAGAAGAGTAAAGGAGGAATGGTTTTTTCAACAAAAATCACATGTGGACTATATCAAGTTAGAAGATTCTAGCACTCATTATTTCTATGTCAATGTCAAAGGGGACACAAAGCCATAATAATGCAGTACACATGCTGGTGGATGAGAATACTTGTGAACTTATTGGAGAAGCTCTGGTAACACAGAAATTCAGAAGTTTCTATATGGCATTGCTGGGAATTAAGACAGCTCAGTTACAGTCTTATCAACAGAAACCTATGGACCCAGAAGAGAATATCCAGGGTCAGCAGAGATCTATTACTGAAACCAGTCAAATATGAGAAAGTTAAAGCAGCTCTTTTCTCTATGGGCAACTTAAAGAACCCAGGACCAAATGGTTTTAACCCTCCATTCTTCACGAAATCCTGTAATGTGATTTGGGGGGAGGTTGGATGTTATCAGAGCAATGAAAGATTTTTTGATTACAGCGAGGCTACTGAAGCAGAAAAATGACACAGCAGTAACTCTCATGCCTAAACCTCCAAATGCAAGCAAGGCTAAGGATTTTAGACCTATAGCCTGCTGCAATATACTGTACAAAGTGTTCTCTAAGGTGCTTACAATCAGACTTCCAGTTATGCAAGAGTTAGAGGATAAGTCCCAAGCTGCTTATATTCAGGGGTGCTGACTCAGTGACAAAGGCATAAAAATTAGTAAAGCACTATGAAGAGTAACATATGGGGCCAAGAATGATGCTCAAAATTGATAATCAAAAAGCGTATGATAGCATTGCATGGCCATTCATCAAACAGATCTTGCCGCCATATGATTTCACATGCCATGTTGTTCACCTTATTTAAATATTATTGGGGTGCTAACAGAACATTTCCACACCAAGAGAGGGATTAGACAGGGAGATTCCCTCTCCCCCTGCCTATTTGTCCTGGGCACGGAGTACCTAGACAGAAGCTTACAGCAGCTATGGCATGAATGAATGTAACGTTTAGAGGTCACCCAGGTTGCAAAGATCTAAAGACTAGTTTTCTGCAGTTTGCAGATTCTCTTCTGATCTTCTGCAAAGGTGACATTGATTTAGCTGGGCTGGTGCATCAGAAACTCAAGGAATTTGTGGAAGTTTCTGGTTTTAAAGGCAAACCCATCCAAGAGAAACGCCTACTTGCATGGAATATCTCAAACTAGCAAGAGAATGATACTGGACATGCGGGGCTGTGAAGAAGGTGATTTCCCTTTCCATAGGCATCCCTTTGAGTACTGCACAGCTAATTGAACAGCAATACCAACCTCTGCTTGATAAACTACTTGCCAGAGTCAGATAATGGACATCCAAACATTTGAGCTACGCAGGTAGACTACAGTTGATACAATCTGTAATGAGTGGCGTGCATGGATTCTGGGCACAGATGTTTATCTTGACCCATAAATTCATTCAATTCATAGACACAATATGCAGAACTTGCGTCTCGACTGTACTGGACTGGACTGGGAGAGAAAGATCGAGAGTATTAGTTTCATTGCAGAAAATGTGCTTACCTAAAGATGGAGGAGGACTGGATGTGAGGCATCTTCACAGCTGATATAAAGTGGCAGTGGGAAAGTATCTTTGGCATGTAGTCAAACATAAATAAAGCCTGTAGGTAGAGTTGGTTTGTGGGGTTTACCTCTGCAACACAAATGTTGGAGCATACACACCAAGGCCTTATCATTCCTGGTGTTTTAGAAAAGTGATGGGTTTGAGATCTCCTCTATTGGACATCATACAACAGGGCAGACGTGAAAAGCAAGGGAGATTCAGTATCAAGACAGTTTATGAAAAACTCAAGACCACAAGCTGCAAAAGCACCAAGGAGGCACATGATTTGGAGTCATGCTGGTTTGCCAAGCCAAATAATAATGATTACTTGGTTGATGTACCACCATGCTTTGTTTACTAAGGATGAACTATTCAGGTAGGGAATTACAACTGATGATAGATGCAGTACTTGTGAAGCAGACAGTGAGTCTCAATACCATATTGTGGCTGTATGTACATTGGCACAATACTGTTGGCGAATGATTTTTTATTGGCAGTGACTGATTTTCATGCCCAGCAGTTGGAATCATCAGCTGACTTGGATGATCCAGGGAACAAGAATAAAAGGACTCAGAGGGCTGCTGAGAGTAGTGATTGCAGGTGTTCTGTACAGATTGTGGTTAAGTAGAAAATTTACTGTTTTTCATCTTAAAACTACTGTGCCTAAAGCGCTGATTAGGGACCAAGTTAAGGAAAGTTTCATTCTGGTACATAATAGTTCATATGAAAGAGAAACTAGGAGGATTTTGGAGCAATTAGACAGGCTGCCTGAATTGTTAATTGCCAAAAAAAAAAAAAGAAGAAGATACTCACAGCTCTAGGCAAAAATCATCTTCCTTAGGCCTCTCCAACAATCGAAAATGAACAACCTGAAAGAGTTAAAACCGACATTAGAATATAGAGAAGCCAAAAAAATAGATAAGGCAGCACACATCAAAGTAAAATATCACAATGATTGCCCAACCATTTTCTAGTTTTATATATTTAAGGAAAGATGGGAAATATCATATAGTATTAAGTTTCAACAAACTAGAAATCAAAAAGGATGTAAAAGCAACCACTTTAGAAGACTGACAAGAGATCAAGATGTAGTTCAGCTTTCCCTTATACTGAAAGGTAGTTGCCACATCTGCAACCAACCCTCTCGGTTACACAATGGACCAACCTTAAAATCAATGCTCAAACTCAGGACAATTTATCTTTGCAATTCAAACAAATCTCAGATTATTCACGATGATAATTAAATTCTTATGCCTTGATAAGAATCTAGATCAGAAATTAAAAATTAAAAAACTAATGTAGCTTGTACCTGGCGGTTGTGCACATATTCCAAAAATGAAGGAACATCTGGATAGCGGTATTGTTGTTCACTGTCGGAATGAAAAGACTTTTGGTAGCAAATAATGTCACCGTCTTCTAGCTGAAAACAATAAACCAGAAATGTTACTGCCAAATTCAAGGCCCCAGCTAAACAGGATAAGAAAGGGAATTGTAAAGAAAAGTACCTGGCTCATGCGGAATGATTGTCTCTTATCAAGCCGTTCACACATGACACACGGCTCAAACTTTATCTCCTAAATAACAAATCAGAGGAAATGATCCTTAACAACTTGACCCCAAAAAAAAGAACAAAAAAAAACTGACAGCTGCCAGGTGTGTGTGTGTGTGTCTGAACATACACATTGCTGAACAGCACACCTCATACAGTTCAATCTCTTGATCAGAAGCAAAGCCCGCCATTTCATTCAACTTCGTCAAAATTTCGGTTGGCTTGCCAGAACCTTTTACTAAAAGCCTACCAACATATCTAGAAGCACAGCCAATAAAAAGTTAAACGGCAAGTATAAAGAAAATAAAAGACTATAATTTTTTATGAGGGAATCTTTAGTCATTTAGACAGCAAATTTCGTTCTTTTAGCTATGATCCAAGGCCTCGGAAAAATCTTCTGTCTCCTTTATTTTTTTGGAGTGGGATTCCTACTTCTTGGAATGCTAATCTGACGTAGGGTCGGTAGAGCCATAAATAAGTCATGTCAAACTATGTCACCCTTGTTCAAGCTAGGCTTATATAATAAACGAGTTAAACAGAGTCAGCTTATTTACTAATCGACCATTTTCAACCTCAGCTCTTTCACTAAGCAAGGAGAGCCGAGTTGGCTTTGGCAATTAAAATACGTGGAATTGTTCGATTCATCCAATTACGAATGTGATCATGGATTGGGACACGTATATGTAAATGTTTTTTTTTTATAGGACCTAACATCATAATGGAAGGACTCGCCTTCTTAACTCAATAATACTCAAACCCTCTATATATAACAATGTACTTAGTTGAAACTAGTTGATGTTGGTTGAAAATATTGTTGCAAATGAATGTATAAACACTGCAGCTATATTTGATGTCACTTATAAATGGGGATCCAATAAGCATATAAAATGAGGTTATAAACTAGCAAATCTCGTGAAATGAGCCAACCCTACCTGGCACAAGCTCAGCTTGTTTCACTAAAGTAATATGTTGGGCTCAGCTCATTTATAGCCCTAACTGTCGCTGGGTTGGAAATGAAGAGACAAGAATGGAAAGGGAATTGGAAAGAGAAGAAGGGAACTAGACAGTAGAGAGGAAGAGGTATCGGGTGAGGAAATATTAGAGTTGAGTTGAGAGGAGAGAGGGAGAAAATGCAGACAGAGAGAAAAGTTTCATTCAATAAAGTCTCAAAGAAAGCATAAACCTAGGGCCATATGGATGGTAGAAGGAAACAACTAGGAAAAGATTTCTTATTCACATGATATACCTCTTAAAAATATAGTATATCCTCATAAAATATCCTAACAATACATTATCAGACCTCTAGTATATATCTTAAATAATATCTTCACATTATAACATATAATATCTCCAATAATATATGATATATCTCAATTCATGCTAGCCCAAGGGCCTACCTGAATTCTTCCTTCTCTGGATCATAAAGCTTAAAAAAGAGTAAAATATCCTCTTTGGTTTTCTCTGGAAGAGCAGCAGGTCGCAGATCCTGGAAGATATTAGGCAAAGCAGAAGAAATTTCAGTTTTTGCAAGTAAGACTAGAAACGATTGCTTAAACAGATGCAAAACTGTACCGATCCACACTCTACTTCCAGCAACAACTTTAATTCTGCACTATGCATCTTATTTGATGCTTCTCTCAGTTGCCCAACCTGCAGCAAGTAAAATGAGGGCTCAAGCAACATAAGTTCTACAAGTTCAAGACACAAGTTTCAATTCAGCTTTCAGCTTTCCAGATGACCAAACTACCACCACCATATATTGCCTGTTACCTGTACTTGCCACACACCATTCAACAAGTTCCCGTCCTAACATATGACTCAGTTGTCGATCAACGTTAGAAAATAATAGTTACATATGAATATTTCATCATAGAAGATAATAGTGATCCAAGTGTAAAAGAAAAGAAAGAAAACACAAAAAGGATAAGGCTCTTATCCAGAAAGTTGAGAGATGAACTCTTCAACTTCATAGTGGATAATCCACAATAGTTGGAGATGCTTAGCCAATGGAACACCACAAAAGTTGGGGATTCTCAGGCAACGAACCTTGGATGTATTTTGCAAATAAGAAACTAACAAAGATGAAAAAGAGATATTTCATGATAGACTTGCAAAAGCAGCTTCTGTGTGGATAATTCATTTTATTTTTTCATTCCAGTTATTTCATTTTTTTATTCCAGCTGCTCGACCTTTAGTCCCATCGTATGCACCAAACTTCTTGTCAGTGCCATGAAACCCCAAATCTTGCAGAACACCCGACCCCAAGGAAGCCACTGGTTCTATCCTCTGTATACAAATGTTGGGTCCAAATAAAAGTATGCCAGAAGCAACTAACCTAAGAGCTCATGTTCGACCTACCTCTCAAGATCTCAGTACTGATTACAAGTAAATTTGAACACCAAATATCAAGAGTTCAAGTTCCAAATATGTAAACACCTAAAAGCCCAGCCAGATTTTATGTACAAATAAACCCTTTTGAAGAAAAAATTGAACATGTATGAAACAAATGCTAAGAACCAAATGCCCAAAACTAATGGAACATCAAAATCAACAAAAGACCTAGTACATTTACAATATTTTAGAACTACCAAGACCTGAAAATTTATTGTACATCTCTCCTTATCTGTCAAACCGGATAACAAATTCCAACCAAATTTAAACAAATGGATTCAGTTATAAAACATTTTTGTCACACTTATGACTTCACCTTTTACACCGAATACTATAGACATAACAGTAGCTCTGTTAAGTCAAACACAAGCATTTAAAAAGGGTGAACTCACAGACTGGGTTTGCTCATGAGCTGTCAAAGGCCTATTAGGACGATAAGTGTGATTTTGCCGCTTTGCCCAAATCCAATAGCGTTGGAATTGGACAGGTATACCAAACTCTTTTGCAACCTCTTCCTGCAAGTCAATAACTAAGTTAGACAATAAATCACCACAAGAATTATTTTGTACTTCTTGCACAGAACTTTGAACCTTACAAACTCAGCCCAAGAATGAGTATAATAGCCCATATTTAGTTATTTGAAGTATAATACCCATGTTACTTACTCAAATATTGGTTAGTTCACATATGTGAACTCATTTAATAATGTCAAAATATGAGTTTCCAAAAGAAGATAAAATTTATGGTCAGAGGGAGTGTGTCTATTTTCTATTATGAGACTGATCAATTAATCTATTGAAATGATATTTTTAGTGCATATTGACATTTTTAGACGTGTGCACCAATATTTTTTTTGTTTAATAAATTTATTTAATTTTCATAAAAAATAAAGGCAGTTTTGATTTTGACAAAAATTAATGGTGAAATCTAGTAATGAAATGCAAATAATTTAGAAATCAAATGGAGCCTAAATGATATTAATTGAGCGTCCTCCAGTTGTACCACTTGCCACATCAATAATTTTAAAACTGTTAATTATTATAATATTTCTAATGAAATAACAAAATCCTAAGACAAGATTTGAGCATCCTACAGTTGTACCACTTGCCACATCACCAGATCCAAATTCTAACTCTACAAATGTGCCTCAGAATTCAATCATATGGTGCACAAACCCATCACAAAAAGTACCGCGTAATCCAAAAAACCTTTTTTTTCTATTTTCCAATAGATGCATAACTTCACATAAACAACACTGTCCTAGCTTGTGGGAAATGAAGACGAAAAGAAAAACACAAATCCCAACTTCTAAACAAAATAGAAACAATTTATGGCGGAGACATTGAATAAAAAAATATCTATAAATATAATCACATCAATGTTAGACGAGAAAATAAATAAATCTTGATCACTAAGCGTTTCTTAAAACGGTAAGATTATCAAAGAACTACTAAACTCATTTCGGTAATATTGCAAGATAATTTCAGTTTCAAGATTGGAGTAAAGATAGTTTTGAAATAATAATAATAATAATCCCAATTAATTATGAACTAGAAGATTGGAGTAAAAGATAGTTTTGAAATTATAAATTATGACACAAAAGACAGGATAAAGGTATAAATATAATCCCAATGAATTATGAACTAGAAGTGCCTTGAGGGAATTTATGAAAGCTTCCAAATACTTTTGTTCTCAAAATGTTTCCGAAATGGGAAATGTAAACTTCACAAAATTTCCCCACAACTAAGACACTATGGCTGAAAAGGTAGCTTAAAGTTTAAAAGCTAACTGAAAGCTTAAAACTTTTTTTAGCTTTTCAAATATTAGCATATAAGTTACTAAAAAACTACTTACCAAAAGAAGCTTTAAAAATAGAAAATAATATATATATATATATATATATATATATATAAAAAACCTAGCTTATTTGTTGCCAAGAACACACTACATATAAAGACCTTTTCAACTCCAATACAATTTTCCTTCCGTGGTATCCAACAGTTATTATATCTGTAGAAGCCAGCTAGCAAACTGAAATTCCAGAGCAGGAAAAAATCAACTCCATCTATTTGAGGGAGGCAGTTCAGCCAAATTAACCAAGCACAAGTGTTGCTCAAGGCAACACCAAGCGTGATTATAAGTCTTTTCAGCCATTAAAATTGTAGGCTCAGACTGAAATACACATCATATTGAGAGAACCCGGGATTTCAAAGGATAAAATAAAGTAAAATAATAATAATTGTTATGAAAATAATTAATTATAGCTGATAAATCTTATATAACAACCGTGATAATAATTACCAAGGGTGAAAAAAAGACGTATGTGCTAAGTGATAAGATGTAGGTTTGGTTACAATAACCGCTTAATATAATTCATTAATTGATATAAAAAAAAATACAGGTTGTTGTATGATAATTATCCATAATAAAATAAGTAAATAGAATCGATAGAAAGTCCCTGATCAAATTAGTTACCAATTACTTCTCTTTTCTATAGTCCAGAATGTTTAGCCCAACTTGACCTATTTATACTCCCTTCCCTACCCTACGGTTTTCAGCCAACTCCTTCCCATATTGACTTGACACTAAAATTCTTCTACGGAGTATCAAAAGAAAGAGAAATGAGATCCCTTGAAGCCTACTCAGGTACGATCTTCTCAAGGCAGTCAACAGCTTATTCATTTTGGAAGACCATATTTTACAGCCCTGGGTACAAGATTTCATACTAGTCCATAATCCTAGCAGGTATCATGCCGTCCATCTTCCTCTGCTTTCTAATCCCCAATTAATCAATGTTTTATATAATTAGCAATCGTGCTTTGTACAATAATGATCCCTGATTTCACTCATCTCTATGCTTCCTTATCTGTCTTCATTCTAGCATACTGGTACTTGAATCTATTCCCATTCCGGTAGGGAGTTGAGGATTTGAATTACCAACTTTCTCAACAAGTAATTAGATAGTACTTGATGATGCTTGGCTGCCTTAATTCGGCTAGTGTATGACTTCTTATGCATCATAGGCTTATAGTAAACAAGTGCATGTTTGATACTCCATGAACTCAACCCAAGCCATTATCTTATGCTCTTTTTATTTGATTCTATGCATTCTGTGCCATGGAGCTCAACTTCTCGCCACCCAATTAGATATATTTCTAATTCTAATTACATTAATTGACTACTATATTAAGTTATTTATTTTTACTGTTATATTTGGTTATTTATAATTTGATGGGATATGAGCCGTATTGATAAATTAGATTAGTTAACCCATTAGTATATTGATTTATTTCTTAAACTATTAAGGTATCTTAATTAGATGATATTTTATCTACCATATAAAGAAAATGAGTTGATATATCTGATTGATATAACACATGAATTTATTTAATTAGTGTACCTATTAGTATAGGTGACAATCGGATCAGGCAGGTTAGGTTCGGATTGGGTTATAGCGGGTTGGGTCATTCTCGGGTTGGGTTGTTTGCAGGTCATTCTCCTTTGTGGGTCGGTTGGATCATTTTAGGTTCAGGTCATTTTGGATCGCCTTATTGTTCGGGTTGGGTCGAGTTTATGTTCGGGTCGTTTCAGGTCCGGGTTCGGATTATTTCGGATTAGCTTATCAAGTCAAGTCGGATCTATAAATGTAAACGGAACAGATTTTATCTGAAACACGATGGATTTTATTCGTCGGATACTTAAACAGATATAGATAAATAGATATGGATGATGGAAAAAATACCCATCAGATACGGCTATGGGTTATCCATATCCGTACCCGTACCTATACCTGTACCCATACCCGTATCCATATCGATACCCGTTCACTCAATATATAATTATCTTTTTACCCTTAATTTTGAAAATAAATATAGTATAAATTATGGTTAAAATTGTCATTTGGTTTAACTCTAAATGGATTTATCCTCTAGATAATATCCGTTAACGGGTCAACAGATTATTCGCCAAATAACAGATATCCAACGGAAACGGATATGGACGTGTAAGTGGATACCCGTTCCGATATGGGTACGAATTTAAGTATGGGTATGGGCGTACCCGCCCCATTTATATCCTTATCGGGTTGGGATTGGGCTGATAAATCTCCTATTCTGATGATTTTGTGTTTGAGTTAATTTGACGGATCAAGTTCGGGTTAACTTGAAAAATCAGATCTTTTAGGTTTTGATAGGTCAGGTTTGATTGGGTTCGGGCCGAACTAGTCCTAGATCGAATCACTTTAGACTTGGGTCGAATCGGACGTTGACCACCAAAATTAATCTAAATCATTAACCTCATAAGCAAGTATTAAGTTTAACTTCACGTAAGCATGTGATTAATAATGTGTTATTAATTGCTATTTGTTTATTACTATAGCTTTATAATGTTGTGTTTTTACGCGAAAAAATTGGTAAAATTAGAATATCATTGGTGAATAAGTAAGTTCACAATAAAAGTAAAAAAAATAAATAAAATTTAAATAATACTAATATATTTTTAAAAGCTTTAAATCAATAATAAGACGTGTATTTTTTTTATTATCATAACTTATTAATATCGAATTAGATTTTGTCGGGTCGGGTCGGGTCGGGTTGATGTCGGGTTACTGGTTCGAGTAAGGTCAGGTTTGGGTCGGGTCGGGTTTCTTAAATTTAGGTCGGTTTGATGAATTTATCAGATTATGTCGGGTCGGATTTTGTGCAAGTCGGGTCGGATCGGGTCAACTTTTGCCAACTCTACCTTTTAGTATATGATAGTTTTGTTATAATTGATAGGGCCATTTGACTAGTGAACCAGTATCATTTTGGATTTTGTGTTTCTCATTCACTATTAAATATATGTTTATTGCAATTGTTTCTCTTACACTATTTTTGTTTATAAAACATTATTCTATAAACAATGTCTATTTTAAGTCATGAAATATTTCAATTTCACTCGGTATTTTGAACAGAAATGAGATCAAGCTTTTATTGATATTGGATTGATTTCAATATCCCCATTTATTATTTGATAAATTGTTACATCGAAATTTATGAGTAGCATATTTTTAAAATGCATTGTAATTGTGCCTCTCTAAGGGTGGGGTAAACCCTTTCTGACCCATTCAGCAATGTAGGGTATTTAATCGATACTGCTTCTATTCGAAGTGCATTACTTAAGACTTCTTTTAGGACCCCGTTAACAACCAAGAATCAACCAATTAGTCTCCCGTTTTTGGATTTAGTCACGAGAGACCTTTGGTATATCATTTATAGCTATATACACAGTGGTCACAACCATTCTGAAGCTTTTATTTTGATTGGTATTAACTGTTATAGTTTTGATGGAATTGACTGTTGAGTTCTACCAACCTTTATATATTTATTTGATCAAGTAATCGGTTGATTGATTATTTTTCTTACCGAAATTCTAGATCATTTGTTATAAGTCATTTATGTTCATTACTGATAGTGTTCTCAAATTTATTTATTCATTTATTTATTTAAAAGTGTAATCATTCATTTTTTTTAAGGAATCTTTATGAATCCGAAAAAAGATATAGTTTTACTAAATCGTTTTGTATGTATTATCGTTTTTTATTGTGGCTTGGCCTCTTTTTTGGCTGGTGAGACAATTACTTGCTGAGTTGTGGTTTAACTCATTACTTTACTAACATTTCAAATGACGAGCACAAGATTTAGACGAGCAGACCGAACTCGAGAGCGTAGTCATTGAGTTGGTTGTTCAATCCATAATTTCTTTACTGTTTTATAGTTTTTATCATTATTTTTGTTAGATTAAACACTATCGTGTTGGCACTATTGTTAAGCAAAGTTTTGACTAAGGTTGTTGACAAACCGAGCCGGCTCATGAGCTGAATCGGTTCGGTTCGTTAAGTGCTCGGCTCGGCTCGCCTCGTTTGTTTAGCAAAACGAATCAGATTCGAACCTTAGTTTTAGGATCATTTATTAAACGAGCCGAGCTCGAGCCAAGGGAGGTTCGACTCGTTTGTTCGTGAGCCAGGTCGAATTCAGCTCGAGCTCGGTTCAACTCATTTATAAGCTCAACTTGTTTGTTAATAGACTGGGCTTGTATAGAATTTACATAATAAAGAAGCCAAATAATTAAATGAGGATTTAACAAGCCAAATAATTAAACGAATTGATTTGGCTTGTTTAACTTTCAAATGAACCGAATAATTAAATGGGTCGAGTCACGAATCGAATCATAATAAACAACTAGTTTGGTTCATTAATTTTTTTTAAAAAGTTAAACGAGCCGAGCCGACTCATAAACCTTATCTAGTCGGGCTCATTTGGCTCGTTTCAAACTTGAGCCGAATTCGAGCCTAAAAAAGTTAAACGAGCCGAGCTCGAGCTAAAGAGTATTCGGCTCGTTAATGGCCCTACTTTTGACTATTTACTTTCACTATTGATTGGATTTTTGGATAATTGTCTCGAGTTCATATTGAAGTTGGTTTTTATCATTATTATCATTAACATTTAATCCAATAGAATTGTTATACTTCAGCCTTGCTACCTATGTGGGTTACCTCATATGGATAGCGGCATGTAACATCTTCCAACTGGAGAGTGGTTCGGCATCTTACACACAATCAATAGGAAAAAAGAGATGGTGAAATCCAAAATCTACCAACACCTTAACTATCACAGAAGAGAATCAGATGACATGGTAGCATTCCAACACTGGTGTCCGCTAGAAACAATACTAAACAAAAAAGAGAGGGAAAAAATAAAAATAAATAAATAAATAAAAGAGAGAAGGAGCCTGTCAAGACTCAATTATGGAGACTCATTAGAGAAGCTTCTTATGACTCCTTCCTTGGTCTTCAAATAATACAACCCCTTCCATACATAGTTTTCAGAATCAGTCCCCTTGCATCACTATAAAGGATTGCTTGACAACTTCGCTGCCATTCTCCAACAAACACTATGCCCTATCTACTTCTTACACTTAAAAGCAAATGTGTATCAAATTCTCCTTCGGGCTTAGGGGAATAAGTAATAAGATACTCCTTCCATTTCATAATATAAGAGGTATTAGGATTTTTACGCATATTGAAAATTGTTAAACATATAAAAATAAAAATAAATAAATAAATAAAACGTCTACTATTCCTAATATACCCTTATACATTTTGATAACTTTTGTAAAATGCCTTATATTGTAATAGAGAAAGAGGGGTAAAATTGGAAGTACATTTAGTTTTTGATACTTTTTGTAAAGGCATTAGTGTGAAAAAAAAATGAAAACCTCATAAAAGGGGGAAGGAGGGAATGTATGGAACACAATAAATAACTTGTTAAAAGAATCATTTCTTTAAAGATGAAGTAGAAGAAAGATAGGAACTAGAACAAGTTTAAATGTACCTTAAACATATTAAAAGGCAATTGTTTCTGTATACGGAAACTCCTAACTTTGTCATGGTCCACAAGATCAAAAAAAATCTCTCTTCCTATCTGCTCCTCAAGATCCTCATCCCGTGCAACCTATATAAATCAAACAATTGCTTAAACAATATGATTCTTCCAAAATTATAACGCAGCAGTTGCCTTTGTTGACCACAGGGATTGGATCAAAAGTAATGACCTTTATGATAGTATAAAGGTGTGCCTGTGCTTTGTACCTCCTCTTGTCTTCCTTCTCTTCTTGTTCTTTCTTCAATCTTGCCTGGACAACAGTGTTTCTGGTTTATTAACAGCAGAAATGCAGGGGCACAGCACCTTTATGGAAATGTAGAATCATACTGCCTTACCCTCAGGTGTTCTGCTATGTCTTTCTCATCCATATCACAAATAATTTTTTCCTTGTCACTTTCACGGATATACACAAGCATGTAAGCATTTGAATACTTAGTAAACTTGAATGGTGCGTTGTTGAAACCAGGGTTTGCTGGTGGTAACTGTTTATGCAGGAGAAAGAACAACAATCAGTTCAAAATGCGATAGCTAACTTGACTAAATTCTTTTTCCGAGAGTGTTAAGGGAAACAACAATTAAAATAGACCCTTTTTTTTGCTCAGAAATGCACAAACAAGAAGGAAACAGGCATAGGTAGGGTACCTCTTCCTCACCACCATATTGCTCTTCTAATGCCCTTTTCATGTCTTCTTTTGTAACCCGTTCATCATCAAACTTGAACCTGAATGCACAAAATAGCTGAGCAATGTCTGACATGACAGGAACCACAATCCATAGAAACTAGAACTCTTGCAAACAAATCCCATTCAGATAACAAGCAGCTATAATAAACAGGCCAAGGCAGACCATCCTAGAGATTTGAAGCCGCCCAAAACAGAAAATCATAAGCCCTGGCTAATTTTGTCCACAACAGATTAGGACACCCAAGGCGTGGAGATAGTTTGCAACAAAGACAAAGTTGCAGAGAGGAAACCTTCAACCCAGCAGTGCCCAAAAAGGCAACACAACCCATGAGCACCTTACCTTGGTCCGGTCTCAAGTATGTACCACTTGCACAGGTCCTGAAGGCAATATGTTTCGTTTTATTTGCATACTGTTCATTCTTTTTCCTTTTTTCTGATTATTTCCTTCTTTCACAAATCAACACCTACTGGTAACCCCTAACACCATCAGCTTCTCGTAGTGATAAAGTACATCGTACATGTAGTTCAAAAGATACAGTATTGCCAAACTATGATCATTCACAGGCAGGACATTGATTGATATGACCAACTTACCACATACACAAAAGGAGTGGGAGTGAAAGACCTGAGTGACCAACCTCATTGGGTCATCATTACCCAAGGTAGCAGACAAAAACTCATTAAGATAATTCAATTGATCCAGGATGGCAAGGTAGAGTCTAACATCCTTCTTAAGCTTTACAAAAGTGGGACACACATGGATAATATATTTTCTCTATGTTCAACAGGGATCAACCAATAAGTTACTCCAATATTCTCACAATTGCATCCCAAATGAATCCATGAATAGCTTAATCCTAGCCCAATTAAAATATCTTTACTGAACCTGGGAATGGCGTAGCGTAAATGAACGGATACACCAAATTCACGTCTTCTTTCTTGAGCAAAGAAAAGTGAGGTAAAAGAGCCCATTAGGATAACTAAAACGCATCTTCCGACACTACATTAATTTGAATAAGCATCTTCTACAGCCCCATAACATTCCAAATGTCGACAGGCGAGCCTTGTAATATCTTGAATACGCCCATATATATTTACCAGGAAAAAAAATGCTGAAGATGAGACCAACGCAAACACTAAGATAAGTAAAACGCAGATGAATGACAAAAGGTCTTCAAGATATTATGCTTACCACTGATCAGACAAGGTTGGCCGAATAAAAGCATAGTAGTGTCCCCCATGCACACCACCGCTATGGACCAAAACACTATTCAAAAAAATCATTGATTCAGTATGCAATAAGCGGCATGACACAACAAAAGATAGAAAGATGCACACAATCCATCAGTGCAATAATTAAATAGGTAGACACATCTGGTTGCATTCAGCATCTCATTATTATCATATTAAACAGGCAGACAAGGGGTTTATCATAAGTGATAGCAAACATTGTATACCTATGAAGGGTGTACAAGTTCCGTACACTCCTATCTGCTCCAGGTGCCAAATACTTTCCATTTTCCCTATCTAAATCAAGTTGGAGAGGGAACTCATAGCGGTCATTGATCTGCATATCAGAAGCACATAACAGTAACAGAATATCATCAATTACTCATGGGACCATTAAACCGTCACCTCAATGGCATGATGAAGAAACAAGAAAAAATATAAATATAATGAATCAAAGTAATGAAACAACTCTGCCGGCCAGTGAAGCTAGGATTTCAATATCATGAGGTCACCATATCATTGATATATATAAGTATGAAATATAAACTATATAAAATAAGGTTTATTAATATAAGAACTTACTATTTTATATCATATAAGTATTTTAAAAATCAAATAAGACTGTCACTGATAAATTTCTTTATTCATAAATTTTATTTACAAAATAGATAACATCTTTGGGGGGAAATTATGATAGGGTTTGTGAAGGTTAATGTGTATACAGCATATTTAATCAAACACCACATAAACTGGTAAGTAAAATTCAAAAACTAAATCAAACTGCAATTAAAAGGCATTAAAAATCAATAGAAAGTCAGAGCACATTAAGAGGCAAACATGTGAGATAGAGATGAAGAAGAAAAATAGAAAGGGTAAAATGGAGCATGGCAGTGGCACACATAGGACTCAAACCCATAGACATGCTCAATTGGTCAAAAACATTCAACCACAATGGCACTCTAATTCAATGTTGGTTTTAGCCTATCTACATAAAGCTTCTAAAAACATAAATCCGCAAATATAAAACACAAAACAAAAGACTTGAACTAGCAACATAAACAAATTAGCAAACATAAAACTACCATTGCTCTGTAGATGAAATAATTAGTATATAAATATGAGTTTACTAAAGTGACCCATGTGTCTTAACTCATGGTCTGAAATCACCATTCACATCAATATTGCCAAAAAGAAAAAAGAAAAAAAGAAGACAAGATGTACTCATATATGTGTATCCCTATTGGGCTTGACACTAAGAATTACCATAACTTCAAAAGATGGCTATTAGGGTCATCAAAATTAATCAATTAATTAATGGTATTGCCTCAAGACGAGGCTAGACAGTAACATAATGGCAGCAGGAAGACGACGGAGATTGTAGTAGAAACAATGTTGGGATCCCATTTTTTCTCAAGAAAACAAAACTTGCCTCATTGTTTGCTAGTTCAAATATGATTAACAAAATTTTGAACTAACTTTCAAGAGAATCCCTTTTTACAACCTTGCACAGTTGCACACTCCAGATAGTTATAGTTATTAATTGTTGTTACCACTATGGGCTTAATGTACATGTTCTTAATGCTCCAAATTAGCATGTTATACAAAAGGTAAGAGAGACACAATTTAAAACGATGAAGCAAAACCCAAAGCAAAATGAAAACTGACCTTCACCATAGTGTCACGCATGAAATCATATTCAAATCTCTTAAGCTGAAGCTGAAGGACAGGTGGGAAATCAAGAAAGAGAACACCCTTCTTAGCATCCTGAAGGAAAGAACAAGCAATCATTAAAAAGCTTTATACTGAATCAGAAAACAAAAAGGCCCACATGATAGAAATAGATCAGTCAAGCAGTATAATTCTTAGCAACAATAAGAAACCATTTTCCAGCATAAGTAAATAAAATAAAATAAAAAACACAAAGAGAAGCTCACAAGATAATCTAGTAGAAAGCTATAATAAGCAACAATCGGTCCAATAATGAGATGACAATCTAGGAGATAGCACTAATAAGCAACCACCAGTCCAATGATGAGATCAGAGAGGGGGGGACTCTGCCCAGTAGAATACCAACCAACTCATTCAAAACTTGAGATGGAACATGTATCAACACCATTTAATTTTCATTCCTTTTTGAATGGGAGAAAGTGCGCAGTTGAAGCCATGCCAATACATGGAGTTGCATAAGAGCTACAATTTTTGTTTCAATCTGTCTCGCATATATCTACCAGTGATACTTCTAATGCAATTATAAATTAATCAAAATTAACTAATTCAGAATCAATAAATAGTTCTGATTATTTCCAGAGTTTTCTCCACCATTAACAGCTTATAAAAGATATACCAAGACCAGTACTTCCATTGCCAAATTCTACCCAAAAGCAGAGAAACATTCATAAGTGTCCCACTCATTAAATCATAGTATCATGAGCATTTCAGTTTCCAGACATCCATGTTCACTCTATCATAGTTCCTCCTAGTTCACCAGTCTCTTCCGATTCAACTTTGACTGCCATGGAATTCCTTTAATAATAAAGCTCCCTGTTTTTCAGAGCAAGAAGCTACAAATGGTGGAATAGATGAGGCATACAAGTCAAAGTAACCAATGTAGGGTTAACTCTGCCCACAATTTCTCACAGACAATACAAATTTCATTGAACTCTGCCAAAACTGTAAGTATGTACGAGTACAGATGCATATATTGTGGGAAATGACTTAAACCTAGTTTCCTAGTTCGATAATAATCATAAAATAAAGCTATAATAAATTAATCTAGGTAAAGCTCTTAGCCCTCCAGAGCTTACGAGAACAGCAAAAAGAGGTGCATCTGAGTTTAGATGGACCGTCCCTCCAATTCTTCAACTATGCACTTGGGATACGACTACAAGCCATACGGTGCAGTGAAATATACACAGCATCATTCACCCCATTAGAGAAAATTTCAATCCCAATCTTTTTGGGAAGAGAAAAAAAAAGAAAAATCATCTAGCTACTTCATCTTCATCACTACAAAAGGATTAACAATTTAAGCCTCCTCCAATCTTTGGATGTATTACCCTTTTCAGATGGAACTACTCTCCACTCCTTCCTTATTGAAACCATTAGTATGTTTAAACAAAGAGTTCACGGTACCACAATATTAATACCTAATATTGTCCTTACTAAAAGACACAGATGGAGACTCTAGTCGACCACAGGCATATGGGAATGAATTCCTCCAAGAATTATCGTATTCTCAACATCACAGATAAATAAATAAACTGATATGACCCACGAAATGAAAGCCTTCCCCTTTTAGCTTTTATTGGATAACTTCATGAAAACCACCAGCCTGCCAAAATATCCAATAATATGCTGAAATTTCTCTTCAAAGCAAACCTAGCTGCTAGCTTCTAATACCCAAGAATAAATATAATATCATGAGCTTGCATAGGCAACTTAGAAAATGTTGAGTAATTCTTGCTCATTAACTAAATATGAGTTATTACTTGATGGCAATCAGGTTGCTGTGAAATTAACATTTCACCACATACTTCACATCTAACTAAGCATGTCATAGCTATAAGCATAGTTTGTAGACCTCTCAACAGATTCACTAGTTGAGCCCATAGTTTGGTTCAATGAATAAGAAGTATAAACAAAAGGATCTAAGACCATTTTTGGCCGGTTGCTCAACTAGTTTTCAAACAAGTTCATCAGCTTCCCAGTTTGTACCTTGAACAGCCTGTCCCAGTTTTTTCATATGATTAGAAGTAGAATGCATCTATGGGCAAATGGAGTCAGCACATGATCATTATAATAACTAGCTTCGGTAAGCAATACTTTGTCCTTCCAATGCTCTTGTCTTATTTAGATATATTCCATATATCTAATTATTTATAAACATATATATATATATATATATATATAATATTTGTTAATTTTCAAAAGATCAACAACATTACATTGATTTTTTACGTAGATATATATGAAAAGAGGTGATGCACTGCATTTGAACGCCAAGTGACAACTGACCACAATTAATCTGTAAAAAAAGTGTTCATTTATAGATTGCCATATCAAGTAATTTATGATGGTGTAGATCCTAATAGTTGAAGATGAGAGGGAGATATAAGCGATGAAAATGAGAGAATAGATGCACACACGGAAAATTTTCAGATTTGAAAATAAGAGATTGAAGAGAATTAAGGATTGGCAGTAATTGATGGTTACCATCATTTGAATTTTGTAACTTCTTTTCAATCTTGTAACTGCCTGTTATCTCTTTTGTTTTTAAATTAAATCAAAAATGGTTGGTGAATAAATATAGAGAGTAATAAGAGCAGAGAAAGCAAAGATTTAGTTTCAACCACCGATGGTGTGATAAGTTATTTCAAACCAACTTTTGGAAAAGTGAAAATTAGAAGTTTATATTAATTAGAATAGTAAAAATCAAAAGTTAGCGTTTCATCAAAAGCGAGAAAGTATTGAGGTAGTTACATAACTTTTTTTATTTTTGTATCGATTACTCACTAAGCAGCATTTGCTTAATAACACAGAATAGATAATATCAATACAATTAATAACTATAGTAATCATATCATATATAGTAATAATAATAATGTGTGAATAATTATTGTTAATAATAATTAATGATGATAATAATTTTACTAACAAGAAGTCAAGAATAATATTAATCATAACAAAAAATAATAATTAGTCGTAAAAAATAATAATAACTAGTGACAATCAATGATAATTTTTCATTTTTGATGGTACAAATATCAATAATAACCATAAAGTAATTATTATTATTATTATCAAGATAATACTAACAAGAATAATTTTAATCATAAGAATAATATTAATCAAGAAAACATTATTAAAGTAAATTATGTGTATTACTAATTAATATCAATATTATTATAACTAATGTCACTGTTATCATCATCGTCCTCATTATCTAAAAATAAAGATGATGATGATGATGATGATAAGTAACAAATAATAAAAGCAATAGTTAATAATAAAAAAGTTTACTAAAAATAATATATGTGAATAACTATTTTTAATAATAATTATATTAATTGTATTATTGAAAATAATATGATTAATATAATTATTATTAAAACTATCACCATTGGCAATATTAAACTATTACTGTTCATTTGGTGTGAGGGTAATTGGGGAGGAAATTTTACCACTAAAATTTACATCTCTTAACTAGTATATTTAAAATAAACAAAAATATTTTCAAAGAAATAACCCTTTTAGTATAAAAAAAGATCTAAAATGGGTGTGGATATTTATCAGATAAAATACAGGGGTAACTTTTTCCTCCTATTACCCTCATATTTATTATTTGTTATCATCATCATCATCATCTTTATCTTTAGATAATAACTATTTTTAATAATAATTATATTAATTGTATTATTGAAAATAATATAATTAATATAATTATTATTAAAACTATCACCATTGGCAATATTAAACTATTACTATTCATTTGGTGTGAGGGTAATTGGGGAGGAAATTTTACCACTAAAATTTACATCTCTTAACTGGTATATTTAAAATTAACAAAAATATTTTCCAAGAAATAACCCTTTTAGTATAAACAAAGATCTAAAATGGGTGTGGATATTTATCAGATAAAATACAGGGGTAACTTTTTCCTCCTATTACCCTCATACCAAACAAGCCCACCCCTATTTTGATGTAATCTAATTGGTCAGATCTGATAAGGAAGAGAACATAGCTTATTTGAACCAATTTGAACTGATTTGAGCATGGGTAGTACCATTTAGACTAGCCGAGCCAAGCCGGCTTATGTGAAATAATTGGTTGGTTATCACACTTTTTTTATAACTATTCCTCATCAATGAGGATGGTAGGAATGGCCTATGGATGAATGGTAGAGGGATCAAGCAACGCAATCAGTTAAAACGGTAACTACTGACGGCAAAAGATAAGCAACAGGTATTGAAGAAGAGACATCAAAGTTCAAGATATTTGTGTTTGGTGAAATTGAAGAAAATTCTAATTCAACATCAGATTAGAGGCTTCATACTTCGATCATGTGGCAATCAAAATATTTGAGGGATTTAGTTAATTTACCACCTAATTCCACGTTGTTTGAATAGAATGAATATAGAGTGACCTAAAATCAAACAAATTCAGGCTAGATTGAGGTTATTTGATTATAATTGATTCAAATTTCGGTCTAATTAGTTGAAATTAGGTGTGGTTGATAGTCAATTGATGAATCAAAGACTCAAGTAAAAATTTATGTCGGTTTGGTTGGAGGGATGTGGTCGTCCAAAGGTGATCAATAAAAAATGTCCAAAATGAAGGCAGTTACGCTTATATTATGATACGGGCAAACTCTATCCGGATTCCTCACACATCAAGATTTCATCAAAGTCTCCAAAACCAAGTAATAATATGATTATGTGACATAGACAAAGGAAAACAGCCTTAATATGGTTTTCTATCTCAACAATAAACTTAAAAAGAAATCAGCAATAGTAAGTAATGATTAATGTTAGATAGTAGTTAAAGTTTCAAGTTTCCTAAGCCTACAAGAAGTGGAGAAGACGTTGTGAGGCATATTTGTGTTGGCTTGGGTCTTCAAATTTTGTACGGAGACTTCGGCTAACAACTACAGGCCATATGAAATGGTGGTATGCAGATTGCATCAGTTACTTTCCCTTGCTCAGTAACATGACTCTCTCCAACTTGACAATTTGAGGAAGAGGCCAATATTACCAAATGCAAAATGCAGTTTAAACTACATGAACATAGTAAATTTTATGTAAGGAATTCTAGCAGCAGGACACCCTAACTTTTGTTTCCAACCTCACAGACTCACCAACTACAGTGATGTGACAGCCTACAAGACTAGTCAATGTAATCCTTTTCCTCGCCATAGATTGGTCAATTTAATAACAAATTAAAAGATTAATGATATTTACAAATAAAAATTGACATATGTATGATGAAAACAACCCTCACAGTCAAATTAGGGTAGCATTTCAATAGAGCATTGTTAAACCCCTGTGGTGATGGCAATAGGAATAAGACGCATCAGCAGGGTTGGTAGGAACCCAAAATAGTGGCGTTTGAACAGGCAGCATCATATATGCAAGTTGGTCAAGCATAATCACCTCAGAGAAAGCTTCAAGTCCTGGAAAACAGTCTTTTTATTTATCACAATCTTTTATCCTTTATTATCCCAGCTAGGTTAGATGTACAAGTTGAACTGAGCATAATAATTTTATTAATAACAAAGCAGTATATTTAAAGATACCAGGGATGAGTAACCAATTTTTTTAACGCTTTTGCAGTGCATAAACGCTAAGGAACTATTCTCCTCAGCTTATTTCATTTTCAATGAATTATTATTACTATATCATTATTATAATTGTCATCATTAATTTTATATTTTTATTATTTTCAAATTTTTTCTGATCTAAGATCTGATCCAAATAGTTCCTAAATGGTTGGTTGTGATATAATCCAATCCGATGAGTATTCCATGAACTCAACCGAACTTATAAGATCTGAGGAAAACAGGCCTAAATGGTTGTGTGCTAAGAACAAAGCAATGGAGTTAAGAAAGAAGAGTATTCCATGAACATCGGTAATTACTGAACATTGGAGAAATACATAATCATGTATGCAGCCTCATAATGATGCAATCTACACTCGTCACCATAGTGCCTGAAGTTGTAGCCTAAGTTCTTTGTTGACCCATTGGATAGTATATTCATGTTCACATGGCTACAACTCTTTCCATACATTTGCGAGTCCAGTAGTGTAGGTTGGGATATTAGACTAAATCAAATCTTAGTATGCTCAGTATCTATAAGGACTTAGATCGATATTTTATGATTTAGATTCTATTATATTAAATCGTTTTACTAGGCACCTATATACTTTAATATTTTCCACAGTTGAGATAATAAAATCATAAGGTTCTAGTGAAACGCTATGGCTATAGTTAGCCTTGCATCACATACTAACAAGAAAGTGTTATGAATCATCCTAAGCCACCGGTAATATTTACATATAATAGGAGGAAGTCTCGAACAGCTGAGCAGAAAAGTCATTAAGGGTAGTAAAGTCTTTTTATTAAGTCTTCAGTCTTTTTATTAAGTCTTCGAAAGTAGCTTTATTATTAGTAAAAGTTTATTTATTAGTTTTTAGTGAAAAATACAGGTTAAGAGAGATTTAAGGAATGGATATGTCAAATATCTCTCTAAAAGATATTCAGGAGAGATTTAAGGAGGTGGTTATGGGGAATATCTTCCTTAAAGCTATAGGATAAATAGAGGGGGGTGGGGCTGGAAAGGAGCATCGAAAAATCAGAGAGAAAAAATTGGGAGAGCCTTCCTACCTCTCGAAAGTAGGAAAACTTTGTAATTGCTTATTTCTATTTGATTCAGCTATAATAATATTGAAATTAATTCCAGTCCTAGTCGGTTGTGTTTGCTTAATTTCAATTCACAGCAGAAAGCTTCCACAAAAGAGACCACGATAAAAACTGAACACGAGATAAAATTTGAGAGGGAGCATACATAGATATTTATAGATATCTTACTTGTAAACCATGATTTTCTGCCTGGTACTTGTTGTCACCTTCAAGGCGTTCAACTTCAACATACTTGTCAAAAGAAGCATAGATATCACGACAACCTTTGACATCAAGCTGGAGGTCTGAAATGGAACAAAAATAAGGAGACACAATTACAGCTTGCAAAACAGTGGTTAATACCAGGGTGATACAAATAGAATGTAAGCAGCAGAGTTGCAATGATGATAATACCATAGAAGGATTCCTTCCTCGTGGACTTGTAGTCCACATTGACACATTCAATATAGTTCATGTGATGCCCTTCAAATAACTGCTGTATGGTACCCTCCACAACGGTACCCTGGACAATAAAATCAAATAATCAATCATGATACTCGTTTCTATCAGAAAACTTGACAATACTGAAGGAAAATTATATACCTTCATCTTGTCCTCCAGCTTTTCACATAACACTCTATTAAGCTCCTGCACATCGTGTTGCATGAAAGAATCATATGTGTCCCATCCAAAAGACTTGGTCAACTCTTTGGTTGAGACACTAGTATCATTATATTGAAGCTTGTAGAATAAGCTTTGCAGGGCCAAAGGAATACTATTTGAAGGATTATCATTCTCAGTGGTCGGCATATGGTATACAGCCTAAAATAAACAGCCCAACATACATCATAAGACAAACCCATTTATGTATATTGATCATATGACCAAGAAATACATGCAGGGAACTACTAAACCTTTCTGAAGTAAGGAATATGGTATTGAGTTTGCAACAGAGAGTTCATGTAGCATGTGGCTCCTTGGTTTTTCAGTCCAACATAACCAGTCTCCTTCTTAGAGTCATATGACCAATAATCCAATACACGACGAACAGCAACCTCAGCTTCGATAGTAAGCGTATCATTTACAAGGTAACCCCTTTGAGGATCAAAAAGTTCACTTAAAGGCATAAACGATGTGAAACCCCAGTCACTTTCTCTAGCATTGAACTGATGCTGTGTGTCTGCAAAACACAATCGCCAAACATGAACACACACACATACAGCATATAGATTTTTCATTTTTGAGATTAATGGTTGTATAGCCTAATAAATCTACTTATAATTTCAATACATTAAAACCATCAAAAAACGATCATACATACATATAGGCAAGTCTGGTTGGTTAAAACATCACACAGGGGACAGGAAAATAAATAAATAAATAAAGATTGAAACCCATCAAGAGAGCAAAACTTTCCTCTTTTTCACCCCAACGTCAAATGAAACAATGCCACAGACAACGAGTTCTGTTTTGTCTGATTTACATAACCGGGCCACCAAAAAAGGACATGAAACTGCTCATTTCAATGGAATGAAAAGTACCTATATTTCTACACCACTCCCATCAGAGTAAAGCAAAGGCAAAGATGCACAAAAACATTGTAGTTGGTAATCCCAAGGAATAATAAGATCCATTAACCTCATTATTTTCCAATTCTCTTAAAGAGGATAAGCAGCATCCCACCACGTAGCTGACGAAGAAGCTAAGATGCAAATAGCTAGTTCTTTGTATCAAACAATACATAATCTTAAAAAGCTACTACAAGCATCAAGTCACCCGAACATTGTCTCCAAAATAGACTACTCTGTTGTAAGAATACAAAGCAGAGGCACTAAAACAGGCCCTTTATGAATTCAGCAAAAAGGCTTCAAGCAGATTCTTCTAGAGAATAGGAGAGAGGCCCTCAGGTGTACTACTAAAACCAAAAGAATCTGAGGTGGAAACTGGGCTGCTTTACCAAGGAGTGTTAGAAGCTTCACTAGTCTCCAGGCTAGCCCCGATGGAAGGTCCTCTCAAATGAGTCAATGTTCCATGAGAATGACAATTAGCAGAGGCAACCTTTCAGTCCCTTTCTTGGAGAGATTGAAGCAGTCGTTGCTTGAAAATGGAATAGAGTCCTACTAGATGTTGATGTAATAATAAAATTGAAATCCCACCTAAAAAAACTAGGCACTTCCCAAAAACTGTTCACAAAGATGCATAGAAACACCATTCCAAACTATTAGAGGTGAAGAGTCCTTCCCTCTTGTGTTATTTATCCCCAGAAATACATCTTAGCTACCCTCCAATGCAGAGGAATTACTTTCCAAAAGCAAAAAAAAAAACTCAAATAGACTATGAAAGTATGAACCTCATAAACATATTGTGGTCTTAAAACATTGTCACACAAAGTTACACACCCAATTTTCAATGATAGAGGTAGTCAATCCTTCCCTCTTGCATTGCAGAATTTTACCAAAGGATGAGTTCATAAGCTACATTGATCACAAGTATCAAGTGACCAACACCATTGGCATTGGGGAATCAAACAAAGATTACAATTGCTAGGGGTGGCTTCAAAGAACCATCTTCAACCTACTTATCAAAACTATGAATTAGCTCCATAATATCAAAGAATTTCTTTAAATCTTCCCCTACCTCTCTTAGATAGCCAAAGTTCCCGATGAACGCCATATTATACAAACTTACCACCATAGGAGTATTTCTTTTTTTCCCTCCTCCATTAAATTGATGCTCATTTTTCCCTAATAGATGCTCTTTTTACGATGCATTCTCACATGACTGCCCATCTAAATGTTTGCTGCACTGAACATTCATTTATGGTATTGAAAGAGTTGAACAAACAAATTAATATGCCAAACACCATGCTATTATATTTATTCTTATTGAGACTCGACAACCACCCTCTCTCCCTCTCTATGACACACCCACACGGGAGAGGGCGAGACAAAAGCAAATACAATCAAAGTCTCAGAATCCATAAAGTTATGTTCAGCAAAAACCATCTCGATGAATGTCTAGAGGACGCAACAGATTAAGAAGAATATTAATGAAATTCATTCAGGTAAGACACCTTTTCTCAACTTAACGTGCATAAGAAAGAAACAGAAGCAGGTGAACTGAATAGTGATTGACATGGCATCAGTGGTGAGCAAAAGTTATCTTTCAACAGAAAGCTTGAAGCTTCAAGGTTCATAATGCACAATTTAACCAGCCATAAATATCAACATTTGATTCCTTCACACACAATCCACAAGGACTATCACAATACAGATAATTGCTATCCTAAATGTCAACAACCTAAGTGAAATATTTACATGGAATGACTATAAGGGAACGCTCAGTTTGAAATCTGCTTCACCCTGCAGCTGCAAGAAAAACTTGCTCAATTATAAAACTGACTGTTCTATACAAACCACTACTCAAAAAAATGATGGTTCATCTGAGATTTTCCTGTCGCAGCATAACCATTCATGGACCATGGAGAAGCTCACAGGACCTCCACCATCGAAACAAATCATCAAACCACAGCCCCCAGATAAAATAGCAGCATGATATTGTATTCATAACATCAAGCAGATTTGAAACAAAAGAGGAGCATTTGTAGCATGTGATATACAATAAATAATACATAAAAATACCTTTTCTTATTGAGTATTTATATTGTATTTGGTTAACCACAGCCAAGCTAAATGCTGCATATCTGCTCCACCCGTATGGCAATGTTGTCGAATCCGCAACATCAAGATACATAGACAGGAAATCCACATTATTCCCCTTGGGGAAGATAAGAACTCGCCTGGCATTATCAAAGCAAGTTATATATTGATCAAATGCAAATGAATTAGGGCCCGACTTCCATCGAATGATCGGTCAAGCGGATCAGGGTGAAGTTTCTTTTAAGTACGAGATGTTGAAATCCATTACCATTTATAACCACCAACCACGAATGTCTCAGAGTAATGTTTCTTTACATTCAACCGAGAAAAGTTCTCAATTGTCCAAGTGAACTTGGCTTGTTGAGGTTCCTCTGGTGCCTGATTCTCAGCGACGTTATTACTTTCTCCTTGCGGGACAGCTATGTACAGAACAAGAAAAATGGTGAATGCGTCTGAAGGATACTCTGACATTTCCAAACTCGCTGCAATTTATGCAATTATAATATGCTCGTGCAAATAGAAATTCTGCAGGCTTTGCCTTAAAGTGGACAAACAGCAGTCATATCGTTGAATATGCCATGTAACAACAGCAATAACTGATAAAAATATCAAAAGCAATAAGTACCACTACGAACCCTACGTCTAAAACCTCCCAACTGCAACAGGAACCACTGATGCAACTTGCACAATCACGTATGAAAAGGACCAGTATATTGAAATCTAAAACTAAATGCAGTGATCATATTGTAACAAATAAATAAATAAATAAAGATACGTAGCTACGGTTCAAGGACGCACCTTCCATCGGCTGGGGACCTTCCACATCATTCGAATGTGGAACTAGCATCTCCTCATCTTCTTGCTGTAAAATTATACCAAAACTCAACACAACTCAGTCTCTCATCTAACCCAGTAAAACCCTAACACTTTCAAACCGATCAGAAAACAACACAATCGCCACGGTGAAAGATGAAAACATATAAATGTTCTATTTTCAAAAGTCGAACCTAAAATTCTCAGCAGGTCATGCACTTAAATCCAACAATTCGGCAACTCAAACGTAACACGGAAGGAGAAAACTGATCAGCAATTAAAGTGGTGGGAAAATGCTACTTACATCCAACGTTGGCTGAGTCATCATAGTCATTTGTGGCTTCCGCGCAATAAGCCGAATTGATTGTAGGGTAATATTACGAAAGCGAATGAGAATATATATAGAGGTAAGTAATCGGGACTGTACAAACGATGAAAGAACTGAAAGTGAAATAAAAACAATTGCTTCCTCCTTCTCGACAGGAGAGGCTCCTGGTCGGATTCGGATACGCTCGTTATGTTAGAGGGCAGAGGGAGGGCAGAGTATAATTTCGTCGACGGTACTCCCTGTTACGGCTTGTTTGGTAGAAGGTAATAAGGATGAAAATAATTTCTTTTTATTTTATATTTTTATATTAAGTATTTAATAATAATAAATATATTTTTAATAAAATATTTATTTTATATTAAATTAATAGTTATAATGTATATTTACTAAAATAAATATATTTAATTTTAAATAGATTATATAATATATATAAAATATTGAGGTAATTTTTCCACTCATCTTACCTCCGTACCAAACAATTCGTTCATAGTTTTTTTTCTTTAGGTAACAACAATACTATTGTATAACTCAAGTTTTAGTCAATGATTTTCTAAATTTGTTAGTATTTATTTATGTGGGAAATGCTTATAATCTCACTAACTGTCGTAACAATTAAAATATTAAAATTAATATATATATATATATATATATGTATAACAATTTCAAATAATGTGTTTATTTGTTTTTTATTTTTAAATTAATACCATTTTAGAAATAAATTAAATATGCGTCCATAATCCTTGAATTATATTTAACAACACCAAATTTTTTAAAATATTAATTTAATAGTTTAATATATCTATGTTATAGTTTAATATAAAAAAACTGAGAAGCATGCCACATTAATCTAGTTTCTCTAAAGTCCAAGGAGAATACATGTGGCATTAATTTGGAATGGGTGGTTGGATTCACATTAATTTACACGAACTAGCAATGTAGAGTTTTAAGGTATTATATAAATTACAAACTCATTCTTAGAGATTTATCTTCTCCATTATTGGTCAAATGTTGTTATTAGATAAAAAAAGGCAAAGTGAATATTATATTCAAATATTATTTTTAATTGATTCAAATATTGTATTTAATTAATTATTTTTAATTGTGTAGGAAAGGATGAATAAAGCTAATATTCTCAAGATAATATTAAATTTTATTATTTGAATATATTTCCAACTTTGATTGAATATTAAGCATGCAAGTGTGTATATTATAGGTTTGTAACATGTGGATGAGAAATATACAACTTGATGTCAAAAGTTATGTTATGGTATCAGAGCTCTTTGTAGGTAAAATGACAATTATTTCTAGAATACACATAAGTTAAATGAAGATACGAGTGGAGAAAGACTATATGAGATAACGAGTAAAATTCTAGATTCTCTGTCACCTTTTTATATTCATAGTGTGGATATATATGGTGTTCTTCTTAAGAGAGAGACAATTTATTATGAGTTGGTGAAAGCCATGATAAATACATTGTGTGTAAACCGTGAGTTAAGTTTCAATAATGGAACAATTCAAAAGCCTAAAGATGATTTGGAAAATATTGAAGAATGGTGGAATGTTAACTCCATGATGATCGGTTGGGTGTGATTGCCATTGAACCAAGCCTTCAATCCACGATATACTACATAGATGATGTGAAAGGGTTTGCGAAATGGTATTAAAAAGCAATTCTCTGTGAGAGATGTTATGAGGGTGTATCAATTGAAGGAATCTATCAAAGATCGTAAGCAACAAAGGGAATCAGTGGCCATTTATTATAGCCAATTGAAGATAATGTAGAAGGAATTAGTGGGCAATCTAATACCTCATCGTGCAAGTGTCGAAATTGCACTTGTGATATTGCAAAAGTGATCCTTAAAGAGCGTGAAAACGATAAGTTATATGAATTATTGATGGGTTTGGATATAAGTCTTTATGAGACATTATATTCTCATATTTTGAGCAGTGAATCTCCTCCCACTGTTAGTCATGCATCCATGATGGTGTAGGAAGATATGCACAATAAAATATATCACACCAAATAATGAAGGGAACCTATTATGTGGTTTTCCATTCACACTTCAATTTATGGTAAAGGCACTCACAATGGTCCAAAACCCAAACTTGTGTGCACACATTGTAAAAATATTGCAAAAAAATATTACCAATTGATCAACTATCTAGACTAATGGTTTTTAGGATTAGGATCTAGATCTAGTGGGCATGGAGGCATTAGGAGAGGTGTAGGTAGTTGTGGTGGAGGTATAACAGGGGTTGCTTTAGTTTCTAATACTACATTAAATACTATAACTAATGTAGTTGGACCTTGTATTAGACGGTTGCATGAAGGTGATTGGGAAACGCTTCAAAACCTTAGTTTAGAAGATTGGTCGATATTGTTTTCATTGATTTAGATCCATACAAATTATGGTGCTACTAACAAGTTGACAACTAAGTGTGATTCATATATTTGGTTGATTGATATTAGAGTTTCTTAGTGTCTCGTCACATGGAAAGGAAATGAGACGTATTCGATGATGTGCTCAATATTGTGCCTTCGATGTCATCTACCTAATGGAGAGTCAACAATTGCAAAGCAAGAATGAACCATTGATTTAAGTGGATGAATGGCGCTTTATAATGTTTTATCCGTACCTCGATTGACTTGTAATCCTGTGTTTGTGGCTCAATTAATTAAGGATATTAAATGTGTTATCACTCTTACTAGTAAGTGGTGTGTGATATAGGATCGTACTTTGAGGACCCTTATTGGAGAAAGTAAAAATGGGGACGGGGTTCATGTCTTTCAGGGTGCAAGAAATACACAAACATGGAAAGTTAAATTAGTTAACAATTACGAGTTTTGGCATGAGTGGATAGGTCATCCTTCAAGTCGTGCCATTAGTTTACTCCCTTTTATAACCAATGATAACGATAAAGGAAAGAATAAATGGTGTGACATTTTTTTTAGAGCTAAGCATGTTGTAGATGTTTTTCCCGTAGTCAAAGTCATGTTGGTGAACCTTTTAGATTGATAAATTGTGATGTTTGGGGTGCTTATTGTATGGTGTACTCTTATGATTCATATTAGTTTTAGATGATATTAGATGACTACTATAGGATGGCTAATAAAATAGAAGTGCATAATATCATTAAAAAAATTGTGTGTTATGGTGCATGCCTAATTTGATAAAGAAGTAAATGTTGTTAGATGTGACATTGGAGCAAAGTTTTTACCTCTTAAGCAATTATTCGTAAAAAAAAAATGGAATCATTTTTCAAACCTCATGTGCTCATGCATCGCAACAAAATGGGAAACTCGAGAGAACGCACATATATTCGAGAAGTTGCATAAGCATTTTGCTTTTAGGGAAATTTGCCAATTAATATTTATGGTAAATGTATTTTGACTATCACATATTTGGTCAGTTGAACTCCTTCTATTTTGAATGCCGTTAAGTTCCTTATGAAATGCCCCATGGAAAAGATTTGTTGTACATGCATATACTTACCTTTTGTTATCTTTGTTGTGCTCGTCTAAAATGCAAATATCATTATATATTTCATGAGCGTAGAAAATAATGTGTATTTATAAGGAATCATTATGATAAAAAAATGAATCAAAAGAGTTAATTATGGAAGCTAAAACATTAAAACACATAGTGTTACCATCATACTTACTACATGTCTAGTTTTTTCTACCATTCTTACACCAAGTATTAAGGCTAAAATGTGGATATCTTAAATTAAGAACAATGATCATAAGAAGTAGATACAAAAATTATATTACACATTAGCATTAATCAAAAATAACAAAATTAGACAATGGTTACAAAAGTTGGATGAAAAGAAATATAGAAGAGACACAGGAGTCTAGGATATCTGAATTAAGAGATGGATAGTCCTAGCTCTCAAATCTCAAAAATGCTAGACATCAAAGAGAGCTCACAAGCGATCCTGCAAATCACCGCCATTGAATAGGTAGGGAACCATTGAATGGAACAAATCAATACAACGGTAATATACACAATATTATGCAAGAAAATGTCGCACGGAGCATCTAGAAGTTGTCACAATAAAGCATGGTATAAAATATTGAATAATACAAATAAGAAATAGGACAAACATACTGAATCATACATGTGATTATAAAATAGGACAAACATATACATTACCAACACACATTCTCATCATAGCATTACACTTAATCACTCCCTATAACAGTCACATCACGTCTTATAAATCTCGAGCAACTATACCAATAAATTTCAAAACACCACATTCAGATAAAGCAACCCGAAGACGTATAAATTACTCTGATCATACCAACACACCAATGTGACATGGCTCTCCCCAACCAAACCATCAAATCAATTCCAATTAAGGCTAAAAAAATAGCGATAACCTGGATATGTATAAAGTACTTTAGTTATATTGTGCAGTAGGGATACATCATAATAAATCCAAATAAACCGCATGTAGACACAAAGGCAACTACCAAACCAATAGTCAAATAAATTACTAATAATCATACATGATTTGCTACCATTTTTATTACTCGATGGGATACAAGAGACAATAGGAAGGCGTATAAAGTACTATAGTCATGTTGGCGCACAAAGATAACAAAATACCCTCCCAACCATAAAACCTAGAGACGTATAAAATACATTGATTATATTGTCTCACTAATGGCAACATATTACTTTCTAACCTAGGTCACCTAATCCTTAAGTATTGTTACTCCCTATAGGGTATGTAGATCACCTATAGAGTAAACTAATGAATTGTTATGTCACTAAGGTACAATAGTAAAACCAAACCAAAATGAGGAGTCGTACCTTGGTATCCAGCCCTAAAGAGTAATATGTTCATATTTTTAAGTTCTTATACTTTAAATATCAGTAGTTTATATGGTAATCACAAATATCACACAATACATATCCATTCCCATTTCTATACTTAACCATTTCCCTTATTTCTAATTAGTCAAGTTAATCCTAAGGTCAAAAGTCATATAATTCAAAGCCAATCATAAGGTCAGCCTAACAATCTATTAAGGTCATCCTATACCCAATTATTTACATTTAGGCGCATTAGATCATAAATAACCAAAATACCCTTGAAGCCGTGAGTACCACGATATTATCCATTTTAAATTCTACCTCTATTTTAAATTAACAAGTTGTTATGAGAAGGCTAAAATATAATAATTTAAAAAACATTAGCATGTGGGTAAATTATAAGACGTGGCAAATAACTATTTTTCCCCTACACATGATTAAGAATTTAAGACCCTGACATGTATATCTATCTCATCATAAATCACACGCTTCGTACCTAACACCATATATTACATGTCAAACATACATGTTGGGATAATATAAACACGGTACACTTAAAAGCCAAACGTACTCCTGGGGCATATGGATAATAATAATCATGAGAAAATAAGACTAAACATGATCAGCTTATTATATTATACATATACATCATACATAAATTAATTTATGACATTAAACATATTATATCATATTTTTGTACAATTAATATAATGAACAATTTATATACTTATGACACATAATTTTATGCTAGCATACTTAGGAATATAAATAAAACATGATGCCATTTAAATCCTAATATGCTATCATGTCATTTTTACATTTTAGCAAAGTATATAGGTTACCTTAAACCTAAGAAAAAATAAAAAAATACTAAAAACTTAAAAAAAACTATAGCCTATATTAATAATCTCCTTATTTCCCTAAAACAACCTAACAATGCACTCATTTGTAACTAAACTATCAATAGCTAAGGGCATTAAAATTAAACTCAACAAAGCACAACACCATCTAACCAAGTGATACACTTTCTAGGGAGAAAAATATGTAAACTTATGCAACAAATGGGGTCCAACGTGATCCACTCACATAACACAAAGTGTCCATTATGAGGGACTCACGCTGCATGGGGTTGGTTAAACAATGACCTCATGCTAGAGGTTAAGATGAGTGTTAGCAATAAACATAGTTTGGGTTTGGGAACACAAGCCTCACGCACTACAAGGTGAGGAAAATTGTTGAATTTGCATGTTGGAGGTGTTAAGCTACGCGATGAAGGGTTTTTTGTCACCACAAGTTGCACGGGAGCTTGGCAAGAGGTTTTGGGAGGTGGCATGATGTTGGCGGTTGTGAGGTGGTGCAGTACTGTAAAATGTGACCAGTTCAAGGTTGCGTGAGGTTGCAACGGTGCTAGAGGTAGACAACACAAATCAATCACGTTGACAAAGAGGGGTTATGTAATGGTATAATACTATATGAATATGGTGTCATTGGCATGGTGGTTGCTTGAGCAACCCAAGCCAAGGATGATGGAGTTGTGCAGAGAAGGAGGCAGTAAAGTGGGGAAAGTGATGGTTCTACATGAAAGGTGGAGGGTGTTGGGTGCTGACAGGTTATGAGACAGATAGTGCATGGCTAGGGAAAATGTAGATAAGGCTAGGAAGGTTGTTGAGAGGTGTTGCGTGGATGATGATGGTGTTTGGGGAATGCACACAGGTGGAGGTTTTAAAGGTGAGGATGTAAGGTTACAAAAATTGTGCAGCATGGTCGGGGAGGCTATAAAAAAAACGCTGGTGGTGCGTGAGATGGAAATATAGAGAACAAAACTAAGGAGAAAGAGAAGGGATGAAGGAGGAATAAGAAACAAATGAGGCTTGGTGGTGGTGAGCAAGACAAAAATACCAGAAAACATAGGGAAGTGTTGGTGTTGCTAGGGAGAATGAAACAAAAGAACAAAGGAGAATGACAGAGATTAGGGGTCGATTAAGTTGGGAATGGCTAAAGAAAATTGAAGGGGTATAAGGGAGTTGTAGGAGATGATTTTTTACGGGGGTTAATTGTAGGGAAATGGGGATGGAGGGGGGGCTTAATGCATGAAAAAGGAGAAGGTAGAGAATAATGTGATGGGGAAAAGTTACATGAGGATGAAAATGGGTAAGAGGTGGAGTGTTATTTTAGGATTTAATTGGTTTATATTTAGTTTGGTTAGGTTAGGGGTTTTGGTTAGTGAAACCAAATTAGGACAACAACCGATTAGGGGTAAGGGTGAGAGATAAAGAAAAAAGGAAAATAAATATGGTAAAATATTTAAAAATGGTTAAGGATATGGTTTAAGGGTTAAAAATATTATTAAGCCAATGTTAGGGTTAGGTTTTGAATAAAAGGTTAAACACTTGTAAACAATGGCTTACAAAATTTTGGGGTGTTACATGGAAAGTATATGACCTTGAAACAAATAAATATTTTAGTTTTAAATATGTCAAATTCGTGGAACACATTTTTCCCTTTATTGTTGAGGATGTTTCTTTAAAAAAATGAGATCATGATACTTAATATTATACACAATGGGTCACAAGTATTGATCTAGGAGCATATCCCTCAAGCAATAATGACAAAGATAATCTACTTATTAATTTAACCAAACTTGAAGACTTCAAAACTCTTTTTACTTAGGCTAATGAATAAGTAGGATTATTAGTTAGCCGTGCAATACCAAAGCAACTTGTCAACCCCCGTGTGTGTTGGCTCTATTATGGCTCCACAAAGCCACATTTTATTGGCTCCATTATAGCTTCAAGATGGCTCATCAAAGCCACGAGTATCTCCATCCTTACACTCCACCATTTCAACCGAGAAGTCTACTACTTGCATCTCTAATTCGTGTGTAACATTAAGGGACATTAGGAGGATAATCTTGAGGGGATTGATGCCCTCAAATTGGCTTAATGTAGGGGAGAATAAACCTTAAAGATTATGCCAAAATCCAACCCGCCGAGGAGACTTCATCCATCAACTTTCAATCAACGAAATTTTCCTTTCTTAGCGAAACATAGTTAAGGAGTGTTGTTAGACTTTCCTAAATGTAATTTATATTTTTTAAGCACTTTTCATAGGTTTTAATAGCATTCATCATGTGATGGAGGGCTAGGAAGGTTCAACAATCATAAATAGCTGATTGTAGAGACTATAAACTTTAGCTTGTATTAGTATAAAATATGGTTTGGGTGTAACCAAATCTACTCACTATGAGTTAGATGTATAGTGGAACCAACTAAAGGCTTGACTATTCTATTTATAGAGGTAAAATGGGTGAAGGGTTTCAATAGTTTTTGACTAAAAAACTACCAACTTGATGTTGAAACAACACTTTCATTCGAGGCTAGGAGTTAGTATTGTGTGTCTTTCAAATTCTTACACCATTTAAGCTTAGATTTGAAACCTTAGGTGTTTAGTGTAAGTGCTTAATCTTGTAGGTATTTCAAGATTAAGTTCACCTCTCATCTTCTTTACCTCTTCTATGCATTTTCTTTTTTTGGTTGGAATCTACCAAATTCCATCACTAACACTTGAATTAATCCAATATGTTTAGTATTATCCCTCAAATTGGTGTCAAAGCTCAAGGTTGGTAACTTTGGGTCATCATAATCTCATCACCACCTTCATTCAAACCACCATCCATTTCAACTCTACTCATTTTTTTTTTCTTTTTACCATTTATCCCACCCACACTTGAACTCTAGCCACCTTGTTTTTTCTCTACCTCTCAGGTTGCATAAGAATTTTTCTTGCATTATCGACCAACGTGGAAAACCAACCTACCAAAGGTTTGAGTCTTGAAGAATCCCATAACCTAAGAAGAGATAGGGTAATTAAAGCTTTACAAATAGATATGAGGAGGGTGTTGGGAATTTTGGAATCATTGGAACCAAATGCCAACATTCCTAGAGCAAGGAGTCCACTTACACAAGAAGGAGAAGAGGCGAATGGTGTAGGAGACGAGTAAACCAACTTTAGCTCATTTTTTAGCAATTCCCATAGGTCACCACGAAGGAGAAGGTTGGTTAGGAGGAATTCCTTTAATGATATCAAATTAGAGATCCTGGAGTTTGATGGATCCTATAATCTAAAGGATTTTTTAGAATGGAAGTTGAGGTGTAATAGAATATTCAAAGATAGGTCTTTAGATTACGAGAATTCCTTTAAGGTTGTTTTCCTCAAGTTTAAAGGGCATGTTTCCTTATGGTGGGGAAATTTAGTGCAACATATGGGGAGGAACGGTAAGTCCAAAATGAGAAGTTGGGCGAAAATGAAAAAGTTGATGAGGGAGAGGTTTTTTCATCTTCTTATACTCAATACCAATATAACAAAATGTCTCCCTTAAGGCAAGGTCCCTTAAGTGTGTAAGATTATACTCGAAAGTTTGAAAGGCTTGTTGTAATACCCTGAAAATTTTCTTAACCTAATCCCATGTAATTAATACCCTAATTCGATTATAATCTTAAGAAAATCTTATTTTAGCTTTAACCAAATGCCTTAATCCCTAAATATTAACCTAATATGAATCTTTGACCTGGATAAACTACATTTCATAACCCGATCTTAATTCCACTAAAATTTATCACTAACTCTACCTATTTTGGTCAGTCCAAAATTATCTAAAACTAATCTTAAAACTTTTCTTTCTCCTTTTCTTTTTCCTTCTCTTCCATCACCTTTTTACCATAATACTTAACCACCCATTTCTTGTGTCTTGCAACTTGTACCATCAACCATCACTCTCACCCTACTACAACCACCATCGTCCATCATCCCTCACCCTCACCATCTCTTATCCCTTATGTTGCTGCCCAACTACATCCTACCCTACCATTTTGCATCTCATGCAACATACACACACAACCATTACCGTCTCATACCGCATACCTCTAAAAATTTTCACCCAACACTCTATCATCACCTCCAGCCACCTTTGTTGAAAATATCCCCATGCATCGTCCATCTCAATTGCACCACTCTATGCATTTTCTTTCATCCATTCATATGCCTCACACACACACACACACACAGACTCCTCCCTTCTCCTTCTCTCTCATTTGTTCGTTTCCATTTATTGCCTACGCTCTATCTAAAACCATTGCCCGAGCTCCCTCTATTTTCTTTCTTTCTTCTTCTTGTTCTTCTTCTCCTCCTCATCCTTTCCCTCCCATGTTTTCATCGCTGAACCACCTCCATCACCACCGTGTACCACCACACACCGCCCAAAGCCCAGTGGACCGACCACCAAGGTCACCCCATATATTCCCTTCGTTGTTGCTGACCATCGTCATTGACCACCACCATTTTTTCCTCTTCTTTTCTCATGTCCGTCACATTTTTGTCAGACGCACAGCCTGTGTACGGCCTCAAGCGTGGTCGTGCAACACTAATTTCCATTGTTGCACCCCCATTGATGTAGGGGCGAATGATAAAGATTTAGCATTTATTATTATGGAGCCTGTTATCCTCTATTTAGAGAGGATCCCCTACACGTTAGAAGATAAATGGATGACTACATTGCTAGTTATGGACAAAACTTACAAAATAAGTCACTAGAAATAGAGATGTGTGCACGACATGCATGGAGGGCATAAATACATTGCATGGAAGGAATGAACGCGACATTTACATGAGAAAAATAAGTTGGATGTTTTGGACACGTAACATTGGTTATTATTGCGTTAATATTAGCTAATGAATAATGAAGTTTAATTAGCCAAAAAAGTAGCTTAATTCTATATCTTAGGGTTTATTTTATTTTATCTTATGACATGTGTTTGAAGTGAGGAATAAGATATTTCTCTAGAGGGTCAATGAAATGCCCCAAAAATATTTATGTTAAGAAATATAATTAAATAAGGATTTATTAGGGAATTAATTTAATTAATTATTTTTATTGAAATAGGAAAATATTATTTAGGGCAAATTAAGAGGAAATTGCAAATATTTTTATAAGGAAAAATTTGGACATTTTGCTAATTAAAAAGGAATTTAGGAAAAATATTTTTAAAATCCTAAATTATCCTAAAAAGAAAATTTAATATTATTTTATTTAAATATTTTTATTTTCAATACCCAAAATTTTATAATTAATTTAATTGACCCCGGCCTACTTAAATTTTTCTTTTCCCTTTTCCCTTTCCCTTTTTCCCTTTTTCCTTTTTCTTTCTTTTCTTTCTTTTTCTTTTCTTTTATTTCTTTTTCCTTCTTTTGTCCGATTGGGCCTATTGTTGCCTAGTCTCTCCTTTTTCCTTCTCCTCTTCCGCGGCCCAACCCTTCGTTCTTTTCTTTTCTTCCTTCGGCAGCCAGAATGCTGCGTGTCACTTCTTTTTCCCCTAGAACACCACATTCCATTTAAAATCTTTATAACTGTTGCTGACCGGCCCTGTTCTCCTTTCTTTTTCCTTTGTTTCTTTTTTCCCCAGCCACCTGGTTCACCTTCTTCTTCCTCCTTCCTCCTCCACCGTCGACTTTCATCTCCGTCGACTTCGAAAATGGCACTGCCGTCCACGCTTGACTTAACCGACCGTTTTCCCTCTCTTTCTCTTTCCTTTTAATCACATATCAGCCTAACCTAGCCCACTTCCCTTTTCTTTCATGCAAAACTTTCCTTTTCCTACGCAAAAAGTTGACCCCGACCTTAAATTGTGCCAGTCGATTGACGCCTCCAACTACCCCAAACCCTTGTCCTCCTACCGACCTTTAGAACCCTATTTTATCCTCTAAACTCTATAAATACCCCTTGTTTGGTTGATGTCAAAACTTTTCCCCCAAAACCCTAAGAAACCTACCCTATGCATCGCTATGACTTCAGACGACCTTTCCTCCGTCGTCAGCCAACTACACTGCCACCTCAACCCACCTAAGTCATCCCTACATTGCCCTCTAACTAACTGAGCCACCCATCTCCCTCGATTCTTCTTGCATGAGCCACCACAACCATGCGAAGTTCCGTGCTCGACCATCCAAAATTTTATACCTGCAGCCCTTTGCGCAGCCGTCCACCACCACATCCGCCGCTATCACTGCCTCCTACACCACCCAAAAGTAGCTACTAATCTTCCTCTATCTAGCCATACCCTTCTTTCTCCTTTCTCCTTCTCCTTCTCCTTCTCTCTTTTTCTCTTTCTCTCCATTCCAGCCGCCACCTCTGTTGCCGTGTGCCACCACCACTTGTTGCACCACCACCCTCACTTTACTCTTCTCAGCCTAGACTACCACCAACACCTCCACCACCACCCTCATTCTCCACCTTTTCTTCTCAAACCTCAACTTTTTTCCTTTTCTAACCTCTTTTCCGGCCATCGCCATGCACCACCGCCAGTGCCACCCATCTCCGCCGACTCAAGGTGAAACCCTAGACCTTCTCAGCCCTTCTCCCCTATTTATTTAAGCTTAACCTAATTTATTTCAATTTTCAACCTTTATTTGATTATTATTATTATTATTATTATTATTTGGTGTATTATTAATGTTATTGCTTTTTGGCAGAGTCGAGAGTGTGTAGAAATTATTTAGATTATTAGTTTCGGATTAATAATATTATTAGTATTATTATAAGTTTTATTATTATTATTATTATTATTAATCTTACTATTAGTATTATTTATTTAGAGGGTCAATACCCTATTTTACTTAAATAAGTCGATTACTATCATTTCTATTATTAATATTATTATTATTATTATTATCATTATTATTTTAAATATTATTATACATAATATGTATTAATAATAATATTATTATTGCCAATAGTACTTTTACTACTTTAGGGTAGAGTTGAAAACCCTACCTTATATTACCTTTGGTTTTAGTCATTTCATTATTATTATTATTATTATTATTATTATTATTATTATTATCATTATCATTTTATAATTCAATTATTATTATTACTACTACTATTTTTATTAATAATGTTTTAATGATATTTTGAGTATTATTTTTGGTGGAGGGTAGAAGTCCTTATACCACCATCCATTTTGAATCATATTAATATTACTATTAACATTTTTGGTATTATTCTGTGTAGTTATTATTAGTATAGTATTCTTTTATTTAAAAACCTAGCCTTGGGATAAGTTAGTAAATAATAGTATTTTAAGGAGGAAACATAACTCTAGTTTTTTCCTCATAATAGTTGAGACCAGTCAAAGCCTAAAGAGGTTTAGGAGCGTGCTCCAAGATCCGTGACGTTTTAGATAAAGAGTAACTAAGGTTGTTTGTGTGTTATGTGTTTTATATGCCATGCATGCCATGTGATATGAAATTATAATGTATTTTATGTGTAATTGTATAACTGTCATATATGCAGCATGATATGGAGTTAAGGTAAGATCGTGCATTAAATTGTGGCATGTGTATTATGTGTATTGGTTGTGTTATTATTGTGGTATGGTGTGGTCCATAAGACATGCACGATAGTTTTTGTAAAATAATGATGGGGAGTGTAATAATGTGGAGTTGGGGTTTGCATGGAGTTAAGGGTTTGCATGGTGTTAGGGTTTGTATGGAGTTGGGGTTTGCATAGTGTTAGGGTTTGCATGGATGTAGGGTTTGCATGGAGCTAGGGTTTTGCATGGAAGTAGGGTTTGTATGTAAGTATGATTTGCATGGAGTAGGGTTTGCATGGGGTTAGGGGTTGCATGGAGTTAGGGTTTGCATGGGTGTTAGGGTATGCTATGGTTGTGGTGGTCAACTAGGGTTTGGAGAATAAGAATAGTAGGATTCAGTCATGTATGTTTGGGCGAAAACTTCTAAATAAAATACTCAAAGACACTAATCATTTAAAGCGAAATATTATTGAACCGAGTCCAAACCGATCCATCGGTTAGAAATAGTGGTGTGGACCTGATGTCCCACAATTGACCGATCCACCGGTGAATGATAGTTGTGTGAACTATTGTCCTACAAGTGACTGGCCCACCGACAATAATAGTGGGGGATCCCGAGCTCAATAAACACAAACCGAAGTTTGCTAAGACACTTAAAAGATACTAATTACTTATAGTGGAACACCATGTGAGTAGGAACCAAACCGATCCATCACTTAGAAATGGGGGTGTGGACTTGTTGTCCCGCAAGTGACCAATCCACCGGCGAATAATAGTAGTGTGGACATGTTGTCCCGCAAGTGACCAGTGTTCCTGTACTTTTATGGATCTAATAAAAGGCATGGTATGAATTGACTTCCAATAAAAGATTAATTAAATAATTAATCTAGACTATTTGGGCCTTTATGTGTGGGCATGATCATTTATAAGTTGTATGATACTCTGCATGACTTTATATATTATATATGTGGGCTTGATCATTTATAAGCTATATGATACTCTACGTAACTTTATATATTATATGTATGGGTTTGAAAGTGTAAGTTGAATATTATCCTACGTGATTTTATGTGCTTGTGTGTTAGCCTTAGTGCTTGGTTACCTTACTCAGTACGTAGCGTACTGATCACCCCTTTTATGAGTGTTGCTCATTCCCATGAGCATAAGGCCCGTCTGACGTGTTGCAGGTGGGTGATGCCTTCTTTGATGCCATTAATGTCTTTGGAACATCAGGTGGGGTCGTGTGATGATTTGGGTTGGATTGAGTCCAAGAGTGGCGTGGCCGGTTTTTCCATTATGAGATTACTATTCCTTTTCTCTTTTAACTATGTTTGAAACTCTATAAACAATTTTAATATTGTAGCTATTTTTATTCTCTGAAGAGCTATCGCTCGTATTTTAGATTATGTAAAACTCATGCGTACTTTGATTATTGATTTGTGAACTTTAATTTATGTATTAATGTGTGATGATGGCAATGTTTTTCTTAGCATTAACACTTGGTACTGGAGCGGTAGGAGTGAATCAGTCTAGTGCTAAGTGTGGCGATAACATCCCCATAATTTGCGGGTTTTAAATTTAAAGGTCTTGTCTTAAAAAATAAATATATATATATATATATGTATGTATGTATGTATGTATAGCTGTAAAATCCAGAAAGGCACACGACATTAGAGAGTCGAAATTGAATGAATGAAATTGCAAGTATTGCTTATTTGAATTATGTGTGAGTTCTTATCAATTTTAATTGATTATATCTGAGTAATTATTTTTGAAATCCTTAATATATTTTTTTGTGTGAATTAGAGATTAAGAACTATCGTTCAAACCCTCCACAAAACCTATGCCATCTTAAACCCTAGTTGTCACTTTTAATGTCATCATCATCATCTTCAACTTTCATCTTAAACCTATTATTCTTACTTAAGTTTACCTATTTCCAGACCTTAGATAATAATATTAATATTATCACACGTTCATCATCATCATTTTACCTTCAAAATCTAGTTATTAAATCATCATCATTCCAAGTTTTCATCATTATCATACTCACCTCATAACTAAACCTAATCGTAAACCCTAACCCTAACTATAATCCACGAACCATATCACCCCAAAACCCTAACCATCCTACCTTTATCTCTTTAAATCAATCATCATCGAATCATTATCTTCCTAACCTAACCCTAACCAATCCATACTAGCACCCAAACCATAATTCCATATTCCTACACACATCACCCTTGCAAACCGACATAATTTGCCCATGCACCCTTGCACGATCTGTGCACAACTACCGCATGCCCATGCACACCTGTTCGATTTTGGTTCTGTGCAATCACTACTCGACTATAGACATGCCTCTTCACACCACCTACCCGTGCAAGATCCTAGCTCACGATCTGGGTGCGTACTGCCTGCCATATGCCCGTGTAACTTCCTCATTTTGGTCTTACACCATCTTTTTCACCTCCAATCCTTATCCAAACACCACCAAATTTTCACCATAGCTCCATCATATATTATACCACACATCCACACAACTCAGGCTTCCATTTGATTTAGTTTATTTTCATTTTTACCCTCATTTACCTTAACTTTTCCCTCAATTATAATCTTCGAGCCTAATTGTGTTTTATATTATTTTTAGTAGGTAATATTCTGGTGATCTCGGAGGAGGAAGTCTAGGATTTATGTTCTCTATGTCCTAGTTGGTAAGGATACCAATCAATATTTTAGGGTTTATGTGTTAATTGCTTGTATGGATATGTGTATTTTTAAGATATTGTTGTTATATGATTTAATGTATGTTGTTGATGACATGTTGTGATTATATAGAATATATGTTTGAGAGAAAGTAAGAATAGGTAAGAGGTATGGATATGATTTTGTTATGCTAAGTTGTATTTGTGGGAAATATATTTTATGGAATGAAATATAGGCTAAATAAGCTATAATAAGTGGAAATAAGCATATTTAAGAGGTATGATGATAAATTGTGGATTTGGAAAAATAATGGTTGTTGAAGGTACAATATTTAAAAAAATAAAGGTTATCAATTATCCATAAGGGTATTTTGGTCATTATGGGTTAATATGGAAATTAGATATTATAATGGATTAGTTGAATTAAAATATGATAATGATATCTCAAGAAGTATTTGGAAGGATTATTGTTTGTCTTAGGTTCCTCAAAATGAGATAATGGCCTAATAAGGGTATAGTAACCTAAAATGATAATCTCATTATCCTATGTATAAAATTCTAAATTTAATCCACAATTCTGGATATGTTGCTAATGTTGGCATTATAAGGATGTTTATTAAATTCGGTAATTATGTGATTCTTATGGGAAGAATTATGACTAACCTATGAAATTAGGGTTTTAGTAATTCTAAGTATTACTTTGGGATAATAGTATTATTGTATGTGTAAGATGTGGGAGTTAGACCTTGAATTTCGAATACAACATCGATGAAAATGATATACCATATTTGATGGTTAAATGATCAATATGAGAGAATGATGCTAGGAGTGTGAAATTAGGATTTGAGGAAATTAAGTATCTTAACCATGGAGATCGACTTGATGACCCGTGTGATGTGTTTATTTGCCTCAATGTGTTCAATGCCTATGAGTCGATCATGAATAACATATTAATCATTTAAAGTGAAAGAGAACATGAGTAGGGCCAAGGTAATGCTTTTATTTTCATTCCACCAAAGGATAATAGTGGTTCAAAATGTTTTGTCATGATAATATTATGTTTTATATACATATCCGTTCCACCGGAGTATAATAGTGGCTCGGGAGCGTTTTGCCCTAAGAGGGTGTTTTAGTCTATTACATCGGATTAAGAATAGTGAGGCCCCTACTCATCGTGAATGAAATTATAATTGTATAACCCATGGATGAGACACTAATGACTTAAAGTGAAAGAGTACGTGAGTCAAGACCAAGGTGATATTTCTATATCCGTTCCACCGGAGATAATAGTAACTCATGGGTGTTTTGCCCTGAGAAGGTTATGTTTTCATATCTGTTCCACCAAATGATAATAGTGGCTCAGGTGTGTTGTCCCGAAGAAGGTACTTCAAACCCTTCTACTAGTTTAAGAATAGTGGAGTTCCTGAACTCAACGTATATAAAAGAATGAAAATGGTTATATATAATAAAGAGTCCTGGATCAGTAATTATCCTATGAGATGTTTCATTTATTTGAATGTGTACTGATCATCAATTGTGAATGCATGTGTTATTTGCATTTCTGATTCGATATTATTGCTATCTTACTCAATATGTAGTGTACTAACCACCCTTTTCATGGATGATGCTCATTCCCATGAGCAGGAGATCCTAATTCTTGTGTGCAGATCTTAAAAGATCATCTAGATGACTATGATATTCTTAATGCACTATGTGGGGATGAGTGACCTATTATCTGTACTAGAATTTTGGGTGAAGATTAATGTTATCCGATTGATGTATTTATTAGATACTTTTTTAGACTCTTTTATCCATGGTATCCCTTAATTTATATTTTGTTATTATAATTCGGAGCTAACCTCCAAACTTTATTGTATTATAAATGTTTCTTCCCTTTCTAATGTCCTTGTGTTACTATAAATGATTTTAGCCTTGTGATTGATATAATGACAGTTGGGTAAACCAGACTTATGTCGATTACGATGGTAACCCCCGATATTTTACTTATATGCTTCCACTGTAAAACAATTTTTTTTAGTAGTTAGAATTTGGGTGTTATGCTCGTCATGGGGCTTGGATTGGAGGAGGTTAAAGAACACACAATGCATCATTTCTTAGGTGCTTTAAGGAGTGACATTGCTAGGAGAGTGGAACTCTACAAGTATTACACCCTATGTGAGTTATTCCATTTAGCTATCAAATTAGAGAATTATAAAAGGGAGAAGCAAAGTTTGAAAGTTGGATGGTTAAGATTGAATGCATACCTATCCAAGGAAGTTCCCAAGTTGGCTCCTAACCCTAAGACATTTGATGTTAAGGGTAAAGAGAGGTTAGATGTGGGTGAGTCTAATAGAAATAAGGGTGTTAAGTGTTTTAAGTGCCTAGGGATTAAGCATTATCAAAATGAGTGCCCAAAAAAGAGTGAAGACCTTGCTATGTATAGAAGAAGGGGCTTTGAAAGGAGAAGATGGTGAAGAAAATTCGGTTGTGGAGGGAGAGTTTGAGATTGAAGAAGTACCACCTGATGTAGGGGAGTATTTGATGGTGAGAATGGTTTTACAAATAAGGGAAGCTGTGGAAGAGGAGTTCTAAAGGGATAACATATTTCATACTAAGTGAACCGTAATTGGTAAGATATGTTTCATCATTGTCGATGAGGTTAGTTATGCAAATGTAGCTTCTAAAACTCTTGAGGAGAAGCTTAACTTGCCGATCACGACCCATTTTAAGCCTTGTAAGCTTCAATGGTTTAATAATGGCTCAATGGTTGAAGTCGCCAAGAAAATGGTTGTACCATTTTTTAGAGGGAAGACTTACCAAGACAATGTTGTATGTGATGTAGTTCTCATGGATGCTTGCCACTTATTGGTAGGGAGGTCATGACAATTTGATAGGCATGTCAAGCACGATGGTAAGAAGAACACTTATAGCTTGAATGATGATAATAAAAAACATTGTACTCACACCCCTCAATATATGGTCCTTACTTATTAGGGAAGACACGAATTGTAAGACGACTTTGTTCGTTGATGGGAAGGGGTTGAAAGGGGCCATAGGAAAGGGGAAGACCTTGTATTTCTTACTACTGCTCGAGCATAATGAGAATGAAAACATACTCGACCCTAGGGTCAAAACATTACTAAGGGAGTTTGGGGATGTCTTCCTAAATGAATTACCTAGTGAGTTACCTCCCATAAAAGGCTTAGAACACCAAATTGACTTTGTTTCTAGTGCTACCCTCCTAAATAAACCAACTTATAGGAGCAATCATAAGGAGGCCACAGAGTTACAAAGGCAAATTGAGGAGTTGCAAAAGGGTTTCATTATGAAATCCCTTAGCCCATGCACAATGCTAGCCCTCTTGGTACTAAAGAAAAATGGGACAATGTGAATGTGTGTTGATAGTAGAGATATTATCAACATTACCATCAAGTATAGGTATCCCATACCTAGGCTTGATGACATATTGGATTTTTTGCATGGAGCAAATGTGTTATCCAAAATCAACTCGATGAGTGGGTACTGCCAAATTAGGATGAAGGTGTAATACCCAAAAATTCACTAATTTTTTTTTAAAAGCGGAAGAATTTAAAATCGAAAACCTGTGCATTCTGGGGATGTTACTGCCACACTTAGTACCAAACTCGTTCTCTCCGACCGTTTCAGTACCAAGTGTTAAGGCTAAGAAAAGATTGACATTAAACTCAAACCAAGAGTTCATAAAAGAACTACAAAGATCATACATCAGAAATCATAGTATGCGTAAAGAATTGTAATTCATATCCAAAAGATAAATAAGCTTATAACCAATAAAAGGTTCATTTAAAATATTTAATACAAGTAATGAATCATAAAAGGGTAAATCCGGTACAAAGGAAATAACAGAAGGAGATAAAATAACAAGAAGAGTGAATCTAGCCATACTACTCTCGAACTTTGAGCCAACCACAAGCTTAACACTCAGCCCCACCTAATGTCTCGCCCACCTGCACAAAGTCAGAAAGACTTACTACTCGTGAGAATGAGCAACACCCATGAAAAGGATGATCAGTATGCTACGTACTGAGTAAGGTAACTGTGCACTAAGGCCAACATATAAAATCACATAAACCATGCGAATAAATAAGAAAGAGCATATAGTATATCATGATAGCATAATATTGTACAATCATTCGGGTAGATACATAAAGGCCCATTTACAGTCCGGATTAATTAAGTAATTAATCTCTAATCATAACTCATTTCACAACATGATTTTTATCAAATCCATGTGAGTACGGGGACCCCACTATTATAGCCGGTGGGCCGGATACATACAGGGCACATAGCTCCTGACCACTATTATTACCGGTGGATCGAAAACACACAGGGTATAAAGCTCATGATCACTATTATTACCGGTGGACCGGAAACGCACAAGGCATAAAGCTCTTGACCACTCATGGTGTTCCACTGTAAGTATCTAATGTCTTTCCCATGTCTTAGCACAAATATGTTCGGTTTTGTTGAGCACATAATCCCACACTATTATAGCTGGTGGACCGAAAACACACAGGTACAATTCCTAACCACTATTATTCGCCGATGGACCAGTCACATATAGGACATCATGCCCTAACCACTATTATTCGTCGGTGGATCGGTTTGGGCCCGGCTCAACAATCTTCCACTTTAAATGATTAATGTATTATGATGTCTTATTTAGAAACTTTACCCTAGACATGCATGAATTACTCCCTTTGTGTTTATCCTCCAAATGACCCGTACCATATCATCATAACCCTGCACCTCCTATATTGTCCAACAACTTTTCCTCTATACTCAAACTCATACTAGAACTTCAACACCAAAATATGTGGGTCAAGGCCCACTACTACACACCTCCAAGTCCACTTATTTCCTTACTATAGGGTTTTTCCCTAAAAACCCTAATTTAAGCCTAAGTGGCCCATCATACTCCACCTCACACAACCCAAATCATTTTTAACGCTCTATACATCACAACTCATGGATTCCACCCTCATCATTACACTTTAATCACCAAGTACATGTGCTACCACAAAAACCCTAAGTAGCCACATCAAACCCTAGCTCGGTCTCCTACGTAACCTTATATTGCTCTATGTACTGTTTTCCACCTAAAGTGTTCAAACACCTAAACAATACTTATATTACCTTCCTCACATCCCAAATCAACGTTCCATACGTAAATTTTACTCCCATGTAGACTTTACACATCCCATGCAACCTTTCGAACTTTTCAAGCAAACCCTAATCTCCCACGTGAAATCCTAGATTCAACCATGCAAACCCTAGATCCATCCATGCAAAACCCTATATTCCACCATACAAGACCATAGATTCCTCCATATAAAACCCTAGATTCATTCATACCAAATCCTAGATTCAATCCATACAAAAACATAGAATCTGCCATGCAAAACCTTAAGTCCATCCGTACCAAACCCTAGTTTAGATTCTCACATGCAACACCATAATATCTGCCATGTAAAACCCCAAGTTCATCCATACAAAACCCTAGTTTAGATTCTCACATGTAACACCATAGGTTAGATTATACCATAATACACCATAGATTAGATTCTCCCATACAAAACATAGATTAGATTCTCCCACACGAAACCCTAAATTTTCCATTTTATTCATCCACTCATGGATTATTAAAATACTTAGGTCAACTCACATCCCTTGGTCAACTTATTCCCCTTGGTCAACCTCTTTCCCTTTTAGTAACTTACTTCCCTTGGTCAACTTCTTTCCCCATTATCCTTTTTCATCCTCTCCCCCACACAAACCACATTAACATCCTCACATGCATGACTTGTAGGGTCACAACACATAACATAACATACCACAACATTTCATCACATACACATAGTACACATGCCATATAATAACGCATAAACATACTTCAACTCCACACCATACCACATACGAAATAATTATAATGATAGGCATAAGATACAACACATACAAAACATATAATGCACATCAACATACATAAGGCCTTAGTAACACCCTTACCTAAAACGACACCGATATTAGAGCACACTCCTACGCCTCCTTAGGGATGTGACTGGTCTCACCTATATGAGGGAAAAGCTAAAAATTAGACTCCCTCTTACTAAAAAATACTATTAATTACGAACTTATTATAATATTAGCTTTTTGATAAAATAATAACATATTAATAAAAATGACATTAACTAATTACTAACTTTGTTAAAGATATATGAAATAATAGTAATATTACAAAAATTGATAATATAAGGTTGAAGACTTTACCCTGATAATAATAATGATACTAAAAATAATAATAACAAAGATACTAAAAATAATAAGAATGATAATATTAATAAGAATAATAATAATAATAGTAACAATAATCATACTAATAATAATAATAATATAATTCAAAATAAATGGTGGAATAAGGGCTTCGATCCTTCACCAAAATAATACTAATAATAACATTAGTAAAATTAATAATAAAATTTAGTAATAATAATAATGATAAAAACCATAATAATATTGCAAAAATAATAATAATCATAATGGTAATAATAGTAATGATAACAATCAAAGATAAAATGAAGTAGGGTTTCGACCCTACATTGAATAATAATAAACTTAATAATAAATAATAATAATAATAACAACAACAACAACAACACTAATAATAATAATAAACGCTAATGATAAAAATATTAATAATAATAAGACTTGATATGTATAATACTACTACTACAATTCAAAATAGGCACAATAGGGTTTCAGCCATATATAGAATAATAATACTAACATTAAAAAAAATAGTAATAATAATGATAATAATAATAATAATAATAATAACATATTAATATTAATAATAAAGATAATAGCAACAATAAGAATAATAATAATAAAATTGAAATAAAAATATAATAGGGCTTCGACCCTCAATAGAAATAATAATAATAATAAAAATAATAATAGTAATATATTTTGAATAAATCAAATAAAATAAAATAAAGCTTGCAAAATTAGGGTAAATGGGTTGAGAGGGTCTAGGGTTCAACCTTAGGCTAGTGGTGATAGACGACACTAGTGGTGGCCGGAAAAAGAGAATAAAAGAGGAAAAGTTGATGGCTGAGAACAAGATAGGGAGAATGAGAGTGGAAATGAGGGTGATTATGGTTGTCTAAAAGGAGAGGAACATAATGAGGGTGGCGGTGCACGACGGCGACGGTGGTGGTCGAAAATAGAAGAAGGAGAGAAAGAGAGGAGGAGGGAAAGAAAGAGGAAAAGAAAGGTAGGGGAGATAGGGGAAACAGATTGGGAGGTGTAAGGGGAGGTGGCTACGGCAAGAGAGGTGGCTAATGGTTGTTTGAAGGGCGATAGAGGTGCAAGAGAGGGCTGATTGGGAAGCAAAATTTGCACGGTCGTGGTGGCTTGTGCAGGAAAAATCGAGGGAGGTGGGTGGTTTAGTTAGTTAGAGGGCGATGCAGGGACAACTTAGGTAGGCAGGAAAGGTGGCATAATTGGCTGACGACGGAGGAAATGATGTCTGAAGTGGTGGTGGTGGCAAGGTCGGAAAATTCTGTGTAGGAACCAAAAGCTCGATACTGGGCTCATTATAGGGTATTTATAGAGCAAATGAAGTGGATGAAGTCAGCGAAATGCCTGGATAATAGGGCAATAGGGAGAGGGTACCGGCCGACGATGGTTAGCTAGCGAAAATTCAAACATGGCAGTGTGGTTGCACAGGAAAATAAGTGGTCATGTGCGAAAAGGAAGGGAGGTGGGTTGGGTAAACGTGGTCGCCAAATCAGGGGAGGAAAACGGCTGGTCAAAATGGGCGTAATCAGAGGCGTTAATCTCAAAGGTGGGCGATGGAGTTACAGGTCGTCGACGTCGGAGGAGGAGGAAGGAAGAAGAAGAAAAAAAGGTTGGATCGATGGTCTGGGGAAAAAAAGAAAGGAAAAAGGAGGGGAGAACCGGTCGGGCGAGGCAGGTTAAAAATGGTGGCCCAAAATGCAGCGTTTCGAGGGAATAAAATAAGAAAGGACGTGTTTCATCTCTGGGCCGCGCCGAAGGAATAAAAAAGAGGAAAGGAACAAGCCGTAGAATGTAGGCCCAATCGTCGAAGAAGAAAAAGAAAGAAGGAAAGAAGGATTGAGTCGTGGACGAGCCCAAATCGAGAAGGAGAAGAAAAATAAAAGAAGAAGAAAGAAAAAGGAAGAAAGAAAAGGAAAAAAGGGAAAAAGAAAAATAGGGGGCTGGGTTAATTAAATTAATTATGATATATGGAATCTTTAAAAATAATAATATTTAAATAAAATAATATTTAATTCCCTTATTTCATAATTTCTATTTTAATTAACAAATCACTCTAATTTTCTCCAATTAAATTATTTATAAAATTATTATTAATTTGAACCTATTTATTCCCTCTTATTTACATAAAATAATTTATTTAATTAATTTCTAAAATAAAATTCTTAATTAGCTAAAATACCAAAAAATTTCTAATAAAAATATTTATTATTTTCTTCTTGAATTTCCCTAATTAATTTCCTTTTATTTTAATAAAAATAATTTATTTAATTAATTTCTATAATAAATCCTTATTTAACCAAAACTCTTAAAATTAGGTTTTTGGGTATTTCAGAAGGAGGGAGATGAGTAGAAGACTTCTTTCAAGAAAAATGGGGGGATTATACGAGTAGTTGGTCATGCCTTTTGGACTATCCAACTCACCGAGCACCTTCACGATGCTCATGGACGAAGTACTTCAACCCTTCATCTCTAAATTTACAGTTGTGTGTTTTTATGATATTCTTGTATACTCTTCTAGTCGTGATGATCATTTAAGGCACTTGAGACTTGTATTTCTAGCTCTTAAGAACAACAAGTTATATGGTAAACCAGACAAGTGTGGCTTCTTTGTGTTAAGAGTAACGTTTATAGGGTTTGTTGTATCCAAAAATGGAATTCCCATGGATGAGTCGAAGGCAGAGGTAATAAGAATATGGCCTACACCCACATCCATTACCGATGTTAGATCCTTTATTGAGCTTGACTCTTTTTATAGGATGTTTATAAAAGGATTTAACAAACTTCTAGTATCCATCACATAATGCCTCAAAAAAGGGGAATTTCAATGGACCAAGTCCGCACAAGAAGCCTTTGAGCTAATCAAGAGCAAGTTGAGTGAGGCCCTAGTATTGCATTTACCCAACTTTGACAAGGTGTTCAATATTGAGTATGATGAAAGTGGAGTGGGAATTGGTATCGTCTTGCTACAAGAAGGAAAATATGCAGCCTTCTTTAGTGAGAAACTGAATGGTTTAAGGTCTAACTATAACACCTATGATAAAGAATGGTATGCTATTGTTAGGAATTTAGATCATTGGTCACACTATCTTAGGCCATTAGAATTTGTATTACATACTGATCATGAGTCCCTAAAGTGTATGAATAAGCAGCATAAACTTAACCCTAAGCATGCTAGGTTGTATCTAAGAATAATAATGGCAAGACCAATATTATAGTAGGTGCACTCTCTAGGAGATATCGCATGCTATCATTGTTAGACACAAGAGTCCTAGGATTTAGGTGTTTAAAGGAACTATACAAGATAAAAAAAAGACTTTGTAAGCTACGTGGAAGGTCGAGATAATGATTAGGGTCCATACCTAGTATAAGAAGGGTTCCTCTTCAAAGGCAACAAGATGTGCATCCTAAAGTGCTCTATCAGGAAATTTCTCATCTATGATCATCTTGATTCTCAAGGTAAGGAAGAATTAGCTTTCTTAATATAAGAGCTTATCATATTAAATATTCTTGATAATTTGTCTATGATTGGTGTTGAAAACAATTCAAGTTGTTCTTATAGGTATATTACATATTTGCAAGAAGAAGATGTTAATACGCCTTAAAATGTACAAGTATTCAAAGCATACAAGACTATGGCATACATGGGATGATACTTTACAATAAGAAGATATGGTGATGATTGTCATTAGTTGTATTAACTTTTTGTAAACCCTAAGTGTATTTTATGTAAGTTAGGGTTTGATGTAATTTCATGTATGTATCATAGTTAATTGTATGACTTTGTAATGTTAATCATTAATATCATTTAGACAATGATATTGTGATTAATATTAGGTATATTTGGGCTTAATTCAAGTAGGATGATTGGCTTGAATTAAGGTAGGAATCTCGGCTGGTTAAGCTTGATTATGCCGGCTCCTTCCTTCCTATAAATACCCTTGTACACGCATGAATGGCAATGGAATATACAAAATTTTTGAACACAATTTTAACACAGCAAGGCCAGCATTTTATCCCCTCTTTTGAGTCTCCTTTGAGCAAGGAAATCCCGGGGGCAAATTCCTTCCTACATTGATCTCCTTCATTCGAACAATTGAAACCAGCTTCAACCATTCGAACTCAACCAGTATACAACCTGATTTCTTTCGAGTTTAATCAACATTAAACCCTTGTTTATGCTACATAATCTCGTGATTGACGCCACCAAACACTAGCAACCGATCCAACCCTTCCCTCCACTTTGAGTACACATCATGAAGTGCATGGAGAGGCTTAGCATGGCATTTTGGCATTAACGAGACTTGTGATATACTCCAACAACATTTTTATTGGCCTAGGATGGTGAGATATGTACAATACCTAATGGGAAAGTACTCTACTTACCAAAGGTCCAACAATCACTTCCATTGAGGACCCTACACACCTTTACCTATCCCACCCCATCATTAGGACCATGTGAGCACAGATTTCATAGTGTCATTACCTAAAACATAAATGAAAAATGATGCCATTATGGTGGTAGTTTATCGGTTTTCTAAGATGGCTTGTTTCGTACCATTTCATAAGATGAATGGTGCCTCTTACATTGTCTATCCTGAAGACCATTATCTTCGATCGAGATACCAAGTTTCTCAGCTATTTCTAGAAAACCTTATGGAGGTTAATTGTGCCAGACTTCTCTTTAGTATCACCTATCACCCACAAATTGATGGCTAAATCGAATTCACCAATCGCACCATCACAATTATTTTATGGAATTTGATCCACAAATCCTTGAGAGACCTAGACACTAAACTAAGCCATGTAGACTTCGCATACAATCGCTCTCCCACTTATGCCAATAATCACTCACCATTTGATGTGGGGTGAATCTCACCACTCCTATTGATCTCATTCCCCTACCAATCGAAGCTCAAACCAATTTTGAAGCAAAATACAGGGCCATCAAATTTAAGAAATTACATGAACAAGTGACGATCAAGATAAAAAGGTTAATGATATGAATAAGAGGAAGGCAAACAAGCATAGAAAATAACAAATTTTTGAGCTAGGAGACTTAGTGTGGCTTCACCTTTGAAGAGAAAGATTCCCTTTAAGGAGAAAGAATAAACTCATGCCAATGAGTGACAGACCTTTAAAGATTCTAGAGAGAATTGGCGACAATGCATATCGGCTTGAACTTCCCCAGGAAATGGGGAATTTGTCAGACATATTTAATGTAGGCGACTTACTCCCTTGTTTGCTTGATGTGAAGGAGGATAAGAAAGATTACTTTCAAGAGAAGGAGGATGGTGAAGGAGCATCCCCCTCAAGTAATAATAACAAGGATACTCTACTTATTAATTTCCCAAAAGTTAAAGACTTCAAAACTCTTATTACTTGGGTTAATGAATAAGCAATATTATTTGGTTGCTACTCAAGACCAAAGCAAGTCATTAATCCCCCGTATAGCCGGCTATATTATAGCTACATTATGGATCCGCAAAGAAACTTTTTATTAGCTCCATTATGGCTTCAAAGTGGCTCGTCAAAGCCATGATTATCTCCATCCTTTCACTCCACCATTTTAATTGAGAAGTTTACTCCTTGGATCCCTATTTTGTGTGTAGAATTAAGGGACCTTGGGAGGATAATCTCTAGGATATCAAAGACTTCAAATAAATATTAACTTAGGGGAGAAGAAACCTCAAATATTCGGCCAAAATCCATCATGCTGAGTAGACTTCACCTATCAACTTTCAATCAACTAAAATTTCCTTTCTTAGTTAAGCATAGTTAAATAGCGTCGTTAGACTTTCCTAAATTGTAATTTATGTTTTCTAAGCACTTTTCATAGGTTATAATAGTAGCCTTAGTGTGATGGAGGGATAGAAAGGTTTGGCAATCAATAATAGCTAATTATAGAGGCTATCAACCTTAGTTAGCTTATATTAGTATAAACTATGGTTAGGGCGTAGCCAAATCTACTCACTATGAGTTAGATGTGTAGTGGAACTCACTGAATGTCTGAATACACTCTATATAGAGGTAAAATGGCCGAAGAGAGTCTGAAGATTTCAACCAAAAAACTTCCATCTTATTGTCGACACAACGCTTCCATTCAAGGCTAAGAGTTGTGTGTCTTTCAAAATCCTACACCATTTGAGCTAAGAGTTGAAACCTTAGTTGATTAGTATAATTACTTAATCTTGAAGGTATTTCAAGATTAATTTCACCTCTCGTATTCTTTACCTCTTATCTACATTTTATGTTTTGTTGGAATCTACCCAAATCCATCACTAACACTTAGCTTAATCTAATATGTCTAGCATTATTCATCAAATGTCAACTTTTCTTATCAATGGAAGTGATCGACTTATTCACGAGGATGACTATGAGGTATCTAGAGGGATCAATGAGGATAGTGGTGAAGAGAATTTTAATTAGGAAGGGTTGTTGGGATTAAAATTAATAATAATAATACACGTGGTGTTGTAGAGTTAAATAACCTTCTACTTATCTATAGTATTCTATTTGCCACATATTCACAATCACGGACCCCTCATCTACATTAACTCATTATTAATCTAAGTCCTTAGGTACACCTTATCCCATATTTTATTATTCTAATTTTGATAATTTTATCAAATCATAAAACGTTTATTATAACTATTACCGTAAAGAAATAACCTATGCAGTATCGTGAAGTCATAGGTAATTCTATATGGTGCGATGTTAGGAGAAAAATAAATTGATTCCCTTGAAAGTAATGACACTTAGACCATTATTCACGTGCCTCAAGGAAAAAAGATTATTTGGTGCAAATGGGTGTGATGTATAAAGTGTAACTCTTATGGGACTATTAAATTCTCCTAACCTTGTTTGATGATTCTTGGAAATAATCAAGTAAAAGGAGCTTAATTATAATGAAACATTTGATCATGCAACAACGATGGTAATGATGAAAGTTTTTCTTACGATAGTAGAGGCTAGCTAAAAAATAGGAGTTACATCATACAGATGTACATAATGTCTTCCTACATGGGTATCTTGCTAAATAAGTATACATAAAATTATATCCTAGATTCGATGCCCATTATCCATGAAAAGTGTATCATTTGTGCAAGTCTCTGTATGATCTACATCAAGCACCATGTAATTGGTTCACAAAATTAGTAGAAGCTCTTAAGGATTATCGTTTACTCAATTTTATGCAGATTATTATCTATTTATGTATCATAGAGGAAACATTGTGATGTGTGTTACTATATACGTTGATGACTTAAACACTATAGGAAATCTAAAGTAATGAGAGTCTTCAAAAATTATTTAGGTTGTTGTTTTCATATGAAATATCTTGGTGTTCTAATATATTTTTTAGGCATCAAGGTGGCTCAAAATCCACAAGGATCATTTTTATGTCAGTGTAAGTATGCCTCGAACATTAATTCTAAAGATGGTTAGTTTCCCTATTTTTAGAAAAATTATTAGTTAACCCTAGCTTCTAAAAAATTCTCACATGTTCCCGAACCAAATAGATGACTTATCAGGCTTGACTTGTGTTTAGTTATAATGTGCATGTTACTACTTAATTTATGCGTCAACTTTAGGAAGAGCATTGGGTAGTGGTTTTCACGTGTTTTGCATTGCCTAAAAGGTAACCTTGGTAAAATATGTTGTCACAATCAAATCGTAATTTGTAGTTATATGCATAGTGTGACTCATACTAAGTTAGTTGCCCTTTAAGTAGGTGTTCATTGAATGGATATTTTATTTTGTTGGGAAACTCTTCTATTAGTTGGAATACTAAGAATTAATAAATAGTTTCTTGATCCTTTACTTAAACAAAACACAAGCCTATGCCTACTAATAATTGTGAGCTAACATGTTTTAAAGTTCTTCTATACTCTTTGGTTGTTATGCTTTCTAGACTTGTGCGTATCTAATGCGACAACAAAGTTGCTTTTCAAATTGTTTCCGATATGATTTTTCATGACTGTATGATGCATGCAGAGATTTATTATCATTTTATTCATGATTAGATATAAATCGGGCATGTCACTACCCGTTAAGTTCAAATTCATTCCCAAGTAGTTGATATATTTACCAAGGCATTAGGTCATCAACAAATTCATTCCTTATCAATGAAGTCAGGCATTTATCATCTATATGCTCTACCTTGAAGGAAGATTAAGATAAAAAAAAGTCAAAGTTAATAATATGTTAAAATATTGTATGTGATTGTGTTAGAAAGGACAATCAAAATCAATATTCTCAAGACAGTATTGAATTTGATTGTTTGAATATCTTTTCAACTTTGAGTCTGTAACATCACCATTTTTCTCAACTTTAAAATTTTGTTTTTGAAAGTATAATGTGATATATGGGATTTATATGTTATTATCCTAAGTAAAAATGTAATTTATTCCTTATTATTTTTATAAGATTTAATCTTTTCTCGTGTTTTTCTCTTTTGGATAGATTTTGTAGGTAAAGATAAAAATGAAGAAATCCAAAGGAGTAATCAAATGAAAGATGAAATGAAGCAAATAACACATTAAGAGATATGGAATCAATGGAAGAAAATACCATAAATGAAGAATATACATCAAAGGGAAGCTTGTGTTGAAATTTCATAAAGAGATAACGAAGGAACAAGAAACACGACACTCCCATGTTTAGCTATTTTTTCTGTCAGAACACAAAATTAGAGTTTTCAAATTTAGCAGTTGGCTGAGAATTCAGGAAAAAATACAGAGCTCCAGTGTTTCCTAAACACGGACCGTATTTTTCTTAAATTCTGTAACTGCTCGAGCGCACTTTTCCCTGATATATTTATGATGTTTATGAACATTCAAAAAATCGAGGTTTTTGGCAGTTTGAGAGTTAAATTCTCTCTTTTTCTTTATATTATCTAGAAAATACATATACTTCACAATTTCAATTATCTTTCTCTCTATTATATTCAATTGAACAATTAATACTCTGTAATCCAAGTTGATAAGTTCTTTTCCATTCCTCTCTTAATTGCAAGTTTTGATTTTCGATTGAATGTAAGTAAATTCTCTTTATTGCATTATTATCTCTCTTACTTTTAGTGTTTCGTTGTTAATTTATTAGTAATCATTGATGTTAATTATAGATTACTGCATTTAATTGTGTGTTATTGTAATTATGAAGATAGTAGCGTAGATGGTATTGGGTAGGGGGGATTTCATGACAAAATTAGGGTTTCAGATATGACAACGTAATTTAAATTTATGATTCTAGATGAAATTTAATTGAATTAATGGATGTAATTGAATGATCTTACATCATAGGTTAAGAATTTAAACTAATTAGATTGATCACCTATTTAGTTTAGATATTAATCAAAGCTATGATAACGGAATTAACATGTAATTCTTAATTAACATTTCAAAAGTAGCAAAATGTTAATTATTAATCTTATCTATTAATTTATACAATTAAATGATCCGAGCTTATGTGATTATGGTCATAGTTCACTAATTAATTGATTCTACCATTCTTAACGTAGGTTGTTAATTTGCTAGGTGATAAAATTAGAGCTTATTCAATTTATTAGAATTAAGAAAAAGCAAATAGATGAATTATCATGAGTTTCTATAGGTCAACGTTAGATCATTTAGAATCGTTTTTTTCTCCATGATTATTTGATATCCTAATACCATAGTCAATACCTTCATATCCTTATTCATTAATTAGTGAGTAACATGTTTTATTATTTATCCATAGTATAGAACTTAGTGATAGAAATTGATGTTATTGAATAACCGGAGTTTTAACATTGATTATAGAATTATTGATTATATATCATTCCTTATGGGTTTGACTCCTTCTTACCATCTACTACGTATTTGGAATTAAGATTCATTTATTAAATTTGTTGTGCATACGACATCACATCATAATGCAAAAGAAAAAATAAAAAAGGAAGGATTTTACTGCTACATCTGTCATAAAAAAAGATGTTCGCATTCACCTAACTCATGACAGATGCAATATTGAGTATGAAAATGTTAAATAACAAGAAACATATTACACCACAAAAAGTAAAATATTTACATTACAAAAGCTTGATCCAATGTTGCAAAGTCATGTTAAATAGACTAGAACAAACTCTATAAACTCTCAACATGGGACAAAATACTAGAAGCCTCCTACTCTCTTATTCCAACTCAAACTCCAATGATATCTAGATCATATGTGACACAACCACTTGAAAAAATAATATGATTAGTACAAAAGTACTAAGTAAACACACCTAACCCTTAAAAAAATTAATATAATCAGCAAACACACTTACATGCAATAACAACATGATAAATCATATCATGATACATAACTAGAGCACATAAACACCATTGAAGGTAACAATTCACAAACCATGTTGCCATGATACTCGTACGTCTATAGGTAACTTAATATACTTAAACACTAGCATGCCCAAATCACAATATACTCATATAATGAAACAAAACAAGATTATGTGTAAACTGAAGAAAATACACATAATGTAACATTCCGAGTAGATATGACTAATGTGGGACACTTATAAGCCACATGATAGCACTCTGGGCCCATAAGAGTTGTGATGTTACCCTGGAGTGCTTTTGAATTGATCAGCTAATCCTATAAATTAAGATGAGTCATTTCAGCATAGCTTGTCCTCATTCACATGCTTCCCTATAAATTTTTAGAAAAATTCTAAAACTTTCACCCATCTTAAAAATTGCTCAACGACAAGCAAGCGTAAGTGTGGAGTTCTTGTGACAGATTTACTAAAATGATGGTATACTATATTGACATAAGTAGACATATCAATCCTTATAACATTCTACTTGATTTGAGGGTATTACACATGCCAACACACAACACCACCAAGCCATCCATGTACCCTATAAATACTAAGATACATAGTCTTACTACCTCCTCGGGTAACATGATACCCACCCATCTAATCAACATCATAATTGTAATCCACTAGATAACCATATCAGTCATACTCAACAACAATATAATAGCCAAACAACAATTACATGAATTATCCAACCAAAAATAAATAATCAGAGACAATGCACATAAGGCAGACCAAACTACACACCTAAATTAATTCAATTATTACTGAACGATGATCCAAACCTTATAACCTGATAATACTATGATGCCCAAGTCATATCAGTGTACAAATGTAACACAGTACCCACCATTCTATGTAACTTAAGGATATTAAGATACCTCTGTCATATTGGTGTTGTACATGCAACACAATGGCCACTCATTCTAGGACACCTAATCCTTAAGTATCGATACCCCTTAAAAAGTCTATAAAACTATGAAGAGTAGAATATGGGCTTATAGATACTAGAAAGGTACCCATTGATGTTTCCAGTGATAAAATCTAACACATCCCGAACTGTAAGCTGAAGTCTAAGCCCCATACTTATGGCAGCTACTCCCAAAGAACACCATATTATTCCCAATTCAAGATGTTTCACTTCAATAATTGGTACTTTATTCATGTTGATCATAATTAACACAGTTACAACACTTACTTCCAAGATTCCCTAGAAAGGAAGAAGTCACAACTTAGGACACCGAAACCATTAAAAAAGAATCCCAATGATTTAGAATCAAAACCAAGCTAGAAGCCCAAAACAAGTCAAATGTTCAATCAACAAAACATTAACAAAGACATAACCTTAACCAACACAATCAAAGGCTTAGAAGCCAAATAAGATAAAATAATGTTCAAGCGCATTAACCATTTCAATCCAAAATCCAAAAATTACTTCAAATCCCAAAGAATCATATGTGACGATATAAAATACTAGACTGATGGTGGAAAATATTTCAAAACATCAAAACAAACCAAATGGATATTTTTTCTAGAAAACACTATTCATATAATATAGGAAATGCCATTTTATAACGAAAAAGTTAAATAAAAAAACCATCAAAAAGTTATAACCAATAATTACTATTCACTAAAAAACCATTGCATCACTAGTCACAAAGGTACTATTTATTATAAGGTTAAACTTCTTAAAAATATCTCAAATCACCAAAAAATCTCATAAAAATATATCAACTTTACTAAAATGCCCTTTTATGCTTTACTTACCCAAAAACATATTTAATTTCAAATCTAACCCTACACAGGATGATTATCACATGATTAGTCCAATAACACTTAAATAAATGAAGAACACTCATAAAATTCTTTAAACATCTAAAGCTCTAGGAGCTTTAACCAAAATTAAACCATACCAAACATGCTTACATCAAAACATGTTATTTATCATAATTATCCTAAATTTACAAAAGATTAACTTGGTAACATTAGATTTTAACAATAATAACATCATCACCTAAAATCATAGTAAAAATAAATTATTTCAAATAAGGAGCATAAAGCATTCTCAACTTCAACCAAAATTAAGACATGTAAATCTTGATCAAATAAGGATAACTCAAACATGAAACTTTATCGAAACATGTCGCGGAATATAATGATCCTCAAAAGACAACAACAACAACTCCCAAAAATCCTCCAAAATTGAATATACCAAACCAAAAGCCTAAAGCATAATAATCTTCAATCATTGATTAAACATAGTAACAAACCCAAATCACAAAAAACTTATATACTAACATCATCCTATAACATCAAGGGTCACCGTGATCTACTTAAATTTAAATAAAAGGCTATAAATCACAAATTATGGCCAAAAGGCCAAACCACAACCATAATACCCAAGCATGCTTAAATTTAAACAAAAACACATAATACATGTAAAATCTATTTACTTAGATTTTGGGAGGTTTTCCTTTAATACCAAGCTAAAATACTAAAAAAAATTAAAAAAAATTGTAATAAAACCATAAAAGAGTTCTAAGAAAAAAATTATCATAAACCAAAACAAATGAGAGGGAAATAGTAAAGACCTAGATTTTAGCAACGACAAAACTTGTTGGTAAAAACAAAAGATGATTGTAAAATATATTTTTGTTAAAGACATAAGTCATTGTGAGGTCATTGCATATAAGGTCGTTACAAAGAAAAATAGGAATGTTTTTTTAATAATAAATACGTCGTTGCTAAAAATATATATTTTTTAAATTTAAAAAAAATAATAGTTTTAAAAACTTTCTGCCAATACTCTTTGATAATAAAAAAATATCATTGTGAAAACTATTTGGTAATAAAAAAAGTCATTGCAAAAGCTCTTTAGTAATGAAAAAAAATGTTGATAAAGTTTTTTAATAACAAAAAAAATATCATTGCAAAAACAATTTAGCAAGGAAAAAATGTTGTTACAAAATCTCTTTAGTAATTAAAAATTATTATTGTAAAAGTTTTTTAATAATAAAAAATATAGTTGCAAAACCTATTTGATAAAAGGAAACTTATCATTGTCAAAGCTCTTTGACAATAGGAAAAAAAATCATCTTGAAAGCTATTGTGTGATGAGAAAAATTACTGTAAAAAATAATTGGCAAAAAAAAATATAAAAATATCTGATGCAAAAATGTTCATTATAATAAAAAGAAAAAAATCAAATACTTTTCTAATGTCATTATTATTATTGCTACTACTAATATTATTATCTATTATGTATTTTTTTAAATAAAATTTAAGGAGAGTAAGGAATATAAACCTTTAATAATTATTTAAAAATAACTATACCAAACACTACATTTTCATTTGTCCTTCAATTATATTCACGTACCAAAGTTTTTTTTTTCTTGATGGTGATTCTACAAAATATTGTAATCTAACTATTGTGGATCACTAGAAAGGAAGACTCCATTAAAAAAAATCTAAATTTACACTAAGAAACAAAAAAAAGAAATTAGAGATGAAGACTAAATGCTCATATTCATTATGTATGACTTGTCTCATAGATATAGTACATCTAACAATGTGTTCCTTATTTAGAGGTATTTTTTTTCATTTTTAATGTATTATTCAATCATAAACATAATTTATGGGAAAAGGAACAAAAGGAATGATCACTACAATATCATTTTTTTAGATTTTTTTTAGAAAATAAATATTTAATTCAACTTATACTATAAAAACATGTGCACAGTGAAATTAGAGAAAACAAAAAGTAAATACACCTCATTTAGAGGGAGAGATGTTAAAAAAAGTGAAGGAATTTATAAAAATGCAATAATAAGAAGTAGAAGGTTGAGAAAAATACTCAATAAATGTCCTAAGATAAAGGTCATTGTTACTAGCAACTATGCCTATTCTAGCTTGTCATCTTCGATGTCAATGATGCCTGCATGCATTGCCACCTAATAAACCCCCCCTACAACAACAAAAAAACATGTAGAATATAACAAGTCATTACTTAGGTCTACAAAGTGAAAAGAAAGAAATTGCGTCGCTCCATTGTACATAGAAATACCTTTAGAAAATCCATTGCTTTTCTTGTAAAATGATAAAATATATCAATATTCCAACTCTAATTCATTACTTTAGTTTTTAAAAACTTATATTATTTAGACATGGATAATAATATGGCTTAGTTAGAGCTTTTATATATTGTGTTATCCATTAATTTTTTACCTCCTCAAATGGGTAACATACTCACGGCGAGTCATGCTCTTCATCTCTTCAAGTTCATCATTATAATTCTCAAGTTTCACAATACATGCATATACATAACTTAGCATCTTAAAGAACCAAAAAAAACCCCCAACCTTAACAACAACCAAAATATAATCAACATCTTTATACATGTGAAAAACATATAACAAAATTTATATGATTTGATGGGCCCCAATATCTCAATGTTGCAAGACTATAAGCTCTTATTACTTTGTCCTCCATATTATAGCCTTGTGAAACCATGACCCATGAATAAGTTGACCTCATTAATGGATGAAATTTCGAAACCAAAAATATATTGTCTTCATTAAAAAAAATAAGGGAGGGAAGGAGTGGAGCCTTACAAGTAAACTTTATGATATAACATTTGATTCAAATGACATTACCAAAAAAATACAAACAGGACAAACAATAATTTATCAGGGAGGAGTCAAGTTAAGAATAGCATGTAGTATGGTTGGTCTTGGTTATGAAATTGATAAAAAAAAAATTATAGTCAAAAGTAATAATTTGAAACAAATAAAAAAGAAAAGAAATGGGTGTCTGGAGTTTTCTTGACCAACCTTATCTACCTTTCCTAGTTTGGCCTTCCTTTATGCAACTATTATCCCACAGATGAGCTTAATATCTATCAATCCATCTATGTCTATACAAATGAAATTTTAAATCTATCATATTTAGATACATCAAAACCATTTAACACATAATGATATGAAAAGGCCAAACTTAATAGAAGGTTTAACAATAAACAAGGTAATTATTTATAAACTTGTGTACAATAAGGAGAGGCTTACTTTGTGATGCCCTTATACTGTGAAGTCCTCTACTCATAAGTGTTAATAAGCTTTATATGAAAAATAATTTTATGTGTCTTCCCGTATCCTTTCAACCTATTATTAGGTACAAAAATATATGTATTAAAACCAAGGCAACACTTACCATAATCTAAGCAACCCAAAAGGATAAAATAAAAGCATCTTACACAAAAGGAAGCTATCTCGACTAAACCTTTAATTACTATTAGAAATTCTCAAACCAACAAAAGAGCTAGTAGCAACCCATAATTTATTAGAAACCAACAAAAGCTAGAGTGACGATGATGGTGATTCTTAAGGCTAAAAAATACCATCAAATTAGCCACAACCAAGCAAAGCAAAGGGTGAAACAACCATGCTCTATTTAAGAAGCCTTCTTATGTACTACCTTGCCAAGCCAAACAATCAAGAATAATAAAAAACACCTAACCTAAACAAATAAAGAGAATCGGTTCCCACAACAACAAAACAATGTCAAGGCATAAAAAAATACATAAATAAATAAAGAGGACCATTACAATCATCATCCTATTAAATCCAAGAGCCAAATGGTGTTAGTGTGTTGATGGTAGAGAAAATTAACAAAACATGGTTGTTTGTTTCTGTGTTTTGCTAGATGCATAGAGTTGACACTTGCTTCAATATTTTCTTGTTGAAAATAATTATGTTATTTTATTACATCTATCATTCCATACTATAAAATGAGTATATTTCAAAGTTAGTAATATTAATCTCAATGTTTATAAAGTTATTAATATTTTATTATAAATAAATGTATTTTCTATTGTCTTCAGAAGGTTATGTTATTTGAAACTAGACCTATATATAGGGAAATTTATTACAAATATGAAGGGAGTGAAAAGGGGACAATTAAATTGAAAGTCCTATAGAATTGTGAATAATAAGCAAATGCTAAATGTAGAGGTGCCTAAGTAAAAAAGCTACATTTTCCTGTGTCTTTTCCTAATTGTTGAAAATACATTTAATGACGAGCATCACTATGATAAATGTATATAATGCAATAGCGAACAAGTAAGAGGTAATAAAAAATAGAGAGGGCATATCAATGTTTGTGAAAAATGATTATAGGGTGGGAATGGAATCCAACTAGAGGAAAATCAAGCTTTAATTACATACTAGGAATTAGGAAAGGAACTAACTTTATTGAAAAGACTTTACCCGAGGATAATTTATGGTTAAAAGGTCATATATTTCCCTTTTATCTAAAAACACACACATAAAAAGTAAACAAGCATACACATAAAGCTTACATATGTGTATGCACATAAACTAAAAATAAGCACCCCTAAAAATTAGTTGTCTTCAAGATCATGTTCAATGTGCTTGATATTACGATTTTAAATTAGCAAGATGTAGCTTCCCCTCTACATACTCTGCCAATAATTTATTGATAGTTACATATGTCATGTTTGGAAGGCACATAAAGTGAGAAAAAATATTTGAGAATAGAGGAATCACAAGGTTAAATCTAGCATGAAAGTGCTTAACGGTTGGGATACTCATCAACAAGATAACATGTAATATCCCAAAATCCTAATTTCCGAAATTATGGCCAAATAAGGAATTTTTAGGAAAATTAATTATATAAATTAATTTATTAAAATGTAGAGAGTTAATTAAGGTAGATTAAGAGGAAAATAATAAAGAATTTAATTGGAAGAAAATTTGGGTATTTTTCCTAATTAGCATGGAGGTTAAGGGAATTTATCTAAATAGTCTAAAATAAGCAAAAAGGAATTTATTTAATATTTTATAAATATTAATATTCTAAATAACCCAAAAATACCCCAATTTCCCCATAAGTTATTTTAATTATTTTCCCATCCTATTTATTTCCTTATTTTCCCTTTTCTTCCTTTTTCTCCCTCCGCTTTCTTTTTTTCCTTTCTCTCCCCCCGACTAGGCCGGCCTGCGCAGCCCAGACCCCTCGCCTCCCCTCTCTCTACGCGCGGCCCGAATTCCCTGCCTCTCCTTCCTTCTTCTCGCCTGCGGCCCAGCGAGCCCAGCCGCTCGTGAAACCAAACGCTGCGTTTCGTCTCTATAGTCGTCGAAACGCCGCGTCACAATAAGAAAAAAAAGTGACCGTTGCCAGACCGACGATGACGTTGCGTTTTGCCCAAAACTTTCCGCAAAACGCCGCGTTTCATTAATAGGGGAAATAACCGCCGCCAAACTGGCCGGTTCCCCCTCCCTTTTCCTTTCCCCTGGACCGCCGGTCCACCCCCTTTCTTCCCCCTTCTTCTTCCCCGTGCAAACGGCAGCAGCGACGCATGCCTGCACTGCCGGCGCTGCCCCGACACCGGCGAGCCTGCCTCTCTCTCTCTCTCTCCTGTCGTTTTCTTTCCCCATTTTGGCCCCAACCAGCATTGTCCTCCCTCCTGAGCAGCCTGCAACCCTTCCTTTTTTCTCTCCTGCAACCGCCTGCCGCCTGCCGGCCAGCCTGGCACCCGCACCCCCTTGTCTTCTTCCCCTTGGCTTTGCCCGACCACCCTGCCTATAATTACCCCCATTGATCACCTGGATTCGGGATTTGGAACCCCGAAACCCTGGGTTTGCTCCCTCTCGCCGCCGCCCCATCAGACGCGTCGACCGCCGCCCTCCCCCAACGCCGCCGGTCGACCACCGCCCAGAAACCCACCTTACACCACCCTCCACCTAACCAAGCCCTCCTCAGCCCTCGATTTGCCTTGCACGAGCCACCCTAGGCCGTATAAAATCGCCACCCCGAGCAGCCCCTTCCAGCCCGTCGCCGCCTTGCGCCACCTTCTACCGCCTCCTCCGCCGCTACCAGCCACCCTTCCACCCTCCAAAATGCCCATCAGACCTCCCTCTACCTTTCCCTGCCTTCAACTTCCCCTGCCTCCCTCTCCTCCTTACTCCCTCATCTTCCACCTCTCTCCACCACCCTCGGCCGCCGCCGTCGCCGCCGCGCGCCGCGAGCCGCCACCCCTTGCCACGCCACCACCCTCACTCCACTCCCCTTCACCTGCTGCTTCTCCCCGACCTCAAAATTCTCTTTTCCTCCTGCCATCTAGCCCCCACCTTGATCTTTTCCCTTCCCTTCCTCCTCCACCGCCGCCGCCGTCGCCGCCACGCGCCGCCGCCAGACCACCACCGACCCTAGGTGGTTCTCCACTCATCCAAACCCTAATATCCCTTTTATATAACTACTACTAATTTCTACCAATATTAATACTATTATTATTATTATTATTATTATTATTATGATTATTTCTTTCATTACTATTACTCTTATTATTATTATTATCATTATTATCATTATTATGGTCTCTATTATTAATGTCTTATTTTCTTACTAATACTAAAATCCCTTTTGAACCCTAAATTTTATTATACTTAACTCTAATCTTAATCTTTATAATTGTTGGTATTAACATTTTTAATAATATTACTATTATTACTTCTATTATCCTTACTAAGGTTATTATTGTGGTTGCTAAACCTTACTTAGTTGTATTATTGTTATTATCATTACTACTAGGAGTATTACTATTATTATCATCATTATTAGTATTATTACTATTATCATTATCACCCTTAGGAATAGTTTACTTGTAATATTGTGACCTTATAATATTATTATTTCAAACCTAACACCATTGTTAGACTTAATCTTAAAAACGCTAGAGTTCTATTACTTGAAACATAAGTATCACTATTAGTAGTCTTATTATTATTATATTATTATTATTATTATTATTATATTATTATTATTATTATTATTATTATTATTATCACTATTTTACTATGACTAGTGAACACTAGTATTATAAGAATGGAACTAATGGGCTTAATAAAATAAGTGTAACAATAAGTATCATAAATAACTATATTTTGACTACTAATATTTAGTATACTAATTCTAAGGTAAAAACCCTAGTTGTGTATAAAACCCCTTTTTAGTAATAAAAACCCTAACCTTAAACTAGAATGAGGATTGATAGTAATTATAAGGGAAACTAACACTTAGCATTTTCCCCTTTTATAGGTAACCCCGACCAAAGCCTTAAGGAGTTAGAGGAGCGTGCTCCAAGCCCGGCGTCGCCTTAGGTAAGGACGAAGCTATGGCCTTTGTGTGATGTGTGACCTGTATGTTTTGAATGTTGTATATGCCATGCTATGTCGTGTATTATATGATTGTGGGCAACTTGTCTTATGTAGCGCAGCTTGGAAATTGAGGTATGTTTGTATGTGTTTCCTATGACGTGAGCATGACGTATATGTATGATGTTTATGAGGTGATTTGATTTAACCCTCTAGGACATGCATGCTAGGGTGATTGTTATGATGATATGGGAATGAAAGGATAAAAAGGAAATAAATGGGAAGTGAGTTCACTAAGGGGGATATGAGGTTGACCTAAGTACCTCATGATCTATGAGAAAAGATTTAATAAGGGAGGAATGACCTAAACAAATGAGAGTTGGGGAAACCACGCATGTGAGTCGTAAAATTTGCATGATGACTTGGGTGTTTGCATGAGGTGACTAACTTTTGTATGGGGGTGTGTCTTACGTGAGAAAAGTTGAATTTGGGTGTAAGTAAGAGAATGGGAGAGCCTTGGAATGATTGGAGACTTAGTATGAAAAATAATACGTAAGTTGGCACATAAGAGACCTTATTAGGGTTTTGTGTGTAAGCGGGTGTTGGAGTGTTTAAATTAAGCATGGGAATGAATCTTACTTGAGGAAAGTTGATTTAGGGCGTAAATGAGATAATGTCAAAGTTATGGGTCCATTGGAGACTTTGATGTAAAATAGTACGTAGGCGGATGTAAGGGTGTATAAGGAATCCGATTAGGGTTTTTGGGAGAAAATGGAAATTTGGGAAGTACAAAAGTAGGAATGATTAAGGAAGGGTGGAGTATGGGTTTGAGTGAGATTTCATTTATATAAAAGGTGAGTATGGGTTCCCATGTGGAAGAAGAGACCTTGGGATGAAAAGAGAGAGGTTACTTGTGGGAGAAGAAAGGTACTAAGGTTGAGGTGATCAACTAGGGTTTTCATGGTTATGTGCTGAATCGAAAGGTAAAGTGATATGTTTTGGGAGAGGATCTAATTGAGGTAAGATGTGGGGCGTTGAATGGGTAAAGGAAGCGTAAGTGGGAGAAGGTTGGGCCATATCGGCCCAATTAGGGTTTTCAAAGGAAAACCCTAGGGGGTGATGGGAGGTGGAGTTGATGTCATGAGTGTAGGGCCTAACCCACACCCGTAGGGGTTGACTCTTTCATCTAAGGGTAAGAGTAAAGGGAACGGATGTCGGGGTGTGAGAAGGGGAGAACAGTCTCAAGATATGGGACGGGCCTCCTCAAAGGATAGAATAGAGAGTAGTAGACATGCATGTCAAGGGTGGAACCTTATTTAATAATACATGAATAAGACATTAACTACTTAAAGAGTAAGATTGTTGAGCCGGGCCCAGACCGATCCACCGGCATAATAGTGCCAGGTGCCGGGGTGCCTGGAGACCGATCCACCGGCATATAATAGTGGCGTTCCCCTATACGTGACCGATCCACCGGCTATAATAGTGGAGGATCCGAGCTCAACAAACCAAACAGTATGTTGTAATAAATCATGGGATACTATATCAGTGGAACACCATAGAGTCGTGACCGATCCACGCTATATATGTCGTAGTGTCAATGTGATATAGGATTATTGTGTACGTGTATGAGGCGTGGACCTGCTCCATATAGGTAGTGAGTAGCTCTGGAGACCGATCCACCGCGTATAATAGTGGTTAGGTGCGTTCTGCCCTATAAGTGACTGATCCACCGGCTATAATAGTGGGGTTCCCGTACTCGCATGGATTAACAAAGATTATGGTGTGAAATGACTTGCAAATAAATCATGGAAAGATATGTTATAATCACAGTGAAACACTATGAGAGTTGGGGCCAGACCGATCCACCGGCATAATAGTGGCCAGGAGCGTTCTGTCCTGGAGACCGATCCACCGGCATAAAATAGTGGTTAGGTGCGTTCTGCCCTATAAGTGACCGATCCACCAGCTATAATAGTGGGGTTCCCGCACTCTCATGGACTCATAACGATTATGATGTGAATCGACTATAATTATCAGATTTATGAAAGAAGAAGTTGGATTGGACCATAACCGATCTACATCATCCATAGTATTACATGTTGCTTATGTGTTTGTGCTGTGCATGTTATGTTGTATGATGGTATGCTTGGCCTTAGCGCACCTGCGCCCTTACTCAGTATTGGACCCATGCTGATACTACCTTGATTGAATGGGTCCTGTGATGATCCACCGATGGTGGAGAGCAGACTTCCTGTGCAGGTTTATAATCGGTTACTAATTCGGGGTGGAAGGCTTAACTTGAGTGAGTAGGCGATCCGGATTCTGATCCTTTTTGAGGATTGTTTTGTTAGCTATATTTTGTATTACGTTTCCCGTTTTTAAAGAAAAAGCATTATGGGGTTGTAATTCTAAATTGTATTCAAACTTTTGTTTGACTTATATCTTATTAACGATTTATGCTAAATGTCATATTGCGTTTTATGATAATTCGTACTTATTGATGATCGGATTTAGCCTTAGCACTTAGTACTAGAACAGTAGGAATGAACCGGTCTGGTACTAAGTGTGGCGGTAATACCCCCAAGTTTACGGTTTTAATTCTCTCGCTTCCGCTAAACCTTTTAATTTAAACGAAATTTTTCAGTAGTAAATTTGGGGGTGTTACATAACAAATGTCAAATGAATATGTTATCCTCCTATTTTATAACTATATTCTTAAAAAACAAATCAATATAACTCTCGTTTCACTGGATGTAGTTAAACATATGAATTCATCAACAACTGTATATCTTCCAAAAAATAAAAGAAAAATATGCCAACAAAATACCTTATTGATGTTTTTGTAACTTAGATAGTAGAAGTTTGGCATTTTCTCATCACAAATAAATCTATTGTCTAATGTGTATGGGAATGTGGAATTATCAATTATGATGAACTAATGCTTGATTATGTTGTAATTAAGAAGATGAAGTTTTGAAGATGATGGATTAAGGATATAAATATTCGAATAGGGTAGAATAATGATGATGATGATGATTCGGTGATGGTGATGATGATTCGACAATTATGATTTGAAGATGGATGCTTTCGTGGGTTAGGGTTATGGTTAGTGTTCAAAAATTAGGGTTAGGGTTTCAAATGGCAAATTAGGGTTAGGGTTTAGCAAATTAGAGTTTCAATTTTGGGTTGTGTTTGGATGATTATTAAGGATAATAATGGCATGGATTATGGAGTTTAGAAAGATAATAATTAGTCCCTAATTCACACAAACGAAGATATTAAGGGTTTTAAGATTAATTGTTCATACAAATTCGATTAAACTTGAGATAATTTTACATAGAATTCAATACTTGCAATTTGCATTCAACTTCAATTCATTCAATATATCTCTTCAATCATGGTTCTATGGATTATATAGCCAAGCTACCGATTACAAAATACTAGCTAAAAGGTATAATGCTTCAAAAGATACCTAGCTAAAAGATATTAGAATATAGAATATTCTTAAAAAAGGTAGATTTATGCTACTTTATTCTCTAGCTAATCTCTAACTCTAATACTTAATTAATCAATTAACTAAATCAACTAATATCCATGTCCAAGCTGTATATTATTTCCCCCATGCACGTAGTCATGCCCTTCATGCATGCTATGCATGCCATGCACATGTACGTATACGCCTGATAGCTTATATGGTACATTTCATCTTTTATTAGCAACACAACCATCCTTTTATCTTTAATTTTGTAGGAGATCCTTTCTAAATGTTGAATAATTGGTTCATAATGACGAATGACAATTATTGAGTGTTTGCTCCTGCTTCATTGTCAAGATTTTGATGAGAGGTTGCTGAGTCTAAAAGTTCAACAAGCCTCTAAACTAATTATATTATCCATATATTTCCTAAAGTTATATTCATGAACTTAGGACATTGCAAGAAATTCTAAAAGTGACAATGCATAAGTTAACAACTCAATTACTGATATTATAATGGCATACACTGTAATGTATACACAAGTGTCTCTCATGCAAAAGTCAATTATATAATACTAGCGTTAAACCGACTTTATACAACAAGGCAAGGCCTAATACAACTAAAAAAATGATTTTACACGATAACTAGAAACCTCTTGAACCAAATCCTAACCATTCAACCCAAAATGAATATAACAAACAACCAAGTCATATCATAGAAGCGTGAACATTGGCTCATACAGTTTTATGAGGTACCAAAGCTATGTGCATCTTGTGTTGAGCCTAATTGATAAGGATTATAGTTTAATGAAAATTTGGGAAAGAATAAATGAAATTTATAATACAAGAATGTGTCAAAGAATACCATTTCATCCTTAGAGATTTATTATATATAAAAAAAACAAGCTAACATCATAGAATAAAAAACAGAATATAAGTTGAGGATTCTCAATTCTAGCAAGGTAGTATCTACTACACTCTAATACAAATTCAAACAACTATTTCAATGAAAGAAATATAGATTTATACATATAATAATATTTGTCCATTGACATATTCCCTTCATTCGAGCTAAATAATCTAAATGCCTTAAAATTATGTGAGGAAAGCCACAAATTCCTAGCAAGAGAGAATATCTACCAATAAAGTTGTTGAAGGAAACCTACAAATATTTCCACACCATCCACGAGTAACAACACACCCTATTAGCAGCAAAATTTGTTAGATTGTAGCATTCTCCATCTAAAATTAGTTTGAACAAATCAAAAAGAACTTTATACTCAATAAACTCAACTTTCAAAATCAATGAAGGTAACGGTATCGGGAGCTATCTCACTAAACCGAGAAATGGCAATTAGTTTAGTACTTTGACCTAGAAAAAAGAATTAGAGAACCATAACTAAAATTGATCGCTATGAGATAACAAAAATAATAAAGTTACATTGAGAGGGAGAGAGCAAGCATGATAGTTAGCCACTAGCATCAAAAGAAGAAGAAACATTAGTTGAAGTGCAAGATTGGAAGGATAATTTGTGGAAATTGAAATTGAAGTTAAAGGAATTGTTGATTGAACTAAGGGATTTATTGTTGCAGCAACATAAATCATCCGAACTTGTAAAACACATAGTTCCTTATTAATCAAGTTTTCTCTCTTAGCTTTTTATGCACTATTTTTTCTATCAGTCATTTGCTGAACCTCAAATTAACACACATTAGCTTTTATATCAATGATGATCTATCAATAGGATTGAAAAAATTGGCAAAATATAAACACCGATTCTTCAATTATAGCAGAGCCTTCATATTTAAAGAGATGAGAGGGATGGTGAATGTAGTTGAAGAGAAGAATGATCGAGTTTACCATCGCTCACTCAGGATGAACTGTTTCTCTACGTTTTGTTTCGAAACACAACAGAGATGATGACCTATTTGGGATGGAAGTAAATAATATGAGAGCATTATTTTTAGGTAACAAAAATATGTGGCTACCAAATAGGTTTGTATTTTTTTTCTTTGAATGTATCTAATACTTTTGGTAATGATAAAATTATGTTGTCGAAAACATGTCAGTGTTTAGTAGTGATGTGTTTATTATTACTATTAATAAAATTTATTTTTAGTAACATCTCTAAAGTTATTAAATAGATAAAAAAAATTATATTCATATTAAAATAGTTTTGGCCACAAATTAATTTTTTCTATAAATATATTTAATCATAACAACTAAAATTCGTTACAAAAACTCATTGCTAAAACCCTAGTTTCTACTAATAGGTAATCAAAGTTTGGAAGTTTGATCAAGCTTCAACCATAATGGCTAATGGCCATTAAGGGAACTAAATTTTATGGGGGAAGAAAAGGGACAATGTGGCTTATGGATTTGCCAGAGAAAAGAAAGAAAGGTAACTAAGGTCAATTTAGTTTGCAAGGCTTAGGGGTTAAGCTATGGTTCAAGGGTAAAAGGGTCATTTAGTTAATAAATCAAAACAAATTTGGCTAATTCAAGCTCATGGATAGCACCAAATATAAGGGTATGAAAGGAGTAGCTCTCATTTATCCGCCATATTATGAAACTGAGTAATGGAGGAGGAAAGAAGAAAAGATGGCTAACTAAAGATATTTGTATAAAATATCTAACAAAGAAGACAAAACCAAGCTTATCACCACCAATAAAGAAGACACAAAATAGCAAGCCAAAATAATAGTTTCTAACATGTTATTATCAAATATGAAAGGTTCACACGCATTCTCATAAAGTTTATATAAGAATTGAAGAAGAAGAAAAGTACGATTTGGTTACTTTTACTATCTAAAATTATTTGAATTAATCTAAAAATGATGTGAATGATATTAGTTTTGTTTGGATCATATTTAGCTCAATAACACTAATATAAGATGATCCATTCATATCCACTAGTGACTTTGCTAGAAATGTATGGGTTTATTTCTTAAAGTATAAGAATGATGCGTTTGGTGTTTTCAAACTCTTGTTGACCTTGATAGAGAAGCAGACCGAAAAGTAGGTTAAATGTCTTAAGATTGATAATGGTATTAAGTTTGTTGAGCAAAGTTTCACTAATTTCTGCCAAGGCCATGGGATATAGAGACACCATACCTGTGTTGGAAGACCACAACACAATGGGGTTGCTAACTAGATGAGCAAAACCCTATTAGAGAAGGCTCAATTCATGTTATCATGGGGAGGTGTAGGTAGAGACTTTTGGGCTAAGGTGGTTCAGAAGGCGGCATACTTGGTGAATCAATCACCAAATTAGTCCATTGATTTGAAGACACCAGAGGATTTGTGGTATGAAAATCCAGCTAATTATTCTAATTTTCATGTCTTTGGTCGTCCTACTTGTGCTTATGTAAATGATGGTAAGCTTGAGCCTAGAGCTAAGAAGTGTATCTTCCTTAGTTTTACATCCAGAGGGCAGGGGTGTAGCTTATGGGACGTAGCTGCATTCAAGTTCTTAACTAGCATAAATATTACCTTTAATGAATTCTTATTCCTCCAAAAGACTGAGTCTTGTGATGGTATCACTAAAGAGGTGGAGCAGGAGAGTGCTTCGGGTCAGGTGGAGGTTAAGGTTGAGTTTGGTGATAGAGACCCTTCTGATAGACCCATTATTCCTAAAGTGGGTGGTTCTAGGCAGTAAGTGGAGCAGAGAAGTGTTGCCCTAGGCAGAGGACAGAGGATTGTCAAACCTCTGGTTAGATGCAGTTATGAAGAATTAGCTGGTTATGCTTTATCTAGTGAAGGGATAATTATTGATGTGCATAAGCGAGCATCATTCTCAGAGGCTATTGAAAGTATTGATCCTATTGAGCGGTGTGCTACTATGGAAGATGAGATGGAGTCCTTATTAAAGAATTAGACATGGGAACTTGTGAAGGCACCAAGGAAGAAAATTTTTTTTGATTGCAAATGGGTGTACAATTTCAAACAAGGAACTCCAGGGGTTGAGAGACCAAGGTAAAATGCTCATTTTGTTGCACGTTGATTTAGTCAGATTTCAAGCGTGGACTATGATGAGGTATTTTCTCCCGTGGTTAGGGATATTTCTATTTGTACAATATTTATGCTTGTGGCTATACGTGACTTTAAGTTAGAGTAGTTGGATTTTAAAACTACATTTTTTCATGATGAGCTCGAGGAGGAGATTTATATATGACGACCCAATGGGTTTGTATTTGAGGGGATGCATGATCATGCGTCCTGTTGAAGAGGTTACCGTGTGGTTTGAAGTAGTATCCTAGATAGTGGTATAATTGATTTGATCATTTTATGATTAAGCATGGTTTTTTCAGGAGTGAGTATGATGGATGTGTACTTGAAGGAGGTGGAGAGTGGCTCTTTTGTGTATCTTTTGCTGTATGTTGATGATATGCTTATTGTAGCAAAAGATATGTATGATGTTAATAAGGTGAAGGTAATGCTAAAAAGTGAGTTTGAGATGAAGGATCTTGGAACTACGAAGAGGATCATTGACATAGAGATCATTAGAAATAGTGAGTAGAAGCATTTGTACTTATCACATGAGTCTTATGTGAACAAGGTGCTAGAGATATTTCATATGATAGATGCCAAGACGATTAGCACTCCGTTAGTTGCTCACTTCGGTTTATCTGCTCTAGATTATCCTAAATCCAAAGAGGAATAGGAGTTCATGGTGATTGTTCCATATTCAAATGTTGTTGGTTATATCATGTACGCTATGGTGTATACTTGTAACACCCCAAAATTCACTAATTTTTTTTAGCGAAAGAATTTTAAATTAAAACGCGTAAATTCAGGGGATGTTACCGCCACACTTAGTACCAGACTAGTTATCTCCGATCGTTCCAGTACTAAGTGCTGAGGCTAAAGAAAACCTACACGTGACATTATTAAATAATCAAACTTCCTGAAACGGAAATCAGAGTACGCATAAAAGTTTATAAACAATAATAAGATAGAAATCAGAGTGCGAAAGCAAAGAGGATAAAAACTCAATACAAGGTACTAAATCAAAGAGGATAAATTCAATGCAAAAGAAATAATAAAAGGCTATAGAATCACATAAAGACTGAAATATGGCCACAACTCTCTCGAACTTTGAGCCAAAACATGCTCAACACTCGGTCCTACCGGATGTTTCGCCCACCTGCACAAAGTCAGAAGGGTATACTATTCGTGGGAATGAGCAGCGCCCATGAAAAGGGTGATCAGTATGCTACGTACTGAACAAGGTAACCGAGCGCTAAGGTCAACACATAAAATCACATAAACTATGCATAAGAATAAAAGAACATAAAGTCCCACATAATAGCACAAGGCAAAAGAATGCTCAGGTGAAAATGCCAAGATTCAATGTAGTTTAGATTAATTACTTCGTTAATCCTTTATCGAAATATTTTTACACTATGCTCTTTATCAAGTCAAGTCCATATGAGTACGGGAACCCCACTATTTTTGCCAGTGGATCGGTCTCCAGGGCACTTTTGGCTCCTGGACACTATTCTAGCCGGTGGATCGGTCACTTAGGGTACATGCCCTACCACTATTATATGCCGGTGTATCGGTTTGGCCCCTTCTCACACGGTGTTCCACTGTAAGTTATTAGTGTCTTCCCACATCTTAATAACATATATGGTTTGGTTTGTTGAGCTCGGGATCCCCCACTATTTTAGCCGGTGGATCAGTCACTAGGGAAACATACCCTACCACTATTATGCCGGTGGATCGGTCTCTAGGCTACAGCAGTACCTGGCTACTATTATGCCAGTGGATCGGTCTCCAGGCTACCGCAGTACCTGGCCACTATTATGCCGGTGGATCGGTCTGGGCTCAGCTTAACATCTTCCACTTTACGTGATTAATGTTTTAAGTATCTTATTCATAAGCTTTCATCCTGGACATGCATGAATCATTCCCTTTACACTTCACACATCACAAATCATAAAATTTCACAATCATAATTACACTTTAATCACCAAATACACGTGATAACACAAAAACTCTAAGCAGCCACAACAAACCCTAATTGTCCACACAAACCCTAGCTCGGTCTCCTATGCACCCTTATATTGCTCCACATACTATTTTTTACCCAAAGTGTTTAAACACCCAAACAAAATTTACATTACCTTCCTCGCATCCCAATTCAACTTTTCATACGTAAATTTTACTCCCATGCAAACGTTACACATCCCATGCAACCATTCGAATTTTTCATGCGAAACCCTAAAACTCCCACGTAAAACCCTAAATTCAACCATGCAAACCCTAGATCCATCCATACACAACCCTAGATTCCACCATACAAAACCCAAGAATCCTCCATGCAAAACCCAAGATTCAATCCACACAAAACCCAAGGTAAGATTCCACCATACAACACCTTAAAATCTACCATGCAAAACCCTAAATCCATCCATATCAAACCCTAGTTTAGATTATCCCATGCGCAACCATAGATTAAATTCTCCAAACAAAACCATGCAAAACCATATATTAGATTCTCCCATACAAAACCATAAATTAGATTCTCCCATATATAAACCATAAATTATATTATCCCACATAAAACCATAAATTAGATTCTCCCATATAAAACCGTAAATTAGATTCTCCCACACAAAACCATAAATTAGATTCTCCCATATAAAATCATAAATTAGATTCTCCCAAATAAAACCATAAATTATATTCTCCCACACAAAACCATATATTAGATTCTCTCATATAAAACCATAAATTAGATTCTCCCATATAACACCATAAATTAGATTCTCCCATATAAAACCATAAATTAATTCCTCTCACACAAAACCATGCAAAACCATAAATTAGATTCTCCCACATGAAACCATAAATTAGATTTTCCCATACAACATCATAAACTACAATCTCACATACAACATCATAAATTAGATTCTTCCACACGAAATCATAAATTAGATTCTTCCACACGAAATCCTAAATTCCCCATTTTATTCATCCACTCATAGATCATTAAAATACTTAGGTCAACTCATTTCCCCTTTAGTTAACTTACTTCCCATTTTCCATTTTCAACCTTTTTTTTCCACACAACACCACTTTTATGCATCCTCACATGCATGTCTAAAGGGTCACAAATAGATCACCACATATACATAATACACATGCCATGCAAATACATGAAAACATACTTCAACTCCACATTATACCATATATGACATAATTAATAACGATAAACATATGATACATAGCATGCGAAGCACGTAATGCATATAAGCACACAAAAGGCCTTCGCACCCCTTATCTACAACGACACCTGTCTTGGAGCACGCTCCTACGCCTCCTTAGGGCTTTGACTGGTTTTACTTATTATGAGGGAAAAGCTAAAATTAGACTCCCTCCTATCAAAAATACTATTAATCACTAACTTAATATAAGACTAGGCTTTTGATAAAATATTAAAATAATAATAGCAAAAATATCAAAAATAATATCAATATTAATATTAACAAGAATAATAAAAATAGTAAGAATAATAATAAAAAGGACATTACTCAAAAACATAATGAAATAAGGACTTCAGCCCCTTTACTAAAATAATAATTCTAATAATAATTTAGTAATAATAATAGTGATGAAATAATAATAATAATAATAATAATGATAAAAACCATATTAATATTGTAATAATAATAATAATCATAATGGTAATAATAGTAAGGATAACATTTGAAGATAAAAAGAAGTAGGGTTTCCACCCTACATTGAGTAATAATAGCTTAATAAATAATAATAATAACATTAATAAGAATAAATACTAATAATAATAAAAATATTAATAACCCTAATAATAATAAGACATGATATTTATAATACTACTACTAAAAATTAAAATAAGCACAATAAGGTTTTAGCCCTATATAAAATAATAATACTAGCACTTGAAAATAATAATAATGATAGTAATAATAATAATAATAATAGTAATAGTAATAGTAATAATAACAACAACAACAACAACAACAACAACAACAATAACAATAATAACATTATTAACAACACTAATGGTAAAATAGTTTTATTAATAATAATGGAATAAGAATAATAGAAATTCGAAATTGGAAATAATAATAATAATAATACTTATAACATGTTAATATTAATAATAGAAATAATAAGGGTGATAGTGCTAAAATCGAAAGAAAAATTAAAATAGGGTTTCAGCCCTCAATAGAATAATAATAAAAACATTAATATTAATAACAATAATAATACATATTAAAAATGGAAATAATAATAATAATAGGATTTATATTATAATAAATGAAATAAAATAATTTAAGGCTTGTAAAAATAGGGAAAAGGGTTGAGAGGGTCTAGGGTTCAACCTTAGGCTGGCGGGGATAGGCAGCACCAGCGGTGGTGCACGGCATTGGCGGCGGCGGCCGGAAAAAGAGAAGAAAAAGGGAAAAGTTGAATGCTATGAAAAAGATAGGGAGAATGGAGGTGGAAGTTGTGTTGTTTAAGAATGCCTAGAGGGAGAGGAGCAGAATGGAGGTGGCGGCGCACGGTGGCGATGGCCGAATGGAGAAGAAGGAGACAAAGCGAGGAGGAGAGGGAGGAAGAGGAAAAGAAGGGTAGGGGAAGGTAGAGGGTGGTCTGCAGAATAATTTGAGAGGTAAAAGAAGTGGCGGAGGAGGTGGCTAAAGGTGGTTCGAAGGGCGGTGGTGGTAGAAAATGGTTTGGTTGAGGAGAGAACTTTGCACAACTGAGGTGGATCATACAGGAAGAATCGATGGAGGAGGGAAGGCACAGTTAGTTAAGGGGCGGTGCAAGGAGTGCACGGGTGGCCAGATTGGGGCGGCGGAGTTGGTCGGAGGCAGTGGACGAGGCGTCTAAAGGGGTGGCGGTGACAAGATAGGTTTTCTGGGTTGGGGATCAAAAGATCGATACCAGGCTCAAATCGAGGGTATTTATAGTTTTTAGAAAGGAGTTTAGGGTTCTGTGGGTCGTCTACGGGGTAAGGTAGGTAGGTTTAGGGTTAATGATGGCGAGGTTGGCCATATGGAGTCAAAACAGGGCAAAGGTTGCGCAGGGAAAAAAAGAAGGGAATCGTGCGAGAATAAAGGAGTTGATTGGGTCGAAAAGATAGGCCGATCAGCGGGGAAAGAGAGGGGGGAAAAATGATCGGTTAAATCGAGCGAGATCGCAGGCGAAAAACCAGGGCGGGGTGGCGGAGGTTGCAATCGACAGCGAAGGTAGGATCGAAGGCTGGGGGAAGAAGAAGAAGAAATTTAGGGGCGGACCGGCGGTTCAGGGTAGAAAAGAAAGAAAGAAAATATGGGAGGTCGGGCCGGTCGGGTGACGATCATTAAAAGAGGTATAAAATGCGGCGTTTAAATAGCAACTGAGGGAAAGTGCCGCACAAGAGGGGAAGGGAAGGGAGTCGGCTACGTGGGCTGGGCCATGCCGAAGGTAAGGAAGGAGGGAGGGAGGACTGGGTTGCGGGAAGGAGGTAGGCCCAAATGGGGAGGGGAGGAAAAAGAAAAAGAAAAAGAAAAGAAGAATAAAGAAAAAGAAAGAAAGAAAAGGGGAAAAAGAAAAATAGGAGGGTTGGGTTAAATTAATTAATTAAAATATTTGGGATAGTTAAAAATAATAATATTTAAATAAAATAATATTTAAATCCCTTTTTAGGCTAAATTAGGATTTTTAAAAGATTTTTCATAAATTCCATTTTAATTAGAAAATCACTCTAATTTTCTTCATTTAAATTATTTATAAAATTAATATTATTTTGCAACTATTTTATCCTTATTATTTTAAATAAAATAATTTATTTAATTAATTTCCAAAATAAAATCCTTAATTAGCAAAAATGCCAAAATATTTCTAATAAAAATTATGTATTATTTTCTTCTTGAATAGCCCTAATTAATTCCCTTTTATTTTAATAAAAATAATTAATTTAATTAATTTTCATAATAAAACCTCATTTAAATATAATTTTTAAATTTTGAAAATTTTGGAGCATTTCAATACTCGACTTGATATTACTCAAGGTGTTAGTGTTGTGAGTTGATATATGATGAATCTAGGAAAGGCTCACTGGCAAGCAATGAAATGGATCCTTAGGTACCTAAAGGGAATGACACTAGCTTGTATTGAGTACGGAAGATCAACGGATTCAGCTGTCGGGTTCGTGGACTCTAATTATGGTGGAGACATTGATAATAATAAAAAGATCCATTAGTGGATATGTTTCTGTCTTGGGGGTTCAGCTAGTAGTTGGAGGTCTTCATTGTAGGATGTGATGATCTTATCTACGACTGAGGTAGAGTATATGGCTATAACATAGGCTTTTCAAGAAGCCTTATGACTTGGTGGATTAATATGAGAGTTGGGATTTGGTCATGGTGCTTCGGTTGTTCATGGTGATAGCCAGAGTGTTATTTGTTTAGAGAAGAATCATGATTCTTTCCATCATTGAACGAAGCACATTGACATCAGGTATCACTTTATTCAGGATACTATTTATGATACCCCAAAACCTTAATTTAGGAATTTAAAATAAAATAGGGGCTAATATGTGAGATTAATTAAATATAACATTTTTAATAAAATAATGGGAGTAATTAAGATAAAAAAAAGAGGAAAATAATATAGGATTAAATTAGGGAAGATTAGGGCAATTTGTTAACTAAAATGGAATTTAGGAAGATTTACCCAAATTTTCTAAATTAATATAAAAAGTAATTTAATTATATTTTTTCGCTAATTTAATATTTTCAAAAAAATTCAAAAACACAAAAGACCCTAAATACTCCAACCACCTTATTTTTCTTTTTCTTTTTCCTTTTTTCTCTCTTTTCCTCGTTTTTCTTTTTTCTTTCTTCCTTTTCTTCCTCTATTTTCTTTATTTCCCTTGTGAGGGCCAACCCTCCTTCCTTTCTCCCTTCCTTTTCTCCTCTGCACAACCCAACCCTATTTCCCCTCCTTTTCTTTTATTCCTTCTTTTCCCTCGGTTGGACTGGCCCAACTGCCCCTCTTATTTATTTATTTCCTTTCTTCCTTGCGAGTGGGGGCTAACCCACTCCTATTTTCTCCCAGCCCGACATGCTTGCCCCCCTTCTTCTTCTCCCTCTTCATCTTCTCCTTCCTTTGCGTTGTAGGTCGCACCTGCATCTGCCACCGACCATCCTCCCCTGCGCTTGTACCGCCCAGACCTGCTCCCCCCTCTCTCCCCTATCCATTTCCTTTCCATTTTGAGCCCAACCTTCCCTTGTACTGCCTCCCCCGCGTGTCTCTTCCCCTTCCCTTTGTCTCCCTCTACAACCTTCGACCGTGCTACTCACAAGCTTTTACCAGCCTACCATCGCTGGTCAATGAGCCTCTACCCCTCCTGCTCCCTTGTCCTCTTCCTTCCTTGTCTACTTCTCCTCTCCATGGCTATAAATACCCCAGCATCGCCCCTTATTCCCCTCCTTTAGCTCTGCCCAGAAATTCCCCAAACTCCCCACCGTCGCACCTTTAAACGCCACCTTAGCCACCATCGTGCAATGCCGTCATCCAAACCACCACCCAGCCCCTTCCCCGCATCACCCTCCACCAAACCAAACCATTCCCCACCCCCAAACTCCTCTTATGCAACTCACCCCAATAGTGCAAAGTGGGCAGCTCGAGCTGTTATTTGTACCCCATTACCACCCCTCTTGCTGCCCTACGCCACCTCCTCTACCACAACCACTGCCCCACTGCCTCCCTCTCAACCCAGCAGACCATCATCTACCTCCCCTACCTTTCCTTTCCCCTTTCTCCCTCTCCTTCCTCCTTCTTCCTTCTCCACCACCCTCAGCCACCACAACCACCACCACCTGCGCTGCCACCCTACTATGCTGCCGCCACCACTATAACCCTCCTAGTCCAGGGAGCCCACCACCTCACAATTGCCACCTCCTTCTCTCTATTCCAACCCCAAATACCAACTTTTCCAAACAACCACCACTGCTGCTACCGCCCTAGCTGCCACCACCTCCACTTCTGGTTGTATCCTAACCCTTATTATCACTTAAGTATAGATTATCTTTGTATAATTGTTATTTTAGCCTTATTATTATTATTATTATTATTATTATTATTATTATGCCATTATTATGATGATTATCATCATTAATACTACTAACCCTATTATGGTTAATACTACCACTAATATTATTGTTAGCCACTTTACTAACAATAATCTTATTAATACTACTAAGATTATTATTATTATTATATTATTATTATTATCATCATCATCATCATCATCATCATCACTAATATTAGTTTCTTAATAAAAATCAATGAGGGGATAATGAAAGGAGTAGGAGGGACGTTAAAACTAGTGTTTTCCTCTTATATGTGAACCAAGTCTGTCCCTTAAGGAGGCGTAGGAGTCGTGCTCCAAGCCCGTTGTCGTTTTAGGTAAGGATGTGGTTAATGCCCAATATGTGTATTATGTGTTAATATGTATGGTTATATGTGTGTATCTTATGTGGTTATGGACTATGCACTTGTAGCGCAGCTTGCTAAGCATGAAGCTAAGGTAAGTTGTGTATGTTTTATGACATGTGTAATATGGTGATGTGACTTGTACTTGTGTTGTGCTTATATATTGTTGCCCTATACGACATGCATACTTGGAGTCCTTAAGTAGTAAGATGAGGTTGTGTGAAAATGAAAGAAGTAAATAGAGTGGAGTGGTAAAAAGGGAAGTGATAACGGCTTAAGTATCTCATGACTTATGGGCGGACAAATAAAATGATAATATGAATAAAATAAGTGGATGGAATAAGTCATGCATAAGGAGTGTAAGGCTTGCATGGGGTGGTTAATCTTTGCATGGGAATGACTTTTACATGGGAAAATTTGACTTGAGGGTTAAGTAAGGTGAGGAAAGAGTAGTCGAGGTGATTGGAGTCCATATGTGAAAAAATAGTACGTAGGTTGGTATAAGGGTGCATGGGGGGACTTAGCTAGGATTGTGAGAAAAACCTTAAGACAAAAGTTGAACAAAAGCACCAAATCTCCTTCCGAAAACTCTCTTCAGATAAGATGCTTGTCGTGTCATTTCCCAGTTCTCTCCTTATATTTCTGCATATTTTCATAGGCATCCAATCTGTATGGGATGAGAGTGTGTGGAAGGGAGAGTTAATGGAAGAGGTCTGAGTGTGGGATGAGAGTGGAAGGGAGTCACATGGAGGAAAAAATGTGTCATGTGGAAAGGTAAATGGTGAGTGAGGGTGATGAAAGGACGACATATAAAAAAGGAGAGGTGTTAGGGTTTGGGGTGGTCAACTAGGGTTTTCGTGGCCATACATGCAGAATGGAAAGTAAAGTTGGGATGCTGGGTGTGGATCAAGTGGGGTGATGAGTTGGAAGTAAATGGAGCATGGGTCATGTATGATAGGGAGATGTTAGTCCACTTAAGCCAAACTAAGGTCTCTAGAGGGAAAACCCTAGAGGGTGACGGTGAGTTAAACTAAAGATATGGGGAAAGTGGGCCTCGACCCACATACATAGGATTTTGGGCTTTATAGTGAGTAAAGAAAAGGAGGAAAGGATGTCCAGGTGTTCTAAAATGCGTAGAAGTCCCAACGTATGGGACAAGGCTTTTTAGAAGAGCAGGTGTGAACGGGTTGTGAGCGGGAAGTCTAATGGGCATGCATGTCTAGTAAGAAAGTACCTATTATATAATACATAGATAAGACACTAACCAATTAAAGTGAAAGATTATTGAGTCGGGCCCAAACCGATCCACTGGCAATAATAGTGGCCAGGAGCCTGGTATCCTGGAAACATTTCCACCAACAAATAATAGTGACCAGGTGCGTTCTATCCTGGACGTTTTCGGTCCATTGGCTACAATAGTGGGGGATCCCGAGCTTAGTAAACCAAAATTAATGATAATAAGCCATAGGAAAATATTAAATACTTATAGTGGAACACCATGAGAGTCGGGGCTAGACCGGTCCTCGACAATAAAAGTGTCTAGGTGCCTTGTGCCTTAGATACCATTCCACTGGCAAGTAATAGTGGTTAGGTACCTTGTGCCCTAGAGACCATTCCACTGGCAAATAATAGTGGCCATGAGCTTTCTGCCCTGGATGTATCCGGTCCACCAACTATAATAGTGGGGTTCCCGTACTCGCATGAAATTGAATTGATAATTGTGTGAAAATGGGAATACTTGTTGGAGATCTAATGATTATAATTAATCGAACCGATTCACTATTTTTATTCTTTGTCTTTTATATTTGGCCCTAGCTGCATGGTTACCTTACTCAGTACATAGCATGCTAATCACCCATTTCATGTGTGCTGCTCATTCCCATGAGTAGTAGTTCCTTTTGAGTTGGTGCAGGTAGGAGATGTTGTATTTGATGACTATAACACATTTAATGTGTTGGGTGGGGCTGAATGATGGCCTGTTTAACCTAGAATGGTGCCCAAGAGTGAGTGTTGTCTATATTCATCTTTTCCTGTTTTTACCCTATTTTGTTGATCGTACTGTTTTCCCCTCAAAGGCTTTGACTCTGTACTAGTTTTTAGTTACGTAATAACTCTTTAATTGTGCACTCTGGTTTTTCTCTTAAGTATGACTTATTTGAGTCATCATAGTTTTATTCCCTAATTGATTTAATATCTTGTGAATTTCCAGCCTTGTGGTTGGTACGGGACTAGCGGGGGGTCAGACTTGTGTCAATCACGACGGTAACACCCCCTGTCTTAGTGTATGGTTTTTTATTAAACGAAAATTTTCAACTATGAAATTTGGGGGTGTTACACTATTGCTATAGGTAAATTTGTATTAGAAAAAGTGGGTACTTTGGATAATCTAATTGATATGCTAACGAAGCCATTGACCATTGGTAAGTTCGAGCGTTTCTCATACTTGATTGGTGTTCATAGTCCATAAGGTCCTTTGTTGGTCTAGGTTTTTTGTAGAATTCTTTACATGTCATGTGTCACAAATACTGCTTCAAGGTGGAAAATTGAGAGAATTGACTGGGTATTTGAGCACAAAATAACATTGTGTTGGTTCATGTATATATTGAAGAAGTTTAGTGATATTTGGAGCAATACACATGAAACACGGTGGCATGTAAGTTTACAGAGATCATATTTGTGTGAAGAATCTTTGGTGTATTTTCTAAGAAAAGGTTGAAGGTAAGGAAATAAATACAGGGGTCTTGTGTTTCCAAAATACAGATCATGTTTTTCCTTATTTCCAAAACACAATATTTTGCTCCATAGGTTTTATTCTTTATATAAAGGGAGAGACTTTGAAACCCTAGCCATCAAGTTTTGTACGCCCCAAATTCTTCTTCTTCTCCATTGAATTCTCCATTCAAAGAGAATTTTTGATGTATGTAATTGAGTCAATTAATCATATTGTAATTACATAAGTGGACGAATAATATCTATACTTTTTCCTAGATTTTTCTATTTTATGTATGTGTTTTCAATTATGCATAACATTGTTAATATTTTTTTGGTGTGGATCTCTCTACATCCATGTGATTTCCACAATAGATATAGGTAAGGCAGATATTGATATTATTGAAAAGATGCCTCCCACCAACTTCTTTTAAAGCCATTCAGAGTTTATTGGTTTATTCACGCAACATCGCAAGCTTCTATCGGTCGTTCATTAAAGATTTATAAAAAATTTCTAAACCTTTAACTCAATTGCTTATCAAATATGCGCTTTTTAAATTTAACCATCTTATTTGGATGCTTTCAATAGGTAAAAATAGGCATTGACAACCTTTCTAGTAATGTAACCTCCTAATTGGAGGCGATGAGCAATGCAAGTGATTATGCAGTGGGAGCGGTCCTTTTGGATAGAAAAAAAAGATGTAAATGTTTGTGTAATTTTCTGTACAAGTCAAAATCTTGATGATGCTTAAGTAAACTATGCTATAACTAAAAAATAGTCTGTGGCGATAGTGTTTGTACTAGATAAATTTTAATTTTACTTAATAGGATCACATATTATAGTTTTTACTGACCATGGATCCCTTAAGTATTTGTTAACTAAGAAGAACTCAAAGCCATCCCTTATTAGATGCATCCTTTTACTTCAAGTGTTTGACCTTTAAATTTTGTATAAGAAGGGCGTATAAAATGTAGTAGCTGATCATCTCTCCAGGTTAAGGCAAGGTGTGAATATAAGTGAAGGGGATGACACTCCATTGAATGATTTATTTTCGGATGACAGCCTTTTGGAAATCACAAGCTTATCTGCCCCATGGTTTTCATATTTTATAAACTGTATAGCATGTGGGTTAATGCCACTAAACTTATCTTATCAACAAAAGAATAAGTTACTCTCTTATGTCAAGCACTATTATTGGTAATGAGCCTTATCTCTACAAGAAATGTACATATGAAGTTTACAGAAGATGTATGCCTAAAGAATAAGTTGAAAGTGTCATATTTCATTATCATTCTTCACCTTACGGAGGTCACACCATCACTTCTAATACAACTTAAAAATTCTCTAAGCTTGTTTTTGTTAGCTCAAACTCTTCAAATATGTTAGATAATTCTTGTGAAAGTGTCATATCTCATTGTCATTCTTTGTCTTATATATTGCAACCGATGGTAAATGATAGGTAATATATCAAGAAGAAATGAAATGCATTTGAATAAAATCTTCAATATTAAATTATTTGAGATTTAGGGTATCAACTTCATAGGGAATTTTCCATCATCGTACCACAACAAATACATTCTAGTTCTAGTAGATTATTTTTCCAAATGGTTTGAGGCAATGGATTCTCTCGTCAATGATGCAAAGTTCAACTTTTCAAAAGGTTGTATTTCTGAGGTTTGGTATATATAGAGTAGTTATTAGTAACGGTGGTTCTCACTTTACTAATCAACCTTTTGATACACTTTTGAAGAAATATGGTGTTACTTATAATATGGCCATATCGTATCATCCCCAGATGAGTGGATAAGTAGAAATTACTAATCAAAAGATAAAGGAGATAGTTGAGGAAATAGTAGCTCATGCATGAAAAGATTAGTCAATGAAGTTGGATGATGCTTTATGGGCATACTAAACTACTTATAAGACTCCAATTTGAATAACACCTTTTCAACAAGCAATTAATTATGACTTGAAGGTTGTTGGAGAAAGGAGAAATCTCCAACTTAACGAGATCAATGAATTGAGATTGGATGCATGTGAAAATATGCAGAAATAGAAGGAGAGAATTGAGAAATGTCACCACAAGCATCTTATCCGAATAGAGTTTTCAGAAGGAGATTTAGTGCTTTTGTTCAACTTCTGTCTTAAGGTTTTTCCATGTAAACATCATTCTAGGTGGTTGGGCTTGTCTTATGTTTGTAAATTATATCCATGTGGAGCTTTTGAAATTTGTAGTAAAGCCACTAGAGAATCCAAGGTTAGTGGGCAAAGGATTATGTTTCTAGCTCTTTAATAGAGAAATTGGATGCCCTTTCCCTTTTCAATCCATCTTCCTAATTGAACTTTAAGGGGTCGAGATCATGAACTTTGAAAAAGCGCTTCTTAAGAGGCAGCGAAGTTGTGTTTATGCTACTTTAATTAATTTTTATTTTCCATTATCGAAAAAGAGCTATGTATTTGGGAGTGTTTGTGTATTTTGATGATGGTGTGGTATTTTTAATGATGAATTATTATTGGTTTATAGGTATCTTTAAGGCAGGAGTTGGCAGAGATTATGGAAGAAGAGTTATGGGCTTAGAATAATTTATATGAAGCTCTATAAAAAGCACACCAACTTGTGTATATTTACATGTTTAAGGCTTTTGAAATGCACATTTTTGTGAGAAAAACACACTTGGGGTGTGTTTTTTCCCCACACATGTGCTTTGATTTATTACAATTGTATACCAACAAAAATGTATGAGGTAGTGTTCTTAACCACACTGGTGCTTTTGAAATATTCATTATGTGAAAAAATAAGCCCCGGTGTATTTTCCACCACCACTTTAATTTATTTAAAAAAATAAACAATTTTTTTGTACCACGCTACACAACCATATTCTTCATTTTTAAACCTAAGTCCTTTTCCATCTAAAACAATGTAGCCTCCGCACACACACTCCCCCACCTCACCATTTTCTCACCACACTTTCTTACTTCACTTTCTAAAATGTCATCGCTGCCTTACATCACCATCCTACCACACTACGTGAAACATCACCATCTACATCGTCCAATAGCTTTACACTCATCATACCATCCTCATCTCACCAAGTATCCGTTATCTGGAATCCATCCATATTGATCAACATACCCACACAAACACCCTCTATTAATGATTACAATCATCTCATTCCTATCATTACCTTCCTCCTTCCCCTCACCCACCACCAAAACATTGCATGCCTCTCTTACATCTACCTTCCCACACTCACCATACCCTCCACCTCTCCATTCCCCTCCCATTTTAACCCATTCACTTTATTGGTTCCTTCATAATACCACCATTTACCAACTGCCCCTTTCACCATCACCTTACCCTATTCCTGTTTCACACTACCCAGTCATTTACCTTTCCTTACCTTACACCTTCATGATATTAACCCTCACTACAAGCAAGCAAACACTACCCTTCGTACCCTGCAATCGTTCAACCACTGATACCACACAAGAACCTACCATTTTTCATCCCTTTCCACCTTCTTCCATTGCCTACATGCCCAAAATCATTGCTAACCACCACATTGCACTTTGCAAAGCCTCTCCTCTGACGCCCTTCCTCATCATTTTACTATACCAACCATAAGTCTAACACTCTCAACTGACCACACCACCACCCACCTTGATCAAGTTGTTTACGTCATATTTCATATATAATATATATAAAAATTTTCCATTTCTCATTTATGAACTCATTGCAATTTTCAATGGTAGGGTGCATTTTGAGTATTCCTTTTTTTAGAATAGATCTAATTATCCTCAAGAACTCTAGTATTCCATATTATATCATACTAAAATTTGAAATATGTTTGTATATATTGGGTATGTTCAATTGTGCTTGTCCTAATTGCTTGGTGTCCTTACTGGTTGTAGGCACATATTTTTAGTTTGGAATTTTTAGACTCATGGCTCCTAAATGAAAAATACATTTGCTTCATCCTTTGGACCAGTTTGAGGTACCCCTGCTCTCCTACCCCATGAGGTGAATGAACATGAAATTTAATTTGCTAACAACTCTCAATGATCTAACCATGATATACTATATAAGCATGTAATGTTGAAGTACCCACTATTTTGATAAGAAATGTGTTAAGAGTCTTGGTTTATTAGGTGATATGGATTATTTGTTTGGATAAATTAGATGGACTAAATTATTTAAACTAGAGACTCCTACCGGTGCTCAAACGATTCTTGAATTTTAAGTTCATTTAAATTATCTCCACACAAGGAAATAATCAAATTCCACCTTTTTAATTAGGATTTCTCCTAAACATTCACCCAAATGAACGAATATTTTCAATTACCTCATGGTGATGCCAAGTAAATTTCTTTTGAATTCCGTGCATCCCAATTATGGGGAAGCATCATTGGAGCACCTAGTTATCATGCTTCTTCGACAAGAGCCTCCTCTATTTACAATCCTAGTTTCCGCTACATCAATTTTTTTATGTCAAATGTAATTTTTGGTAGAGCATAGAGCAAAGTTGGGGCTACTAAAATATAGTTATTTATCCTTTGGGCTATGGTTTAAAAGATTTTGATCAATACAAGTGCTTTATTACTACATCATATATCTAGATTAAATAACGTTAAAGTAGGGAAATGAAATGCCCCAGAATTATTTATTTTAAGATATATTATTAAATAAGGATTTATTGGGAATTTAATTTAATGTATTATTTTATTTGGAATAAGAAGGATTTATTTAGGGTAAATTAATATGAATTTATAAATATTTTTATAAAGGAAAAATTAGGCTTTTTGTTAATTAAAAAGGAATTTAGGAGAAATATTTTTAAATTCCCTAAATTAGCCTAAAAAGAAGGTTTAATATTTTTATATTAAATACCCAAAATATTCTAAATATTTTATGTAAACCCAAAACCCTTAAAAAAAATTTCCTCTTTCCTCTTTCCTTATTTTCTTTCTTTTCTTCTTTTCCTTTTTCTTTTTCTCGCCGGATTGGGCCTGGGCGCGACCCAATCCCCTTTTCTCTCCTCCTTCCTCAACGGCCCAACGTCGTTTCTTTCTTCTTCCTACGGCAACTCGACGCCGCATTTCGTCCCTTATTCTGCCGAGACGCTGCGTCTCGTTTAATAAAAATCTAACCCTGCCAAACCGGCTCGGTTCTCCTCTTTTTGTTTTCTTTCCCGGCCGTTGGTTCACCTCCCCCTCCTTCCTTCTTCCTCATTTCTCCCCCGTCATCGAAGCCTGCAACTCCCACCCCCGAAAATGGCGCCGCCGGCCACGAGGATTTTGAACGGCTATTTCTCCCTTTATTTTCTCCCTCTCGACTCGCAATTAGCTTGGCATGATTAGTTATCCTCAACTCCCCTCATTCTCTCTCTAATTTCTCTCAAAGTATTGAATCGACCAAATCCTTCGCCAACCGATTACCGCCTCCAGCTACCCCAAAACCTACATAGGATACCCTCATGCCGACCCCCCAAAACCCTAACATTCCCTCTAACCTCTATAAATAGCCTCGATTGGAGTGTGTTCGAAACTTTTCCTCCCTGAAACCCTAATAGCTAACCTTGAGCCACCTTGACTTCAGATGAGCTTACAGTCGCCAATAGCCAACTTCACCACCACCGCTGCATCCCAAATTCTTCCTTGCATTTCACTCTAGCAAACTAATCCCTCCACATCCTTCAATTCTTCTCGCATGAGCCGCCATAGCCATGCGAAATCTCTTGTCCATTTCGCAAAAATCTGTACCCTACAACCTTTAAGCCGTCGTCCACCACCACTTCTGCCACTTCTATTACCTTCTACACCACCCAAAAACTTCTTCTAATTCTCCTCCACCGAATCATAACCTTATTTTCTCTTTTCCCCTTCTCTTTCCCTCTTTTTCTTTATCTTTTTCCCTCTTAGACTCTTTTTTAGGCCATCGCCGGTGCCGCCCATCCCCGTCGACTCAAGGTGAAACCCTAGACCTTCTTAGACCTTCTTTTATATTTATTTACATTTATTATTTTTTATTCAAAATTTTTATGGTTATATCGATATTATTATTATTGTTGTTGTTTGTTATATATTATTAGATGAATATTAATGCTAAATTTTCTTTACACAGGGTAGAGAGTAGGAATAAAATAATTAGTTTATTATTTCAAATTTAGGTATTATTTGGATTATTATATGTTTTAATACCATTCTTATTATTATTATTAATATTATTATTATTAGTATGATTTTCTCTTATTATTATTAAATTTTTCTAGAAGGCTGAAACCTTAATTTTGTTATTAGGATTCACACTTATGCATTTTAGTATTATTATTACCATTTTTATTACTATTAACATAATTATTATATTATTTTAATATTATTATAAGAAATATATTTTATTAATATCATATTACTATTATAGAGTATTATTTCATTATTTTAGGGTAGGTCGAAACCCCACCTTGGAATTTTAAGGCTTATATTATTATTATTATTATTATTATTATTATTATTATTTCTATTAATAATAATATTATTATTACTAATATTTGGTTATTAATAAAATTTATTATTACTATATTATTATTTTACCAACATTATTTTGGTGAAGGGTAGAGACCCTTAGATAACCTTTTCACTTTAAAGTACAATAGTATTTTAGTAGTATTTTCTGTAGTTAATTTTAGTATGGCATTATTTTAATTAAAAAAATAAGACTTAGGATAAGTTAGAAACTAATAGTATTTTTAGGAGGGAATCTAATTCTAGTATTAACCTCCATAATAGGTGATGTAATCCCCCCAAAATTTCGAAAACCTATATTTAATAAATAACTATTATTTGAAATAAATTAGCTTTTAAAATTACTTAGTGTAATTATCTTATGGATTTTTGAGTATGTAAATGCGGATAGGAGCTTATAATAAATTAAAAATAGATATTTTGTTATTTTATCATATTGTTTTTATTTAAATAATTTTTCAAACTAATATTTTACTAATATCATCCTTTTTGAGCCAATATATTTAATTAAATGAATTAAATTATTAATTAAATAATTTATCAAATATTATATTTTATAATTTTCTGAATTAAATTTAAATTGTTTTTCCTATTTTCTATTTTTCCTTCTTTTTCTTTTTCTTTTTCCTTCTCCTTTTCTCCTTTTCCCCTTCCTTTCTTTTTCTTTTTCCTTTCCCTAGCTCGGGCTGCCAGGTTGTGCCCTCCTTGCGCCTGGGCCAGCGCCCATTCCTCTCCTCGCCCCAGCCCCGCACGGCCGACCCATCCCTCCTTCCTCCCCCCAAACCGGCTAGCCAGCCCTTTTCTTTATCCCTTCCGACCGCCTGCTCCCTTATTTCTTCTTCTCCAACGTCATGACTCTCGACCCAGCAGCTCCTCGACCTCGTCGCCATCGCCATAACCGCCTGCCATGCCCGACCAACGAGACGCCTTCTGCCACCGCCTGCACCCATCGCTGCCACCTACCTGCCCTCCTTCTCTTCCCGTCATTTTCTTCCTATTTTCGAACCCATCCAGCCCTGCAAACCATCCCCACAACTCTTTTTTTTCCCCCTCTTCGTCTCCCCCCCCTGCCACCCTACGACACCCCTGCCCCCTAGACGCTGCCGGCCGATCAGCCCCTGCCCCCTCTCTTCTCCCTCTTCTTTTTCTTCTCCTCTTCAACCCATTTTCTGCCCATACCTCTCTAGCCTTTACTCCCCGATCCTCCCTTCTCTCTCATTTTCTTCCTCTCCCGTTTTCCCCTGTTTTTGCTCCACCGCCACCCTCCGCCGCGTACACCGTCAAACTGGACCCCCAGAGCCGCCTTCTGCCACCGTATGCTACCTCCCTGCACCGCCCCAACACCACCCGAGCCACCCCGCAACTCCCTCTTCCTCCCTTCTTCCTTTTCTCCCGGTTTTCACCCTTCTCGATAGCCCACCTGTAACGCCGCCGATCGCCGCCTTCCGGTCGCCTCTTCCGCCACCCAAGCCACCATTCAAGACCCTGCAACCCCCTCTACAACCTCCATGCATTAGTTAGCCAAAAACAGCCCTTTAACCCCTCCATTTTCCCCTCTTCTTTTCCTTCCTTCTCAGCCCTTCCACCTCGACCCACTTCAGCAGCCACCTTCGCCGCCTTGCCGCCGCCGTCTCCGCCGCCCTATGCCGCCGTGAAACCACCCTTTGCTCCACCTACACCCCCTCTTCACTTCTGCACCATTCACTTGCCTTAGAACCTCCCCCAACCACCTTCTTTTCTAGCCTAAAGACCCTAACCCGAAAATAATGAATCTTGCTTCCTTCACCCCTCTTTGAGCCTTTTTCCCTTCTCTTTTCTTCATGAAACTCACGCTGCCCATGCAGCGTGAGCCCCCCTTCATTTTAAAAATTGTTTGGATAATTTTTAAGGTATAATGGTATTTTATGTTAAGTGTTTTATTAATTAAAATTATAAAGTTTTATACTTGGATTCTTATTTCTAACATAAATATGATGGATATTATTTTTAGGTGTTGAGTTGCTAATTATGCTTGGTAAGATTTGATATTTTGCGGGATTAAGGTAACCGTTAATCCTCCCTTAAATATATGGAAAAACGCATGCTAGCACATTTAGGGTTTAGTATAATTTTATGCATGTTTTGTATGCTTAGCATGATATGTTTATGGTTTCTTATATTGTTTGTTAAAAAGAAAAAGCATGATAACTTTTGTTCCATATGTAGGTATGTTAAATAAAGAAGGAGTTGGAATATGGATAGAATGTTAAATACTTGTTTATGATGTACCATGTTGTTAATGCATGAATGATGTTATTGTTTAAAGGTATTTCAGTAATTATGCTTATGAGGTATATAAATCAATGTGTGTAGTTGCTAATGAGTATTTATGTTAAAAAAATGACAAGTTGGTGGACTTAGATGATAAAAATGAAGTATTAATATCATCATTTTATGTAGTGTTAGCAAATTCATAAAAATGGTGAATAAAGGGGTTGAGTGGAAATTTTATAAGTGGAAAGGGTATTTCGGTAATTTTTGAGATAAAAGAATAATATGGAAATGTTATGATTAAATGGTCAAATGATAATTTACAAGTAAAGGATAAAATTGTAAGTTGTGAGAAAAAAGGGTAAAATGGTAATTTTGGAAGTAGGGGTAAAATAGTAATTTTGGATGAAGGAGGGCATTATGGTAATTTTGGAGGTAGAGGGGCAAAATCGTAATTTCATAAGTAAAGGGTGATATGGTAAATTTTATAAGTGAATGGTGAAGTGAGAATTATAAGTAAAGGGCTAATATGGTAAATTGGAAAAGAAGGGTAAAATGGTAATTATGTAAGGAAAGATAAAGATGATAATCTTGGATGTAAAGGGGTAAAATAGTAATTTGTAAAGTAAAAGATGTATGGTGGTAATTTTCATAAATAAAAGGATATTATGGTAAAATTGGATGTAAGGGGTAAAATGGTAATTTTGTAAATGAAAGGATATTATGGTAAACTTGGGAGTAAGGGGTAACTTGGTAATTATGATAACGACAAAAGATAATTTAGCAATTAAATTATGATTGTAGAAGGGCAATTGGATAAGTATGATACTATAGAAGGGTAATTTGGTAAATTAACCAATTAAAGGGCATTATGGTAATTTTAATAATGGAGAAGGGTAATATAGTAATTTTGATTATGAAAAAAGGGTAAATTAATATTGGTAATTATGAAGAAGAGTAATTTGGGATTTGTGATAATTAAAAAGGGTAAATGGCAATTAAAATAATTGAGAGGGTTAAATGGTAATTATGATAAAGGAGAGGGCAATTTGGTAATTTGTTCAACTAAAAGGGCAATTTGTAATTTAGCCGATAAAAGGGTAAAGTGATAATTGTTTAAACCAACTAAAGGGGCAAAATAGTAATCATGATAATGAAGGAGGGTAATTTAGTAATTTATCCAACTCAAGGGCAATTTAGTAATTATAACAAAGTAGAAGGGCGATTTGGTAATATAACCAACCAAAAGGGAAATATGATAAGTATAGTAATTATGAGGGGTGAATGATGATCTAAAAAGTGTATGAGATAATTTGGTAATCTAAATTGGACAAAGGGGTAATTTGGTAATTATGCAACCTTAAGGGGTAATGTGGTAATTTATCAAGTAAGGAATGGATACTTAACAATTTTATAAGTAAAGGGCAAATGAGTAGTTTATACCTAACACGTCCTTGAGATTGTGGAACATTAATGTGATTAAATAATGTTGATTAGCCAAGTAAGAGTATCTAATGATTTGTATGGCCTTGATGGTTTCTCTGTGACATCCTGGATAATCCTCGGAATAAGAAACGATTAATGATATCGAAACGATTGAAAGTGAATAAGTATCGGATTATCGTGCTTCATGTGATCACCTTAATTAAGACACTATTACTTAAAGTGAAATACCTCGAGATCGGGAATGGTGACTCCTTAGGGGTCGCTACCCTAAGGACGTGGTTTAGTCCACGATTTTTCTGGTATTTGCTGGTGTGCCTTTGTGCCCCAGTCAGGCCCTATATCTTACTCTTTCTAGCTCTACGGACCTAGTTAGGGGGTATGCATACTTATGGATTAGGTGTCCTTGTCGGTAGGGTACTGAGTTAGCTTTATGCACCAGTACGACCAGGGTACCTTTGCGTCCTTGGGTTCATGGTTAAAGGGTACTGAGTAGCTGGTATGCACCGGTACGACCGGTGTACCTTTGTGTCCCGGGTTATCGATCTCCCAATCGAGGCAAATAAATATGATTGACGTGCTGATTAAAGAAAGGAAAAATACTATTATTGAAAGTGAAATATTAATGAGCCGGGCCCAGATGATTTATGATATTGCGTACCGGTCCACCGGTTATAATAGTGGTCCAAGAGCGTGTTGCCCTGGTATGAGATATTGAGTACCGGTCCACCGGATATAATAGTGGTCCAGGAGCGTGTTGCCCTGGTGTGTGATTATGAGTACCGGTCCACCGGTTATAATAGTGGCCAGGAGCGTTGTGCCCTGGATGATGAGTTATCTGTATTCCGGTCCACTGGCAATAATAGTGGGGGTCCCGAGCTCAATAAAATCAGTTATGAATGTGAATAAGGTTATGGAAAAATACTAATCACTTATAGTGGAACACCATGTGAGTCGGGGCCAGACCGGTCCACCGGCAAATAATAGTGGTCAGGTGCGTTCTGCCCTGTGTGTTTATCTTCCGGTCCACTGGCAATAATAGTGGTCAGAGGCGTTTTGCCCTGTGTGTTGACTTCCGGTCCACCGGCTATAATAGTGGGGTTCTCGTACTCACATGGATATAAAATATGATATTGATGGATTAATGACGGAATAATGGCTTAAGGCCCAAAGTATCGATCGTGAATTATAACTTGTGTTACATGTTATTGTTATGTATGCACACCTCTCATTATTTATGTGCGTGACTTGCATTATGTGCCGTATGCGGGCCTGTCTTTAAGTGTGGTATTAAAGGGTTACTCAGTACCGTAGTACTGAAGGGATTCCCTTTATGGGGCCCCTGCCTATTCAATGGGCAGTGCCCTTGCAGGTATTTTCAGGTGCTACTCAAGTGGGTTACGGAAGGAGAGTAAGGATTTTCCGGTACCGTTAGCTTTTTCTCTTTCTCATTTAAATTCTTGGTTTTAAATATTAACGTTGTTAAAGTAACCACCGTTGGTGGATTTTATTCTTGTGAATGATTTGATGCGCTACTCTGATTTGTGTGTGTTGAATTTCTTTCAAGCTGTATTTCATTTTCTTAGCCTTAGCACTTGGTACTGGAACGGTATGAGTGAACCGGTCTGGTACTAAGTGTGGCGGTAATACTCCCAAAGTTCACGTTTTATTTATCTGCTTCCGTAATTATCTTTTAATAAAACGAAATTTTTCAGTAGTGAATTTTGGGGGTGTTACAGGTGAGCCCAATCAAAGCCCTCAGGTGGAATAGGAGCGTGCACCAAGACCGGTGACCTTTTAGGTAAGGGGTGCTAAGGCCTTTTGTGTGCTTATATGTGTTATATGCTTCGCATGCTATGTATCCTATGTTTATCATTATTAATTATTTCGTATGTGGTATAACGTAGAGTTGAAGTATGTTTTTGTATGACATGTGTACTATATGTGATGAAATATTGTATACGTGATGGTATATGTTGTGGCCTTAAGACATGCATGTTAGGGTTTTGCATGGTGGTATTACTATTTCATGGTGTCAGGGTTTTGCATGATGGTGTTAATGTTGCATGGTATTGGGTTTTGCATGGAATTCATGTTCGCGTGATGGAGTTAGGGTTGCATAGAAGTGGGGTTTACATGGAGCTAGGGTTTGCATGGGAGTTAGGATTGCATGGAAGTGTGGTTTACGTGGAGTTAGGGTTTGCATGGAGTTAGGGTTTGCATGGGTGTTAGGGTATATCATGGTTAACTATGGTGGGATGGTTAACTAGGGTTGAAGTAGTTAACTTGAGTTGAGGAGTAAGCATGGTAGGAGTTTGATTTGCATGTCTTGAAATGAACATTTGAATAAGATACTTAAAATATTATATACGTAAAGTGGAAGATGTTGAGCCGGGCCCAGACCGATATACCAACATAATAGTGGCCAGGTATTGCGGTAGCCTGGAGACCAATCCACCGGCATAATAATGGTAGGGTATGTTACCCTAGTGATCGATCCATCTGCTAAAATAGTGGGGGATCCCGAGCTCAACAAACCGAACCATATATGTTGCTAAGACTTGGGAAGACACAAATGACTTACAGTGGAACACCGTGCGAGAAGGGGCCAGACTGATCCACGGGCATATAATAGTGGTAGGGTATGTACCCTAAGTGACTGATCCACCGGCTAGAATAGTAGCCAGAAGCCAAAAGTGCCCTGGAGATCGATCCACCGGCAACAATAGTGGGGTTCTCGTACTCGTATGAACATGATAAAGAGCATTGTGTGGAAATAAATTCGATAAATGCTTGATAAAATAAATAATCTGAACTATATTGGATCTTGGCATTTTCACCTGATCGTTCATTTGCCTTTATGTTAAAGTGTTTGCGATTATGCCCTGTTATTATTCTGCATGGATTGTGTGCTTATGTGTTGGCCTTAGTGCTCGGTTACCTTACTCAATACGAAGTGTACTGATCACTCATTTCATGGGTGTTGCGCATTCCCACGAGTAGAAGGCTCATCTGACTTGCTGTAGATAAGAGATGTTTACTTTGATGCGATTGATGTCTATGGGAAATCAGATGGGGCCGAGTGATGATTGGGCCGAATCAGTTCCGGAGTGGTGTGGCCGGTTTTCTATTGAGATTTTTATCCCTATTTTCTTTTAATTATGCTGAGCACTTCAGAAATAATTCTATGATTGTAGTTATTTCTTTTTCTTGAAAAACCAACTCTCGTATTTTGGATTGTATAAAAACTCATGCGTACCTGATTTCCGTATTTATGAATTTGGATTATCTAATAATGTTATGAGATGTCTTTTTAGCCTTAGCACTTGGTACTAGAACGGTAGGAGTGAACCAGTCTGGTACTAAGTGTGGCGGTAGTATCCCCCAAATTTATGGTTTTAATTTATAAGTATTGGTTTAAAAAAATGTGTAAATTTTGGGGGTGTTACAGGAAAACAATGATTGGTGGTTACATCACTACACTTGCTATCCATTTGAATTTTTTGATCAATACAAGTGCTTTATTACTGCATCATATTCTCAATGAGTTACGAACTTCAAAGCTTAATCCTAAGCTTGATCTTATTTCTTGTATCCATATGAAATTGGTTGCTCTAAAAGATTATGGCTATATTCTTTATCGTCAAGGATATCAACTCTTCTCTCTTCTATGTACTGATCTCACCACTATTGAAAATACCAAAAACAATTAGTATTTTACAAAAGACTCATATGATGATAAAGATCTGCCTAGTGTCGATTCTAGAGAAGAGGATGTCGTAGCTCCTTCCCAACTTAAGGTAGGTGGTTCTTTTGGTATGAATTGTACCGATGTGCCTAACTTTGAAGAAGGTCATGATGCTAAAATTTCTTCTATCCGTCACTCTATCTCTTTGTATCCATCGCAGGCAGCACAGTGTGAAAACTGAATAACGCCACCAATGTGGCACTCCACATTCAATTCATAATATGGCTCAATGCTTTTATGCCTTGTAATTTGTGTAATAAGCTTCTCTGCATTCCCACTCATTGGACAATGACTCAGTTAGTCCCTTCTCCAATATTATAATTTGTTCATTCTTTGCATTGCGGTCACTACAGAATCTACACATGGGGGAGGGGTACTTAATATACTTATTGGCCTACTTGTATTTTAGCATAGTATATATGTTGTCACTTCATTAATTAGCTAGTCTTGCATTGCATGCACTCTAAGAATTCACGTGATATGGATAAGTTAAAATGAGCATATCTTTTATGTTCCCTTGAAAAACACACACATTCTTATTATATTTCCTTTAATTTGGATCTTTATATTTGTCAAAATTATGATATTTTTTGTGGGAGTTTCTAATCACATACTTTAGCTTATTAGTACCCAATTTCTAGTAGAGGATTTTACCTTAATTTATTTATTTAGTATATGGACCCTCATAGTGACTCCTCTCACTCATTGGTTGTTGGAGAATTGTTTGAAAAAATGGTCTATATAATAAAAATAAGGTCCAAACGTGTGTATCACTGATACATGCCATCACACCCTCAGAAGTATGACTGTCATGTAAATAGGTGTTGCACGTAATAGCATCTGTATACAAAAAAGGAAAAAAAAAAGAAAAAAAGGAGAAGTCAAATACTCCTTTAATACCTTGTGCAGAAAGAGTAAGACCCATGTGTGGAGAGGTGTCTCTCATGAAGGGAGTTCTAGAGAATCAAGATAAAGATTTTTGTTTCCATAACCATAATTTGATGTCAATGAATCACATGACTACTCCTTTTGTAATACCCCGTATTTTTAAAATCCAGATTTATTAAGTTTAATGATTTTATTAGCGTAATTTGATGTAAATAATTAATTATTTTAATTTCGATTCGTTTTACGGATTTATCGATGATTTTGAATTCATAATTGAATGTAATTAATCATTGTCGTTGCGAACCATTCTAGATAAATTCGTTCACGACAATGATTTTATTATATTCTTATGATTTCGATCTTCGGTTAAAAATATATATTTCCATTCTTTCTCGTATTTTGGTTTTTAATATTTTAATTCGTTTTCGATTATATCTTCGTCATGTGATTACGACTTTGTTTTGAAGTTATATTTCGTCAACGAAATACATTATTTAAATTATAGAATTTCTATTTAAATAGTTAAATTTATTTTAATAATTTTATCCGTAGAAAATATTTCCGACTTTAAATTTATATGTTTTCGGTAATTGTTAAATATTTTTGGAAAGTTTTAAATTAAAAGATTTTCGGTAGTTTATTATGAAATTCTTCCTGGAATTAATTCTCTTTCGTTTTAATATTCTTTTTTGGTTTACGAAAACCGATTTCGGAAATTATTTAAATTAGCCTTGGTTAATTCGAATTTGACTTAAATATTTTAGTATATGTTTTTAAATAATTTTTTCGGGGTCTTATAATGTGTTTTCGTAAATAATATAAATTTTAATGTTCGTTGGTTAATTCTTTCGAAAATGTTTCTGAAATTCTGTATATGGTTCTTTTATTTATTTTTAAGTGTTCGGATCGTTTCGAAATAATTTTTATTTAATAAATTTTAGATAAAATCTCCAATATTAATTTTTAAGTTTTTAATATTTTATTTGATACTTGTTTTCGTAATAAAAAAAAAAAAACCAACCGGCCCGACCGAACCCCCCCTCTTCTTTTTCTTTCTCTCTTCCCTACCCCGACCCCTCTCCTGTGCACCCCGTTCTGCAGCTCGAAGCCCTAGCCAACCCAGCCTCCCTCAATCGCTCCCCAGCTCCTCCCCGCACCGGCCAACTTTGCCAGCAACCGTCGACCACCCACCGCCACAACAGCTACCAGCAGCAGCAGCACCGCAGTAGCCGCGGGCGACAGCAGCAGCGCAGGAGCAAGCCGCGCACAGCAGCAGCAGTAACGCAGGCTGCGTCGCCCACCTTCCGGCCACCGACGAGCCACGCTGACCACCGGCGAGCACTGTTCGACCTCCAGCGAAGCTTGTCCCCCGCCTTCCTTTGCCCCGATTTGTCGTTTTTCGTTTGGTATAATTTCCGAAAAACCCTAACCCTTGTTTTGGTTAATTGGGTATGAATTAGCTTATAAAAAGCTAAATTGATTGTTTGTTTATGTATGTATATGCTGTAAGATTGATTTGGATAGGTTAATTGTGTGGTTGTGTTGAGATTTTGGAAAATTTGGATTTTTAGCCGGGTTATGCCCAAATTTTTCGGATCCGCTCGTTTTTGCGATTTCGGACAAATTGATTATACAATATGTTTTAAAATGTATCCAATTTCATTTTGGAACCGTCAATTTGAGAAATTTATGCAGGTTTTATCGAATTTGATTCCTAGGTCAAATTTTGGGTGTAATGAAATTGGGTCGTATAATTGAGCTATTCCACTCAATTGATTTTATATTATTGTTTAAAATGTATTTAATTTTATATTAGAAGTGTTAATTTGGGAAAATTGTGCGTAATTGACCGGAATTGGATTTTTAGGTCAAAATTTCCGCGGGTTTAAATTGGGTTGGGTAATCGGGTTATTTTATTCAATTAACTATATAAATTACATTAGAATATGTTTAATTACATTTCCGGACCGTCAATTTATATGTTTTGCCAAGAATTGATCGGATTTTGCGTTCCGGGCCCAAAAACCCTAATTGGGCTAAATTGTGTATTTTCTTTTACTAGTTTTGAGCAATTGATTATTTGATATGTTATAAAATGTGTTTAATTGCATTTCTAAACATTCAATTTGATTAAATTTATAGAATTTTAACGAGTTGTGTTTTCGGGCCTAAAACCCTAAATTTCAAGTTGTATTGTTGTTTTTCTAAAATTGAATGCATAGAAATAGTTGAAATGGTATTAATTTCTTTTCTAATACCTTTAATTTGAACTAATTAAATGGAATTACTTGAGTTTGTGTTATGGGCTTTGAAATCCTAATTTTCGGGAATGATTTTATAAAATTGATTTTTGCTATGTGTATTTTATCTAATCGAATTCTATCTTTGGGTTTTAAATCATTTAAATTATGTTTTAACCTAATCGGGTTGGATTTGGTTCTATGTAAATGGTTAGATTACCTATTTAGTTGTAAAACCTAATAAATAAGTTATTTTCGATAAATTAACTTATGATCGATTATTCCTTCTCGGGCTTTCCAAATTAAGTTGAAATGTCACGAGTGATATTTATATTAATCCGTTTTGATTTAGTTTTAACCTTAAATCTTAATAAAGCTATGCTTTTAAGTTCTAAGTTTTGGACACGTTTTCTAAGAGAAATCATTTGTGTCGTTTGTGTGTATTTAATTAGAGTATGTGAATTATTGATTGATAGGATAGTTTCTAATTTAGTTTGATTTCTATCGGGTCTAGGAAAAGCTTTCTCGTGGACCCACGAACTAGGGATCCCTCTCCCTCTCATTTCGCTTAGCTAGCTTCGGATCCAGGTAAGTTTCTACTTACCTCCACTTATGGGTGTTTCGTGAGGATGTGGCTAATGTCCCTACGTGTTATGTGACTTGTATGCCTTGGATACTTCGTACATATATATCATGTCCTGTTGTGTATCACCTGATTGTCCTTAACGTGTTTTATGCGTAGCGCAGCTTGGAGTTAAGGTGTGTGGTATGTGTTTTTCTTATTATATGAATGTGATATCCATATGTGGTGATTATGGTGTGTTGTGGCATGATGCAACCCTCTAGGACATGCATGTTAGGGTGATTATTATTATGACATGGATATGAAAGGATAAAAAGAAATAAATGGGAAGTGAGTTGCTAAAGAGGGGTATGGTTGACCAAATTGAATAAGGGATGAGAGCTATGCATGGAAAATTCTAGGGTTTGCATGGGAACTTTGAGAGTTTGCATGGGTTGGATAAAACTTGCATGAGGATGATCGTTATGTGAGAAAAGTTGTATTAAAGTGTAAATAAGCTAAGGGGAGAGTTGTGGAGTGTTTGGAGACTTGGGATGAAAAATAATACGTAGGTTGGTGTGAGGGGTACAAGGGACCCGATTAGGGTTTTGGGAGAAAGTAGTGATTGATTTGGGATTGAACTTAAAAGAGATGAGGTGTTTGACGATAAATGAATTAATGGTAGTAAGGCAAGAGGAAATTGGGCCACATAGGTCCAATTAGGGTATCAAGGGAAACCCTAGAGAGGAATAGTGGTAGAGTGTGGTTTCACAAGGTGTTGGGCTTCAACCCACACCCTTAAGAGTTGGCTTTCATTAGTGTAAGTGTAAAGGGGAAAGGATATCGAGGCGTGATAAGGGGCGCAAGAGTCCCGAGATATGGGACGGGCCCTCTTGGAGGATAAGTGTGGATATAGTTAGCCATGCATGTCAAGGTAAAATTCTTTCAAATAAGATATGTTAAGACACTAATCACTTAAAGAGAAAGATGTTGAGCCGACCCAGACCGGTCCACCGGCGAATAATAGTGGCTAGGGCCGGGTGACCTACATGACCGGTCTACCGGCAATAATAGTGGCAGGGTATGTTACCCTCATGACCGGTCCACCGGCTATAATAGTGGGGGATTCCGTGCTCAACAAACTGAACGTAATAACGATAAGACATTGGAAAGATACGAAGTAATTACAGTGAAACATCATGTGAGTCGGGGCCAGACCGGTCCACCGGCGAATAATAGTGGCAGGGTATGTTACCCTCATGACCGGTCCACCGGCTAAAATAGTGGCAGGGCATGACCCTCATGACCGTTCCACCGGCTATAATAGTGGGGTTCTCGCACTCACATGAATTGATAAAGACTATGATGTGAATCGACTATATTACCAGAGGTCTAAAGAATGAGTCTACTCGATCGGGCTGAGCATGTCCCTAAGTAATGCTCGGGGCTGGACATGTCCCTAAGTAATGTCCGGGGCTGAGCATGTCCCTAAGTAATGCTCGGGGGCGGACATGTCCCTAAGTAATGTCTGCGAGGCTAAATGCCCAATTGGTTTGGTTCGGCATTGTCCATAAATGCTTGGTTGGTTTATCTGAATCTCTTATCGGTTTAAGATATTACATATGTTTCGCATGTTATTATATGTGTATGGTCGGACTTGTGATGTGGGTTTGAGTATGCGTAATATTGTATCAACGTATTGTATCATAATTTAATGTGCACTTGATGTTATAGTTTACGTCTCTTCCATAAGGTAGGGTAGTGGGATTTACTCAGTATTGGACCCGTACTGATACTACCTTGGTTGAATGGGTCCTGTGATGATCCACTGATGGTGGGGAGCAGACCTCTTGTGCATGTTTAAGATCGGATACTGTTTTGGGGTGGAAGGCTTGACTCGAGTGAGTAGGCGATCCGGATAATTATCCTTCGGGATTTGTTTGTTTAATTGTATTCTCCTTTGGAAGTTGCAAGCATTGTATTTAAGTTTTTAAGGATTTTGTAATTGACTTTTAATTTCTCGTAACGCTGTTATGCTTTAAAATTCAGATTTAATTGTTTGACAGATTTTAGCCTTGCATCTAACATGAGATAGATGGTTGACATTTATCTTGTGTTAGATGTGGCGGTAACATTTCCCAAATTCGCTCCTAGCTTCCGCTTTATTCTTTCAAAATTTTTTTTCAGGAGTGAAATTTGGGGGTGTTACACCTTTGCACACAAATCTCTACACATACATTATGCTTATGTCGAGTGTATAGTATTTGATTTTGTATCCAACTTAAGATTTAGAAATGTAACACCCCAAAATTTACTATTTAAAAAAAAACGTAAGCAATTAAATTAAAACCTGTGAATTCTGGGAATGTTACTGCCACACTTAGTATTAGCCCGGTTCACTCTGACCGTTCCAATACGAACTACTAAGGCTAAAAGAAAAATAATAATTAATATAAATCAAATATAAACAATACTTCAAATAAGCATTAAAAGACTGTAAAATAGAATTCAGAGTGCGAAGTCAAAGAGTTACAAACCGGCGTACATAGTCAAAGTTCCTTAAGAGGAAATAAGTTTACAAACGGTAAAAGATAAATTTAAGAAACTCAAAATAGAACTGGAAAGTCATATCAGGGAAATCTAGTCATGCCACTCTCGATTTTCGTGTTGAGTTTGAACTCAGCACTCAGCCCCTCCTGATGCCCTCATGAACATCGAAGGCATCAAAATAAGCATCACCCACCTGTACAGAGTCAGAAGGACCTTCTGCTTGTGGGAATGAGCAGCACCCATAAAAATGATGATCAGTACGCTATGTACTAAGCAAGATAATCGTGCACTAAGATTAACATACAAAAGCATATAGTCTAACATGATAACGTAAGAGCATACGATCATTCAAGTAAATACATAAATGCCAATTTATAGTTCGGATTAATAAATTAATTAATATTTGGTCAGAACTCATTTCACACCATGCCTTTTATCAATCCATGTGAGTACGAGAACCTCACTATTTTAGCCGGGTGGATCGGTCACTTATAGGGCAGGATGCCCTAACCACTATTCCTTATCGATGGATCGGTTTGGCTCATGCTCGCATGGTGTTCCACCGTAAGTACTTAGTGTCTTTTATGTGTCTTAGCAAACTCAAGGTTTGGTTTATTGAGCTCGGGATCCCCGACTATTATAGCCGGTGGAGCAGTCACTTATAAGACAAAATGCACCTAACTACTATTATAGCTGGGGGACTGGACACTTATAGGGCGAGACGTCATAACCACTATTCCTTACCGATAGATCGATTTGGGCCCGTCTCAATAATGTTCCACTTTACATGATTAATGTCTTAAGTGTCTTATTCAGAATTTTCACCCTAGACATGCATGACTAACTCCCTCTACGCTTATCCTTCAAAAGGTCTCATCCCACATCATGAGACTCATGCACCTCCTATATTGACCCAACATCCTTTCCTCCTTACCCTAACTCACACTAGAGCCCATCTGCCATGTATGTGGGTTAAGGCCCACTACTTTTCACCTCCAGTCCACTCACTGCCTCACTCTAGGGTTTTCCCTAGAAACCCTAATTTAGGCCTATGTGGCCCATCCTACTCCATTTCACAAACCCAAAATACTTTAGCACCCCACACGTCACAACTCTTAGATTCAACTCTCATCACCTCACTTACTCACCAAGTACACGTGTGACCATGAAACCCTAGGTAACCACCTCAAACCCTAACTGGCCATACTAAACCCTAGCATCATCCTTTTTACATGTCACCTCCCTATTTATCACTTTCTACTTTTATTTTTCCATGATGCTCATGCTCATCCCTCACATGATAATCTTCCATACTCATCTCATACTCCACTCACTCTCATTTATGTTCCCTTTTAACCACCTTCTCATATTAGGGTTTCCTTTCAAACCCTAGCTCGATCTCCTATGCACCTATACTGTCCCACATAATATTTTTCTTCCAAGACCTCCAATCACCCAACAACTCTTCCATTACCTTCCTCCCGCCCCAAATCAACATTCTGTATGCAAAATTTACCTTCATGCTGACTTTATACATCCCATGCAACTCTTCAAGCTTTTTCATGCAAACCCTAAACTCTCATGTAAAACCCTAGATTCTTCCATGCACATCCATAGATTCTCCCATGTAAAACCTTAGATTCTTCCATGCGAAATCCTAAATTATTCCATGCAAAACATAGATTATCCCATGCACAACCCTAGATTCTCTCATGCAAAACCCTAGATTCTTCCATGCAAAACCCTAGGTTCTCCCATACACATCTATAGATTCTCCCATGTAAAACCCTAGATTCTTCCATGCGAAACCCTAAATTATTCCATGCAAAACATAGATTCTCCTATGCACAACCATAGATTCTCTTATGCAAAACCCTAGATTCCTCCATGCAAAACCCTAAATTCTCACATGCACATCCATAGATTCTCCCATGCAAAACCCTAGATTCTTCCATGTGAAACCCTAAGTTCTTCCATGTAACACATAGATTCTCCCATGTAAAACCCTAGATTCCTCCCACTCATGGATCATGAAATATTTAGGTCAAGCTCACATCCCTTGGTCAACCTATTCTCCTTTGGTCAACTTACTTCCTCATTCTCCTTTTGCATCCTTTCATCCAATATCATCATATTACATAACCTAGCATGCATGTCCTAAAGGGCCACATCATATCACATCATAATTAAAGCATAAACAGATTATACACATGCCATAAGATAACACATGAACATACCTTAACTTCAAGCCACATTACACATAAAATAACTATAACAATACACAGAAGATGCATCACATATCATGGCACATGTCATACAAGGAATAGAAAACACATTACATACATAAGGCCTTAGCTACACCCTTACCTAATACGACACCGATCTTAGAGCATGCTCCTACGCCTCCTTAGGATTTTGACTGGTCTCTCCTATAAGAGGGAAAAACTAAGGATTAGATTCCCTCCTACCAAAAAATACTATTAATTCCTAATTTATTCTAAGATTAGGGTTATAGATAAAATAATAATAATAACACTAACTAAATACTAATATTGTTAAGGATAATAGTAATAATAGTAATATTTGAAAAAGTTGATAATATAAGGTTTGAGGAATTTACACTAATAATAATAATGATACTAAAAATAATACTAATGATAATAATAATAATGATGATGATGATGATGATAATGGTATAATTCAAAATAATTGTGTAATAAGGGCTTTGACCCTTCACTGAAATAATAATAATACGAATAATAATAATAATAGTAGTAGTAGTACCAACCAGCAGCAGCAGCAACAGTAGTAGTAGTAGTAATAATAATAATAATAATGACAATGATAATACTAATAATAATTATAATAATGATAATAATAATAATAATACTAATAATAACAATAATACTAATATTAATAATAATCGAAATAAAAACAAAATAGGGCTTCGGCCCTCAATAAAATAATAATAATAATAATAATAATAATAATAACAATAATACTAATATTAATAATAATCGAAATAAAAACAAAATATGGCTTCGACCCTCAATAATAATAATAATAATAATAATAATAATAACATTAATAATAATAATAATACTTAATAATAATAATAATCAAAATAATAGTAATATAATAAAATTAAATAAATAAAGCTTGTATAATTAGGGTTTAAGGGTTAGAGAGGGTTTAGGGTACCACCTTGGGTTGGTGGTGACAGGCGGCACCGACGGTGGTGCACGGTGGCGGCGGCGATGGCCAGAAAAGAGATGAAAAGAGAGATAGTTGAGTGTTGGAAAAAGGAGAGGGAGAAAGAGGGTGGAAGTTGGGGTGAAATACCCCAAAAATTCTAATTTAGGAATTTTGGCAAATAATAATTTATTAGAGAAAGATTAAGAAAATAGGTGAATTTATTAAATAAAGAGGAAATTTATTAAGGAAAAATAAGGAGAAAATAATAAATAAGTTATTAGAAAATTTTGGACATTTTACTAATTAAAATGGAAGTTAAGGACAATTTATCCAAAATAGCCTAACTAATTTAAAAATGGATTTAATTATTATAATTAAAATAATTATTATTAAAATTAAATATCTAAATTAATTATATAAATAAATAAAGACCCAAATACCTCCAACCCAACCATTTTATCATTCCTTCATTTTCCCTTTTTCCTTTTCTCCTTTTTTTTCCTTCCTCCTCCTTTACTTTTTCTTTTCCTTTCTCCCCCCGGCTGGGCCAGCCCACCGGCCCAGATGCCGCTCTTCTCCCCCCGTCTCGCGTACAGGCCGCCCAACTCTCCCTTTTTCTTTCCCTTTTTCCCTTCCCGCGGCCCAGCGCCGTTCGACGCCTTCCCGTGCACCCAAACACGGAGTTTCGGCTCTCCTCCCGCTGAGACGCTGCGTCCGACCGCTGAAGATAGCTGTTGCCAAATGGGCAACGCGACGCGGCTCTCTGTCCCCCATACCGTTGAAATGCCGCGTTTAGTTTTAAAAACCTTATAAACACCGAACCGGCCAGTCCCCCCCTTCTTTTTCTTTTTCCCCTGGACCCCCGATCCTCCTCCTTTCCCCTTCCTTCTTCTTCCCCCACACAGCCGCCGACCTGCAGCTCGAATTTTGCCGGCGGCCACCAGCCCAGTACCGGCTGTCTTTCCCTGCCTCTCTCCCTGTCGTTTTCTTTCTCTTTTCGATTCCGACCAAGTCCCTCTCTCCCTTTCCCGCGTTCCCACCTCTTTCCCTTTTCCTCTCCCCTTCCCCGACCCAGCCTGCCATGGCAGGACCTGCACCACCTGCCACCGGCCGGCCACCTGCACACCTGCCTCGCACGCCTCCTTCTCCCCTTGTCGTCTTCCCCTTCCAATTGCCTATAAATACCCCCATTGGCAGCCCGGATTAGCTCCCTTTTTGTTTTTTTTCCCCGAAACCCTGCCTCTCCGTCGCCTCAAAAAGACGGGATTTTCGCCGTCACCGGAGACAGCCGCCGCCACCTCTGGCCACCGTTACCATCCCTACACCTCCCTCAACAAAACCAAGCCACCACCACCCTCCGCCTTGCCCTGCACGTGCCACCCTTGCCGTGCAAAGTTCCTATCCCGAAAACCACCACTCCCAGCCTTTGTCGCCCTTGCGCCGCCTTCCACCGCCAACCCAGCCGCCACCAGCACCTCCTTCACCCTCCAAAACACCCAGGGAAGCTTCCTCTACCTTCCCCTGCCTTCAACTCCCCCTTCCTCCCTCTCCTCCTTCCTCCCTCATCTTCCACCTCTCTCCACCACCCTCGGTCGCCGCTGTCGCCGCCGCGCGCCGCCGCCCCTTGCCATGCCACCACCCTCACTCCACTCCCCTTCACCTGCTGCTTCTCCCCCCACCTCAAACTTCTCTTTTCCTCCTGCCATCCAGCCCCCACCTTGATCTTTTCCCTCTTCTCCTCCTCCACCGCCGCCGCCGTCGCCGCCACGCGTCGCCGCCGGACCACCACCGACCCTAGGTGGTTCTCCACTCATCCAAACCCTAATATCCCTTTTATATAACTACTACTATTTTCTACCAATATTAATACTATTATTATTATTATTATTATTATTATTTCTTTCATTACTATTACTATTATTATTATTATTATTATTATTATCATTATTATCATTATTATTGTCTCTATTATTAATGTCTTATTTTCTTACTAATACTAACATCCCTTTTGAACCCTAACTTTTATTATACTTAACTTTAATCTTAATTCTTATAATTGTTAGTATTAAAATTATTAATAATATTACTATTATTACTTCTATTATCCTTACTATGGTTATTATTATTATTGCTTAACCTTACTTGGTTGTACTATTGTTATTATTATTATTATTATTATTATTATTATATATTATTATTATTATTATACTTAACACATTATCACTATTGTTAATAATAATACTACTTTTGTTCTTATCCATGTTACTTAACTCAAGCTAGCAAATATCATGTGGTTGTTAACTAAGAAGAGTACTTGAACCTTATTACCATACCATTTAACATTAACCCTAACCTCATTACCATGACACTATTATTAGCTATTACTATTATTACTATTATCACTACCTTATCGTTGTAATCAAAAGCATTTTAACCCTTTTATTTTTTTTAAGAATATACAACTATTATCATTATCACCCTTAGGAATAGTTACTTGTAATGTTGTGACCTTATAATAATATTATTTCGAATATGACACCATTAATAGACTTAGCCTTAAAAATTCTAGGGTTTCTCTCACTATAAACATTAGTGTCACTAGTATTAGTTTTATTATTATTATTATTATCACTATTTTTCTATAGTTAGCATGAACATTATTATTATAAGAATAGAGCTAACGGGTCTAATAATATAAGTGTAACAATAAGTATCATAAATAACTATATTTTGACTACTAATATTTAGTATACTAATTCTAAGGTAAAAACCCTAGTTGTGTATAAAACCCCTTTTTAGTAATAAAAACTCTAACCTTAAACTAGAATGAGGATTGATAGTAATTATAAGGGAAACTAATACTTAGCATTTTCCCCTTTTATAGGTAACCCCGACCAAAGCCTTAAGGAGTTAGAGAAGCGTGCTCCAAGCCCGGCGTCGCCTTAGGTAAGGACGAAGCTATGGCCTTTGTGTGATGTGTGACCTGTATGTTTTGAATGTTGTATATGCCATGCTATGTCGTGTATTATATGATGGTGGGCAACTTGTCTTATGTAGCGCAGCTTGGAAATTGAGGTATGTTTATATGTGTTTCCTATGACGTGAGCATGACATGTATATGTATGATGTTTATGAGGTGATATGATATAACCCTCTAGGACATGCATGCTAGGTTGATTGTTATGATGATATGGGAATGAAAGGATAAAAAGGAAATAAATGGGAAGTGAGTTCACTAAGGGGGATATGAGGTTGACCTAAGTACCTCATGATCCATGAGAAAAGATTTAATAAGGGAGGAACGACCTAAACAAATGAGAGTTGGGGAAACCATGCATGGGAGTCGTAAAATTTGCATGATGACTTGGGGTGTTTGCATGAGGTGACTAACTCTTACATGGGGGTGTGTCTTACGTGAGAAAATTTGAATTTGGGTGTAAGTAAGAGAATGGGAGAGTCTTGGAATGATTGGAGACTTAGTATGAAAAATAATACGTAAGTTGGCGCATTAGAGACCTTATTAGGGTTTTGTGTGTAAGCAGGTGTTGGAGAGTCTGTATGGAGTGTTTAAATTAAGCATGTGAATGAATCTTACTTGAGGAAAGTTGATTTAGGGCGTAAATGAGATAATGTCAAAGTTATGGGTCCATTGGAGACTTTGATGTAAAATAGTACGTAGGCAGATGTAAGGGTGTATAAGGAATCCGATTAGGGTTTTTTGGGAGAAAATGGAAATTTGGGAAGTACAAAAGTAGGAATGATTAAGGAAGGGTGGAGTATGGGTTAGAGTGAGATTTCATTTATATAAAATGTGAGTATGGGTTCCCATGTGGAAGAAGAGACTTTGGGATGAAAAGAGAGAGGTTACTTGTGGGAGAAGAAAGGTACTAAGGTTGAGGTGATCAACTAGGGTTTTCATGGTTATGTGCTGAATCGAAAGGTAAAGTGATATGTTTTGGGAGAGGATCTAATTGCGGTAAGATGTGGGGCGTTGAATGAGGTAAATGTAGCGTAAGTGGGGGAAGATTGGGCCACATCGGCCCAATTAGGGTTTTCAAGGGAAAACCCTAGGGGGTGATGTGAGGTGGAGTTGATGTCATGAGTATAGGGCCTAACCCACACCCGTAGGGGTTGACTCTTTCATCTAAGGGTAAGTGTAAAGGGAATGGATGTCGGGGTGTGAGAAGGGGAGAACAGTCTCAAGATATGGGACGGGCCTCCTCGAAGGATAGAATAGAGAGTAGTAGACATGCATGTCAAGGGTGGAACCTTATTTAATAATACATGAATAAGACATTAACTACTTAAAGAGTAAGATTGTTGAGCTGGGCCCAGACCGATCCACCGGCATAATAGTGGCCAGGTGCCGGGGTGCCCTGGAGACCGATCCACCGGCATATAATAGTTGTTAGGTGCGTTATGCCCTATACGTGACCGATCCACCGGCTATAATAGTGGGGGATCCCGAGCTCAACAAACCAAACAGTATGTTGAAATTAAATCTTGGGAAAGATACTATATACTTACAGTGGAACACCATGAGAGTCGGGGCCAGACCGATCCACCGGCATAATAGTGGCCAGGAGCGTTGTGCCCTGGAGACCGATCCACCGGCGTATAATAGTGGTTAGGTGCGTTCTGCCCTATAAGTGACCGATCCACCGCTATAATAGTGGGGTTCCCGTACTCGCATGGATTAACAAAGATTATGGTGTGAAATGACTTGCAAATAAATCATGGAAAGATACGTTATAATCACAGTGAAACACTATGAGAGTCGGGGCCAGACCGATCCACCGGCATAATAGTGGCCAGGAGCGTTCTGCCCTGGCGACCGATCCACCGGCATAAAATAGTGGTTAGGTGTGTCTACCCTATAACCCTATGACCGATCCACCGCTATAATAGTGGGGTTCCCGCACTCTCATGGATTCATAACGATTATGATGCGAATCAACTATAATTATCAGAGTTATGAAAAGAAGAAGTTGGATTGGACCATAACCGATCATCATCATCCATAATATTACATGTTGCTTATGTGTTTGTGTTGTGCATGTTATGTTGTATGATGGTATGCTTGGCCTTAGCGCACATGCGCCCTTACTCAGTATTGGACCCATACTGATACTACCTTGATTGAATGGGTCCTGTGATGATCCACCGATGGTGGGGAGCAGACTTCCTGTGCAGGTTTATGATCGGTTACTAATTCGGGGTGGAAGGCTTGACTTGAGTGAGTAGGCGATCCGGATTCTGATCCTTTTTGGGGATTGTTTTGTTAGCTATATTTTGTATTACGTTTCCCATTTTTAAAGAAAAAGCATTATGGGGTTGTAATCCTAAATTGTATTCAAACTTTTGTTTGACTTATATCTTATTAACGATTTATGCTAAATGTCATCTTGCGTTTTATGATAATTCGTACTTATTGATGATCGGATTTAGCCTTAGCACTTAGTACTGGAACGGTAGGAATGAACCGGTCTGGTACTAGGTGTGGCAGTAATACCCCCATGTTTACGGTTTTAATTCTCTCGCTTCCGCTAAACCTTTTGATTTAAACGAAATTTTTCAGTAGTAAATTTGGGGGTGTTACATGGGGTGTTGATGATTGCTTAAGTGGAGAGGGGTGGAATGAAGGTGGTGGTGTGGCCAAAGGTGGCGGCGCACGGCGGTGGCTGTGGTGGCCGAAAGGGGAGGAAAGGAAGAAAGGGAGGAGGAGAGGGAGGAAGAGGAAAAGAAGGATAGGGGAAGGTTTGTAGGTATTTTTGGGAGTGTAAGGGGCGGTGGTTGCGGCGAAAGTGGTGGCTAATGGTGGTGCAAAGGGCAATGGAGGTAGAAGGAATGGTTGATCGAGAAGGTTACTTTGCACGGTCGGGGTGGCTCATGCAGGGAAAATCGAGGGTGAAGGGTGGTGTAGTTAGGTAGAGGGTGGTGCAGGGAGTGCTTAGGTGGGAGGCTTGGGCGGCGGCATTGGTCGACATCGACGACAATGGTGTCTGAATGGGCGGTGGCACACGGGAGAAGGTTTCTAGGCTGCAGGAAAAAAGCTCGCATCCAGGATGATTATGGAGATATTTATAGGGCTAAAGGAGGGGGATAAGATCAAAGGGGAGATGGGAGAATAGGGGAAGGTAGGTGGGAATGCTCCGGCCGGCGTTGGCAAATTCCGTGGCTGGCTGCTATTGGCTCGGGAGAGATAATGGCGCACGAGAAGGGAGGGAAGTGGGTTGGGTCAAAGTGGCTGGCGAGTCAGGGGAAGGAGAGAGGAGAAGTGGCTGATCAATCGTGCATGGCCGGGGGTAAAATCTCGGGGAGTTAGGGAGTTATAGGTCGACGGGGAAGGAGAAGAAGGAGGTAGGCGTGGACTAGTGGTCTAGGAAGAAAATAAAATAAAGAAAAGAGGGGGAAAACAAACCGGGCAACACGGGAGAAGAAAAAGAAATGTGGCGTTCTGGGTTGCTGAAGGAGAAAAGAAAAAGAAAGGTTTGGGTCGTGGGCTGGCCCAAGTTGGGGGAAAGGAGGAAGAAAAAGAAAATAAGAAGAAGGAAAAAGGAAGAAAAATAAAGAAAAGAAATAAAGAAAAAGGAAAAAGGTGGAAAAATAGGTGGGTTGGTATATTATAATATTTTGGTATTTTGGAATATTTAAAAAATAATAATATTTAATTTCCTTTTTAGGAAAATTTGAGATTTTTGAAAGATTTTTCCTAAATTCCATTTTAATTAGCAAATCACTCTAATTTTTTTCCAAATAAATTATTTATAAAAATCCTATTAATTTGGCCCTATTCACTCCATATTATTTTAAATAAAATAATTTATTTAATTAATTTATAAAATAAATTCTTAATTAGCTAAATTCTTAAAATTAGGATTTTTGGGCATTTCAAGAGATTTGTTGTTGCATGTTTTGCTTGGGAATATATAAGCATATACCATCTTTAACTTCATCTATATCTTGAGCTCTCCTCTCATTCATTAGAGTTTTGATTGGGGACAAGCAAATGTTTAAGCATGGGGGAGGTGATAAATGAATTTATTAACTGGTTTATTTAGCTCATAGTAGTGTTAGTTTGCATGTATTTATATATTTTTATATTAAAATAGCACATTTGCATTGGTATGCTAATTTGTTTTTATTTTCCTTGCAGATATAACCTATTAGAGGATAAATATGTAAAATGATTTAAAGTGGCGTGCAAACTAGCCTCAAAGCTAAATAAATATAACCATGAGAAGAATGAAGAAAATAAGTTTGCAAAGTCCCATATCATTAGAAGGCACGTCTATGCTTTTTCAATATATTATAAAAAGAAATACATTGGTAGATCGTGTTTAAAAGTACAATAGTGCTTTTTGTAATAGAGTTTATGACACTTCTTTGTAAAGGAAATACAAAGATGACTGGCATTATTTATTGGAAGTGGAATATTCATTTTTTTAGGGATAGGGTTTTTCTCTCTGTTTTAATATTCATTCTCAGTGCTTTGTATCCAGAGAGAAAAACACATATTCACCCTTAAATTTTAATTTTGAAGCTTTGTAGTCAATTAGATCCGGCGATCAACTCTTCACATCTTCAACACATTAGTTATATTTTCTAATCTATTATCCTATTTATTTCATTCATACCTAATTTCTCTATTATGTTTATTGATTCAACTATGTGTAGTAATTTCTAGATATAGGGTTGAATTAAGTTTAATTTGGTAGCGAATTAATAAATTGATTTGATTGTGCATATGAATCACTCAAATTTGTTATTCAATTGATAGATCCATACTTTTTATTTAATGACTGGCAATTAAATTAAAGGTAGGAAATCAATCAAATAACTAAAAGGAGAAAATCGATGCTGAATATTAGAAACAAAACAATCAATCTTGAATCACGAAAGTAGACTAGAGTTTCTTAGGAAATCAATCGAATTAGCTCGAACCTAATGAATTTAATCCAACTTAATACCGCAAAAATAGGTTATTAGGATGCATTAGATTATACGTTTAGACATCGAAAGAGGTTATTAGTTAACTTTTGCTGCTTTTTCCCTATAAATAGAGCAATCCATCTAATAAGTGATTAATTCATTTTTTTCACCTTCGAATTATGACCAAATTTTGATCCTAGACTTTATTTATGTATTAGATTCCTTTCAATATATTATTTATACAATTGTCACATACTATCTGACCCATTTGTTCTAGATAGTCTTAATTGGTGAAGATTCAGTATTTAACAAGAATTCCCTATACAGACAACTTTGACATTCTATAATGAGTTTGCATACTTGCAGATTTGGCTCACCACACAATGGATTGTCCAGTGGCTCACGTACATACTCAAAACGACCTTATAATGGATATGGAAATGATACTATCTGTCCATACTTGTTCATAAAGAGAACAAAGTTGAGTTTTGTAATCATGGATGTCTATGTTGATGATCTATATCAAAGGAAATACTAAAGAATACGATAATAAATGAAATGCCTAAAGGAATAGTTTGAAATGAATGGCCTACGAGCTATCAAGTATTGGCTCAGACTTTAGTTTGAACATGCTAAGGATGGTGTTTTTGTCCATCAATCAAATTATGTAGAATAGGTCTTAAAGCACTTTAACATGGACAAATCACGCCCATTAAGTGTACCAACGGTAGTTAGGTTACTTAATGTTGATAAAGACCCATTATGTCCTTAGGAAAGTAATGAAAATACTTGGTACCATACATAATTGCTAGTAGTGCTTTAATTTATCTTACTAATAATATCCAACCCAAAATATCATTTGAAATGAATTTGCTTCCAATATATAGGCTAGTTCCTACACAAAGGCAATAGAGTAGTACGAAACATTCCCTCCGTTATTTATGGTAAAAACGATGATATGAGAGTGTTTTACAAGAGATATAAGGAAGAAAAATCCGCCCAGTTGTTTGGTTATTGCTAATGCAATAGTTGACCTATATAAAGTGATTCAAGAAAATAAACCACAATAGCCACTTTGTTGAACCATGCAGCATCGATTGCATTATATAGGCAAGATGATAATATGTGTATCTCACATCATTAATGCATTATATATACGGATCATACACTAGAAGAAGATCAAAGATATTTGACGGTGATATACAGAAATCAAGGGGGATACATTAAAAGTGATAGAATCAAGCATTATAGCACTCAAATTATTTTCAACTTATGAGTTGCAAATGAAATGAGAGGTTGATGTTTGCCAAATTTGGTAAAACCTAAATGTAGTAGACCTATTTAAGAGTCATTACTAACAAGGGTGTTTAACCAACTTATACATGACATTAGAATGAGATATTTAAAAGAAGTTCAATAGATTTGGTAGGACTATTAATATAACAATCCCATTTTTTCCACCAGAACATTTTTTTGAAAAGAGTTTGCGGAAACAAAATAAAAAATGTAGGGTGTTACCATCACATCTAATAAGGGTAAGGTACAATAATTGTCTAATCTATTTCAAGTGCAAGGCTAAAAGCACTATAATACCTTGAGGATCAAGTGTGGTTTACACCTAACTCAATACCAATATAATACTTGTTTAACAATGGACCATAGTGTGAGACAAACTCTTTTAAAACGAGAGATCAATCATAAAAAGGGGATAAACATTTAACTTTTACAACTAATGCCATGAAAATCATGTACAAGAAAGTAGTGGAGAAAAATAAGTGCAAGTAGCCTATATATGGAATAATGTCTCTCCCTCGTATACGTATTCACAATAAGGGTTAGCCTATAAAATAAAGCTAACTACTCACTCAACTGAGCTAGGTTCATCACAATGCCACTGAAGGGTGTTGGTAAGATAAGATGCTTAGTAAAATCTAGATCCTATGAATACTTAAAACATAATTATTACACTCACGCTTCCACGTATCACAATCACCCCATGCTAGCACCTTTGAGTAGCTTTGTGCATACAACATGCAATCTCCTAAAGGAGTACATTTGCTACTCACATCCAAAGTTCAATGTTACAATTATTACAAGTTTAAAGATTCTCATGTTTAACTACAAATACGATAACATTAATTATGTTGCGTTTAGTGACCAACTGTAATACTCCAAAACCCTAATATATGAAATGACGATAAAATAGGGATTTATTAGTAAAATTAATTAAATATATTATTTTAAGAAAATAATGGGAGTAATTAAGATAGGAAAAGGAGGAAAATAATAAAGAATTTAATTAAAAAATATTAGGGTATTTTGCTAATTAAAATAGAAGTTAGGAAAATTTAACCTAAAATTTCTAACTTAATATAAAAAGGATATTTATTATTATTTTACTAATTTTTATTATTTTTAAATATTCAAAAATATCAAAATATCGTAAAAACCCAGGCCAACCTATTTTTTTTTTTTTTTTTTCCTTTTTCCTTCCCTTTTCCTTTTTATTCCTTCTTTGTCCCCATTCTCCTTCTTCTTTTTCTCCCTATTCTCCTTGGATTGGGTTATGCCTGGCCCAACCCCTCCCTCTCTTCTCTCACCCGCGTAGCCCAGCCCACCTTTCTTTTTTTTTCCCCTTGCCCACCCAATCTCCCTCTTTTTCTTTATTTTCTTTTCCCCTGATTGGCCAGCCCGACCCCTTTCTTCTTCCTCCTCCCTTCCCCTATCCTCGCACTGCAGGTCGCCCTTGCGACCTGCCACCATCCTTCCCCTGCCAGTGCACGTCGACCTGCCTCCTCCTCTCTCCCCCATCCCATCCCATTAATATTTTTACCTCCCCCCACCGCTCCTGCTTTTATCCTCCTTCCCCTCCCTTATCATACCCTTGAAATTCAATTTTCCCACCACCCTACCATCATCCCCCTATCTCTTTTGCTACTTCAAACCTACCCTTTTCATCCTTCCCCCATCTTTCCTTCTTATCCAATTTTCTAATCGCCACCCTACCCTTCACTATAGCCCCCATACCCTCCTATCCTTCCCATTTTAAACCCACCCTCACCGCTGACATGCCTCTCTTGTGTGCTCCTTCCCGTTCCCTTCCCATCCCCCCTACACACCCTGAATTTGCAATCCTTGCGCCGCCTACATCGCCAACCGTAGCCCCTAGCCCGTACTTCCTTTTCTCTTCCCCCTTTGTCTCTTCTCCCTCCCTTGGCAATATAAATACCCCATACTACCCCCATTTGCCCTCCTTTGCTTTGCCTAAAATTCCCACCATTTTTGCCACCGCCACTTTAGACGTCGCCCGAAACACCACCCAAACCCTTCTCTCCATTACCCTCCACTAAACTGAGCCACTCACCGCCCCTAAATCCCCATACACAAACCACCCCAACTATTCAAAGTTGGCCACTCAACCTGCCCTTTACACCCCATCGCCGCCCCCGCCCGTCGTGCGTCGCCGCCTCCATCGCAATCACCACCTCCTCTACCACCCAATCAACCCAACAAAACCTCATGTACCTTCTCCTACCTTTCTTTCTTCCTTTCCCCCTCTCCTTCCTCCTCCCTCCTTCTCCACCATCCTCGACCACCACAATGGCCACCCTTACTGTGCCACCGCCACCACTACAACCCCCTCAGCCTAGAGAGTCCACCACTACCACAACTACCATCTCACCCTCTCTCTTTCAACCCTAAATACCCACCTTCTCCAAACCATCACTTCCACCACTGTCACCGCCGCCACCTAGCTGCCACCCTCACTAGGTTGTGTCCCAACCCTTCCGAGTGCTTAAATATAATTTATTTAGTGCAATTGTTATTCTAACATTATTGTTATTATTATTGTTTTTATTATCATCATCATCATTATTAACATTATTATTATTATTATTATTATTATTGTTGTTGTTTTGTTGTTGTTGTTGTTGTAATTATTATCGTTATCCTTACCACTACCACTACTACTACTACTACTCTTATCATCATCATCATCATTATTATTAAATTTATTATCATCATTATTGCTAATATTGTTAATAGTATATTGTTATTAACTTATAACTACCTAAACCTATTTTGGCTAATAATATCATGCTTAACCATTTTAAGGGTAATATTTTTACTACTAAAGCTACTACTATTATTATTATTATCCCTAATACTAGGTTATAATAGAGGTGAGTATAAAATAATGAAAATGTTAATAAGAGGGAAATTAACCGTAACACCCCCAAAATTCACTATCGAAAAATTTCATTTTATTAAGAGATTTAGCGGAAGTGAAATAGCAAGACTTGTAAATTTTGGGGATATTACCGCCATACTTAGTACCAGACCGGTTCACTCATACCATTCCAGTACCTAGTGATAAGGCTAAAAGAATAAAACCAATTGCTAGAAATTCAAACCATATTAAAAATCAAAATAGTACAGTAAACCATTTACAAGAATAAAACCCACCAATGGTGGTTACAAGAACGAATATCACATTTAAACCAAGAGTTAAAAGGGGGGAATAATGAAACCCTATCGAATTCCGGACAATCCTTACGCTCTTTCCCATTGCCCACTTGAATAACACCTGAAAAAGAACTTCAAGGGACTCTGCCCGTTGAATAGGCAGGGGCCCACGAATGGAACTCTTTAGTACTATGGTACTGAGTAATCATTTAAAAACACACTTAAAAGTAGGCACGTAATGTAACACATGATACAACACTATATACATACATAATGACAGGTGCATACATAATATTCACATCCATACATTCACATACTTAACAAGTCAATCAGATATCAATAGGTCATAATGTGAAATCAATACTTCTGGGCCTTAAGCCATTAGTCCATCATTAGTCAATCATCTCAGATTATAAATATCCATGTGAGTGCAGGAACCCCACTATTATAGTCGGTGGACCGGAATATATACAGGGCAGAACGCTCCTGACCACTATTATTCTCCAGTGGATTGGTCTCTAGGGCATAACGCTCATGACCACTATTATTCACCGGTGGACTAGTCTAGCCCCGACTCACATGGTGTTTCACTGTAATTACTTTGTGTCTTTCCCATGTATTATCGTTATTACGTTCGGTTTGTTGAGCACGAAATCCTCCACTATTATAGCTGGTGGACCGAAAATCATGTAAGGCAAAATGCTCCTGGCTATTCGTCGGTGGATCGGTCTCCAAGGCACCCCGGCTCCTGCCACTATTATTTCACCGGTGGACCGGTTGGATTCGGTTCAACAATCTTCCTCTTTAAATGATTAGTATCTTATTAGTATCTTATTCGAAAGTATTTCACCCTTGACATGCATGTCTACTTCTATCCTGTCGAGAGGGCCTGCCCCATATCTTAAGACTTCTACGCCTCTTATCACACCCTGATATCCATTCCTCCTTACATTTACTCATAGCGAAAACCCAATTCCTAAGGGTGTGGGTTGAGGCCCATCACCTTATAACATCCGAATTCTCTCGCTACCACTCTCTATGGTTTTCCCTTGAATCCCTAATTGGACCTATGTGGCCCAACCTTTCCTTCTATCATCCAACACCTCATCTTATTTAGATTCAACCCAAACCCTACCACTCTACTCACCAATTATACAAGTGACCGTGAAACCCTAGTTGGCCACTCAAACCCTAGCACATTTCTTACGTAAGGATCATCCCATGCAGACTCCATTCACCCAATGCAAACCCTAGAAATTTCCCATGCAAGATTCACCTCACTCTTTCATTTTGACCATAACTTCCTTTTATTTTCCCCCCTTATGGATCATGAGATAAATAGGTCAATCTCATACCCCTTAAATCAAATCATTTCCCATTTGTTCATTTTTATCCTTTAACCCTATATCATATTATTAAACATCCTAGCATGCATGTCTTAGAGGGTCACATCATATAACATTGTAAGCACAACACATATCATCATGGTACACATGCCATAAGGAATTCACATAGGCATACCTCAACTCCAAGCTGCGCTACAAGTAATTAGTCATCATAATCATAAGTACCCAACATGGCATAATACATGGCACACAAGACACATAATACACACATAATTGTTCTTAGCCACATCCTTACTCGGTTTAGGTTACCAAATTATCTCCCACATTTATTAGGTCGCCAATAACCCTTCATAATTGCTACACTTATTATATTTCCCATTTGGTTGGTTAGATTACCAAATTGTCCTTCTCCTTTGTTATAATTACCAAATTGCCCTTTTATTGGATAGATTACCAAACTACCCTTCTTTATTATCATAATTACCAATGTGCCCTTTAGTTGGTTAAATAATTACCAAATTTCCCTTTAGTTGGTTAAATTACCAAATTACCCTTCTCCATTATCATAATTACCAATTTGCCCTTTAGTGGGTTAAGTTACCAAATTGCCCTTCTCCATTATCATAATTATCAAATTGCCCTTTAGTTGGTTAAGTTACCAAATTGCCCTTCTCCATTTTCATAATTACCAATTTACCCTTCTCCATTATTATAATTACCAATTTACCCTTCCTTCACACCAAATTACCATTTTACCGTTCTCTTTTATTAAATTATCATTTTACCCTTCTTTTACACCCAAATTACCATTTTACCGTTCTCTTTTATTAATTTATCATTATCCTTCTTTCTTCATTTTATTCAGTTTATATTCAAATTACCCTTCTCCATTTTATCCTTAATTACCATTTACTTAATTTTACTTTCTCTTCTTCTAATTATTATCCATTTTACTTCACTTCTAATTTTTATTCCCTACCATTATTTTATTTCGTTCTCTTTTATTAATTTCCTTACCTTCCCCTTCACCTTTATACTAATTTACCAATTCCTTCTTTTCATAAATCCAATTACCCTTACCATTCTAAATTACCCTTCTCATTATTTTCCATTATATATTACACCATTTTACCCTTCTTCTTCCTTACTTTATAATTACTCATTCTACCTATTAATTAATTACCATTCTACCCTTCTCAATTATTATAATTACCATTTTACCCTTCTCTATTATTATAATTACCAAATTACCATTGTTCATTATTATAATTACCACTTTACCCTATTACTTACAAAATTACCATTTTTCCCTTTACTTCCAAAAATTACCATAATACCCTTTTACTTACAAAATTACCATAATACTATTTTTCTTATAAAATTACCATTTTATCCTTTTACTTACAAAATTACCATTTTTCCCTTTACTTCCAAGATTACTATAATACCCTTAACTTCCAAATTTACCATAATACCCTTTTACTTATAAAATTACCATTTTATCCCTTTACTTACAAAATTACTATTTTGCTCTTTACTTCCAAAATTACTATAATACCCTTCTACTTACAAATTCCCATTTTATTTAAATTATCATCCCTACATGAAATAGTGATATTAATACTCCATTCTCATTATCCAACTCCACCAATTATTATATTTCAACATAATACTCATTAACCACTACACATATTAGGCCACACTCTCGCATAAGACATATTACTAAAATATCCCTAGGGCTCACAATAATATTATTTATGCATTAATGGTCACAATAACATAATATATCATGGATAAGTACTCAATATTTTCATTAATAACCAAACTCTTTCCTTAAGCAATATTTTCACACATAGCATATAATCTAACATGCTTCCTTTTTATCCATCAATACAAGAAACTATATATATTATATTAAACAACATATACCAAGCATAATATCATATTAAAAACCCTAATGTGATAACATATGTTTATCCCTGGGTTTAAGTGGGGTTTAATGTTACTTTAATTCTCGCAAAAATCAAACCTTACTGGTATCCCGGTTAAAGATTCAAGCTTTAAATAGCAAAATCAACACCTAAATAATTAAATAAAACAACTCCCAAAATAATGTGGAACCCATGCTGCATGAGCAGCGTGAGCCACATGTAGGTTATAAAAGGGGAAAAGGGTCGAAGGTAGGGAGGTAGAAGGGAGGGATGGTCATTTTTGGGTTGGGTCTTTGGAGCTAGGAAAGAGGGCAGGTGGGGGAGGATTGGAGGTAAGGGAAGGGTGCAGGGGTGAAGAGGGGGTGTAGGTGGTGGTCAGGGATAGGTTGTTGGTTGCCAAGGGCGGCGGCGACAAGGCTGCAAAGGTGGCTACTGAGGTGGAGATGGCTAAAAAGGAAGGAAAAGGGAGGGAAAAAATGAGGGGCTATAGGGGTTGGTTTTTGCCAAAGGAAGTGTGGGGGTGGTAGAGGAGGTTGTAGGGAGTGGTTTGGTGGCTCACGTGGTGGTAGAGGAGGCAGGACGATGGTGCACGGAGGGGTTGCATGGAGGTTGCCCAGAAAGGAGAAAAAGAAGGGAAAAAGAAGAAGGGAGGAAAAGGGGGGTTGTAGGGTGGCTCGAGGGGTGTTGTGGTGGTGCAGGGCTAAGGTAGAGGGTGGAAAGGGCCGATGTAGGCGATCAGTGTGGCGGTGGAAGCGGCAGTGCAAAATAGGGATGGAAATGGAAGGAGAAAAAAGGAGAGAAAAGAATCAGGGGAGGGAGAATGGTTGAAGAAAAATGGGGCAGAAAGGGCTGGTGAGGATAAGAAAAAGGAGAGAGAGAGACGGGGGGAGTAGGTGGCCGGTCGGGTGGCAGTAGGGTGTTGGGAGAGGGAAGGGAAGAAGAGGAAGGAAAGGACACGTGTGGTTGGGGAGTGTAGGGCTGGTTTGGTCCGAATGGGAAGAAAAGAATGGGAGAGAGAGGGGGAAAGGAAGGGTTGCAGTGATGGCAGGTGGTGGTAGGGAGAGCTGCAGGACGGTGGCCAGGCGTGACATCAAGGGGCAGGTCGAGGCTGGAGGTAGAAGAAGAAAGAAAGGAAGGGGAGGGAGCAGGTAGGGCATAAGGGGAGAAAGAAAGATGGGTCAGTCCAATCTAGGGGTGAAAAGAAAATAAAGAAGAGGGCTGGTCTGGGCCGATGCATGCGGGGGAGGGAGAGGAAGAAAAGGTTGGGTCGGTTGCATGGGAGAGGAAGGGGAGGAGGGGAAGAAACGAGTCTATGGCCCAACGCGTAGGAAGGGGGAGGGAAAGGATGGCCTAGTAGCCCGAAGCCAGAAAAAAGAAAAAGAAATAAATAAAGAAAAAAAGGAGAAAAAGGAGAAAGGAAAGAAAAAGGGAAAAGGAAAAGGAAAAATAAGGGAAATTATAATAATTTAATTTATAAAATAATAGAATGTAATATTTTTGGGTGATAAATTTATTTAATAATTTAATTTAATATAATTAAATATATGGGTTTAAAATGGTTAATTTTAGAAAAATATTGGTTTGAAAATTCATTTAAATAAAATGAGTATGATAAAATAATAAAATATTTATTTTAATTTATTAAATATTCCTATCCAATTTTATATACTCAAAAATCCATAAAAGAATTAAATTAAATAATATTAAAAGCTAATTTTCCCCAAATAAAAGCTATTTTATTAAATTAAAGGTTTTTAAAATTTTGGGAGATTACATCAACCCTAGTATTTCCCCTCTAGGTGAACCAAGTACAACCCCTAAGGAGGCGTAGGAGCATGCTTCAAGCCTGGTGTTATTTTAGGTGAGGATGTAGTTAAGGCCTAATATGTATATTATGTGCTTTGTATGTTATGTGTGATGGTATATTTCATATACCTTATATGATTATGACTATTTACTTGTAGCGCAATGCGGAGCTAAGGTAAGTGTATGTGTTCTCTTTTGGCATGTGTAAAATAATAATGTATCTTGTGCTTTGAGGTGCTTATGTGATATGGCCCTTTAAGACATGCATGTTAGGAGGCTTTAAAAGATATGGTGTGGGGATGAAAAGGTGAAAGGGTAAAGGAAGTGAGCTAACTAGCGGGAAGTAAAAATGATCTAAGTATCTCATGACTTATGGGTGGACAAATAAAAGGATGATATGAATAAAATAAGAGAGTGAATTGAATCTTGCATGGGGGGCCTAGGGTTTGCATGGAGATGATCCTTATGTGGAAAAAGTTGACTTGAGGGTAAAGTAAGGTGAGGGAAGAATTGTTGGGGTGATTGGAGTCCATAGGTGGAAAATAGTACGTAGATTGGTGTAAGGGTGTAAAGGGAACTTGGCTAGGGTTTGGGGGAGGAAAACCCTAAGTAGAGGAGATTGTGGAAGGGAGAAATAATAGAGAGGATTGGAGTATGGGATGAAAGTGGAATAATGTCACATGAAGGGTAAATATACGTCATGTGAAAGAGGGAGTAGTGAGTGAGATTGATGGAGGGACATCGTATTAGGAAAGAGAGGTGCTAGTGTTTTAGGGATAGCCAACTAGGGTTTTGTGGCCATATGTGCAAAATGGAAAGTAAAGTGGGATGCTTGGGGACAGATCGAGCGAGGTGATGAGTTGGGGGCAAGGAAAACATGGGCTATGTGAGATAGAGGAAGGTTGGGCCATATAGGTCAAATTAGGATTTCTTAGGGGAAAACCCTAAATGGCGATAGTGAGTTGACTTGGAGATATGGGAAAGCGAACCTCGACCCACGCACATAGGAGTTGGGTATTCATGGTAAGTAAGTAAAAGAGGGAAAAGGATGCCTGGATGTACTAGGAGGCGTAGGGGTCCTGAGATATGGGACGAGCCTTTTAAAGAGGCTAGGAGTAGATGGGTGTGTGAGTGGATAGTCCAAAGGACATGCATGTCTAGGGTGAAAGTATCTATTTAATAAGACACAAATAATACATTAACCATTTAAAGTGGAAGATTATTGAGCCAGTTCCAGACCGATCCATTGGCGTAATAGTAGCTAGGTGCAGGGTGCCCTGGAGACTGATCCACCGACAAATAATAGTGGTCAGGAGCGTTCAATCCTATATGTTTCCAATCCACTGACTATAATAGCAGGGGATCTCGAGCTCAATAAGCTAAATCTTAAATTATGATAAGACATGGAAAATATATTAATTACTTACAGTAGAACACCATGAGAGTCGGGACCAGATTGATCGACCGACATTATAGTGGCCAAGAGCACTTTACCCTAGGGACCGATCCGCCAGTGAATAATAGTGGTCAAAAGTGTTCTGTCCTATATGTTTTCGATCTACCGGCTATAAGAGTAGGGTTCCCGTACTCACATGGATTCATAATAAGAATGGTGTGAAATGGAAATATTGACCAGAAATCTAATGATTAAGTTTAACCGAACTGAATCATGGATTGTACTATCTATCTTTCATGTATGGTTTATTTGTATAGTTACCTGCTTGTGTTATCTATATTCTATGTATGGCCTTAGTTGCATGGTTACCTTACTCAGTACATATCATACTGATCACCCATTTCATGGGTGCTGCTCATTTCCATGAGCAAAGGTCCTTTTTGAGTTTATGCGGGTATGAGACATCGTTTTAAATGCCTATAACGCATTTGAGGCATCGGGCAGGGCTGAGTGTTGATCTTTGAGACTTGGAATGGGGCCCAAGAGCGATGTAGACCAGACTCTTTTTATTTCTATTTTTGTTTTATTGTGTTGTACTATTCTATCCCCTTGGGGGCTTTGACTATGTAACTCTTTTCTGTTGTATTGACTTTTAATCATGCGCTCTGATTTTTCCCTTATGAGTATTTTGAATTACTACGGTTCTCCATCTTAAGTATGTTTAATGTTTTGTGAAATTATTCTTAACCTTGTGGTTGGTGCGAGACTGACAGGGGTCAGGCTTGTGCTGATCACAACAATAACACCCCCCGTGCTTGTGTATGTTTTAGTTAAACAAAAAATTTCAACTGTGATTTTTAGGGGTATTACACCAATGTGCAACAATAATTATGCTATGTTTAATGACCAACATGAAACAATATTTATTCAATGGAAACCATAAATAAGAGGCTTTCAAAGGGAATACAACACCCACATTACTTGATTTAGAGTAGGCATCATGTTACCGGTAGCTCTCAATGTTTAATGACTAACACGCAATGATAATCATGATGTTGTGTTTAACGACCAAAACTTAACAGTATTCATTTGATGGACATCTGAGCTAAGAGGATTTAAAATGGGATACCACACCCATCTTAATATGTTTAGCATACACATCATACTGTACTAGAAACCCTTAGTGCTCAACGACCATCGTGAAATGATAACTATATTGTGTTAAATGACTAACACACAATAATATTTATTTGAAGAGCACCAGATCTAAGAGGCTTTTAAAGAGGAAATTGGACAAACCTTACTTAGTTTAGTGTGTCGTGTCATGTTATTAGAGCTAATAGGCTTTCAAAGTGAATACCACACTAACTTTACTTAGTTTAATGCCTCTCCAACTAGGCATTTATGAATAACACTAAACCATAAACATAAATATAAGTTAGGAGGTTTGCAAAGGGACACCACACCCACCTTACTTGATTTAATGTTGTACCCAGCTAGGTGTTTTGGGCAACACCGAATTAAAAAAAAAAACATATCATAGCATATCGGGTAATCTAGATGTGTGTTTATAAATAACACCAAACTTATAACATATATCACACCACAAGTATATATAGATTTCACAAAAATTTCACCAACCTAGACGTGTGTTTGCAAAGGGATACAACACCCATATTACTTGGTTTTATGTTATTCCCAGCTAGGTGATTTAAGGAACGCAAACTTAGCAAAATATGTCATAGTATATTAGGTAATCTAGATGTGTGTTTATAGATATCGCCAAACTCATGACGTATATCACACAAAAAGTATTTACATAGTTCACTGGTATTAAAATTATTTACTTGGTTTAATGTCATATTCGACTAGTTGTTTTAGGGACCACCAACTTAACAAAACATATCATAGCATAATAGACAATCTAAACGTGTATTTATAGATAACACCAAGCTCATAACATACGTCACACAATAAGTATTTACATACTTCACTAAAGTTTCACATAAGTATTTTTAGATGACACTAAGCTTACTTATAAGTATTTATAGGTGACTCCAAACTTATCTTATAATGACACTAGTTAAATATATCATAAGATAATTACTTTATAACTTATAAGTACCACTTTAGGGCCAAATGAACCAACATATATATAACTATAGGTCGCAAAATCATGTTAAATACCATTTTTGAAAAAAAAAATACTATTAATTGTTAATGGTTAGAGTCAATAGTCAAAGTAAGTGGTTAAAGTTAATGGTCAATGGTCTAATTTTGGCATTTATTATTCACATATTAATCATTTTAGCCTTTGAAGGCTAATATTATCAATTTAATCCAAATCATGATTAATTATTAATTAACCTATAATAAGAATGATTAATGTTTTACTAACCTTACTTATCGTGATTAGTGGACAATTAGTGAATAACACTTTAGATACTTATAAAGAACCAAAATTTTTAAATTTAACCAAAATTTTATCAATCATAACTTAAGGTATACTTACCCAAACATCAACAAGTTATTTATGAAATTGGTCCTAAAAATGTTAATAAACACCATGTAATTATTATATCACACTAAAAATGATATTTTCATTATCAATATCCAAAAGTCCGAGACATGGGTAAAATTAGTTAAATTTGATAGCTTTGCGCACTTGTGGAATTTTTTCCATAATTTTTTACATACTAAACATATTTGAGATACGAAAGATGCATCAGAAAATATAAATCATGAGATTTCACATGAAGTCATATTTTCATAAATAAAAAAACTTATAAAATTATAATTTTTTCTACACTCAAGTTGCCATAAATTTGATGGTCTAAAAGCACCAATTTCATGTTTTCCTTAAACACTTTTGTGTTAAATCCACTATCATAGTATATAATAACTATCATGATTAAAATAACTTATTATAATTCTATATAAATCTTGAATACTTCAATCTCAGGCATACATCTGGGCAGCTATAAGATTCCTTCCACCTTGACTTCCTATTGCTCTATTTGTGAATGTGAATTATGGCCTAATTGACTTGGATTATCCAAAGACACCATTTGAACTCTAAAGAAGAGGTTAGCAAATCTTAGACAAATTTATCCATTCTGATCAAATTCAAATGGTCAATGGTAGGGTTTTGAGTCGATCTCTAAACCCTCAGTAATTTCTTTTGATTGGCCGGCTATAAATAACCCCAATTATCCCTTCATGTCACCTTTATTTCAGCCACTAAAAATTTGTAAGTCTTACTTTTCCTCTCTTCTTTCCATATTTTGAGCCTTGTTAATCTACTTCCACGCACTCTTTTGATCCTATCTCTAACTCTTTCTTATTTCGATTCTCAAGTAAGGTAGAGTTAGATTCTAGGAAAAAGGTTGAGTAGTTCAGTTAGCATTTTCTCTATTTTGACCTTAAGTTGGTATGTTTCCATTCTCTTCTGATTTTAAGATTTCAAAATTTCATCAAAGTTTGATATAATTTATGAGTTTGAGGCTTTGCTTTTAAGGTTTTCAAAGTTAAGAATTTCCACAATTACAATTTCTGTTTTTAATAGGATTTTGCCTACATCAAGTAAGTGATTCTTACTCTTAAAATGTTTAGCATGTGTTCCTACATGATATGTGATATATTTAGTTGATTGATGCATAGTGGCATGAAGAGATGCAGATGTATGTATGATTTTTATGCTTAAATGACATTGTTTGAGTAAAAAACATGAAAATGGATAAAAGTAGGCTATTATGATATTATGATGAGAAATGCATGTTCATTTCGTTGGAAATGTATTAATTGATGTTGATATATCCTTTAATATGGCTAAAGAGGATTTACATGTAAAAATATGCATGAAATTTGTGGTTTGGTGCTGTATTAGGGCAGACCACAGACCGGTCGACTGGTTCAGTCAAACTAATCGACTAGTTACCAGAATAATCGACTGGCTGACCCAACCCATCGACCGATATGCCTGTAGAGACCTTAGTATTACTATCTGCTTATGCCCATCAACTAGTTTGGTAAAACCAATTGATTAGTTTATGAATAATGGACTGGTTTGCCCAAATCGATCAACCGGTTTGAAGAAAGCCTAGTCTGATTGAGTTAAATTGATCAAATGGTTGGGCTAGACCAATCGACCAGTTTGACTGATTGCTTAATTTGCTTCTTTTGATTTTGGTAATGCTCAGAGATTATGGTTGGTAATATATCATGGTTATTAAATGGATAAAATACATATTTTATCATGGAATTTTAGCCTAAGTAAAATATCAAAATGGATCATGGGTTATGGTATACCTTATGGGTAATGGAAGGACTAAGTGGGCATTTCACTCATAATGAATAAGGCTAATTGATAAAAGAGTAATGGAACTTAGCTTGGGCTAGAGTTAAATATAAGAGTGAGTATGGATTACATTGGCTAAAGATATATGGTAAACCCACATGGTTGGAAAAATGGAAAGGAAAGGATTAATGTGGATTAATATAAAAGTTGACTTGCTTATTTACATAGGCCTTGTATGATCATCCATCTTTACGAATAAAACATCAATCATGTAAAGCAAAAGATAGTCGAGTTGAGTATGGGTCTAGGTTACCCAATCTTGATTAGCTACCGAGGGTTAGTCTGCCTTTGGGTATTTAGGTACCTTCAGGCTTTGCCTTTAGGCAAGATCCTGAGAGATCCCAGTGCCTTATTATAACACCCCCAAAATGCACTACTGAAAATTTTTGTTTAATTAAAAGAAAATTAGCGGAAGCGAAATAACAAAACCGTGAATTCTAGGGATATTACCGCCACACTTAGTACCAGACCGGTTCACTCATGCCGTCTAGTACCGAGTGCTAAGGCTAAAAGAGTAAAATATAATTTTACAAGAAACTTAAGCATTTAAAAATCAGAGTAGCCAGTAAACAATTTACGAGAGTAAAATCCAACAATGCTGGTTACAAAATAATAAATACATTGAATTTAAAGGAGATAAATTAAAACCCTAGAATTTACCGGATAGTGCCTTATGCTCTTTCCCGAGAGCCCACTTGAATAGCACATGAAACGACCTGCAAGGGACACTGCCCATTGACTAGGTAGGGGCCCCACGAATGGAACCCTTCAGTACTACAGTACTAAGTAACCCTTTAAATACACACTTAAAAACAAGTCCACAATGTAACACACGATACTACATACACACATAATGAAAGGTAAATACTTAATGTCCACGTTTATACAACCACATTCTTAACAAAGCAACCAAATATTAATAGGTCATAGATAACAATCGATATGTTTGGGCCTTAAGCCCTTAATCCATCATTATCAATCATATCGGATTATAATTATTCATGTGAGTGCGGGAAACCCACTATTATAGTCAGTGGAACGGTCATGCAGGGCAAAATGCTCCTGGCCACTATTATTCGCCAGTGGACCGGTCTGGCCCCGACTCATATCATATTCCTCTATAAGTTATTAGTATTTTCCATAATTTATTCACAGCTAAATCAAATTTATTGAGCTCGGGACCCCCACAATTTTGGCCGGTGGATCGGAATACAAATATACATCATCCAGGGTAAAACATCCTGGGCACTATTATATCTGGTGGATCGGTACTCATAAACATCTCCTGGGCCACTATTATATCCGGTGGATCGGTACTCGTAATATATAATTCAACTAATTCAACTGGGCCCGGCTCATTTATCTTTCACTTTAACGATTAGTGTTTTTCCTTTTTAATCAGCACAACACTTTTATTTATTTGCCTCTATAGGGAGATCAAGATCCCTGGATACAAAGGTACATCGGTCACACTAGTGCATAAAAGCTACTCAGTACCCTTCAACTATCAATCCAGGGACACAAAGGTACCCTGGTAGTGGTCGTACTGGTGCATACAGCTAACTCAGTACCCTACCGACAAGGACACCTAATCCTTAAGTATGCCTACCCCCTAACTAGGTCCGTAGAGCTAGATAGAGTAGATATAGGGCTTGGCTGGGGCACAAAGGCACACCAGCAAATACCAAATAATCGTGGGATAAACCACGTCTTTAGGGTAGCAACCCCTAAAGAGTCACCACTCCCGATCTCGAGGTCTTTCACTTTAAGTATTAGTGTCTTAATTAAGGGTGATCACAGAAGCACAACAATCAAATAATTATTCACTTTTAATCGTTCGGATATCATCAAACATTTCTTATTCAAATGGTTGTCCAAGGTAACACAGAAGAATCATTAATTCCATCTTAATCTCATCTAATTTTGAATTAGAATTCGTTCTCGTGATACTAACTAATCATCAAATACTCTTACCTCACTAATCAACGTTATTTGAATCATATTACGAAATTCCACAATCACAATGACATATTAGTTACAAACTACTCATTTTCCCCTTACTTATATAATTGCTAGGTCATCCCTTCCTTACTTGACAAATTACCATATTACCCTCATTGTTACATAATTACCAATTTACCCCTTACTCGATTTAGGTTACTAAGTTATTTCTCATACTTATTGGGTCACTAATCCCCCCTTCATAATTATTATCCTTAATATACTTTCCATTTAGTTGGTTAGATTACCACTTTGTCCTTTCTCCTTTATTATAATTAATACATTATCCTTGAGTTGGTCAAATTACCAAATTATCCTTCCTTATTATCCTAATTACCAAATTAACCTTTTATTTAGTTAATTATCAAATTACCGTCCTCTATTATTGATTACCTTTATTGCCAAAATTACCAAATTATCCTCTAGTTGGTTAAATTACCAAATTACCCTTTTATATGATCATAATTACCAAACTACCCTTCTCCATTATCAAATTTACCAAATCACCATTTGGTTATTTAAATTACCAAATTGCCCTTCTTAATTGACATAATTGCCAAACTACCCTACTCCATTATCAAAATTACCAAAATACCCTCTAGTATGTTAAATTACCAAATTACCCTTCACATTTATCATATTTACCATTTTACCCTTCTCCATTATTACAATTACCAAATTACCCTTTAGTTATTTAAATTATTATTTTACCCTTCTCAATTATCATAATTACCAAGTTACTCCTTTTCAATTTTCACTTTTACCCCTTTTATTTACAAAATTACCATTTTACCCCTTAACTTCCAAAAATTACCATAACGCCCTTTCACTTATAAAGGTTACCATTTTATCCTTAATTATGAAATTACTATTTTACCTCTTTTAATTTTTAAATTACCATTTTGCCCTTTAATCACAAAATTACTATTTGCCCTTTAATTACAAAATTACAATTTTACCCTTTTATCATAAAATTACCATTTTTCCCTCTTCTAACAAAATTACCAACTTACCATTTAATCACAAAATTATTATTTTACCCTTTATTCACAAAATTACCATTTGCCCCTTTAATTACAAAATTACCATTTTACCCCCTTACTTCCAAAATGACCAATTTATCCTTTTATTAACAAATTTACTATTTTACCCTTACCTCCAAAATTACCATAATACACTTTTTAATTAAGAATTACCTTTTTACCCTTAGTACACCACTTATATTAAATTATTATTATTACTACATAAAATATTAATATTAACTCCTCATCCACCACTCTTATAATTAATATAACATTATTATCACCCATATATATTTTAGGCCATATTCTTGTTCCTTATGCACATCAAACTGGTTACCAATGGATAGTAAAGTTATTGGAAACCTATTATGGTTCCTCGACGTGTCATTATTTGTGAATAAGTCATCCCATTGAGTCAACCCGTATTGGCTTCTATTTCTCCAGTATCTCATGGTTGTGAAAGACTATGCATGGGGAGCAGCTGTACTCACTCTTTTATAACAACAACTTGGTGTAGCATCTAGATCAAATGCTGCTCAAATATCCAAATGTGCAATTCTTTTGCAAGTTATATTGTGACTATCATCTATAAAATATATTTATTGATCATATGCTTTTATTTCTAACATGTGTGTCATAACAAACTTGGGTATACGAACACTTCCCAGATTTTAGTCATGTTAGGTGTGCTTGGGACTCTCGCACGCCCCATGGTCAAAGATGGTGGTGTGATCAGTCCTCTAATAGGATCCCTTTTATGTTTGGATATTATAGAAAGGTGATTGATTCTATACATGAGAGAAAGGTATACTCATTCAACTTAAAATATTCTTTAATTTTTATTTTCAGGTCATTACAGTGTAGTTAGTATAATCCTTTTGTTATAAGTGATAGGGGATCCGTACAATGTAACAACGTAACAAATGTTAGGAGTGAAAGTGATTGTCCTATGTCACTGCTTCATAGTAATATACATCATATGAGTGTTGTATAACTGTGTGTGCCATAGCAAGTAACTTGTCAATTTAGGTTTACACAATTGATCCCCTATGACCCTATCAGGTCGATAGGGAAAACATATAGATGATCCAACCCAAGGAGATATAAAGTTCATTATGATCACATACTTGCTCAATGGAGCGTGCAACATGAGCACCTACTTGACACCTATTTTTGTATTTGACCCATGGGATAGTGATGATGGTTACATAGAGTGGTATGTAAGTGTGACTTATAGGTATATTTTACAAACAACGGAGCAACATATGTTGATGCGACATAATGAGGATGATAAAATTATAGTTGAAAGATGTCTTGCTAAAGCATCCACAACTATCCGTCGTATGTATCGAAGGGGTGAACCACACCCAGATTATGAACAACAACAAGATTGTATTGAGACCATTGTTCACTAGCTAGGAGTTACTATAATAGAGTGTGGGCATGGGTGTGGCGTGTGTGCGTGGGATGGGGGTGGTTGTGGTCATAGTGTTTGATTTGTTTTGTGTGTTTTTTAATTCTATTTCACATATGTATGATACTCGTTTATCACATTTTCAAACATCGATGCATGCTTCTTCTTTTTTTACATATTTCAAGAGTCAAAAACAAATAAGATAACAATACAACGATATAAGGGGAACATCAAATCCTTCAAATCATCATCACTATCGGTCTGAAGATATCAAAATTGGTTCGGTCTCATAAGTGTCTTCATTATTTAACCATAACCATAGTCCCAACCTTGATTGATATGGTGTCATCCATTATGAGACACTCACATCATGACATACTTACCACATCACATTTAATAGTAGTAGTGGAAAATGTTCTAAGATTTATACCTACATAACAAATTATTATAAGAAATTACTACACATCAATGATAACATTGGAATAAGACATAATTAAATACATATCGTTATGTAGTGTGCATGTTCCATCAATAAACATATGCCAACTTCACTTTCAGGGCCCTGAGTATCATGTTGTGCCACTAATGGAAAAAAAATAAAGTGTTAGCTTGAGACAAGCATTCAAGCAGTACATTGTATTGAGTGACAATTATATGACCAATATATGACATTTCCATCCAGTGTGCCTGTGAAGCATACATTTCCCAATGAGTAATATTCTAGAGGGGTTGATCCATAGTCTTATATTGAAACAAGCTCTCATAGAGTTTTCGTCGTGCCTGAACCTTGTGGTACAACTCCATACGGATTCAACCCACTTGTTCTCATCTCCAAGCATACAATGTTCTAATGCTATAAAGCCACAATTCCTATCTCCCTGCACATTATACCAGCTATGAATATATGGTGTTACATGTTGATTTAATTGGCTAATATATGAGAAACGTATCTAACCTGGTGATATATTAGACATAAAGGATGGTTGTTGTCCTCACCCACGACCTTGACCACAACCTTGCCTGAGGATGACCTAACTCTAACTTTGGTTGATCGAGAATGACTTGAATACCTTTGGTATGTATACTCCCAACTAGATTAATTCCTCATAGTGGAGTTATGCCTTGGATGACCCCTTCATTGTTTTTATTGTGGCTCTTGGAGTGGTGTTCTCTAAGGAATAACAATATTAAATATATTTCTAGCTAATTAATTTTGTATTGCGAGTGGCTGGCTTAGAATCACTTCCATAGAAACACGATGTAGATGAGTTGCAGCTTTGATTAGGTCAATTGGTGTTGGTGGACTAATCAGACAATTTATATCAAGCTTCTTCTAAAAAGGATGGATAGGTGGCAATGAGATAGGAATGAAATCATCTATATAAGTATTGATTTCATGGGCAAATGGCATGCCATGCGTTTAACGCATGTAACATCCACATAACACTTAATCAATGCCAACGTCATTACTTCTTCAGCACTCTTTACTAATTAAATCAAATTCAAAAAAAGCTACATAACCCTCTCAAATTGGCATAAAGTACGCTAGTATCATGACGAGGAACATTGAACCGTTGTCTCTCAAGCGATCCTCTAAGGTCACATTGTTGCAAGTTTAATAATGAGTGATTTTATAGTAAAATGGTATTGAAGTAGTTTGTAGATGTCTCCAAGAATCACTTCAATGATACGTGAGAACCTTCAACCCTATATATAGTGTAAAAATTAACTTAATGTGAAGATTATATTATGTACATAGTTTTACAAGTAACAAGCTCATGTAAGAATAAACTATATTCTATACCTGTTTGTTGTACCCTAACGAAAATGTATGACTTGATCAATACAAGCTAATATGATTTTTTCTTTATATGGAATTAACAAAGCCATCTTTAGATAAGAAAGCAAGTCGGGCATGTTTCTATAATCAGTCTCCAATGACAAGAGACACTCTTCATACATTTACTCATCTTTGGCATTTATTAAGTTTTTTCATTGAGGCATAAAACTATATGCAAATGTTTCACCCCGATATTTCTTACACTTCTCATCTATATTTTTATTTATATGAAATTTGCAAAGTTAATGCTTTGAGGCTGGAAACACACGTTCCATCGCTGAAATGAGCCTAAGTTCTTGATATGTGATAATGGTAGTTAGAAGCATTCCAGAATCCATCAATGTCTTCAACTTCTCAAGTACACATGTATAATTTTCTTCATTTTCAAATGACATATAAGCAAACACAATGTTGAAATTTAATTGCGTTAGTGTTAACCCAATAATCTAAAGTAAAGGAATCCCACATCTATTTGTTTTATATGCGCAATCTATTACTAGTATGAAAGGAAATGTTCATAAAATATTAACGGATATAGGGTGTGCAAATAAAATCTCACTTAGAATATCTTAATTCTACTCACTTTGATGCCACTAAAAATAATAATTTTCCGCCAATATACTCATGAAGTGTTGTAAGATTGTTTGGCCATCCATTTCATTTAATCTAATATTCTGTCAATCATTATATATATACCTTTGCATGCTAATATTTCCTACAAACTATTTTTGAAGAAGTAATTAGATGTGTTGTGGCTTGACATGACTTTTAGTAAGATCATCAACAAACTTTACCTCTTCTTCTTTTAATTTCCCTACAAAAGCATGCCCTTCAAGAGTATTTGCTAAATCAAGGTCGTGTGTTCTATTATTGACAAGTACTTCCCATCATCCACGCATATTCTCATCATTGGTAACCTTAAAAGGACAATCAATTTTTTTCGAAGACGTGTTTTGTACATTATCACCCTCCATATATCTAGTATGTACATATGTACCGCCTCTTTCACATCTAACTAATAATACCCTGCCAACTCCTCTACCATTTTATTTCCAAGAATATTTTATGATTAAAACTATAATACAACTTCGACCAATATCATACACCCATGTTACTTTATCACGATTAGAAAATACCTGATCTATCATGAAAAATCTTTGATAAATATAACCAGTAAATCAATCATGCAGATATGGTAATAGATGATAAATTAATGACCTAAATCTAACCATCATAATAGGTAAATCATAATAGGTAATGCTGGGATAGGGTTGAACGTTGGGGTGAGGTATCGGCATGAGCACCTCACGCTGGTTTGGGGAGCTTAGCGTTAGATAATCACGCTCATAGGGGCTTTAGCGTTGGCCATTCGTGCTGGTGGGGTGGTTCAACGTGAAATTCTAACACCAGGGAGGACTTGTAGAGTGAGCAACTCACGCTCGGAGGGCCTTGCAGTGTTAGTCATTCATGCTAGGAGGGGGTATAGTGTTAGATATTCACACTGGGTTGGGTGAAACACTCATAAACACAAAGCTATTGACATAAACAAACACAAATAAAATGTGATAATGTTCATAGCTTCTACAATTATCTCCTAACTCTTCATAGTCTTTGTCTTCGTATTTAGGATGCATTTTGTAAGTTAGGGTTCGTGAAAAGAGAGCAACATAGAGGGAGGAGGGAGGCACGATGAAGAATAAAAATTAGAAAGAGAGAGGAGAGAGGAGAGAGGCAATGGTAGTGATGCGTGCACGGTTAGAGTTTTAGATTTAGATGGAGTTTATATGGAGTATTTTATGAGTATGGATTATGGAGGTTGATGATGGGGATTCGAAGGGTGGATGATGATGGAACACGAGGTAGAAGGATAAATTGATCTTTAAACCACACATAAATAAAGATTAAGGTTTCGAGAACAAAACCGTTCACACAGATTCGGTTTCGAGAGGATTCGAAACAAATCGTTCACACAGATTCGACTTGTTACGAGATGAATCCACACAGAATTCGGGTTTTAAGCAATGCTTAAGGCTGTTCTTCTTATTCAAGTTGTGTATTTCTACTTGGTTTCCTATGGTTTATATATCCAATGAACCAAGCATCTTCTCAAAAGATTACAAGCATATCCCTCCGAAAAGCATTAATTCCCTTAAGACTAGCTATTTGATATTAAATGATCTATCTACTAACAACCTTATTTGACTAGAAGTAAAAATATTAATAAATAACTTAAGACTAGCTAGAAGATATTAAATGATCTAGCTACTAACAACCTTATTTGACTCAAAATAAAAATAATAATAAATGACTTAAGACTAGCTAGAAGATATTAAATGATCTAGCTACTAACAACGTTATTTGACTCGAAATACAAATAATAATAAATGACTTAAGACTAGCTAGAAGATATTAAATGATCTAGCTACTAACAACCTTATTTGATTTGAAATAAAAATAATAATAAATGACTTAATAATAAATGTTAAGCTACTTAAAGAACGTTGCATGCAACCCATGCATGCTCCTCCATGTTTATGTATCTACGTAGAGCAGTGTAGCCATCTTAGTTGGTGTCGTATCATGTGACTCTGCTCCTGCATCATTCTCCCCAGGTTGGTTTGAATTTGTCCTCAAATTCACAACTTTGATGAGGAATAACAAACACCAAAGGACATATTCTTTAACGTGATACTGGTCCTTGTATTCTTTGAATATCTCCTTCACACTAAAGTTATCTTTAAAAATCCTCCAATGCCTCTTAAGCCCTAAGATTGGATCTTCATATGCGCACATCAATGAGCATAAACCGAATGCATGGGGTGCATTATGGTTCATTTGCTTCTTCATATCACATATGTCTTCAGGCACATTATACACCTTCGAACTCACCATGTTTTTTTCTTCAATTTGCTTCGAATGATACAAGGTTTCCATGATAACATTTGCTCTATAAAAACACAAGGAAACCATGGGATAATAATGCTCATCATTCTCCACATAATCAATGTGATGCATGTAAAAACTTGGTTGCCCTTCTTCCGCTTCAATAGTAGTAATAGCATGATTGTCTTCATAATTACATACTCGATTTTCTTCCTCATTCACGCTTTCCTTTTCTTCCCTTTTAATCTCCTCAATTTCTTTACTCTTCCGGCTTGAATTCTCTTCTTTCTCTCTAACCAAACTCTCCTCATCCTCTTTTGGTTTTAATTTGTACTTCTTTTGATCCTTACACATGATGTATTCATTGAGGACCCCATCATGTGTAACTTTTCTATCATACTGCCACGGTCTCCCCAATAGAATATGACAAGCATCCATAGGCAGGACATCGCATCGAATAGTATCTATGTAATTCCTAACTTTAAATGAGATAAGAGATTGTTTTGTTACCCATATGCCCTTGTCGCGATTGAGCCATTGTAGTGAGTATGGCCTGGGATGACTCGTTGTTTCTAATCCAAGCTTGTTGACCATCTTCTCACTGGCTACATTGGTGCATGAGCCGCTATCAATGATGATCTCACATACCCGATCTCCAACTCGGCACTTGGCCTTAAAAAGTCTTTCTCGCTGAGTAGGTAGAGGTCGGGTTTGCACTTCGAGAACTCGTCTCAGCACATAACAATCTATGGTTCCTTCTTCCAAGGCGTCCTCTGGCTCTTCAGTTTCATCCTCTTTATGGTCTTCACTTTCCTCACATGTCTCCATATTGGCAATTTCCTTCAGGGATAACACTCGTTAGTTTGAGCAATCCTGAGAGAAGTGACCATATCCCCAACACTTGAAGCATTGCCTGCAGACCTTCTCCTCCGCTTGCTCCTTGCCTTCTTCCTCCCAAGTGAATCTTCTAACCACATCGGTGTTAGTGGATTGCACCATTGGTGGCTTGGATCCTCCTTTCAAATTTGACCCGTACGAAACACTGATGGAGTTGCTTGGAACCTTGCCCTCCTTCAACTATTTTACGAACTTGATGGCTAGTTTAGCCAAATATTCAAAAACTTCGTATGGGTACACTTCAACCTTCTCTCGGAGATTCATATTCAAACCTCCTATGAACCGTGCACATCGCTGCTCTTCTCGTTCTTCGTCACATACAAGTGGTTAGCCTTTCGAATTCTCGGATGTACTCTTCAACTCCGAGTAGGCGCTACCTCAGAGTGGTCATCTTGATGAAGTTCTCTTGCTCATATTATCTCGGAACGAACTTCTTCCTTAGATGCTTCTTCAACTTTTCCCATGATCGGATTTTTGTTTTCCCTTCTCTTTCTCTTCTTCGTTTCAGATTGTTGTACCATACTCTAGAAAATTTCTTCAACTTCAAGATTGCTATACGACATCTCTTCTCATCATCGATCTCCTTATACTCAAAGATCGACTCCACATTTTGCAACCATTCAAGGAACATCTCCGGGTCGAGATTACCCTCAAAGTCGGGTAAGTCAAAACGGATCCCCTTCTCTACGTCATCATATGTCCTCCTAGAGGACTCATGCCTTCCGTCTCCTGCTTCCGTTCTCCTACACTTTCTTCTTCCCCTTCCAACCGATGCGATGTTCTCCTCATATGCTCTACTTCGATTGTCTCTCTTCGGTAGGGTTGTTGCACATATGACCCTTGTGCTTGGGAAGCTTCGATTCTTCCTATACGGATCTTGACATCCTTAAAATCTTTCGCCAAGGCTTTGAGAATATCTCTCAAATCTTCTTCTTGACTTGCCATGGTTGGTCTTGAAGAATTTGTTCACTCTAACCACAACCTTGGCTCTGATACCAAATTGATGTGTGCACGGTTAGAGTTTTAGATTTAGACGGAGTTTATATGGAGTATTTGATGAGTATGGATTATGGAGGTTGATGATGGGGATTCGAAGGGGTGGATGATGATGAAATACGAGGTAGAAGGGTAAATTAATCTTTAAACCACACAGAAATAAAGATTAAGGTTTCGAGAACAAAACCGTTCACACAGATTCGATTTTATTTCGAGATGATTCGAAACAAATCGTTCACACAGATTCGACTTTGTTATGAGATGAATCCACATAGAATTCAGGTTTAAATAATGCTTAAGGTTGTTCTTCTTATTCAAGTTGTGTCTTTCTACTTGGGTTCCTATGGTTTATATAGCCAAGGAACCGAGCATCTTTTCAAAAGATTACAAGCATATTCCCTCCCAAAAGCATTAATTCCCTTAAGACTAGCTAGTTAATATTTAGTCACTAATTGACTAAAAGTAAATAACAGCAACTCCCTTCCAAAACCATTAATTCCCTTAAGACTAGTTAGTTAATATTTAGTCACTAATTGACTAAAATTATAACTCCCTCCCAAAAGCATTAATTCCCTTAAGACTAGCTAGTTAATATTTAGTCACTAGTTGACTAAAAGTAAATAACAATAACTCCCTCCCAAAAGCATTGATTCCCTTAAGACTAGCTATTTAATATTTAGTTACTAATTGACTAAAAGTAAATAACAATAACTAGTACTTAGACATAAATGTTACGCTAGCTAACAAACGTTGCATGCAACCCATGCATGCTCCTCCATGTTTATGTATCTACATAGAGCAGTGTAGCCATCTTAGTTGGTGTCGTGTCATGTGACTCTGCTCTCGCATCAGATAGATTTTAAATGAGCGAGGGTAATATAGTCAAATACCTACCTTTTGTTTTCTATTTAGCAATTTACTCATTTCCGTATAACAAGACTCTATTATAAAACGAGTATTGAAGTTGTAAATTTATAAGTAAAAAAGAGTTGTTGGTAAAAGTATCCGTTATTAATGAGGTAAGGATACAATGATAATTTCAGTATACAAAGACCCGTTGAGAAGACAAAAAATTGCTGTTACGGGTAATTTGGAAATGTCAGTACATTTCAAAACTCAAATATATTTTCACACATACACACGCCCCATTTGGATAAAACTTAAAAGTAAGTATGTTACTATTATATGATTTTAATAATGTGGACGAATAATATTTAATTTTAATCAATTTCATAATAAATTTATTGTCAAAATTATTATTATTTTTTTTGGAATTATTATTATTATTTGAAATTAATAATATTATTGATTTTGGGAATTGATATTATTAATTTTCAAAATTATTACTATTATAGTTTAATTTTTGAAATTAATGTTATCATTATTTTGATTTAAAATAATAATAATATTTTTAAAAGTATTATTATAAACTATTTTTGAAATTAATATTATCATAATTTTTTGAAATTGATATTTTTAATTATTTTTTCAACAAAAATCGTACATAAAAAATAATAAATATAAAAAATTAAGATAATGATATTAGTAATTGGATATAGATTATTTGAATTGTATATTTGAATACTATATTAAAAATTATTGATACAAAGTCAAAATAACAGTCGATTAAAATAAAAAATAACTATTATTTTAATATTATTATTTAGTTAAAAGGTAAAATAACTCCTACGTCACCCATTGGGCCGGTCTAAAACCCAAAACCCTAACTCCATCTCATTCTTTCCTTACCGGCGCCTTCTCTCTCTGGTTCAGAAAGGAAATATCGTCAGTGTAGAAGGAAGATGGCCAAGGTGGAGACGAAAATAAAGAAGGAGAAGAAGGAGAAGAAGGAGAAGAAGGAGAAAAACCAGGAAGAAAATGAAAAGAATGAGAGCAATCCCGAGAAAAGGACAAATAGAAGTAAAAAGAAGACAACAGGTCGCAAAGTGGCGCAAAAACAAGCAGAGGCATCAGCCCAGCAATTAGTAAGACCTCGATACACTTTCATTATATATATACTCCCCCCCTCCCTCGCTAGATGTACGAGTGGACCGCACTCGATTTATGCTTTGTAGTCAGTACTTCCGTTTTATTAGTTCGTTGTTTTTATTCCTGCGAGGAACAATCGTTCTAGATCATGGACTGATAAACTAGGTTCCTTAATATTCTTCTGTTTGATAAGTTTAGCTCCTGACTGGATGACCACTTTTGACTTCAAAATTGACAAGCAAATGATGATCGTAACCGATAATGGACTGCTACTAATTAAGAGCATATGAGCTTAGAAAACTAGCTTCTGATTTATTTATGTCACCTATTTATGGCTCTGCCATGGCTTAATGCAGGCTGTTGCTGTTCCTCAACGTTAAGTTAGCTGAGATACACCGGGTTGCGTCTATTCAAAACTCAAATATAATGTTCTGATGATCTTCGTGGGAGTTCCCCCCCCCCCCAATCCTTTAGGACTTTTTCACTTTCTTCATGCTCCGAGTTTGGGTCAGCTGTCAGCTCCTCCAATCCGTTAATATACATGAAATTGGGTTTACTGAATGTTATTTAACTGATAGGAGCGCTTTCATCTGTACACAAGGCTGTCCAAAACGTAAATTTTGGAACAGTGTAACAACTCCGATAACAGGACCACCTAGTGGTCTCCCATTGGGTTTTTTGTTGGTGGTTAAATATTTTGATTGTACTTTCTGTTACCACTCTATATCAAACTCAACGATGCCTACTGTTTGGCACTTTCAAAATGTGTTTGCATCATTGATGAGTAGCTGATAGGCACTTGTAGCTTAGATGTCAAGCTTACCATTCAACACTAATAAATAATAATATCTCACTGCAAACATAAAATATGCAATGAGTTGGCTTGCTTTGCATAATTAGATTTAAATGTACACTTTGTAGAGCTGTATTTGACAATGGCTTATAAATTTTCCTCAATTATCCATTTCGCTACATTTAATCCCTTGTCATTTTGTTAGGGTCATGCAGATCATGAGGCCATTACCTTGAGCAAGCAAGAAAAGAGTGGAAAAGAAACAGGTAATTTCCCATAATGAATGACAAGCTGCTTTCTTGATTCAAGTAATATTGCTTTTCTAGGTTGCACTTATCTTATGATGGGTACAACAATGCTTTGTTCATGCAGGTGATCATGCGTCTGGGGACGACAAAGTTTACGAAGATGAGAACGGTAATACTAGCGATGGTTCCTGTCATGCTGCCCAAGAAAGTGATTCCTCAGAAGATGAGGTGAACGTCTACAATTTTTCATTGATGTATTTTGTTTGATGTCCTTTGGAGATGTATATTTCCACATTGCAGTTGCCTAAATTCATTAGAAGCTTCTTTGAACCACCGGATATTATGCGAATTATATTTTGACTTCTTTCCTGACCAAAGGTTGCACCTCGGAATACAATTGGTGATGTTCCCTTAGAGTGGTACAAGGACGAGGAGCATATTGGATATGATCTTAGTGGCAAAAAGATAAAGAAGAAGGAGAGGCAAGATCAGCTGGAAAAGCTCTTAGCAAGTGCTGATGACTCGAAAAATTGGTATGCTCTGTATCAGTGGTTTGTCTATCCAGATGATTGTTGCCTCCCCCTCAACCGGGGCATGTTTGATTCATTGGGTTAGACAAACTAAAAAAAATTAATATTCCTTGTCAAAACTGTAGCTTTAGGCAGTAAAAGCATACGAGACAGTAACAGTATATGTCTTTCATCCTTCCTTGGTGTGAAACCATATTTCCTGTTGTTTATATCTAATTTCTTCTTGAAAACCTCTTCAGAGCTTTCAATGAAGTATTTAGCACTTCAAAATTTCAAAATATTTGATATCTCTTGAGTGTGAGAAAGCACCAATGCGAAAAACAATTTTGCTTATTTTATTATAATACATTGTGAGCGGTGGTATATTGTGGAAATTGCTTAATGGATTCAGTGCTCAAGGTGATCGAACTAGTCCTTATGAGTCATCAGGCTTTAAGTTTTTCCTGTGTGTATCTTGTTCATATTATTAGGAATCAGTACCCCTGTCACCTAGGGCATGGGAAATGGGTTGTTTGAAGGTAGGCCTCTGCTTCAATTGTAAACAATTTATGACTTCTTGCATGACCTTTTTGCTCTCCCTATATATTTGGGCGTTTGAGGCTTGGGCCTGAAATACGTTTATTCTCCACACTTCCATCTTCTGTTCCATACCTGCAATGAAAATGTGGAATGGTCAAGTGCTACCATGATGATTTTGATTGGGTTCACATTATGCATTGGGTGTATCCTTGGTCAGACTCCATAAGACCATAGCTTCATCACAATAGGGGCATATATTGCCAGCACGGAATGTGATACCTTGATGTTTACTATTTGGATGTCTATGGGATCTTAATTGTCTTTTAAGAATTTTACTGTATGCATCTGGTTATGTACGCTGCTTTGATTGTTTTGTTGAGACATTGGTTAGGCGAAAGATATATGATGAATACAATGATGAGGAAGTGCAATTGACAAAAGAGGAAACCAAGTTGATTCGTCGATTACTAAAAGGAAAGACACCCCATGCTGACTTGGATCCCTATGCGGTATTTCCCAATTTTCATGATGTCACCAGCTTGTACATAGCTTTGCTTCTGTCACCAAAAATATTTATAAGATCTATGTTTCTTTTTTGCAGCCTTATGTAGACTGGTTTGAATGGAAAGATTCAATTCATCCACTGCAAAATACGCCAGAACCAAAAAGACGATTCATTCCTTCCAAGTGGGAGAGGAAAAAGGTTTGCTCCACATTCCATTTGATTCATCTTTGATTGATTATTTGCTAACACGAGGTTGGGTGTAGATGCCTTCTAAACTCTGAGGAACCCTTTGGAAGATTGGTATTATGTTTCAGATTAATTATTCTAGTGATGTCATTTATCCATTAATTTGGGATTGGAAATTTTCTTACATGGCTGTGCTTTTGTTCCCCTCAGTCCTAATATAACACACTTAAATATTATTTGTAATGGCTTCAAATAAATATAACTACAGTGCATGTATCTCTCCTATTGATCAGCTCTGGTGATCATGATTTTTTCCCTAGTATTTCTTATGCCTGGAATTTGATCTTTTTCCTAACCATAACATACAATGCCACTGTTTATGTGGGAAAATTTTGTTTCTCTCTCTCTCTCTCTCTTTTGTTTGGTTTGTTTAAACATGATTTTGTTTTTAATTTCCAGTAACTGATAGCACCTTTATGGTGATCTTAGTGTTGAATAGAAGAAATCAAGCTATTCTAGTATACTGAATTAGATTCACTTTTAACCTACCTGGCAAGTTTCCTCGAGAGAACAAGTACTTGCTATTTCATTAATCAAAATTCATTGGAGATTATTGGTTGCATGAGCCTGCAGGTTGTAAAGTTGGTGAGAGCCATCAGAGAGGGAAGAATAAAGTTTGATAAACCTAAGGAGGAATCAAAGGTCTATCTTTTGTGGGGTGATGATTCTGGATCCTCTGAAAATACCAGGGGGTTGTCCTATATTCCGCCCCCTAAACCTAAATTGCCTGGTGAGCTATATATGCATGCCTGTCTGGTGGAGCTGTAGAGATTATCCTTTTGACTTAATAGTGCCATTATCTTTTGTCAGGTCATGAGGAATCTTACAACCCTTCATTGGAATACATTCCAACTCAAGAAGAGATCAACTCATATCAGTTAATGTTTGAGGAAGATCGTCCCAAATTTATCCCGAAAAGGTTCCTTCGATCACCTATTATATTCTTAGTTATGATCCCCATTGTGACTGCTTTCTTCTTGAATATATGATGTATTGCACCTTTCTATTGCAGAAGTTGAAAACTAATATCATGGTATATTAATACATGTTTAGGTTCACATCCTTGAGAAGTGTCCCGGCCTATGAGAATGCTGTCAAAGATTCATTTGAACGTTGTTTGGACCTTTATCTTTGCCCTAGAGCACGTAGAAAGCGCGTAAGTTATTTACAATTTCTGTATTGAAAATTGGCTGTTTTCTGTGTGTTATATCCAAATAGCTCTGAAAGTTTCATGTTCATCTGCTCACCTAACTTGTGTACGTGGTTATATTCTAACTGAACTCATCTCATGAAATCATATCCAGCTTAACATTGATCCAGAATCCCTGAAGCCAAAGTTACCCAGTCGGAAGGATCTCAAACCATATCCTACAACTTGTTATATTGAATACAAAGGTCACAAGGGTGCTGTTGTGTCAATTAGTACAGATCCTTCAGGGCAATGGCTTGCTTCTGGTGTGTATTTCAGTTTATGGATCTCTCAATTACATTGATTTTGTTGGAATGTTGACTTGAGGTTATCTGACTGTGGACTGTCTTTAGGTTCAACTGATGGTACTGTTCGTATCTGGGAAGTTGAAACTGGTAGATGTATGCGTATCTGGGAGGTTGATGGACCTGTACACTATTTGGCTTGGAATCCTGTCTTACAGCTATCTATCTTAGCAGTGTCCCTGTATGTCTCACTCCTCTAGGACCTCTACCAGACTTGTGTAAGTTGTTCTGTAGCTAGTGCTGCTTATTTAAGGATATTGATAAAACAATTGCAGGGGACATGATGTACTTGTATTAGATACTGGATTGGGGAGTGAAGAAGAGCAGGAAAAACTTGAGAAACTTCTGCAAGTCAATAATTCAACTGTTCCAGATGATACTGGTGAGTCAGTATGACATCCATCTTCAAAATGTTATTTTAAAACTAAAAATTGGATTTCACAGGTGATAAAGCTTCTGCTGTGACTTGGCATCAAGACGAGAAACATGGAGGCATCAGGCTAAAGCATTTTAAGGTACTAATGTCATGTCTTCCTCTTTACATGTTGTGTTCATACGTTTTGTTTGTGACTGACTGAAGTTGGGTATTGCTGAAACAAACATTTGGCTGGAAATAACTGCTTTATCTTATGTGCACTTGCAGACTGTAACTTCAGTAGAATGGCATCGGAAAGGAGACTACTTTTCTACAGTTATGCCAGCAGATATCCTTTTTTTTGTTGCTGTTATTTCTTACCCCCTTATTTGGAATGCCATTAATATTTATCTTTTTAAGAATTCTTTTGTTTGATATATCAAAACAAATAAGGAATGACTTATCTTAAAAACACTTAGAAGAAGCACATCTTATGGAATTAGAAATTGATTTCTACTACCATTTCTAATGAATTTGATAAATAGGCTATATACGAGTCCACTTCTCAAAGTTGGCACTGTAGCAGAATTTAGAATTTGGACAAAGTGCAAAAATGTTCCCAACGCTGCCATTTTCTATGTGAAAATAAAAGGCTTTCATGTAGCATCACTAGGGATGTTTGACGTAATGTGCTCCAGAATCATTGGACAGTTATCACTAAAATTAGTGTCAATTGCTAAAATGCCATATCCTTAATAATTCAACAAAACAGGGCATTGGTCGTTTGACTGGAATGGATTTATCTGCGCTATTCTATTGGTGTTTTGATTTATCTTCTTTGTGAGTTGTTCGGGTGCATTGAAGAGTCTTTTATTAAAAATACATACTTGGCTCTGCATCTTTGTCTGAGCTATCAGTTAGGCTTGGAAACTAACTTTATCTCAGTCTGATGGGTGGCCTTTGTGCTTCTTGGTCATTGTAGCCCTTTAGGAAGAATGGCTTCGCAACTGGTTCTTTGATCTCTTTTATATTCTGGAAGGAATTTTGTTCTTGATATATATGTGTTTTCTTATGGGTAGCATTTACTTGCTACATTTTTTTTGTTGGTGAAAACATATACTTTGATCATCATCGCCCAATGAAGTTATTCTTGGTGATGTTCCATACAATGCTGTAAAACTATGTTATATGTGTGCTAAATTGGGTGGGCTATAATTCCCTATTATTGTAGATTACTGTAATACTTGATTCTCAATTCCTCTGGCTGTAAAACCATTGTTTTTGATGGTACATGATTTGTTTGCTGTTCATTGTGTACATATTATATACATTGGCCACATGGTTTTCCTTGATTTGTTTTTTCACGTGAATCTAGAGCAATAATGATACATCAGCTCTCCAAAAAGCTCACTCAAAAAGCGCCATTCAAGTTGCATGGTCTTCCGGTATCTTCCACTTTTCACCCAACTCGTTCCATCTTCTTCATTTCAACAAAGAAGAATGTTCGTGTTTATGACTTGCTCAAGCAAAAAATCATTAAAAAGCTTGATACTGGACTCCGTGAAGTCTCATCAATTGCAATCCATCCTGGTGGTATGAATCTTGCCTCCATCTCAGCTCATGCTTTGACAGGATCTTCAATGTTCTGTGAAGCCATGGTATATTGATGAGTAACTTTTTAAATCGACTTGCAGGTGACAATGTCATTATTGGAAGCAGAGAAGGAAAATTGTGTTGGTTTGACATGGATCTCTCATCTCAGCCTTATAAAGTTCTCAAGTATGTCTGAGATGCAATGAAATTATAAGAGCTTCCCTCCCTCCCACCCATCACCTTCCAAAAATAAAATAATAATAATAATAGTAATAATAATAATAATAATAAAGAAAAGTAATGATGAAAGGAAAAAAGGGATGACAATATTAACAGTTTTGCTAACCTTAGCTCTTAGTTAGATAGGCATTTAATTTATTTCTGAAGTTATAATTTGGAAATGCATGACAAATACACACGTTCGATGTTATTAGTTGTTAAATATTTCCATTTTTGGTGTTTTAAATGTAGCCCTTATGACTATTGTTAGTATTTTCCTAATATGAATATCATAATAATGGGATATTCATTTTGGTGATTGTTGAAAAGCCTATTTACTTTTTGTGCGACATTGTCGTATGATGCATGCTAAGCCACCGATAAGTATCCTTTAAAAGATAGGACTGTGAAAAGAAAAAAAATATATACATGCATTTAGAGTGATTTGAAGGCTTCTGTACTTGCTGTCCTCAATTTGGACATCTCAAGGATCAGTTGGATGCACAGGCACATATTTTACCTTTTTACTTATTGCTTGAGGCTTGATTGTTTGGAAATCATGATTCTTGATTTTCATTTAATTTTTTATTGCATCAGTTGGTTTGATATATCGAATTATGATGTTGCTTGTAAATCTCAGGTGTCACCCAAAGGACATTACAAATGTGGCCTTCCATCGTTCATATCCTCTATTTGCATCATGCTCGGGATGATTGTACGGCATATGTTTTCCATGGCATGGTTTATTCAGATCTTAACCAGAATCCTCTTATTGTTCCATTGGAAATCCTCCGAGGTCATTCCAGCTCTAATGGAAGGAGGTTGGAATTCTGAACGTCTGTCTTATGTGACTATTGATGTGGGCAGTCCAAAGCCTGCATTATACTATTATATACTTAAATATATGTTGTTAGGTCTAGCTGTATAGGTTGTGTTTGATAAAAGCTGAGAGTCCAAAATGTGATTGCGTTTCCTTAAAAATGGCCTTTTCTGAATGCTTTATGCCTTTGTACTGCCTGTTGCTCTGTGCTTTTTGGTTAGGCAGTTTGTATGTTAGTGAGTAAATGCTAGGTTTCAAATAATCACGGCCTACTAGTCTGACATTTATTGTGAAAAATGTCAGTGAATAGGTTCATTTTTTTTTGCCACCCCAAAAAAGGTGCATCTGAGAGTGTTTGCAGTTGAATTGATTGATTTGGTCACCAAACCCTGTGATAGGATTTTCTTGTTGAACAAAGAGGCCATTATGCTATGGTCCTGGATCATGGATCAAGTTATGGGATGGTGGTGGTGGGGGGATTATTTGGGGATGTGGGGTGATTAGAACTGAGGTTTTACTCCTTCGTGTTGGTGCGAGAGAGGAAAAGAGACCTAAAAGGGGACTAGTTAATTAACTTGATTAGTTAATCCTCTGACTTATTTAGTAGTGTTGGGGGGCATGAGAGACGAGAGGAGAGGAGAGAGCTAAAAGGTGGCTAGGGAATTGACTTGATTAGTTAATCCTCTGGCTTGTTCTTTTACTAGCTAATGGGCTAGGACCCTATGAAACATATATTGGTCCTTCATCTACCGGAACCTAACCTTTATCGTTGTTAATTAAAGACTACTCAAGAAACAAACAAGCCTAATGATTTACTCATCAGAATCTGATCCAAGCCTATTGTTTTGTGTTTGGGACTGGGTCAATGGGCCATGTTGGGTCCGGTGGTAGGCCTGGCCCCACTGAATTGCCCATAACATCTAGCTGTGCGTGATTAGAAGCTTTGGAACTTGCACTTGCAGATTCAAAGTGGCCGACAATGGACAGACTTAAGTAATTTTGTATCGATACGCCAGTACAATTGGGGCTGCTGTGAAATTGAAAATTGCTTTTGATAAATTGATAGGCAAAGAGCAGAAGGGAATCATCTTATGTCGTGATAAATCTGGGGTAGTACAGTGTGATGATGAGCAGTAGTGTGGTTGTTGATTCGTTTGTCTTCATGGCTGGCTCTAATAGGGCACGGTGATGCGATGTTGGACTCAGATGAGCCGAGACTGATGAGGAGTGGAGAGTCCGGAGCCGGGAGTTCATCATTTACTACTCCCTTCCAATATTTTATTCTCTGATGGGTGACATTACATGATGACATTGTGTTTCATACCTGTTATAATGCATCTCTGAGGTCATTTAGTATAAGACAGCCCTTTGCATGTGTTTGGGACAAAATTAAGGGGGTGAAACGACTCACTGTCCCTTCATTTGTTTTCTTTGTGTGGCCTTGCTATATGAGGTTAAATATCTGGTCCCCTAGTTGGGCTGTAATGTTAATGAGTTGGCTGTAATTACAGGTGTTCTCGACTGTAAGTTCCATCCCAGGCAACCATGGCTCTTTACGGCTGGTGCTGACTCCACGATCAAGCTTTACTGTCACTAGAAAGATTATTATTATTATTATTATTTTAACATGTATTATCTTCAAAACCTCCGCCGCACATTTTTCCAGGGCGAGCCGATAATATGGGCAACAATGTATTTCTGTCCACTAGTGAACGAAGCTCTGGCGTGGCTAGGTTTTGAATGATACATTTGTTTGGTAGATTTACGATAGAGCAACAATTCAAATTTAATGTTTCCCATAACATTAATACAAATTACAGCTTTCTTTTTTGCTCAACTCGTTCAACTGCATTTGCTTGTTATACGTCTGTTGGTACCTATGATTGGCTAGAAAAAAGAAAAAAAAAATCGGTAGTTTATTTTGTGAAGTATATATGTATTTTGACGATTTTATTTCTAACAAATACAAATAACTAACCACTGCCAACTTCTTTCAAGCCCCAACATTCTGAATGTGGAGGTGTAAGGAATATACATATATGTATATATATAACATTAAATCATTAAGAATTTAAATACCAAAAACAGTAGCGGACAGCGATTTGTCGACTCTGAAATTTTTATGATTACAGTACACTTTAGATAGCATATTGTAGGAATCTTATATATATATACATATATATTGTAGAACATCTTAACATACCATGGAATAATATTTTCCCTCGACTTTGGGAGTCTCAAGAGTTAAGAGGGCCTTAAATCCTTCCTAGTATTTAAGCAGGGTCTGGATAGGGATGTTGATTTATATTTCTGAAAACTTAATTATAAAAGAAAAAGAAGAAGAAGATTGATTGATATTTCTGGAAACCCATTCGGTGGTTGGTGGTGGAGAAAGTAGAATTTGTGGAGGACAAAGAGCATGGGCCGCTGAGCTTCGAGAATAATACAGGCATTGATCAAGGCATTTATCATTTACGCACCCATTGAAATCGATATTGTATCCCAGCTACTGCATATGTAGAACAGCTATCACATGTTTTCTTTTGCCTACGTGTTTGATATTTTAGGCTGATTTGCGAAAAATTGAGCGGAAAGAAAAAGTAAAACAACTATTTTTTTTTCTTCCTTTAGAAAATACCTTTTTTGTCTTTGGTTTGGTAGAAAAAAATGCTAAAGAAAATTATATTTAACTGCCATTATTATCGTTGTCTAGTATTTTTTATTTTTTCATTAAGCCAATTTTTTGTCTATTACAAAGTTGGTGAAAAAACTAATAATTCAAAAAAAAGGCTTGGATTAAAAAATAAATTAGAGTTAATCAACCTAGGCAAAAACCACAACTTTTATAGTATGGACTATGGACCATGACTTCGTATTATTCATGAAATTAAAAAAAGAAAAAGAAAAAAAATTATTCGTGAGACCATATGAGTATCTGCCAAGTAATTACCAACCAACTGGCGTAAAATAAGCTTTCTTTTAATAGAAAAGGTAATTGAACTTTGCTTTGCAATTAAATATATATATATATATATATATATATATATATTATATATTATATATATATATATATATATATATATATATATACTTGAGCCAACACTTCCCATCTCAAGCAATTGGTAGCTGCATTGTCGTTGCGAATTATTTTTCTCTAGAATCCACACTTGTTCTAACTTTTCCTAATCTTTTGTACATATTTGGCTAAGGATAGTGCGACTGCGACCTTGTAATCTTTCTTAATTGTTTTGCTTGTAATTTTTTTAGGAACCAAACACCAGAAAAATATTTTCGGCCTTTTCCTCACAACTTTCTTGAAATGAAACGGATCGATCCTGAGGAAAGATCCAACAAAAAGACCAGACGATCCAACAACATTCATCCAAAACGGCTTTCATTTGGTTAGCGGGCACGGCGACAAAATAATCATCCGATGGTCTCGGATCGATATTATGAATATAATCACAGGTAATTTGACAATTTGGTCAGTCATGGTCAGAAGAAAAAAAAGGTTTCCTGCTTTAAGATGAGAAGATGCCGTGTATCGGTGTGTACTACTTTGTAGCAGACTAGCAGCTGGGGGTTTAATTTTGGCGCAGAGCATGCCAAGTACGTCCGGCAACGAGCGGCTACACGACGTCCACGACAATGAAGATGATTTCCCACCTCCAGACCTCCCATTAAATCAGCGGCACCGTAAAAATGTGTGTTAGAGAGTACCGAGATAAGAGGGGAGGGAGCAGTATTAAAATCCGAAACCTTTTACACGAAAAAAACTAATCTTTATTTCTGTGAAAAATACATACATATATTTTTTTAAAGTTTAAAGTTTAGACAATTTGAGTCATTTTATTCAAGTCTTAATAAAAATAAGATTTAAATATTTATAATTTAATGATTATTCTTAAATATTTATAACTTAAATTTTCAATACAAATAAAATCTAAGCATCCTTACATTTAAAATAAAATAAAATTATTTATACTTTATTAAATCAAATCTAAAATATTCGAGTCTTCGAATAATACCCCATGGTCGAATATATATGGCTAGCAAATGCATGCATCTCCTTCGGCATCTCCCGACCCTCTGTTACTTAGCCAGGCCTCCGCCCCGAAACTATTACGCGATTCGGATTTCCGTAATGTGTATCTCGATCATCTTCACATCACGCCTCACCCAACTACTGAACTGCGAATAAAGCATCTGATCGTTTGTGACCCATGAGCTCCGGAGGAAGGGGAGAAGCTCCGAAAACGGTGTCATATATTAGTCGCAACCCCAAATCCAGCGACACACTTACGTTATAGTACCTCGCTCGCTGAGAGGGAGCAAACGAGAGAGAGAACAGAAAAATGTATCCGGGAACTTTGTTGCAGGGATTCCTTTTCCCACCACCTCCTTCGATTTTCGTCTCAGTAATGTCATCAGCTACCTTATTGGCAATGACGAATGCTGGGATACAAGAAATAAGAGGGAAACATATGCAGTATTCTAAGTTTGTGAATTTTGAATCTATAACGAGAGGGAAAGCGAAATCGGTCCCGAGTAAATTGGGTATGTTCGGTTTCTATTCTCCGGCATTTTTATTCGCTGCTGCGTCTTTTGCCATTTTCCCTGATGAAGGCTTGAGGTTTTTCCTCGTCCGATTGAGTCTTACCATCCACTTCCTTAAGAGGGTCCTCGAGGTGTGTTGTTTTTATTTTCATCTAAGCTTTGCTTTTTTTTTTCTCCTTGAATTTGCGTGTGACGTGATTGAATTCTGATATTGAGACTCTTGGTTGGGGCAAATTCTTATGTGATTTTGGCACACCATGCATATCTCTTGCAAAAGCACCGAACCTTTGGTTGAGTCTGATTCACCAAAAAAGTTTATACTCGGTTGTTTCTGGTTTCGGGTGTTCTTAGCAATGCGTATGTTTTAAATTTGAGACCCTGATAGGCATTCATTCGAGCTCTAGAACGGAATAAGAGGAGACTAGATTTTGTGGCCTAGGGATTGGAGTTATAAGCTTATTTTGGTGCATCGACTCAGGTATCACCGCACCTGTATAATAGTAGTTATTAGCCGCCCTTCTCTTATGATTTTATGATCCTCAAAGTCCGTTTCTTATGTTATGAGTAAATCTCTCAGCCAATCAAGTCTTGTTCTAGTGGAAAAAAATTGAATCTGCATTCTTTAGATTCCCCAGAAAAGAGTAGTTTTTATTTTATTTTAATATATGAAACATCAAATTTCTCAACGTGAGCTGAACTTCGGCAATATGTATGCTTCCATCCTGCAAACATACATTACCAAATTGTAGATATCTATGCATTTGTCTCATGTCGCTCTACCTTTTTTTTTTCTTTTTTTTTACCTCAATTTGTTCATGCTAACATCTGAAAACATGTTAGACGTGTGTGACAGCTCCACCCTTTTTTGTGTAGGTCTTGTTTGTGCACAAATACAGTGGCAGCATGGCCATTGATGCTGCACTCATTGTCCCTCTCAACTATCTACTTACCACGGTCGCGGCAATCTATGCGCAACATTTATCTCATGATTTTCCAGAGCCCTCCAGTGATCTCAAGTATGTAGGAGTAATCCTCTTTCTATTGGGAATTGGCGGCAATTTCTACCACCACTATAAACTCTCTTCTTTGAGGGGAAAAGACGAGAAGCAATATAAGATCCCTGAAGGCGGTATGTTCGATCTAGTCACGTGCCCACACTATTTCTTTGAGGTTTTAGGGTTTTGGGGTGTCGCCTTCATTGCGCAGACGGTGTATGCATTCTCGTTTGCCTTAGCAACAACTTTCTACTTGATGGGGAGGAGTTATGCCACTAGAAATTGGTATTTGTCTAAATTTGAAGATTTCCCCACCAACGTTAAGGCTATGATTCCCTTTATCTTCTAGAATTTGAAGATTATTCTCATATTTTATATGTTTTGTATAATTTATTTAAAATTAAATATTTTTATTCTAATAAATATTCATTTTAGATCTTAATATAATTTAAATTAAATACTTTATTAAAGTTATATTTATTATTATTAAATAATTAATATAAAAGATACAAAATATGGAAGAATTTTTTCTACCCCTATCATCCTCGTCCCAAACAAGTATGGCAGTAGTGACCAATAAGATGGAAGAAAAGAAAAACACAATATATGTAGTAGTAATGAAAAAATATAGGGTGTTTGAGTTATATTTCTTCTTTAGTGTGTTTGGAGCTTTTTCAACGTATAAGCCGACTTCCCGTTATACTTGTCTCATTTGCTTATGTCGTACCTTCATTTCCCATTGGGCCAATATTTTTTTTGGTAAGTAAAGATTTTATCAGTCAATAAGGCATAAGAAAATTTCTACTCAAGCACCGTCACAAACAATACCCCATCTTTAAAAAAATAAAAAAAAAGAGGTTTGGGTAAATGATCAATGAGTGCATGTCGAGTAAAGACGTAACAGAAAACTAAAACCATGCAACGATACATTACTCCTCACTAGGACATAAGTGCACAACATGAGCACCTAAACAAAAGCTACCCCACTCAATAGGCTACCAAACAAAAACCAAAAGGTACTTAACATCGGTCCCATATGAAACTCCCTTACCCACACTGATTAAAACCGCCGACAAAGATCTTGCCCACGTTAAAATAATGTTGAAGACAGTAAAAGTGTATATCTGATTGCCAAAGGAAACACATGCCTGGATCAATAAATTCCAAAAAGAAAACAAACGTCCCACCATGCCACAACACACCCCTATTAGATCATGCTACCGCACACCAATGTACATCTGATTGCCATATGTGCAATTGTGCATGCGTCTACCACTTCCAAGGCCGACTATAGATAGCAACAAGAACATCAAATACCACATCAAAAACAGCAACCCTACCCCGACCCCCCATGTCACCGGTTTCTAGAGTCTTGCCAAAATCATTCTCATTTCTTTCAATATCTCTACCCATACCTCTACTCTTTTCTATGTGTTATGAGCTACATGGACCATATTTGATGACTATTGCACACTAAAAATATATTAACTGCCGATTTTACCATAAAAAGCAATATAGTTTTCCTGTCTTATGATCAGTTCAACTCAATAAAGCTTTCTTCCCCCATCATTAGTAGTCATCTTACCCTTTTTTCGGCATCACATGCTCTCCACCTAACATCATACAACCTCCATAATCATTTTACCATTGCATCTGAGGTTGTTTCTAGATTTGTTTCATGAAAACAAGCAATATTAACACTTTGCCTCCACACAAGCCTTCCAACCACTCCCTCCTTTTGTTTGGCACACAACCCTCTCACATTCCACGATAGGAATTTCCTGATCTTGAATATGCAGAAATTCCTAGTAATCCACAACAAACTATAGATTTGGGCCTCCTTCCCCCTCCCACCTTTCCTCCTCAAGAATATTATCAACTCAATCTTGAACCTTATAATCACGTAAGTCCGAAACTAGGCCCAATAGGGCCACCACTTCAATGAATTTATCAACCAACAAATTATTTCCTTGCTGGGCTTCTTTTGTGCCTCTACTTTATTCTCTGCCACATTCTTGTGCATCCTTTGCTGCCAAATGTCATCATTTCCTTTTCTTTTTCTCATGCAATAGTTTAACTTTCAAAGGCACATGTTCCTCAAAACCTAGGGGACAAGATGGCCTAGAAACTAAGGTCAACAACATTCTTTCTGTGTTGACGACTGTATTCTCTCCACCCCATTCTTATTTTTATTTAATGACTTAACTCCTTTTTGAGAATAATTCCTCATAATTTCAACAATAACCCCATGTGCCTCGTCTCCATTAATTCATGGCCTCCTCATTTTGGGATCACGTGTGTATGTATCCCTTGTTTCCTTTGAATTTCTGGTGACTCCAAAATTTTGGGACTCTTTTCTCTCAGCAATTTGTAATGCCTTGGATCTCAAACACTAGTACAAAGGATGTTTCAAGGGATAAAGATAGTGTAATGTTCTTTTGGGTAACCTAAATTATTTAGGATTTGTATCGGTAGATGCTATATTCTATTAGTTGGGTAATTTATCATATATTTGTAGAATTTTGAAACCTCAGTTGTGTTTTCAAAAAGTTTCGTTGAGAATTTTTTATCATATCTTATGTATTTGTATTCCGTGATAGATCCATTTTTTGCCTCTAAATTATTTTCAAATTCTTCTTTTGTATAGATATTTGAGATATTCACATTTTTTCTAGTCTTTTAGGCATTTTCAAAGTACAAAACTAAGTTATTGGTAAAAATACACTGTTCATCACTTCTGTAGGCCTTAATCATGTGTTTTGAACCCGTTAAAGCACTTTATAGTTTTTTAAAAATTACAAAGCATTTAGAATTATCTTATTATTATTATTATTATTATTATTGAGATAAATATGATCAAAAAATATTTCACTATCATTCATATCATTTTTTAAATAATTTAAATATTTTTGCACCGTAAAAGTTACCAAATTGCACTTTTCTTCATCAAATCTGATCCTAAACTTATGAAGCTTAATCCTAACTTTTAATTCTTGTATAGCATGGATGAGGATATCTCACTCATCCCCTCCCTCCTCCATTTTTTGTATGCCCTTGTTGGTTGTAGCAAAGTTGAATTTTGCTTAATCTAAACATGAAATTACCACTTTAACATTTAATAAACTTTCTTCCTTGTTTTCTAAGCCTTTCATTTTTGTTATGTGGGTGAATATAAGTCGCTCAATCCTCCTTTAAGTGTTTTCCACCTAGTCTGTTGTGGCTAATTTGGGATTTATTTTTGTAGCAAAATGACATTTACACTGTAACACTCTGAATTTTTAAAACTCAAAATTTAAATATTTAACCTTTTATTTAAGATAATTTAATATTAAATTATTGATTTAATTATTTTAAGGACCCTTGATTTATAAAATAGATAGAATTATTTAATAAATTAATATAATTATTTAATCATTTTATCTTATTCTTTTATTTAAATAAATCCAATCCCATAATTTTACCAAAAGCATTTTCTTAAATTAATACCTAAATTTGCGATAAATTAATTTAATATTTTCTCCAAAAACTAACTTTAGCCTAATTTCTAATCCTAACTCTAACAATATTTTCTTTTTCTTTTTTTTTCCTTCATTTTCTTTCTTTCTTTTCTTCTTCCTTGGGCTAGCCCGAATCTCCCCTTCTTTTCCCCAGGCCAACCCATCCCCTCTTTTTCCCTCTCTTCTTCTTCCGCCTGGGCCAACTCAGGCCTTTTTTTCTCTCTCCTTCTTCCCTTGGGTCGTCCCCTCTCTCCTTCTCTTTTTTTCCCTTCCCTTGTGTGACCGTTTTCCCCTCCTTCCCCGTCAGCTTTGCTTAAACCAAACAACCTCAACGCCCCCCTTGCGTGCCTAACCCCTCACCCCTACACCCCTGCCAGCCTGCACCGACCCCTTTGCTGAACGAACACCCTGCACCACCCCTCCCCTGCCATCCTTTCTTTCTATTTTTGGCCTCGCAGCCTTGGTCCCCTCCCCTGCATGCCCCTCCTTGCACCTTACCTGCGATGCCCTATCGTACACCCTTGCACCACCTACCTCGCACGACCCTCTCTCCTCCTCTTCTTTCTCTTCTTATTCTTCCTTTCTTTTCTGCCTCACTTCTCCCTCGAGATCACCCTTTCCCTTGCTTGATCCTCTATTCTCTTTTTCTCCCTTCCCCCTGGTTTTTCTTCGACACCCCTACAACCCCTCTCCGCCGTCTGCACCACCCAACTAGCCACCACACCACCCCTTCTACACCCAACCTCCTTCCTGCACCACCCCGAACCACAAACTATGGCCACCCTCCTGATTACCCCCTCTCTTTTTCTCCTTCTCCCCTTTGACTCCCCTACACCCGCCACCCTTAGCCACTTCTTCCCCTCCCTTCCTTCTCCGTCGCAACCTCCCCTCAACCTCGTAACACCACCCCAACATTCTCCCTTGCACTACCTTACCCAAACCAACGGCCTCTCTTCCTTTCTCTTTCTCTTCTTCTCCTTTCTTCCTCTCCCCCCTTCCCAACACCTCCCTTCCTGCAGCCTGTGCTACCACCTCCATCGCCTTTGACCCGCCTACACCACACCCAGCGAACTCCTCCCTCACCTCTGCACCCAACAACCACCACCCACACCTCTCCTCAAGCCTTATCCGACCCTCCTCCCCCTCCTTCCTCTTCCTCTCCTTTTTTCCATTTGCATGGCTCACCTGCATGGCAACGTGAGTTATGACATATGATTTTGGTATATTTTAACCCATATTAAGGTATAAGATAGTTTAGTAATGTTATATATTTAATAAATATTGTTAATAAAAATAATTATTTTATTTATCTAATATTAATATTTCACTTGTGACATTATTTTAGGTACAAAATTTTATTAAACAGAGCTTAATAATTTTAAATCGGGATACCGATTAAGGTTGATTTTACTAAAGATAAGGTAACCGTTATACCCCATTAAAATGCTTGGATTATTGTATACTAACACAATAGGGTTTTTGACGTGTGATTTGTGTGGATTTGATGTATTATAATTAATTCCATGATTATTAATGTTACATAGTAAAGTAGAAAAAGAAGGCATGGTAATTTGTTATGTGTGTGAAAGGGGTGATTGTAAGGTTGAGTAGCGATGATGTATGTATGTGTGGACATTTGTAATCAAAATATTACTTCTATGAGTCTTAAGGCATTTTGTTCATTTAGACCCATCATGATATTTAACCCTATCCGGGGTGCCCATTTGTGGCTAAATAATGTTAGGAATGGAGGTAGGAGGTTGGTGTATCATAAGCACATGATTTAGTACGAATATCAATATTGTAGGGTCTAGGGGTATTTGGTAAATTTTAATATATGATGGTGATAATTCCAATAGATGTGGTGTTAAGTATGAAAATAAGGTTTGGTGGCATTAGTATTATATGTTTGGGTATAAATGGTGATATTATATGTTATAGAGGTGTTTTGGTAATTTTAAAGGTGCAAGGGTGATTATCCTAATAGATGTGCTTGCTAGATAATAACTGGTGCTAAGTATGAAGATAGGTTTTGGTGACATTAGTATTACATGTTTGGGCATAAATGGTGACATTATATGGTATAGGGGCATTTTGGTAATTTTAAAGATGCAAGGGTGATTGTACTAATAAATGTGCATGCAGGGTAATAATTGGTGTTAAGTATGAAAATAAGGGTTTGGTGGCATTAGTAATACATGTTTGAGCATAAATGGTGATATTATATGGTATATGGGTATTTTGGTAATTTTAAAGATGTAAGGGTTATTATCCTAATAGATGTGTTTGCTAGGTAATAATTGATGATAAGTATGAAGATAGGGTTTGGTGGTACTAGTAATACATGTTTGAGCATGAATGGTGAATTTATATGGCCTAGGGGTATTTTGATAAATTTGATGGTGTAATGGTGGTTATACTAATAAACGTGCATAGTAAATGTTAATTGGTGTTGGATGTGAGAATATGAGTTTATAGTCTAAGTATCATCTCTTTTAACATGTTTATCAATATTACATGGTTTAAAGGCTTTTAGTAGTTTGGGCATGTATTAGGGTGATTATTCTTATGAACACGTATGGGACAAGTCAAACCAAAGGGAGCTATGACCATGGGTGACAAGAGTAATGTTGGTTGATATGAATAGATATGGGGTTAAATGTTGACATGATCGAGCAACTTGCACATTTGGGGATTCCCTGGAGTGCTAAAGGATGAGAGGCTACCAAAAGAGTGGAACTAGGGTTTCTAGAAAGGCTCGATTTGGTAGGTTAGTATCACATGAGAAAGATGTGGGAGTTAGGCTACAAAACCTTAGGGGATGGATAATCATGGTAACATATGTTTGGTTGTAGGAGTTTAGGGCTAATTAAGTAGTAGAGAAGGGGTTAGGCGCATTTGGACCAAACTAGGGTTTTAAGGATTAACCCTAGAGGTCAATTGTTATCATATATGAGGAATAGGGGAAATGGGCCATGATCCATGAGAAAAAGGGGTCTAATAGAATATTTGGGTTGGTGGATAATTTTGGGGACCCAAGGGATCATTATGGAGTGTGGATATCTCGGTTTAGGGAATTAGAGTTTCCATGAGGTCAGGATTGGCTGGGTGGTAGTAGATCAGGAGTCTTACATGGTTTGTGCATGGATGGTGTGTGTGATATTTAAAAAAACTAAGACACTAATCACTTAAAGTAGAAGATCATTGAACTAGGCCCGTGTGTAGGATATTTATCGGTTCACCGGTCATAATAGTAGGATCCCCAAACCCACGTGGATATAATCTGAAATATGACTAACTATGACACTAATGGCTTGAATACAGATAATAATGAATGAACTAATACGTCCTATTGATGTGTATGACATTCTTATTGTGATGTTGTCGAGAAGTTTTGTGGGTTGATTTCACAAGTTGTGCTTCCCATTGGGGATGGCATGACTTTTCAGTTATACTACAAAGAGCATCGTTTGAATGTTCCATTAAAAATTTCTGTTACTCCTAAGTGAAATAGTATTTGTAGCATATGATCTTGATGCATGTATCTATCTGAATGATTATGTCATTTTAGATAATATATGTACTATTCCTTGATCATGTGTTTGTTGTGTTGCATCTGATGTGTTGTATGTGGGCCCTATATATCAGTCTTATATAAAGGGGTTATTCAATACCATAGTACTGAAGGGTTTTTTTCTTGCAATGGGCAGTGACCTTTGTATGTTAGCTCATAAGCTCCCTTCGGGATTGAGAGCTTAGGGTTATTCGGGATGCTTACTGGTGTATTGTACCAGAAAGTCTTTCTGTGTCTTTCTTAAAAACCTTTTGTATTTCTTTTCTACTAATGTTTTATTTGTAACCCCAGTTAGTGGGTTTTTCCCTAGAAGGTGAGTTAACCTTCCTAACTATTTTTCTACTCTTATTTGTAAATGTATCCTTAAAATTTAAGTAAAATATGTTTTTAGTCTTAGCACTCAGTATTGAAACAGTAGAAGGAAATCGGTCTGGTACTAAATGTGGCAGTAGCATGCCGAAATTTACTATATTTGCTTCCACATAAAAATTTTAAAAATGAAATTTTTCAGTAGTAAATTTTGGGGATGTTACATATATCCTTATAACTTTAACTTTATTTCTGAGTTTTCTATACTTAGCTAACTTAAACCACTTTTCTCTCTTTTCTCCTTCTCCTTCATTCACCATCTTCTTCCTTCTATTTCCCCTCAGAATGCCATGGCATTCATGGCCATTACTCATCATGGTTGAAGCTTGATAAAGCTTCAAAACTTTGATGATAAGTTTTTTCAATCTTTCTCCTTGGTTCCTTCTCCTTTGTTTTAAGGTACGAGAACTATTTTCTCTAATATATTTTATGGCTTTTCTAGGTGGTATCTTTGTTATTTTATTAGTGTTAAAGCTTGTAGATTAAAGATAAACCTCCAAAATCCTAAGAAAATAGATTTGATTATGTTATATGCTTTTGTTGCAAGTTCAGCATGAAAGTATAATTTGGGTATTTTTGTGGTGGTTTTAAATTTTGGTAATAAGTTGTTATTCGTGGTCTTTTAGCTATATCTAAGTATATCATGAAAAATCTTGTTATTTTATGATGATTTTGGTATATATTATGTTAACAAATAATCATGCTTAAGGTGTGTTAATTATTGTTGAAGTTTGTGATCTTCTAGGTGTTCTTGATGGGTTTTGGCTTCTTAGGCTTAGGTGATGTGAACTTGTGTGTTTTGATCCAATTCAATGTTACCATGTTATGTATTGAAATTTATAGACAAACTATGTCGTATAACTTATCATGATTTAATCATGTTTAGGGTGTTTAATTTAAGCATGAAGGTTAAGCAAGTTTAGGTGTTCTTATTAATTTTTTTGTTGCTCTTGGGTTTATTCATGTGTTTTTGGCTAATTGTGTTTTAATTTCTATAATTTGGGCTTAATTCTTAACTTGAAACATTTTGAATGGATTTAATGAGTATTAGTGTTTTAACATGTATAGTATTTTTTTAAAAGTGATTTTAGATTTTTTTTTGAATAGTAATTTTTGGTATTAAAATACATTCAATTTTAGATTTTACATTCTAGATATAAAACAAAATTCTAATCAATTGATGAATAATATTTTATGTAAATATTTTTTTTTGGCGTACAACCTTATTTTATGGTGGTTAAACCAAATTTGATCTTTTTTTTCATTGTCCTTTTCTAAAGGTTTTTAGTTTTAGAGCGGTGTTTAATGTTCTGAGTTATTTTCCATTATCAGTTTAGTCTTTTAGGGCATCAAATGTGATTCTTTGTACCTTCAAGTATTTTTAGGATTTTGGATTAAAGGGATTTTACCTAAATGAGTATTCATTTAACTTGTTTGGCTTGTAATTCTATGGCTTCGATGTTTTAGTTATGCAATGGGCTTTGATGGTTTGGCTTGTATGCCTTATTTAATGTTTTTTTTTTGGTTTTGGATTCGTTTTGGCGAACTCCTAAGCCTTATAAGATTTTGAGGGTTTTGTGTTTGATTTGTTACAGGACTTCATACCTTATTTTGATTTCAAAATATTGGGATTCTTGTAAGTGGCTTTCATATCCGATAAGATGTGACTCATCTTATGCGGTTGTGTGTTATGAAGGTTATGGCAGGTTGTCTAACATTAGCCTTGTATGGCTAGAAATTGTGTTGCTGAGGTTATGACTGAATGTCTAACCTTAGCCTTATCTGGCTAGTTGTTTGTAACACTGAATGGCCAAATTTAAATGAGGACTTGTTTGGCTATTATGTTTTGATCTTTTTGTTCCTTGGTGAATGATGTGTTATTCTTGAATAAAACACTAATTATTAAGGTGGAAGACCTCAAGAAGGAAAACTTGTGTTTTTTAGGGATAAATATCCTAGGGATGGAGTTTATACCTCAATCTATGTTTCGAAATGTGTTAGTATTATCATTGGAAACATCAATGGGTACCCTTGTCGTATTTATAAGGTCCTAGTCTATTATTTTCGGTCCACAAAATTCTTAGAGGGTACATGTATTTAAGGAATAGGTGTTCTAAGTAGGGAGGGTATTGTGTTACCTAACGTGTGCCAATATAAGTAGTGTATCTTATGCATCTTCGGATTACATGGAAAGGAGGGTACTGGTATTATCTGGCTTTACGACCAATGTATCTTATGCATCTCCAGGTTACAAAGGTTAGATCCCTCTTAAGTAATTAAGAAAGGAAATGAATGGATGTTAATGGTTTAGTAGGTGCATTATGTGCAATATCTTTGGTGATTATATGGTTATTAATACAACATGTTGAAACATGTGTTGTCTTGAGTTTATGCATGACTTGATATTATTATACATGAATTGCTAGAAGCATGAGTATCATGATAACATGTATCAAGGATTATTATCTATTACGATACTTGTGTGCTATAGTGGTGTATCATATTAGGTTTTACCGTATTGTTGATGCATGTGAGTATGTTTTAGTGATCATACTATTTGTTTAAGGTTAGTTGTTTTTACTTAATAATTTTGTACTGAACAAATTATTTTTCAATGGTTGTGGTGCAGCTAATTTGAATATGATTTGAGATGCAATTTGAGTCAAAGAGTAGGGTCCGCAATGTTTTTTATTTTGTATTGGAACTTTCTAGTTTTTTATTCTAGTTGATGTGATTGCTCTTTGTAACCTTAGATTAATCTTTTGTAATGTAAAGTATTTTATCTTTCGTGGTATTTTATGTTTCTTGTTCAATGTTTTCATACCCAACCTTGCATCTGCCATGGACTAGGTGAATGCACACACCTCTCTTCATGATAGATATGGCTGTAACATTCCTTATTTTTTATTTTTACATCAAAATTATACTTTTAAAACAAAATTTCAACGTTCAGAAAAAATAGTGGTGTTAAAGATAGTCACCTCAGTATTGGGGTATGGCCATTCCCCTCCTCATTTATTGATGTCATACTATCGTTTGTCCGTTGTGCTAACTCTTTGTTTATCTCTTCCATGTTAGCGCCACCATCAGGGGTGTTATTTTCATCATATCCACCACTACACATTTTCAACACCAATGGTCGACTTTTCTCCATCACATGGATTTGGGTTTTCTCCCCACCAATGTTGCATATAATTCGCCCCCCCCATTCTTTGCTTTTGTCGAGTATATAATTGAATCTTGTAATTGTCCAACATGTTCTCTTGGAGCTTGGCATTTTCAACAAAAACCATTGTACCTTATATACTACCAATGTTTCTAAATGTATCATATGTCCATGCCAATAAGGTAACTTCAAAGACAACAATCTACACTTCTCCCCATTCAATTAGATGTGTCGATGCACACCTTTCCACCCTATCATACCATTGCAATAACCATGAGCACTTGCTATTTACCATTGCTTTCATGTCTTCAACTTCAGGGAGAGTAATCAGGTGGGTGCTTTAGGCCACCCATCGAGCTAACTTTAATTCCCATTACACCTTAGGTGCTAATATTTGTCTCAATAAAACATGGAGAAGGCAATGACTTTACTCCTACCAAACTTTGACTAAACAATTATAGGTTTCTCCACTCATCATCCCGAATACCACCTTAGGTTGGTCATTATCTTCCTTCACTTCAGGTGTGATGCACAATTCAGTAATTCACTGCTATATTTGGATCAACACTCTAGGCATTGAGGACTTCCCTGTATGTGCATCTATCCCTTATGTTAGGTCCATAGACTTTCTTCACCTCCTTGTTAGTTGCATGCTTCATTGTTTCTTTGAACCACTATATAGCCTTGGCTCTAGGTCTCTCAAATCTTGTTCTTTTAACCAATATGAGCCTTTATCCAAGCCTTCGACCATTGTCTCGATTCATTGCCCAAATGGCATCAACTTCTTTGCAAAACTTGATAAACGCAAACATGCAGTTGCAATCCTTCCTTATTCTTTGAGGCACAAACACATCCATTAAAACCCACTTCTTGGAATAACTTTCGTCGGATAGTATTATGTATTCCTATGGTAGATACATGACAAACAATATAAATAAAGACTAAGAATAATAATAACAATTCTCCTCGTAGAATTAGAAGAGATTTTAGGAATTAATTTTAAGTTTAAAAATTATTATTATAGATTTTTTCTACGACGGGATGAAAATATTCTCATTCCTAAATAATATTTTATAATATAATAAATATATTATTTTTATATAAGATCTAAATAAAAATATATACTAAAAAATTAACATTAAATATCAAAGATGAGATTAAATTTTAAAAATAAAATTAGATTTTAAATTTGAAAAATGAATCAAAGATCGGGTCAAATTTAGAGGTTATTTTTTTATTAAATTCGAATATAGATATAAATTTCCTAACCCACCCTGTTGCCTAAGAAGTTGAATCTCCATAGAATGAGGTTTGACTTTTGGCTAGGCTCGGTGTTTTGAGTGGGCTTCTCTCTCGAAGCTCTCTCATCCCATTTGTGGCCTGTTCTTAAGAGATCTTAACTCAAATCATTTATTCTAGCCAAAATATACGCATTGAATCAAAAAGTAGTGGCATTGGCACAAGTTTGAGGCGAACTCTATGCGAAGTGGTGTAGCACTACCATTTCCAAACGCCCTGCTACTTGAACCCCTAAAAAGAGCATCAAAATCTTCATCCTTGTAGTGATAACTTGCCTTCACAAATTCTGTGAGATCCTTGTTCCCATCGACCAAAGTATGGCGAAGACAAATGGCAAGCCCAACAAAAACGCCTACCACGAGTGGCTGATGTTGCAAACTTGCAAACCGCCAATTTAGTTGGTATGGAATGATCATGAAAACTGAAATGCAGGGAGGTGCTGTAGTGTAGAAAGGCTGCGGTATTGCAGTGTTTGCAGACTCCGGAACCGGAGAGCCACAGTACACGCACCTTAACTTTTCCTATTTCTTAGTAGTAGCTATAGCAAATGGTACCTCTAGTTTCACCTGGGTTGAAATAACGCAAATGGTTTCCACCTGTCAATATGGAACTGAAATAATGAACAAATAGTCAACTGATAAGAGTTGTTCATTCCTAATACATTTGAAATTCTTTGCTCAATAGAACATTCCTTGGGCAACATGAATATTTTTTAGCGTGTGGATAATAAGCCCAGAATGTTAGACAACTTACAAATACATCAAACCTTAAAACACTTGGCTGTATGTTACCATGCACGCTAACTCATCCATCTTCAAGACTTCAACTGGGTACAGGCTCCTCATTAGCAAACTAACATAAAGTTGCGCCATGAAACGCGTGAGTGATCTTTCACAGATGCTAACCGTGAATATCTGAGGAACTTAAGCTTGGATGATCTTCATAAGCAAAATAAACAAGTAATCTATCCCTGCATTTTTAGATTGTTGCCTGTTAACAATCAAGGATAAGTAACTAGAAGCCATGGAGATTAGAGGAAGGTTTTTATCAGATAAAAGTACCTGTTGGCTCATCAGGATTTCTAATGCTATCTCCAGATTCCCATCAGCAGCAGCTAGAGCAACTTCAACCTGAGTCTGGAGCAAACCCAAAAAATTTGTGTCAGTAATCTGAGCCACCAACTCACCAAGTAGCATTTGTACTACACCGACACTAACAATTGGTGTGTTAATCTCCTACCATTCTAGAGGATGACCCCACAAAAAAGAAAATGAAAAAAAAGAGACACATTGTTTTCAATATATGCAGAAGAAGCCTGGGCCTCTACCTTTTCGAAGCCCATTGAGACAAGTCTCTGAATGTCCTCGCCAGAAGGAACTACACCCTGCATCAATAAAATTGTAATCAGGTTACATATATCAGCCGCCTGAAAAAGTTCGAATAATCTGAGCTAAAGAAAAACAATAATCGTCCTATATCCAATATCTTAGAGAACACTTACCGCTTGAAGGGAAGGGGCTCTACCATGTTCTGCAGCATTATCTACAGAAGCCTGCCTGAGATTAGATTATTGAAAATAAGAACATTTGGAAAACATATGGTGGAGCAACATAGTCATCAACAGAACCATACACACTTATAATACACTCAGAGATGATCACGACATGATCAGACAGAAATATCCAGACAACATTACATCTATGCGTTTTTGAAATATAAAGGCGTTCTAAAAGGTTAAAACCCATCTAATTTCGTTAACAGACAAGGCAGAGCTCAAGCCTATATCATCACTCCTCGTCATATTCCTTCCCTTAGTGCTAGCACCTTAATGCAGGGCACTAACCACAGGCAGCAATAAAAAACAGCTGGCTTCACATATTAGCTTTAGTTCTTTTGTAATTAGAGTTGTATATTCACAAAACAGTGATCTTTCATTCTTTTTTCCCATTATTTGTCACTCAAATTATATTAACAGGAGAAAAAATCACGGTTAGATGCAATAGAACCTTCCATTTCCTCCTGTGATTGCTGCACCTTCAGATGCAGTGTCTGGTAACAGCCTAGCCTGGAGGTTTGAATCAGAATTTACCGAAGGTACCGAATCCCTCAGAACGGCACCAAGAGTCCTTCCCTGCCCCGGAAACCTTCTATCCTGTGTTGGCTGCACATTGAAACAAAGCATGCTATGTCAAATACAAGTGGGTTGAAAATTAACCTCATCCCTCCTAAAGAGAGTTCAAAGTCATCCGTGAGAACAGAAAGGAATAGAAGGAGGCAGGTATGGACATAACCAAAAGCACCAACATAATGTCTTTCAGATCCAAACATGCAACTTGAAAGTGTGGCAGACCGCAGACAGTTACTAAAATCACAATGAGATATCATCTCTGTTGAAAACCAGAGTATAAATATTCCCTATAATGGCATTGCATCTAAAATTACAGCCGCCAAAAGAACAGATTGCCCTACCATGGGATTAATCCAAATATCATAGCATGGAAACTTCAGCACTTGAAAGTATATCATGCCAGGCAATATTTTTACTAGTAAAGTGAGATGATATAAACAGGACCCATAATAACTCAATTAGGGGTGTCCAATAGGTTAGGTAAACCATGATTTATATAACCCAACCCCTGACAAGAGCCTTTTGGGTTAGATGAGTCACGTTAGTATTTTATATAGGTTATGACAAATAATAAACTAAAGTGGGTTGGTGTGAGTTAACACACGCGGTGTCATGGGTTATCATAAGCAAGGTTGTTAGAATCTCATATTGTAGGATTGTAAGATCTTATAAAAACTATAAAAATATGAAACTTGTATACTTATATGCTATAAAATTATATATTTTAAGTTAAAAGTACACAAAATTACACTATTAAGCTCTCATATAGTCGTTAATTGAGTTTTAGCAATTTACAAGTAGCTTAATTTGTTGAAATTATTTTACATATTTTGAACTATATTAAGTTAATAGCATCACAAATGTATTGTCAAATGAAAAGTAAAAATTTAATGAGATTATAGGTAGATGAAACAAATAACTCATTGTGTTCAAATATATAATATTGTTAGCCTTAAGAAAAATACACAAAGAATGAAGAAAGCAGATAATAACGAAGACAAAAATAAGAGGATACTATTTTCTATCATTTAAGAAAATAAGACCCAAAAAGTTTTATGTTGACTTTTAAAATTGTGATGAATTATGACAAAAAAGAGAGAAACTTTTTTAGCTATATGCACACACGTTAAGTTACTATATGAACCATGTCTACGCCATAAACTAAAATTTAATTACATTATGAAGCTAACATGACCATATAAAAAAATATTAATTTTGAATAGAGTAGAATTTAATAACTAGTAATATTTTAAAAATTAATATATTTATTTTACTATTTAGATGGATATTACATTCTTTTGTCAATATTTTACATTAACAATCAACTTCATTATTTTTGTGGTATCTCAATCATATTTTTCTTATGTTAACTCAATTTCAAGACATGTTATAAAATACTGTAGGGTAAAAGAAATATAGTTGGAATAAGATGGAAAATATATTTGAAAATAAATCAATAAAAATTATAGTTATTATGTAGAATCATAAGATTTTATAACTATTCGACTACTATAATATTAGGATCGTATTGTGATTTTTAGATCGTAGAATCGTAGATTCGTAAGATCAAATCAGAATTTTAATAACTATGATCATCATGGGTTGGCGATTATTACCTCTACAATCCAAAAATCACCACAACTCTGTCCCAACCGGATCCAGACGAACCCTCCCATCTTGCCTCAACTAACTCCATCTAAACTCACCCAAACTCAATCAACTTTGTCCAAACTCACCTAGATCCGACTTTGCCAAGGCCCACCCCTATCCAACCAAACTTCACCTAGGCCAACCTTGTCTTGGCCCAACTCCCTTCAAGCTTGCCCTGCCCAATCCCGATTCCCTTGAGCCAACCTGGCTCAACTCGACTTTGCCTGCCTTAACCTAACTCCACCATGACCCACCAACTTCTCCTTGGCTTACCCAACCCTGACCCTACTTCACTCGAACTCTCCCTGACCAAACACCACTCCACCCAAAACCATTTGGGTCAGCCCCACCCTACTCGGATGATGGCGGAAGAGGTGGCAATGGTGGAAGGGGTGGCGGTGGTAGAAGGCGTGGTAATAATAGGTTGGTATGTATACACATATTAACCCATGGTAACCCGTGTAATCCATGGGTTACATAGGTTGGGCCAGAAATAGAGCTAAGTCCAATCCTTAAACTTGTTTATTAAACAAATATGGAAAATTTCAACTTAATTCATTTATAACTTATGCTTGTGAGCTTGGTTTGGCTCATTCATTTAGTTAAACGAGTTGAACCCAGTTTCCGAAGTATTCGGCTACAATCGACTCATTTATAACCCTAGTTGGAAACTATTTATTATCTACTCCAACCCTTCATTGGTTAGACCATGGGTTGCATGAATTACATGGGTTAGGTTAAACCATAACCACCTATTTGAACACCCCTAAACTCAATAGCCAGAATTTGTAGGAACAAGATCAATAATGTAGGAAGACTAAGCCAGGAACAGGAGGCAAAAAATATTATCAAACGTATTTTGGACTCCAACATTAAGAGATGAACGCATTTTTGTAATAAGTGCCATAAGACATTAGGAACCAAAAAGCCTATGAGAAAGTTGAAATGCACTAAGAAAAAGGAAAAACAAGTTATTTCATTTATAGTAAAGGTTCACCTCTTTTGATTAGAAAGGAATAAAAATTTGTAATAACCTCAACCAAATGTAGTATTTTATCTTCCACAAATGGTACAAAACTACCATGATTCAAACAATTAAGAATTTAATGGCTGCTGAGTTTCTACATTAAAATAAAAACAAGGGCAGGAGAGGCACATCTCCCCAACCACCATCACCAAACCCACCCAACATAGCACATCCAAAAACTCTTAACAAGGTTCAGACTAGTACCTGAGAAGTGGCATTCCTCTGTGGCATCCATGAAGATAGGTGGCTCCATAGATTTTCAGAAATCAATCCACTGCAAAAGGGATAGAAAGTTAGCCAGCGATCCTATACTCAGACAAACAATGCTGAGTTATTATATCAAGGTACACTGATGATAGAACAGCAAAACCCGAAGTACCCGGACGTTGTAGTTTGTCCAGAGTGTGTAGGGATGTAGCCTGTTTGATTTCCACCACTCGATACAATAAATTTTGGGCGCCTAACACATGTTGACTGCAAGCCATCATCGAGAAAAAACATTTGCTTCCAGTCAGTAAATATTGGTCAACTTCAGTTTAATAATGGGTTCGTAAACTTTGTCACTATTGTTGACTCCTTTTGAACTTAATATCATGTTGCTCACTGTAATAACAATCTATATTTAGGACCATGCAACTGTTTCCTCGGATAATCTCATTTTTATCTCTGTGTTTATCAACATTCTTCCTTCTTCCTGTTATCTAACTTTGTTCATCTTAACATCGTTACCTCAACCATCCTTTGACTAATTTACCTATAGTTAATCAAGATGGGAGAATGACCATGTCACTATAGTTCAGCAGCAATGTGTCAATCCCAAGACCTGCAAATGTTTGGTCATGAAAGGTCTAACATTCCAGATTAGAGCATGAAATGCTTTCAAGTTCTTGGAAATTAAGAAACAACAAATAAACTGCCCCATTTTTATTATGTTATCAATTCTCACAGGTCTTATGTTATCAAAAATCTGCCAAAGTGGACTGCCTTACCACTGAATTCTTTCATGCAGCTTCATCTATGCAATGCGTAGTTTGACCATCATCAATAAATACGATAATTTTTTTTTTAAATCACTGTTTAGGATCTCCCATACTACTATACATATAGATGCCTACTCTCCAAATCACTGTCTTTACAATGGGCAAATCCTTTTTGTGTTGAAGATTTAGCATAATTCCAACTCCAGCGAGTTGTGCTATAACATTATTAACATATTTATGATGTAATAACTTATTGTTAGAATATCTAAAGAATCTCTATGGAAAATAAAATAGAGACTAGTTACAAGCATCAAAAGCTCCTACACAAAGCATAACCACAAAATTGTAAGTTATTTTGCTCCATGGGACTGAATAACCAATCATAAATTAATTTTGATCAGTGTTTTAAATACCAAATACTGGATCGAAAATCAACCTGGAGAGGCTCCTGGGATCTGGTCTGACCGGTTCAACCACAGTTGGACCGGATTTAAATTTTGGTCAGCCTTTTTATCTTACAATACTAGAACTAGAAGCAGAAGATACTGCAGGTAAATTAAGTATAAATTAATTTTATATCATTTTTAAAAAAAAGTACAATGGACCATGTGATTCTGCCCAATACTTTTTCAGTCTATCTGCACAAAAGTAAAGCGTATCTAACGCAAAGACAGCTTTTGAGTGGGGTGGTGTAGTACGTTTTTATATTTTATTGTGTAAAACGGTAGAGACATTTAAAAGTTAAAAGCCTAAGAAAAGCATAGTCCTTATTAGTTTAAGTTCAATCTAGAGAGTGGTTGCCCCTTCCAGAACAATGACGATGGCTCTAGTCCTGCCGCCCATCATCACAACCAATGGCTCTGTTTTTGGTTCCTCTTTTGTTTCCTCGTCGCTGAAAGAGATCTGATCCTTTCATGCTTTCTCAGCAACGTTACTACCAAATTCAGTTTCACCACCACTATATCAATAACAAACATCATCTCTCTCTTTACTTCACTTCAATGCACAGAGCATACAATGACACAATAGCCTCCTCTCCACTGAAGTGAAGAAGCAGGGTGATAGAAAAATGAGGAACGAGAACTGATGAGAAGAAGCAGGGATGGACTGATGAGGGAGAAGACAAAGAAAAACAGAGGGTGGAGAAGAAGTCGGTCGGGAAGGAGGAGAAAATTCGACGCCAAAACAGACATTTGTTTCAAATTGTACCGGATGATTCTATTCAACTTGTCCTGCATGTATTGGCCAATTGGTCCGGTTTCATTCTGTTGGTATACAAATGTGAAATACCGGATACTTTTGTACTGGGTAGGGGAGCGGTTCGCGGTTGGACTAACCAGTCCGATCTGGTATTTTATTCACTGCTTTTGATGGCACACATGTATCTAACTTCGGCCATCAAAGGTTAACCATCACCAGGAAATCATAAATTATTGTACTCCATGAAACCGAATTACTAGTCATTTGGCAAATTGGTATCTAACTTCAATTGGCAAATTTCCGAAAACTAATTTGGATTATGTGTGCAGTAAAGCAACTTCTATTCAGAAAAAGGGGAGGGGATAAGAAAGAAAAATCAATTACATGTGGGAAACAAATTGGGCCTAAGGAGAGGAATACCATCCCCAAGACACCTACACAAGAAAGCCTAGCTCTCAAGGGGACACAAGCATTGTCATCATATGCAAATTCGTACGCTACTCTGCAGTAGGGCTAGCAAACAACCAAAGGACACCAGTAACAAGGTCTATGCTGGATGCTCACAGGAAAAACATTGGTATCAACTGAAAGGCCAGTAGACAATTTAACAAAGCACATCCACTGTGATATAACTCAAGTGACCCTTCTTTTATTCTATTTTATTTTTTCTCCAGAGAAGAATGTGACACAAAAGATTGTATAGTATGCTTGGAATCATATTGAGTACACTTACAAGCCAATTTGAACTCTCAATGGCAGAAAAGAATGATGTTCCAGGTATCAACAAGTTGAATAGCCCATACGTATCTGTCCACAGATAGAAACATTGTGAACATCGGCTTAAAAAGAAAATTGGAAATTACAAAATCTCAAAAAAAAAATTCAAATAACTGACATGCAAAACCAGACAAAATTCCACATAGATGCCCAAGCAATGACACATTAGTCATAAGAAGTTGGAAAACTACCAACAAGATCCATGCATACCTGAAACCAAATAGCCCACGTTGTAATTTACAATCTTAGAAAAAAATACTAAAAATGTTTTTCATTTCATGGTCATCATCAGTGAAAAGTGTAGCATAATTACCATTTGGCAGGCACGTTAAAGAGTCCAAACACGCTGCAAAATGTACTCCATTAGAGAGGGTTATAGGAGTCTAGCAAAAACTCAAAAGTATGTACTTTTAGAAATACTGACCTCCTTGATTGGGCTCCACTCAAACTTGTCTCTATAACAATCATAGAAAAAAGAACACCAGAGAAGCCTATAGAGCACTCATTCATAACATAAAGATATTTGTGGAAAGGGTTATATCCTACAATGAATGCAATAACAAGATGGAAAATAGCGTTGCTTGTAGCTAACAGGATGATCGTATGCAACAGACGGACAGATCCCATGATCCTCTCCAGCTCTGTACCCAAAGGAACCAGAGCTAGCATGTTGAATAAGACATGCAGCAGCGAGCCATGAAAGAGTATGGAGGTATAAATCCTGTAAACTGCAAATCCAAAGAAACAAAAGCAAAAGAACAAAAATAAAAATAATGTCCAGATTATATGCTACATAATGAGTACTTGATGAAATCAGTCTTGTTAAGAGAAAAAGTAAACCATTAATTTATATGGCATCAATAAGAAGTTAAAAATAGCACTTCATCAAGAGAATCAAGTCAAAACTAGCTACAAATGCTCACCACAAGCACACACTTATAAACTTATCTATATAATAGCAAGCAATATATGTAACACCCCAAAATTTCGTAACCTTATTTTCGAGCATTTAGCCTTTTATAACTTAACCCTTAAACCTTAGCTTAATTATTTTTGTTAACCCTGATCTGCAAACCCAGATAAACTCTTAAACAAATTATTCTAATTATTTTTATCTTTTTCACTATTATTAAAGCCACCCTAAATCGATAATTTTTTCTCCGATTTATTTTTTCCTAATCAAGTACCCTAATTCCAAATAAATTAATTTACCCTAATTCTAAATCTAAACCAAATTCTAATCCTAATCCTAAATTTATTTTCTTTTCCCTCACCAGCCACCACTACCTCCCTCGTTTTAGCTCCAGCAACCATTATCAGCCACCACCGCTGCCCCCTCCCTAGCAGTATCACCATTCCACGTCATGAGCCTCCTCCCAGCATCTCCCCTTCATGTTGTAGACCCCGACCATGCCCCTCATCGCCCTTCTCCACCATCACCACTCGAGCTTCTTATTCTCCTACTCCTCACCCTGCTCTGGTTTTTCAATTTGTCAACCATTACCATCGACCCGCTTCTTTTCTCCTCCTTGTAGCATTGTCCAGCACCACCACCAATCTCCCTCGACCATGCCCTTTCCTCCCTTGCTTCCAGCTCCTCCACCTCTCGCAATTAGCACCACCATCCTCTCTAGCCACCAGCGACCTCCCATCCTCAATCATGCCCCTTTCTTTGTACCACTAATCTTGACCACCATCGCACCAACCCCACCACCTAGCCATCTCCCTCCCCACGCCACCCGCAACCCCTCTACCTCGCAGCACCACCCAACTCCACCTCCAGTAGCCTACGCCATTGCAGCCCCCTTCCCTTGTGCATGGGCTCATGTTGCCTGCTTGTGAAGCATGAGTTTGACAATTTTTTTCTCTCTTACAATTTGATGGCATTTTGGTAAATTTAGATAAATATTTTAATAAAAATTATCATTTTATGGATTAAATACTAATATAATTAATGTGGTATTATTTTTAGGTACAAGAGATTGATTAGTGGAGCCTAATAAATTTTAGTAGGTTGCTTAAATTTGTATTTTTGCTGGAAATCAGTTAATCCTTATAATTCACTAAAATGTTAGATAACGCATGATAACACATTTGGGTTTTGATATATAAATCGTGTTAAGCATGTTTGTTGCATTGTAATCCCTATACTCTACTAAAATGTTAGATATTGTATGATAACACATTAGAGTTTTGATGTATAAATTGTGTTAAGCATGATTCGTTACATTATAATTACTTGCCCAGTGATGCTAGCATGAAAATCAATAAAATGGAACATATCAATTTGGGTAAAGTATTATGTGTACAAAAGAATATTAAAATGGATTTAATGCCATAAATAAATTACATGTGTTATGTATGACTAATATTATAGGTTGAGCATGATTAGGCACATGTTTTAGCATAATTATTATTATTGTGTGCCCTAAGAATAAGTTCGTCTTTTTAAACATATCATGATATTTATTCCAATAAGTATGTCTAATATGTATTATTTATTGTTGAGCATAAGAATATACGATTTTGGATGAATTAGATAAGCATAATAAGGTTTTATGTGTTATATCATGTGTAAGGGTAAAATGGTCATTTGCCATGTCCGATAATTTAATTGTATGTTAAATAATTTAATTATTGTGTTTTAGCCTTTTTATGACAAATTAAAAAATCAAATGGAATTAGTATTTAAAATGGATGATAATGTAGCAATTATGACCTCAAGGATATTTTTGTCATTTTCAGCCTAATGTGTCTAAATGTAAATAATTGAACCCAACATGGCCTTGGTAGATTTTTTAGTTGACTTTCATTTTGACCTCGTTTATAATTATCCCAAATAATTGAAAACGAGTAATAAATGGTTATGTATGGAAAATAGATCTATTTGTGCATTATGTGGTCTTGTGATCACCTGAACAAAATACTAATATTTAAAGTGAAAGATATTGAGATCTAGAATTGTAGCTCTTTAGGGGTAGTTACCCTAAAGATGTGATTTAGCCCACAGTTGATTACGGATTTTTGCTATTGTGCCTTAATGCCCTAGTCAAGCACTATATCTTACTCTATTTAACTCTGTGGAATTATAAATAGTATGCATATTTGTGGATTAGATGTCATTGTTAGTAGAATATTGTGTTACATTCGTGTGCTAGTACAATCTGTAGGGGCCACAGGGAGAGATAACTTACTAACTATCTCCTTAGATATGAAATTGTGCGTGGCCCCACAGTCGATCAAGACCACCACCTTCTCCTCTTGAATTTGGCCGTGCAATTTCATGGTGTGGGGTCTGCTGAATGCTGATCCCCACCATCGAGTTCAGTGAAAGCTCCACTGATCCTTCTACCTCTCGGGCCTCCTTGTCCATGGCAGCTAGCTCCTCCCTTGGAGTTTCGCCCGGCCTGGTGCGAACCTCTCTTCGCACCTGAAACACAAGCCCTTCTCACGCCTTCGCTGCAACTCTTCTTCACTCAGTCGTCAAGTAGTGACCCGGTTTGCTCCCCAAAGGTTCAAAGCTACTTTTCCCAAAACCGACCTCGAATGCTAGAAGAAAAGGAAAAAATCAGGGAGGAAAGGAAGGCACATGGAGGGGAGTAGGGGGTTGAGATAGCCACACGTCTGGCCTAGTAGCTTGGCAGGGTGGTTATTGATTTCGGTTAAGGGCAGGGGGAATGTCGACTAGGCTGATACTATTAAGATTCCCTCCTATTTCTTCTATTTTTATTTTCTTTTCTTTTTTGTTAATGGCTGGTAGTTACTGTGTAATTATAAATAGAGAATGAGGCCGGGAAGGGGAAGGCATGGCTGGTAGTTACTGTATAATTATAAATAGAGAATGAAGCTGGGAGGGGGAAGGCATCAATTAATTTGGGAAATCCACACTTGAGGTTCCATGCCCTCATATAGTCTGGAAAAGTTATGTAAAAGCCTTACCAATCCATTAATCTCAACTCTGTTCCTATCACAATCAAGGTACCTTAGTATCGTTAGATTGATAGTCAGAAGCATACTGTATTACCTTGGTACGCCAGTATGATCGGAGTATCTTAGTGTCTCCAGGGTTGTTATGATCTCCCTCGAGTAAATAAAAAAGGAAATGATTATTAATAGTTTGAAATAATTATTGGATAGGTTCGGTAGCAGCCTTTATGCAAACTCGAGGTTCGGTAGTAGCCTTCGTGCCTACCTGTAGTTTGAAAGTTGCCTTCATACCTACATGTGGTTCGGAAGTTGCCTTCGTACCTACTTGTGGTTTGGTAGTTGCCTTTGAGCAATACCTGCAGTGTTATGGATATTATTAGTTTTAATATTGATATATGAGATATGTTGTGAAGATCATGGTTATTGTGTTGAATTTGGTTCTAAGCATTACTTATCCCTTGGATGTTTGGTTGATAAATTTTAGTATTTTCTAAATAAACGGGTATAAGCAGTATGTGAAGTTGGTAATATTTGTTTATATGATATGATTATCATATTTTGACCGACACGTGTATATTCAAATGTTTTATACCATGTTTTGTTGTGATCCTTTTTATGTGTTTCTTGCGGGTTTTTTATATTAGTCTTGTATAATGGATTATTTAGTACCATTGTACTAATGAGTTCTATTTCATAAGGCCCTGCTTATTCAATAGACAGGGGTCTTTACAAGTTAGATTGTAAGATTACTTGAAGGCTAGTATTTTGAAATAAAAGTTAGGAATATCCGGTATCCTACCCGGTATTTTTTTATCCGGATGTGCTTCTACTCTTATGTCTTTCTATATTTTCTTTTCACTGAATTTTATAACCACTGACAGTTGATTTAATCAAAATAATATTAATCTGCTTTAATTCTCTCTATTACGGTTCTTATAATTGTATTATTAATTTAAGCAAAGTACTAAGTTTACCCTTAACACTTATAGTGTGTTTGGATGGGGGTGAAAGGAGGTTAGCGGAGGTGAATCAATTGATTCACCCCGTTTAGGTATCATTTTTAATAACTCTACCTGGGTGAATCAAGGTTAATGTTTCACCTCGATTAACCTCCGATTTCGGGGGTAACCAAAGTGAAAGTGAAAGAATAAGTAAATTTTTGACCTGATAGGACCAAAATACCCCTCAATAGGACTTATCTATTTAATACAAGGGTATAAATGTCATTTATTTTATTTTTTTTTAACCTTCATTCACCTCAATCTAAACGGAATTTTTAAAACATTCACCCTAATTCACCTAGGTCGGGTTAATATTAACCAAACAGCATTTTTAAATACTCACCCCAATTCACCTCTATTCCCTTCACCTAGGTTCATTTTTAATGGTTGCCCTCACTCTGATTCACCCCAATCCAAACAGACCATTAGTATAAAAATGGTTGAGGAAACCGGACTTATACCAAATATGGCGATAACACCCTACGTTTCTACTATTTTAGCTTCCGTAATTAACTCTTTAAACAAAATTTTTAAGTCCTAAAAATAGGGGTGTTACAATATAACTAAGTAATGATATATTAACCAAAAGCTTTAGCACCAAGTTGATGGCTTTTCCTTTGGTTTGGTATTTCCTTCATGGGTGGATAGTATTTTGGCATATCAAAGGACAGCTTTAGTAGGTACTTTGTGGTCATTATCATAAATTGTCGTCTAAGGCCATTCATAACCTTAGAGAAGCATGATTTTGTTTGAATTCTCAATATCTAGGAAACTTGAGAAGGGGATGGAGATTTGGAAAAGTAGGCATATCCAGGATTTCTATGATAATGAATAAAAATGGCAAAGTGAAATTCTCTAAATCTTATGGTTCAACTAAGGTTCCACTTTCTTTGTAATTTTTACTGTTCCCCACATTAGTTGAATATATCATAGATAGACAAAATTGGCCAGCCTTAGCATCACCAAACAAGGGAAACACGGCACATTTTACCATTTCCAGCAGAAGTTTCATGAGTTCTAATGTCTATAGTTTTTTTTTTCCTTCAATTTTAAAGGTCAATCAGACGAGATACAATCAAACTCAATTTACCAAATACATTACTTAGGTGTTTTTATGCAGAAACCATTGGCCCATTACTAACATGCTGACTGGCAAGTAACCAAGAGCACATACTTTCCTGAACATACATCATATATATGAATGACAAAGAAGACAATTGAAGATCTGGTTCCAGCAATAAACTGCCCAGCAATCTCTCCATGGCCTAACCCTTGAGGCTACGTGGTCTATGGTCATAAAAACTACTAAGACCATCTATCTCTGTCCTATAATTTCCTCCATCAACTTTATTGCCTAAAACTGATTCTTTGTGCCTAGCTTTTCTCTTTCAAACAAACACCAAATCACTGACAAACATGTTAGGCCCTACACTCACAACCTCAGTTTTGGAATCAAAATAAGATTCATGACAATTCTATATGTATGGACAAAAGGAATGCTGGTGGATAAAGACTAACATAGATAATTGTGCCAATGCCTTTCACAAATCATAGAGAGACAATTGTGCCAATGTCTTTAATAAAAAGGAATGCATGGACAAAAGGAATGCTGGTGGATCAAAGATGAACATAGATAATTGACTCTGCATATTAAGAGAAGAAAGCATGATTGTGAAAGAGAGACAATTGTGGCAATGTCTTTCACAAATCATAGATAAGAGATTCATAGATATTTGTGAATTTTATAAATCCAGATGCATAAGTGATGTACCTTGAAAGTGTGATATGACAGCCGAAGGTAAAAAGCATATCTCCGCAAAAGAGTCATAGCCAACTAACAGACAGATCAAGTAAATGGTAGCACAAACAATCACCACGGCAGAAGTCACAAATGGTATTCCTTCCCACCATTGATTCAGTCTGGTTGTAAAACCTGCCTGTGACCATAAAAACAAAGACCAAATAAACAAATTCACTTCTTCCTTTACTCCATCAACTAGTCAGCAAGTCATTGTGAAATTATAACAAGCAGTGTTGGTGCTCAAGAACAAATAAGCAAAGAGATTGCAATCGGCCAATAGGGCAGTCAATAGTCATAGAATCCTATGAGCTCGTGCTACTCATTTGGAAGAAGCATTCACTGGTACAATTCCAGACAAGTGATTTTCAAGAAAAAGACCAAATGACCAAACTTTGCCTCATGTCATATTTTCAAAGAAGAGCCAATACATAAAAGAGAGAATAATGGAACAACATAAATTCAAGGACAGGAAAACCTCTTGGTGAAATACACACACACGAGACTATAAAGCTTCAACACTTAATCTACTACATATGAGAAAGAAGCTAGTGATTTTCTGTATGATCTCATTGACAAAGCCTGATATAAACTCTTAACTGGTGAATAGGATGAACCCTTTGGCTCAACAAGGAATAAGAGGAAGAAACCTCTGAAGACACTTTCAAAGAATGATTGAAAGAACTAACAAACTGCGTCACTCAGTCCATCTCTCTTATAGAAGATTATTTCAGTGGCTGTTAACGAATCAATGATAGTTATGAAATAATCAATGATAGCTATGAAAGATTCACTGAATTCTCATAATATGTAGGGATTCCAGGTGCAATCATATTGATCTTGAGTATAGTCTAGCCTGTATCCAAACTAAGATGCCAAGTGTAGACAACTGGAAAGACTAGGCAAAGATAATAATAAAAAAATTAGAAAACTTCAACCATTATTATTATTCCAACAAACCAACTGCAATACAGGAATTCATGAACACCATTATAATCAGCATGTTTCCCCCTCAGTCAAGACTTAAGCAATCCTAACCTGTATGCTTAAGCTTCATCTAAAAAGGCTTTGTTTTCCTAATAATCTAATGTGGATATTTCCACTGTGAGCTAGAATGAGCTCCAAGAGTTTGAAAACGAGGAAGAAGAGAGTCTAGACCAGAGGAGGAAATCTTTTCATTAATTTCTGCTTCCATTGATCATTGCTTACAACATATTATACAGGAATTTGTCGTAAAAGCTAAAAGACAAACTCAAGTAGTTAAGCCAAGGACAAAATTAAAAGCATTATAGAGGAATAATATCCAATACTAGTAACTGATAGGCCTGTGGTGAAATATACGTATTTTAGGAGGAGCAGAAGGGATAAGAAAGGTTGAGGTACACCTGATCACTGCTATGGGTCGAGAAGGGGGGTTATTTTCAGACTTACTTTCTAATTTGTATTTTATTATATGTGCGGGGTTGGGGGTGTGATAGAGTCTGTTATGGGGTTATTCCTTTCAGTTATTGGTTGTCTCTTAGTATCTTTTCTGTTAGTGACGTGGGGGCGGGGAAGTGGATAAATAGAGTCCGGGCGTGAGAGAGCAAGGGGGAATTGCTGGGAAGTCTGTTAGAGGGAGGTGCCAGGGCCTCGAATACCTGGTTGTCCACATTCCACACTGCTGAAATCAATACAACTCCTTCATACTCTTCATTGTCCAATTTATTCCTCCCTTATTTTCTATTCTGTGGTGAAGTTCAGGGATATTAACGCAGGTACCATCAGTAACCTAATAATCTAGATAGTTTGCAAGGTTGGGCTGAACAATATTTCGCCCAAGGCCGATTATGTTCTTATCACTACTCAACCCCGCAAGACCAACCTTGTCCTTTGGAGCTGGAAAAAAAAATACTCTTAGCTAGATTGAAGCAGGAGCATGCTGACTGAATTAAATCTGGTTTCCACTTCTCTTCATGGTCTTTAGCCAAACAATCCACTAAGTATCCCACACCTAACCAAATTCGGAAACCCGGATAAAAAATAAGCACAATATTCTCAATTAACTATGTCACTTAGACAACATTAACATGTTGTGCTAAGCTCTCATTGGCCAATCCAGCAAGGTTTATATACGAGGCTAAAAATCCAACAACACCAAGTGCCCATAATGCTCAAAGTGTACACTTAAATTATGCGACACCTGCATGAATCCAATAGAGCAACATTCCTTAACCACCTGCACCAAGAGCAATGTGTACAACAACAGGCCAAACCCAAACCGACCAATAGACCCATTTTTGCACAACCCGAACCAACTTCAAAAGGGGTTATGCTTGATCCCAGAATGTAAAAACTGGATCTAATCCGAAACAATCCTGTTTCAGCTCTGTTTCACATTTAACCCTGTTTTGACCCATTAACATCACACAGCAACGCAATTACACAGACCCAACCTATATTCATTACTCAATGTAAACTCAATACAACACAGTAAAGAAAAAAAAACGAAACCCTAAGTTGGAGGGGCAATTTGCAACAACCATAGTGAGCTAGCAAAGAACCCACAAAGAAGAAACCAATAACAAGAAAATTGAAAGCAGAATCATGGAGGGAAAAAAATCAAGCGAACATACCTTCTTAGAACACTAATTGGAGTGGAAGGTGGATGATAAAGGGTGTTGGATAGCAAGTTGCACCGATAGAACAAAGACCTAACGATGTAGCACAAAATCAACATTGTCCGATTGAAAACTACAACACCATGTGATGGCTAGAACAAAATTGACAAGGTGGCACAAAGAATAGAAGCAAGGGTGCCCTAAACCCTAATTCCTAAAGTACCAAATGCAACTACACCATTGGACTATCGTCCTATTGCCTGCTGCAATACTCTCTATAAAGTCATAGCTACTATCATTACCCTTACGCTTCAGCACATAATGCCATCACTAATTGGAAATTCCCAGTCAGCTTTTATAAAGGGTAGATCTATTACGGACAATATCCTCCTAGCCACTGAACTAATAAGGGGCTATAATCAGAAGCATTTATCACCTAGACTCATGATTAAACTAGATATGAAGAAGGCATATGACTCTGTCAAATGGGATTGCCTAGAAAAACTCATTTATGCCCTGCACTTTCCACACCATTTTGTTAGGATCTTCATGGCTTGTGTGTCCACAGTAAGTTACTCTATTAAGTTCAATGATGTCTTGCATCCTCCTTTCCAAGCAAAAAGAGGGTTGAGGCAGGGCAATCCCCTCTTACCCTACCTATTTGTCTTGATTATGGAATACCTTAACCACTCTGTACAAACTTTATGGTCAAATCCTTCCTTTTCTCCCCACCCAAAATGCAAAAAACTGAAGATAATCAACCTCATGTTCGCGGATGACCTACTCTTCTTTTGTAATGGTAAGCAAGACTCGGTTACAACAGTTCTCAACACCTTCATTCAATTCTCCAACATCTCAGGTCTCATCATGAATGCAGCAAAAAGTAATGTGTATTATGGAGGTGGTTGTTCCCAACAGCTAAAGGATGAGTTCTAGATACTTTCCACATACCTGAAGGGGAATTGCCTTTCAAATATCTAGGAGTAGGTATCTCACCAAATAACATTACCATGCACTCATTGACAAGTTTACTTCGAGATTGAGATCTTGGCATCCTAATTTACTTAGCTACGCAGGAAGAATGCAACTGATACAATCTATCCTCTTTAGCTTACAGACTTATTGGAGCATGGTTTTTCCTATTCCCATACACATCATCACAGAAATTAATGCCATCTGTCGAAACTTCCTATGGACAGGAATTTTTGAAGTACCAAAGCGTGCTCTTGTAGCTTGGGAAGCAGTTTGCTTGCCTAAAACAGAGGGGGGGCTTAGGCCTTATTAACCTTTTATGGTGGAATAGGGTTGCTAAGTGTAAACTAATATGGCACTTAGCCACCAAAAAGGACCTAATGTGGGTGAAGTGAATCCATGCATATTATCTCAAAGGGGAGAATGCTAGGGTGAAACCTTCTGCTTCTTGGATACTCAAAAAGTTACTAGGACTCAGGAACATTTGTCAGGTGGCTCTCCAGCATTCAAACTTGCCACACATTCTTCAGCATGGAAAGTTTTCTATTTCCACAACTTATGATTTAATTAGACCTTGAAATGACAGAGTACCTTGGTACTCCTTTGTGTGGAATAAACACTCCCTCACAAGGCATTCTTTCATTTTGTGGCTTACCATTTTGGGTCGTCTCCAAACCCGAGATAATCTTCAAGCTTATGGCATGCAGGTTGACACCACTTGTGTGCTATGCAATGGTGCAACAAATAGCCATTCTCACCTGTTCTTGGATTGCACCTTTGCTAGGACTGTATGGCTCCCTCTACTGAACAAACTAGGATGCCAACAACAGATTACTCATTCGCAAAACATTGTCCACTGGGCAATTACAGGAGGACGAGGCCCTACAGTTAGAAGACAGGTCATTCGAGCCTTAGTTGCTGCCACCATATACCACATATGGAAAGAGAGGAATAGGAGAATCTTCAGAAATGAATCGTAAGAACCTAGATCTATACAAAAACATATCATATCAGACTTGGCTGGGAGGATGACCAAATTTCAGCATTGCAAATCATTTACTCAGTTGATGGAATGTATAGATAACTTAAGTTAGGAGTATTTTTTTGCTTTAGATTAGTTCTTTTGATTTTGAGTCTTCTCCCTGTCCTTACTTTGAGAACTGCTTGTAACTTCCTTTGAATTTTGAGATTAATGGACTACATACATATATACTTACCAAAAAATAAATAGAAGCAAGGGTGTCAGATGCCACATGGTGCTGCCTATCGAGGTCAAGGAAGAAAGGGCAAACGTAGGGGAGACTTCAACTGAGAGAGGGTTGGGGTCAGGGATGGGGTTTTACTTTTAGGTTTTGTTTATTTTTTTTCTCACTTACTAAATAGTGAATACGAAGGGAGGGAGTTGCTTAGAGTAGTACTGCATAAGTTGTTAGTTTTTAAAAAAAGAGTGAATTCCGGTCCTTCTCGGGTCAGACCTGGACCGCTCAGAAGACCTAGATTTTTTATAATGTAACCCAAAACCTAGATTTGTTTTAAAAACTAGATCTAACCCTAACCTGTTTTACCTGATCTAAAAGTCTAGGTTGGTCCGAATTGTGCTCACCCCTAGCAACGAGTAGGTTTTTGTCTATATCACCATCTTCAACATATATGGCACAAGGACTTTTAAGTCTAAACATGATATATGCAAAATCATCCATCTTACCAGAGCAGTCCTTAGCCACATTCCAGACCGTTGCTACTGATCTAATTATCATGCCAGCCCCCACCAGGGCTAACCCCATAGACCTCATAGACAATTTATATCAGCAAGAAATAATCACTAACCATACAACAACCATGTTTGGCATACATAATTAACTTACCAAGTGCATTTAATACTTCGGCAAATGAATTACAATGGGGTCCACCTACCCCACCTAATTGAAATATAGGGAATCTAAAAGGACCATAACCAAATGTAAAAAGTGTGGGTAGCATCCCCATGTTGGTCATGATTTTCCATCATCATAATACATTCTCTATACCTAGTAAAAGCCCACGTTGTCATAGTATATGCTCACCGATCCCCTACACCCAAGTATTTGCTTTGCAAGCCCGAGAGGTCTATTGTGAAGTTTTTTTATAACATTTTGCATGCCTTGCAGCCTCACATAACAACTAAAGCCCTGCAACTCATCATATGATGGGGCTAACTAACTAATATATATCACATCTAAAATTGGAGCAATATTGCCAACCCTGAGTAGATGAAAATTCCATCAAAATTGAAACCATGCAGCTAGCCTTTGTCCAGCTAACAACCAAAAGAGAATAAATGCCAACCAAAAGAGCATAAATTGGAGCAATATTGCCAACCCCAAGTAGATGAAAATTCCATCAAAATTGAAACAGTGCAGCTAGCCTTTGTCCAGCTAACAACCAAAAGAGAATAAATGCATGATTGCATAGGAATATAAGAAACTAGTCTCAATTTCCTAGTTTTTATATCAATTTCATCCTTGATTTCCTTTTGGGCCTAGGAAAAATGAGCAAGTGTAGAAATTCAATGTACTCTTTCAATCCTTCCACCACCATTCCTTCTCTTAAGCTTTGTCCCTCAAACAATTGGGGTCCAATTAAGCAATCAATTGAAGACATCGGGACAACAAATACATTGAAGCAATAGGCACCAATCCTACCACTACCCAAGCGGTCATCGTTGTTAAACCAATAAGTGAGTTCATCATAGAAAGCTCTAGCATTCTCTACCAACGTTAGGACGACTTGTTTGTGGCAGAAATAGTAAGCACCAAGCTTCTCCACACACTTGTGGCGTGACTTTCTCATAGCCCACCGCGTTATTTTGGAATCTTGCAAACTTCAACCAGTAAATTCTATTATTGTTGCTTGTTGAAGGACTTGGGTGTGATTAGCTAAATCTGAAGGTTCAAAAGATGTAGGCTCCACATTGGCGAGTGGTTCTTCATATAAGAGCAAACAATTTTGTTGGGGCTTGTACTTATAGTCTCTGTTTGATCTTCTACCATTGCCGAAACACAAACTCCACAATTATGTTGTCATATTGTTCAAATAGGAGTAGGTTGAAGACAACATCAAAGGGTCCCGAGTTTCCTTTATGTTCTCAAAAACTTCCTGTAAACTGTTTGATGGTGAGAGTTGTTCATGGCTTCAAAGTAGTGTAAACTTGATGTTGATTTAGTTCTTAAGTGGTTACATGAGGTACATGTTATATTTGAATTCAAAGATTATCATGATGAGCAAAAGTAGGGGGCGTCTAGGTTGGTTTTTGTGTCGATGAGAGTGGAAAGCAAAGAATGAAGTAGTTAGGCATGGTGGGTTGCAACAATGGAAGAGTAAGGAGTTGTGGAGCTGGATTTTCAGGTGATAAAAATGGGATTGGATCGATTGGTTTTTCTGCTTCAGAAGCTAACATCATGTCTTCATGGATTGAAGGAAGCTCTATTGTAACCTCCACAATCTCTTGTTTGAGTTTGGGCATATGAATCCATTTAGCCGAGCTTTTTTGCATTTATGTTTTGGATGATAATTTTCATCACAATAGACACAAAGGTCTTGTTCCCATTTAGCATTCATTTCGTAAAACCTAATACAATGGATTGATTGAGGAATGGGTGTTGTGGGTGTGAGAATTTCAGGACCATGGCAGCTCGCAATGAAAGCACCAATTGATGTGGATATTTCAAATTCAAGTGGGAATAAGCTCCAAGAGTTCATAAATGAGGAGGATGAAGAGAGTCTAGACCAGAGGAGGAAATCTTTTCATTAATTTCTGCTTTCATTGATCGTTGCTTTCAGCATATTATATAGCAATTTGTCATCCAAGCTAAAAGACAAACTCAAGCAGTTAAGCTAATGACAAGATTAAAAACATTCTAGTGGAATAATATCCATTAAATATACTATCTCAGCGTAATAGTTTGCCAAGTTGGGTTGGACAATATTTGCCCCAAGGCCAACCATGTTCGTATCATAATCCCCTTTTCAAATTATCCCATTCTAGATCTCTCCAGTGGATATCTAAAGTTTTCCCTCCTTATCTAATGAATACAAAAGACCCTCTCTAAGGATAACATAAGGAAGAGATTGAGTCCGAGTCAAACGAAAACTCTGGCATGTTGGACTGAAACAGGCATTTTTGCCGGCCGACAGGACATTGTTGCCCAACATGAACCACTAGCGTTGGCCTCAAATCCCTCCTATCTCCGATCTTGTACATTTTCGCCAAGACTATGGTCTTTTGACACCCGCCCCACGTTCATCCCTTCTCCATTGTTCCTTCCTCCAATCTAGGTCGACCATTAATCTACACGCATAACCGTAAGGCTGATCCCAACATAATATCCTTTACCAAGGATTTTTGTATGTAAAACGAGTGGCTTCGGTACCATCAGATTTAACATCCAAACTGGCTGACGTCTGTAGCTTTTCAGAGTTCAAATCATATAGCTAAATGCAAGATAAAATATAGAAATAGAAGACAAGAAGCTCTCACCCTCTTATAGACTAGGGACCTCCAAAAGGAAACGCATAGTAAAATATGAAAATTCCCAGTCTTACTTGCAAGTACCAAACAAGATGAAACAAAAAAATTATAACATCAAATTACTACCCTGAAAACCCCGAAATCTGTTCAACATTTTTCTCGATTCTTCTCGTATCTACTCATAATGAACCTAATCATGAAACAAGTTCAGATATCACAATCCGGGAAAGGAAACAGAATCTGCAGCGAGGGCCGACACGAAAATGTTGATGACCTTATAATGAAATTTACAGGTAAAATCGACACCCCCAGCCCCAGGGGCCATGTACTAAGTTGACCGAACTGAGGTAAATAAGAGGCGCTCAGGTTGAAGAAAAGAAACTAGGGTTATTTTTCCTCTTCAAATGTTGGAGAACGTTCTGTAGATACTAGACTAGTGATAAATTGAGGAGAGAAACAATTACAGCTGATAGCTGTAAATTCGTTACCTCAGAAACGATGTTCGATCTCATCTCCGTCGCTCTCTGTTCTTACTGAACCTGGAAATTGGTTTTCGGAATTGGCTCCGTAAACCATGAATCAGATCACCTGCCTCGCCTTTTTACAGCTCTGTTGCATACAAACTTTAAATTGAAAGGAACTATTTTGCAGCTTTATTTTGTCTTTCTAGATCTTTTTAATCGGGTCGAATCTCAGCAGCTAGTTGGTTAACTCATGAGTCATAACTGTTTTGTATTGACACCCCTAGACTCGGCGAAGACAAAAGAAGGGAAGAGTGGAGGCGCCAGATCAGACAATTCCTGCGGCTTGCTTGGTATAAGTGTAATGGGATGAAAACAAATTCTTCTATTTTATATATTTTAATAATAATAAATATATTTTAATAAAATATCTATTTTAGATTAAATTAATATTTAAAATAAATATTTATTAGAATAAGAATATTTAATTTTAACTAAATTATATAAGATAATAAAATATAGATATATAAAATATAGAGATAATATTTTTATCCTTATTATCCTCTAACTAAACGAATACTTAATCTTTATATTTTTTTTCTTTCTTATTTTGCTTTTGTTCCAATTAGGAAAACCGGATGTACGGCTAGACTAGAGCATATATTTGATCAAACTAAGTTAAAAGTTGATGGTGGAAAGTTGAAAATTAAAAATTTAAGCACTTACTCTAACAAGTTTTTACGGAAAAAAAATAAACCTTTTATCAAAATATTTATAATCTTAATTTAAGATTTTTAAAAATACTTTCACCTAAACAAAATGTGTTGTCAAATAAAAAAATAATATTTATGTATCATTTTATTAAACCTAATATATGAAAATTTAACCCAATTATTATTAATTTAAAACTATTCAATACAATCTAGCTTCATCTATGACGTCATTATGCATGATCCAATTTGATCTCTGTCACTTGCCTTCTTTATTTTATTTGTAGTCAAAGTTGACTATCTATAATTTGTGACCTCTTATTTGGGTGATATATTACCTTAACCTTATAGGTACGAATAAATGGTGCTCTTGATCTAATTTGAAGATGCAACTTGTATCAAGCTTGGTTAATGATGATTGTATCATACATCATTCATAAACCTTTATAATTACATGAATTAAAATTATTTCATTAGAGCTCAAATCTTATGGGCCATAATTAATGAAGTTACAATGAAATTAATATGTACCTAACATGAAATTGAAACAAACTTTATTCTAGTATTCGTAGCTATTAAACTCCATATTTTGATCTTATAATTCTATGACCCAAAATTCTCCGAGTGATCTATAATCCTAGGTCAAATCTTAAGGTAGTAGGATCTTACAATGTTATATATGATTATAAATATATATATATATGCATTAAAATCTATTGTTCCTCTTATTCTTACTATATATCTTCCCAAACTCTAAGTATATTGAGCATCAATCAATGTCGGTCATTACAAAAGAAGCATGAGCAGCATAACCGATTGTTGGAAAAATATTACAAAAAAAAAATCAAAACTCTACACACAGAGTATAATAAAAGTATTAAAAATTGTGATGTTATTTTTTATTAATTTCTATTTAGTTCACAACTAACATTTTTTTGTAGGTTGTTAGGATTTTTTTATTCATAGTTCATATACCAATTTTTTATGCATATAATTCGATTTTTGTTTTTAGTTGCTACCACTTAATTATTAACTAAATCAGATTAAAATTGGGTTTTTCAGAGTTTTTTTTTCCAACTTCAAATGAGATAATTTATAGCATACAAAATTATAAAGGTCATATTTTATGATATTCGTATGATCTCGTGATCTTATAATTTGATTCTATTATTCGATTCTAATAACCTATATCAATTATAGGTAGAATATTAATTCTAACAATAGTATTAGTACCCACTGTGAATTCCAACTCAGTATCATTGAAATCCAAAATTTAACTTTGATATGCAAGCATAAAAAGACATGATATGATATGATTTGTGCATCATCAATGTATGACCTAAGCAACTGCAAACCAAAAATTATCATACCCAATATAATAAAAGTAAGCATGACCACTTGAAATCAAAATGACCTAATCCAACATTCAACAAAATTGAAAAGTATGAAGTAATCTTAAATATCATGAACGTGAAATTACCTTAAATATCATAAACGTAAAATTACCTAACATAAAGCCAACACCATGCCAACATCATTACCTTATCTTCTTCCATATGTTAATTAATGATGTAGTAATACATCCCCTCACTAATGCTACCCAAACAAGACGCTCGCCGAAAATTTAATTTTTGTAATTGCTCTTAACAATTATAAAATTATGTAAAAAAAAAAGTTGTAGAAGCAAAATAATTTTATATTGGATAAAATTTATTAAGATACCCTTATATTTATCTTAACGGTTCACAAGTAATTTGCATTTTTGATAATCGCATGTTAATGACTTAATATTCTAAGTTGTTTTTAACTGACCATCATTTACCTGACAATTTCAATAGTAGGTATGACAAAGAGAGTGATCAGTAGGGGGGAAATGGATATAGAAAGGAAGGCACAAAAATTCAAGCGAGAATTCAAAATTTATGACCAAATTCTAGAGACTTTTTTATTTTATTTATTTATTTATTTACTTATATTATTTGGCAACCCTTTACCTACCTTAAACAATAATTATATTTTTCATTTTTTTCATAAAAATCGTTGTTGTTATTTTATTATATTTTATATATTATTATTATATTATTATATTCTCTTTTATGTGAATTAAATTATAAAAATAATTCTCAATTAAGATGAATAAAAATATTCTAAAATCTAAAGTGTCGATAATAAATAAATCCAAATCAAGAAAACTTAAAAATCTAAAAAAAATAATTAATTCCAAAATCCTATAATATTAGAAGAATTGCTCAAACACAAAATTTAATTTTCATTTCAATTTTAAAATATGAAAACTCCAAAAAAACAATAAAAAAAATAATTTATTTAAATTAAAAAATAAATTAATTTAGAATTAATTGTCATTCACAAATTGAATTATCATTAACTATAATATTATGAAAACTTATAAAAAATGTTAAAAATGAGAATATCTATTATAAATTAAAATTTTAATTAATTTGAATTATAATCTAAATTCTAAATTATTATAGTTATTTTAATTATAATATAATATTATTATAATCTTGAATTTAAATTATTTCATTAAATTGTATTATATATAATGAATTTTCAATTTATAATTATCATAAAGAATTTCATATTTATAAAATTATAAAATCAAAAAATATAAAAATTAAAATATTTTAAACAATAATATTATAAATATGAAAAATGTTAAAAAAATAAACGAATAAGTTAAATAAAAATAAAAATAAACATGAACAATATATGCATGCAAGCAAAATATACAAAAAGGTACTAAAGAAAAGCATTATAACAATCTAAATATTTAAATATTACGATTATCATTTGCGAGTTCGAGCATCTGTTTACAGTCTGAGGTAAAGTTCGGATGAAATTTTTAAGGAATGGGGATTGGGTTGCCATCTCTAAATCTACCCTGATATATAAATATATACATACCTACATAAATAAATACATACATATATGCATAAATATATTGTAATGTTATATTTTTTCTAAAAATAAAAAAGAAAATAATTTATTAAAAAAAGTTGGTGTTGGGTGGGGATGGTGATATATTTTACATGAGTATTGGGGCGAGGAATTTCCGTTAGTGAAAATAAGGGAATGGGGATATGTTTTGGGTTTGGGGATGGAGATATATTTTCCATGGGAATTGGAGCGAGGAATCCCCATTAATAAAAATAGGGGGATGGGGATTTATTCTGGGTTTGTGGATGGAGATACCATCCTCGTCCCCATGAGACCCCTTTACCATTTCTAAATATATCTATATAAAATCATCTATATTTTTAATTAATAGTTATACGATGTTATTATATATTTTATCGACACCATATACTCATTTAACACAGACACACAATAGATTTAAATATGAAAGATTTGTATATAGATGAAAAATGCTAAAGTGGCTTAATATAAATATTATAATTTCTATGCCTATATAGTACGACAAAGACCAATCCATTAACAAATAAAACACCAATAAACCCAATGCATCGGGTATATTAGCATTCTATATGCAAGGAATGATGGCATAGATGAAGGTTACGGTGATGACTAGAGCAGGTCTGCATGCAATAGCAACCATGGATGATCCTAGGTGATTTTAATGTTATCCTACACGACTCTAAAAAATTCCAAGGTTTGGAAAACCAGCAAGATACGGAAGAATTCCAGTAGTGTGTGCATTAGTTATAATTAGATAACCTTTAATACACCGAAGTGTATTACACATGGTCTAATAAAGCAGGACGTGCAATGTAAAATTACTTGTAAGCTTGATCATATGATGTGTAACCAGTCCTAGCTTTGAGTTATATGGATGTTCAAAAGCTCATTTCCCCTCCTCTTATATAGGACCATGCTTCCATACTAGCAGCACTTCTTATAAGCCTTAAATCATTCAAATTTTATAATATGTGGGTGGATGATCCGGGTTTCTTACCTATAGTAAAAGTAGGTTGGTCTACCCATTACCAAGGACCCAAACTCTAAGTCATCCAGAATATACTTAAATCTTTGAAGACCCCTCTTAAGAAGCTAAATGAGCAAAAATATGGCAAAATCTCTTTTTGGGAATATGCGGCAAGAGAAGTATTACAAGGTGTACTAGTTCAAGTTGATAATGACCCTGGTAATCCACAACTCATCAATCAAGAATAGGAGGCTATGGGGATCTTGTAACATCCATTGAATTGTGAAGAAAGTTTTCTCTAGCAAAAGTCAAGGGTCTAGTGGCTGAGGGCAGGGGATGCAAATACAGACCATTTTCATGCCACCATTAAATAGAAACACCATGCAAATAGGATTATATCTATCAGAGATCATTATGGCATAATTAGGGAGGACACGACGGAGATCTTTAAGAGGTTTTCTCAAGTTTATAAGAGCTTGCAAGGCACCCAAGCTCATACAATAAGGTAAATTTCAAAGGAGAATATTGCAGTGAGAAAAACCTTATAATCACAAGTAGGGAATTCTTTGCTTGCATCAATTTGAAGAGAGTAGGTAAGCAAGGCTCTTTTTAGTATGGGTAATCAAAAAGCCCTAGACCCATATGGCTATAATGCTTATTTCCTCAGGACAGTATGGGATGTTACAAGAGAGGACCTATGGTATACTATACAAGAATTATGCATTATTGGTAGGTTACCCCTAGCCTTGATTATCAATGCGCTAAATGGTATTCATAAGATAAATAATGCTCAAAATGATAGTGATTATCGGTTGATAGCTTGTTGCAACACTGTATATAAAATCACTATTAGGGTCCTGGCTAATCATTTACAACCATATCTGCCAAATGTAGTGGGCGAGGCTCATGAAACTTTTGTAAAGGGTAGACATGTTGGAGATAACATTCTAACGGCCTCAAAATTGGTGTAGGGTTATGACACTAAGAACTTGTTGCCTAGATGCATGCTGAAACTAGACATGAGAAAAACATATGACTCTATAAGCTGGCAATCCTCAGAGAAGCTACTTATTTCTCTCTCTATGCCTCCTTCTTCATTTTATTAATCTTATAATGGCTTTTATAAGTACCATAAGTTATTCCCTGGTCATTAATGGGGTGTTGTCTCCTCCCTTTAAAGCCCTTAAAGGTTCAAGATAAGGTGATACGGTGTCCCCTTATTTATTTGTACATGTTATGGAGCATTTGCATAGACTATTGAGTACTGCATGGATGAACCCATGTTTCAAGTTTCATTATAAGCGCAAGAAGATTAAACTAGTGTCCCTATTATTTGTTGATGATCAACTTTGCTTTCGTTGTGACAATATTAACTATGTCCAAGTGTTGCATGATACTTTCACTATTTTTTCTCAGCTGTCAAATCTCAAATTAAATGAAACTAATAATGTTATCTATTAAGAGGAAGGTGGAGGAGAGTACTAATAAGAAACTTTACCAACAACTTCACATTCCATAAGGCTCCTTCCCCATCCAGTACTCATGACTCCCATTGTCGAGCAGAATTTTGTGGATTTGTGAATATCAACCTTTGATTGATACACTCGTAACTTGGCTCACCTTTTGCTATAACAAGCTATGGAGTTATGCGGGTCACTTGCAACTCATGAGATTAGCCTTATTTGGAGTACAAGCCTATTGAGCCTTATGCACTTAATACAAAGGTTATCTAGATTATTAATGCAATGTGATGGTTATTCCTCTGTACGAGCAACCATATGATTTTGAGGAAAAACCTAGTAGTATGGGACTAGGTTTGTAAGCCCAAACTAGAGGGTGACTTAGGACTCGTGAACCTGAAATGATGGAACATAACAACTATGGCTCTTATGACACATGAATCTCAAAACAAAATGTTTCATAGGTCAAGTGGATCCACACATATTTCCTAAAAGAACAAGTGATACGAGAAGCAATTATAATATATAGTGTCTCATGGAGTATGTGTAACACCCCGACACACTGGCTGTTGGTATTTACCTGGAGCACTTTTATGATTGATAATTGATTCTGTATATCAACATGAATATTTTCAAGCATATTTTATATCAACTCGCCCACATCTCGAAAAAATTTATAGAAAATCACCTATCATTAAATTGCTTCAAATCAAACACGTTTAATTTAAGAATAAGTTTCTCAACACAAGTATATGCCTTGTTGATATAGTTAGTTTTATCAATTATTTTAAGCCTCCAATATCCACCACAAACTTTTCAAGTATTCTTTTTATCAACTCATACGCATCCTGAAAAAATTCCTAGAAAGTCACCTATTCGTAAAGTGTTCAAAGTTAAGTATGCTTAACTGTAAAGTTCATAATTTTTTTTAAATGTTTGCATTACTAATCTAGGTAGTCTTATCAATATTTTTAAGATTCCACTATCCACCACTAATTAGGGGATATTACAATCTAAGGAGATTACTATAACTTAAGAGTATTATACATCCCGTATTGCATCGTCTGGCTAGTTAAAGCGATGATGGAGAAGTTATCTATAACATTGCCTGGTAATATGAAGTTGTGAGACTGATAGGAAATGTCGTTACGTGGTAGAGAGTGGTGTGGAATCCCACCTCAATACCGAGACACTAGATCAATCTCTGGCATATGTTGCATTAGAGGCTCTCTACTAAAGACAAAATAATTGAAATGGGAATGGAGATAGACTGAGGCTACATGTTATGTGGTCATTAGGAGGAGACCATCACAATTTTGTTCTTTGAGTGCTAATATTATAGCTTGATTTAAGAATTGATTTTGAAGGGACTTGGATGCACTCATCAAACTAGGGAAATGGAAGTTGTAGTTTAATAGATGCAAAGATGAGGAAAGATCTCTCAAGATCACTCACTACCATCCTCTCATTGACAGTATCACTTGAAAGCTTTAATCCTGAACTACTAAGCTACTAAGCTTTGCTGGGAGAATGCAGTTGCTCAAATCTGTTATTTTTGGTATTGAAAATTTTTGGATGCAAATATTTTTCCTACCTAAGGTTGTTATTCACCATCTTGATAGTCTCTGCAGAGAATTTCTTTGGAATAATATGGATTCCCAGAGGTATAAAACACTCATTTCTTGGTCAAAAATTTGTCTTCCAAAAGAAGAGGGAGGCCTGGGCTTAAAACAACTTCTTCATTGTAATTCAGCATGTATGGCCAAATATCTTTGGAAACTCATTGAATTTAAAGAAAGTTTATGGGTTAAGTGGATACATGAAAGATATATCAGAGAAAATGATATGTGGCATGTGGAGGAAAAATTTGATCAATCCCGGACTTTTAGGCAGTTCCTTAAGATCAGAGGAAAAAAAAATCAAAGCCTACTATAATAAATGTTGTACTTTAGGGAATTTCAGCACCAAGCTGATGTATCAGCAAATTAGGGACTCTATGCTAAAGGTGAGTGGAAGGCTCTTGTTTGGAATCACAATGGCCCTGAAAAGCACAAGTTCTTCACCTGGCTGTGTCACAATGCCATCTCCTGAAATCATAATTATTCAAGTGGGGATCACTGCTGATAACATGTGTGAGGTCTGCAGGAGTAATGAAGAGGATATTGATCATCTTCTCTTATACTGTCATGGAGCTAAAGTCCTTTGGAACTATGTTCTAAGATGGCTGAATTTGGTGAGAAATACCAATGATTGGATGAGCTGTAAGACTTGGCTGGTTAGAAAAACTAGAGGCAAAGGGAAAAAGATAGTTTGGAGAGCCATTTTCAATGCCCTTCTTTACCATATCTAGATCAATTGAAACAAGGTAGTATTTCAGCTTATGCAAAGGAATCCTACGGCCACTATTAAGCAAATTATCTATGATATTTTTGTTAGTTTCAATGATGCAAGAAATATTCATATTAAAAAGTACCTAAATAGCCTTGATAGATGGATTGAATGAGTGATTAGGGGTATGCACTTTTGATTTTGTAGTTGAAACTCTTGTACTTCCTTTCCTTTGGTAATAAATTCTTAATCAATTACCAAAAAAAAATGAGGAAAGAGACCCAAAAGGTGATTAGGTGTGTTGAGATATATATTAGTGGCAATTACATACTATGTTTATATTGAATGTAATCAACATCAATTCCACAGCTTGAAGAGAACCCCCATGTAGGATTGTAAATAAATAGAGCCAACTCATGAGTTTTTTAGGCTCGACTCAACTCGTTCATTTAGCTAAACAAGCGGAGTTTGAGCATAAAAAATTTGGACTCAAACTCATTCACAATAGAAAAACTCATAAACTCGATCTGTTTATTACAAAAGCTCGCCAGCTGGCCTAATTCAGCTAGGAATGACAATGGAATGGGTAAAGGATAGGGAGTCATCCCCAAATTTGATAAGAAAAATAATATCCGAACCCGCTATAATTCCTGATTTTATCTTATCAGGGAATTTCCAACCAGATATCTATTCCCCATTTTCAATTTATTTCTTTTCCTTGAAACCCAACCCAATTCCCAAAACGAGACCCTAAGCCTATTTTTTTTTTACAATATAAGTTTAATTTATATTCTGCAAATATATATATATATATAGGGGCAATTTTGGGGATAGAGATCCCAAAGCTTTATTCAAAAAAATCTCTGATAAAAAACCACGAAGCCAAACATAATCCCAAAATTTTCCCCCAGAACCCTAATAAAAAATTCCTTATAAGACCCCAAACCCGCAAAAAAAAAATCATCCCTAAGCTCAACTTGTTTATAAACAAGACGAATCTGAGTCTATCCTACCTCGACTCATTTAGAACCCTACCCCCATGCAACTCATACAAACTATCGCGAAGGAAATAACAAGTATAGTAGAAAGTAATTATCGTTGTAAATCCTATAATAAGCTCACAAATCTTGTAAATGCCTTAGATTACCTGAGTGTGGTGTTATTTGTGTTTCTTTGAGAATTGTACTATCATGATTCGTTTGGAAGGTTTAAAATTACATTACTCATCCAAAAAAATACGAATGAAATTCTAATTTTACAACTAAATTGTCCAAAACTTGCATACAAAGAGACATGTCAAATAAGTAAAACTCATACGAGAATCATAAAAAAATCTTAAAACTTTAGTTGCAAGTATACCATCACTACTCAAATATTACCATGCATAACACATTATAACGATTGTGTAGTGACAATTATAATATTAGACAACATTTTTGTCTTGACCAATTTAGCAGATGCAATAAAAAAAATGAGATTATACAACAATGTAGAGATGACCTAACACAAAGAAATTCGTTGTCCTTTGCTAGAAAAGATAAGAGGAGAGAAATTCATTTCTCTTTTACCAACAAGACAAAAAAGTGAATGCAAAACGAACTTGATGGAAAATTTGAGTAAGGTTATGGAAACCGGCTCCACTGAAAAGGCCTGACTAAGATCAGACTCGGCCAAAATCAGGTGATTTCTGTTTGCCTGGGCGACGATTCGCATCGCCCAACGACATACTTGTAGTGGGCTATCGCTGAGGGTGACTGGATGAAGGGATCGAGTCCGGAATGGTATTTTAGTATAAAGGAGCTGGCAGGCAACCACCATATCTTTCAAATTAAATTTCTGTGAAATGCACACATGGTGTTTTTCTAAACAAATGTGGCGACAGGCCACTGAATTCTTACCTTTGTTGAATTAACAAACTGGCTGACACCAATTTATAACCTCAACCTTTTCCAACACAAATACCAACAGTTGATAACCACTGCTCCACAACATAAACCAGTTTTGTCAAGGAATAAGAAAATCCTTACAAACTCTTTATATCAGTGTCAGGAAATTATCTGAACCAACGCGCAACTCTACTAAAGAGAAAGCCAGAGTTTAAGGTCAAAATAATCTTAAGTAAAATATAAAATCAGCCATGTCAATACAGATCTATAACAAACAAAATACTCCAAAATCTAGATTGTCATGTTAATACAGATACATGAAACACATAATTCTTCAAACCCTTGCTCTTAACACTGAGTTAGCTGGAAACTACGCAGCTGGAACATCAACCTGAAAATGTTGTCCACCAGAAGAGCATGCCTGCAGCTCATTGGTACCGCTTATTGTCCATAAGGGACCAGGGAAGAAGATGCAAATAAATATATAAAACCCACAAAAGCCTCAACAAGCTGATCATGTTAGTCCAGGGTGACTTAGGTGTGAACTTTAGAGAGCATATCTCAGCATAGAATCTTCGGTATTCACTAGTAGTTCAGCCACTACAACAAAATCAAATATTAGTCAATGGGTGAGGAAAAATATTGTCAAGGATTACACTTGAAGCAATTGATTAAGACCCTCATATTTGTCATCAACAGGGCAACAACCACGGGGACTTAAGAAAGATTACCTGCCTCGACCTACTCTTCAAAGTCCCAGCCTCCTAATCTCGCCCCAGGGTCATAGTTTGTGAAGAGCCGAAACTCATTTCCAAGTTTACTGGAGTGCTGTGGCCGAAAACCGCAAGGGTGCAATTTCAGCAGCTGTGCGGCCCTCTCTCTCTGCACATCCCCTGAACAGATCATGCAATGTGTGATCACACGATGAACCAAACAACATATGACTCTTAACTATGTGATAGAAGTTAATACGTCATTCATGACCAAAGATAATTCCACAATTGCTTCCTAATACAGAAAAATCTCATTCATCATACTAGTTAATTGCACTATCTGCAACAATTAATAAAGTCAGTGGTTCTGTAAAAGGGAAACCACCTCATAGATTGGTAATGAGTCTCTTGAAAGAAATATACAATCCAACTCAGGTCAACAACTACACGAGATTTATCCAAACCATATATAAATTATTCATTCACCACAATATATACTGTCAAGTACTTATTTTCTATTTCTCTTGCAGCAACATCAATGATGAGAACATATAAACATAAACAATGTGTCTACAGCCTACCTGTCAGCAGAAGCAAATGACAATTTCTAGGGTGAGCGAGGTAGGATACAGTTTGAGCAACTTTCTCCAAGCACTCCTCACTCTAAAGCCACGAGCATCATAATATTCAACAATGCATCGTCACATACAAAATGATCCCAGCAGCAGCAATAGGAGAAGAAGAAAACAAAAAACCGTTGTATGATCCAAAAAGATAAACAAAATACTAACAAAGCAGCTTAGCCAGAGTACTAGAATAGAGTTTATTACCAGATAAGGAGGATCTATAACTAGTATTTGGTAGCAACGCTTCAGTTCTTGTGGCAAATCTTCTGGTTCATTATAGTCATAGAAGGTATAGTCACCCCCGTATTGCTTGAATCGTGTGTCATATTCAAGGAGCCGCGCAGAAATATTAGGATACATCTTCTGAAATTCAAGACATGTTGCATAATGAATCACACTCAGGCATAATGAATTAATGAAGCTCGTTGAATACAAAACACACACAAAGGGTATGTTCTCCTTGGCTCAATTTCAAAACTTCGCAAATCAACTCAAGTCGGAAAAATATTGATGATAACAAAAATAATATGAAATTAAGAATAATAGTTATAATAATAATTGAAAGGATAACATCAATAATAGTAGTAATGCATAATATTAATTATGGCAGTAACAATAGTAGTTGTAATCTATACTATTTATTAAGGGAGGGGATCTTATGTAACCACCCTCCCTAATCTACTGACAAATGTATCTAATTTCCCAGACTTCTATCGATTTTTAAATTCTTAAAAATTTATATTTTAACTGCCCATCAAAACTTATCCCTTCCATTCTCTTTCTACACTTCCCACAACACAACTATAATAGAAGGCACCAGGGGGGGGGGGAACTACTACATTTCTTGACCCATGCTTTGCGTATATTATGGTTGGTTTGATTGAGAAAGTGATGGTTGGAGCTATATTGATTTCCTATTTGGTTGCTAAAATACTGTTTCTGCATGCTTCTGCAGCAGCAGGTGTCTGCATCTTTAGTGTTTCTATATGCTTTTGCAGTTTTAAATATTCTTCAGTGGTAGGTAAAAATTAAAAAAAAAATATTAAATCATCGCTAACAATATGTGTTTAAAATGGGAAAATGAATTTGGACTTTTCACCCGATCATTCTACTCATTCTTTATCTGATATATAATATATATATATAGTGTTCGCTAATTCGTTTTATGATAATAACATCAATAAAAATTGATATATGATATACACCTTTATTCTTTGTCCAGCTTAGTAAAATCAGAAATGAGACAAAGAATAATGGAAAGGAATACCAATGTAGCCACAAAAAGGATCAAAAGAAATGAATCAAGGAAATAAATTATTTTTAGGCCATCTCATGCAAGCATAATTAACAGAAAGTCAATGAAGGATCAGAATGTTTATTCCCTTTGCTTGGGAAAACAAAAATGTTCACTCTCTTCTGGTAGTACAACTACCACAATTATCAACCTCTTTGCGATAGAAATATATTATACAGATCATTTTTTTCTACTTACATTGATTTAATTACAATAGTAAAATAATATTTTTGGGCGAAAATATATTTAATTAGATCATTTTTGTCTACTTATTGAATTATAATTTCATACATCAAGTTTTAGTTGATCAAAATTATTTCTCGTTATTATTTCAATAAGATTGATATAAGAAGACATTAGCATTTTAAATTAGAACATATCACATCAACAAAATCAACCTAAGAGAACATATCCAAAATAACTTGTAGCCTCAATTACGATCCTTTGCAGTGGATTTTGGCTGCTCTCACCAATGATTTTCTAAACTTAAATATTAGTGTTTTGTGTATACTTTTCGCACTTAATTCTTCAATTATTTTCACAACAGTGGCAATTCATACTAGTTACATACATGTTCGTTTTTCTATCATGGACCATAAAGCATGTATCTACAAGACATGCATATGTATTCATGCACGTGCCATTTCCAACACAACAAATCAATGTGAATCACTTTAGTGTCAGGCTTGGGAAATGTAAGTGTTGAAGTGTATTTCGAAAACAAATTAAAGTGCTGAGCTGCAAATTCTAGCCACACATCAAGGACACGATAAAAGGTCGGTACTGGCTAAATCAAGGTATGATAAAACATTATGGCGCTTTGGGCGTTGCTGGACAAAACGTCAATGTAGATAGCTTAAATTACAATTTCATTTCTTTAAATTCGAATTGCATCAAACACAACAACACATAACATAAAATCAGAATACGAAAGAAACTGCTGAACAACTAGGTAGTAATGTCCTAAAATTAATGGAATAACAAATAAGTACCTTGAGATAAACGAAGAGCGTGGGGCAAGAAATGCACGCGATGGAAGGAGTAACTGATTCCTCTAGCACATTGCAGAGATGATTGACTTCAATGGCTACAGTCTCGGCAGTCTCAGGAGTATACCAGAACTGACTCATCCTCCAATCTTCCGGCAACAATGACACAACTGTTTCTTCTCCCTCACCGGCGTCATTTGTGACGGCGTAGTTTTGTTCGCTAAGGAATTCCTTGAGCGCTTCTAGGGCGACGGAGCTCAACGTCGGCAGATCGTCTTCTTCGTCTTGAGCATTATTGGAGGCTGATATGTGGGGACTACTGGATTTGGACTCCAAGTCTTTCAAGTCCATTTTTGGTGGGAGGGCGGAATTGGGAAAGAGGGCGGAGGCTAGGCTGCAAAGCTCTTGCTACTTCTGGGTTCGATGCGACTTCTTTATATCGATAGAAGAATAAATAAATAATCCATCGCAGGAGATGCCTTATAAATAAATAAAATATCCCTAGGCTGCAGAGCTCTTACGTAAGGAAAAAGGATGATATGGCCGCGGGCTCGAAACCGATGCCCGGCCCAGGTTCCTCCCCTTCCTCATCTTTACGGTCCTAAATCAGATCTTGATTCATTTGTGATAGATTTATGTGATGGTTATATGTATTTTAATAAATATCTATTAATATATTTATATATGTATTTATTAGATATCTATTATTTAATAAATTATTCATTTATCCATTAAAAAATATTATCGGAATGATAAATTTATTATCTGATGGATAAATCAATCTATATTTAAACTAAATAATAATTTTAACTTTAATTTATACAATATTTATTTTAAATTAATGATAAAATGATAATTATATATCCGGTTAATAAATATAAATACGGATAAATGCGCTAGTTATATATTTGTCATTTTCATCGTTCTTTCTTCGATGTTATTTATATATATTTACTTTATTAGTAATATGTATAATATTTTATTTTAAAAGTATTAAAACATCATTTAAAAAGTTAAAGTAACTATTTTTAAAGGTTTGCCTTTTCACTTGAAGGATTTTTTTTTAAAAAAATATATATATTTAAATATATAAAATATAAATATATTTATCTTTACATTGATTATTAAAAAATTTAAAAATAGTCAGATCCATTTAAAAATTATTTACCGGCTATAATTGGTGGGTCTGAAATTTAACTTTTAAGATCCGACTGATCTAGATCTAAGTAATGTAAATGAGTCTCATATCTGACCCATTATCATCAAGTCTAAAGGTTTCCCTATTCATAAAAATAAATACACTATCATTTACTCCTAAAAAGATATTTTATTTTAAGATAAACTTCATTTAGTATCGATTTGATCTATTTTGTTGTACATTATACAACAAATGAAATGTTGTCATTTACAACTAAAAAAAAATATTTTATTTTAAGATAAATTTCACTTAGTATCATTTTGATCTATTTCATGGTATATTATATTATCATTGATTGTAGTAAATATCTTTATTTTTTTGTCTGTATATTTATATATTCTTATTTTTGTACCTGGATATTTAAATGGACGCCTAATTGAAATAAAAAATGTGATTTATCTTTACTATTTAAAATATGAAATTGCTAAAATATTAAGTTAAATATTAATAAACCTGAATAAAAAAATTTCTAAGTGTTTTATATTCTTTTGAACATCATTATCTATTAAATAAATGTGTCAAGAATAAATTTCATCTATTAGTATTGAACCATAGAGGACCTAGAGGGAGTTAGAAAGAAGCCAATGTTGAAAATTTAATACATATTACTTGTACTGCCAGTAGCAGATAAATGCTTAAAAACGAAGTTGATAACATAAGCTAGACACATATACTGTTGTTGGGAGCATGTTGCTCTAACAACATTTGCTTTGATGCCTTGTGAAGTTGGTATGTAGGTTGAATCCCATCATTGTGACAAGGTTTCCTCGTTCCCTTATATATACAAGATATACACATTGCTTATATTACCTAAATATAACAAATGATGGACAACAATAATAATGCCATAACGAGATAAGCAGGCTAGAAAGTGAATGATATGATGGATAATTGTTCACAAGTAAGATGCATGCTAGAAAGAGCAATAAGAAAAATGAAGAGGAACAAGCTACCATTCATGAAAGCAATGAAGATAAGATATATTTTTGTGTGACGGACGATTGGTATGTCACATCATGAGATGTAAAAAAGTTGTAAGTAGTCAGTCGAGCAACTCGAGAACTCTATCTCAAGGGTAAACTACTAAAGCATATAAACCATACTATCATTTCTCACAACTACGAAGTTAATAATGCACTTGGAGTAATTGACCTCAGAGCTATTACATATTGTAATATGGCGCATAAAGTCCTATCTAAAAAACTAGCTTCCAAACTCATCACCATTTTGCCAAAATCATCAATCATGCACAATGAGCCTTTATGCAACAAAGGCTTATGAGTTATGATTGTAAATATAATTCCAACCCTGTAACCAATGAAAACATATAGTAGGTAGCGAAAAAATTCCAAGTGTGTGATCAAAGTGGACTCGAGGAAATCTTATGACAAACTCAACTAGCCATTTCTATTAACAACGATGGAAAGTTTAGGGTTTCCTATTAAATTTTTCTCCCTAGTCATGACACGTGTAACATCAATATCTTATTTTGTGTTGGTCAATGTCAGGACATGTGGATTTTTTCTCTCTCAAGGGCCTAGTCAAAGCAATCCTCTGTATCTTTTTGTGCTGTGTATGGAATACCTAAGTCGAACACTTATGAAAACCAAATGAATTACTATATTCTCCTATCAACCTAATTACAAGAAGTTTAACTTCACCCACTCAACACTTGCAAACTGTCTTCTTCTCTTTTGTAAATGAGACTTACAGTCTATCAATATCCTCATTCAAACCTCCCAACAATTTAGTGTTATATTGTGATTGCTTGTTAACCCCAACAAATTGCTTATTTACATCATGGGCATCCTTTTATTAGATAAAAATTTAATGATAGTAATTATTGGTATACCACCGGATCCTATGTCGTTCAAGTATTTGGAAATTCCCTTAAACTATTCAAAACTAAACTAAGGTTACTATAACTATCTTATTTGTAAACGTGCCTTAACCATAATCATTTAGAGGAGCAAATCGCTATCATTCTTTGGTAGGATGAAACTACTTAGATCAACGCTCTAAGGCATTGTCTCCTCTTGGCTAATCATTTTTCATATCCTTGGAAGTGTGATCTAAAGAATTATATAGACATTTAAGGGGTATTGTGGATTAGGAAAAAAGTGTTGGTGTCATGGGATGATCTGTACAAGCCCAAAGTAGAGGGGTGTGGTTTTAGATATTTCAAATCACTTATGTAACACTCCCATTTTCATAACCGTCAACTTTTTTATTTCACGAGACATTTTGTGAAAGTTAAATAAGAAATATAGGGCATTACTGTTCCATCCAACACAAAAGAGGTGTAACCACTACCTAGTATACGTTGAATGCTATTCTAAACAGTAAACTCGCATTCCAAGAGGCATGTGTCGTTGTCACCTGGCCTAAATCCTATACATGACTTACAAAACTTATACAAAAAATAAATATAAGATCAAAAGATATAACAGAGCTTGGCAAGAAAAAAAAAATAGAATGCAAAATCCCAATAATATAAACCAAAATGCTTATCAAGTTGACCAAAGACTCGACACTCTTAACCCCACATAAACAAAACACAATAAATTTACACAAGAATAAAATAAGGCGGTATCAGTATGACGAGCATACTAACTAAATACAACCTTCTACAAGTGATAGCATGCTCACATAATACATGTACTACATGCTAAAATGGATAATAATCACGGATCATAGGGAAATAGATAAATCCTCATAAATCACGCGGATAAGAAAGCATGCATGATATACGCTGACAGTTAACCACATAAGGAAACTTCGAGTTAGTAGTCTAGGGTAGAAAATAATGTGCAATATATTATATCATGAGAGTATACCAAGTAAAAGTAGGGAATAAAGAAAGATTCAATAAGCATGGAGAGGATTCGTGCAAAGCATATAAGCATCTCTAGCATGCATTTCAATCATGTTAGCATACTCATCCCACCATAATGGATACATAGGCCAAGGGAATAAGCATAATGAAAGTCACATAAACCATAAACGTATGGACATGAACTCTGAGGCATAAGGCTAGATATTTAGTCTTACCACCAGTGAATATAACTAGTAAGACACAAGCAATAACAACAATGCATAAAAGCTAAGGCATGTAATAACATATCTCCTACCATGAATGGAAAAATGCCAAGGGTATAAATAACAATCATATAAGCATCCTACTCCACTACAAGTGAGCATATACTCTGAGGGGTTTGTATGAGGACTCTAATGCTCGCTTAGCCCTTCTAGATTTCAAAGGTCATACATAGTAGAAAAGGAATCAAGCTACTATATTGCTAGTAACATATAACATTGTACAAGAATGTTAAATGAATGGCCCAGAGGACTGTACCTCTAAACATCAACACAAAATGCATTCTATAAAAGAAAGCTTAAAGAGCACATGATTCATATATCATATATGTGTTTAAGGCTAACACAAAGCCCTTAAGAATGGTCAAATATCAGCCCAACTAATGAAAAAATCAATGGTCTAAAAGATAACCATATACCATAATATCCCTTAAAAATTTTGAAGAAAAAAGAATCAAAGGCTAGAGGCCATGAAAAATAATTTTCAGCAAGTAAAAATAGGGTACCTCTTACCAAGTAAGTGTTTCAAAAAAAAAACTAAAAGTAAATCTTAGGTCAACAAAGCCTAAAAATCCAACCTAGCTCATTATTTATATTTAGTTAATCAATGACCAAAATACACTTTAAAGACCTAAAATCATACCTAAAGGTTTAGATGTCTCAAAACCAGGGTAAAAATGCCAAAAACCACATTTTGCCTCTATGACCAAAATCAACACAAAAATGCATATATAAATAGATTAACTGAGTACAAATAAGATCCCAAGTCAAATTTGGGAAATTTAATATTTATATTTATTAAATCACTATTTGTCGACTGATAGAAAATATTATTTTATACTATAAATTTTAAACCCAAAAGCAAAAAAATATTTTATTACCGATACTTACTATTCATTTAGATTCATTATTGACATCCAGTTACTAATTATTAGGGTTAAAAAGTCAAGGGTTGTTTGTGGTCCACATTTGACTCTAATACAAGCTAAAAGCTTTTTATATGTATTTATATCATTTTATGATTAATTATCCTAAAAATATGATTAATAAAATATTAAACCCTATTTAAAGTAATTAAAGGGTAACTACTGCGTTTCATTTAAGAGCACATGAATATCATCAAGAACACTAAGCTAAAATATTCAAACTTTCCACCAAAATCAAAGGCCTTCATTCATGCTCTTTATTAGCTAGCATACTACATGTCAAAGTTTATTTATAAATTATAGAGATTACCATCGCATCAATAAATTAAGCAAAACCCTCGAGATCATAAAAAACACTTGATGATGCTCAAGAACATTTAAGAACATCTAAACTCATTAAAATTTTAAGCATAATTTAGAGCATCAAAACATAATCAAATCAAAGCTCGTACAAATATTGCAACCTATAACATGGTAACAAATAATTGAAGAAAAGGGGGCACAATCAAGGCCTAAGGGCCAAAAACATGATATATGGGCAAATATGGCATAATCATACCTAATAAAAATCTATCACGCCAAACACCACAAATTCTATCTACTCATAGTAACGATGTGAATACTTAAACATAAGCCCTTGATTAAAAAGACATCAGAGAGGATCAAAGACCAAATGAAAATCTTCCATAAAGCCTTCATGAAACCTAGAACTTCAAGGAAATGCTTAGAGAGAAACAACACATTAAAATAAAATCGAAGAGGAAAGAAGGGTGAACTTATCTTCAAATTTTGGAAACAAGATTAAGCTTCAACCATGGTGAGAAAATAGGAGGCAAAGCCAAAAAAAAAATTGGAGAAGGAGAGGAGAAAAGTTGTGAACCAAAATGAAAGAAGATGAGAAGAAAATGACAAATTTTGGTGGCATTTGGTGGTGGCACAAGGTAGTGGTCATGGACGAGAATCAGAGAATGGTACATGGGCCAAGGGAGCGAAGGGAGAAAGTTAGAGGTTGTAGAAGATGAAGATGATGAGGTGGAGTAGAGGATAATATCAAATGAGGAAGAAGTGGGGGATATTTTGAGGTTGCTTAAGGAAGTGTATAAAGGGTAGACAAGTAAATGCTCCAAGGAAGGAAAAACCAAAACGGTCACAACAAGCTTAATGGGTGGCACCAAATAAGGAAATAAATGGGTGGCTCACGTTCATCCATATCACAAAATGGAAGGTTGGGATGTGTTTCACAAAGATTAGAGTAGAGTAAATATAAGTTAAATTTGATGACATTTTATGTGCCCAATAATATGTAATGAAACCCAAATTTTATATAATTATAAAATTAAATACATGACAATTTTAAATCATGTTGAGATCAATAATACTAAAATATAATAGTCATGTAATTTTCATAAATTTTAGATAGTTAAAAAGGTCATTTTGGGGCTTAAAAACACACAATGAGTTGAAGCAGACGTACGTAGTACTTATTCTTCTTCTTATTCTTTTTTTGTAGAGATCTCCAATTATAAATTTAAAATATCTTTGGATAATAAAGTAAAACCTAAGGATTCTAAAAATAAAAGTATTAGAATGATTTGGATAGAGTATGATGGCCTAAAGTGGCTCCAAATATATCACAAAAACGAACTTGCGAGAAAGGGTTAATAAACATAAACGAAACATTTCAAAAATAAAACAAGGGTTTTTTATTTTATTAATGGGTGTAATAATGTATAAAATAATATAATCTTATTTTAATTTAAAAAAAATACTGAATAACTCAGGTTTTCAAGAAACATGATGTTACAATGAACATTGCTCTTTATGTAAGTACCTCTGCACATTCAGTAACACCCAAAATTTTACAATTAATTTTGTTTTAGAACATTACTTTACACAAGTGGGATACTAAAACATAGATGTTATCACCACTCTCAATACGATTACCACACCACTGTTAAGGGTAAGGTGAAAATGTTTATCAAATAAGGGCACAAAATAGAATTAGTAAGCAGAAAAATAATGATATGACATGATAGTTCTTATCAATACGATCTCCCAAGATACAACGCCCTATGGTAGAACAAAAGAAGGGTATAAGATATATAAAGTTAAAAATTATCTAAATAAAAAGATCGTACAAGGAAAACAATGAATAGCTCTCAATCCATGTCTTACCTATAGTCATCACTACTAACTCGACACATCATCATAAAAGTCCTCATCATCATCAATCACTTGTAACTTCACCTACAGAGTTTAATATTAGTACATAAGTATAGTGAATGAACAATGAATCCATTAAAGAGGCGGCATGCAAAACATGGGTATAGTATAAAAGTGGTAAATCACGTGGTACACTCAACATCATGTTATCATAGATCACAAGAAATTTGCAACACCAATCATTCTAAAATGTGTTTACTACTACTATTATTGCTCCTCCTCCTCCTACTGTTGCTACAGGTACTACTACTCCTGCTGCTACTGCTGCTGTTGCTACTCCTACTGCTCCTGCTACTCATACTCCTATTGTTGCTCCTCATCCTCCTACTACTACTAACCATTCAAACTCTACCTACTATTCATTAGAAACATGAAAAATGCAGTAGATCACAAAGAACAAACTAACATTATAGGTCATACGTAGAATGAACAAAATGCCCTCTTTCATGCTAACAACTTCATTAATTCTTAACTTAAGTTATACATGCCCAAAATAATACTTATAATATATGAAATTACATCTAAAAAACATAACTTATCCATTATAATAATCAAAAATAAGAAAAAACCGCAAGAACATATCATTATGCCCTAAGGTTGAAAATAACTAAAATATCCAAAAATGGTATTTTCACAATTTCAACACATTAATTTCCATCTAATCTTAGTAAAACGTAGTTTACCTATATATTCATAGTCTGCACCTAACCCAACAAAAACTCATACATAAACCACAAAATCCTCATCAACGTCATCCTCCACTAACCTAATGTATAAAACATAAAGAAAACATATAATTTATACAATGAACACACTAAATAAACTAAATATGCTAAAGTGGGATGGCATGTAGACATGTAATAAAACATGTTAACATATGAATCATGGTTGCATTCATTGAAATCAGGTATTCGTATAACTCATTCCAATCATGTAGAACCCACATAATACTTTGAAACGATATACAAAATACCTAGAATATGGCAGTGAATACATAAAATGATAGAAACTACATACATGCAAGGTCCAATGGTTATTATATTCTCTATTTACACTAATACACAACCCACTAAATCCTATATTGTCATGCTTTCAATTGTACAAAAATATCAAATTTTCACATTTTATATCTCCTATGACCTATGGGCATTAGTTAACTTATACATAAGAAATATCTATCTCTTATGTCTCATGGCACCCACGGTACCGAGAACAACCTATCACATGTGCATTATTATGTTATTATACTTTTAACAGTACTAAAATATCACTTTTTTTAATGTAACACCTCCATTTTTCCAAAAAAAAATCATACTAAAAAAGTTTGTGTGGAAGCTAAAAAAGGAATAGAGGGTGTTACTGCTACATCCAACATAGAGATAACACAACTCATACCCAATATAAGTTGGATACTGAGCTAAAAAGTAAAATCATACACTGTGATCAAGTGGGGTTGTCATGCGTAAAGTTACAAGAAGAAAGGGAACAATATACCAAGAAAACTAGGTCATAGACATTAGCTACTACCAGATAACTCTAATATTAGTATAGGCTAAAAAGTTACGGAAAACCCACTCAACCTGCAACAAATGTTTGAAAAGTTTAGTATTGATAAAATATGCATACTAAGTAAACATAAGCTACTAAAAGTGATAATATACTCACGTAAAACATATATGTAGATGTTGAAAGTAGTAGATTATACTGAAGTTGATTCCACAATAAACACGTAGAACATGTTGAGATACGGAAGAACATGCAATTGCATGAATTCAATACACAATATAAATTTTAGTACTATTTACACTATTTTGTATTATTCATGCCAATCCCTAAAATCCCACGGAACACTTAAAATAACATAAACACTAAGATTATGATGTTAAATACTAATATAATAATAGAATCCACATAAACATACTATACCTACTAGTTATTTTGTTACTTGGTTATATTATCATATAACCTACCACATATTTACTCATTTCATTTATTCCAGATATCACCATTCACTTTTGTTTAATTATCATAATCGTTTATTTAATCAATTTATATGACACATGAGATAAATGTGTTTCATATTTTAAGTAAAAAAGTGTTATTTTAGTACATATAGAGTATGTTAGCATAATAATGCGGAATGTGGTGTAATATATATATCTCATGCATCTAGTAGGCAATAGGTAACCTATACATAAAAAAAAACTCTTATCTATTATGTCACATGGACATTAAGTAACTATATCATATGCTGTGCAAATAATCAAGTACCAGTTCCAAAGCACATACGACACATGGATCCTCCTACTATTCTGATCGCCTTATCCTTAAGTGTGCACACCCCTACAAGACTCGTAACTCACATTTTGAGTAGAGAGGGACCTAGCTATCGTTCGTGGCATTAGTACTATATGAATGAACACTCAATTGCCAAATAGAGGCTAATTGTATAGCTCGTGTCATATGGGTTACAATTATGATCCTTGCTCGCTACAAGAGCAAATGATCCTACTAACTTTAAATATAGTATTTTACTCTAAAATTTATCAATTTATCATATATATTATTAATCACCACTCAAAAATAATCCCACATTCCAATTTTAGAAAAACATATTATTCATTTATAGCATGGTTTGTAGAAATATATCAAGAAGCTTATATTTAAAAATTAAAAATTATTTATTACTAAAATATACTATTCATAATAACTTGTTATTTTGAGAGTCAAATCAATGGTCTAGTTCAACCATTGACCCTAAAACATCTAATTTATCCTTCAGGTGAAAAATGACTTGTAACACCCCTAAAATTCACTACTAAAAAATTCGTCATATTTAAAAATTAGTAGAAGTAAAAAATCATAAATTTCGGGGATGTTACCACCACACTTAGCACTAGACTTGTCTCCGCCTATCGTTCTAGTACCAAGTGCTAAGGCTGGAAAAAAAAAAAGAACATAACATAATGTACACAATTTCAGGCTTTCATTTAACTTAGAGTAGTGCATTAAATTATTTACAAGAGGTAAAAACCACTATTAGCGGTTACAAGAGTAAAATCATTTAAACAAGGAAATAGAAGGTTAAAAGAGAAACCCTCAATTTTTTTTTTCAAACAATCCTAATGCTTGTACTCGATACTAGCTTGAATAACACCTGTAAACTAATTTATAAGGGACACTGCCCATTGAATAGGTAGGGGCTAGGGGTGTGCAAAACCGGATATCCGTATCCATTCGGATATCCGCTCCGCATTTTTTAGACCAGATATCCGGGATGCGGATATCCGAAAAATACAGACCGGATATGAACCGGATTCGGATATATCCAATATCCGTATGAAAATACTATTTTATCAATTTTAATAACTTTTGCTACAATATTTTTAAAAATAAAGATCGTATATCAATTAATATTCATATCTATATTCATATAAATATCTTATTTTATCTAAAAGAAGTATTAAAATATTATTATAAATATTTGAAATATAAAAATAAATAAAATTTTAAAACTTAAAACTATAAAAATACAATAACATGATGTATTATTGAAATAATCAACAAAATATCGGATATTTTATCGGATCGGATAATCCAAAAAAAAATCGGATATCCGAATGTCGGATATCCTTTTAGAATAAAATCGGTTCGGATATCCGAAATGTCGGATCGGATTTTCGGATTCCGAATTTTTTGCACAGCCCTAGTAGGGGCCCACAAACAGAGCACTTCAGTACTATGGTACTAAGTAACCCCTTTATACCAAACTGAAAGGTAGGGCTCGTATGCAACACATCATACATAAATGATGTAAAAATGATAACATGCATGGGAATAGAGATAACCACAATCAACATAAGAACTAACACACAATGCAACACCACACACAATAGGAAATGCATTACACAAGGTTTATTTACTTAGCAATTACATCACATACCAAGAGAGAGACAGGCACCAAGGTCAGGCTTATACTATATCAATGGATCATAAAAGTAAAATCAATACTTTTGGTCTTAAGCCATTAATTAAACATTATTCATCATCATCTCTCAAATTATATCCATGTGAGTGCGAGAACCCCACTATTATAGCTGGTGGATCGAAAATACCTAGGGCAGAACACACCTGACCACTATTATTCTTTGGTGGATCGGTCTCCAAGTACCCTAAACCTAGCCACTATTCTCACCGGTGGACTAGTCTGGCCCCGACTTACATAGTGTTCCACTATAAGTGATTAGCGTCTTCCCATAATTTATTAACATCCAATGTTTGGTTTATTGATCTCGGGACCCCCACTATTATAGTTGGTGGACCGAAAACACCCAGGGAACAACACACGTAGCCACTATTATTCACTGATGGATTGGTCTCTAGGGCATCTTACACCCATCCACTATTTTTTTTTCCGTGGATCGATATGAGCCGGCTCAATAATCTTTCACTTTATATGATTAGTATTTTACATTTGATTAACACAATAGGTCCATTTATTCAATTCGAGGGGAAGGTCACAAACCCGGCAACATATAGGTATATCGGTCATAGAATTAAGTATTATATATCAAGGATCATGGCACACATAAAACCCTAACATGTACTTCAAACATATCCAACACACATTTCCATGCATAATTAACAATCCAGGTACCTCTTGCATGATTATGAAATAAACGACGTATCATACCTGTAATTACACATTAAACCCCATACCATACATTATCCATATGATATTCACCGATTTACTAAAATACCCTTATTCTTATAATATACATGGTTATACTTAAAAAAGTATTCTTAAGGCCATAAACCCGTATTTTATTATTTAACATCCCTTGTGTCTTATTATGGAGGCTCATTTAATCCATTGTTATGTTATATGTAATTTACCGATTTAATCCTTCATCCTTAAAAAATTACTGAAATATTCGTTGTTTGTAAAGTTACAAAGTTACCCTTTCAGTTTGTTAAATTACCAAATTGCCATTTGTACTAGTTAAAATTACCAAATTACCCTTCAGGTTTATTAAATTACCAAATTACCTCATACTTATTATATTTACCAAATTGCCCCTTATTGTGCCAAATTACCAAAATATCCCCCTTACATATTAAATTATCATTTTACCTTTTCTGCTCACCAAATTACCAACATATCCTTCTTACTTATTATTTTACAATTTTACCCCTTTTACTCACAAAACTATCAAGTTACCCTTCGTTTATGCCAAATTACCAAAATACCCTTCTTACTTATTATTTTACCATTTCTCCCCCCTTCTACTCAAAATTACCAAGTTATCCTTCCTTTATATCGAATTACCAAAATACCCTTCTCATTTAACTAATTTACCAAAATACCTTTTTACTTATAAAAATTACCAAATTATCCCCTTTTTCATATAAAATTATCAAAATGCCCTTCTTACTTATTAGATGACCATATTACCCCATTTGTTCGTATAAAATACCAATATTTTGTGCCATGGTCTATATACATCATCTTACACCACCAACTATTATTATTTATTATTAATACTCATTATCACCCACCACACAGACTTATTTAGGCCATACCTATTGTGTAAGAAAATTTACTAAAACGCCTTTAGAGTTCATATTAACATTATCTAAGCAACAAATGGCCATATTAGCTTATCATGTCATATACATGCATTTAATATTATCATTAACAATAAGGCTCCTTCCTTAAATATCATTTATACACATGACACGTAAATTAACAAGCTTTTCATTTCAACAACCAACATATGCTACAAATTATATTATACTTAACATCATATAACATGCACATAAACATATTAAAAATCCTAATGTGCTAGCATACGTATATCCACACATTTGAGTAGGGTATAATGGTTACCTTATTTTTAGCAATAATTACACCTTATCGGTACCCCAATTAAAGGTTTGAGCTTTGATTAGTAAAAAATAATACCTATAAATAATATAAAAAATTAGCATATTAGAAGTAGAAAATCAAAAGAATATTTTTTTTATCAAAAGCTTAATTAATACAAACTAATACCAACTATTGTTATACCTAAAAAGTTAACCAAAACTTTCCCAACATAAGCACCAAGACCCACGGTGCATGAGCATCGTGAGCTACATGCATTGAAAGAAGAAAAAAGGGTCGAAGCGGGGAATAAGAGAAGGGAGGAGGGCTGGTTCAGGTAAGGGTTTTGGGGGTTGGGTTGAGGGCTTGTGGAGGAGAGTGAGAATGGTGGTTGGGTGTAGGGAGGGAGTAGGGGTGTGGGTGGTGGTCGGAGGCCAAGGATCGGTGGCTTAGGGCGACGGAGATGGCGGTTGCAGGGGGAGGGGGTTGCGCAAGATTTTCGGCCAAGGGGAGGAATAGGGTGGTAGAGGAGGTGCCAGGAGGTTGGTGGATGGCTGTGGTGGTGGCAGAAGAGGGGGAATGACGGTGCACGGTGGTGGTGCAGGGTGGGGGTTGATGAAATGCCTCAAAACCCTACTTTTAGAAATTTTGGCCAAATAAGATTTTAATAGGAAAATTAATTAAATAAATTATTCGTATTAAAATAAAAGGGAATTAATTAGGGCTAATCAAGAAAAAAATAATAAATGTTTTAATTAGGAAAAATTTGGGTGATTTGCTAATTAAAATGGAATTTAGAAAAAATCTTTCAAAAACCTTAAATTAGCCCAAAAAGGGAATTAAATATTATTTTATTTAAATATTATTATTTTCCTTTTTTCTTTTTCCCTTTTCTTTCTTCCTCTCCTTTCTCCTTTTATTTTTCTTTTCTTTTTCCCGAATTTGGGCCCATTCCCATGGCCCAAACCTTTCTTTTTCTTTTCTCCCTCGACGACCCAGAACACCGCGTTTCATTTTATTCTTTCCCCCCGTCGCCCGGTCCGGTTCTTTCTCTTCTTTTCTTTCTTTCTTTTCCCAGCCGCCCGGTCCACACCCCATTCTTCCTCCTTCCTCCTTTCTTCTTCTTTCCTTCGTCGACCCGCAACTCCTCCCCAACTCCCCGAGATTTTTGTCGCTCACCACGCCCAATTGAATTTCTCCTCTCTCCTTCCCTCTGACTCACCTACCATTTTGACCCATCCTACCTCCCTCCTTCTTGCGTACCATTTCTCCCTCACTGGCCAATCAAACCCTGCCACGAAACTTGCCTGCGCCGGCCGGAGCGTTCCCACCTACCTACCCCTATTCTCCCATCCTCCTCTAACCTTAGCTTCCTTCCTTTGGCCCAATAAATACCCCCGTCGACATATTGGATTGAATTTTGTTTCGCAGCCATAATTTTCTCGTTGCACCATCGCTCAATCAGACGCCAGTTCCCTTACTATCAACCAACGCCGCCGCCCAAGCCTCCCATCTAAGCACTCCTTGCACCACCCTCTACCTAACTACACCACCCTTAATTTGCCTCGCATGAGCCACCCTGACCATGCAAAGTCACCTTCTCGATCAGCCATTCCTTCCACGTCCGCCACCCTTCACACCACCATTAGCCACCACTCTCGCCTTAACCACCGCCTCCTATACCTCCCAAACTACTCTACAGACTTTCCTCTACCTTCCCTTGACCTTCTTTTCCCCTTCCTCTCTTTCTCCCTTTCCTCCACTCTCGACCACCATAGTCGTCGTCATGTGCCACCACTTTTAGCCGCACCACCACCTTCATTCCACCCCCTCCACCTAATCAATCATCAACGCCCCAACTTCCACCCTCTTTTCTCTTCTTTTTCTAGCCACCGCCGCTGCCACCGTGCACTGCCACTAGTGCCGCCAGTTACCACCAACCCAAAGTGGTACCCTAAACCCTCTGAACCCTTAAACCCTAATTATACAAGCTTTATTTATTTAATTTTATTATATTACTATTATTTGATTATTATTATTATTCTATATAGGGCCGAGACCCTAATATGTCACTATTTTAATTATTATTATTATTATTATTATTATTATTATTATTATTATCATCATTAGTATTTTTTTTATTATTAGTATTATTATTAATTCAAAATAGGGTCGAAACCCTACTCTATATTATTTTCGATCAACATCGTTATTATTACTACTATTATTATTATTATTTATTATTATTATTATTATTATTATTATTATTTTATTACTATTATTTTTATCATCATCATCATCATCATCATCATCATTATTATTATTATTATTATTATTGTTATTATTATTTTGGTGAAGGGTCGAAGCCCTTATTTCACAATTATTTCGAATTATACCATTATCATTATTTTTATTCTTATCATTATCATTATCATCATCATCATCATCATCATCATCATCATCATTATTATGATTATTATTATTATTATTATTATTATTATCGTTATTATTATTATTATTATTATTATTATTATTATCATCATTATTATTATTAGTATAATTATTATTTTTAGGGTAAAATCTTCAAAACCTTATATTATCACCCTTTCCAATATTACCATTATTATTTTTATCCTTAGCAAAATTAGTATTTAATTAGTGTTGCTGTTATTATATTATTATTTTATCTATAAATCTAACCTTAGAATAAATTAGGAAATAATAGTATTTTGGTAGGAGGAAAACTAATCCTTAGTTTTTCCCTCTTATAGGTGAGATCAGTCAAAACCCTAAGGATGCGTAGGAGCATGCTCCAAGACCGGTGTCGTATTAGGTAAGGGTGTAGCTAAGGCTTTATGCATATAATGTATTTTGTATGCATTGTATGCCATGTGTCATGATATGTGATGTAGCTTATACTTATCGTTATAACTATTTTATGTGTAGTGTGGCTTGGAGTTGAGTTATGCTCATGTGTTATTTTATGGCATGCGTATAATATGTATAAGATATGGTTATGATGTGATGTGTTGTGACCCTTTAGGACATGCATGCTGGATTATGTAATGTGATGATATAGAGTGAAATGATGAAAGGGAAAATGGGGAAGTAAGTTGACCAAGGATGTGGATTTGACCTAAATGTTTCATGACCATGAATGGAATAATCTAGGGTTTGATTGAGATAATTTGTGGTTTTGCATGGGAGAATATAAGTACATATGGAAGAATCTAGGGTTTGCATGGGTGAATCTAGGGTTTCACGTGGGAGTTTTAGGGTTTTGCATGAAAAAGTTCAAAGGATTGCATGGGATGTATAAAGTCTGCATGGGGTTGAATTTTATGTATGGAAAATTGATTCGGGGTATAAGGAAGGTAATGGAAGAGTTGTTTGGGTGTTCAAACACTTTGGATGAAATATAGTACGTGGGATAGTATAAGCATACATATGAGCGAGCTAGGGTTTGTTGTGGCCAGCTAGGGTTTGGTGTGGCTACTTAGGGTTACGTGAACACATGTGCACTTGGGGAGTAAAGTGTGACGATGAGGGTTGAATCTAAGAGTTGTGATGTGTGGGTGTTAAAATAGTTTGGGTTAAGTGAGGTGGAGTAGAATGAGCCACATAGGCCTAAATTAGGGTTTATAGAGAAAACCCTAAAGTGAGGTGGTGAGTGTACTTGGAGGTGTATGGTAGTGGGCCTTGACCCATACATTTAGGATTTGGAACTCTAGTGAGAGTTAAGGTAAGGAGGAAAGGATGTTGGGACAAGTCAGGAGGTGCACGAGTCTCATAATGTGGAATGGGTCATTTTAGAGGATAAGCATAGAGAGAGTTAGTCATGCACGTCTAGGGTGAAACTTTTGAATAAGACACTTAAGACATTAATAATGTAAAGTGGAATATTATTGAGCCAAGCCCAGACCGATCCACCGGCATACAATAGTGGTTAGGTGCATGTTACCCTATAAGTGGCCGATCCACTGGCTAGAATAACAGGGGATCCCAAGCTCAATAAACCTAAATCATTCAAGTCCTAACTAAATATTGGTAAGAAAATGATAATGGACACTAGAAATGATTTATTTATGTTCTATTTCTACTCTTTGTTTTTTGAGAGATTATTACATACCAGTATCACTCTCCCTTGTAATGTAAGGGATCATAAGTGATACATCGACAAATGTGATAATGAATTTTGGAATAGTAAGCACAAAAAAAGTAAGGAAGCAACAAAATTGTGCAAAGACAAATTGATTATTATAAAGGATAAAATTTTGGTTAAAAGATGAAATAACAAAATGATGCACTATATATATAAAATGACAAAAGATGTGTAGTATATGACTAGAGAAGGAAATACATAATATAGTTAGATATTTTGGAATATTTCCTCAAAGGCAACATTAGTTGTAGATGTATTTCCGTTCCCTTCATTATCACAAATCAAAATTTTTAACCCAGTATGATATGTAACCCTATATAATGCAATATACAACTGATCTTAGCTGAATAATGTTTTTTCCTATAGTAGCCCAACTCGAGACATTGATTGACCCTGACTTTTATTTATTATCATTGCATATCAAATAACGAGAGGGAACTATCTATTATTGAATTTGAATGACGTTCTTGAGTCAAGTGATGTAAGAGATAACCTTGGAATCAAAACATTATCACTGGATTTGCTCCGATCTAGTATTTTTACTTCAAGAAAATGATTTTTGAGTCGAGTGATAACCAACTGCATACCACCGCATAAGCTGGATTTACGATCAATGTTTCAAATCAGCATTATAGGAGTGCAAACCTTCAAACACAATTCATGATCCGGCACATCTCCTAGATTTGCACTCGTACGATACACATACCATAATCAAATAAATGATACAAACTTAAAATTAAGAGCTAAATAGCTAACGGTGAAAATGAGGGTGAAAATTCAAACTTAATAACAATTATGAGAAAATATAAATACATATGCCGAAATTAGAATAGGAAAAATAATTGTTACATGTTATTAGATACTTCCTTATAGACGACGCTGATTGTAGAATTACTTAGAATTTCATCATCATCACATATTAATATTTTCAATCCCTTCCAACGCGTAACCCTCATATAGTCGATCATGATTGAATACGTGTTTCTTTAATAGAAGACCGATATTGGACAACGATTGACCATATCTATTATTTATTACCATCATCCTTGGAGTAGTAAGGTAGGTAGAAAGGCTATAATCTTCCTCTTTTAGATAACATTTTTTTTGTAAGTGAAATTTTATAACTACCAAAAAATTGGAAATATATACAAACTAAGTTAGACCACCAAGTCATATATATATATATATAATATATATATATATATATATATATATATTCCTTCCATTGGTCATATTTATTGACTCAGTAAGGGGCAAATATCCTACTCAACACTACAAAACATATATCTTTAAGAAGCAGAAGAGAGTGTCGAGTTCTACTACAAAAGATCCTAGAATTCCTTTCCTACCAGATTGAACATATAAAGGTGACAAACAGGGCTCGAAGCATGTCCTTCTTCCTCTTGCATTATTTTGTGTTTTTAGCCAGTATCTTCATTTTTTTTATCCTATGAGTGGATATGATCTCTCCTATTAAAAGATCTTTGTTTTTTTTCCATATCCCCTGACTATGTGGGCAGTCAAACATAAGATGCTTAATGTCCTCCTCTTAACCTATAGTGCGGAGATTACACTCAGTATCCTCAAGAAGGTTTAACTGCTTCAGTCTCACCTTGGTCATCAATTTGTTTTGGATGGCTAACCATGCAATAAATTGATGTTTGGGTGCAACCAAACCACACCAAGTAATGGGCCAAAACCATACTTTTTCACCCTTGTGTCTATTATGATCAGACATTTTTCTGCATATTGTAAGATCCGTCCTTATTTAAAACATTTTCCATACCTTGAGAATTAGAAAAAAGAGCTTTGAAATGGTCTCTCAGATTGAAGATTTGTTGCAGCTGCCATGAGCACCTATGGACTGAGTTGAAAGGCCACAAAGATTGGGTGCTTAGATAAATTGAATGAACTCATTTAACCTAAAGAGAACCCTTTTTGCAACATAAGTTCCAAATCATTTTCCTCACTGCCACTTGATTCCACCGATGCACATCAATTAGTCCCAGTCCACCCTCCCTCTTTGGTAAGCAAACTTGCTTCCATGCCACCAGGGCTTTCTTTGAAGAAATAATCTTACCAATCCAAAGAAACTACTTGCACATACACTCTATTTGATGAATAAGTTTATTTAGGAGAATGAAGACCTATGACCAATAGAGTTGGAAACTGAAGATTATAGACTTTAGAAGCTGGGATCGACATGCATAGGATAGAAGATGGGAGTGCCACCTTATAAACTTCTTTGCTATTTTCTACACCAAACCTCGAAGTTGGGAACTTGTTAATCGTGCTGAGGATAAAGGAACTCCTAAATAGGTAAACGGACAGCTATCTTTAGAGAATTAAGTGTGATGCAAAATGTGAGGCCATGTTATATCATCCACACCACCAAAAAAGATGTTGCTCTTTTGAGGGTGAATGACAATATCAGATTTATCAGAGAAGTCCTTAATCACATTGGTGAGGCTATTAACTGACTTAATATCACCCCTACAAAATAGGAGCATATCATATGCAAAATCCAAGTTTATAATCTTCAAACCTTTGCACTTAGGATGCCCTTTAAAGTCCCTGTCATTCCATAAAAGTTTGAGGGATATAGTTAAGTACTCAGCCACCAAAACAAACAGATAAGGGGAAAGGGTGTCCCCTTGCCTCGACCCTTGTTGACCTTTGAAAGGTTTAGTTAATTCCTCATTTAGAAAAGAGAGAGTAAGAGACATAACTTACACATGTCATGATCCATCTAACTACTTGAAAGGGAAAACCATAAGCATGCAGAACATGCTATAAAAATCCCCAGTGGACTAAGTCATATGCTTTCTTAATGTCCACTTTTATCATGCATCTAGGAGAAATATGCTTTTGAGAATATTTCCTAACCAATTATGAAGCTAAAAACACATTTTCTCCAATATGTCTGCCTCTCACAAAACCAGATTGACCCTGGTCAATAAGATGAGGCATTAAATTCTTCAGCTTGACAATTATAATTTTAGAGATGATCTTGTACAGGACTCCACAACAAGTAATCGGCCTATAATCACTTACCCTGGTAGCATTTTCTTTCTTTGGAATGAGAGTTAAATAAGTGATGTTGAGTTGAGGAGGAAGATATTCGGTAGTGAAGCAACTCTACACTGTAGGGGTGATATATGCCCTTATAATCTCCCATGATTTTTTAAAGAATGCAGCAATAAAACCATCAACTTCAAGGAATTCATAGTCTCTAGTAGAAAAGACAACCTCCTTAACCTCCTGTTGGAAAATTAGGACAAGAATTTGGTATTTATGAGAATCTTGAAGAGTTAGACCCTGTATAATAACTACTGAATCTACTAAACCTGAGCCACTCCATTTAGATCCCAACAAGCCTTTATAGAATTTGAGAAACGAATCAAAGATGCAGGCATGATCAAAAGTGAATGCCCCTGAATCCATCTCAATATGCTGAATGGAATTCATGTTTTGGTTACCCTTCATCCTAGCAAAGAAGTATTTATGATTTGCATCCCCCACATTCAACCAGTAAATTTTTAACTTCTGCTTGAGAAAGCTTTCGTAGCATCTGGAAATTTTGTTGAGGTGTTCATCACATTCATACATTTTAGCTCTAAGATCCTTGTTACTCAAATCCTGCATTAGCTTCCTTTGGGACTCGGATAGGGCCTTCCTAGCCTCCTCCATTTTGTGCTCCAACGATCCATATTTAACCCTGTTAAAGTACTTAAAAACAGTCTTCAATTTTTGGAGGTTATTGTAGATATGCATAAGAGGGTTACTATAGGAAAAACCTCCTCAATCCTCAATGATCCTTGATGATGTCCAAGAATTTAGCATCTTTAGTCCAAAAATTATTAAATCTAAAAGGTCGCTTCCTAGCAGTTTGAACCCCCGTATGAACTTGGACTAAGCAGTGGTCAGATATTAGGGGGGCTTGAAATCAGCAAAATAGTTGGTGAACTCTTTAAGCCAGGGCACATTCACCATGGCCCTATCTAGCTTACAGGCTACTACCTCGTCCCCATTCCTTTTTTTCATGCAAGTAAGAAAGCAACCATATCCTTTAATATCTCTCAGCCCTAGAAGATTAATACAGCGAGAGAAATCTTGCATGTCTTGTGTAAGTGACATGTCCCCGCCCCGCTTCTCAATATGGTGAAGGATTATGTTAAAGTCTCCCACTAGAATCATAGGATCAGTGGCCCTTTCATTCTGATCTAACCAATTCCACATGTTTTTACTAGTTGGACCTATGTTGAAGGCATAGATGAAACCCACGACAAAATGAAATTTACCATCTAAAGTTATAACATCACAAAGAATACCTTGGGCACAAGTATCAATATAGTTAATAGACCATATCAATGGATCCCAAAGCACCCAAACTCGACCATTACTATGGCTTTGATAGTTATTTAGCCACTTCCAATTCCTTACTAAGACTTTTTTTAATATTATCTGTCTTATTAGCCTTAACTCTAGTCTCCAGTAAATGGTGCGACCGTAGCCGGCACGCAATTTAAACCCTCTTGTTGTCAATTGTAGCACTGGTAAATAAGGGTATCGTTCTAGACCGGGGATTGAGAGGGCTCACCTCTAATTAACTAGCTTAAACTAAAACTAAAAATAAAAATCCTAAATAACACAAATTCAATAAATAAATAAAAATACTAATGGGGGTTTATCAATAATAATAAAAGGAGTAAATGAAATAAAATAAACTAATAATGAAAATAATGGAAAATAATGGGAAACTAGCAGATAGGAGAAATATGTTAGGGAAATAAAAATCCACCACTAGATTAGATCGAGATATAATATTTATTTCTAAGTCAATTTTAATCGTGAGAAAGAGATCGACCAAGTTGCACACCAAAAGCAGGTCTATACACCTTATATTACTTCCCTTAATTAAATTAATACGACAAAGCGCCAATATTAACCCTATTAAATACTAGCAGTATAGCAGCAACAAGCGGCTCCTATATTTAACTAGATTTAATGCATTAAGTGTAAATGGAAGGCTGTCAATCTAAGTACCCAGACTAGTACAAAACGCATGTCTAGCTGTATTTCCTATTCTTGACCCACACGTATCGAAACGTTTTACCACTTCGGTTAGAATCACAAAACGATTAGGTGAATTGCTATCTAACCTAGCTTCAATTTATACATATAAATTCTAGTATATTTAGATGGCCACCTAGCAAGCAATTTATCCTACATACTGTCACTTCATTATGAGTACCAGAACAAGGCATGCACCAAATAAACTATACTGGATAGAATCACACATATAAACGATAGCAATTAATATAGAGTCAAGAAACAATCTCACGAAACAAAGAAAATAAAATTATAATTCAAATCATAATCTAGGGTTTCAAATTATTCCCTAACAATAAATAATCAGCCAACCATAATTAAAGAATTAATTACACAGAAATATATATCTAAAATATAAATTAAAAATAAGAGAAAGAAATAACCGGAATTAATTTTGAATTAAAGATCAAGAATTTATTCAGATAAAAATAAATTTTATCTGAAATAAATTCTACCGGGTATTAAATCCTTCTTATTTTTCTTCCTTGTTTGCCTTGATTTCCGTGTAAAAATTTCTTTTCTTTTTTTCTTTTCTCGGCCGGCGGCTGACACTGCTGCATCGCTCCTCGGTTCCCGTGCGGCCCTCCTTCCTTCGCGTGACGTGACGTGCGGCTCTGCTCGTCCTTGCGTCGCCCGAGCCTGAGAAGGCCCTCGACCGCCCGAGCCTGAGAAGGCTCTCCTTCTCTCTACGCCCGCGCGTCCTTTTATAATTTCATGCGGCTGCCACGTCAGCCCTACGCTGAGTCTTCTTCTTTGACTTTTCTTTTCCTTCTTTGCTTACTGCCCGGCTCGACGGCTCGTTTGGTTTAGTTTTGTTACAAGCCTTTGGGCCTTCGGCCTTCGGCCGTTGGTCCAAAGGTCAAGTTTCTTTTTTTTTTTTAAATTTCTTTTTTTTTTAAAAATAAAACCTGCAAAATAAAATTCAATAAATATTAATAAATAATATTTATTCTAAATTTACTTAATTTATATCATTTTAGCTCAAATAATAAAATTTATGCAATTTTTACCACTTAAGCATAAAACAATAATTATTCCCCTATATTAGTTAAATAAACTACCAAAAACTAAGATTATAAGGGTATAAAATGTGTCAAAATATGAACTCATCAGTAAACCAATAAGGGAGCACTTGCTTTGCTTTATCCATCCTCGAACCTCCCTTATTTTGGATGGATCATTTATTCCTCTCACATTCCAACTAGAAAACATGGGCACCTACGGTCATGAGGGTGACCTGTTGGTTCTTGAGTCTGACCTAGGTTATGAGACATACTAGAGTCCTTGAGAGCATGAAACCTGCTCCCACTACTGCCCATATCTATAGCACCTCCTTCATTTGGTTCATAGGCCTTGGTTGGAATAGTTAGTTGAGTCTTTTGATCTTTAATAGTTACAGGTATTGCAAATTGCTTATTCTCATAATTTGATGCTCCTGCACCTTTAGAGGTTTCCTTGTGGCTTGAAGTTTTCCTTCTGTCCCTGACTACCATCCATTATTGGTGTGTTCGAGGCTTAGTAGCTTGAGGCTTCTTCTGAAGTTTTAAGCAGATCTGTTCATTATGAGATGGATCATGACATTTATGACAAAATGTGGGTTTCCATCTAAATTAGACTGACTGATTTACGATCGAGCCATCTAGATCTCTAATTAATATGGTCTCGCTCACACAATAGCTTTTTAATGTCAGCTTCGACTAACACCCTAGGATAAAAAATCCTATCTTTCCTCAAGGAAATAGCATAAGTGTAGATAGGAGTCCCAATTGTGTTGCCAATCATATTCAGGGATTTAGAAGACCAATAGTTTAATGGCAGCTGAGGTAACTTAACCTGCAAAGGAACAAATTGCAACTCAGTCTTTGTGAGCTTTAATTTCCTTCTCCATCTTTTTAGAATAGCAGGTATATTGTAATATATCCAATATTGATTTAGAATTTAGTCACAATCAGCTACAGATTCAAACTTAAATAAGAATAATCCATCATCATGGCAGCTAATTTTAGGTACAACCACACAATTCCATTAAGCTTTAACAAACCCCAACATTTTATTGAAAGAAATATCATGACCATACACATATCCTATCAATGTGTGCTGTCATTTCTCCATTTCCTTATCAACTTCTTCCTTGTCCAAATTAACCACAATTTCCCCCTCTTCATTATGTGGTGGAACATAATTAAGAGGCACGCATTAGTTAGGGCTACGATTAGAAGCAACTTTGTCCCTCCAAGAAAATTCAACTGAATTCCCATTATATTGTTGATTCTTCCTGCATGCAGAGCCATCCTTTATTGAATCACCTCTTCCAGCCAATTCAAATATTGATCCCGAGATAGAGTATAAATTAATGTTGATCCTACCAAATAATTCAAAAAATATCTTGATTCATTGATTAAAGAAGAATTAGGAGCATTGTGAATCAATTGACCATTCGAATAATGATAATTAGATTTAGGGTTTGGACAATTATCATTCGATTTTATCATGTCCGAATGAACACCCTTAGAATTCATATCATTGTTTATGATTCCATCCAAGTTATATCCTCTTGCATCAGTTTTTGAATCAGTTAAGCACAAGGCAAAAGAATTGTCTTCCTAAGCAACTAAATCTTTAGCAGCTCGATTATGGACTACATCCAACGAACCACCACTAGATTTCAAACTCCTCAGGATTCAATGTTGTCCTGAATCCTTGAATCAGTTGATGATTTCTTGTTCCTAGCCACGAGAATCGCCGTGAGTTCCACCTATAGAGGAACTAGGGCAAGAGAAGAAGGATCTGTTGTATGACTTTGATATTATTATGTAAATATTTATAGTATTTAGTGTGTATTCTTTTCACTATATATGTACTATTTTACAATATTTAGTGTATATTCTTATAACCATATATATAATACCCTCGAATTAAGCGAAGTGTTATAAAGATTGATATGGCTACTTATATCAACACGGTGTACCATCATTTTGTTAATTCCATCCCAAGAATTCCACAATTAGGCATGCTGGTCATGGAGCAAATTTCAGGATGGGTGAATCTTCTGAGAAGTTTCAAAAAGTTTCTAAATATTTCTCAGAAAGTGAGTAAGTGAGGACAAAGCTCGCTGAAAGAACTCGTATTGATTTGTAGGGCCATCCGATTAATCCGAAAACACTCCAGGTAACCCCGCGTAGTTGTATTGATTTGGGGGTGTTACAATATATAATTGATGTCGATTGCTTAGTTCCTCTGACCTTTACTACTACTAGTCTTATGTATTCCAATATTCCTTTTGACATTATACTAAATACAAAACTATTATAATTTTCAAGGCTTAGAGTTGCAAAGGTTTGGTGTAGTTTGGCAATGATGTTGACATTGTACTTCAAATTATTTTGGAGAAAAAATGTTGAAAAATTATACTTGTAATAATAGTGTCTATAACTTAATGGCTAAGTATAATATGATCCCATATCTATTAAGACACTTAGACAATATACTTCACCCAATATTATTATGGTAGAGTTATTCAATATCTTCATTTCCTTCATGATAATTATCTGAAAGAAAATACAATTCATTTTCATCATAAATCAGAACATTATTGAACGTAATTGTGCCAATTTTCTATAACATCAATCACTTTATTATATAAGTTTAGGAAGTGCATCAAAATACCTTAACCATCCAACACCAAATCTTAAAAAGTGGTATACGAAAAATATTACAAGTAAGAAGCAGCTAACCAAATCCACAGACCTGCGACTGGTATCTCAAAAGAGTTAAAATTAAATTCATCTAACAATAATATATAACAAATAATAGTAAACCTTAGGGGGGTTTACCTGCCGACGATTGGCACACTAAGTGCTCATTATACCAAAATAAAATATACTTGTATCGCACACACTCATTAACATATGACCATATGTAAGCCACACAATAGCAGTTACAATGTAATAATAAATTACAAATTACGTAGATAATGTAGATGGGGGCAAATTTAGGTCCTTACAACCAAAGATAATGGATGTTACATAAGCATACCAACTGATGTGTTTGTCGCATGATATATACTATTATCCTTGCAAAATTGGATATGAAGTATCTCGTTATGATCTTGTCAGTATTTCTATAGCTTGATAATTCAATTAATTTGTAAATGACGGATGTCATATAAAGGCATGCATAGACGCTTTGGAATTCTTTTGATCAATGAAGATGGCGAAATGGATGTCGATATGTTTTGAATATACAACCCACATTAGATTCAAAGCCATTCAAACTCTTAATGTAGAAAAATTAGCATAGAAAAATATTACCCACACCTATTTATATATGGAAAGAAGAGTATTCAACACCTTTTTGTTTATTTATTTATTCTTTTTTTTGTCATTGATTTTGTACAACCAATGAATTGAAGATGAAAAATAAAAAAAATTTGTTATTATCGTATGTTAATTTGATGAATTTATAATCAGACACATGAAGAAATACTAATTAACTATATTAGACATCTGAAGAGGCATCAAATTGACCATTTAGTTGAATACTTTATGCAATTAGTGATATATTTTAAGATGTAATGTAATTAATGTTGCATTCCCTATGCATATTAATGTATATGATTAATTAGTATACTATAAAAAAATTAAGAATTGAATGCAATTAATATTTGATTTATCATGAATTGTTCAAAATTAATTATACAATACATCATTTATCATTACTCCGCTACATTATAACTGACACATACTGCAATTCTACTTGAGTTAAAGGAAACACTTATAAGCCAAATTACTATCATTACCTAATGATAAATGAATATTAATTAAATATATTTGTTGGCCCCATATATAATCTAGATAATTTAATAGGTTTCGCTCAATGTATAAGTCAGGATTTATAATTAAATTATTAAATTGTTGTAACCATATGTATATATTGAATAATTAATATATGAGCAATAATTGCTGTAAATTATGTGCTAAAAAATTTTGTTTTTATATAATTACAAATAGATGTAGATAGATACTGGGTATGGGTGTATGCACACAACCAACATATCTTAATTATACTTTAGATATATATCTATAATTATATAAAAATAAAATTTTCTGACATATAATATACTAATAAAATTTCTCGCCCATTTACACCAATTATTTCTCATAAATTTATTATTCAATACAATCATTTAATCATAACAATTCTATGATGCAATTATGAACCCTAACTTATATATCGAGCAACAAGTATCAAATTATCTAAATCATGGGTCTAACGTTGTGGGTCTTCAATTATTAAATTTTATTTTTTATAGTATATTAACTAATAGTATATATTAATATACATCGAAAATATATCATTAACTGTATTACATCATAAAATATATCACATAAAAGTATTCAACTAGATGATCAATCCTCTTTGGATGCCTAATATAGTTAAATGGTGCCTTTTTATGTGTTTGATAACACATTAAACAAAATTAAACTACAATAATAAATGACATTCATTTGATTTCCATCTTTGATTATTTGATCGTAAAAACCCAATGACAAAAGGGGAAAAAGAAGAATGAATAAAAAATAATAATGTTGAGCTATTATTGAAAAAATTAATCTTCATTTATAGTCAGTTGTATGTTCTAATGTCTAGGATTACGTATCGTCATAGACTTAAAAATTTTGATATGCGATAATGATGAAAAAAAAGTATATCGATAATAAATATTATTATCAAGAAAGTGTTTTAAAATATTTAGTTAAATTATGTATTCCCTTATTCAGCCTTTTTATCATTTTTATATATAGTGTATTATTTTATTATTTCATATTTTAACTAATATTTTATTCTTTAAAATCATCATAATGTCTTTTCATAATTTTATTATTTTCTATATTATTTTTGTACTTATTATTATAAAATTAATTATTACAGTATGTTAAACTCTATTTGAATATCAATTATCGTATGGATGAGTTATACTAGTTTAATATAATTATAATTTATTTACAATTATTGTATTATATTTATAATTATAAAAAATACATTAATTTATACATTTAAAATATATTAACAGTTTGTTTGGTTATAGGGAATAGAATTGTAGGAATGAGAATTTGGGGAGATATTTAAGTATTTAATTGTTTGTTTTGAGGGAGTGAGAATTAAAATGAGATTGGGAATGAGATTTAAGGGTGCCAATTCCTATCAATCTATTCTTAGAGGGGGATGGTATTAAAAGGGTGGGAATTGGAGTAGAGGATAAAAATACTAAAATAACCTTGTGTTATTGTGTATAAAATTATATTAATAATATTAATTATAATAATGATGATGATGATGATGATAATAATAATAATAATAATAATAATTATTATTATTATCTTTATAATAATTTTAATTCCCAAACTCCCATTCCCATTTACCAAACGGGCCGTTATAACTGTATTATAATTATAATTATTATCTTTATTATAATTCTAATTATAATAATAATTAATTATAATAAAGATAATCATAATTATAATAATAATAATTATTGTAAATATTATTTGATATAATAATAATAATAATAATAATAATAATAATAATTACTACTACTATATGATCTAATCAGATCAGATCTAACTTGATCGGATCAGATATGATATTATATGATCTATTATGAGAAAAATTAGGTCGAATGATGAAAAAACATAATAATAATTGATTATATATATATATATATAACTATAAATATAAGAAATATATTTTTATAAATTTATGATTATATTTCTAATCCTATTCCTACTTATTAAATACAGATTTTTTTATTTTTAAATTATTTTAAAATTAATTCCATCAAATATTAAATATAAAAATAAAACTAAATAAATATAATTCTCACTTTCATTTTTATTACTACTCTTTAATTCTCCGACTCTTAAAACTCTCATTCTCATTTACACCAAGGAGCCGCAAAAGTCTACCGACGAGGAAATGTGCTTGTTCACTTCACAAGTCTCCCTCTTTTCTCGTCGTTTGCCTACTCCCGTCTGCGTTCCCGCCACTTCCCCACTGGCTAGACCCCCTTCCTCGTCGTCCTCTCTTCCCCCGCCCCCTCCTCTCAATTGCCGGCGTCAGCGATGTTGTGGGTGGATAAATACCGGCCAAAGACCCTAGACAAGGTCCTAGTACATGAGGACGTCGCTCAGAATCTGAAGAAACTGGTAAATTTTCTGGCTTAAGCTTATAAAATTTGTATCATAAAATCAAGCAGTAAATGACATGAAAACCCTATTCGCGGTTTAATTTATGTTTCTATCGGCAATTTGTGACAGGTGGCAGAGCAAGATTGTCCACATTTACTTTTGTACGGTCCTCCTGGTGCCGGGAAGAAAACCCTTGTCATGGCTCTTCTTCGGCAGATGTTTGGTCCTGGTGCTGAAAAGGTGTCCAATTTGTTCTTCAATCTGTTACTCAATTTCTTATTTTGTTTGTGCTGTAATTATGTAAGGTTTCTGTCTTTGCTGTGCAATTTTTATTTTTCCTTACTGTTTCTGCTATACTTAATTTGGCTCCTCTTCTCTGTTGCCAGGTGAAGGTGGAGAACAAGGCATGGAAAATTGACGTAAGCTCAAAATTTCCGAGTCTATAAAGCTGTAAATATTTATTATGGGGGTTTTCTTTACTTGTAGCAGAGTAACTATGGGAAACTATATGGACTGTTTGGATTGTTCTAGTGCATACCAGTAGCAGAAAAATATGGGCTTAAGTATACTCGTCCGGAAAAAAAGTAACTTGACATCGATAGGGGATTCTTGTTATCAACTGGAGTTCATTTCTTGAAAATTATATTAGTCGTGTGAGCTGCAAACTCCTCACTACTAGAAGGTACGACCTCGTCCAAAATATTTGATATCTAACAAGATGGAAGTTATCTTTAAATCGGATGATTATTATAAATTTTATTTTGTTGGCGTTCCTAAACACAGAAAGATGTCTTGAGAAATGAGGGCCGAGACAAGACATTGAGATTCTAGTTTGTGAACTAGGTAGCAATGACCAAAGTTTGGATTGGCATCAACAACTGTGGGTTGTCTTGACCAACAATCCAAGGGGTGTCTTAGATGTAAGCAACTGCGTGGCTGAAACTAGTTAGCAAGCAGAGCTGGTAAGACTGAGCCCAGCAGAGGTTGGCTTGACATGATTTTAGAGTGGCAGGAAGAACAAGGCATGAATGAAGATGGGAAGTATAGAGTAGTTAGGAAAATTTCTATATTTAAGAGATTTGTTACTTATCATGCATGACATGTTAAGATGTCATCAATTAAACCTTAAACCTAATTCTAGGAAGGCGGCGTGTAATCCTTTTCCTGTGGTTGAGTGCAATTCTAAATGTAGGATGAAATGTTGATCTTTAGCCAAAAGATAAATATGAGAGAGTATGTATGTATGTATGCATACAGATACACACACACACACACACACACACACACTGACCCCCACACACACAAATGAGTTAAGTTTAATGATCCAGATTAGTTTTGTTAGTTGGTTGAATAGTTTCCCTGCACACTTCAAGTAGTTTCATAAAGTGCACTGAATAGTTTCTTTAGAAAATCACAGTAATTTCGTAAACCGAATTAAGTAGTCTCCTTATATACAGATCGAGTAGTTTCATAAACTAAATTCAGTAGTTTACTTACACATTTTGAGAAGATTCATAAGCTACATTGTGTTGTTTCACACTTTGATTAGTTTCATAAACATAAATAAGTAATTTTCTGCCACATCCGAAGTAGTTTCATTACATGCTTCGCGTAGCTTCATAAACTTGATTCTATCGATGACTTCTTCTTAGATTCATGTGTAATTATATTCATAAGAAATTAGCTAGCTAAATACCAAAACAACCATCTATTAAATTACACAATATCAATAAGTTCAATTGTTTAAGTCTTCGGTTTGAGTTTTGTCCAACTGGGATTCCCAAACCTCACAGCAATAATAGCACCTAAAAATATAAGAGAGGAGGTCATTTTAAATACCTTATATCAACTTGATGTTGATCCTTATTGCATTCTCTAGAAAAGAAAAAATGTTACTTTTGAGTAAACATAGGTCCTGACTCATAGAAGTGACTTTTTTTCTCTTCGTCGAAGGAGCTAAAAGTCTTCTCCTCAGCTTTTCTTTTATCTGTTGAGCCAGATCAGATCAGTTTGATTAAATTTTGGCAATAATAAAAAATTACAAAATTAATGATGATAATTATAATAATGATGATGGTGATAACAATGGTAGTAATAGTAATAGGAAAAATATCAATTATGACATGAATAATAGTACAATAGAAATGATAACTTGTTGAATTTTTTTATTCAAATCAGAATAGCAAAACTAAAGCAAAGAGATCAGGCCTAAGGCATATCAACTCCCTCCAATCTGCATCAATGACATAAACTGTCACAAAGATAACTCATTCATCAATTTGAGTATTTGGCTAAATTGATTTTTCAATGGGTGGATATTGAGCTGGTAGGTTAAAATTGTGAAGTGCAGAGGCATATGTTGGATCACTAAAAGGACAAGGAAAAACTCATGATATTCACAAACCCATGTTTGAATTTCACCTCAATAGTTATTGTTTGATGGGAAGTGTTATGATTTTTATAGGTGGCCTTTAGAATTGGGATTTTGGATGCATTTTATGAGTTCTCCTCATTGTATTTGTACAAGATGCCTTTGATGTTTTTGAAGAGTCTTCTCGTGGAGTAACACCTAGAATTGAACACCAGTGTATAGTCCGTAGGGAAAGATGATTTCCATACACCGAGATCCTTCTCACCTAAAGAAGAGTTTCTCAGACGAATCACATATGCAGTTTTGTCATGGAATCGTGTCTCACCCAAAGAAGAGTTTCTAAAAAAAAAATAATTCATATATACAATTCTATATGGAATTTTGTTGTGATCACTATCCCATGAATTTTTCAAGCTCATTTAGAATCTGAAAGATGGGAGTGATAGAGGAAATCCAAAACTCATGTTGATACTATGATATGTCATTGTAGCATGTATGGTTTTCTCAACTGTGGGATACTATTGTTCTCATGAACTCTAGGAAATATCAATATTTTAGCATAATAAATAATCAAATATTGTGAGCACCACTGGTCGGTGACCATCATATTTTGCTTGCAAATTGTGCCCTCTTTGTCAAATTTGTACAAGCTTGTCAAAGTGTGCTAATTAGGTGTAAGTGATGGAAATTCTTGCAATAACCCTAGATCTCAGGCTATGATATCCTAGAGCTCTTCCTACCTTCAAATTTGGTACTTTTCATACAATTTACTTCAGTTGGTGTTCAATTTATGAACTAGCCATCATGGAATAAAATATTAGCTAATATGTCAATATGCCGATGATGGATATCAGATTTTTAGTCTTTTGATATGCAAAATGCCTGTTACATGACACAAAAATGAATTCACATGTATTGGCCGATGTACTCCAATATTTGCCTTTAATCAAAAATATTTATTAAACTAATATTGTGAAAAATGGAAAATCAAGCCATGATAACTGGAACATAATAATTATCATTCGCGACACTTCAATATTGAGACACCACGATCAATCATGACCATGATTTTATTGTCTGCAAACCGTGTGTATCTTCTACAACTTTGATGTCCTGGATGAGAAGTTGGTATTTCTTCTAAAAAGCAATATAACTAGGGTTTAAACTTGTTAACTTCAAACTTGAATCATGCCAAAAAAGTTTCCCTATTAGCACAAGATTTGCGGTCCTTCCCTATCAAGAGCATGTGGAGCGAAATGGCTCATGCGTTGGTTTATTCTTTTGAAATATTACTCCCTATGTTTCATAATCTAAGGGTTATTAGATTTCTAATTTTGTTTTATAATATAAGTCTTCTTACAAAAAATATCAATAATTAAAAGTTTTATTTCCAATTCTAACCTTACGTTGTTCTCTTGTCAATTATATGAGCAAGGAACATTAAATTTTATATGATGGTATATTAGTAAAAATAGATTACTTGTTGTCTACAATTTAATGCTTCGTAATATGCAAGCAAAAATCTAATAACTCTTATATTATGATATATTATGATATATTATGAAACAGAGAATAATACGTATCGTAGGAAGTAAAGATTATTGATGTCGAGCATGTTCGTTTACTACTATATAAATTTTAATATTTGATTTGTCTTATATCAATAATATATGTTGATTAGTTTATATTAAGAAGGTTTAGATTTTAAACTCGTAACCCATCACTAAGGTATTTTCACTTAAATTATTAATTAAATAAATCCTTTAAAGATGTTTCTTTTCATTAGTCTTTTGAAAACTATTTATCGCTAGCACTAGCTATTTGATGTGAAGTTGCACGTGCTCCGCTTGTGGCTAGATTTATAATGGGTAGTTGTTGTTGTTGATATTGTGATATTACAAAGGTAATTTGGTTAAATACATTAACAATTCAGAAACTAAAATTAAAATATATTCTAAACCAAGCCCAAGCTTGAAGAATTATGAATCATGGTGAACTTAATAATTGAATCAAATTGAATCTTGTAGTATTTTAATTATGCCGCTCAGCTCACAAGCACTATGCATTCTAAATTTGATTCCATTATTCTATAACATGAGCTTCATACCCCATTAAACCTTAATCAGTTCTACAATATGTCACTTGAGTTTTTTGAACAACTGAAAAAAATGTTATATAACTACAGCCTTATATGAGCTTGAATTGACAGAATTATATCATTGTAGTACTGCATCTGGGCCAGGCTTTTTCATTCTTAAACTTGTCATTGAACGCTTTCTTGCATCTTCTCATCCAGCAATGTTGAATCTTGTTTCGTATGTTAATTTTGCTCAGGCTGGAACTAGAAGTATTGAGTTGGAGCTTACCACATTATCTAGCACTCATCACATGGAACTGAGCCCAAGTGATGCAGGATTTCAAGACAGGTATATTGTTCAAGAGATCATAAAAGAAATGGCCCAGAATAGGCCAATAGACACTAAGGGAAAGAAGGGATACAAAGGTAAACATCATCTACTATTCTTTATTTGAGCTACATTAGCATAAACATAAACCAAACCATCTTGTTGGATGTTCAATTGATCAAAAAATTGACACATGGTGAATATGTAAATTATGAAAATTTGGATTAATAAAGGTGCATGCATGGTTCATAAATTCAGAACATATTGTGGACTGTGCGGCCAATATGGATTATTATTATTTCATGCCTGAGGTATAGATTGTTAAGAGTTCATATGTTTGTGTATATTGGTCTATTTGTACAAAAGAGGAAAGGGGAAAGGATGTTTATGGGATGGATATGCTGTCATAATGTCGTGTTTTTCTTAACCATTATAACTGAATGCATCTATCTAATTTTTCATGTTGCTGTTCATCATTGAGTGTCTAGTGCCATGCAAGATTTTCCAACTTATTGATGCTTCTTCACCAAAATTTTCTTGTATCTGATACATCATCATCTTCATTCTAGTGTTGGTGCTCAATGAAGTTGATAAACTCTCCAGAGAGGCCCAACACTCATTGCGCAGAACAATGGAGATATATAGTGCATATTGCCGGCTAATTCTCTGCTGCAACAGTTCTTCAAAGGTCACTGAAGCTGTCCGATCACGTTGTCTAAATGTTCGGATCAATTCTCCATCAGAGGAGCAGGTATGAAAAGTTTCAGTCTGATAAAGAATGCATGACAACCATGAAAAAATAATCTTTCATGGGGAAAATTAGAAAGCAAAACTTAAGGCATAGCAAGTTGTTTGATCTAGCACTTTTTAGCTAATATATTAATTTTGGCTGGAGTATTGATGAATATCTTTGCTGAGAAAGGCAGCTTAGAACAAATTGATTTAACAAATCTGATTTAGCTCTCCCAAGGAATTATCAGGTCCCTGTTACAACCTTCCAGCCTTCACCTATGTGAAACACCATCACTTACATTCTACTGAAGCAGCTGTCATGCAGTGACCATTTCAGTGCTTTACTCTAATTCGTGTTGATGGACTTTATCACCTTAACCATTACCTATGGGTATTAATCTTCCTTATTTTGTCTAGAAGTTTTAGTTTTTTGGATTTTTGTTCAGAGGAAACAACAGAAGCATTGATATCCACGGTTTCATATTTGACTATGCTAGTAGATATGCCTTTCTATTTCCTATTGAAATAATCCCTTAATAGGCTTTTAGAAGAACTGCTTAAATCTGTCTTCTTGCTACTAATTTAATTATTTTTTTCTCTTAATTTGATTTGTTCCTTCTCAGTTTATCACATAAGGTAATTCCAAATTTGAATTATTGGGTTACAATGCCTGTGATTTACTTCTATGAAATTCTATAGTATGAGTGATATACCTTTGTGCAGATTGTTAAGGTGCTGGAGTTCGTTGCAAAGAAAGAAGGGCTCCAAGTGCCACCTGGATTTGCTGGCCGTGTTGCTGCAAAATCAAATAGGAGTTTGAGGAGAGCTTTATTGCTGTTTGAAGCCTGTCGTGCGCAACAGTTAAGCATCACAAAGCTTTTCTTTATCTTCATGTTTTTCCTGCAGCCCTTTTGCCCTCTAGAGTGGGACTATTTCATTTGAATAGCATCCTCAAACTAGTTGCTTATCCTCTACATCTGCAGGTATCCTTTCACAGATAACCAGATCATACCCCCTTTGGACTGGGAACAGTATATCTCTGCGATAGTATCTGATATGATGAGTGAGCAGAGCCCTAAAAGGTTCGGAGTGTCTATTTTCTCAAAGACCCCTTTTTTAGGCAATCATAACCCACATTAATTGTTTACTTGGCATGCATGCATAACTGATACCATTTTTTGGTTAATAATGTGAGTGTATAAGCAATTTCTGTTAATATATGTGCTCAACATTTTTTCCCTATAGTGGCCATCACATTTAGGATGGGTTGCTTATTGTTATATGTTGTTAATTGAATTTTGCTTTTGGTTCTTTGCTATCCCATGACCATAAAATTTTACTTTTAGCCAGCCCAAGATTTTCTAGCATCTTCTTTCATAATAGGATTGGTCTGTCAGCCTATCATGTGTGGTGAGTGGGTCACCCTCAATAGTATCATTGACGATATGAGTAAGAAAGCTAATCTGATGATATGTCAGCTTGTGTTGTCTACTATACATTTAAGATTTCTGTTCTGCATCTCCATATCCCTTCTCAACTGCCAAAGGCATGCATGGAGACAGTCTCTCTTTTTTCTGTATGCTTGTGTTTCTCTCCTACTCCAGAGTGGCGACTAGGTGGTGTTGATCTGAGCTGAACAACTTGTTTCCTCGTGTGCTAAGGTTATTCCAGGTCCGAGGAAAATTGTATGAGCTATTGGGTCACTGTATTCCCCCAGAAATTATTTTGAAGGTAGAGAGCTGAAACCCTCTTCTTTACTATTAATCATCATTTCTAAATAAGTTCTCTCTGGTGTGGATTTTCAGAAGCTTCTCTCTGATTTATTGAAGAAACTGGATGCTGAATTGAAGCATGAGGTGTGCCACTGGGCTGCATACTATGTAAGTTCCTTCACTAGTACACTAAGGAGAAGCTATTTTATTATGATGAGGCCGAAAGCTTTGCCTGGACTGTTTGGCCTCAATGATGTTGGTTGAAAGTTGTACATCCTTTCATCATCCATGTGGTGTGTATAAGGCACAGGGAAAAGGATGAATTGTAGAGAGGAGAGGAGAGGAGGGGAGGACGTGCAATTTTCAGTACTAATTTTCAAACGGTGCTTACATGATCTCTCGGCTTCACTGCAGGAGCATCGGATGCTTCTTGGACAGAAAGCTATATTCCATCTTGAAGGTAATTTTGTTAATTGAAAGTGCTGGGAAATATGTATCTTAAAGAGATGATCAGTAGCGTTCTTTTTTCCTACTATATTCTCTTCGTACAGTAAAAGCCATTTTCTTCAAAATACAGAAATTCATTTGGGGCACTTATATTTTTCATAATAAGGATTGAGATTAGGAAAGAGCAATTGTTGTCAGCGTAGTTTTCGTGGAAAGTGATCCGTCCTTATTCTTCTGCATTACAGATGCTTAATTTTGTTGGTCCTTGCAATTGTTATCATCTTTATAATAAATGCCATGCCCATTTGTTCGCATACATCGGCGGCTGCAACAACTTAGTTGTCTTATGCGTATTCATATTTCTCTCTCATTGGCATCATGTTTTCATTCCTTGTACTCCGGTGTCTGGATAACCACCTTAAGAAATAATAGAGGTCTCCTCATACTTTGCTACGTTAACCCACGCTGCGTACTGAATTAGGGATACTTGTAGGTTGGTTGATTCTTAGTGGCTAAGTTTAATTGACCCGTTTTCATTAACTGTTCAAATTTCAGCATTTGTCGCCAAGTTCATGAGCATATACAAGAGTTTTCTGATTGCGACATTTGGTTGATGCACGGGAACTGGGATAGAGTACTGCAGGGTAAGACGAAGACACATCGAGTTGGCTTTATCATCAGACGATCAACTTCGCTCTTTCTCGTTCCCAATCCCTTGTAGTGTTTACGAATGTAGAAATCCAAATCCCGCGTCGTTATCTGTTGGTGTGCTGCTGCCTATGTGAGCCGACCTTTTTTAAAATATTTCTGATTGCGTCGGCCATTCAAGGTTCTCGACGTCTCTGCACGCCGCAATAGGCTAAGCTAAAGACGCCCTATGTAGACTCCCTTTACATGCACTAAGATTAGAGTAATGCTATATATCCAAACTTTAAACCCAAACTGAAATCCAAATTTTTTTTAAAATATACATATTAATACATTAATTTTATTTTTTATTAATAATTAAATAATATAAATTAATAATAATATAATATAAAATAAAATTATGACATAAAAATACCTTAAATTTATTATTAGCATTATTTCTATTATAATTATCATTATTATTGTTATTATAATAAAAAAAAGATTTATACTTTTTTTATAGTATATATTTTTTATTTTGTATTATTATTAGTTTATATTACTTATTTATTTAAAAAAAAAAAAAAGTGTATTAATATGTATATTTTAAAAAAAGTTTGGGTTTGAGTTTGGATTTAAAGTTTGGATAAGTAGCATTTTTCCTAAGATTACTATCTAGGGGTTTGACTATTTGAGATAGTAATAGTTGTTGAACTTCTAATACTATCTAAAAGTTACCAAGTTAGAAGTCAATTTTTGATTCTAAATAGAATGTTAAAATAGTATAATTATAATAGGATTTTATGATTTTATGTATAATTGGTAGAATTTTACATTCTTTAGCGATAAGCTATAATTAATTATTTATTTTTCTTATATTTATTTCCTAATTCAAGTGTCACTTCCTATTGTTTTATGAGTGGAATACTCTAGGTAAAAATTTGAAATATTAAAATTATAGTAGGATTTATAATTTTGTTCAGGATATTATAATTTTATGTAGAATTGGCATAATTTAGGAGCCATGCCTTTTAATTTATTTTTACTATATTTTTTAAGCCTTAATTCCTATTATTTAGGAGCATAAGCCATAAGGGAAATATTAATATAACAACAAAGTTGATTGTGTTGGGAAAAATTACTTGTGAAAACAATATTACTCTACTTTATGCAGAAAACAAATAAATTAAGACACTAATTGTTTAATAATTTATATTTAGTTCATAATTAAATTTTTTTTTTGGTTTGTTTACAATATCTGTAGCTTTTCATATAACAATTATTTTTAGATGCATATAATTCAACCGTTTAGTGACTAAAAGAGATTAACAATAAGATTTCTAGTGTTCTTTTTTAGCTTCAACTACAATGCTTTGTAACATACAAGTTTATTAGAGTCATCTTCTTGCGTTATTCTTAAGATCTAATCCTTATTGATTTTAGATAAAATTTTAATTTTAGCAACAATACTTTCACTCAAGTGCGTCCAAGTAGTCATCACCACCAGGTCCACCACCTGAGTCCATTCACGGAGTTGTTATTTAGAACGACTTATCATTGGCTGGCTAGTGACACTATCACCATGATCTTAACCATTCATTTCAGATTCACTTTTAGATGACGTGGTCGATCATCATTTTTGGTAAAAGTCAAAATTATATTTACCTTTCATTACATGATATATATATATATACACATTTTTCTTAAAAAAAACCATGCATGCCCGATATCTTGACATCTTTTCATATATATATTTTTTTGGTTTCCCAAACACAGCTTAAGTATGAACCCGAGCTTCGGCGGCGATTGCCCATGCAACGTTGATCATATTCTAAAGAAAGCATATAGCCCACAAAGCAAGCACAGCACGTCACAACACACTTGATCACAAAGGGTAATTAACCTGAAATTTTAGATCCAGGTCAATCACCCTCATAAACCAGCATCCTTGCCGTCTAGAGACCACAAGTGATCACATGTAGGCGCCACAGCTCTCGAACGAAATACGATTAATTAATGATGTTATAGGACAATTTACCACAACACTAACCAGTAAATAAGTTGAATTAAAAACCCTACCGACACACCGCTAGATGCACCCACTCAATGGGTGAACTGTTTCAATGAATACATTCCTAACGGACTATTTACCGGACAATCTTCCAAAAGAAATTATATCCACAAAATTATCTCGTCACAAGCTTGCGATGCGATTCACAGGTACTGGATCACCGGCCCAAGCATAGACCTATGCTCTGAGAGAGAGAACAAGATGGTCACCATAGCCACATATATATATATACCCGAGTTCCGTGGAAAAGCCTACACTGCCGGCACGTTTGCCCAACAAGAATCACCACAAATGTTAGCCGTTAGCAATTCCCAGAAAAAACCAACCAGACCAACCCCCTCCCCTACTCTAGGCATATTACATGTTCCCATTGTGCACCCCGAGGTGCAGACATTGCAGTGCCACTGGAAAATTAACACAATAAACGAGCTTATTGAGCAAAGAAGAGACAAACCCAAGATATTAAGCTGTAATTAGGTGAACCCAAATAGATTGCGGTCAGGAACTCAGGTATGCCAAAAACTCAAAAAGCAGGGAAGGACAAGGATTTTAGACTCTTGGAGGAGAAGTTATAGTGAATACCAAACAGTTCGGAGTGCAATCACCCAAAAAACGGTGGACCTTCCATGTCAGATATTTACCGCGATGTCTGAATCAAGACACGGTATGTCAGTAACACCAAATGGCAAACAACTATAGAGCGGCTAAGAACCAATTCATCTTCTAAATAGTTTTTTCTTTTGAGGCGGTTTAAAAAAAAAAGAGATGATGAATAATTATCCAGGTAAATACAAACGAGCACCAAATATACTCAGATCGTTAAATTATCTATAAAAAAAAAACCCATAACCAATTGTAACCGGGACTTCCTTCCGAAGGTGAAAGAAAAAGCATTTCTAAATTTGAAAGATATTCTTTAGCAAAGACCAATAAAATTTCCAGACAAAGTAAACAAAGTTGCACTGCCAGTTATGGATTCTGGGGCCTGGCTTTTAGTACAAGGAAGTCTGAACTATACCAATCTGCTTTTTATAGTCAGAAGTCAGAACCCAAAGAAATAAGCATCTCCAACACTCCCAATTAAGGCTGTAAATGAGCCAAGCTGAGCCGAATACCCCTGGACTGAGGCTTGGCTCATTTAACAAAATGAGACTAAAATAAGACTTGGGCTCGGCTCATTTAACTAAACGAACAAGTCAAACCGAGCTCCCAAGACAAAGTCAAAAAATGAACTGAGCCTCACTTTTTTGAGTTCGGGCTCTGTTCGTTTAATAAACGAGTCCAAAAGTGAGACTTGGGATTGACTAACATAACTAAACGAACGAGCCAAACCGAACTTTTAACGAGCTGAATACCAAACCAGCTCAACTCATTTACAGCCCTACTCCCAATATCTAGGGCTATTATTATAAAAATTAAACAAGCAAACAAGATGACCTTGCCAAAAAAGGTAATATTTGTGAATCTATTAGCCCAAGCATGTTCAAAAACTGCATGAAGATAGAAATCTATTATTGGCTAGATAACTTGCTTCAGAAATGAGGACCCGTCTAGATCTATGCCCTAAATAGCAAATACATGTCGGCTACTCAGAAATGCATGCCTCTGCATAGGTCATGCAAAGCAACTGCATGGCCATCAGTATTCTTCTAAGTCAAACAATTTAATTTCCCCCAAGAATCATAGCAAGAGACTGTACAGGTCTTCAATCATCATGAAAGGAGCAAGAGACATACAACGCATCCAAACTTTTTTTTGGTCAATTATATTAGAAGGATTCCACAACACCACAGCTCTCTTACCCTACCAGACTAGCAAAGCATCAAAATTCAGCGCATCCCCCCCCCCCCAATTCAGAGCATTGTATGAGTTGTGTTAGATGGGTCACAGCCACATGTATAGGTGGTCAGATGGTGAATGAACATGAGTAGAAACAACAGCCAACAATCTCTTGAATTTTACTATTCCTATCCACTCAAACACTATTGGCAGCAAGACTGACATGCACTGCAATATTGGCCAAACAAACAAGAAAAGAGCAAAGGGGAAATTGGACATATGATGGATGCAGCACTGGGCAGCCAATAGAGATCGAAATCTACCAATATAAGGCTTGGTCGTTTCACCTGCAACAAGATAACTAGGCAAATGGCATTAGACACACAAATGATAGTTTCTGTTTTTTAGAGGGAAAGGGGAAAGGAATGATATAATCTCAGTTGAAATGAGAACAATGTTGGTCCTCAGTGAGAAAAAGTTGCTCAACATACCCACCAATACAGCTGGACTCCAGCAGGATCAGCCCCCCTTATTGGAGGTTAGAATACAGATCATAGTGGTGTGCATGTTTGAATAATTCCACCATAAAAGGGAAGATAGCATCACTTGAAAAATGTTGGCAGGAAACAAAACATATGACAGTGAACCGTCATAATACGTCAAATAAAACATAATAAAGGTTAGTCGGGAAAAAAAAACTTATAATGGACACAAGTTAACATCAACAGAATATAAGAAAGAGGGAAATGAGTGAGGGCATGGCAGCGAGATGGGATGAAGCCAACAGCGTCATCAAAAATAGAACAATATCCTACATAACAATATCAAGGAACTTCAAAGATGATACACTATCATGAAGCTGGATCAGTGAAACTTCAGTCCCACGTCACTGCAAATGTCATAACAGCACAGCAAGGTTAAAGGTGAGTCCGAAACTTCCAACAAGTCATGGCTATAGGTAAGTAATCAGGTTCACAAGAGCTCCAAGAAACATGACTCCTGTCAAAATATTACAATAATGACAATGAAGTGTTAAGAGATGAAAAAAATCCATAGAGGTAAATAATGTATCAGCAGGAAAAATATCGCAATATATAAGAATTATTTTCCATTAATTTTTAATATTAAAGCATAATATAATAACAGATCTGCCTCCAGAATATATGGAAAGTAGAGATCACTGTCAAGCAGCAAATTCCGAACTGCATGACAAGACTTCAAATGAATTAAGAGACAGAAAAGATGGAAGCTATGAATTTGAGGGAGCTAGCTAAAAAGAACTGCGTAACACATAGATGTATAATAAAAAAACAAACAAAACCCTACAAACTCTCCATCACTAGCTTATTACAAATATTCAGGCACAGGGATAAACTATAATAAAAATTTAAGTGTGAAAATGCTGAACTAAATCACATATGCCAATTGGCCTTAAGTCAAAAAGTTATATTAATGAACATGCCAATCAAACAACTTTGCCACTATTTGTCATCTCATTAGTTTTAGATAGCTTGGTGACTAATCTAATCAACCTTTCATTTAAAATATTGACGACTGTAAACCTAACTTAAAACAAGCAAAATCAGAAATGGAGAAAAAATATTGCATATGAGAATTTCAGACACAGGTAGCTAAATCCATCCCTATAGTTGATTTCTGTGTATAACCCCCCCCCCCCACCCAAAAAAAAGGTGTGAATTTCTGCATGCACAAGACAAAATAGAAGTCCCATTCTAGTATCCTGGAATCACAGACGTGGATAACAAACTGAAAGCAGTCTCACTTCTCACAATGCTAAAAGCTACTAATGAGAGATAACAACTCAAAAATAGTTATCCTAAAAGACCTTCTGGCCAAACACAGACTAGACTACGTGTCTACATCAACATTGGCAAAGTGAACTCCAGACCTGCAGTCGCTTCAATCAGTGCAACGCTTTTTTAACAACATAATGTAAACAGTAAAAATTGTTACCTCAGGAACCATCATTTCATTTCTGCCAGGAACTTCTCATACTCAGCATCGGCTCCTTGGTTTGGCTTGTCTGCAGATGAAACTGCCGGTGGTATAGACGGTGGTACAGGGGTTGAAGCCCAAGGTACATTAGCCAAATGTTGTGATTGGTCTGAAGTAGCAGGAGGAGGCGGAGGTGGTGGCGCCATTCCATAGTATGATGGATAACCCGATGGCCCTAGTGTGTAAGTAGGTGGGACACCTGGCGTCATTGGGGCCATAGAATTCCCATACATATTTGCAGTCACAGGCTGAACCGAACCACCACTCTGAGCAGTCACTCCAGGCGGGTAACTTTGCTGCCCGTCACTGGTAGGCAAGTTTTGGGATGGGCCACTTGTAGGCACATGGCCTGCTGGTGGAAGATACTGCACACCATAAGGTGGGGGAGGCTGATTTTGAACAGGAGTATAGCCAGGAGGTGGTGGTGGTGGATAAGAGGCATAAGGAGCAGGAACATGTGCTCCCCATGGGACCGGAGCTCCATAGCTTCCTGGAGGTGTACCGGCAAGCGGACCACCGGCAGCAAATTGCTGTGACGGATAAGCGCCGGGAGCTTGGTTCGTATGAGGATATGTTGGCATAGGTGGAGCAGGAGGGGCAGGGGGGCCAGTAGGCTGGGGTGGCTTTCCAGCAACTCTAACAGCAATTGACCGGCCTTCCAGACGATAACCATTCATACCAGCAATAGCAGCATTGGCCTGTTCAACATTTGAATACTTCACAAAGCCATAACCTTTGCTCAGCTGAGTATTCCTATCCTTAATAACCTTGGCCATCACAATATCACCAAAGGGTGTGAACAACTGGATTAAACCATCATCCTCAAGAGTAGGCGGCAAATATCCAATATACAAATTTGTTTCATCGTATTCCTTAGGCTTAAGTGGATTTGACCCTAAGCCCGCATGTCCACCACTCCCGTTTGATCCACTCTGCCAAGGTGGATTGCTTCCAGTGCTGCCAGAACCCAGTGCTGGTACGGATGAATTCTGCTTGGTCAGTGAATCAGGAACCGTGCCACCCAATTCTGCCAGGAAGTTTTGATACTCATCATCCATCTTTTTTCCAGATGTCTGCTTAACCGGACAATCAATAGTTGGGTGTCCACCATCACCACAAATTTTACACACTACATCACTCTTGAATGTTGAATTACGGGCAGGACAAGCATACTGGCGATGACCGGGCTCACCACACAACCGACAGAACTCCTCATCCCTGATAGTTCCATTCAGTGCAGCAAGTTCTCTAAGCTGCTGCCTCTTATGTTCATTCAGTACTTCATCGACAGGTTGCAAAAGCTTCTCAACCATTGCAGCCGCAGCATCCAGAGATTCTTGAGTATCAGCCTCAACCAAAACATGCAAATCCTCATTCTCTGATGGATCATACTTCAAATTCCCTTTCTGCTGTTGCATCCTCCCTTCCTTAATCGAACCCTTGCCTCGAATTACAATTTTAGCCCCCGTTTCCTTCTCCATCCTCTTTTGGGTGTTCCCTCTAGGTCCAATAATCAGGCCAATAAAATTGTAACCAGGGAAATCCTTCTGCGGTATGTAGAGCTTCTTGTGAAGCTTAGGTGGCCTATAATCAGCAGGTGGTTTGTATGCAGGATTCTTTTTAATAATCTGAGCTATGATTTCCTGTCTCTCTCTATTCAATTTCTCACGAGCACGAAACTCCCTGGTATTAACCCTAATACCCATACTATCATAAACAGGTTCAGGAGAAGGAGATCTCTGACCTTCAGGTCTATCGTCTAAGGGCAAACCAGACTGCAATTTCCTAGTGATCTCAAGTAACCTAGCATTAAGAGCTTGAATTTCGGGATCAAATTCAATTCCTGCCATGAAACTCGGCAGTTCAATAACAGGCTTGGGTTCCTCGGCCCACCGAGACTTCCTCTTCCTCCCACCAGTCCCAGATCCATCACCACCGCCACCACCTCCTCCGTTCTCCTTACTATCCGAATCATTCCCTGTATCCCACCTGCTTCTTCGCTTCCTCCTACTAGTGGTTTCCTCTTCTCCGCCCGACTGATCCTTATCTGTCCCACTACGCGTCGTTGCAGCATTCTCAGACAGCAATGGCTTCTGAATTTTCGGCACAGAAGATCTGTCCTCAGAGTCCCCCAAATTTCCGTTCTGTCCGTTGATATTATGAGCGACCTGGTCATCGGAGTGATTCTGAGTGACGTTGCTAGGGTTCACATGGGGGTTCTGATAGTAAGAATAATCTAGGGTTTTCTGCGACGGGTTTTCGTCGTAACAAGCTAAATTTTGAGCATGGTTTTGTGAAGGTGATGTTTCTAGGGTTTGTTGTGAGGAAGGGATTGGATCGTATGATGAAAGGTTTTGAACGTCAGGTTGTACTGATTCCATTGAAGATGAATGATTGGTGAAGTCTTAGAGTTCGTACTCCAGCCGAATAGCTGCTGCAGCGTATTTATATTTCTTTACGATGAGTCTCCTGAACTCAGATCTGTTGCGGACTCGCCTTTCCTCGTGGTTGTCAAAGGCGGCTTCCGGTTGGGAGAACAGAATGTGTCGCGCGAGCGGTGAGGCATCGCCTCACGGGAGACGGATAAGGTTATTGACATCTAAGTTGGTGGTGGGCTTGGCACTTGGCCCATACATGGCCTCTTCTTCCTTCGGGCAAAATAATAATTACTCATATAAATATAAAATTAATCTAAATAATTTACGCATGTTTTGAAATATTAATAAAAAAAAATTTAAAATTATACTTATATATATCAATAATAAAATAATAATAAAAATGATAAAATTATAAATAAAAAAATTAAAGTGATATTCTTTTTTTATATACAAAAATTAATGCTAGAATGATTATTATTATTTTTATTATTATTTAATATAGAGGGAGTAATAAATAAGGCATAAGAGATGAAATTTGAAGTTGGGTTGTCAGATTTGCAAGAAACATTGATCATGCTAATAAGTAATAGCCTAAAAGCTTGAAGTACATGCTTTAAAATGACCCGTGATTGTTAGTTTATTAGGAATTAAATTTTTAGAAATTAAATGTGATGTTGTAGATGTTATTTATCTTATTTTTAACTGCTATAAACTCATGTATGATTTGGTATGATTACAGATTGTAGGGATATTTCTTTAAAGTTGGATCAGTTATATCTATTGAGAAGGGAACCCTAGTAACTGATAATTTGACAGATTTCGTCCAATATATCAAGTAGGATCTTATTTTTCTTGATAGTTTTCAATATTTTGTACCTAACTTAGTTTGTAGTGATGAGTTGGGATGAATAACCTAAAGAAGACTATTATGAAATCATAACTACACTTTATTTTTTATCCAAAAAATAAAAATTAAATAAACATATGTATTATTATTTTTTTCTAATTGTGGTATAAAGTTGTTTAGTTTTATATTTGAGACATAAAAATATATAATTTGTTCAATCAAAGCATAATAACTAGATTTTACCAATTATGGTGACATATGATATCACTTTTTACCAAAGTATTTTTAAATTAATTCTTTTATTTTTAAACTAGTATAATTTTTATTTCAGCGTCATTAGTTATTATGAGATATATTAAATTGAATAATATAATATTTTTTGAACATATTAATATTTTAAAATTTTGTTTTTTTATTAAACTCCATATGTTTTATAAAATTACATATTTTAATAAAAATGCTATATATTTAATTTCAATTTTTGCGAGCATTTAATATTTTTCATGAAATTATAGTTTTGTTATTTAATTTTAGATATTTTTAAATATTCAAAATATTCATAATATATAATAATAATAATAATAATAATAATAATAATTTTGCTTAATATTCTTTCTTTTTTTTTTGAAAAATTTCAATTTTTATTACAAAATTAATTCTTAATACTAGATTTTCTTTTAAAAGTCTAGAATTCTTATAAATATGAAATTTGTATAAATTTTAGAATTAATCTTTTATTTACTATTTCTTTGATCTCACAAATAAATTTTAGTATTTTAATAAGGTGGTGTATTAGAATGGACATAGTAATTAATATTTAATAATGTGTAAATAAAATTTATTTATTATTTAAAGTAATTTTTATGTCATTAAATCAAGAAAATAAATAATTTGAAAAAACTCAGTGAAAAGTGATTTTATATCACCAGAATCGACAAAATCCGATCATTGTGCCTTGATTGAGCAATTTACATATGTTTATGCCTCAAATAAAAAAATTGAACAAGTTTATGCCTTAATTAGATAACATTACAAAATTTTATACCTTACTTGGTGGTTTTTCCTTTCTTCATTGCCTTTTTGTTATTCCAAACTTTGCACATTTACTTTATATTGTATTAAGTTTATGCTCCCTATCTGGTTTTTGTTAATTTAATTTGATATTTAAAATAATAAAAAATAAATACACCATATATCTTTATATTTTTACCTTATATTGTATCAAATTACACCATACTTTAATTTGAATGCATTCATTATCCTTATATTAAGGTGGCCATAATTTTCTATGATTTTTTATATAAGGTGGCCACGTTTTCATTATACTTATCCATTTATTTTTCATTCATCTTTTCCCTTTTGTCTTCATAAAAGAGCTATATTACAAATAAACAAATTATATGCTATACTATCCCATAAGTTTTACCTATGATGTAATACAAGTCACATAACACAAATAAACTCAAATCCAAACATCATTTGGTTTATTATTCCAAAATTTTCCACCCTTTTTTCATTATCTCAATTCAAAACTAATGTCTTTTTGAATGTAATACCTCATGTATAAATGTATTTTATTATAATTATTTAAAGTAAAAGTAAATTTAAAATAAATTGTGAAAATGTGTTCCAAACCAAGGCACTAGTCAAATGGTAGAACAAATCAGTCGATTGGTAAGTTGTGCGTAACACCCTATAATTTAGTAATATCTTCTTACAAGTGTTTAGCCTTTTATTCAAAAACTAACCCTTAAGTATTTGCCTAATTATTTCATTTCTAACTTTTGACCCTTAACTTAGATAAAATCCTAAAATAGTTTTTTTTTTATAATATTTTTACCACTTTCCTTTTTATTAAATCTATCCTAAACCAGTTTTTTTTATGTATTTTTTCCTAACTGGTATCCTAATCTAACCAAACTAAACCTAAAACAAAAATAAAATAATGCTAACCTACCCTACCATTTTACCCTTGTCGTGCCATTTTTCCCTCCTCTAAATATTCACCTTATTTCCCTCCCTTTTTCATGCTCAACCTTCTATTGCATGCATATATGCACCACCTCAGCCCCTACTCGTGCACCTCTTCCCCAGTCCTTGCACTTCCTTTCTTCCCCTTTTCTTTCTCCTTCTCTATACCTCACCACCACCAAACCCCTTGATCATCACCCTTGCTCCCTTTCTTAGCCCTGCTTGGTTTTGCAGACACAACCATCACCACTGTCTACCATCACCATCACTTGCCCATGTATTCTTCTTCCTCTCCTCCTCCTCTTTCTCCCATCTCCTGACCCCCATCTCCTTCCCTTATCGTTCTTCTTCCTCTTTGCTCCATTTGTGTTTGTATGGGTTGCACGGTTGTGCACTCGTGCATGACCTAACTATGCAAGCCTCACATGAATTGTGCCTTATTTCATGCCCCTAGCCGTGTGCCATTTTTTCCTGCATAACTATGCCCTCCTCACACTCCTAACTTGTGTGTTGTTTCTTCTACACCTCGTCCTTCACCTCCCTGAACCACTTTCCATTTTTATCCCCCAAGCTCGCAACCACCGCTAGCAACCACAACCGCTTCTTGTTCCCTACTTCGGCCATCCATGCCTCGTGCCAATGCCAACCCCAGTTACTGTCCCCCTGCATAGCACTGACCATTCCCGCCATTGATCCCTTTATTGTTGTGATAACCTTTATTGTTGCCACCCCTATCCTCTGTTACCCTTTGCTGCATCTCCCTTCCATCCTTCGTCACCTTTCCTCACAGCGACAACCCATCCCGTGTCACCTTCCCTTGCAACCACCAAAACACCAACACCTTCACTCCTTGTATGTGCCAATTTCCCTACTCCCATGCCTCGCCCTTCTTCGCATCCATTTGAGCCAACAATCACCACCCTATTGCCCTACCATCATTTGGTCACCACCTTACACCACCACAACCAACCATCCAACACCCCTTCATGCCTGACTCATGTTGTCCATGCAATGTGAGGTTTAGCCAATCTTACTCATTTTTAATATAAGGGTATTTTGGTAATTTTATTGATAAATAATTTAATATAAATTATTATTTTATTGGTTCGATATTAATATAGTTAATTTGGTATTACTTTTATACACAAATTTTATGTTTATAGGAACCTAATATTTCCATAGGTTACTTATAATTTGTGTTTTTGTTGAAAATCAGGTAACTCTTATACATTACTAAAATATTAAGTGTCACATGATAGCACATTAGGGTTTTTGAGGTATGGCCCATGTTTAGTATGTTTGCTATATTGTAATTCTTACACTTTACTATAATGTCATATGTCGCAGGATGACACTTTAGGGTTTTAATGTATAAACCGTGTTAAAATGATCCTTAATATGAGTGGATTTGAGTTGATCAAAGGACCATGCGAATATCATTATTTCATGATTTTTTCATTAGAGAGTCATAGGGTATAATTCTATATAATTTTTCCACTTTTTGAGATCTCACATAAATCGCATGAGTTTAACCTGAAAATAGTTCTCTTATTCTATGAACTAACAACATTCCCCACTTTCATGACTTCTCATAGGCTTAATGTGTTTAAGTAACGCCCTAAAAAATAACAGTTGAAAATTTTCATTTAATTAAAACAAATACAAGCGTGGGTAGTACAAGCCCTGTCCCCGGTCAGTCTCGCACCAACCATAAGGCTAAGGAAAATTTTTCACAATCATTAAACACACTTAAGGTAGAGAAACACAGAAATTCGAAATAATCATAAAGAGGGAATCAGAGTGCGAAATCTAAGTATTAATATGGAATTAAAACAGATACAAAGTCAAGCCTCCGAGGGGAAAAAGTTATACAATAATAAAATAAAACAAGAGAAAGGTAGAGAGTTCGGTCAGCATTCACTCTCAGCCCCAAGTAAGTCCAACGGTCATCACACATCCCTGCCTAACGCATCTAACACGTCATAGGCATCAAACACGGTACCTCCTACCTGTACAAATTTAGAAGGTCCCTCTACTCGTGGGAATGAGAAACACCAATGAAACGGGTGGTCAGTACGCTACGTATTGAGTAAGGTAACCATATGGGTAAGGCCATGCAATAAAATAGACAAGTAAGGCATATAAAGCATAATTTAGGTTCATATTATCAGGCTAAACTTAGACTAATATTTTATCTTAAACATTTCTCATATTAATTTTGCGTAAGTACGGAAGCCCCACTATTATAGGCGGTGGACCGAAAACACTCCACATGACAGAATTCACCTGACCACTATTATAGCCGGTATACTGGAATCACTCTATAGGGCAAAACCACCTAACCACTATAATAGTCGGTGGATCGAAAAATCAACCTCACTGGCCCTGACTCACGCGGTGTGTAATTAGTATATTTCCATGTCTTATATTTCTATCTTACACATTTCTCATATTAATTTTGCATGAGTACGAAAACCCCACTATTATAGCCGGTGGATCGGAACACTTCACAAAGTAGAACGCACCTGACCACTATTATAGTCAGTGGACCGAAAAATCAACCTCACTAGCCTCGACTCACGTGGTGTTCCACTGTAAGTAATTAATATCTTTCTATGTCTTATTACCATGTAAAGTTTGGCTTATCGAGCCCGGAATCCCCCACTATTATAGCCGATGGACCGGAAACACTCCACAGGATAGAACGCACCTACCCACTATTATAGCCGATGGACCGGAAACACTCCATAGGATAGAATGCACCTAACCACTATTATAGCCGGTGGATCGGATATCAATCCACAGGACAAAACACATCTGACCATTATTATAGCCGGTAGACCGGAAAAATATATCCTCACTGGGCTCGGCTTGATAATCTTTCACTTTAAGTGTTTAATATTTTATTCGTATCTTATTCCACACACAACCCCGACTAGACATGCATGACCCACTAGACTTCCCATGCTCACCCTTTTTATTCTCAGCTTCCTGAAAACCCTATCCCATATCTTGGGACTTCTACAGCCTCTAATACATCCATACATTCCTTCCCACTCTTTCCTTATTACCATGAATATCCAACTCCTTTATGCATGGGTCGAGGCCCACTTTCCATATATCTGAGTCAACTCACTATCACTCTCTAGGGTTTCCCGAAATTTGACATATATGTCCCAAACTTCCTCTATCCCACACAACTTATGCTCCTTTACCCCTAATTAATCACCTCACTCGATTCATCCCCAAGCACCCCACTTTATTTCCCATTTTACACATGTGGCCACAAAACCCTAGTTGGTCATCCCAAAACCCTAGCACTTCTCTTTCCTCATATGATGTTATCCCTTCATCACTCTTACTTACCATCCCTTCTTCCACATGACATATATCCAACACAACTTATGACCCCGAGACTTCCTTTCCATCTTTTTCCACTCACCATGAGAACCTAAAACTCTTCTGCACGTGGTTCAAGGCATCACTCCCCATAACTCAGTTTTGACTCCATGCGACACTCCTTCCATCTTTTATTCCTCATTCTAACCATTTTTATTAGTTTTCCCTTCCTTGCACACTTCTCTCACTTAGGGTTTCCTCCATAAACCCTAGTCAAGTCTCCCATGTATCCTTACACCAATCCACATACTATTTTTCACATATGGACTCCAATCACCCTAACAATTATTCCCTTACCTTACTTAACCCTTAAGTCAACTTTTTCTATGTAAAAGTCATCCCCATGTAAAGACTAACCGTCCTATGCACACCTTAGACTCCCTATGTATGTTTTGGTCCACTCCCTTAGTTTATTCCCATTATTCCTCCCTTTGTCCACCCATAGGTCATAAGATGTTTAGGCCATCCTTACCATCCTCTTAGTCAACTCACTTACCTCACTCTTTTTCATTTCTCTCACAACAACATCACACTATTTAGGGATTTTTATCATGCATGTCACGAGGGAAAATATCACATAAGCACATCCAAGTACAAGTAGCAATACCTCATTACAAATGTCATAAAACACATGTAGCTTACCTGAGCTCCATGCTTAGAAAGCTGCGCTACAAGAGCAATATCCATAATATATAAGGCACACACATCAAATCAACACACATGACACACTTTTCACACACATTAGGCTTAACCATATCCTTACCTAAAACGACACCGGGTTCGGAGCATACTCTTAAGCCTTCTTAGAGTTTGGACTTGGTTCACCTATAAAAGGAAAATACTAGGGTTAACTTCCCTCTCACCAATATTATCATTATTTTCTACTTTACCTTTATCATAACCTAGTATTAGGGTTAATAACAACAGTAGTAGTTTTATAAGTAAAAATAAGAGTATTATTCTTAAAGTAGCTAATCATGCTTCTACTAGTCAAAATAGGTCTTGGTGGTTATATTGGTCCATGTTAAGGTATCATTAACAATATTAACAATATTAAAGACAATAAGTTTAATAATAATAATAATAATAATAATAATAATACTAAAATAGTGACAATAATGATAATGATGATGATGATGATGGTGATGATGATGATGATAATGATAGTAGTAATAGTAATAATAGTGATATAGGTAGTAATAATAATAATAATAATAATAAGAGTGATAATAATAATAATAATAATGATGATGATGATAACAATAATAAAATAAAATAAAATAACAATTAGGTTAGGGCACAACCTGGTGGTAGTGGCAACTAAGTGGCAGCGGCGATGGCGGAGGAGGAAGTGGGGGTTGGAGAGGTGGATTTTTAGGCTAGAGGAGGGAGAGTGAGATGGTGGTTGTGGTAGTGGTGGATTCTCTAGGTTGAGAGGGTTGGAGTGGTGGTGTTGGCGTAGTAAAGGTGGCGACACAGGTGGTGGTTATGGTGGTGGCCGAGGGTGTTGGAAAAGTAGGGAGGGTGAAGGAGAGGGAGGTAGGGGAGGCTTAGCTGAGTGGTTTGGGTGGTAGGAGAGGCAGTGGTTGCGGTGGAGATGGTGGTGCACGGCAGCGAGAAGGGCGGTGATGGGTGCAAAATGGCAGATCGGACAACTTACTTTGCATGGCTGGGGTGGTGAGTGGTGTAGTTCAGTGGAGGGTAATGTAGGGAAGGTTTTGGGTGGTGTTTCGGGCAGCGGCGTTGGGCAACGACGGCGGGTATGGTGTCTGAAGTGGCGGTGGCACAAGGGGAGGCTAATATTTCTGGACAAGGAAAAAAGGCAGAATGGGATTGGTTAAGGGGTATTTATAGGCTATTAGAGGGAGGATAAGACAAAGGGGGAAGAGGACAGGGGGGAAAGGTGTGGCAGAGCTCGCTGGCTGGCGGCGCAGTCCGGTACGAGCCTGTAAAATGGCAGTTGAAGGTTTGGTTGGGAAGGAGAAAAGGAAAGTGAGGAGGCACATGTGGGAGGAGGTGTAGGGCTAGAAAAGGAAAGGAAAAGGATGGGGAGAGAAGGGAGAGAGACAGGCCGGCGGTATAGTGGTTGGGCTGGTCGATGGCATAGGGTTGTAAGTCTCGACCTGCCTCGCATGGGAGGGAGAAAGGAGGAAGAATGAAGGGTGGGTTGGTCGACTGGTCTGGAGGAAAAGAAAAGAGAAAAGAAGAAGGGGAGATTGGGTGAGTGAGGCGGAGGAAAAAAAAGAGGGTTGGCGGGCTAGGCCGCGAGGGGAAAGAAAAAGGGGAGAGGGGTTGGGCCGCTAGGGGCATAGGCCCAAACCGGGGGAAGAAGGGGAAAAAGAAAAAAAAAAGAGAAAAGAGAAAAAGAGGAAAGATAAAGGAAAAAGGAAAAATAGGTTAGTTGGGGAATTTAGAATATTTTGGTATTTTTGAATATTTAAAAATAATAAAATTTAGTAAAATAATAATTAAATTTCCTTTTTATATTAATTTAGTATATCTTGGGTAATTTTTCCTAAATTCTATTTTAATTAGCAAAATACCCTAATTTTTTCTAATTAAATTCTTTTTTATTTTCCTCTTGATTTTGCCTTAAGTATTCCCCTTATTTTAATAAAATAATTTATTTAATTAATGTTCCTAATAAATCCCTATTTTATCATAATTTTCTAAATTAGAGTTTTGGGGTATTTCAATATACTCAACTACTTCCAAGACATGTGCAAGAATGGAGACTCTCCAACATCTTAAAGAATCTCTTTACCCTACCAAGACCATATGAGATGTTGACTAGGTCACCATCATAATTCTGCATGCCGACAAAAGTAGCGCGCATGAATTTTCTGTATTTGGTAGCATTCACCCGAGAACCACTATAGGACACTGCCACCTGCCAATAGGGTACAGTCACCTAATGTCTAGGTGTAGCTGACCATTTTAGCACCAAGGATTCTTTACCCTATCTGCATCGATGCACTTTATAAATACCCCAGGTAGAAAAGAAAGAAGAGGGGGGAATTAATTGATCAATCAATCGAGATCAAAAGAGAAGAAAGTCAGGGATTCTAAAAGAGAGGAAAATAACAATGACTATGGAAGAGTAGTAGAGTAAGGGAAGAAAGGAAAAGAGTCCTAGTAGAGCTTCATTGAGAGAGGAAAAAGAAGGAGTTATTAGATCAAATAGGGGTTGGAATACCGTAATCTCCCTAGTCCCTTCCCTTCCTTCTCTTCTTTATTCTATGTTGGCTGGAAGAAGTTTAGCTTTGGCTAACTTCTAGTGAAAGAAAATTTTTAATAGCCTTTTTTGTTGTAATCTTGACATTTCTAGTCATGTTGGGCTTAATGATATTTTATTTTGTTAAGATGAAATTATCTTGGTGTTGAATGTTGGCTACATCAGGCACCTGACCAAATTCTGCATCAACTGGATAGTGTGCAGAACCTACAATGAAAAATGGTGATAGGGTTGGCATCAAGAGGTGAAGAAACCCTGTCGTTAATCCTTCAACCCTTATTGTGTGACATTGCCAATGCCCATGCATCGTGATGGAGATAGCCTGAGAGCATGTTTCACCATTGAGTGAAACCCAATAAGGATAGGAGGATTAATATCTATCGAGCTTGACATGCTATGAATTATCATAGGGTACACACATTTAAAGTTAACAACTTTACTAATTAGGGTAACGCGTATACTTACGTGAGTTGTGTTGTGTTTACTTTACTAACCTCACCCTACTAAACTCTTTTGACTGACCTCACACTAGCGCTCACCAGCACACACCAATCCTAATGTTTGAAAAATATTTTGTATGATATGTACGTGTAAAATGAATAGGTTGAGCATGCTTAGGCGTATTCCAGTATGATTATTATCAAGATGTGTACCCTAGGGAAAATTTGGTCTTTCTAAGCATACCATGTTATTTTTTCTAATAAGTATGTTTAATGTGTATTATATATTATTGAGTATGAGGTTATGTGATTCTGGATGGATTAGACACACATATTAGGGTTTTGTGTGTCAAATCATGTAAAGGAAAAAAGGTTATTTTCAGTTTAATTTGCCAAATGTGAATAATTGAACTTATGACGGCCTTAGTAGATGTTGAGTTGATTTTTAGTGTTGACCTTGTTAATGATTATCTTAAATGAATGGGAAATGAGTAAAAATGGTTAAGTACGGAAACTTGTTCTTTGTGATTGATTACAATTATGTAGTCATCTTAATAAAATATTAATATTTAAAGTGAAAGATATCGAGATCGGAAATTGTGGCTCTTTAGGGTTCGCTACTTTAAAGAACTAGTTTAGCCCACGGTTGATTATGGTTCTTTGCTAGTATGCCTTAGTTCTCTAGTCAGGTTATATATCTTACTCTATTTATCTCTACAGACTTATAGAGGATGTGCATACTTATGAATTATGTGTCATTGTGGTAAGGTATTGTGCTACCTTCGTGTGTTAATATGACCATAATACCGTAGTGTCATTGGGCTAATAGTCGGTAGGATACTATGTTGCCTTGGGTGTCGGTATGACCGGAGTATCTTTGTATCTCTGAGTTAACATGATCTCCCTTCAAGTAAATAAAATAGAAATAATTATTATATTATTGAATTGGTTGGAAATAACATTTGTGCCTACCTATAGTTTGGTAGTAGCCTTTTTGCCTACCTATGGTTTAGTAGCAACCTTCATGCCTACATGTGATGTTATGCATTTTTATTAGTTTTATGCTCGTGACCCTACCCGTGGTGTTAGAGGATTTATTGGGACTGATAATAAGATATGTGATACATTGTTATTATTATGGCTATTGGGTTGAGGTTATTTTTAATTATTACTTCGTAAAGTATTCCTTGGATGTTCGATTGCTAAGTATTAGTATGTTCTGGATAACCGAGTATGAGTAGTATGTGGCCTTGGGGGTATTCAGTTATCTAATATGATTATCATATTTAGATCGTGGAATATACATCTTGATGTTTTACACCATGTATTGTTGCAATGACTTTTATGTTTTTCATGCGGGTTTATTATATTAGTTTTGTATAATGGTTTATTCAGTACTGTTGTGCTGAAGGATTCCTTTTTTTGGACCCTACCTATTCTATGGATAATGGTCTTTGTAGGTTAACTTGTGAGTTCAGTCAAGGGCTAGTGTCTTGGGTTGAGAGTAGGACTATCCGGTATTCTTTTTGATATGTTGGATTCCCATTGTGCTTGGAAAGTTATGTCGTTATGTACCTTCTCTCATTTGATTTTGTAAACTACTGACATTTTTTTTATTTAGAACAATATCAATATGTTTGTTTCCCCCTATTATGATTCTTGTAACTATATTATTAATTTAAGCAGAGTAATAATTTTATCTTTAGTACTTAATATGAGAATGGTAGATAAAAATGGACTTATACTAAATGTGGTAGTAACACCCTGCGTTTTTATTGTTTCAGCTTCTACATTTAACTCTTTAAAACAAAAATTTCAATTTACATTATGTGTTATTTTGCTGGTTGTGAAGGAATAGCTGACTGTTATATCAACATTATTCAATTGATTATATTGGAACACAACATTTGTATTGTTTTAATTCAAATGTCTTGTAGCAATCATCTAATCTTGGAGATATTTTATATATTAATTATAAATGATTTTAGAGGGTTTTAAGCCTCATTACAACCTTTTAAGCAATTTTTTCTTCCCTCATATGATTTACCCCCAAAGCACCTTTTCTGTATTTGCTCTTGGTCACCTAATTCACCTCTTTCCTTGTCTACACCAAAAAATATCTCTACAAGCTTAATCCCACATTTTTTTCCTTCTTTTTCATCTAATCATGAGGATTTTTACACTTTTCCAATATACTACTACTTATAGCCACCCTACCACACATTTTTCCTCATAAACACTAAAGTGCTCCTTGAATAGTTTCTCTTGTCATATGACCTTTGAATTTAACCCTTTTCCCTCTCATTTGTGCCCAACTAGTTCATTTGGCAAGATTTCAATTTATAACCTTTTCCTCTATCCCTTCAAGAAAACCCTCGAAGTGTTTTTCACAATCTTCTTCCTCCCTTCTTAATCAAGCTCCATATCTTTCATCTTTCTATTTTCCTTTATATTTCAAACTTCTTAATCTCCTCTTCTTTAGCTCCTTAGTATATTTCCTTAAGCAATAACGGGTTAATGTTAGGTGTAGTTGAGGAAATACTTTGTTTCCTTTCTCTTTAGCTCATCCACGACAAGAGAAGGGTTTACTTTCTTCTTTTATTCCTTTTCCTTTCTAATTTAATTCTAAATAAATTTTCCTGAGTTTTTTTTCTCTTGATTCATGATAGGTTATCAAGGTTTCAAAGAGTTGGAGTAAGATTAGCGGTTGGTAATTTTTTACTTGAAAATTTTGTCTTAGGTAAATTTAACTAGATCTTCTAGATATAGAATTTATGTGATATGTGCTATAATTGTTTGTAAGCATTAATCCATGAGTAATTATGTGTTTGAGATCATGGTTGATTATTTTGATGCATGAAAATTGATCTTAAGAACATGTTAGGATTTGGTTGATTTTCATGAGAAAATATGGAGTTGAATAAAGTATGATTCATGTGCATTTTAATTGATCAAACCTTGAAATATGTAGTATGCATGTTATATTTGACTTATGACAAGTTTCATGTGGAATGTTTAAGTGTTGATGTTTTTGGTTAAGTTAAAAAAAACATGAGAAAATCATGTATGTGTGCCTAATAGAACTAGTCAATCAATTAGCAGCAAAGCCATTCAATTGGCTTTAACCCACAAGACAAGTGCTTAATTAAAAATTTTGAGTGTTGGTTCGACTTGGAACCAGTCAATTAGTTAAGCTCTTAACAAATTAACTAATTTTATCATATTAGTCGACTAGTTTAACTTGGCCAATTGTTTTTCAAGTCATTTGATTGGTTTGTGGGATTAGTCGACTGGCTTGTTTAGGACTTTTGGTGGGGTTTATGGGTTGACCTTTAGGGTTAATTTCTTATTTTGACATTTGGCCTTCTTAAATAATGCATAAAATTATAATAAGTAGTTAAGTCTGTATGAGTATGATTATATGTTAGGTGTTAGCCTTGAATATAAAGATCATGTTTAAAGTGAAAGATAAATGATTGTAAGTTGTGTTGGCTATCTATATTAGGTTAGTTGGTGGTACTCAATCCACCATGTGTAGCCTCGGGATGGCCTCGCCTTCCCTATTTATGAGAAATGTCAGTTAATGCCCTATATCTACTCTATTTAGATCTACGAATTTCTTAGAGGACGTCAATACTTAAGAATTAGTTAATTGAGGTAGTTAGGTCCAATTAACTATCCATATTGGGCTACGTGATGCTAAACAATCCACCACTGATTTGAGTTTTGTTATCTATACTGAGTCATTTGGTGGTAGATAGACCACTTTTGTTATTTATTGTTGTGATAATTATCTATATTAGATTACCTGGTGGACAATTCACTTTGTTATATGTGTTGTGCTAATTATTGATAATGAGTTAGCTTGTGGTGGATAACCCACCTTATTTGAATATGGAATTGTCATTATCATGAGATATATGAGTATCTATAAATTCTTCTTGAATGTTGGTCTTGTATGTGACCCATGACAACATGTTATTAAGTTTATCACATGCTTTATCGCTTTCAGTGTCATGTCCTATAGGTCATATGTTTCCTTGATAAAGGAGACCTTATTTACTCACTACATTAAGTGTACTGATAGTACACTATACATGTGATCTATTGCAGGTACTAGATAATGATGATGATTTATATGATGATGTGTCAGTGCAAGAGTGATGTACTTAGGTTGGAACTTAGATTAGGAGCTATCAAGTGGTTTCCCTCGATATCTTTTGTAACTTGGATATTTTTAGACCCTTATGTCCCCTTGTTCCCTTTTGCTTGTATTTTGGGAGTTGATCTCCATGAATTTTTTTTGTTAAATTATATTATCTTTTGCTTGTTGCATCTATTTTACGGATTTTTGTGAAATATTTGAACCTTGTCTTTAGTATAAGAATGATACAGTAATCGGATATGTGCTAAGAGTGACAGTAACATTCACATTTTGGTTTATGCGTATGCAAAACTATATTTAAAAAGAAAAATAGTACAAAAATGTGGGGTGCTACACCAAATCTTGATGATCATAAAACAATCGTCTTAAAGATTCTTAATATCTATTCTAACACTTTTCTATAAGACTATCAATCTCTCACTTTTACTCATATTAGTTCTTTTCTCTATTACCCTCTATATAAAATCAAATTATAATGCCTCAATATTTTGATAGCCTAATTTATTTAGGATTGGTATTGGTGGAGATTAAATTTTCTTATTTTGTTTAATCATCATATATCTGTAGAGTTTTGAAACCCGGTTACATTTTCATATTGTTTTGTTTAAGAGTCCTTATCGTTTCTTACAAATTTGTGTTTCATGAGATTTGCAAGCTACATTTGTCCTCTTTAATATTTCCATATTCTTCTTGTTTGTATATGTTTTATATCATCACATTTTTCCGAGTCTCCTATTTTTTTTCCTCCAAAATTTCAAACCAAGTTGTTTGCAAAAAGATACTACTCATGCCCCAACTGGGCTCTCTTCTTTTTTCTTTTTCTTTTTTTTTTATCATTTTGAGCCTCATTAAGCTCTTACTAATTATATAAATTTTATGAAATTATATTATTATTATTGAGTTAAATATGATAAAAAATATTCTAATATTATTTATATCATTTTTGAAATTTGTATAGTTTTTTATCATAAAAGTCATCAAATTTAACTTTTCTTCTTCAAATCTTATCTGTATCTTATGAGACTTGATCATAACCTTTCATTGTTGGTTAGCGTAATATAATCCCCTAAAATCCTTTAAATGTATTTAAAATTATGTTTATTCAAAAGAAATTACGTTTGGTTTTCAAAATGGCTTAAAATTTGAGTTAAAATGTGAACTTCAGGTGTATTTGTCGACTAGTTTGATAAACTAATTGACCGATTTGCCCAAAAACTAATATTTTAATTCCTGGGATAAGTAGTGGACTAGCTACCCAAACTAATTACTTGGTTGTGCTGCGATTTCTTATCATTTTCTATTTTGGGCTTTGATTATCTTTCTCTGTGTTTATAAAAACCTCTAATTAGAATTTCTTTGCTCGAATAAGCATATTTTGATGCTTTAAGATTGCTTTTTATATTATTTAGGTCATATTATGATTTTATTTAGCTAAAAATTTCTCAAAAATACTTTTAAGGCACTCTCTCACCTTCTCTCCATCTCCCTCGCTTTTATCTCTCCTCTAGCAGTTTTGGATGCGTGCAATCCATCCTGCATCTTCTCCCTGACTTACATATCCCTAACATCCATCTAATTTCACTCTTCCTCCATCAATTTCATCATTCACCTTCTTAAACTTTGGTTCTCCATACTCAACTAAAGTCAGATCTTTCTCTCTCATCCCCTTTGCCATGTCAACCCTCAACTCTCTTTTAGACTCAATTTCTAATTCATTCTAACACTTTACCTTATGAACTTGTTCTCCATTTCCCTTTTCTTTAGGAATATTGCTAAGTGTTAGGCATTTTCTTACTTTTCTCCCTTTTTTCTTTTCCATTGGGAAAAATAGAGGCTTGCCACTTGGATTTTTTTTTGGCTAACTTTCTTTCCCTCCTCTACCTTTTCTTATCTCCCCCCTTTTTAAACAAGGAAGAATTAAGGTTTTAATAAAGATTGAAGATCTTAGTTTTTACTTATTTGAATTTTATTATTGAGAAGAGGTTGAGTTATGCTTCCTTTATGCTTATTTTATTTTTTATTTTAATTAGGCTTTATAAAAAGAGTTTTAGCTATTTTGATTCTTGATTATCTTAGAAAATCAAGGATCTTGATAGAAACCATCAAATTAGGAGTATTTTTTATCTTTAAAGACCTTTAATTGGAGGTAAGATACCATTATCTCTAATATGACTAAGGGATCGCGTTGTTTATTACAGTACATGTGCTTGGTATGTTTTATGATTTATGTGTGTTATTTTTGAGTTCTTAAAATTGAGCATGTGGTGATGTACATCATTAGATTTATGGATTATTTTATTATTAGAAATATCAATAAAGATGATAAAAAAATAACAAACAAGCTAATAAAGTTACGAAAATTTATGAAAACCCTTAAAATAATATTTTAAACTCATGTGTTAATTTTAATAAATTTATGACAAGATTTGATACATAAATTATTGACCTAACGGTGAACTAACAAATTTACAAGGTAATTATAAAAAAATAAACACCAAAACAATTCCTAAAATTAAGAAAATTTCTATATCCTCCTATTTACTCATTTCCAACCTAAATATAGTTTTTTATAATTTTTAACCCACATTTGATATAATATTTAGCTAGCATATCTTAATTATATATTTTCTATATAAAATTCAAAAGAGATAGCAAACACAAATAAAATCAAACTAAAATTTTTAGATCTACATTTCAACCCATTTAGGACCCAAATAACATTTTATAAGAATATTTTATAATGTGTAACCTAAAATTCCACATATATGAATAGTATTTTTTAAGTAAAATGTATTTAACCGCAAAGTTGTAATACTACAAAATCACCAAAAACAATCTCGAAGTCATAAAATATCTTACAATCAATTATGTAATTAATTATACATCAAATAACACACTTCCATATTACTATACATAACTAGGTTAATTATAAATAAGAAATTACATTACTATCCCATTAAAAGGGGACTTCACCCCCGAAGTACATCCCACATCACATTAAACAAGCACATAAGGCCCATATAACACACAGGGGTCATATCTCCTTTAAGAACAAACCCTAATCTAAGGCCACAATAACACAACCACCAAGAGAAAAATTCAACATGTAGCACATTAAAGTTAACAATTCAAGCAATCAAAGCAAAGATATTTAAAATACCAAGATTTGTGTATTCTAAGCCCCTATCCTGAGCACCTGCCGCTAAATGACTGAACAGATGGATTACACTAAGCATTAAATCTTTCTAGGCACTCCTAGTGTCGGACCCTTGACTAAAACCATTACACCATGGCAGTGGGAAATAACTCAGATCCTTGCCCTTACCATCTCTACTATATGAACTATTGTCTTGTTATTAGGTCCAGGGCACTAGTTGTTATTGGTGGGTGACCGACCATGGAGGATGCCCTTGCATCTAATGAACATCGTCATGAGGTGCTTGAAAGCACTCAAAACTCTTGTGACACTTCTTTCCATAGTTATGACGCTAAACCAACTAATCTTTGCAATCATTCCCTATATGGTCACGTCTGCAACGCTTGTAATATTAATGCATGGCATATCCTTGGGCACCTATGCTATAGAAAGCACCTTGATTTTCCTGGTGATAACCACTTTGAATCCCTATCCAAGGCTAAATCATGCGATCACTGTCCAAGACCTCTTACTTCCTAAAGTCTCACTAACCCTATTGTGAAAAACCTTTGCGACCTTAGTTGCCTTCTCAAACATGTCTAAGAGTGCAGGGAAAGAAGAGCGTGACAGCAACTCCTGGATGTAGACATTCAAGCCTATCTTGAACTAGTGCATCTTTATCTCCTCATTGGTCTCAACATCAGGAGTGAAACACATCAGATTTGTGAACTCTAGATAATACTAATACATTGTGGAGGAACTCTAGAAAAATGTCATGAAGAGATTATACAATCCCGTCCTGACACAGGTGGAGCAAAGATAGATCCTCATCCTCTTCAACATGTGCTCCCAAATCTCTATGGGAACACCTGACACCTACTGACCACGCCACCACTAGTCAACACAACCTTTCAAGAAGTACACAAATAATATATATCATACTATAATTCTCTTCGAATGCTTCAATCATTTCATCTAAAAGTTGGTAAAAATGAAAGGACTTGGAGAAAATAGTCAGAAAACCAAGGGTTGATTGGGTTGTGAGGGTAATCTCAATAATATATTTATTATTATTTTTTGGATAAATATTTATTGATTTGAATAGAGTATAATCTCATAACCTTGATTTTTAAATTTTGAAGGGTAAAATATCTCTATGTTTTCCCCATGAAGATCTAAGAAACTCAATTTTAAACTAACCTTTCCATTGAAAACAATATTAATCACCAACACAAATAAATTAAATTTAATATTTTATGCTAAAGCTTCAAATGATCCAAAGTACATTAAATGAAATAATTAATGAAAACAATTAAGTATGATAATATTGATATGATATGCACTACTATGGATAGCTCTATATTCCAACTTAGGTTCAACGGAATGCCATCATTACTTTAAAAAAATTGCATATCAATTAAAATTGTAAAATCCTCATTTTTATAGCTTGAAAATTTTGAAAGATAGAGTTTGGAAAAGCCAAAAGGATAAGATGGATGATATCCCAACACTTAGCATAGGCTCGGTCTCCTTTATCTTTTTTACATTAAGTGATAAGGCTAAAAGCTTTAACAAAAACTTTTACAAAAGACAAACTGAAACAACAATAATAATATAATCATGAGTGGAAGTTCAAAAGGGCAGTATAAACATGGCTAGATCTCAAAAGATGAGGAGGGAATTTAAACTCGCAGGGAAGGAACTTAAGAGTCCAAGAATATTCAAAACAAAATGCCAAGGGTAGAACATAGGATAACCCTAACTCTCACCCTAAACCCTAATCAATCAAAAGGTTCCTTGATCCACTAATCCTCATGACTCTCCTAGTCCTTCATCCACTATATACCCCAGACATAATCATATGAATTTTTTTTTATCAATACAACATTTCATATTGAGTAAAACACAACATCTCTACGGAGATGGCATACTCACATATGTATTCAAGATATGATAATATAATATGATCATATAATAATAACATTAGAACACATGTGATGACATTAATTACAGATGCTTACAACTGCACAAGACACACACAATAATAATAATAACTCATACATTAACACAAAAGGCACCCTCATGATTATAATAGAACTCAACACCATTTAATCACAACCCTAATCCACTTATTAAAAAATATTAAGGTTTTAAAAATAATCCAACCAAATTCAAACATTGAGAGGGAATATATATCTCAATATGAGGCATTGATTACTAGTGAAGTACTATCAAAACTTGAATCTTAATTATAGTGAAAAACTCGCTAAGAAAGTCACATGATATAACAATCACCTGCATAAAACCTTAGCACCCAAATCCTTAAATATGTGTATCCCTGTAGGAATTGTTGAATAATTATAGAGTGAAATTGAGCCCTTTTGGCCTAAAGTTCTATTGGTTCACTCAGGGGCCAACATCCATAACACAAGATCCTTATCCCAAATTAAGTTCCTTTTTTTTTTACTTGAATTAATTAATGTTTTACTCATAGTCATCAAACTTAACATAAAGGCGGATACTAAGATCCACACTCAAACAACTCAACAAAATAACTCAATCCACCTTGACCACAAATGCCATGACATCAAGTCATAGAAGGCCTATGATTAAGCATTAAGCCATAACCCAAACACTTAACCATTTTAATTCAATTCAAACAAGTAGGTTAAATTATTCTCAAAAATCAACAAAAAATCAACTGGTAAAGATGTGACCAACAATAAACACTAAGGTCAGCTAAACGTTCACTAAAATCATCCAAAATTCAATTATTCACTACTTACACATAGTTAGACTCTTATGACTAAAATGTTTTTATATGCCAATTATTCTATTTTAAGGCATTTTAGTTCCAAACACTCATAAAACTCAACAAAACTCATGCCAAGGCTAAATAGCATCAACTAATCATTTAAACATAATGAAATTTTTAGAAGTGTAAAATTTATCAAAATACCCATTATTACTTAAAGGCTCATTTAAAACCTTAACTAACACACCATATTTCCCCTGCCTATCATGTATAATATAACACAACACAATTATGACATGGTAAGCTCACACTTGCTATAGACATGGCAAAATACATGTAAAGTGACCAAAATACCCTTATACTATCAATTTTTTTATCTTTTAAGGCATACAAATCACTTAGGCATATTATAAGATTTATTTAATTTTTTATATACATCAAATACATGTTGGAAAAATAGTCTTTTTCCAGAACATATTTGAAAACACTAAAATTCGTTATCATAATCATAACAAAATCTAAACATACTCAACTCCTTGCATATTATGTATACAACTTTAAGTAAAACACCTAATAAACATAACTTAACCATCAAAATCATGCAACAATGCCTCAACCTGGCCAAAATGGCATATTGAGAGTTATGCTAAAATTTGCATAAATGATTCTCATACTTATAATCACACTTTTCACAAAATACATATTTTGAAAAAAAAAATGACATATTATGCTCACTAAGCCTAAAAATTAGATTTTAGTTGGACACACCTACAATCCATAACTTAAACAAAAAGATAAATAAAAGCCATTTCCAAAACTAGGATTTAAGGTCCCCTTGAATTCCCTTTAACTCATCATAATTACTACGTACAAACAGTATATAAACAAGAAAAAATAACAAAAGACAAACTTAGAAACTACAAGATAAATAACATATTAATTTTCAAAAAAAATGAGGATGAACAAGAATGGTAAAGCTGGCGTTCTTCATAAATTACTAAGAATATAACCTACTTTACTTATTTAAAAATGAATAAAGGCTAGATAAAATAACTATAGAATAATGAGGGAAAATAAAAGAGGGAGTCTCAATTAGTTCTTAATCTCCAGAGCACTTAGGCAATTTTATTACTTGAATAGGAGAGATGATGGAGCTAAAAGATGCAGATATTAAGTATTTGAATGATGAAAATGAATCACAAGGCAAAAAAGAGGGGAGGGGATAGGATAGAGAATATGAGGGTTGACTTTGAGGTTGTTTGTAATACTTTAAAATTTTCTAACAATAATTTTTGATAATTAGTCTCTTAATTCTTTCCTTATTGCTTAACCATTGCTTAAACACCTTACTCAAACTCCCAAACCTTTTTTTTTTACGTGTTTACCCTTCAAACCCCTCATTCTCAAGTCAGTTGATCAATGATCAACCAAGCTTACCCTTTGCTGAACTAGCTAACAACCTTCCAAACACATTCACCCCAAGGCACCTAGCGACCGACAACCAACCTTACCTAGTCCACCGAAGCTGAGTAATTATCACTAATCATATGATAATTAGTTTCTTTCTACTCCAAATTAGTTCTTATGCCCAACATTTTTAGATATTTAGGTTTTTAGATTAATTCCCCATCTTTTTCTAATATTCAAAAATAATTTGATTATTTTTTCATTTTAACCATTTATTGGATATTCTACCTTACCTACATTATTTTTTGTCTGTTGATGACTTTCTTAGCCATGTTGACTTTTAACCACTAACCCCATACTTCCATAATTTAATATTACCTTGTGCTTACTCAATCAAATAATTCTGCATCCTTAATTAATTTAATCACCTCCACAAACCTTCTTACACACCTTACACCACTCTAATCACTCCCATCCTTTCTTTGGCTTGCAAGCAACCCCAAAATTGATCTCCCCTTCTTGTCGACCAACCATAAGGTATTGTTCGTTGGTTTCTCACTTTTACACTTAGCTAAATTCCTATGTTCTATTTTTACTCCATCTTCTCTCCTCTCTCCTTTTTCTTGAGGTGTGTTTATTCTTGGCCATTTTCCTTTGTGTCGAACCTCTTCTCATCTCATCTCTTTATTTTATTTTTATAAGAAAAAATAGTTAAATTTTATGAATTGATGAAGGTTTATTCAAGCCCCCATTTTTTAGCCTAATGGTTATTCTCCTCCTTTAATTTTCTATTCTATGCTAGCCTTTGTTCTAACCCTTTTAACTAATTCCATGTTAGGTGATCGTGGTGTAAAATGTGGTAATTAGGAGTAATTTTGCTAAAATACCAAAGTAGCTTAGATAAGGATACAAAAATATAGATTAGGGTTGTTTGTTGAAAGGTGTCTCATTTTATGTAAATATCATGCTAGCATGTTTTGTAGCTAGAAATTATTCTTAGGTTTCAAGCTTGTATTCATGTATTACTTTGCAAGTTCATAATTTTATAAATTTTATGATTTTATTTGATTTTTATGTATTTCATGCCATGTTAGGATTTACTTTAAAATCTCAAGTATGATGACGTGATTTGTTATTTCTAATAAGTATGTGATTAAGGGTATTAAGTTATGATTGAGTGTATTGTTATGAAATAAGTTGAGGTTGGTTTTTTGGGTGCTTTTGGGTTTGAGAAGGCTCGACCATAAGCCTTTTGTGGTGGTTTTGGATGTTTTAATTAATACTAATTATATTCTTAATAAACTTTGGATGATTGTGTGTAGTTTTGGTGGGTTTTATAACATGTGAAATTTTGGTGGGTGCTGGATGGCTTTGACCATAGTTGTTTTTGGGTCAAATTTGTAAGTTTTGTTATTAAATAAATAAACTCATAGTATACAAAGATCTAGTTGCTCAAAATTTGTACACTATTAATTGAATAAATTATGAACACATTAGAGCACCAAAATTTTCAAGAAATATTGAGCGTACATGTTACATGTAGATGGAGAAAAAATGCCTTTTTTATGATAAGTTATCATTAAATCTCAACTTTAATTATACAAACCCAAATCGAGAATTTTTATATATGATATTGAATCTAAAAAACCTAATTAATCCAATTAAATAATAATAATAAAAATAATAAATAGAAAGTAGCATAATAACACATAGAACATCCCTAAGTTCAAATGCTGTCAAAAATGCCAAAAAAATAATCATTTTCACAGCTTCAACTAATCTAAGCAAATTAACACCTTGACCTTAATCTACTATTAGTATAATTTAGTTTACCAATATAAAAAAAATCAGGATATAATCAATACGATAGGCATATTGAGTAAACTAAATCTAGTAAAAATAAATAACATATATTCACATAAAACAAAATCAATAAAACATGATAATGCATGAAAATTTAGGATTTTTGACAGTAAGAAGGTGATAAGATATTTATCCCAAATTTATTTAAACATTTAGGGAATATAAGAACAAATTTAGGATAGGTTTAGTTTAGAAAAAGTTAAATTTTAGAGACTAATTATGCCTAGTTTGGTAGAATTTATATGAAAATATTAAAATAGTTTCACTCATTTTTAATTCATATTTAGCTTAAATAAGCCAAATTTTAATTATTCTTGAAGTTATGTAAATTTTTGTTGGCAAAAACACTTCTTTCAAGGCTTAAAATGTAAATAAGGACGAAGAAAAAGTGATTATTTTTCATCATAGTCGATAATTAAAATTTTAAAAATGCCTAAGAGATTCTAAAAAAAGTCAAGGAATTAAAATATGATGAAATTAGAATGATTCTAAAGAATTTTAATGACCAAAAGTGATTCAAAAATTTTATAGAACTCAAAACTGTAAGAAGGGTTAAACAATCAAAATGAAATATTTTAAAAACATAGCAAGAGTTAAAGGGATGTAAACATATTTAATTTAAAATATTTTTACATAATTATGATAATAATAAATTTTGAAAAATTAAGGTATTAAATCCATACTTAAAAAAATATTTTATAAATTTTTGTAATTTTAGCTAAAAGCCTTACATACATGAATAAAAAAAAGTGTTTGAGCTCACACTAGAAAATTTACTATTAAAATCACTTTGTACCATCTTAAAAATACAATCCTGCATAAAATAATTCTTGAAAGTGAAATATCCTCATTGTAGAAAATTATCAAATGTTTTGATCGTTGGAAGTGTTGAATAACCTTAAAGAACTAAAATCATATATAAGATGTTAGAAAACCTTAGCGGGACTTTTCATATGCAAATTTTTTATTCAAAACTTTATACCAAGGTTTCTAACATAATAAGATAATATACTTAAAATAAGATATTTTAAGAACAATTCCAAGGTTAAACTCACATTATATACTAGTTTTCCTTTTTACATAATTTCAAATTAAAAAAATTGAAAAATAAAGTATCAAAGTTACAAATGTAGAGAAATATTAGGCTTATCAATGGAAACTATGTCATATTTTAAATTAGTACACAATGATAGGGACTTTAATTTATATCATAAAATAAATAAATAAAAATTATCAAAATGATCATGATTTTTTAATAAATAAAGACCTATATTAATATAATTCCGATGTAAAAAAAATATAGATTTTGATTTTACCATTTATTTGCTAAAATTTTACCATTTTTCTAGGTGATTATGTTGAATTATATGGTGATTATGTTGACTTATATGGTAATTATGTCTACTATTATATGAATATTATTTCTATAAATATTATGTGTGCTAATAAAAAAATTATATCATAATGATCATTAATTTTCTCTATAAATAGATACTCATATTGGTATACTTCCGACGTAAAAAATGTGTTTTTATTTTACCATTTGTTTGCTAATATTTTATTATTTTTTATGGTGATTATATCAACTTATATGGTGATTATTTCTATCAACATGTGACGCCTATTTCTATAGGGATTATGCATGTTAATGTGTTTCTTATGTAAATTTTTTTATGCTGGCTATGTCCGATATTGTGCTTATCATGTATATTTCTATGGTAATTGTGTTTGTTATAATGATTTTTTTAAGGAAATTATGTCAGCTTATGTGATAATTAAGTTAACTTATATGGTAATTATATATATCTAAATGGTGATTATCTCTACCACCATATGACATCAATTTCTATAGAAATTATGAATATATGTGTACTATTCTGCTTTATATATATATATATTATATATATATATATATAATGTTTATATCAACTATTATGCTTATTGTGTATATTTTTTTATGATAAGTATGTATGATACAATGGTTATATCAATTATTGTGGCGATTACGTATATTTATATGATGATTATACGCATTGTTTTTAAACCATTGGTAATTACTATTCACATGCTAAAATTAACATCATGTTTTGCTAACATGAAAGACATGTGTCTGTAGTTGCATACGCCGTGCATCCAACAAGTATTAGGAAAGGGAATTGGCCTATAAAAAGGTATTTCAAACAAATGAATACACTTGATATATATAAACTATTATAAATGTATAGTTTAACTAATACATGCTATTATTGTTAAAGTGTTACAAAATAATGTTAATTGCCCTCAACTATTAGATATTGTGTTATCATTACAATCATAAAAGTTCCTTATTGTAACATTTTTGTTTCATAAATTATTTAAATTTATCATATGCCTTAATTAACTTATAAAAAAATATTTAATCTTATTATTTCTTCTGCCATTGTTAGATTTTATTAGTTTTATCTCAATCTTGGATTAGATACTACCTACACTTAATTCTAAAGTTTAAGTTATTTTTGACTTATATCTGACATGAATTGATTATTGGTTATATCTGTCATCACGTTAGATGCGACGTTAACACTTAACATATTATGTAATCACTTCCATTAAAATAAAAATTTTAAATAGTAAATTCAAAAGTTCTACATCAAATTAAAATTGATAAAATTATAATAAAAAAATAAAATTAATGCTAATTATTATTATAATTATTATTATTATAGTAGTAATGATAACAATAATAGTAATAGTAATGAAAAAAATAATTATGATAAATTAGTTATAAAATAGTGATATTATCACGTTAAACTTTTACTAATTAAATCAAATCTGATAAAAAAACAATCTAGCCAAGCATGCCGAGCATTATTACTTGCCACATCACACCTCACGCTTGATACAAAAAACCAAACAGAAAAGAAAGTAAAGAAAGAAACATATGGTCTAAGTAATTATCAAGCCCACTGCTTTTAATATACTTAACTCAATGTATGACCCTTTTCTTTTGGGGGGAGGGGGGGATATATCACCTACATATAATGCTTTTAGAGTACATTATATCCACGCATCACACGGAAACAAGACTAGTGAATTGTAAAGCGTCACTCACAATTTAAGCACGACAAATGCATCAAAATTTGAAGAGTACAGATTTAAAAAATTGTGACACTTCATAAACTTTTACTAATATCATACCAGTCCAAGCAAATAGAGCGTTATTCAACCACATCACAATCTCGTGTAGCGATACGAAAGAAACAAAAAGAATATGAGATAAAGGAAGAAACAAGAAGAATATAAGGTACATTAAGACAAAGAGTACTTATCGTGTCTCCTGCTTCTAATACACACAACTCAACGTATAATCCTACTTATATCTAACGTTTGTAAACTGTAAGTCTTCAAAATGTATGGGGAAAACACCTCAAAGTTCAATCATAGCCATCGATACATCAAATTTAAAGAGCATAAATTTCAGAAACGCATTTCATAAAATAAAATAAAAATAAAAATAAATAAATAAGAAAAAAGAAAAAGCTACTCTTCAAAAGAAATGAATAATAAATTAGTAATACACATGCCATAATAAAAGGAAAAAATTGCTCGTTAACATCCTCCGCGACGACAAATCAAACAAAAATCCGGATTCACACAAGCATTTGGGGGGGAGGGTATTGAAGATAAGGATCACCATGTATATATCCTATTACAATTGAAGTATGCATATTTATACAGCAGGATATGGCAGCGCATCAAGATTTCTGCCATGGCTTGAGAACACCGACGACAATGACGGCTACAATGATCAGCAATATGATGATGGCAATGCACATCCATTTCCTTGAGCTCTTCTGTAGGCTCTTCGCTTTCTGGAGGGCAGTGTTTCCAGACTGCACGTGGTCTACTGCGCTCGAAACCTAATCAACAAATGGAAAACAAACTTGCATAATCAAATAAAGTAATCCTGTAGCCTCTAATACAGGAAGAAACTGGGAATGAACACATTAGCACCTGCGACTCGATGTTGTCGAGCAAATCTCCTTGTGCATCCACCAAAACTGCCATATCCAAGAATATCTGAAAAACAAACCAGAATAAGCAGACGTTTGTTGTCATAGATTACTATCTTCATCTGCTCCTGAACAAAAGACCTTTCATGGTTCATCCGTGACAATTTTCCAAAGAGTCAATGCTTTTATTCACATGGAACGTTAGGGAGTTTAAATTGAAGCACTCACACAGGACGGGAGTGTATTCTGAAATTTACCAAAACAAGTACACTTTTACCAAACCAAGAGTGTGTTCTCTACAATAAACCTGATCCAGATGGTCACTAGAACTATCCAACAATTAAGTTCCAAGGTAGTAACATGCAATATCTTTATTAGTTAATGGCATACCTGTTGCAGCTCAAGAAGCTTCCTCTCTACTTCCCTCACTGCATCATGCCGTTCTTGTATCTCAGCCAGGGTGTCCATTATCTGCAATACATTATATGCCAAAAAAAAAAAAGACAAAAAGTCAGCTCATTTCTTGGCTTTTGCTAATTCATGTTATAGAACCTCGAGTTTTAATCATCTCAGTGGCCATCACAACCCTAGGTGGGGCCAATTACCAAGTTTATGACCTCCGAAATTCACATAGAACTTGGCATCTCGGCAAGATGACTAAAGATTGTCATTAGTGCATGCCCTATACAATTCAGAGCAATATTATGTTTGAGTGAACTTAATTTTCTATGGTATAACAGAGGGAACAAATATTCCTCATTGTTTGCCATTCCATCTTCTTCACAAGTGGTTTTCATCTTCCCCTTTTGCTTGGGATAAGTGTCCGTTTTCTCTTGATAAGGCGAGGGAGGTGGGGTGAGGGTGGGAGTTGACAGAAGATGCACCTGGCCTCGACCTTGCTCTTGGATAGCTTTCTGGAAAATTTGTTCGCTGTCTCCAGTCTCGATCAAGTTATCAATTGTCTGCTCAAAAATATGTAACACACTAGTCAATGTGGACACTTTTTTGGCTTATAGCAACGTATGTAACATAGTGAAAAGCAAAGTATTCACCTCTTCATCAGCATGGTTGCCAGTTACTGCAGGTCAGAGAAACAGTAACATAATCCATTAGGCGAAAAGTAGATAAATAAGTATTTTTACCTCAAGCGCATGCTAGAAGAAGCAAGAATAGGGTCCACAAGCTCATCAACAATAGAAATGAGGAGATTATTGACGATCATGGCATATCAGATGAAATTATGAGCTTCTATCAGAACTTGTTGAGGAAATCCTCAGAGCAAGTGCACAATATAGATTATGGAGTTTGTCCACAGGGAAATATGTTATCGGCCTCTACCTCTAGTGCTGAAATGTTATGCAATATGCCCCTGGAGCAGGGAATCAAAGATGCAGTGTTTGAAATGGGAAACCTAAATGCTCCTGGACTTATGGCTTCAAAGCCTTATCCTTCAGGAAGGCTTGACCTATTTTGGATCTGAGGTAGTGGATGCTGTCCAGGGATTCTGGGAATCCAAGCATATCTTGAAAACAGATTAAAGTCGGTGACAATTCTCGAGCAGCTTTTGTTGAAGGGAGAGCACTGTATGATAATGTTTTGATGGCCGCTGAATTACTTGAGCCCTAGAATGATGGTAAAAGTTGATCTACAAAAGGCATTCAGCTCAGTGGAGTGGATCTTTATACAGCAGGTACTGTTAGCATTGGAGTTTCCCTGACAAATAGTTGAACTGATTATTAAATGCATCTCCACGGTAAGGAAATCTATCAGTATAAATGGCACATTGACAGCACCATTTCTTAGTAGAGGGGGATTGAGACAGGGAGGTCCTATGTCTCCATAGCTATTTGTGATATGTACAGAACACTTATATAGAGCTATGAAGGGAAAAAAGACAAATCCAGAGTTTAAATGGTACCCTAGGCAAGCTAACCTACAGCTGGCAGACCTGAGTTTTGCCAATAATTTGCTTCTGTTTTGCAAAGGAGAAAGGAAATATGAAATGTACTTGAAGGCAGTGATGGAAAATTTTGCTAGATGCTCAGGACCTACAACATAAATACCAGTAAAAAGCTCATTAGTCTGTTGTGGGGATACTGCTAGGAATAGGATAGAACAACAGCTGCTGGAAGTGTTTGAATGTGCTTAAGGTACCTTCTCATTAAACATTTGAGACTCCCTATTAATGCTGCTTATATGGGCATTCAACATTATCAGGGGCTGATAGATAAGTTGGTGGGCAAGGTAAGATGTTGGACTTGCAAGTATCTTAGTTATGCTGGGAGAGTAGTTGACCTCATCTGTGCTGAATGGAGTCGTATGATTTTGGGCTCAAGTTCTACCTTTGTCAGCTGCAGTGAGGCACCACATTGAACAAATATGCAGTAGATTTATGTGGTCAGACAAAAGAAGGTTGTTTGCTTTCCTAAGAGGGAAGGAGGTTTGGGAGTTCAAGATATCAGAGCTAGGAATAGTGATGATCTTGGAAATTGGTTGTGGCAGATACAACAAAGGAAAGTCTTTGGTTAAAATGGGTGGATGATGTATATATTAAAAGTAAGAACCTACAAGATGTAGCTCATAGATCTCATTATTCCTTGGATTTTCAGGGCTATCTTGAAGGTGAGACCTATTTTGCTGCATCATATTCTGACAGGAGAGTGTAGCAATGATATAAACTACTTAGAGAAAGCCTGTGATAAGCTGAGATAAAGGGAAGAAGAGAAGAAAGACCAGTATTATTTAGTATGGAAACATGAGGGCATGCCTAGACATATGGTGATATGTTTGGCTGGCATGTCATCAGGCTTTACTGACCAGAGATCAATTATCAAGATGGTAGATGAATGTCCTAAATCAATGCGGTATCTTTCCGCACAGTGAAGAAACACTTGACCACCTTTTGGTCTTCTGCTGTTCTTCTCAAATCTGCCAGAGGAAGAGCTTGATCTGGCTCAGCATCACTGATATACTTGGGAGGCCTTGCTAGACAGGATGATAAAGCTCACCAAAAGAAGAAAAGGCTATGCAGTGATTTTGCGAGTCCAGATTGCAGGAGTTATCTATGGCATATGGATCACAGGAATAACTCAATTTGCCAGGGAAGAGTAGCACAGCCTTGTATTTTGGAAAAGATATAATTAGGAAGCCTTTCATTTGGTTATTGCAATGTAACAGGGTAGCTAGATACCAGCACATGTTAAATCAGTTGGATAGAGTGCCCATATAAAGGAAAGTGTAGAGGTGATGTACTTCCTCCATTTTTGGTATTAATAAAACTACTATTAATTACCAAAAAGAGAAAAGTATATAAATAGGTGATTTGAAACTTTAGAATATAGAATTCAGTAGTTGAAAAAAATTGGTGAATTGAAGCATTAGAATATAGAATCAGTGATAAGAGAACCAAGAAAAAGAACCTGTAAAAACACGCCTCTCAACTACTTCCCGGTACTCCTGATGAATGTTTTCACGTAGTGTCTGCAAAAAATTTCAAGAACTGAAATATGTGAAACAGGAGTTGAAAATTACCTCAGGATCCAACCAATATTATTAGTTTATTATACCGAAGTATACCTGAAATTCAGCCATCTTGTCTTTGAACTTCTTTTTCAAGTTACTGCAACCAACCACAACAAATTAGACAATATGCATTTGCTTATTCAAATGATGCACGCAGGAAAAAAGGATGTAAAATGCAAGTTTAGAAAACAAACAGCATCATCGGCAGCAATAGAAACTTGAATAGTTACATGCAACTTATTTTCCACTAATTTTCATTATGGAATTCCAGTGAGCGAAAAGGTGGTTATGAAGGAATTAAACCAATTTTAATCCAGAAGCAATAATCACTATTAAGTCAAACTCAACTTATATATACTATATTACGATTCAGTGCATGTACAACACATACAATTACATGTGTATTGCACGTGAACTGCATGTGATTCAACAAGTATACTTATATGATGTATCATTCATGTTATTACCAATACATTGAAAATTATTAATAAGTATATACAAAACAATTTAATCAAGTTAGTTTATATCTATTTTATTGATTAGCGTGTGTGTGTGTGTTTTTTTGGGGGGGGGGGGAAGCGACTACTTTTCTAAACTAGAGAACCCCAAACATGATGATAGGATTCTGTGTCAGCTTGAAAAGAGACACACAAAGGGATCCTTAGGGATGTTGTATGGGAATCCACTATGAGAGCCAAGCAATAAGGGAAATCATTCCAATGAAAATTGCATAATTTACTTTGTTATCCTTCATAAAAAATTGTCTTTTCTAGGCAACCTATCTGAGGAACTTCTTACCATCTTTCTTGCACCCCCAAATCAAAGAGCAAGGAGGAAATAGCTGCCCCAAATCGGTAAGGCTGGAAGAAATAAGCTTTCTTGTCTTCCAACCTATATTTCCTTCGTGAAACTAGAACTTCAAGAAGGGAAACTGATGAGGGAATTTTCAAAATATCACTTGGTTGGACTCAACTTATTTTCTCAACCAAATTCAAAGGGGTGAATCCATCATGTTTAGGGTTCTTTTCTTCCATTTAAAGGATCCAAACATCATATCTTCTACCTACATTCTCCCACCTTCATCAAAATCACAAATTCTTCACATTGTCAACTACGCCCCTCTCATTCCGATCTCATTCCACCTCCATCAAGATCCTGAATCATTAAAACATCCATCCATTAAGTTCATCCCACTAACGTTACTTCACTGTTTTTCCTCCAAAATCCCTAGATCCAGTCAACTGCCATTAGCCTCTGGTCAAGTACCCCTCCTAGCTACAACAACCACCAATCTATGGCCATCCACCTCCTCATCATCCATTCGTAACCATTCTGCCACTTGTCTATCAAACACCATTCGGTCATCCACTCCTTCACACTTTGTCCAACCATCCAACAATTTATTTCTAGGACATCCTTCTAAACTCCTTCACCACCACCACCTTCCATCCAACTGCTCATAGACTCAAATGAGGCCTCTTGAAGGCTTGGAAGAAGCCATAATAGACATGGAACACTTGTGTAAGCTTTGTCTCAAGTTGATGCCTTTATTAGATGGCTTACCTCAAGCCATGTCTTCACCTTGGCTTCATTTTTTGGACTCTATGTGGCTGGGCAGCAGCAACCAAGGGTGAAAATATTAAGAACCAGACCCCTCCTCCATGTCCAGAAGACAAGTCTCCACGTCATAGTTGACAAAGGATAGCATCACTTACTACCGTCATCATTTTGCAAGAAAACAAGGAACCACCCTAAACCATTGTCCATGACTAATTGGTGGAGCTTTTTATTTTATCCTTACTTTGAGTATTTTTGTTTCTTTGACTAAATAGATTCTAATTATACTAGGGCATTGTTTGGGTAGCCATATTATTTGTTCATTATCTAATAATATATACTTCAAGTCATTTGCTTTACTCATTATTTTTGGCTCATTATCTACAACTTATTCTTACTTTATCAATAGGTCCCACTATTTTTAACTAAATACCTAAAAACTTAATACTATTTACTTTAATTACAAATATACCCTTATTAATGAAACCCCACCCACCTGTATAATATAAATTATTACTTAATAATAATAATCATTAATATTAATTAATATCATTAATCATAATTCATATTAATATTATCAATTATTCATGATTAATAATTTAAAATATATTATTGATCATTAATAATAATAAATAATAATATATATTCAATTATTTATATTAATAATATGTTAATTATTAACTATAAATGTCAATTATTATTATTAATATTTATTATAATTATTATCAATAATTATGATTGATATCATTAATAAATATAATTAATAATATTCTCTTAATTATCAATTAATATTACGAATAACTAACAATAATTGTTAATTATATTATAACTTTTCGTTGTGTCTGATTCAATAAAAAACCATAATAATTAATGTTAATAATAATAATGATTAATATATCATTATTATTATTATTATTAATTCATATATTATCATTATTAATAGTTATTATTTTTCAAATTTATTATTACAAATATTAACTTTTAGTTATTATTAATATCAATTACTATTTAATATTAAATTATTAATATATATTAAAAATTATTACTATTATTATTGATAATTAATTATATATTTTAATTATATTATTATTATTAAAATTATTATAAATAATTACCAATTATATATTATTTTTAATTAATATTAATTATTAACTATTATTATTTATGAATATTATGATCAATTATTATTATTACTGTCATTATAAACATTAATTATCAAGTATTTATATTGTATTAATAATATTAATTATTTATTATCATTTATAACAATAATAATTAATAATAATAACGATGCACAATACACTTTATTTATTAATTATACATTATTAATAGTTAATGTTAGTAATTTTTAATAATTGATTTTAACATTGGTATTAATTACAATTGTTAACTAATAATAAATTCATTATTATTAAGCAATATTAATCATTAATAGTAAAGCATTATTAATTATGATTATAAATTATTTATATATTAGAATTAGTAATAATGACAATAATAAATATTAATACTGGTTATTATTATTAATAATAAATACAATAAATTATGAATTATTGTAAATATTCTATTTACATATTATGGGTGTGCACGTTATGAATTTGTATTATATTAAATCATAGGTTTAATACTCCCATTAGTACCATTAATTATAATACTTTTTCCCATTATGATTACAACCCTTCAATTCTACGTATTCTCCACATTTTTAATATTATCTAACTCCTCATAATGGATGTAATAACTAATAAGTATGGGTATTATATATATAAGATATTGAGAATTGTAAAAGAAGAAAAAACTCTCACATATCAATGAAAATGAAAATCGTATTCTCTCTCTCTCTATATTGTAATTATATCTCTCTTTGAGTTTATGAATATATTACAACATGAATGTCATTCATAAATAACAATAAATAACATATTTTAGTTATTAATTATTAATTATTATATAATAATTATTAATATATTATTTTATAATAATAAGAACTATATTATTATTAATAATATATTATATTATTAATTATTATTGATTGATGTTTTTGGGTTTAAGGATATATGGGACTAAGGGTAAAATCGTAAAATTCCATCTATCAAATTTATTAACAAAATACTACATGTCTAAAATTGTCATTATATACAAACTCATTATCATTTCAGATAAGTTACCAAACACTATTATTATTTCAAACATATTTATTTACAAAAAATATAAGTTAACCAAACAATTTATCTCATTATTACTTCATATCATGACTTAAGTTTCCCAAACGGTACATAGAATATTATATGTTTAAAACTTAGTTGTCATTTTGGATTGATTTATAACCCTTAGAAAGAATGTAACCAAGTTCGCTCTTTTCCTACAAAGGAGGCTTGAGATGTAAGAGGAAGAGAACTTAGAACTCATTATGAAATGAAGCTTTGAGCTTTTCCTGCCGTGGTGGTCGGCTGCCTTCAATGAAGTACATTCATAGGTTTTGTTTGTTTCTTCAAACCACTTAGATCTACCTCAAAAGTTGAATACCTTGCATGGTGATTCAAAAGTCGGTGATACTTAGTAGGTTTCTAAGTGCATTACCTATCTTTTCCATTTGCACTTTTTGATCTTTCCTTTAATTGAAAACAACCTTTAATAGAAAAAATTATTACAATAATCATCTTAGCTCAAATCCAGTTTGTATTCATACACATCAGTAAAAATATAGCTTCATGAAAAAAAACAAAGCACGAGGAAAATTGCCCAGGAAGTGTTAATCTAACTGGTCATGCAGCTGTTTTTATGCACCCAATGGTCCAATAGCCAGATAAAGGGATGAGAAGATGGAGGTCACTTCGGTTAGTAACATTTAAATATAGATTCCAAAATAAAGATGATTTGCTACAACAGTTTATTACACAATGCAAGAGGAAGGAAAAAATTGAGGGGGCACATACAATGTGGTTGTTGTTCTGGAGCGGTCAACAGCTGTTCCTTTCCCACATCCAGGCTTTTGCCTGTTTTGTAAGTTCTAGAGAAGTGAACAAAGTAAGACTGCTAATGCTCCAAAAATTCAAAATATTACAACAAGACAGCAGATTTTCATACCTCTCTGTCCAGTTCTTCAATTTTTGACTTTATAAAGCGAGCTATCTTCTGGACTTCATCCACATCTTTCTCCATTCGCTGCTTGATGGCTTCACAAAAATGAATTGTCTATTATCAATCAATTTAACATATCTAGAGGAAGAAATATCACCACACATTCACATGTAACTAATAATACAGATAGCACAACTATTCGAATATGAATTTAGTTTCACCACTTCAACTTAAAAAGAGCGACCATAATATCAGCATGGAAACACCTTGTGATGCATCAGGAAAAAAAAATGGAAATTATGTACTAGAAACTAATTTATTATTAGTTGAGGATGGACTTCAATCTTCGACATGCCATGCAAAACTTCAGCATAACCTTTTACCAAGAGGACTGGTGAGGGTAGACATTATAAATGAGATTTGTGGACTTGCACTGTACAGAATCCAAATGCAAACAGCTTTACACGTTCCAGCAATTCTTTCACTATTCAGGACTATAATACCAGTTGTACTGTATTAGCAAATAAAGTGTGCAAGAGGATCCCAACTCTAATTACCAATACCACATAAGTCGAAAACATACTCAATTGACTGAATAACACAATCATAACGAAAGTTCAGCAGAAAGAATAGCATAGATGTATTAATTTCAAAACACAAATCAGAGCCAGTCAATGAGTACTTCAACATTTTGATGGATCAAAATTCAGGCTAAGTTTACTGCTGTACTCAACAGTGCAATAACTTCAACAAGCACCAACTCCCAACTAAAATGTGTATTTCAATAAAACAACAAATTTCAATAAAAATCCACCCTCCAATCTTACGAGAAAGAATTAGCATCAATCTAGCTGGAAAGAAAGACAAAGGCTTACATTTCATAGCAGCAGCCTTAGTTACAGCCTTAGACTCCTCGTGAGCATCCTATATTCACAAGTTACAAGATGATCAGAAAAATCTTTATAATAAGGGGCATTTTTCGAACACTCAACAAGCAATGCAAGCCAAGGTAAGCTATCCAGAAGTAAATACATGCCTGGAGTTTTTTTAATAGTTTATTCAGCTTATCATACTGTTTGTCAATCTCTTGAACCTGATGAAGATAAAATGAGAAATTAGCTTTAGGATACTATTACTGGGATAAAGAAGGTGCAAATATCTCAAAAAACTATGAAAACATGGAGAAAAATAACACTTCTTCTGTCATATAAGAGATGAGATTTTAGAATCTTGGGAGGCACCTTTTTGAAGAAATTTTCCAAGCCAAGTTCTCCAGAATTGGCGGGATTCATTCCTAATTCAATATCATCTGCTCTCGAAGAATGAGCACGAGAGACCTCAAAAGAATCCTGTATAAGTTTGTCAAGAGAATAGTGAGGTACAAGAAAAAAAAGACAAAGAAACCTTAGTACATAATGATTTTGTCTTTTTCCAGGTAAGTAAATAGAGAGAAAATGTGACTGCAGGCAATAAAACCACAGTCGTGGAATCACAGTATTGGGGTTATGGAAGATATTTTATATATCACAGCATAATTTTTTTTTCCATATCGAATATCGTTACATATCAATAGATATCAGTATATGTCAGCCACACATATCAACTATAAATATGTGATTTTTTAAAACTGTCACGTTTTGGCTATGTCTCATATTGGCCAACCCAAAAACAGAAAAGTATTAACCAATATACGATATCGAGAGTGATACTTTATTGTATATGTAGCTGCTTGTGTTCTACGAACGCAAAACATGTTCCAGGTCTGAAAGTAATAAAGAGAAAATTTTGATCCAGCTAGAAGAAGATACCAACTTGATCACATCAACAACATATTAAGTTCACACGATAAAATAAGCAAGAAGGAACCAATCCCTAGAAGCATATCCATATCATGCAACATGCCTGAGACAGTCTTACAACGTAAAAGGGTCATGCAGATTCATGTCTGCAGGCCTCTGTTCACACTAGCCTTCAACAACGCACCAAAAATTCCACATTCCAAATGACAACTCTAATTGTGCAATCTCTAGAAGCATCCAATGGACCATCCATTCATGGAGGTGGTTTCTTTAACAACAAAGAAAATAAGGTAGAAAGATCAAATACCCATGCACCAAAGTCAGGATAACTAGATAAAAATTATCCAATCTGGCAGATTTACAATAGAAGGGGGGAGGCATTTGGGCTATGACCACATATCTTTCTAGTCTTAACAGCTTCATGAGTTGGTGGTAAGAGAACACGCGTGCACACAACTCAATTCCTTGGTAGTGAAACTTGAAAAGTACATCCTGGAGCCCTGTTCCCTGTGCTACAATATACTAAACCAAGGCATGAAATGCAGCAGGACAACTCCAGCATAAGCATTGTCAGCTTCTATCAAGTATCAAATGATTCAAATCCAACACAGCCCCACACATTTCATATGAAATGGAGACAAATGTAATGACAATCTGGCATCCTATCACAAATTGGCGGTGCTTTTGCGGCATGAGCATCATGCAAGTTGCAACAATAAGCATGTGCCCAAAATCAAGGACAAAGAGGCAAGCCTCGGTCCTTGGAAAAGGACATAACTATAACTTATTTCATCTTTGATTCCACTAAACCAAGAGCTTTTCTTTCTAAATCCAGGAATTAGTTCTTCATTGCTACACAAATACGGACGATCCAAAATTAAACATTCCTCTTGTCCAAAGCATAGTAAAATAACAACATGATAGCCACAGATCTCGGTGAATTTTATATCACAAAAATTAATTACGTATGCGGAGCCAATGCCAAAATCACCAAATTCATAGTACTAAGCAGGCTATTGCTCAATTATCCGATTCAGGTAAACCCCAATATAAAGCAAATGTAGATCAAAGGGAAGACCCCCATTCAAAGTCCCAACATCATTCACATCCAATAACAAAAACGCGCAATGCACTCAAAATAATCCCACAAATGCAACACATAAATTCGAAGGCCGATGATTCAATTAAATGTCAAGAGGCTCGGATCATGCCAAATTATCAATGCACGTGACGAAAAAATAGCTCCGGATAACTATCGCACAAGAATCGTGGAAATATAAATTATAACAAAAAGGCGAGATCTTGAAGGCAAAAAGAAAAATAAATACCGATAAAAGATCGTTCATGTTTGAATCAGCTGCGACAGCCTCTTCCCCTTCAAAAGAAATATAACTAGGCCAATAAAAAGAGCGAAGAAATTTTGCTCCCCTTCCTTTCAGACTGTTGTTATTGAGTTAAAATCCGGATGGATCTCAGAAATTGAAGAAATTACTTGACGGGTACGGGCACCTGGTTGGCTGTTTCTGATGAAGAGGAAGAAGAAAACGGGCCCCAACGTGTCCAGGTCTCTCCCCGGCGAAGAGGAGAGGCGGGGATGGGCGGAGCGGGAAAAAAGTTGTACTTGTGCTGTTGTTAACCAGGGATCAGCGGGGGTGAGAGGTCGGGTCGGACGCCGTGGATTTTGAAACTCCGTTACCTGCTTCTCTCTCTTCCTTTTTCTTCAGATTTCATTTTTCTTACACAAAAAGTCGCGTCGGTATTAAAAGTAGTATCGATCAATATTTCGGAGACCGTTTTGGAAAATAATCGGCTGTAAACTGTGATGATTATCTTTCCTCCCTCTATTTTATAATACGAGCACATTCGAATTGCTGAGATTATATCTTTTATTTTTTTTAAAATTGACTAATTTGAATCTTTTTATTTGTACATAATTATTCTCAATTTTATTTTTTATCTATTTTCTTAATTAATCACATAATATTTAATTCTTATAGCCTTAAATATAATAAGTATGAAAGAAGATAATAAATCTAACGTTTGTTTTAACTAAGATGAATTCGAAGAAATAATAGTAAAGCAATTTTTTTTTTCAAAAAATTTGAGCCTAACCGGTGATTCACCCGTTTGAAATGAAGCTGACAGGTGAATTACCCGGTAAAAGGTAAGTCTAACGAACAGATCATCCGTCAAAAGATGACTCTAACGAACACTCATCCCTTATGCTCTAATATTAACGAGTGATTTATCTAAGAGCTAGTAATATCTTTTAAGACATTTGTTCGTCACTATTAGACTCTAGTGGGCAAATTACCCAAAAATCCTCTTCCATAATTTTTTTTAATTATTTTTATATTTATGTATTCTTTATAATTTCATATTTTGAATATTAATATCATAATCAAAATCCATTTAATATTGATTGGAGTGGATTATTTGTTATAGATGAGATTTTTAATGATCATAAGTCATTAATTGAGTGGGTTAAAGAAATTAGAATGCCACATAATATGGTTTTAAGTTTAAAGAAATCAAAAAAATATAGGATTTGCATACATTGTGAGAGAGGTGGTACTTGTAGAAAACAACCTTTGGTGAATCCGAAAAGTGTTTGATCTACCAAAATCAAAAAGTGTGGTTGCAAATTCAGAATTTGTGGAATGAAAGAAGCTTGCAATAGTTGAAGACTAGTGGTAGAATATAGAATGCATAATTATAGATTATGTAAGTATTTACATGTACATTTGTTTGCTTATCAATTATCTTTAGAAGAACATATATTGGTGCACGAGCTAGCCTAAATAGATGTCAAGCCAGTGGAGATTATTGACAGGTTGAAATGAGGTGATGGGGATAATACTGCAACGCTTATGATAATCTACAATACTAGACATAAGTTTAAAGTAAATAACTCGATGGGACGTACTATCATGCAACAATTACTGCACTTCATAAAAACCAATGAATACCATTCATGGCATCATTGGTTGTCCGACTCTGATGTGGTTAGTGATATTGTATTTACACACCCAAATTCAATTGCTTTGTTGCATGTCTTTCCATATGTCATTTATTTGGATTACACATACAAAACCAATAAATACTACCTTCATTTCTTAAATATCGTTGGTTGTATGTATGGTGGTAAGAATTTTATCATTACCTTAACATTTATGATTAAAAAAAAAAAGGAAGGCAACTACAAATGGGTTTTTGATAAGGTAAAAAGATTAATAGATCCCCATGAACCAAATGTGGTGATCACTGATAGGGAACAACGACTTACAAAAATAATGCTGAAAGCCTTTTCTAATGCAACACCATTCTTATATAGATGGCATATTAGTAAGATTGTTCTCTCTAATGTTATAAAAAAGATGGGAAGTATAGTAGTGGAATAACATGTCCTAGGACGTTGGAGAAATATTGTACAAGAGACTACAATTGATACATATAAGAACGAGTTTCTTCTTATGTGTGACAAATGGGGCACTGCTGTTACAATATGTGTACGAGACCTAATTGAAACCATATAAGAAAAAGTTTGTTTCATTGTGGGTTGACGAATTTATTCATTTTGGCACACATACAACCAACGTGTATAATTCTTGTTATTGTAAATATTCGATGTCATTTAACTCATACTATATAACAATTAACTATTACTTATATTTTAAAATTCTAATCATAGGGTGGAAAGTGAACATGAAAAATTGAAGAAATATATATCATCACAAATGAGTTTTGACACATTATGCCCAAAGATCAATACACTAAAAAGACTCTATAGCAATAAGGTGAAAAAATACTAGAGCAATCATGGATTATTATTCTACATTACTCTATATATGACATATTGTTCAATGAGCTCACATCTGTTGTATCATTGTATGTCGTAGAGGGTTAGAATTGATTGAAGAGGAGAGTAAAAGGTCCAATAAGGTTGGTGCCGAATCATTGGGATGTGGGTGTTTGAAATACCCCAAAACCTAATTTAGGAAATTATGGCAAAATAATAATTTATTAGGAAAATTAATTAAATAATTTATTTTATTAAATTAAAAGGGAATTAATTAACGTAAATCAAGAAGAAAATAATAAATAATTTAATTAGGAAAAATTGGGGCGTTTTGATAATTAAAATGGAATTTAGGAAAAATTTATTTAAAATATCCCAAATTAATCTAAAAAGGAATTTAATTATTATTTTTCTAAATAGTATTATTTTAAATAATCAAAAATACCAAAATATCCTAAACACCCATCCAACCCATTATTTTTCCTTTTCCCTTTTCTTTTTTTTCCATTCCCCCCTTCTTTTCCTTTTTCTTTCCTTTCTCTCCTTTATCTTTTTTCTTATTTTCCTCTCCTTCCCCCTGTTTGGGCCAACCTTCCCTGTGGCCTAAACTCTCTTCCCTTTTCCCTCGTCCTGTGCGCCCAAGGCCCGCTTCCCTCTTCTTCTTTTTCCTCGCCAACCGCCCAGTTTTCTCTCCCCATTTTCTTTCTTTTCTTTTTTCCCGGATCGCCCAGTCCAGCCCTATCATCTTCCTCCCCCCCCCTACGCGACCTGCAGCCTGAATCTCTCCGGCCACCACCAACCGCTGACCAATCCATCCCTTCCCTCTCTCCTCCGTCATTTTCTTTCCCCTTTTCAACCCAACCCACCTCCTCCCTCCTCACGCATATTGCCCCCCTTCCTTTCTCTCCTTTGACCACCAACTCTCCCTGCCATGGTAGAACTGTGTTTCCTGCCACCGCCCGCGCCGGTCGGTGGTCCTGCCTCACCTGCCCCCTCTTGTCCTCTTCCTCTTCTATTGTCTTCCCCTCCAATTAGTCTGTGTATACCCCATAAGCAGCCCCGAAATCGGATTCCTTTCGTAGCCTAAAAATTCCCCCCTTTTGAGCCACCTCTCGATCAAAACAACCGCCCCATCGCCACCGCCACGAGCCAGAGCCACCCACAGAATCGTTTCCTACATCACCCTCTACCAAACTATGCCTTCCTCCACCCTTAATTTGCCCTGCACAAGCCACCCCGGCCGTGCAAAGTCCGCCTCCCCATCAGCCCACCTCAACCACCGTCGCCCTTCACACACCATTCGCTACCAATTCCGCCACAACTAACACTCCCTCTACCCTCCAGAACAACCAAGAGAGATTCCTGTAGCTCCCCCTACCTCCCTTTTTCCTTTCCCACCCTCTCCTCCTCCCTTTTCCTCCCTCCACCATCTTCTGCCACCACACCGGTCACCATGCGTCGCCCCCTTTGGCTACACCACCATCTCCATTCCAACCCTTTCCACCTGAGTCACCCACCGCCACCTCAACACACCCCTCATTCCCTCTCTCCTGGCCTATACAACCACCTCTCCCTCTTTCTTCTCCCTCCACCGTTGTCGCCGCTCTCTTCCCTTTTCCCTCGTCCTGTGCGCCCAAGGCCCGCCTCCCTCTTCTTCTTTTTCTTTCCCCTTTTCAACCCAACCAACCTCCTCCCTCCTCCTCACGCATATTGCCCCCGTTCCTTTCTCTCCTTTGACCACCAACTCTCCCCCTGCCATGGTAGAACTGTGTTTCCTGCCACCCGCCGGTCGGTGGTCCTGCCTCACCTGCCCCCTCTTGTCCTCTTCCTCTTCTATTGTCTTCCCCTCCAATTAGTCTGTGTATACCCCATAAGCAGCCCCGAAATCGGATTCCTTTCGTAGCCTAAAAATTCCCCCCTTTTGAGCCACCTCTCGATCAAACAACCGCCCCATCGCCACCGCCCGAGCCACCCACAGAATCGTTTCCTACATCACCCTCTACCAAACTATGCCTTCCTCCACCCTTAATTTGCCCTGCACAAGCCACCCCGCCGTGCAAAGTCCGCCTCCCCATCAGCCCACCTCAACCACCGTCGCCCTTCACACCACCATTCGCTACCAATTCCGCCACAACTAACACTCCCTCTACCCTCCAGAACAACCAAGAGAGATTCCTGTAGCTCCCCATACCTCCCTTTTTCCTTTCCACCCTCTCCTCCTCCCTTTTCCTCCCTCCACCATCTTCTGCCACCACACCCGTCACCATGCGTCGCCCCCTTTGGCTACACCACCATCTCCATTCCAACCCTTTCCCACCTGAGTCACCCACCGCCACCTTCAGACACCCCCTCATTCCCTCTCTCCTAGCCTATACAACCACCTCTCCCTCTTTCTTCTCCCTCCACCGTTGTCGCCGCTCTCTTCCCTTTTCCCTCGTCCTGTGCGCCCAAGGCCCGCCTCCCTCTTCTTCTTTTTCCTCGCCAACCGCCCAGTTTTCTCTCCCCATTTTCTTTCTTTTCTTTTTCCCGGATCGCCCAGTCCAGCCCTATCATCTTCCTCCCCCCCCCTACGCGACCTGCAGCCTGAATCTCTCCGGCCACCACCAACCGCTGACCAATCCATCCCTTCCCTCTCTCCTCCGTCATTTTCTTTCCCCTTTTCAACCCAACCAACCTCCTCCCTCCTCACGCATATTGCCCCCGTTCCTTTCTCTCCTTTGACCACCAACTCTCCCTGCCATGGAGAACTGTGTTTCCTGCCACCGCCGGTCGGTGGTCCTGCCTCACCTGCCCCCCTCTTGTCCTCTTCCTCTTCTATTGTCTTCCCCTCCAATTAGTCTGTGTATACCCCATAAGCAGCCCCGAAATCGGATTCCTTTCGTAGCCTAAAAATTCCCCCCTTTTGAGCCACCTCTCGATCAAACAAACCCGCCCCATCGCCACCGCCCGAGCCACCCCACAGAATCGTTTCCTACATCACCCTCTACCAAACTATGCCTTCCTCCACCCTTAATTTGCCCTGCACAAGCCACCCCGGCCGTGCAAAGTCCGCCTCCCCATCGCCCCCCTCATCACGCCACTCTCTCCCATGTCGCCCTTCACACACCATTCGCTACCAATTCCGCCACAACTAACACTCCCTCTACCCTCCAGAACAACCAAGAGAGATTCCTGTAGCTCCCCCTACCTCCCTTTTTCCTTTCCACCCTCTCCTCCTCCCTTTTCCTCCCTCCACCATCTTCTGCCACCACACCGGTCACCATGCGTCGCCCCCTTTGGCTACACCACCATCTCCATTCCAACCCTTTCCACCTGAGTCACCCACCGCCACCTCAGACACCCCCTCATTCCATCTCTCCTAGCCTATACAACCACCTCTCCCTCTTTCTTCTCCCTCCACCGTTGTCGCCGCTCTCTTCCCTTTTCCCTCGTCCTGTGCGCCCAAGGCCCCGCTTCCCTCTTCCTTTTTCCTCGCCAACCGCCCAGTTTTCTCTCCCCATTTTCTTTCTTTTCTTTTTTCCCGGATCGCCCAGTCCAGCCCTATCATCTTCCTCCCCCCCCCTACGCGACCTGCAGCCCTGAATCTCTCCGGCCACCACCAACCGCTGACCAATCCATCCCTTCCCTCTCTCCTCCGTCATTTTCTTTCCCCTTTTCAACCCAACCAACCTCCTCCCTCCTCACGCATATTGCCCCCGTTCCTTTCTCTCCTTTGACCACCAACTCTCCCTGCCATGGTAGAACTGTGTTTCCTTCCTGCCACCCCCGGTCGGTGGTCCTGCCTCACCTGCCCCCTCTTGTCCTCTTCCTCTTCTATTGTCTTCCCCTCCAATTAGTCTGTGTATACCCCATAAGCAGCCCCGAAATCGGATTCCTTTCGTAGCCTAAAAATTCCCCCCTTTTGAGCCACCTCTCGATCAAACAACCGCCCCATCGCCACCGCCCGAGCCACCCACAGAATCGTTTCCTACATCACCCTCTACCAAACTATGCCTTCCTCCACCCTTAATTTGCCCTGCACAAGCCACCCCGGCCGTGCAAAGTCCGCCTCCCCATCAGCCCACCTCAACCACCGTCGCCCTTCACACCACCATTCGCTACCAATTCCGCCACAACTAACACTCCCTCTACCCTCCAGAACAACCAAGAGAGATTCCTGTAGCTCCCCCTACCTCCCTTTTTCCTTTCCACCCTCTCCTCCTCCCTTTTCCTCCCTCCACCATCTTCTGCCACCACACCGGTCACCATGCGTCGCCCCCTTTGGCTACACCACCATCTCCATTCCAACCCTTTCCACCTGAGTCACCCACCGCCACCTCAGACACCCCCTCATTCCCTCTCTCCTGGCCTATACAACCACCTCTCCCTCTTTCTCTCCCTCCACCGTTGTCGCCGCTCTCTTCCCTTTTCCCTCGTCCTGTGCGCCCAAGGCCCGCCTCCCTCTTCTTCTTTTTCTTTCCCCTTTTCAACCCAACCAACCTCCTCCCTCCTCACGCATATTGCCCCCGTTCCTTTCTCTCCTTTGACCACCAACTCTCCCTGCCATGGTAGAACTGTGTTTCCTGCCACCGCCGGTCGGTGGTCCTGCCTCACCTGCCCCCTCTTGTCCTCTTCCTCTTCTATTGTCTTCCCCTCCAATTAGTCTGTGTATACCCCTAAAGCAGCCCCGAAATCGGATTCCTTTCGTAGCCTAAAAATTCCCCCCTTTTGAGCCACCTCTCGATCAAACAACCGCCCCATCGCCACCCCGCCCGAGCCAACCCACAGAATCGTTTCCTACATCACCCTCTACCAAACTATGCCTTCCTCCACCCTTAATTTGCCCTGCACAAGCCACCCCGGCCGTGCAAAGTCCGCCTCCCCATCAGCCCACCTCAACCACCGTCGCCCTTCACACCACCATTCGCTACCAATTCCGCCACAACTAACACTCCCCTCTACCCTCCAGAACAACCAAGAGAGATTCCTGTAGCTCCCCATACCTCCCTTTTTCCTTCCTTTCCACCCTCCTCCCTTCCTTTCCCTCCCTCCTCCATCTCTCCACCATCTCTGCCACCACACGGTCACCATGCGTCGCCCCCCTTGGCTACACCACCATCTCCATTCCAACCCTTTCCACCTGAGTCACCCACCGCCACCTCAGACACCCCCCCATTCCCTCTCTCCTAGCCTATACAACCACCTCTCCCTTTCTTCTTCTCCTCCACCGTTGTCGCCGCTCTCTTCCCTTTTCCCTCGTCCTGTGCGCCCAAGGCCCGCCTCCCTCTTCTTCTTTTTCCTCGCCAACCGCCCAGTTTTCTCTCCCCATTTTCTTTCTTTTCTTTTTTCCCGGATCGCCCAGTCCAGCCCTATCATCTTCCTCCCCCCCCCTACGCGACCTGCAGCCTGAATCTCTCCCGCCACCACCAACCCGCTGACCAATCCATCCCTTCCCTCTCTCCTCCGTCATTTTCTTTCCCCTTTTCAACCCAACCAACCTCCTCCCTCCTCACGCATATTGCCCCCGTTCCTTTCTCTCCTTTGACCACCAACTCTCCCTGCCATGGTAGAACTGTGTTTCCTGCCACCGCCGGTCGGTGGTCCTGCCTCACCTGCCCCCTCTTGTCCTCTTCCTCTTCTATTGTCTTCCCCTCCAATTAGTCTGTGTATACCCCATAAGCAGCCCCGAAATCGGATTCCTTTCGTAGCCTAAAAATTCCCCCCTTTTGAGCCACCTCTCGATCAAACAACCGCCCCATCGCCACCGCCCGCCGCCAGACCACCCACAGAATCGTTTCCTACATCACCCTCTACCAAACTATGCCTTCCTCCACCCTTAATTTGCCCTGCACAAGCCACCCCGGCCGTGCAAAGTCCGCCTCCCCATCAGCCCACCTCAACCACTGTCGCCCTTCACACCACCATTCGCTACCAATTCCGCCACAACTAACACTCCCTCTACCCTCCAGAACAACCAAGAGAGATTCCTGTAGCTCCCCCTACCTCCCTTTTTCCTTTCCACCCTCTCCTCCTCCCTTTTCCTCCCTCCACCATCTTCTGCCACCACACCGGTCACCATGCGTCGCCCCCTTTGGCTACACCACCATCTCCATTCCAACCCTTTCCACCTGAGTCACCCACCGCCACCTCAGACACCCCCTCATTCCCATCTCTCCTAGCCTATACAACCACCTCTCCCTCTTTCTTCTCCCTCCACCGTTGTCGCCGCTCTCTTCCCTTTTCCCTCGTCCCGTGCGCCCAAGGCCCGCCTCCCTCTTCTTCTTTTTCCTCGCCAACCGCCCAGTTTTCTCTCCCCATTTTCTTTCTTTTCTTTTTTCCCGGATCGCCCAGTCCAGCCCTATCATCTTCCTCCCCCCCCCTACGCGACCTGCAGCCTGAATCTCTCCGGCCACCACCAACCGCTGACCAATCCATCCCTTCCCTCTCTCCTCCGTCATTTTCTTTCCCCTTTTCAACCCAACCAACCTCCTCCCTCCTCACGCATATTGCCCCCGTTCCTTTCTCTCCTTTGACCACCAACTCTCCCTGCCATGGTAGAACTGTGTTTCCTGCCACCGCCGGTCGGTGGTCCTGCCTCACCTGCCCCCTCTTGTCCTCTTCCTCTTCTATTGTCTTCCCCTCCAATTAGTCTGTGTATACCCCATAAGCAGCCCCGAAATCGGATTCCTTTCGTAGCCTAAAAATTCCCCCCTTTTGAGCCACCTCTCGATCAAACAACCGCCCCATCGCCACCGCCCGAGCCACCCACAGAATCGTTTCCTACATCACCCTCTACCAAACTATGCCTTCCTCCACCCTTAATTTGCCCTGCACAAGCCACCCCGGCCGTGCAAAGTCCGCCTCCCCATCAGCCCACCTCAACCACTGTCGCCCTTCACACCACCATTCGCTACCAATTCCGCCACAACTAACACTCCCTCTACCCTCCAGAACAACCAAGAGAGATTCCTGTAGCTCCCCTACCTCCCTTTTTCCTTTCCACCCTCTCCTCCTCCCTTTTCCTCCCTCCACCATCTTCTGCCACCACACCACCGGTCACCATGCGTCGCCCCCTTTGGCTACACCACCATCTCCATTCCAACCCTTTCCACCTGAGTCACCCACCGCCACCTCAGACACCCCCTCATTCCATCTCTCCTAGCCTATACAACCACCTCTCCCTCTTTCTTCTCCCTCCACCGTTGTCGCCGGTGCCGCCACCATCCTCAGGTGGTAATCTAACCTCCCCAACGCCTAAACCCTTTACAAGTGTTAGTAAATTTTAGTAGTATTAATAGTATTATCCTTATTATTATTATTATTATTATTATTATTATTATCATCATCATTGTTGTTGTTGTTGTTGTTGTTGTTGTTATTGTTATTATTATGTTATCATTATTATTATTTAACCTAACTTTAGAATTATTCTAACTAATACTATTACTAGTATTAAGGGTCGACAACCTTATTATTATTATGATTATCATTATTTTTAGTATTATTATTATTATTATTACTGCTGCTATTATTATTATTATTATTACTAACCTTGGCATATGATCACTTATGTGATTATTATAAATATTTGAATCCATATATCACTATTACCATTTCGATTATTATTAGTATTATTCTTATACTTGACCATATTATCACTAGGGATACTACTATTATGATTATTAGGACCTTCTTTAGTATTATTCTTAAGATTGAAACTATTATTGTTATTATTATTATTACCTTCTCATTATTGTTAATATTTCACATATCACTAACCTTACTATCAATACTAGCATTATTATTATTAGTATCATTATGGTCACTACTTTTGTATTACTAATATCACTATTATTATTATTACTAGGATTTGGGTTGATATTAGTATTATCACTACAACTATTATTATTAGTAGTAGTAGTAGTTGTTGTTGTAATATTGAAGCTATTACCTTTAATAATACGAATATCACTATAATTACTCTAACATAAACCATTGTAGCTACTAAGGCCTATGTTGATTAGTAGTAGCATGATTAGGTACTTTAAGAATAATAACCCTACTTTTTATTTATAAAAATACTATTATCATTATTATCCCTAATAGTATTTTATGATAAGGGTAAGGTAAGAATAATGGCAATTTTGGTGAGAGGGATATTAACCCATAGTATTTCCCTCTTATAGGTGAATAAAGTCAAAATCCTAAGGAGGCGTAGGAACGTGCTCCAAGACTGGTATCGTATTAGATAAGGATGTGGCTAAGAACAACTATGTGTGTATTATGTGCCTTGTGTGCCATGCGTTATTCCATGTTGGGTACTTTATGATTATGGTGACTAATTACTTATAGCGTAACTTGGAGTCGAGGTATGCTTATGTGAATTCCTTATAGCATGTGTATAATGTTTGTATATGTTATGCTTATGATGTTATATGATGTGACTCTCTAGGACAGCATACTAGGATGATTGATAATATGATATGGGGTGAAAGGATAAAAAGGAAAAAATGAAAAGTGAGTTTACTAAGGGTACATGAGATTGACCTAATTATCTCCTGACCCATGAGGGGGAATATAAAAGAAGGTTATGATCAAAATGAACGAGTGATGTGAATCTTGCATGAGAAATTTATAGGGTTTGTATAGGATGGATGGAGTCTGCATGGGGATGATATTTACGTGAAAAAAAGTTGTCTTAGGGCATAAGTAAGGTAAAGGGAGGGTTGTGGAGTAATTGGAGACTTGGGGTGAAAAATAGTACGTAGGTTGGTATAAGGGTGTATGGGGGACCTAGTTAGGGTTTGGAGAGAAACCCTAATTTGACAGGGAATGTGAAAGTAAAAATAATTGAGAAATAGTGGAGTATAGGATAAGAGTGGAAACTTGTTATATGAGGGATGAGTATGGGTGCCATGGGGAAAAAGAGACGTTAAGTAAAAAATGGAGAGGTGACTTGTGAGGGGAGAAAGGTGCTAGGGTTTGGAGTGGCCAACTAGTGTTTCACGGTCACATGCGTAATCGGTGAGTAAAGTGATATGATCTAGGTTGAATCTAAATGAGATGAGGTGTTGGGCGATAAAAGAAATAATGGCAGTGTAAGTCAAAGGAAGTTTTGGCCAGATAAGTCCAATTAGGGTTTCAAGGGAAAACCCTAGAGAGTGGTAGTAAGTGGGTTTGGATATCATAAGGTGATGGGCCTTAACCCACACCCTTAGAAGTTGAGTTTTTCTTATGCTAGGGTGTGATAGGAGGCACATAAGTCTCAAAATATGGGACTGGTCCTTTTAGAAGGATAGAAGTAGAAGGTTGGTGACATGCATGTCAAGGGTGAAAGTTTTATCGAATAAGACACGAATAAGATATTAACCATTTAAAGAGGAAGATTGTTGAGCCGAGCCCAGACCAGTCCACGTGCGAAGAATAGTGGCCGGGAGCATTTTACCCTGCATATTTTTCGGTCCACCGGCTATAATAGTGGGGAATTCCGTGTCAACAATCCAAACGTAATAATGATAAGATATGGGAAAGACACTAAGTAATTACAATGAAACACCATGTGAGTTGGGGCCAGACCAGTCTACCGGCGAATAATAGTAGTCAGGAGCATTTTACCTTGGAGACTGGTCCACTGACAATAATAGTGGTCAGGAGCGTTCTGCCCTGTATATATTCTGGTCCATCGGTTATAATAGCGGCGTTCCTACACTCGAATTGATTGATAAAGAGTATGTGTAAAATGAGCATGTTCACCATCGATCTAAAGAACAAGTTTATCTAGACTGTAATCCGACCTTCATTATCTGTATTGTTGTATGCTGCCCATATGATTATGCTTGTGTTATATGCCTTATATGTTTGGACTTAGCTGCATAGTTACCTTACTCAATACGTAGCGTATTGACCACCAGTTTCATGGGTACTACTCATTCCCACAAGCAGAGGGCCCACCTAAGTTTGTGCAGGTCGGAGATGATATATTCGATGCCTACGACACTTACGAGACATCGGGTGGGGCTGAGAGTAGGGATGGAAAAAATCCCCATGGGTTTGGGGCCCCGACGGGGATTCCCCTATCGGGGTCAGATTCGAGGAGGATTTTCGGGGATGGGTTCGGGTTCGGGAAATTTTTTGGGTATGGAAACGGGGATGGGGCGGGGATGGGTTTTGTATCCCCGTCTCTGAACCCACCCCGAATTATGTATATATGTAATTTATTTTAATTTTTATTTATTTTATATATTACTTTTATTGATGTTGTAATTTTAATTTATTCAAAAAATATATATAAGTACAATTGTACAATTTTTAGAAAGTAAACTTCTGTTTCGTGTTTATGATTGCTGGAAAATTATATTTTTGGGTTGCTCGGGTTTTGGGGGTGGTGGGTGATAGGTTTCAAGGACGGGGATTGGGGATAGGGGACTGGGATCGGGGATCTAGTTCGGGGAATGGGGGCGGGGATGAGGGATTAGCCTCCGTGGGGATCGGCGCGGGGATTCCCCATTAACAAAAATCAAGGGGCGGGTATGGGGATGGGTATCTATTTTGGGTTTGGGGATGGGGACACCATCCCCGTCCCTGCCCCGCCCCATTGCCATCACTAGCTGAGAGTTGAGCGTTGACTTGGCCTAGGGATCTAGAGTGAACTAGCTAGATTCTATCTTTCACTTCATTTTAAACTGTATCATTTTATTTTAGTTATGTTTTATCGTACGATATTTTCTATCTTTGGAAACTTTAATTACTTACTCCTTAGATTGTAACTCTTTTAACCACACTCTGATTTCTGTATGGTGAACGATTCGGTTCTTTTATGAATTCTCATTTTTTAAGTATTGACTTGTGTTCAATGATAATCCTCTTTAGCGTTAGCACTTGGTACTATAATAGTAGGAGTGAACCGATCTAGTACTATGTGGAGGTAATATCCCCATAATTCACAGTTTTATTATTTCACTTCTATTAATCCTTTTCATTAAACTAAAATTTTAAGTAGTAATTTTTTGGGGTATTACAGTGTTACCTGAGGTTGATACACGATCTACCATCTGCACATGATACATTTCATTACAAATGATATCATTAACCCATTCATGTATCAGTAGTGCATCAATTCTGGAAGGCTTTCACTTTTATCACACCACACGAATAAATGTTTGCTTTTAATGATTCAGTTGTTGATCTCTCCGTGCATCTATTCGCTTCTAACATTATGTTTAAGGTGCAAATGATACTTGACCATTCATCATCACGATTACAATAATAGTATAGTGTTATCGATGACATTCTCAAATCTGCACATATAAGTATGGTAGAACGAAATGTTAAATAAAGCAAAGGGTGGCTTAGTAATAGCACATAGAGGGAATCATTAAAGTGAGAGCACACAGAGTGTGCTTATTCAAAATCACCTACAAGGTAAGGTTAATCAGTTTGGGGACGTGGTCATGCATCACCTAGTAGAGGTTATTCTTTCCCTAGTTGATTGAATCAAGGAAGAAGTAGGTAGAGGAGGCATAGTACTGAGAGGACTCATATACTCATTCATGATTTTCTATGGTCCTATGATATTGAAGCGACTATGTTCCCGTGGGTGGAATCATGGTGTGATGTTGTGAGCAATGTAAATTGTGAGTTTAGAGCAATTTCATTGCAACTTCTCGGTAGGGAGATCGTAGCGGTCAAAAGTTAGAGCCACAATGTACAGGGATTGGTGTCTCATAAAGAGTTATATGAGTATGCTTTTGTAGATCCTGTTGCTAAAAACATGCAACATTGGGGATCACCTCCAATGGAGAAATGGTGGCATCAGGCTGACTTTGGATTCCACTTTACGATAATGTACAATGTTGTATTCGGTTACTTGAGTATTCATTGGTCAATTATATACTTACCACACAGAGGTCTGCCTAACAATAAGGGCAAAAATGGAAAGGAGAATAAATGTTGAGATGTATGGGTGTGTGGCGGTGTTTTAGTAAATTCGGCGTGTAAGGAGATTTAAGGTTCCATAATTTGAGGAAGGCTAGCATTTGAGGTTATTTATATTTTACATTCGGAGCACCTTATTAAGGCCTTGTTTGGTATATTTATGCTCACTTCCACAATATATCCAACTTTTAATGAAGTTATTTCTTAGGAGTAGTTCGTGCAAGAAACTTATTTTTATGTTTGTTACATATACATACTTCTTAGGATGTATGAGAACTTCCTCAGCCTATGTTGTTTGGTTTATTTCGCTATTACCTAAGATGCAAATTTTAAATTAAATTTACATCCTCTTCTAATAAATAATAATATTTATTTTTTTCCCTAAAGATTTTGCTAAAATTTAGGATAGTTGAAGGTTATTAGATAATTTAAAATTCAATAGTTGCATTTATTAGACTCCACCTAAGTAACCTATTTCTAGTACGTACAAGCAGTTTAGGATTTTGGGGGAAATTATTCCTCATTTGACTTTTTTACATCCCATGCACCAATATAATAAGGCATTTTTACACTTTTCAGAAAGTATAACTTTCTCACCAAATAATAAGAATTTTTACACTTTTAGGGGAAAGTTTTCTTGACGTCTTAGTATATATTTCCTCCATTTCTAATATAAAGTTTTTTATAGCAATTTACATACTATTTTAAGAAGTAATAAGTATACCCTTAATATGAGAATTATATCCTTAAATAAAAAATAATGTGGCAATCAATGCATAGAAGAAGAAAGAAAAAAATTAAGCATTAACTTTTATAAAATAGCTTTCAATTTGAAATAAAAATTTTAAGTTAAAAAGACTTTTTTTTTAGAAACGGATAAAGTACTTAATAAAAAATAAATAAAAAACATAAAAAGATGCTCCATCTACTTTGGGTCTCTCACTGTGTCGTCGTTATCATCTTCTTCTACGATGTGCTCATAGCGGTCAATCTTGATGGAAGTGTGTTGCACTGGAATAGACAAGAGGAGTCGATGAGTTGGTTGCTGATATATCATGGATGTTTAGAGGTGTTTAGTGTTGAGAGTTTCTAATCGTTAAAGAAGAAGAGAGTCAAAGAATGATAGTGCTTTTTCTTCATAGTTTTATAATGAAAATGTATTTCTTTAGTTTTGTAAAAATACCTCGTACCTACGAAGATGATAAACAGAAACTAGAGGGTGAAGATGACTATGGAACGAGACAAGAGAGAGGGGAAACAAAAGCAAAATGGGTTCATCAACTCAAAGTACATTGGTTCAATATATATTTATTATAGGTTCACCAAATATAGTTTCAAAAAATATTTAATGTAAGTTCAATAAAAAAAAGTTGGCATAGGTTCAATATATATGCAGTATAGGTTCATCAAATGTTTCATATACATTTAGCAAAATTTTAATATAGGTTTAGAAAACATTTCACACATATTTAGTAAAATATTTATTTAAGTTTAGCAAACATTCCATATAGGTTTTTATAAAAAAATTGATTTAAGTTTAGCAAATATTTAATATAGGTTCATCGTCAATTTATATAATGACACATTTTTTTTTATCAACGTGTTCAGTATTAACCGTACCAAAACAACACTAGATACTGAACTTAAGCATTTTATCATATGAACCTAAACATGCATTCATGACTTTTAATATAGGTTCATGTTATAGAATAATAAGACGTGACATTTAATGTAATATAAAACTATTATTAGTCAAGTTATGAATGTAATGATGAACATTAATACAATGTTGTACATAATATTTTTTTTTACATCAAAAGTATATTAATATAGTTGTTTATTTATAAAGAAAAAAGTTAACAACATTATAATATATATATTTTTAACAACCCAAATAGAATATAATTTTGTTTCAAAAGTTTAAATAAAAGGGGGAGCATAATATATTAGAGAGTGAGAAATGAAGAATTTATATTTGACATGTACTCTTACGCTAGATTTTTTTTACTATATATATATGGGAACACTTTGGGTCTATGATATAAGATTGCAAAATTTTATTTGTATGTTAAAAAAGTGTGAAGTTTAGAGGAAAAAAAATCAACTTCTATTAATAAAATCCTAATAGTGTTTAATTGAATACCCTTGGCTTATTCGATTGAAAATAAAAATCATAAGACATTAGAATTGGAAACGATATAGTTATTTATTGGCATTTTCGTTAAAAGTCTTCCGCTATAATAAAATTGGAAATCTACTATCCCTCATATTATGAAACTTATTAACTTTTTGCATTTTATTTTTTTTGGCTTTTTGAGAAAGAAAGTATTGATTATCATTAACACTCAAAGATAATTATATTATAACATAGGATACGTAGTATTGATATCCCAGGACATGTGATATACGGTTGAGATGACTTAAAAAAATTAATAATACAATTATTTATATAAATAATGTGATATTTCTTTTCAAAAGTCCACTATTATAAAAAATACATACAAAGAGTTAGCTAAATTTATCGAGACAAACATGAAATGAGTGATTTGAAGTAATATAGTAAAGAGATATTTTTTTTTAAAAAAATTGTGTCTTAACTCTTTAGAATGAAATTTTTATTTCAAAAAGAATTTAGTCATAAGCAATGGATTAAAATTTTAATCATAGATGCAAATCAATCAAGACTATCAAATATCAATTAATATAATAGGAACAACTTATATTATAAGTGAAGGTCAACAATTAATAGAATTTATTATTAATCAACTGTTAAAAGATATCTTTTAGTTTGTCAACCTAAATCTTGCACATCTACGTATTAAAATTAGAAAAATACCTTTAAATTAAAACACATATATATAAATAAGAGCAATATGTTGTCCCATGGTTATTGTCTCATAATTTGTATTTAATATTATAAAAATGATTTTTATTGGACGTATAAATTATCTCTTAAAATAAAGTTATAGGCACTAATTAAATATATAAAGTAATACAATAAAATGTTGATATTTTTTTTAAGGTTCTATTTAATTTATATAAAGTTTTAAAGAATAAATAAAAAATAAAATAGTATTTTTATATGTTTGATTTACTCAAAAAAAAAATTGTATATTAAAATTTTAAATAATTTTTTATAATAAAATGGAGTTTAAATAAATCGTCAAATTCATGAGCCAAGCAGTCGCATCAGGGAGGATGGCGACAGGCATGACATTCCCAGCCAAAAGGACAATTGAGTATCGGAAAAGTATTTTAATGAGCTCTGGTGAGTGGAACATTCCCTTGCAACAGCTGTGTCCTGCTCAATCTTCCATGTGAGTGCGCCGCATTTAAAGAAACTTTTACATCCAAAACTCAAGTCAAAACTAAGGACGGCTCCCGACGACACTACGCTCCCTCCCTCCTTTCATCTCATCATAAACGTCTCATCTTTGCCGGAATTTGTGTCACTGTTTGCGAGCAGTCACTGACTCCCTATTTACATTAATTTATGAGGAAATAATGCAGATCAGGCATATCCGAGTCCGACCGAAGACGAAGAGTCGTACATACATACAATGAGAAATGGGAGATTGGAGACACAACATTGCAAGCAAAACCAGCTTTGCCCCGTTCATGCTTCCTGTCAGTGGGCCACTGCTGACATCGGTTTCTTCCGTCTCATATATAAAATATGATTTCCGTTTCCTCGTTAGCATAGTTGTCCGAATATAAGTCCGATCTCAAGCTGTCAGCAATTGATGATCTTTATTTACGAAGCCAGCAAGATCAGAGTCTGTAATAAAGACTGTGCTCCATCTATTGGAAACGGGTTTAAAATATAGGAAAAAATAGTTGGTGGTCTATTTGAATTAAAATAATTAAAGTTGGTCAATTTATTTAATATTTAATCCAGTTTTTTTGGTACTTTAATATACATGTATATATAGGAAATATTATCTGTACATTTATATATAATTAGATGTACATATTAGTGTAATTATATGTACATTATATTTTAGACTTGTAACAAAATACTTTGGGACAATTTTAATTTTTAACTAATTAGTTTTACCTAAATATACTACAAAGAAATTTCTCCTAAAATATAAATCATCCTCTCGAGATAATATACGCAAATTGATTGTGACTGTAGTTTTCGTATAAGAAAATTATTAAGATACATTATATAATTAGTTTGGAATTATTTAATAAAAATAGTTATATATAATAATTATTTATTTTAAAAAAATTAGGCTAAAAAACTTTAAAAATAAGTGATTATCATAGATAAACTAATTTTTATAAGTAACACCAAACTATATATCTAATTTTTTAACAAAGGTTCATAATCAATTATTATGATAGCTAAAGTAAGGAAAAATACTAGCATTAAATGTTACCAATCTAAATAGTAGTATTTTTTTATTATAAAATTGTATGGTGTATAAGCACACGTGTGTATAATTTAAAATAAGAGTATTTATCATAAACAAATCATATATTTTTTTAATTATTATTTTAATTATATTGGAATTAATAATTGAATATAATATAATTTTATACTCAAATTGGATCAATTTATTATTTCTCGATTGAATAATTTTTTATTTGATATATCTAATGTGTGCTTGTTCGAAAGTTTCAAATATCTAATTGTTTATTTGTTATCTGATTCAAAATTTTAAATATTTAAATCGTTTTACTTGATATTCAATCATCAAATATCCAAAATACTAGATATCTAATATGTGAATTGATTAGATTTGAAATATTAAATAATCGAGCTATTTTTTTTAAATCAAATATCTGATCCGATAAATAAAAGATCAAATAAATTGGATATTTGATTCGATAAATTATATACATACACACTCTAAATACTATTTATTTTTTATAGAATTACATTTTATATAACCATGTACGTGTATATAATTTAAAATTAATATTTATTGTAAGTAAATTATATATTTTATTATTATTATTTTGATTAAATATTTAATTATTATCTAAAATTTAAAATTACTAATTGAATCTAATGTAATTTAATTCTCAAATCAAATCATTAGATTGTATGTGTTTCAATTAGATTGATTTTATATTTTTCGATTAAATATTTTTTTTATCCAATATTTGTCAATTGTGGCTAGCTCAAAAATTTTTAATATCTGATTTAAAACTCTAGATATCCGAAGATTTTTTTTTTCAAATATTCAATCTTTTAAATATCCGAAATACTGTATATCCGATTCATGAACATCCCTACACATGAATGCTCCTACTAGCGCATGTCTATATTTATTTTAGATTAATAATCCAAATCTTAATAAATATGTAAGACTACTTCTCAGCAAACCATGTATGCATGTATGTGTATCTATCTATATATATAGATAATTGGATTAAAATGATAGTCTAAATAGAAATAAAAAATGAGAACCAATGCCAGCCTTTATAGGAATATAAATCAATCACTAAGATTTCAATTAGACTCAATCATGTTTAGCCAAATCATCTCTAAACCCTAAACCTACACACTAAACCATCTCTTAACACTAACCCCAAAATGCCAAATCCTAACCCTAAAGCAATCCTAAACCCAAAACTTTGAATCTAAAAATCTAAATTAAATATAATAAACCCTAGACCTTCAAGAACCCTCAAGCCCACACCTTAAATCTAAAACTTAAAATAAATACAATAAACCCTAAACCTTAAGCTCTATATCTAACAACCTAAAATAAATGGAACGTTAATGAACCCTAAATCCTACACTCTAAAATAAAATTCTAAAGCCTAAGTAATTCAATAAATCCTAAACTCTAATGAGCGATGAATGAATATTTTTACATATTTATATCCTTTTAGTTTAAGCTTTTGGTTATATATATGATTTTTAATTATTCACTTAATTTTACAATAATCTCATGTATTTAATTAATTTAGATCTTAAAGTTGATTTTTATATGATTTTGACATCTTATCTTATTTTGACCATAACTTTAACGAACAAGCTTGCATTTAGGTGATTTAAATTTTGGTAAAAAAGATACAAACGAGAGATAAAACTTCTATTTATAGTGTATTATCTTAAATATGATCATATCTAGGTCATACATTAATTTAAAGTTGAAGCTAGAATATGAAAAACTTGTTTGTAAATTTTTTATGGGACTTTGAGCTTTGTATATGTATGTATGTATGTATGTATGTATGTATGTATGTATGTATGTATGTATGTATATATATTCATTCCTTTTCTCTCACTTGCACAGGGCCACGGGTGAATAATTCATCTTATTCACACCAACAATATGTAGAAAAACAAGACAAAGGGAAATGATAGAAGAAAGAAAATAATACGTGGTTGACTTGTCAACCAAAATCTTTACCAATATTCTTCAACAAAAAAAAATGAGAGACCTCCGGTGTGTGTGTGTGTGTAGACCTATGAAGAGAAATACAGAGAGAATGTACAAGAAATGGAGCAAGCGGTAGGAGAAGGAGAAGGCCAAAAAAATCAAATAGAAAAAGACACATGTGATTTCAATTGTAGAGAGAAATAAAAGTGAGAGAGAGAATTTGAAGAACAGATGACAACACAATGCCGAATTGAATCATAAACCTATTTTATTACTATTAGCCTATTTTTGTAATATCTCAAAATTCTAGAACCTTGAATTTAATAAATTAATCGTCATTGGGATAGTTAAACAATTTTTTTACTATTAAATTAATAATTATGTGACTTTAGACTTATAAAAATGGATGTGATAATTTAATAACTAAAATAAATATTTATTATTTTATCATACTATTTTTATTTAAATAAATTTCCAAATGTGTATTTTATTAAAATTACCCTCCTAAATTAATATCTTAAAATTTAAGTAAACTAAATTATTAAAATAATTTAATCATATAATTAATTAAATACCCTACTCCCAAAAAATTATTTTTATCTTTTATTTCTTTCTTTTGTCTTTCCCTTTCTTTTTTTGCTTTTTCCTTTTCCTTTTCCTTCCTTTTTCTTTTTCATTATGGATTACTAGTATTATCATAAATTTTGGAGGACAAGTATAATTTTATCATTAATAAATATGTACATTCTAAGAAGCAAAAGCGACATAGGCCAAAAGAAATTTTCACAAACCTCTATAAAGCTCCTAATGGTCGGGGAGCAAGAAGGGTAAAAGAAAGAAGAACCAAAAAAGAAAGGGAAAAAAGAGTGAAAGACGATCAAAAAAGGGAACAATGAAAAAAAGGAGAGATAAGTGAAATTATGGTGGATGAGTCTCAACACCAATAATAATAATTTTAATATTTGAAGTAATAAATAATGATAATTATAATATTTTGGAATTGATATTTTTTTTAAAATATTAAAAAGAAATTATCAGTTAATATTTTCAATCAACATTTATTTAAAAATATAATACTTAAATAAATAATAGAAATTATAAAATAATTATAATATATGAATTGGTGAGGTATTTTATTATTATATTGAAATGTGAAAAGGTAAAGATAGAGGCAAATAATAAAATGGATGATAAATAATACTTCATCCGTATCAAAAAATAAATCTTTATATTAATAATTTTTTTTATAAAAAAGAAACCCACTTTAAAAAAATTTAAATCTACTTTTTTACTTCTACAATCAACTTATTTTTTCCCAATAGATATGTATTAAATAGTTTATTATATTTTAATTAAGAGTATAAGTAAAATTTTATAATTATATTTATTGATTTATAAAAAATTGAATAAATTATTAAAATAACTTACTTTTTAATATGAATGGAGCATTATAATACTACATATCAAAAAATAATTTTTTTTTATCACTGAAATTTTGTATAAAAAATAAAGTCGCTTTAGATGAGTCAAAATATATTTTACACTTTTATCATTGTCCTTTTTTATTAACTATGCATTAATTTTTTCAAATTTTAATAAATAATATAAATAAAATATTTAATTATGTTTAATACTTTTAAAATATATATATGAGTTATTAAAATAATTTTCTTCAATACATGATGACAATTAATAACTAATAAATGGCGATGAGAATTAATAAATCTACTTTTTAAAAAGTACTTTTATAAGTAAAATATATGTTTGTTTTTTACTTTTATTGTATAAGTAATTAATACCAAAAAACTACTTATTGTACATCATTAGTGTTTGGTTTTTATTTTTCTATAAATTTACTTTTTGTTTTGCATCTTTAATTTTTATCTTCCTATATATATCTTTTGGTAATAATTATTAAATAAATTATGTAATATTAAATATTAAAAAGCATATGAAACATTACAAAGTATAAAAAAAATATAAAGATATTACAAAATACTAAAAATTGTAAAATAAAAATTATAAACTTATTAAAAAAAATTATGAACAACTACTAAACAAACTTTATAAATTTCACAAACATCTAAAACTCAAATAGTGACAAAGATCAAAGTTTATATTAGTCAATAAATATTATTATATTTATAATAAACATCATAAAATCAAATAGTTCTATAACGTGCATGGTAAATATCATCTGCAATCCTACATTGTACCATTTCCATTTATGTAGCAGCTCTACCCTCTACTTCTTGTCCAAAATCTTTATTCTTATTATTTTCTTCATATATTTCTCTACTACAAAACTCATCAAATAATATATCATCAATTCCATTCAACCTAATAAAATTATAGATTGTTATTGTTGCAATGACAATAAACATTTGTTGCTCCAAACTATAATTCAGCATCCGCTTTAATATGGGAAAATGAGCCTTCAAAATACCAAAGCAACGCTCAATCATATTTGTACTGACGAGTGTAAATGATTGAATAACTCTTCTTTTCCTTGTGGACTGCCAACTCTTTGAAAATCAGATAAATGATACCTTGTATCATTAAATGGCGCAAGATAGCCGGATGTATTGGGATAACTTGAATTAAAGTTTCATTTGATCTGTTTTAGAATTTGTTGGCTATGAGTGAGTGAATTTTTTTTTTATATCGGTGATTATATTTTTGTCTACATCTATCCAGGGAGCATGATCTTTTTGTATATTAGGTTCTTTGTTTATGGTATGTAATATCCTTGTTTTGTTATAACTGAATCGATTATGTTCTATACAGGAACCCATAGGAGATCCCATGGGGCGAGGCCGGTGTTGATTTCATAGTCGAGTCCACTAGAGTATTCACCGATAAGGAGAAGGCTGCTGCTCACTTGAAGGTCATCAAGCTCTTGCCTTTTAGAAGCCTTGGGTTTCTTTGCAAATGTTCATTTGTTTGATCTATGACAATTTCTGCGAATTGAGCACGTGATTATTCTGCATTCAATTATACTTGAGTTTGCCGCTTTGTTTACGTAATATGTTTTCTAGCCGCCAGCGTGATTGCTTAACTGATTGAATAACTCTTCAAAACATCAATCCATGCACATGTTGTGAGTCTACATTATAGTAGCTATCCTTTTTCTTAGACCATTGAATTAATATGCCTCCTAGCCTAACAACAACCTTCCGATAATTCCCCACTCACAATGATCACAATGCGAGAGGAGCCGCCTCTCGATTTAACTCGTTAAGTAGGAACTCCAACTGTGAACAACTCCTCATGCATAGCTACGTGAAACCGACAACTTCTCATGGTGATAGCAGACAAGCATGACAAAAGTATGCAGCGATCATGGAGATCTTAAGAAGGTCAAATCATGCATAGGAGTTCCTATGACCAAGGAACTAAACGTTGGTAAAGCACCCCAGGCGATCATAACCAAACCATAGAGCATATATATACAGAGCTCTATGAAGAGAAAACACACGCATAAGCTGCAGCAAGTTAGGTTGGTAAGACAAGCAGAACTTGTGAACGACCTCAAAATTGCAGCGTAGTCTTCTAACCCTGACAGAAATCAATTACTACTAGTTAACATATATCCAATTAACTGTTGTTTCAGATTTATATTGATTTGCATCTCACCAGCCCCTCGAGTACCCGAAATAGACTTAGCACACACACAAATAATAATAAAAAATCACAACAACCCTTTATCGAAACAAGTAAGAAAAAATGGAACTAAAGCTGAAAAAGTTAAATTAACCGAGAAAATTCGACAGATGTAAGAACGAATGAATCCAAAACCAACAGAAATAGATCGATTATACAATATACCAAGTTTAAATCTATCAAACCCTAAAAAAAATTCAACCCAAAATTGAGTAGAGAGCCGGAGATAGAGATAGACAAGGTAAAAATTGAACCAGGAAAAAAAGAAAACTAACATTTATAGTTACATATGGGGAGAAGGGCATCAGTAATATGACAAGTAGAATCACAGGTGTGACAACCGAGCGAGCAGTAGAAATGGGGACTGAGGAGAGGGTTAGAGATGCTCGGTTTACCAGAGATGCGGGGGTGGAGGAAATGAACGAAATTTTTTTAAAAAAATTCCATACCGCAAGGTTTTGTAGAAGTAGTTTTAAAAGTAGGTAAAAATTACTTATAGATTATTACTTTTAGAAAGTAATTTTTACAAATAACTTTTTTATAATTACTTATTAGTTATTAAAAATAAAATCAAACACTCATAAAAATTTATAATTACTTTTTATAATTAATTATCTAAAAAATTAATTTTTTTAAGTAAAAATAAATAAATTTAAAAGAATTTTAATTTAAAATTAGTTATTAAAAATAAGTGACAGCAAACCAGGGCGTGACCCTCTAGCTCATCGTCTCATAGTCATAGGCCAAAAGAGACCAACGCAGCGCCATCCCTCTGACCACCGTCACTAGTCACTTCCCTCTCCCAAGGTTTTATGCTATGGCTGCTCTGCGGATGATTGGCAAGTTATATATATGAACAATTACACTATTTTATTGATTCTTTCCACATTTTTTTACCTGAAACCCTAGTTTGACTCATCTTCTCTCTTCTTTTTCTATCTGTTCGACAGATATAGCTGTTAACTTCACCGGTCAGTCTGGCATTTTCTTCGAACACATTGCATCTTTGTTTTTCTTACTAAAATTTCAGCCCTTACTCTTTTTTAGGATGCTTATCGTATTTTCTTGGTCCCCTGAACTATCCAGTAACGTATAGCCAAATTTGATTTTGTAGATGGAATGTTTAGAGGAATTTACAATGGCAAGCAATACCATGCCTCGGATATACATGCAGTGCTCACTAGAGCATGGGCTGCTGGGGTTGATCGAATTATTGTAGGTTCCTGCTTTCTTATGCGGTTTGTTGGATGCTTCAAAATCATACCATTGATTGATTGTTATGCTTGCTTGGTGAATTGGGCACGTTATAAGCAGCAATTACGAATGCTTTTGGTTGTGTTTTAGGTAACGGGTGGGTCGCTGGAGGAATCGAAGGAAGCTCTTGCAATAGCAGAAACTGATGGTTTGACCTGTCAATGATTGTATTGTTTACAGCCAATTTCTGATCTGGCAACTTGAATTTGTTTCTTGCTATGCTTCTCTGAGTATTTATTTATGTAAAAATGGCATTGGATCGGATCATTGCAGGTAGATTATTTTCTACTGTCGGAGTGCATCCAACTAGATGCAAGGTATTGTCATCGTGGATTCGTAGGGTTTCTTTATTTCTATGACGTTGGTCTTTGATCTTTATGCAGTAAATTCCTGACCATAGTATCTTCTATTTGGGTTGGAAATTACTTTGCTGTTTCAAGGAATTTGAAGAAAGTGGGGATCCAGACGGGCATTTTCAGGCGCTTTTGGCTCTAGCAAAAGAGGGAGTTCAGAAAGGAAAGGTACGTGTTGTTCTGAACTTAATTTAGTAAATCATGACCTATGGTTGAGAGTTTCTATGCATTTCTCTTGCGGTTCATGGAATTGATATATTCTTAGCTCTTGTTTTTGCATGTGAATTCCTACACATCATTAACAGTTTGACAGTTTAGCTTTCCTATCTTCATGAATTCCTAAGATGAAGAGTTTCATGCCTTTTTTGTGACCTTTTTATTGAAGGAAGGTTGTGGCCATAGGTGAATGTGGACTGGACTATGATAGGCTTCATTTTTGTCCTGCTGCTATCCAAAAAAAGTAGGTGGTTTTTTCCCTATAAGCCTGTTTTAGTGGAACTAACGGTTAATTTTTTTATACATTTCATTGCTCGGAATTGATATTTGTGCGCTTATGCTTCTGGTAATTAGGTACTTTGAAAAGCAATTTGAATTGGCTCATGAGATGAAGCTGCCAATGTTCCTGCACATGCGTGCTGCTGCTGAAGATTTCTGTAGCATCGTAGAGCACAACAAGGGCAGGTTAGTTTTGTTGGACAATGGTAGAATAATAGTCTTTTTGCTCTCGGTTTGAATTATTCCCTTGTCCCACATTGGTGGGAAAGAAGAACTATTTTCAACTTAAATATCCTTCTACCCACCTTGGTGTTTGAGTTATTAATATGAGTATTTTGTAGTAGTGGTATGCTGGACCTAATGCCACACGCGCTCACCTGCCGTCTAGCCGGTTCAGGCTAGGCTTAATTGTGTGGGTGGGTAGTCCAACATTCTTTTTACTGAAAATCTATTATATTTTTATCCTTCTTACTCAGTCATCATTAATTGTTCTTTGTCACTTTGAACGTTTCCAACATATGTTCTCCATGCGCCGTTGGTGGACCGATGCATAAGGAATCGATGGATGCAGATGTGTAGGTTTTTGTTATATATATAATTTTGTTTTTACTAGGTCTTCGGTTGAAGGTCAAAAACCCAACCTACACATCTGCATTTACTAGGTAAATTTTTGTGATTTCCATACTCTTCAATCTCTAGTATACGAGATTGGAGGGTCATAGTCATTGTGTTAACCTTGAGAGCGAACCGATGATTGTGGGATTACACTTGAGGTCAGACCGTAATTCACTTTAGACTGCTAGAGTAAGTATTCACAGTACTAGCAAATTACAAAGATAAAGAATTAAAGAATGGAATCAGCGAAAAGGCTAAATACCCCTTTTCCATAAAGTTTTCATTCTTGGTCAACACGACCTTATCAGCCTCAAAAACCAATTTCAGGCCAGCTCTGTTAAGCTACTCAAAACTACGTTTCTACGCAATGAGGGAACATATAGAGTTTTTTTAAAAGTAAGTTTTGGAAAGACCTTCATTTTCCCAATACTCTTGCAGTTGTTGAGTTACCCATGTAGACACATTCTCCATCAACCGCATCTTCTAACTAGTGGAAAAGGTATTTATTGGCGCACAAGTGCTTTGATGCCCTAGTATCCAGAATCCAGTCAGTGTTGTTGTCAACTAGGTTTGCTTCAACCTCTACTGTAGCAATCACATCTTCAGTCTCAACAACATTGACATGTGGAGCTGCAGCTTGAGTTACACCGCCTTTTTGCGTCTGATTCTATTGGCCCTACCTTTTTTGGCACTGATAGGCCTTGTGGCCTGTCTTCCCACAGACATAGCAGATCAGCTTCTTATTCTAAATCTTTTTACCCTTCTTAAAGTTAGATCGACTCCACTACTGACCTTTTTTCTATGTCATCTTTCCTTTTCCCTTAGACTTATCTTTGATAAGACAAGCTTCAACTTCATTTGCGGCAACAGATCTAGAAGCATAAGAAACACAGTTGTCCTTTAATCAATTTGCTTCTTCTATCTTCTTATGATTGTCATGTCTCTTTTCTTACGCTTCAGATTGTTCTTGAAGTCACTCCAGGATGGTGGAGATTTTTCTATTAACATGTTGGCCTAGAATGTCTCACATATTTTCATGTCTTCACCCAAAACTTCAGCAACTAAGCTCTCATAATCATAGACTTGATCCATCATCGGTTTGTTGTTAACCATTTGAAACCTCAACAAGTTCCTGACAACATGCTTCTTTTTTCCAGCTTCATTTGAACCATATCTATATTTAAGAGTATCCTAGATTTTTTTTGAAGATTCAAAATTGAAAAACATATCAAATATCTTGTTGTTCTTATGTGATAACAGATGACCCCGCACTATTTTGTTATCCCCATCTATTGTTCCTTATTTGCCTTGTTTGATTTCTTTGTTACAGGAGTGACTAGAGTGGTGGAGTCGTTGCAACAACATCTTCGATAGGCGGATCAGTTATCAAAACATAGTCAATATCAAAAGCTTCGAATAGAATTAAGACCTTTTGTGACCATCGATGGTAATTGGTGTCGTCGAGTGCTTCGACCTTAGACATATCTGGAACAATTTTCAAAGCAAAATTCAAACTTAAATCAGGATATGTAATAAGGGTTCGGTTGTTTTGATCTCCATAGATGGCTACTAACATAGGACCACAATCAGTTTTTACTCGATACTCGACGTCAATGGAGATTGTCTCTATATCGACTGACACAGAATGGCTTGAATCTCCCATCCTCTCTCACCCCACTATCATGGGATCTCAATTTTTTTTGGGTCTCGGCATTAAGCGTCGGTAGTCTCATTTTGTTCAATTGCTGTGATTCTTCATCCAACCTTATTATTTTTTATCTGCCGAATCATATTTGTTTTGTTAATTTCGATACTAAGAGATAGGGCTGCAGTTGCTTCGAAAATTATTCTAGATATGTCTAAGGTTGAACCACTTGACGGCAACAATTACCGTCGATGGTCACAAATGGTTTTAATTTTATTCAAAGCTTTTGATGTTGACTATGTTTTGATAACTGGTCCGCCTATCGAAGATGTTGCTGCAGCAACTCCAACTGCCACTCTAGTCACTCCTGCAACAAAGAAATCAGATAAGGAAAAATACGATGGGGATAACAAAATAGTGTGGGGTCATTTGTTGTCACGTATAAATAACAAGATATTTGATATGTTCTTCATTGTTGAATATTCAAATAAAATATGGGATACTCTGAAATACAAATATGGCTCAAATGAAGCTGGAAAAAAGAAGCATGTTGTTGGGAACTTGTTGAGGTTTGAGATGGTTGACAACAAACCGGTGATGGATTAAGTCCATGATTATAAGAGCTTAGTTGTTGAAGTCTGAGGTGAAGACATGAAAATATGTGAGACATTCTAGGCTAACGTGTTGATAGAAAATTTTCCACCATCCTAAAATGACTTCATGATCCATCTGAAGCATAAGAAAAGAGACATGACAATCATATGAAGATTGAAGAGGCAAACCGATTGAAGGACAACTATGTTTCTTATGCCTCTGGATCTATTGCCGCAAATGTAGTTGAAGCTTGTCTTGTCAAAGATAAGTCTGTGGGAAAAGGAAAGATGACATAGAAAAAAGGTGAGTAGTGGGGTCGGTCTAACTTCAAGAAGGGCAACAAGATTCAGAATAAGAAGTTGACCTACTATGTTTGTGGGAAGATAGGCCACAAGGCCCATCAGTGCTACAAAAGGTAGGCCAATATAATCAGACTCAAAAAGGTGGTGTAACTCAAGCTACAACTGCACATGTCAATGTTGCTGAGACTGACGATGTGACGGTTGAAGCAAACGTGATTGACAACCAGACTATCTAGATATTGGGGCATCCATGCACCAATAAAGACCTTTTACCAGTTTGAGGATGCAACTGATGGAGAATGCGTCTACATGGGCAGCTACAGGAGTATTAGGCGTCCTAAAACTTACTTTTGGAAAAACTCTTAAGTGATGTTTGTGTAGAAACTTAGTTTCGGGTAGCTTACTTAATAGGGCTGGACTGAAATTAGTTTTTTAGGCTGATTAGGTCGTGTTGACCAAGAATGAGAACTTTATGGGAAAGGGGTACTTGGTTGATGGACTATTTTTTCTTAAATGTTTTTTGGCTCCTATTAATAAAATAGGTTCTACTTTTGCTTATATCGTTGAATCTATTAATTTGTGGCATGGTAGGTTAGAGCATATAAATATGGCTTATGTGAATAAATTAAAAGGTATGAACCTAATACATGTGATGGACACTAATAAGTACGAAAAATGTTCGATGTCTGTGGAAGCCAAATTTGTTAAGAAGCATTTTAAAGCAATCGCAACGAGATTAACAGAGTTGCTTGAATTAATTTACACAGATTTTAAGACTATTGAGAGTAGAGGAGGTAAACGATATTATGTGATCTTTACTGATGATTATTCGAGATATGTTAACGTTTACCTCCTTGGGTCTAAAGATGAGACTGAAGGTATGTTTTTAAAATATAAAGCAGAAGTCGAGAACCAATTAGACTGTAAGATAAAGAGGCTTAGGTCTGACAGGAGTGGTGAATATGAAACTAGCTTCCTAAAGAAATTTTGTGATGGTCATGGTATTATTCATGAAACCAGTTATAACAAACTGGCGTAGCTGAAAGGAAAAATATAACTCTTAAAGAAATGATGAATGTTATACCTTTGAGTTCTAGCATATTTGACCTTATGTGTGGGGAAGCTGTTTTATCCACTTGTCATGTTTTAAACCGTGTTTCTCTCAAAATGCTAGGTAAAACACCCAATTATCTATGGAAAAGTTTTGCACCTAACCTAAAAATTCTAAAAGTGTGGGGGTGTTTAGCTAAGATTGACTTACCTGATTTTAGGACAAATGTAGAAATAAAAATATTTGACTGAGTGGTTATTGGTTATACTCAAAACAGTGTTGCATATAGATTCTTGTCTTTAAGTAATAACTCAAGTTGTGAATCTAGAAATGCAGAACTCTTTGATAATGTGATTCCTATGAGAAAGAATGCATGTGATATTGCTAGTTCTTCTAATATTTCATCATCTATGCCTTCGTCTATGCATTCTCTATTTGATAACATGAATGATAATGTGTATGAACCTAAGAGAAGTAAAAGACGAAGGATAGAAGCTAGCTTTGGGCTTGATTTTGTGACTACTTTCCTAATTGAAAATGATGATCTTGATAAGATTGATGTGGACTTTGTGTTTGCTTATTTGATTGAAAATTATCTTAAAACCTATAGGGAAGATGCAACATCAACAGATGCTAGTTTATGAAAAGAGGCAATCAAAAATGAGCTAGATTTAATAATGTATAATCATACATGGGATTTAGTTGATTTGCCGAAAAGGTGTAAACCAATTAAATGCAAATGGGTCTTTAAAATGAAATTGAAAACCGATGGAACCATTGGCAAGTTTAAGGCTCGTTTGGTAGCTGTAGACTATAAACAAAAGAAAGATATTGACTTTTTTAATACTTATTTTCCTATAACTAAGATTGCCACTATACTTTCTTTAGTCGGCTTGGCTGTTATCCACGAACTTGTAGTTCATCAAATAGATGTTAAAACTGCATTTTTGAATGGTGATTTTTATGAAAAAAATTATGTGTAATAGTACGAGGGCTGTGGTTGAGGGTTAGGAGAACAAAATATATAGATTGAGAAAGCCATTATATGGTCTTAAATAAGTTCCTGAACAATGGTATGAAAAAATTTGACCAAACTTTAGTGAGTGATGGTTTTGTGGTACATGGATTTGATTCTTGTGTCAACTCCAAGATATTTGGACATGATTATGTGATTGTATGTTTTTTATGTTGATGATATGCGGATTTTTGGTACTAATGTGACCGTGGTCAATGAGACCAAATCATTTTTATCTTCTCACTTCAATATGAAAGATCTAGGAGAAGCTCATATAATTCTCAGTATTAAAATGAGAAAAACTGAGAATGAATTTTCCTTGAGTCAGTCACACTTTGTTGATAAAATATTAGAAAAGTTTGACCGCATGATGAATTTCCTATGATCTTATCATTCATTTGAAAAAGAAGATTTTAGTGTTTCACCAGAAGAATATGCTAAAATCATAGACAGTGTGATGTTCTTCATGAATTGTACTAGACTTGAAATTGTGTATGTTGTGAGCCGACTCAGTTGGTATACTCACAACCTAGATAGAGATTATTGGATTGTACTTTGTCGTTTACCTAAATACCTTAAGGGTACTAAGGATTGGTGTCTACATTTTTGTAAATTTAATGATGTGTTAGAAGGATTTTTTAATGCTAATTAGATTTCAGATAACAATGAGGTCAGTTCTACTAGTGGATATGTTTTCACGCTGGGAAGAGGAGATGTGTCATGAAAGTTTGCTAAGCAAACTTGTATTGCTTGGTCTACGATGAAATTCGAATTTATTGCCCTTGAGTTAGCTAGTCAAGAGGCAAAATGGTTGACGAACCTATTGGCTGATGTGCCATATTGGAGGAAACCTAATATGCCAATTTCCTTACATTGTGATTCACCAGAATCTATTTGTGTTGGCAAGAACGGTGTGTATAATGGTAAAAGGAGACACAGTTATGTAAGGGAACTATTGAGGAACGGTGTGATCTCCTTAGAGTTTGTTAAATCAGAGAGAAATCTGGCAGATCCTATTACAAAGGTTTAACAATGAGAGTTATACTCAAATCGTTGAGGAGGATGAGTGTTAAGCCTATGAATTGAGGAAAGTATGGTGGATATCATTCATGGTTAAACGAAGCCATATGATTATTCTATTCCGATGCATTCCCATCCCTATGGCATGTGGTAGCGGTGTGGATAGGTTGAGTAAAGATTCTTAATGAGTCCATAGCTTTATTATTCGGTGGTCCTAGAGAGACGGACTTGATGAACCCATTGCCTAATACACATGTGTTTGAGCATGTTTATGCTTTTAATGAATCCGTAGTCATATTTTGTGGTGTTTGTGAGACATACTTGATTCACATAGATGAGTGTGAAGGTGAACCGTATTCTATAAAAGACTAAGGCCGACTTTCTAGAGCACTTATGAGTATACGAGGTATGCGTATGGTTGTTAAAAGTGCTTATTATTATTATTATTATTTTATTGTGAAAGTTGTAGAATTTTAAGATAGATATGTGTTGTGGGGGTCTCAATTGAAGTCAACATAGTTTAAGACCTTTTCACTTTCTAGAGACGATTGTTGCCTCACTTCATTACGTATCAATTCAATCCTTGTAACATTAATATTTAAGTGTTATTTCTTCTTTGCCTAATTTTTGTTTTTGTTTTCTTTTACCCTTAGTGGGGGATTGTTGGATAATGGCAAAATAATAGCTTTTTTGCCCTTGGTGTGAGTTTTTTCCTTGTCCCATATTGGTGGTAAGGAAGAACTATTTTCAACTTAAATACCCTTCTACCCACCTTAGTGTTTGAGTTATTGATGTAGGTTGTTTTGTAGTAGTGGTGGGTTGGACCCAATACCACACACACTTGCACTTTGTCCAGCCGGTCTGGGCTAGGCTTAATTGCATGAGTGGGTGGGTAGTCCAACATTCTTTTTACTGAAAATTTATTATATTTTTATCCTTCTTGCTCGGTCATCATTAACGGTTCTTTGTCACATTAAACGTTTCCAACGTACATTCTTCATGCTTTGTTGGTGGACTGATCAATGAGGAATTGATGGATGTGGGTGGGTAAGCTTTTGTTATATATATTCGGTCTTCTGTTGAAGGTTGAAAACTGAGCACCCTCCCTGATTACCATCTATCTCTGTTTTTCAAATACATTAATTGGGCAAAGTTCTATGATTTCCGTACTTTCAATCTCGAGTGTACGAGATCGGAGGGTTGTTATGTTAACCTTGAGGATGAACTAGTGATTACGGAAGTATACCTGAGGTCCGGATGTAATTTGCTTCAGGATAGCATTTTTATTCACAGCACAACAACAATTTTGACAAGTGGTTTTTGCTGATTTCATTAATTAATTCTTTGTCCTTGTAATTTTCTATTACTGCATTTACATATTTTAACAAGTTTTTGGGTCAGCTTTGAGTCCATTTTCATCTGCACTATTAGGATCATCTGTTCTGACTTTGTTGATGGGGCCATACAGATGGGCAATATAGTACAGAAAGGGTTCAAAGAGCAACAGCCGCAACTTCCAAATGATATTTTAATTTGACAGTGTAAAATACAAGTTGGACTGTCCACATAAAAAAGAAGAGAAGGATCAGATTTGTTTAAAACTCTGTTGTCAACTACGTAGTTATTCTCTCCGAGTAATTCCAATAGATTATTTTCCAGCAATCCAATAGATTATTTTCCGCTAGAGTCAGCAGTCATGTTGCTCAGCATGCTGAGGGTACAACGTTAAAATACAGAATTTCTTCATCTGGCCACAGGCAGGCTAATATGTAATCTTAAGCTTTTTATGCTCACGGGACAATGTAACCTCTGACTCAATCTCTTACCAATTGACTTTGCTCTGTCCACGTACAAATTTCTCCTAAACTTTTAACATGTTCCCGAGTCTGGTGTTTCTTTTGTTACCTGCTACCCTCAAAGAATGGCATCAACCGGAGATATTCCCTAAATCTATGAAATTGAAGTTTATCATACTTTGGTCCTGAGTCTTTACTTCTCCCAGAACATTTCATAACATCAGCTCAACCAGTGTCATTTCGTTCCTTTTGAGTGTAGTCTAATTTGACTTGACAAGAACGGAATCACACCCCGTATGTTTTGGACCTACGACCTCCTGGACTTAAGTGAAATTTGGCCTTTCTGTGGTTTATCCCAGTTGCCTATCATTTCCTTTTCCAATAACGCTTCAGTGCCTTTACTATTCATATCTATTTATGTATTATCCTTATTGGAGTTGGAATTTCAGATGAGAAATAAGGCCTATCGAGGAGAGGACCATGGATCAGGCTGTGAACTTTTCAACAGGACATAGGGCTACCCTCGTTTTTTCCAAATAAAAATTCTTCTGGAATGAAGTGCTCTTTATCTCTAAAGCTTTTATCATTTTATCATATACAGTTTAAAGGAAGAGGAACCACCTGTTGTCCAACATGGTTTGTGAAAACATATTAAGAAAGTCAGCATTTCAATTGCACTATTTGTTGTGCATTGTGCGCCTGATCATATCCTTTGGGTCAATTTTCCTGTTTGCGAGTCAACAAGAAATTGCTTATTTATATCAATGGTTTTGTTTTGAAGTTGATAGGAAGCCATGATGTTTCATAAGTTGATTTCATCTCTTCTTTTCCACAGATTCAGTGCTGGAGTTGCTCATTCATTTACTGGGGGTGCTGAGGATCGTGACAGGATTCTTTCATTCAGTAATATGTATTTAGGTGATTTCACCATACTGACCCTTTCAAACTCTTGGTAGATTTATCTTTGACATGCTTATGGTCTTGAATGTGCCAATACCCAACATGATAGTCTTAAGTGTACCAAGGCACGGCGTAGTAAAATAATTACAGAAATCAAAGAAGAAATGAGCTGTTGTATATTGATATTTTAGAATATGTGTGTTTTAATCTTATTTTATTATTCAAAGAATAATTTGTTGTAAATTGTGTTAAAAGGTGAGGGTTGTTTTGAATTTTTCTATTAAGTAAATAATTGTTAAGCTGCAATTAATTTGCTTGTCAAACAGAGCTTAAATCTCTTGATTGGTCAAGTGATAAAGCTTCCATATTTCTTTTGAATTCATTATCTTAATATGAACAGGCATCAACGGTTGTTCTCTGAAAACTGCTGAGAACCTTGAAGTTGTAAAGGGTATTCCAATTGAAAGAATGATGATTGAGACAGACTCACCATATTGTGAGATAAAGAACACTCATGCAGGAATTAAGATGGTGAAATCCTTTTGGCCTTCAAAGAAGAAGGAGAAACATGATCATGAGTGCCTTGTCAAGGGAAGAAATGAGCCATGTTTAGTCACGTGAGTAAGCTGCAGTTTATCATTTGTTTTTCATTTGCTTGGGTACCTTCATATGTGAGTAAGGATTAATGCGTTTTCCCTTGAAGATTCATGGTGTAAGGTGTCTTTGAACTGAAGCAGTATTCACATTTGAAAAATTAAGCTGCTTCATTGTAAATGGATAATACTGGTGGGTTGATTGGCTTTAAGACTAAAAGGATGCTTTGATTATGTTTTGGTTCTAGGTACTTAAGAAGCGATGTAGACATTCTTAGTAGATTAGCTGCTAATAAACAAAATCAACGGCCATCTTTCTTGTACCCATCTTATATATCCACGATAAGATGATGTGGTGGCTAGAAAACTGTGGAATAGTTCAGAAATTCAAATCTCCTTGGAATTATCTGCTCCTTTCCTATCACCTCTGACCTCTACGAAGTTGTTCATCTTAATATAGTTTCAGGCATAAAAGAAAGGCTTGTACCTTATTCAAGTGCCTTTCTCAGAACTCATCGTAGATTTTCATTCACTCATGCCGCACATGTGCCCATCTTATCCGTTATCACAGGGTGAGCGTTTTGGGATGTTTTATGGGTTGTGAGTTCACTGGTGAAACACTGGAGCAGTCTCATTACATTCCCCTTTATGCTGGAAAGCTTATTGACTTGCCCGTCTTTGTACTGCTGGGCATCTTGGACGGACCTGGTGGGAATAGTGTTGGAAGTCATAATCTTTAGTGTGTTCTATGTTCAGTGTTTATTAGTAATGCCTCCTCAACTTTACAACTTCTATAATGAAGCGATTATTGCCTACGTCTTTTAAGATGTCATAACGTTCTGTGCAGGCAAGTCCTTGAAGTGGTGGCTGGTTGTAAAGGCATTGCTGATGTAGAGCAAGTAAGCAAGACAGTGCACCACAATACTTGCAGGTATTTCAAAAACACCTGCCCCCTCCGTTGAAAAAAGGAAAAAAAAAAACTTTAATTTTACCGTGTTTATTAAGATAAAACTGGCACTAGGGACACAAAGGGGATGACTTGTTCGATCCTTGCTAAGGGCACGCCATTTAATAAATAAATAAAACTGTACCTGTTATTTGAAAAACAGGTATTTACTGCCCAGAAAACATTTGCGCAATGGATACCTATTTTACCCTATATGCCAAGGCATCGGCAAAAACTGCCGATGCACCAAATTTTTTTTTTTCAATTTCAGCCGAGGTGAGTAAGTTAACATCCAGGCCATCGGTAATTATTGCCGAAACCAGGTCATTCCATCGGTAATAACTGCCGATGCAGCATATATATATATTTTAAAATTTTGGCCGAAAAATTTAAGTCAGCATATTTATTGTTATTATTTCGGCCGAAATTGAAAAAAAAAATTGGTGCATCGGCAGTTTTTGCCGATGCCTTGGCCTGCTTTCGGCAATAAGTGCCGATGGCCTGGGCCAATTTCGGTAAAAATTGCCGAATATGATCCATTGTTTTGGCTGAAATTGCCGATGCTGATCGTGGCTTTCGGCAAAAATCACCGAGGTTAAGGTTACTTTCGGAATTTGTTTTCCACGGAGTAAAAATATGTTTTTTATATAACAATACCCTAAAAATTGGGATCTTGTGTAAGGGACATTGACTTTATGCTTGGGATTTTCTATTCGATTGGATTGGGAGACCCTGTTGGCGTGTTCATTCTAGACTTACAAATTATCATGTACTCCTGTAGATGTTTGTTCTTTTGAAGGATTTTGGTATAAATGAAGGGATCGTATTTCGTACCATGCAGAGTTTTCTTTCCCCAGGACTTGGATGCTGCAGCTGATGCCTTGTTAGCCGGGACAGAGACCAAGTGAGCACAGCAGAAACAAAAAAACCCTGAACGACGGAGGCCATTCTTGCTTTGAATTTACCCGGCTGTCGTACCGCAGTAATTACCGTGTTGAGTGCCTAAATCTTCGTAATTGTCATTTGACTTCTTACATTCTACTTTATATATTTATATTCTTGGCAATGACTATTTTTTTAAAAAAAGAAGCTAAGATTAGTGATTGAATATGCATAAATATTTTAACGAATTCACCGTTTATCGGTAGTTGAGGACAAGGAGACTAGAATAACAATAATAACAAAGTTGCACTTATATGTTTGCTTAAATATTTTTACTAGTATGTCTTCATTTAACCAAAAGCTAATTAACAATTGGTTATCCATTTTATGTTGTGAGGTTTATCATAAACAAGAACTCATAAACAGTAAGGCAAAAAATGAAGCTAAATATGTCAGTTATTATATTTAACTCTTATTAAGCTTGGACATAGGAATGACAATAAATTTGGGACATTGACTCACATCCATTAGATCCGTTTTATTTTTAGCAGATTTGAATCTACATATATATTTATATAAGTCTGGTTTTAGTAGTTTTAGACCTAAATTCAATCTATCTCATTAGACCCTTTTAGTATGTAAATAAATTATAAATATATATTAATATTATATTCGTCATAATTATCATAATCTTATTTAAGTTTTTTATTAATTTTTTTAAATTTATTTTTGTATATTTAGTTTATAAGAAATATATAATATTATAATTCAAAATTATTGAAACACCAATAAACATACATCCTAAGCAACTCAATTTTAGAAATTCTTTAGGCTAACAATTTTTCTTTTGAACTTTATATCATTAACTATTTATTTCAAATAGATAACAATTATAGAAGCAAGTCTTCATCTTTTCCATTACAATTGTAAGCCTAAAGAGTTTCTAAAATTGTAGGTCTTCATAGCTAAGTCCTAACAAATAAGCCCAGAATCTATCCTAGTTTTCCCCTAAATTTGGATTCAAGATAAGCCAGCATTGGGAAACAAAACATCAAAAATTTCATCTTCATTTATGTCCCAAAAATGAAAGGAACATTGGGAAACAAAGGACGAACTCACAATTGAATGCAAAGATCAAACATAATTTAATCTCAAATCTTCGCACTACATATCAGCATGCTATCACTAACCAATACATTTCAAATCTCATCATTCAGGTCTAAAACATCACTAATCCCAAAAGGAAAAAGAGAAGGGGTCATTTACTTTACAATAATGGACCGCTACTAAAAGAAGAAACACCTGCCAACAGCTAAAGCATCAGACCAACTTTCTTGACAGCAAGACTTTCAGAGTGAACACTCAAACCGGTCTTAACCACCAAAACCATACAAAGTCCTACCCTGTCTCTTCAATGCATAAACAACATCCATTGCAGTAACAGTCTTCCTCCTAGCATGTTCAGTATAAGTAACAGCATCTCTAATCACATTCTCAAGGAAGATCTTCAATACACCACGAGTTTCTTCATAGATAAGACCACTGATACGCTTCACCCCACCTCTTCTAGCCAATCGTCTAATAGCAGGCTTAGTGATACCTTGGATATTATCACGAAGAACTTTGCGGTGACGCTTTGCTCCTCCTTTACCTAATCCTTTTCCTCCCTTTCCACGTCCAGACATTTTTCTCTTTACCTGAAATGTGACGTGAGGTGTTAAATTGATAAATCCATGTATATGAGATACAGTCGACGCATCAATTGAACGAAACCCTAGGCAATAGAATTCCATTTTGAATTTGAAGAAATCAAATCAGTTACACTCGGATATCAACGTCGTATTAAGATCAACAGAACAAAAAAGGAAAGAAAACGCATGCAGAGGAATTATTAAGTACATAAGTAGAATTTCGAAATTGATTTGACACAAGACAAACCCTAGGAAAATTTAATCGATAGTTTACATCGCGAAAAAATATACATGAACACCGAGGCAGTCGAAGGATAAAGCAAATCCGAAAGTAGAACAAGCGATAGGAAGGCTAAGTAATAAACCTCAGCAACAGGAAGCTAGATTGGATTTCGATGCAAGGGACAACTAAGGGATGTAGATTAACAAACCTGTGAAAATAAGCCCCGAAAGTGTTGCGATTCCGATTCTCGAGCGACGAAGGCAGACAGTTGTCGGGAAAGGGACGATGTGGACTGGGATATATATAGTGGGTCAAAGGAGGTTGTGCCTTTTTCATCACTCGGATAGTAATCCGTGACGGGATATCAATAGTAATTTCTGCCGTAGATTGAAAAATAGACGGGCGAGATAGCTTTTGTTTCCCTGCGAGTGCCTAGGATCGGTGACATGGCAAGGCGCTTTCGACTCTTGGCGCTCTTCCAATTTCTTTTGTTTTTTTTTTCTTTTTGGCTCCGTATATTCGGCTTCGGCCTCGTCAAATTTGGTGAAGCCGATTTTTCCTTTTCCGTGTTGAGACAGGTTATCCATTTATTATTCTTTTTTATTTTTATTAATATATCTTAAATTTAATTATCTATTTTATATTATTTAACTCAACTTTACAATGTCAAGCAATTTTTATTTATCACATCAGCAATTGTTTATCTTTTCATTATTATTATTTTAATTCATATTAATCTTTACATACCAATTAATTAATAATTTTATATAATCAATTTTAATTAAATATAAATATTTTCCACTTTAGATATATATCATCTAGTATATATTATCCAAGATGATATTTTATAGTGTTCACCTTATAATGAACTTCTAGTGCTCATTATTCATGAAGAACATTTTAAAACTTTGAAGATCAACTTATAAATCATATTGAAAAGAAATAATAGTCGATTTATGAAGAAATTGTTTCCCTACAGTATGATTTTCACTAGAAATATTATTGAATTAGGACTTTGTTGTATTTTTTAGATCTTAAATTATAATTTTTTACACAAAGATATATTTGTTTTATTGTAAGTATGCTGAGCTAAATTTATATATGCGAGATAATTTACCATTTATAATCTCATGAGATATGTGCAAGGGAGTCAGATAATACATTATTATGAGGCAATATTCGATTTATATTAGTTGGGGTGATAATACAATAATAAATATGTGTAAATGAATCACATGGTACATTATCTCATGAACTTGATTTGATTTATGTCTGTTGAGACAATAATACGATGGAAAATATATGTAAGTGATTCAAACGATACATTATCATGTGAATTTCATTCGATTTATGTTTGTTGAGGTAATAATAAATTGACAAAAAGAAAAATAAATTAAGGGAGTAAATTAAACATTCATAAATAAAGATAAATATTACAATATTTGAGCAACAATATTATGAAATCAAATACATTAGTTAAACAATACATTACACCAATATTACATAATTGAAAATTAGAGATACCCTACCAAGTACAATAACTAATATAATTAAATGAAGGATTCTCCCTCGCTTGTACTATATATAAAAATAGAGTTCTGGGAAACAAATTTTCTTGCCTAACTAAAGTGATTACATATTATAGACCTATTCATGTCATCAAAAAAATCGGTGGTGCAGGCTAGAAACACAAAGAAAAAAAAAAGCAGCTCAAACATGGTAAATGAAGAGATACAAAAGCAGGGTTGTAATGCTCACATACGATATATATGTGTGTGTGTGTGAGAGAGAGAGAGAGAGAGAAAATCCACATCAAATTGAAAGATGTATGGAAGATGAAATTAATGTAGTGTTGGTGATGGAGCCATTTGAGAAGCTAGAGAAGGTTGATGAAGGTACATACAATAAGGTTTAGAAAGCGAGGGAGAAGGCAACTGGGAAGATCATGTATTCGAATAAAACATGCCTTCATGAGGATGAAGAAGGTTTTTTTTTATATAATATTTAAAGGAAGAAAGGAATGTATAACTAATATTTTGTTGGCTCTAGAGATGGTAACGGTGGTCTTTGCATACAACTACCACCAGTGGTGTTTGCATACAACTACCACCGGTGGTGTTTCTTATGTCCCCATTTAATTTTTAATTACACTATTTTATTTACAACCCATATAAAATAGATTTATTGTGCATGTATACCTAATATTTTGTTGTCTCTAGAGATAGTGATGGTTGTCTTTGCATACAACTACCACCATTGGTGTATCTTATGTTCCCATTTAATTTGTTAGTTATAGTTAGAAGCTAGAATGCAATATTATTGTCATAAAACATAAAATATTTTATCATTTTCCAATTTCATCCTTCTTTAGGTTATAATAGAGGGAGACAAACCCATGTTATACAAAAGGATATTGATTTGTCATTGCCGGTGTTTTTGTATGGTAGATAAATTTATTTTAATGTTAGAATTCTTTCACAGGGATATTATTTAAATATTCATGCACCGTGTGAAGTCTGAACTTGGTGCTTATGATAACTTTCTTCCTTCTTTGATTTTGGTTTGCTAATGGTGTACCATAATCTTGCGATGTAGGATGTGTAGTGTTATTTGATTATGACATTGTGGAAATAAGCTCTCTTATCCCTATTTCTTTGTTTGGTTTTGGTTTTTAAACGCTCCATTTTTATGATGATGGTGGTGACAATACTTTCTTTACATAATATATAATTTGTAAATCCTAAAATTTGTTAACCTTAATTTTTAGGTGTTTAGCTTTTAATCCTTTCATAACCCTTAATATTGGTTTAATTATCTTATCTTAACCTTTTATCCCTTGCCAACTGGGGTTTTCTTAGTTTGGTTCAACCCTAATTATGCCTAACCACCCACACACCCTATCCATACCCCTTATAATTTTCACACCAACCCCTTGCTTGTATGTTATCTGTAATACCCCAAATTGAGTGGAGTGTTATAAGGATTGATCTGGCTACTTATATCAACATGGTATACCATCCTTTTGGTGATTTCGTCCTAAGAACTCCACGGTTAAGCGTGCTAGCCGTGGAGCAATTTTAGGATAGGTGACCCTCCTGCGAAGTTCCTGAAAAATTCTCAGGAAGCACGTGAATGAGGACAATGACTCGTGTTGATTTATGAGGTCAACCAATCAATCCAAAAGTGCTTTAAGGTATCCCCACGTGGTCGTATCGACTCGGGGTGTTAAAAATGGTATCAAAGTGAAACCGCGACCATGAGCTGGACTTGGATGAGTTAGTTAGCCACCTAGCAGGACGATTCTTAGAATAAACTGTATTGAGACAGTTATTGGTTGAGATGCAACGAGGCCGTTGCATTCTTTGAGTAGGGGTGAATGTAATACCCCAAATTGAGCGGAGTGTTATAATGATTGATATGGCTACTTATATCAACATGGTATACCATCATTTTGGCGATTCTGTCCTAAGAACTCCATAGTTAAGTGTGTTGGCTGTGGAGCAATTTTCCTTTCTTCCTTTTCGGCGCCAATATCTTCTCCTTCTCTTCTTGAGCGTGCTTCCCCTTACCACTTACAACAAACAACCATCACTGTCACCCTACAGTTGTTGCTATACGCATCACAACCATCACCATCCCCTGCAACCACCATCATCATCACCCTTTGCTCCTGTCATCACCTCTACACCACCATCTGCATCTTCTCCGTTTCGCACACACACACACACACTACTCACATCTCTCTTTCTACCTTATTTGTTTGTCCCATTATAACCCATATTGTCTGATTGATCAAGCTTGTTCGAGCCTCTCTATTTCCTCCTCCTTCTTCTTCTTCCTTGTGTAGCCTTTTCTCTGTTTTCTATGGCACGCCACCCCCATCATCACCACAACCACTAAGAACCGCATAACCCTTGGTGTATCAACCACCATAGCCACCTCATCACTCGCCCTCATTGTCATCTACCACTGTAATTTTATCCTCTTATTTCCTCACGTCCATCGCATTTTTGTGTGGTGCACGGCTCCCGTATGGCCTCACGCACAACCGTGAACCTCTAATTTTTCCTATCGCATGCCCATGCAGACTAGCACAGCTTTGACACAGCATCCAGATGCCCATGCTCACTTGTTCTTTAATTTTTAGAATAATCAGTTGCTAGAGCACAGATGTACCTCTTCGCACAGCCTACCCAGGTAGGATCCTAGCTCTCAACTTGGGGAGTGCACTGTTTGCCGCACGTCCATGTAGCCTCCCCATTTCAATCATGTACCCTCTTTTTCATCCCCCAAAACTTACTCAAACGCCACCAAAATTTCACCATAGCACCACCATACATTCCACTACACTTCCACGAAACTCAAGCTTCCCTTTGACTTTGATTATTTCCATCTTTACCCCCTTACCTTAACTCTCCCTCAATTTTAATCTATGATCCTAATCATATATTATTTCGTTTCCATAGGTGATATTACAATGATATCATAGAAGAAAGTATAGGATTTATGTGCTTAGATCCCAATGTCCTTATTGGTAAGGATATTAATTGATATTTTAGGGTTTTGTGTTAAATGCTTACATGGATATGTGTATTATTATGATATTGTTGTTATATGAGGGAATGTATGATGTTAATGATATGTTGTGATAATGTGGATTCATATGATATAAATGAAGTGAGAATGGGGAATATGTGTTGATATAATCTTATTACGCTAATTTGTACTTCTGGAAAAGTATAACTTATGAAATAGTGATATGGTTTAATATGAAAATTTTGGTATTTTAATATGTTAGGTGGATCAAATATAATAATGATATCAGGAGAAGTATTTGGAGTAATTACTAAATGTTGTGGGTTCCTCAAAATGAGATAATGGTAGTTAGGGCATAGAAACCTTAAAATGGTAATATTTATTATCCCATATGTAAAACCCTTGAGTTAGACCACAAATTTTTGATATGTTGTTAATGTTGGTAATTTAAGGATGTTTATTGAGTTTGGGTAATCATACAAGTCTTATGGGAAGAGTTATGACTAATCTGTGAGATTAGGGCTTTAGGAGCTCTATAAATAGTAACGTTTGAGATAGGGCTATTATTATATATGTGAGACATAGATGTTAGACCATGATAATATTTGAGAATGATATACTATAGTTGGTTATGGACCGATCAATATACGAGAAGTTATGCTAGGAGTGTAAAATTAGAGTTTGAGGAAAATAATAATCTTAACTCTGGATATTAGTCGTATAACCCGTGTAGTGTGCTTATCTACCTTAATGTTTTCGGTACCTATAAATCGATCATGAATAAGATATTAATCATTTTAAGTGAAATATCACGTGAGTAGGGCCAAGGTGATATTTTATATCTGTTCTATTGGATGATAATACTGGCTTAGGAGTGTTTTGCTCGAAGAAGGTGTTTCAATCTATTCCACCAAATTAAGAATAGTGGGGCCCCTACTCATCATGAATGAAAATATAAATTGTTTACCCATGGATAAGACAAGAATGACTTAAAGTGGAAGAGTACGTGAGTCAGGACCAAGGTGATGTTTTATATCCGTTCAATCAGATGATAATAGTGGCTTGGGTGCATTTTTTCCTAAGAAGGTGATGTTTTTAGATCCATTCCATAGGATGATAATAGTGACTCGGATGTGTTGTCTCTAAGAAGGTGTTTTAAACCATTCAACCGGTTTAAAAATAGTAGAGTTCTTGAGCTCAACTATATAAAAGAATGAAAATAGTTATATCTAATAAAGAGACCCGGATCAATATTTTATCTTATGAGATTTTTCATAGATTGAATGTGTACTCATTATCAGCTGTGAATGCATGTGTTGTCAATGCCCTTGATTTGATAGTACCGTTACCTTACTTAGTACGTAGCGTACTGACCATGTGTACTGCTCATTCTTACGAGCAGAAGACCCTAATTCTTTTGTGTAGGACTTTAAAGACCTGCTAGATGACTTTACTACTTTTTGATGTACTATGTGGGGACGAGCGACCTAATATCTGTATTAGGTGTTTGGGCGAAGAGTTATATTATTTTGTTGATGTGTTTACCCAAATACCTTTTTATAATTTTTAATCTATGGTACCCCCTTAATTTGTATTTTGTTATTGTAATTTAGAGTTAACCTCTAAACTCATATCGTATTTATAAATTCTTCTTTCATTTATAATTTTCTTATTTTACTATAAATGGTTTTAGCCTTGTGATTGATGTAAGGATGGTTGGGCAAATAAGACTTATGTTGATTACGATAGTAAGAACAAATATCAACTATAAAATAAAACTTTTCATTAGATAAAATTAGGATATTGAAATACCCTAAAACCCTAATTTAGGGAATCATGGCAAAATAAGAAATTATTATGAAAATTAATTAAATAAACTATTTTTATTAAAATAAGAGGGAATTAATTAAGATAAATCTAGGAGAAATTAATAAATAATTTAAATAGGAAAATTTTGAGTACTTTGCTAATTAAAATATAATTTAAGAAAAATCTTTCAAAATCCCTAAATTAACCTAAAAAGAGAATTTAATTATTATTTTAATATTAATATTTTATTAAATATCCCAAAATACCCAAAATATTTTAATTAAGCCAACCCACCTTTTCCTTTCTTTTTCCTTTTTCTTTTTTCCTTTCCCCCCTCTTTTTCCTTTTCTTTCCTTTCCTTCTCTTCCTTTTTCCCCTTTTTACCCCATCCTGGGCCGGCCCGCTAGCCCAACTCCTCCCCCTCCCCCTGCGCGCCTAGGCCCCCCCCGCTTCGTCTTTTCCCCCCTCTCCCAGCTGGTTCGGCCTCCCCCTTTCTTTCTTCTTTTTTTTTTCCCTAGACCACCGGTCTAGCCCGCCCCTACGTCATCTTCTACCTCTCGCGCCTGCAACTCCCTCAGTTGGCGCCAAGAATTCCGCCACCAACCACACCGCCCACTATGGCCATTCCTCCCCTCTCTTCCCCGTTGACTTACCCACCATGTTGATAGGGCCATTCCTCCCCTCTCCTACGTGCCATTCAGTCTTCCCCAACAAGAAATGGCCTACGAAGGTAGACCTACACACACCTACCCTAGCCGACCGGAGACCCATAACCCTTGCCCGGTTTCCCCCTATTCTCCCACTCCCCCTTTTCATTTTCCCTTCCAATCTAGCTATATATAGCCCTGAAGGCTGCCATAATCGGGTTTTGATTTTGGCAGCCTAGAAACTCGACCCTCGCGCCACTGCCTAATCAGCCCCTCATTTCTCTGTCGTCGGCCGTCGCCACTACCCACTCCGGCCACCAAAACTTTCCCTACACCGCCCTCTACGCAACCAAGCGACCCTCCTTCCTTGCCTTGCCCTGCATGAGCTATCCCGGCTGTGCAAACTCACCCTCCCGAACAACCCCTTTTGACCCTGCACCACCCCCTGTGTCGTCGCTTGACGCCGGTTCCGCCACTTGTAACGCCACCTCTACCCCCCAAAAACCAGGGGACTTTACTCTACCTCCCCACACCTCCATTTTCCCTTACTTCCCTCTCCCCTAGCCTCCACATCCATCTCTCCACCACCCTCCTTCCTCCACTACCGCCACCGGCTCTACCACCAAGCCCAGGTGGTATCCCCATTTCTTAACCCTTAAACCCTTTTATAGAAGTGTTAATGATTTTTAATATTAATAGTATTGTTAACTATTAATAATAATAATAATAATAATAATAATATTATTATTATTATTATTATTTATTATTACTACTACTACTACTACTACTACTACTACTATTATTAGGTTCTAACTCTTATTTCAGAGAGATTTCTAATTAATGGTATTACTATGTAAAAGACTACAACTTTGTTATTATTATTATTATTATTATTATTATTATTATTATTATTATTATTATTATTATCCTTATTATTAGTATTGCATTATTATTACCACTGCTATTACCATCATCATCATCATCATCATTATTATTTTTTTATCACTATTATTATTATTATTTTGATTATTATTATTATCATCGTTATTATCATTATTACTATTATTATTAGTAGTATTCTTATTATTATTAGTATTATTATTCTTATTATTATTATTATTATTATCATTATTATTACTATTATTGTTGTTATAATGAGTATCATTATTACCACTATTACTATTATCATCTCCAACGTTGTTATCACTATTACTATTAGTATTATTATTATTATTGCTATGATTATTATTATTTTCATCACTATTACTACCACTACTACCACTAGCATTATTAATATAAGTATCCTTATGGCCATTACTTTTATATTATTTCCATCACTAGTATTATTATTATTATTACTAGATTTGGGGGCGATATTGGTATCGTTATAAAACTAATAATAATATTATTATTAGTAATATTGAAACCCTTACTTTAATACTATGAATATTACTAAGACTTACTCTGGTTAGTAGTAGCACGATTAATTGTTTTGAGAATAATAACCCTACTTTTAATTATAAACTACTATTATCATTATTAGCCTTGGTATTAGGCCATGATAGGGGTAAGATAGGAAATTCTGGTAATTCTGGTAGAGGGAGATTAACCCATAGTATTTTCCTCTTATAGGTGAACCAAGTCAAAACCCTCAGGAGGTGTAGGAGCGTGCTCCAAGCCCGACGACGTTTTAGGTAAGGGTGTATCGAAGACCGCCTGTGTGTTACGTGTCTTACTTGCCTTAGATGTCCTGCATAATTATATGTCGTGTTCTATATGCTATTATCTTAATTGTTTTATGTGTAACGCGGCTTGGAATGGAGGTATGTTCATGTGCTCTCTTCTCACATCTGCTAATATGGATATGCTGCAAGTTGTGATGTGATGTGATGTGGCCCTTAGGACATGCATGCTAGGGTTTTGAGTGTGGTGATGTGGGATGGAGGCATGAAAGAGAAACATGAGAAAGTAAGATAATCAAGGGGAAATAAGTTGGCTAACGTAGGTAAGAATGACCTAAATAACCATGATCCATGAGTAGTGAATAAAAAAGGGGGGAGGGATTTGAATAAAATGGAAGAGTAGGAGGAACTAGGGTTTGCATAGAAATTTTAGGGTTTGGTATGATAAATATCAAGGGTTTTTCATGGGATGGTTAGAGTTCGCATGGGGGCAAACTTTACATATGGAAAGTTACTTTGGGATGTGGGGAAGGCAATAAAAGGTTTGTTTGGGTGACTGGAGACCCTGGGTGAAAAATAGTACGTAGGATAGTATAAGGGTACATAAGAGACTGACTAGGGTTTGGGAGGAAACCCTAATTTGAGAAGGTGGAAAAATAAAGAGAAAATAATGAAATAATAAACGAGGGTAAGTGATGTATGAGGGGAGAGTTAAATCCAAGGATCATGACACATGAGGTACTAAAATAGTTTGAGTCGTGTGGGGTAGAGGAGGATGGGTCACATAGGCCCAAATCAGGTTTTTTCTGGAGAAAACCCTAGGGAGGACTATGAATGGGCTTAATGGTATGGGGTGGTCGGCCTTGACCCATTTGCAACAGAATTGGGCTTCTAGTGTGTGTGATGGAATAAGGAAAGGATATCGGGGCAGGTAGGAGGTGCTGGAGTCTCAAGATATGGGACGGGTCCCCCTTGGGAGGATAGAAGTAGAAGATGGGTGGCATGCATGTCAAGGGTAAATAAAATCATTGAATAAGACATGAATAAGACACTAATCATTTAAAGCGAAAGATTGTTGAGCCGAGCCCAGACTGGTCCACCGGCGAATAATAGTGGCCAGGAGCCGAGGTGCCCTGGAGACCAATCCACAGGTGAATAATAGTGGCCAGGAGATTGTTGCCCTGCATGATTTCTGGTCCACCGGCTATAATAGTGGGGGATTTCGTGCTCAACAAACTAAAAGTAATGAAGCTAAGACATGAGAAATACACTAAGTACTTACAGTAGAACACCATGTGAGTTGGGGCCAGACCGGTCCACCTTCGAATAATACTGGCTAGGAGTGTTTTACCTTGGAGACCGGTCCACCAGTGAATAATAGTGGTCAGGAGCATTTTACCCTGTACGTATTTTCGGTCCACCGACTATAATAGTAGGGTTCTCGCACTCACATGGATTAATAAAGAGTATGCGTGAAAATGATTATGTCATTAAGAGATTCAAAGAACAAGTTTAATTGGAATGTAAACGACCTTATTATTTGTATAATTATATGTTGCCTATATGATCATGTATGTGTTATATGCTTTATATGCTTGGCCTTAGTTGCACGGTTACCTTGCTCAGTCGTAGCGTACTGACCACCCGTTTTATGGCGCTGCTCATTCTCACAAGCAGAAGGCCCTTTTGACTTAGTGCAGGTTGGTGATTCTATCTTCGATGCCTACGACGCTTACGAGGCATCGGGCGGGGCTAAGAGTTGAGCATGTACCTAGCTTGGGGGTCAAAAGTGACGTGGCTGGAGTCTACCGTCCACCTTGTCTTTCCTGTATTGTTATATTTAGTTTATTTCTGGTGTATGATGTTTCTGATGCTTGGAACTTTAAAACTGTACTTTTGGACTGTACCTTTTGATTATCGCACTCTGATTCCCTGCACGGTTAACGACTCATTTCTTTTATGAATGCTCGTTTTAATTATCGACTCGTGTTTGATGTCTATCCTAATCAACCTTAACACTTGGTACTAGAATGGTAGCAGTGAACCGGTCTGGTACTGATTGTGGCGGTAATATCCCCATAATTTTACGATTTTGTGATTTTGTTTCGGCTAGACCTTTTCATTAAACAAAATTTTTCAGTTGTATATTTTGGAGTATTATAGATCTTACATAACAATCAAAAGGGTAAAATTGATATTTGTATGAAAAATATCGGAGTTAAATCATGATTTTTGGATATAGCGCTTATAATGATATATTGGGATGTTGTGTTAAATTTGGTGTATTAGTGAGTCATATGTGAGGGGTTATGATGTATTTATGACTTAGGGTTTTGTGAGGACATCTTGGTCTTTCTATTTGTTTTTTTTCTCATGTTGTACTTGTTGCCTTATCATTACTTTATGTAGTTACAACATGCTTTATTTGGTTAACCATGGTGCATTCTTAAGTTATTTTATTGATAACATTAGTTGTTATAAACTCAAAAATAATCGATATCTCATGTAATTAATAAAAAATAGTAGATCATGCAGTAAGGCAATGTTAATAAGTAGAAGTGTTATAATAATAAGTAATTCAAGTTATGCTTAATTTTGCGATAAGTTTTGGTTAATGATCCAATAAAACATTACTACTTAAAGTGGAAGATCACATGAGGTGGAAAAGCAATTCTTAGTGTTGAAATTATTTGATTATATATTTTTTTGTTCTAACGGAATTAGAGGACCCTAGTCTAATATATTTAATTGATCCACTTGCTTATAAGAGGTATGCGTAGGGGTGCACACGGATCCAAAATTGACCGGACCATAACTAGTTTTAGGACTATTTTTTTAAGTTAGGACTGAGGATCTGACCAGAATTACTGGACTAAGACTGGTAGAACTAGAATTGATAAATTATATATATTTTTTATATTAAAAATTTATATATTTTAGGTAAAATATTAATGAGATTTCAGGTTGAACCGAAAGACTGGACTGATTGGGACCGAAACGGAATTGGTTAAGGACTATTTTTTTTTATAAAAAATTCTAGACCAAAGATTGGAATATCGATCCGATCTTGGACCAGAACCTGGAGTAACCAGTCGGTTCGGCCCAAAATTCTAGTCCAGAAATATTCTTGAACACCTTTAGATACGTGTACTTAATGATTAGATGCTTACTAGTGACCCAGATGTGTTTTACCCCGAATGTGAGAATATAATAAGGTTGGTTGTCTTTCTCCCATCTGTGGGAAAATAGGATATTTTATGATATAATGGTCCCCTGATCTCAATGTGACTAAATAAATAGAATCGTGTGATCACCTAAGCATAAATTTTAATATGGTCTTCTTTTGATTCATCTTGTATCATGTGCATATTTGCATGTATTCCACATTCTATTGATATATATTGTTACATTACTCTATATGTAATGTACTGACCATCCTTTTTATGGGTGTTGATTATCTCTATGAGTAAATATTGCCTTATTTGCATGCATATATTGATTCAATGCTTTCATTGTATTTACTTGTGGTGAGTATTTTATGGGCTGGTTCAATCATATGATTAACTAGCTCTCTCTCTCTCTCTCTCTCTCTCTCTCTCTCTCTGTGTGTGTGTGGATTTTTAGTCTTCTATATCCTATCTTCTAAATTTTCTTCTCTATGTTTCATAATCTTGTATCGATGCAGGGTCAAGTATTTCCCACACTTCTAGGTACAAGTTTATTTTTTAGCTTTAGACCCGACATAGATTGGGTATAGATAGTACCTTTTGTATGTTATATGTTGTGTAACATCCATTATTTTATTGTTATTACTTCCACGAAAAAAAACTATAAATTTTGGATTGTTACTGAATTATAAGCTTATGAATTAGAGTATATACTATAAGATTTATTTATTAGATGACTTACATACGGTGTAGGGTCATTATTTGTAGAATATAAACAATTTTGAAAATTGGATTAAAATAACTAATTATTCATCAAATTTCTAAAGTTTTGAAGGGGTGTGACAAACAATGGTTTGTCATATCTCATATAACTTTAAATTAGAATTTAAAATATATATATATGCATCATACATGTACAATACTAGTCATTTTTAAAGTTGCCTCCTCAAAAATTTGATGATATACTCTCTCTTGGTTGGTTGTATTAGACATGTCGTATCTATTTATTTTTCCTTCAACTACCTTTGTTCTCCCTCCAACTTTGTCCTTCTCCCTCTACTCATACCATGCTATCATTTTCTCTAGTATCACAATCCTCTTTCATGTAAGTTCCTTGAGACCATCAATATTTGAACCTCTTCCTTCAGATTTGCATTTCCCCTCATATTTTGCTCTGCTTCATTGTGGCTCATAGTTCGCATATCTCAAACTTTAGTCTCTAAAGCATTAGCGGTAGATGAATTAATGTACACACCTAACTCTAAAACCTTTACTAGTTTTGATGCATAACCTTACCTTTTGATCTCATTTATTACTAATGGTCATTCATGATTAGCCATATATGTTCATGAATAAATGGGGAGTTAACTTCACTCTTTATTCTTTATGCTTGTATCTAGGTGCATCTATATAATTGGTGCCACTTTGGTTACGTTGATAAATATGACTGTAGCAACTGATAAGATGATTAACATATTTATCAACACAATGAATTCAATTATTTATTGATGAAACTGTTATGCTTGATCCTTTCTCATAATATTCTTCAAAGTACGCTACCACTTCATTATAATAATTCTTATTTTTTGATTATTTCCCTTAATAAAATCTTATGAATAATGTAGCCACCTAGTGAGAACTTATTTTTCCTTTCCAACCATTTATGATACAATTACCTACAAGCCTCATGTGATGATACGACCCGAACATTGCCTTTGACTTGAATTTGGGTAGAATATTCTATAAATTTAGATCATTAATAGAATTGATGGTTGGAGAATTAAAGTGTGTTGCCCTTGCACCTCTAAACGTTTTGATAAATTTTAAATATTTGGAAAATTGGTTGGAGATTGGGAGAATTAATTATTCGGGTTAAATGTATTAGAATAATATGTCTTATTTGGAATAGATGAATTTTGAAAATATTGTTGTTATACCCCAACGTTTTTATAAATTTTAATCTCGAATTATCAACATTTTAGCCTAATTTAATTTCTAATAGTCGGTTATTTTATTTTATTTTAACCTAACCCCAATCCTGAAAAAATTTTAGGCAAACTTTTTTAGATTAACTTCTCCAGAATTTAAACCTAAACTTGAACCCAAATTCTAAACTCAAAATTTTCCTTTTTTTTCTTTTTTTTTCCTTTTCCTATCCTTCTTATATTTTTTTCCTTTTTCTTTTCTCTCCTTTTTTTCCTTTCTTTTTCTTTCTCCTCTTTTTTCTTTCTTTCCCAAGATGCGTCCATCCCAACCCAACCCAAATCTCTCTCTTTTTTTTTTCTATCATTTCTTCTTCTCCCCTTCCCCGACTCACTCCAGCCTAATTCCTTTCTTTTCTTTTTTTCCCTTACCCGTGTCACCTAGTCTTCTTCATCACCCCTTCTTCCTTTTCCTCTTCTTAACCAAACATGCCATTGTCCAACCCTCTATGCACGTCCTCCCTTACCCTTCTTAGCCATGCAATGATGCCAACCCTATAACTACCAACCCTACACGACCCCTACAATCTGCCTTGACACCCAACGGCCTTGCACGATTGCACTTGCTCACCTACCTTGCACGCGGACCTTCCCCTGCCTCTAGGGTTGTTCACAATTTAAATATTTGATATTTTAGATATCTGAAAATGATATTTGATATTTGATTTGAAATTTCGGATATCTAAAATACCAGATATCCAAAGTTTTGGATCGGATATTAAATATAACCCATATTATTTGAATAAAATTTTAAATATAAAAAAACTACCAAATCATAAATATATTTGATATTATTCGATATGCTGAGCAAATATCCAACCTGCTAAACAAATATCAGATGTTAAAACTAAAACTAAAGTTGTTACATCACAAGATTTAATTAGATTCTATCAGATCTAAAATGAGATTATATTAAAAATATAATTTCAACTAAATTAAATTTTGGGCCAAATAATAAATCAAGTAAAAATTACACACACACACATCTAAATTTATTTATATATATAAAAAAATTATAAAAAAATATATGAATAATTTTCTTCGAATTACATATTATTTGTATTTATCAAATCAGTTATCTAATTTGTTTGATTTTTCATTAACCAGATCGAATAAGCAGATATCGGATAACATGAACGACTCCCCTACCTTCCTTCCTTTCCCTAGTCCTTCCCGTCGAATCCTCTGCCCATGCACCATACATACGTATATATATACACACACACCCAGTGCCTTCCTTCCCTTCTCTATTCTTTTCTATCCTTATCTCCACCCATCACCACACATGAGCCAACCTCTTGTCAGTTTTCACTTCTCCTCAGTCCTCCCTACCACCTGATGCTGCTAGCATTTCTACCTAGGAATGGCAACGGGGCGGGTCGTGGATGGGGATCCCATCTCCATCCCCGAACCCGATAAGGAAAATAATCCCTGAACCCGACCGGATCCCCGATATTTTTTTATTGGGGATTCCCCGACCCGATCCCCGATTTATTTCTTATTTCTGATTTATTCCCCGTTCTCAAAATCCAACCCGATCCCCAAAAACTGACTTTATACCCGATCCCATCCCTGATCTTCAAAATATTTTTTTATATCATATTTTTAATTTATATTTTATAAAAAACTATATATTATATATGTGTGTGTGTATGTATATATAAATTTGGGGATGGGGACCCCAAACTCGTCCCCAAAAAATTCTCTGTTAAGAATCCCGACGGGGCCCCAATCCCGTGGAGAAAATTGCCATCCCTATTACCTTGCAATTACTCCCTTTTCTACTTCCATCTTCTCTCGCCTTCCTGCATCTTCCTCATCCTTTCTTCTTCCCGTTTGACCCTCTTACCTTTCCTTTCATGTCTTTTCTTCTCCCTTTTCTCTCGGACCTCCATCCTTCCTCTGACCTACACCACCGCCAACCACTTCCAGCCTCGACCTATGCCTGTAAACCAATAGTTCCACCATCTCATCGTCACTCACTAACTCCACTATACTACCTTACTTCTTGCCATCTTAACCACCAACCACCAGCCCCCCTAAGCTGCCAACACCCATCCACGCTACCTCTGATGCCGACAACCACCGCTCCCTATCACTGACTCCCACCAATTCCAACACCAACACCACCTCAACCCTTACTTCTAACCATCACCCCATCCTTAAATCACCACCATCACCAACCCCTTTGGCACCACCTCTGTTGTGCACCACTCTGCCTAAGTCTCCCACTTTTGGTTATCCCTTTATTTCTTCTCTCCCTTGCCTTAGTTTTCTTGGATTCAATTCCCAAGTCTAATTTGTGTATTTTAACTTTTAGGTGATACCCTAGTGGTAGTAGAGGAAGGGGCGTAGGTCTTATATGCTTAGAGACCAAAGTTGTTTCAATAATGATACATATCATAGTTAGGACTTTTATGTGCAAACATGTATCTCTCCTTGTGTTATCATGCTTGAAATTATTGTATGAAAATATTACCTTGATATTTGTATTATGATATGTGGTATTGCATATTGGAAGAAAAGGTAAGAAAGTCGCAAAAGTATGAGTTGTTTTGTTAATTGAAATAGCTTTGGATATGACACACACATACATATAATCATAGCTATGCATTTTTATGATGATAAAATGTATTGGAAGTTGAAAAATTATTCTTAGGGGGACTCGTAGAATTTTGATGGAAAAATGAGTATTATAGTTGAGTTCATATTTGAAATGGGGAAAATAAAATTCAACATTTGAAATACTTATTTGTACGAGCTTTATGAATTACTAAATGTTTCTACATGTGAAAAAATAATACTACAAAACCTTGCTTCTCCAATCACTTGAGTTCATCTTATTACATTAAGAAGTCACCTTGGGACGTATTAACCAAGCTTTAGTGTAACAAAATAAATATCCTTCGGTTAGAGACTTGGTTGAACCTTTGTAGGTTGCATGTGACAAACAATATAATTAAGTAATCAAACAAGAATGGGTGTTGATGATTCTCATGCCCTATATTGATTTCCATTTGGTCACAAGAAATTGAATTTCACCAAATATCTAAGCATCTTTCACCATCATTAAACATATTTTTCACCATTACATTCCTTTAAATTTTAACATGGATCTAAACATATATCATTATTCTTGTGTGTATAGTTCACCACAATTATACATGTATTTCACCACACATCTTAGTATTTTTTACCACTCTTTTTCTATTTTTTTTTTAACATTCACCTAAGCATAACTTCATATACATTTCACCAAATATCTAAGGACCTTCTAACCATTGTTAAACATATTGTTTACCACCATTTACTTCAACTTTTTAACATTAATTTAAGCATATATTATTAGTTTTGTGTGTATCTTTCTCTCTAACTACTTGCATATTTCACCACGCACTTCCGTATCTTTCACCAATGTTCAGTATATATCTCACCACTACTTTTCAAAAAAAAAAATCAACATCAATCTAGACTTCCTTATTATCCTCTATCTTCATTTTCTTTATCCGCATTCTTCTACTCATTTCTTCTTGTTCTCTCATCATTTTCCTCCTTTCTTAGACGAGTCTTCTCAAGGTTGAAGGGAAGGGTTAGACTACCGTTTAAAAATGGGACCGAACTAGCCAGTGAACCGTTTAAGTCACCAGTCATATTTTATATACTGCTCCTTAAGAAATCAGAACCGGTTAAAATTAGTCAGACTAGTGAGAACTAGTCAAAAAATCGGTTGGTAAGACCAATCAACAAATTATCCGACGCCGGTTAAATTTATGTGTATTTTAATTTTATTTATAACTTATATTTTTTAACCCAATATATACTGTTAGTTCGACCAATTCAAACTATTAAACTAGTGAATTCGTTATGATACCAGTTCGATAACCATTTTGGTTTTTAAAACTTTGGGTTAGACAACTAATTCATCCACCGCATGTGAACAAGCCGAACAAGAATAAATACAATATTAAAATACAGTTATAATCAACAAATAGAAACGTCATTATGTATTAAGAAAATGCAGCATGAATCTCCTGGCGGATTATATTAGAGGAACCAAACACCAGCATGTGATCAGATGCATGTAATCTGACCACTTGCGAAGAGTAGCTACACTACAGTAAATCTACACAATGGAACGTTAACTTTACAATGATGACAATGTCAAAGCTAGTTAGGGAGCCAAGCGACGAATTGTCCACATACACATTCCATCACCTCCAATAAGAGAATATTGCAACCTGTCACGCAACCGAGATGTTTGTCAACTTAAAAAGTTCTGGTTTCATACGTTATCCACCCAGTGTTTGGTCTGGGAATCACGCTTCCATCAGAATATCTTTCCTCGTCCTTACCACCTCCAGCATTCACCCCCCAAACTGCGAGCATCTTTCCTAATTAAAATAAGCTGTATGCTTTCGTTCCCTTTTAGTCTCATCGATATGGCTTAAGAACTGGTTCTTTTGGTGTTGAAATCCACGTTTGTTGCCAGCGTCAGCGGCAAAAGTAAGAAGATCAACGGAGATTATTGAACAAAAACTTTGATTTGGCAATGTTTGATGGTGTCTTTTGAGAAGACCAATTTGTGAACACGGCATTGATTTTACTTTGGAGATTCTCAATAGTCTCACATTTATCTGCCAAATGCTAACATAACATTGGCTTTTGGGATTTGGATGTTAGTCAAATTACTCAGCCTATTTGCAGATATTTACTATCCCTTAAGATGAAATAAAACATTACGTCTACTGGAAGGCTGCCATGGGCACGCTCGTTGATATCTGAGATGATCCCGCGGTTTTTACTTCGTCATACTTCTGATTATCAGCCGCACTGTCTAGGAAATGATTCTTCGTCGCTATTAGAAGCATTAGCATGCCTACTTGGACCTCAGATTGCAGTCATGAAAAACATCGAGTATGAATATGTATGCACCATGGTGGCTGAGTCATTATACAATGACACCTCAATCTCGTCTCTTCTATCACCCTGTCCACCTTTGTGCTTAGGTTGACATATAACTTCCCACTTCTATATAATAATATGTTTCTACCCATTTAAATTATTCTGCCAAAAGTTTCTTTGGTGTTGTTCTGATTTGTAACAAATAACACGTATCACAATTTACATATCCCAAAACGTTAATATACTCAATTCAGCATTGATTTCCCGAACCGTACCTAAGCTAGGAGGACGAGGATATGCATAATAAACACCAGAAACACGACGCTTAAGTGGTACGACAACACCTACATTGATTTCAATGTGAATGCATTACATATCACAAAATAATGAAATAAAGAAATTTACACTGGTTCAATCATGAGTCCCAGAATTCAACCGCCTAGCATGAAACCAGTTTTCACAGGAATACAAGCCGATGATATCTGAATTCAGAGCGGCAGGAAGGATAGAAGGGGCAAAGGATGAAGCATTAGTTAGAACCAAAAAAAGATGAACCTCGCAACCTTTCAACCACTTGAGAGTTAAGAAGATGGCTAAACAAAATCAGAAGATATTGTTGTATTGACTCGTAAGAGAATTCTTGAGATCTGAGAAAAGGCCATACAGGGAATATTGACGAAGCTTTTCTACCTCGTACCAAGAGTTGAGAACTTGATAGTATTTATCAGTACCAGAGAAGGCCAGTTGTATGCCAAGGCTGCAATCAACATTGCCTCCTTTACTCTTACAGCTAGTCGTTTTAATGGCACAATCTTGCTTGTTCAAGCAAACAAAGTTGGACTTTCCTTGACACGACGCACAGCCATCCCTTTTCCAGTAAAGGTGTTGCAGACGTCCTTTCTTAAAATCAAGAACCTGTATCAACAAAACTGCTTCATCAGGATTTACAAAAACTTAAAGGAAGCAAAGAACAGGCTGCATATTTCCGAGCAGCAAATGAAGGGAAATCCTTACAAGAGTAAAGCTGGTGACCGTGTATGTGCTATTTGCAACAAAAGCAGGAACGGACCTTGCAGCATATTTCCGACCAGCAAATGCTACCATTAAACCACCAAACGAATCCTACACATATAAAAGAAAAAAGGTTTTACAGTCAAAGACACACAACCACCTTCAGATGAGATAAAAACCAAGCCGCTCTTTGGCCCCAAAACTGTAAATTATTAGTTGTTTTGAATCAACTCTTGTCAATAGCAAATTCACACAAGAGAAGTCATTCCCACTAACATTCTAGCATTTTTGGTCACACAAGATGAAAATCAATGCCATAAATACTTACAGACATAAGTACGGACACTGCAAACCTTACTTCTACAGTTACTCTGAGCAAGCTAAACACAAAGGCAATGGAACAGAAGAAATGATAGCCTCCCTCAATATATACCATAGAAGCATCACAACTGTCAATTTTTTGACATCCTGATGCTAGTAATCTGTCCATTGTGTCAGAGGCCATGTTTCGAGATTTTTCTGACTACTACAAAGGATCCAGTTAAATACTCAGAAAAGACCCTCACTCTAATCCAAGCTGCAACAACTCCCCAACTCACCCCCCCCCCAAAGCATATAAGTGATTTACAAACAAAATTCTCATTAAGATTGTTGAAAACACACACAAGAAAAGGACAGAAAAGGAGATATGAGTATTCAACTACATATCATTATCATACAGATCTATTAATCCATGAGGGAAAGGGAATTAATCGATAAGACTTTGATTCCACATCACTATCAACTCAAGACAAATTTAAAGCAAAGATTGCTAACGCCATCAATTAAGCGCCACAAAAATGGGACACAGATATGAAAATCATGACATCCATGTCTCCAGAACATAGAAGTAACATACAGACACAAGTGGTCTGCGTATAGCAGAATATGGGATAGACTAAAGGGAAATTTACAGTCTGCAGAGAGCTAGCAATAAAAGTGTAACAATTACTCCAGCCTAAAAAGGGAGGGATGTAGATAAACAACACCATAGGAAACCATTTGGTAAACTGATTGATTGCAACTTATTCAATCAAGTCATTCAGTTGATGTGATATATTACTTTTCCTAAGCTTTCAAATTCATCTCTTTTTTTTCTCTTTTTTTTATTTTATTTTATCACAGTTTATTGTAATTTTGAAAAGTGTTTCTCAACATGAAAAAAAGGATATTGAAGTAAAAACCCAAAAATGTCAATACACATCAATTCCTTTCATATTAAGTTCATCAATTAATTTAACAAATAGAGAATGTTGATGGATCAATATGACAAAAGAATCAGCAGAACATAATTATGAAACACTGAGCTTGTATGATATGGCAGAAAATATGGGAAAATGAAATCTATTCTTCATTTTTTAGAAAATTCTATGTTTGAATTAAAAAAAAATATACATAAGAAATAGAAATTTATTTCTAAAAGAATAGGTAAATAGAAATCCCACAAAAATTGATGATATTTGGAAATAAAATAATGGATTGAGACCACAGTCACCTTACCTCTCCTCATTTATGTTTGATTAATCTACACATAATCTTACTTTTTCTTTCTCTTATTTGTCGGTGTTGCACCTCCCTAACTCCCAATAGGGATGTCAATGGAGTGGGGATGGAGATCTCATCCGTATCCCCCAACCAGAATTGAAAATTGATTTCTGAAACCGCCTTGATATTCAATTTCTTCTAATGGAGAATCCCCGTTCAGATGTCCGTAAAGAGTTAATCCCCATGCCTACCCCAATCCCCACCTAAAATAACCATCCCTTAACCCCACCATAAACTATTCCCGGAATTATGTTGACATTATTGTTGTAATAGAAAAATTAGGATATAATTATTCTAACTCAAATTCTTGTCAATCTGTTAAAACAATTTCACAGGATAATAATCAAAATTTTAGTAGATTAACCAATCATAAAATGTTAGAATTGAACTCAAGGAATATTTATCAAATAGGGCAAGCTACTAGCTGCGAGTTTATATTATAGGTAAATTAGATTAACCCTAAACAAAAAATGTGAGTCTGTGTGTGTGTATGAGTGAGAGAGAGGCTGGTTTGGGGAAGTGAATACCATACCCGTCCTAAAAAATCCATGTTAAGAATCCCCAAACCCAAATCTATTTCCGAAAATCGTCCCAACCCAAATGGGGAATCCCGACAGAAATCTGGACCCACGGGAAGAATTGTCATCCCTACCCTCAACCTTCTAGTCCTCCCCTTTCTATTGCTCTTCATCTGTTGTTATTGTTGTTGTAGCTGCTACACTCTACTATTTCAACTGATTACGATTCTCCGTCATTTTACCCTTCATTTTATTTTTCTATTGGTTGTTTGCAGCGTTTTGTTTTGGTGACAACAAGATTGTTAGGATTTGAATTCTACCTAAAATTGATTATAGAACCATCAAAATCGAATCATATAATCAAATAATAAAATTTATGATCATAAAATACCATAAAAAAATATGATCCCAATATATTTGTATGCTAAAAAATTTCAGTCATAGTTTAAAAAAGGAAAAAAAGAAAGCTCATTCTTAAGCTCTTTTGGTCACTAATTAAGTTGTATCAACTAGAAAGCAACACATATAGTTGACTTATATGCATATAGAAAAAGTTTGTATATGAACTACGAAAAAATAAATAAGTAAGCTAACAATGGTACAGAATAAAATAAAATGGATGATTATAAATTAAATAAAAATTAATAAACAAATAACATCCCAAAAGTTAATATATTTGTTTCACTCTGCATAGAGTTTGAACTCTTTCATAACCATTTTTTTTTCTTCCAATAATTGACTTTGTTATCATATTAATTTCTAGCTCGTGCTTTATTTGCATAAGTTGGTGGTAATATTTAATAAGGATCATAAAATACGACTAATACTACATAGGATAAGATTCTACCATGATTATATGATTTTAAATTTCTAGCTAAGATCAGGATTGATTTTTTGATAGTAGAATCCTATGATCTGAGTCAAAAGTTTAACAACTATAAATGACAATAATTTTTTTGTTCCTCTTTATTTTAAGCCACAATGCTTATAATTTATATGACTAATGATAATCACTTTTTCCTTTTTATTTAATCACATTTATTACATGTTTTTCTTAATACAGTGAAATGAAAATATATTTTCTTTTATTTTCATTTTCTATATTCTCTCAACCAAACAAAACAAAAATATTTCTATTTCGTATTTTTACAATACTCAAAACAACGATAAAAGATTTTTTTTTCTGGATCAAAAATATAAATCAATATCCATTAAATAGGTTGTTATGGGTGCATCAAATCAATTCATTTTTCCGTACATTCCAAACTCTTCAAGATACCATGGAATATGACAATTATCTCTATTGGGATCAGAAACCAATTTTTGCAAGGGGACATTGAAAGAGAGGAGGATGAATATATGTCATTGTTTGACAAGTTGTGACTTGACAATCAGAGTACAATATCAAGAACAAGAAACATTGAAACCATAGTTGTTAAACTCCTGATCTGGGTCTTACAATTCTATAATCCAAAATTCATTAAACAACCCACAATCCTAGGTAAAATCTTAAAGTAGTAGAATTGTGTTAGAATCTTATGATCCTATGTAGGATCGGTAGAATATTACGATTCTACATGCCGACTATAATTTGTTTTATCTATTTACCTTAAAATCTATTTTTCGTCTTATTCTCACTATATTTCTTCCCTAATAGTAAATCTTAAACCTACTATTTTGTACATAATATATATTGAGTACCAATCAATGTGAAGAATGCACAAGTGAGACAATAGCAAAATCAATCGTTGGAAATAAAAATAATTACGAAAAGTCCAAGCACTAAATGTAGAGTAAAATACATTAAATTTGTAAGATTATTTTTTTACTAATTTCTATTTAGTTTATAATTATCCTTTTTATTTTCTTTTATAGTATTATTAGCTTTGTTATATGCTTAGTCCATATAAAAATATATTTTTTTTATGCATATAATCGACAATTTGTGTTACTACAACTTAATTAGTGATCAAATAAGAATTTAAGAATGAGATCTTTAGTGTTTTTCAACTTCCATTATACGATTTTGTTATCACCCTTATTGATTCTAGGTAGCATCCTGATTCTAACAACCATGATTGAAACGTACTTGGCAAGACAAGACTCATCTACATGTACACTCACATCCAGAATCCCAGATTAGCATGTCAACTATCCTCAATGATCCTCCCATGCCATTAAGATACAAACACATTATTAAGGTGATCTTCCTTGCACGAGAGGAGACCAAGGAGACAGTTGTATGTAGATGCCGCCATTTTCTACCTATACCTAGCAATTTAAATCCTACTAACTGGCAGAATCAAAGCCAATATAAGACTGCTCCATCCCTGAGATAGGCATCCCTAAATCTCTATTAGCAGAAAAGATGCCGAAGGCACCCAGCTAGTAAGTTGGAAATTGCCTTTGCAAGAGGACACATGAACATGGACATAGGTCTTAATACTCACACAACCTAAGCCTGCTATATTGTCTTCCCTCCTCCGTTCATCTCCAACGAAGGCCAAGAAATCAATTTAATATTTATCAGTACTGGACAAGCACATTACTATCATTATTCTTCTTTTTTTTCACCTCTTCTTTTCATTTTCTTCAGGATAATGAAGTTGGATGACCTTTGATTAATCTTTGAAAGTCAATTTCCTCATTACCTTTGAGGAGCATATCAATAGAACTACATAATTTTCATGAATATTGGCAGCAGTTTTCGCTTCAGCAGCAAGAAAATCCAGCTGCTACTGGTCCGAAGTTCCAAATTCTTTGGTACATCTAGTGGCATACTTGAGCGTGGAAAATCATTTCCAATATCATACACACTGATTCACTGTCTAGGTCACTTTCTCCATGTCTCAACTCTCAATACCTCATACTAAAAGCTTAAACTGTGGAAACCATGGTCTTCATAAAATTGATTATCCAGAGAATGCAAGGCCATTGGAGGTGCTGTAATTAAACAATCAGGATGGGTTCGACAAAAGAGGCCTTCTATGTCTCACTATTAAGCTGGTTCAGTATAATTCTGAATTGTATTCTCCAAGAATTTGGTTGAGAGCTCCTTATTAAGATGCTTAGGAGGTTCAAACCATCAAGCAGCTTCTACTATCCATAGACTGAACTTCCAGAAAGTGACAATAAATTTCCATGTATGTAATTCATAAATAAAACATATATCCTTATAATATACCTTCAGACACAATATATTTAATGAAAAATCCAAAAGTTCAAAAAAACAGCCGACAAAATTTGCTAGTCTTTAGCCAGAACCTGAAACATAGAACTCCACCGAGAACATAAAAGTTTCACTATTGGCTCATATTACGAATAGCTTCATTCGGCCAGTGATGAACACAGTATGACTCCAATTACGAATATATATTGACACTGGTTGGAATTGGCAGAATATGAGGGGGTTGAGATTACCTACTCCTAAATTAGTTAAGAAACAGCAGCAATATATGAGACACCTGGAGTTAGGAAAGCCATTCAATCTTAATGTTTGCAACTGAATGAGGCTTGAGTAATCGTTCAGCTAAACTAACTGTACTTTCACTCTTTCAGTGATTTGATGTGAACTATATCACAAATCTCCATTTTGAACATTTTACAACTATTGTCCAGAAATGAAAGTCAAATGCATCATCCCCTACAACAGATTTGCCAAATGCTTCTTTTGGCAATAAGCCTGAACAACCTTTCTTGACCAACAGGGCAATAATGAAGATGAAATGGATAGGATACAAAAGCCTACCAAATAAAACAAGCTTCAAGAGATGCATTTCCCACAATAGTGGACCGTTTTTGGGGTAGAAAAAGGCAGACCTATAAAGAATTAGACTAGAAAGACCAAGGCATTAACTAATGCAATGGCTTCAAGAGACAGGGAGCAGACAACCGGAAAGGTACCTGTGTATGACATCTACCATTCATCGAGCAATGACGCCATGATAAAAGATGTACTATACAATGAGGGGGACTGGAACAATTAAGAGTGAATCCAAAAATCATGTGTTTGACATAGTTACAGACAGATATTAGAGCCTCCGGTAAAAATAGTAGAAACAAGAAAGGGGTCACCGTGCACAGATCTGTTGGCTTCAGGAAACGCCAAGCTGAATAACAAGCAGTTCCATCGAACGGCCCACCCCCACCCAACAACAACCAATTCATAAGATTAATTACCTTTCCATCTAGAGAAATTTCGTGCAATGACGTACATTATACGCAAACAGAAAATAAAAAATAAAAAATAAAAAAACGAAGCATAGAAATGTTCCAAGCACATTAAGCAGCCGTAAAATTTACACCAGAACGCATCACTAATGTCCTACAACGAGCTAATTGCAAGTACTATCCACAAATCCGAATATTAATTGAAACGACAGCAGACTATTATTACCGAAACCACCTTGAAAATATATCCAGCAGGACTAACACAGCGAACAAAATCGAAGCGCTGAACATATCATACCAGGCTAAGACATCTAAGAATCCCAGATATATGAGTAATAATTTAAATAATAAAATATACGCACCGGAGAGAAGCTGTCGGATTTGATGGAGAGAAGAGAGATCTCATCGACCTTAGGACGAAAGATAGCGATCTGAGAGTTGCTGGAGGAAAGAGAAAGCCGACTGTCGCAAGGTGAAAGCTGGACCTTGTAGTTGTTAGGGAAGAAGGAAGAATTCGATGCGAATGCTATACCAAATGTGAAGCCATCATGTCTCTGAATTGTAGTGTCTGAGCAAGGTTTGTAGACATGATTGTTATCTCCACCTGAGACCAAAAATAGCAGCGTACCAAAGGTAATTGCGAGAACGGATAATCTTGTGAGCCCCATTCACAACACGACTGTAACCGGCGGAGGGGATTGCTTCAACTGAATCTGATTCGTTCGGTTGGATCGGAAGCCACCAAGGTTGTCGAAGTTCCAAAATTCGAAGGGTATCGAACTCTATGGCCGGATTTACCGATTTAGTAATAACTTACAATTCTACGGAAAATGGAACAAGAAGTCGAGAACGGATGGGGCGACTCTATGATTCGTGAATAACAGCATTTTAAAATACACTATTTATGCTAGACATTTCTGTAGCTTTTACATTTTTCAAAATTGTTTATTTTTATTTTTTAGGTCATAATTATTTAGGGTCTACACTTTACACCATCACCGAGTTTACTGTGTTTTTTTTTAATACAACAATATGACAATATCATTCCTACAATCTATGATAAATAAATATAATAATGTACAACTAAGTCGAACGCATATGTCATAAATTTACATCACCATTAAAATCTAACAAATTATTTAGAGAATTATTGTTAACAACTTTGTATTATTATTTGTAAGAGTAAGATAACATTTAACTAAATGTCTTTTTTCAAAGTATGATGTGAACCGCAAATTATAAGGGACATCTAACATTAATTTTGTAAATATTAGTAACTTTTTTTTTAATTACTGTAATTTTTTAATAAATTACATTTTTCTTTAAAAATTTAAAAATATATTATTTTTATTATGGGTCAATAAAAATTACCAAAATTCTTCTCATAGTTTTCTTTATTTTTTTAAAGCTATGCGCTATTTTTTCAATATTTATGTGTTGCTTTTTACACAACTGTTATAGTATTTTTTTTATTTATTGTCATATTAAAATTTTAATAACTATGTGTTATTTTTTTAGTTTTCAATAATCGTTGTAATACATTTTCATCACCAATATGATGATTTTTTCAATAAATATGCAAGTCTTTTTTAAATAATTGTGTGATATTTTTCAACAATTTTTGTAATGAAATTTCACCATTGTTTATAATGATTTTTAGCAATTATATGATGATTTTTTCAATATCTGTGTGAAGATTTTTAAACGGTTTTATGGTATTTTTTGAAAACTATGTTATGGTTGTTGTATGCCACCATTGAAACTTTACAACAACACTCTTTGTATTGGAATTTTAGTACAATTTTGTTGAAATTTTTCTTTAAAATAATAACATTTTTATAAAACTAATTTACATCTAAAATTTATCAATATGCTGCCTATTTTTAAAGAAAAACCTCATAATCATTCAAATATAATTATCTTATTTTTTTAATAACTAAGAGTAAAGATAGTTTAGTGGAAAAAACACAAAGATCCTATAATTAGGCTTCCTCTCATGCAGAAGTTACCCATAATGGGGTGTATGGTCGATTCAAGTGAGAATTAATTGCTACTCCATGAGGAAGAATCTATCTTCTCCTATTTCCCAACAATGGTAGCCGCCAGACAATAGCCAAATCCTGACCCTCTATAAATGTATTAGAGGGATTGTTCTTAGATTATTAACTAAATTTTGGTATGAGTGTTGGTTTAGTAGGTGAAACCCTCCACCCTCTATAAATAGAGGGATCATTAGGTCTCACAAGACATGTTATCAATCAAATTCATCAATGGAAATTAATCTCTCTAAGCAACCATTGTTGTAACACCCCAATTTTTAGAAATAAAAAAATCTCATTTGAGAGGAGGTGTAAAACAAACATAATTGAGTGTTACCTTCATAATTGACATGAGTCTAGCTGATATGTCATTTTCATATCAATCACGAGGCAAAACAATTTAGAACACAAAACATAGTAAATGTAAAGCAAGAAAACTTTCATAAATACAAGATTCAATACATAAAGTAAATATTCTAGGAAAAATGTAAAAAGGGTATCCAGTTTGAAACAAAAACCGAATAACATAACCCTATGATTCCCAAACCCCAAACATGGGATATAATTACTCTTCCCCAATCAGAGTGTCTAGCGAGTCCTCAATAACATGCACAAAATTAATTAGGTTCTCTGTGCGTGGGAATGAGTAGCGTCCATAAAAAGGGTAATCAATACACTACGTACTAAGTAACAATACAGGTAATTAAGGTCACACAAGGTCATAATACCACAATAGCAGATAAAAGTGCATATAGAATATCTGAAAGGTACCAATTCATTTATTGAATTTAGTCTTTATAATAGTAATGGTATGATCATCATCTATAATTTTAAGCACGTTGAGTTCATGAACCCCCACTATTCTTAACAGGTAGAACGATATCAACGATATACAACCCAAGATAAAATGCACCTGACCATTATTCTCATCCAATGGAACTAACATGTATATCCCAAAGCATAATGCTTATGGCCACCATTCTCGTTTGTGGAGCAGACAAGTACAATGGGTCTTGACTCATGTGGTATTTCACTTTAAGTGATTACTATCTTATGAATGATTTTAATCATTCAGATGATTTATTTTATTTGATATTAGGGACATTAATATTCTCAAACAGTATAACGATATCAATAATACACAATCTAAGGTAAAACATTCCTTACCACTATTCTCCTTTAGTGAAAGGGACAAATACCTAGGACAAAACGCTCATAACCACTATTCTTATTCAGTGTAATGGACAGATACAACGTTCCTGAATCATATGATCTTTTACTATAAATTATTAATATCTTATTTGTGGTTATTTATTTTGAGGTCATCATGTAAACACACACCTCGACATGCAAGATAACATATCCTCCTAAGGGCAGACCATATTCCCCTAAGAATCTTAATTTCACAAGGCTAGCATACATTTTCCCTTAGTACTCATTTCATCCCCAAATTCCATACCCATCCTTAAAATGTTATTATTGACAATATGCCCAAAAATCATGGTTTAAATCACATATCTTACACATACGATAATAGCCTACCTTTATAGTCACTATTCATATTTCCTATAAAACCCTAATTTCACAAATTAATCAAAAAAGTTCCCATGTCATATAACCACTAAATTTAATATGCAAACCTAAAATTCTAATAAAAAAAATATCCATAATTTAGGGTCAAATTCCAACATTTCACACATGTGATAATAATTCCACCCCTAGGGTCACTACCAGTTAAAGCCACTTTTCTTATTTATTGGACTTAGACCATTCGTATTCACTCTAAATATTTCACATAATATACTTAACCTACTTTGAACCATTTATCGCTTTAACATATCCAATATTTTATTTTTAAACCATATCGATCAAAATTCCCCTTGAGGCAACTAGAATGCTTATTTTTCCACCCGAATCTGATGATTCCAAAAATTAATAAATTTTTGACCTCCCACTCATAATAATATCATAAAATCATAGCCACACTCATATATAAATATTTTATATCCAAATTCATTTCAACCAACCAGATACACAAACTCATGCTTTCATAACACCATATATCATATACTACCATCATCATAATAATAATTTTTATCTAACAATTTCAAGTATGATACACAAACAATATATAAATTTTACATAGAAAATCCCTAACTATAACATGAATCATTATCGAATCAACTCCATTTTCTAAGCACACAAGACTTACGCTTCCTCCTCCACTACCATCTAGGTATCACTTAGAAGTCAAAATACACAAAATTCAGACTTAAGAATTTAATCTAAGAAAATTAAGGCAAGAGACAGGGAATAAAAATAGAGATAAATAAAAGTGGGAGGCTAGGGTAGGGCGGTGCACGATAGCGGTCACAGTGGCAGCAAAGGTGGTGGTGACGCTGGTGGTTAAGGATGAGGCAATGGTTGGTAGCAAGGGTTTGGGTAATGGTGGTACTGGGGACTGTAAGGAGTTAGGGGTAGGGAGTGGTGGTGATGATGGTGGTTGGTAGGGGTATGCACCCGTCCAAAATCGGATCAAAACCTAGTTAAGGATTAGAAATTTTTAAATCTAGGATCGCAGACTAGAATCACTGGTCCAAGACCAGTTAGGAACAAAATTAATTAATTATATGTTTTATATATTAAAAATATATAATTTTAGATAAAATGTTGATGAGATTTCAGGTTGGACCTGAAGATTGAACCAGATAGGAGTGAAACTAGTTAAGGACCAAAATTTTTTTACTTTAGGATTGAAACCTAGACATAAGACTGAAAAATCAGTCTAATCTTGGACCAGAACCTAGAATAATTGATCGGTTCAGTCTAGACTAATTTGTGAACACTCCTAGTGGTCGGCAATAGCGGGTGGTGCGGCTCGTGGTGATAGCGATTTAGGGTGGATGGTGGTTAAGATGGATAGAAGTAGGTAAGTGGAGTGGAGTTGGTGGGTGACGGTGAGGTGGAGATACTGGAGGTTTGCAAGTGGTAACTGCGCTAGAAGTGGTGGGCGACGGTAGTGTAGGTCAAAAGGAAGGGGTGGTTGCCGAGAGGGAGAGGAGAGAAGGGGAAAGAGAGGGGCTTGGTGTGTCTAGGGTGGCTTTGGTTCGAGTAATGAGGAAGGAGGAAAAATAAGGGATATTAGCTTGGGTGATGAGCAGAGGCAGGGGTGGTGTTTCTAGCAGTGGTGTGGTAAGCAGAGGAAGACAAAGTAGGAGAGGCCACAGGTCTCTTTGATGAGCAAGGTAGAAAAGGAAGGAAAGGAAAGAAGGCCACAATTCTTGTCTGCATGTATGTATGCAGCGGCGGAGTGATGAGTACATATTTTAACATATTTTATACCCTTTTAATATTAGTTTTTGGTATTGTATTTGAGTAATATATGTGAATAATTATAATTTTATGCATAAGTGATACTACTCGTATTTTATTAATTGAGCTAAAATGATATAAATTAAATGAATTTAAAGTATAAGATTATTTATTATTATTATTAGTTATATTTTATAAGTAAAGTAAAAAAAAAATAGAGTGGCCTTTCACCCTACGGCTTTTGGACTGACGGCCCAAGGGCCAAGGCCCAAAGGCCTGGAAATAAATGAAAAAGGAAAAGGAGTCAATAGTGCATAGGTGGAGCAGCATAAAAGGTAGCACAAGAGACGAAAAGGAAAAAAAAGAAATAAAAAGGTTGACAGTGCAAGAGGGTATAACTGCATAATTGAAAGAAGGTGCGGGAGCAGAATAGAAAAAGGCACAAGAAAAGAGGAAGCTAGCGCAAACTCATGCACGAAGAACGAAGAAGGCAAACGGCAGAATAGTAGGGCATAGGTAAAGGAGTCAACCGAGAAAAAGGATGCTACGAAGAAGAGAAAAATAAAGTAAAAGGTACGAAAACATAAGCAGCCTAAAGAAGTAAAGAGGAAAAGATACTAGAAATTTAATCAATTTTTCATCTCAATAAATTTTTAAAATTTTATCCATAATTAATTCCCATTATTTCTTTCACTATTTTTGATTTATATTTTTTTATATATATTTTTGTGTAATTGATTCAATCATTATGATTAGTTGATTATTTATTGCTGGAAAATAGATTGAAACCCTAAATTATGGTTTGAGATATGATATTAATTATCTTTGTTTCATGATATTGTTCTTTAACTCTATTTTAATTGATATCATTTATACATATGATTCTATCAAGTATAATTTATATGGTGCATACCTTGTTTTAGTTTTCTCATAGTGACAGTATGTAGGATTATTTGTCTGCAATGTAGCCATATAAATATGCTATAATTCATATGTATATATTGCAGCTAGGTTAGATAATAATTTACCCAATAGTTTTGTGATTCTAACCGGAGTAGTAAAAGTTTAGACACGTGTGAGTTAAAGAAGAGAAATATAGCTGGACATGCATATTGTATTAGTTTGAATACTTAGATTGACATCATTCTATTTGTGTTTGATTCATTAGATCTAGTTAAATATAGAAGCCTCTTGTTATTACTATACTGCTAGTATTCAATAGGATTAATATCGGCGCATTGTCATATTAATTATTTTAGGAAAGTAACATAGTTGTATAGATCTGCTTTTAGATTACAACTTGACCAATCTCCTTTTCATGATTAAATATTGACTTATAAATTATTATTATTATATCTTGACCTAATCTAGTGGTGAATTTTGATTTCCCTAGCATATTTATCATATTTACGGTTATCAATTATTTTTATTATTTTATGTTATTTATTCTTTGTATTATTTTCTATTTTTAAAACCCTCATCAGTATTTTTCTTATTTGTTTATTTTATGTGATTTAGATTTTTATTTTTATCAATTTTAAGTTAGTTAAATAGAGGTAATCTATTTCAATCCCCGGGTATAAAATGATACCCTTATTTACCAGTACTACAATTATCAACAATAGGGTTTAAATTGCATACCAGATATGCCACACCACAGAGCTAGGGGTGTTATATGGCGCCATGGGACACCGTGGAATTTTGGATTAATTAAGATATTCATATACAATATATCATAAAGTATTATTTAGCTTAGTGGAGGACACCATGGGCTGAGACTTGCAACGCTTGGGGGTGATCACGACATTGAGGCCTTGTCATGGCTGGTTTCCTTCACTTTTGTTTTTATATTATTTGACCTATTGTTAACATATTACAATTCATAATAAACCTATTTGGAGTCTCTTCTATCCCATTATTGTTTTATTTTTAATGTATCTATTAGTAAAATCACACACAAGCATGAAAATTTGATATATACTAATTGGTAAATCTAAGTATTTGAAAGATCTTATGTTATTAGTTATTCTTATTATTTGATAGATTACTTTAGTTTTGTTTAATCTATGAATACATGCCTTCACCTTTGTTATTTATAATTTTATAAAAAAATAATTAATGAAATTGTGAAATTAAATGGAAGAGTGATTGATATTTTGGTAGGGTTTTTATAAAATACTATTTAATATTATTAAATATAATATTATTTTATAGATTTTTAAATATTTTAATGTTTTTTTTAAATTATTAGGAATTTTTGAACACATTTAAAAAAATTTTATTATTCCAATTAAACTTTAAAGAAATATTAAAAAGAGATTGCTTTAATCATTTATTTCTTTAAAAAAAACTATGTCACTAAAGTAAAATAAAAATTAAAACGCATAATAGACAAATGAAATTGTTTAATATTTGTGATATATAAATGGATGTAGGTTAGGCCAAATATTATGATAGTTAAATAAAATTTATCATCATCATCATCATATATAGATAGGACACCATTGATTTTGGAGCCTAGCTCCGCCACTGTATGTATGTATGTATGTATATATATATAATGTAGAGTGCATGGCTAAAGGATAGAAGGAAAGAAGGAGGGAGTAAAAAAAATTAGAGACATAGAGGAAGGGGATAACATGCGAGGTAGGTGAGGGGATGGGTTGGCAGGGGAGTTGGTGGTGCAAAGGGCAGGCATCACAGGTTGTGTAGGTAGGGTAGTTGCATGTCTGAGAAAGGAAAGAATGACGACGTGCGGGGGCTAGGTAAGGTTCTATTTGGGCCAAAATAAGAAAGGGAAAGGGAGAGGAGGAAGAAGACAGGGGCAAGAGAGAAATAAAAGAGAAAGGAGAAAAAAGAAGAAAAAGAAGGTTGGGTTGGACCGGCGTAGCTTGAGGAAGGGAGGGAGGAAGGAAAAAAAAGTAAAAGGAAGGAAAATTTTTGGGTTTAGAATTTAGATTTGGTTTTAAATTTGGAAATCAAACTAAAATTTTATTTATCAAATTTTTTCGAGGCTGGGTTTATGCTAAAATAAAATAAAATGAGTCAGATTTTAGAATTTAGATTATGTTAAAATGTTGATAAATCAAGGTAAAAATGTTATAAAATTTTGGAGTATTACATCACTACCCCCTTAAAAAAAAGACTCTATCCCTAAAGTCAAAAGTCAAAGTTGGGGAAGAAGAGAAGAATGATGCAAAGAAAGGTAGCCTCGATGGTTAATTGTAAAGGAGTTGACACTATGAAACCGGGTACTACCTCCTTAAAAGAAAGAGAACCCCAAAAACTAACGCACTTGTGATAAACATCTCGGGATACGTCTCATGCATATCCTTCTCTGTTTCCTAGATTGCCCCTTCTGCTCCATGGTGACTCCAAAAGATCTTCACGAGTAGAATTGAACTCGTCTGAGTCCAACATACCTTGGTTTTAAGAATCTATAAGGGCATCTCCTCATAGGATAATGAATTTTTAAGCTCAATCTAGTCAATTATAATCACACGGGAAGGATTTGCAATGTACTTCCTCAGTTACGAGATGTGGAAGATGTTGTGAGCTCAAGATAGTTTTAGCGGAAGTGCCAAGTGGTAAGCTATCTCACCAACTCTGTCGAGAATCTAATAAGAAACAATATACCCTGGGCTCATCTTGCCATTCTTACCAAATCTCTACACCCCTTTGGTTGCTGAGACCCTAAAAAAAACTATGTTTCCTTCCTCAAAACCATCACTATGATACCTCTGATCCCTATAGTTCTTCCGTCAACTCTGAGCTACCAACATCCTATCTTGAATCAATGAAGTCTACTGAGTCATTTCCTTGATCATCTCCAGCACAATTACCACAATATTGCTAATGTCGCTCTAACATAAGGTTGTACGGCATTTGCATCCATACAGTGTCTCAAAGGACATCATCCCTATGCTAGTGTGATAACTATTGTTGTACAAGAACTCCACCAAATGTAGACGATCCTTCCAATTGCCTCGAAAATCCATAACACAAACTTGTAGCTTATCTTCAAGTGTCTAGATCATCCTCTTAGTTTGCCCATCTGTAGTTAGGTAAAAGGCAATACCCATCATCAACTTCGTACCCATATCCTTCTACAACTTTTCCTAGAAATGCTAAAGAAATATCTAATCCTTATCCGAGATTATATTGGTAGATGTATCATGGTTGCTCACCACGAATCTCATGTAAGCATCGGGAAACTAGTCTATACTCTGAGTTGACTTCATCGACAAAGACCACTAATTTAGTCAACCTATCAACAACTATCCAAATTGTACCGCACCCACTGTAAGTCATTAGTAGTCCGCTAACAAAATTCATGGAAATGGAATCCCATTTCCATCCTGCTACATCTAAAGGCTGGACTAACCATGCAGGTCTACAATGCTTAATGTTACTTTTGATAGTTCAGACATATTGTCATACACTATGCTACTTCTGGCTTCATATAAGGTCACCAATAAATTTTCTTAAAGTATTTATACAACTTATCCCCTCCTAAGTAAATAGAATAGGAAGTATAATGACCTTCTTCTAAAATTCGGTGCTTTAGGTCAACACAACTTTGAGGTACACACCAACAACTCTTATAGCGAATGCTACCATCCTCATACATCTGAAAACCCTCACCTCAACCATCCTATATCTTCTGTCGGATCCTCTCAAGCTTAATGTTTCCAGATTGCCTAGTTCGAATCTCATAAAAAATCATTGGGATAATCTTCAAGGCACTCATCTAGACCTCCAAATCACCATAGTGGACCCCCCATCTTACCTAGCTCTTGAAGCATCCAATTATCCACCACATAAGAATTCAAAGAGTGTGATGCCTTCCTACTTAAGGCATTTGCAACAATGTCGGTCTTACCCTTGTACAACTCAATATCATAGCCCTTTACTAACTCTATCCATCTCTCCTGCCTCATATTCAACTCATGTTGAGTAAATACATGCTTGAAGCTCTTATGGTCGGTGAAAAATTTGCATTGTGTACCATACAAACAATGCCTTCAAAACTTCGATGTAAAAAATGACAATGGCCAACTCCAAATCATGCATTGTGTATTTCTCCTCATGCTACTTCAGCTGACAGGAAGCATAAGTGACTACCTTACTGTAACACCCCCAAATTTACTACTGAAAAATTTCGTTTAAGACAAAGATTTTAGCGGAAGCGAAAGAATTAAAACCATAAACTTGGGGGTATTACCGCCACACTTAGTACCAGACCGGTTTACTCCTACCGTTCCGATACTAAGTGCTAAGGCTAAACCAAACAATCATTAAGTAAGAGTCATCAAAACATAGGTCCATAGTTAACATAGACCATTCACGAAAACCACGAATCAACAACAGTTAAAACATCATTTAGGAATACAACCTCGAGTACGGTTTTAAAACAATAAGCGTAGTACAAAATATAGCCAAATAAAACAGATCCCAAGGGACCAATATCCGGATCACCTACTCACTCAAGCCAAGCCTTCCACCCCACAATTTGTAACCGATCAAACCTGCATAGGAGGTCTGCTCCCCACCATTGGTGGATCATCACAGGACCCATTCAATCAAGGTAGTATCAGTAAGGGTCCAATACTGAGTAAGGGCGTTGGTGCGCTAAGGCCAAGCAGACAATCATACAACATAACGTACGTAGCACAATCATATAGACAACATGCGATAACCAGCAAGATAAGGTCCGAATACTTTCCGGTTGCTTATTCTTATTTCTCATTAATAATAATACGTTCATTCCACACATATCCTTTAATAGTCCGTGTGAGTGCGGGAACCCCACTATTATAGCCGGTGGAACGGTCACGAGGGCCATGCCCTGCCACTATTATAGCCGGTGGACCGGTCACGAGGGTAACGTACCCTGCCACTATTATTTGCCGGTGGACCGGTCTGGCCCCGACTCACAAGGTGTTCCACTGTAAATATTCGTATCTTTCCCATGTCTTATCATTATTCTGATTAGTTTGTTGAGCACGGAATCCCCCACTATTATAGCCGGTGGAACGGTCACGAGGGCCATGCCCTGCCACTATTATAGCCGGTGGACCGGTCACGAGGGTAACATACCCTGCCACTATTATTTGCCGGTGGACCGGTCTGGGTCCGGCTCAACATCTTTCTCTGTAAGTAGTTAATGTCTTAACATATCTTATTCAAAAGGTTTTCATCAATGATACACATAACTCATTCTCTTTATGCTTTACACACCACAACCAATAAAATTCCGCGTTCATAGCCACCCCTTAATCGATAATACACATGATAACGCCAAATAACTCTAAGCAGTCATAACCAACTCCAATTGTCCACACCAACCCGCGGTTAATCTCTCTCATCCCTATTATACCATAACCACCGTACTTAGCCATCCCCAAACCTTAATCATCCTCAACAGTCACCATTAGTTACTCCATCCCTTCTTAATCACAACGCCCCAGAGTTAATCACTCCAAATCCTGATTCCATACGATCATTAACGCCTATGCAAAACCCTATTACCACCATACCAACATTAATACCACCATACAATCCATAACACCACCATGTAAACCCTAATACCACCATAAGTCATTAATACCGCTATACAATCGTTAATACCGTCATACGAATATTAATACCACCATACAATCCATAACACCACCGTGTAAACCCTAATACCACCATAAGTCATTAATACCACTATACCATCGTTAATACCGCCATACGAATATTAATACCACCATACAAATCCTAATACCACCATGCAACATTAATACCTCCGTAAATCACAAATACCACCATACAACATTAATACCTCCATAAAAACACAATTACCACCATACCACATTAATGCCTCCATAAAATCACAATACCACCATAAGCCATTAACACCACTACGAAATCATTGGTACCACCATACGAACAATTATGCCACCATACAACATTAATACCTCCATAAAAACACAATTACCACCATACCACATTAATGCCTCCATAAAATCACAATACCACCATAAGCCATTAACACCACTACGAAATCATTGGTACCACCATACGAACAATTATGCCACCATACAACATTAATACCTCCATAAAAACACAATTACCACCATACCACATTAATGCCTCCATAAAATCACAATACCACCATAAGCCATTAACACCACTACGAAATCATTGGTACCACCATACGAACAATTATGCCACCATACAAACCCTAATCCCACCATACAAACTTCAAGACCCCCATGATGGTCCCCAACTCATATTACCATTTACCCTAACATGCACGTCCTAGCGGGCCATAGCATATTACATCATAAACATCATACATATACATATCATGCTCACGTCATAGGAAACACATCCACACATACCTCCATCTCCAAGCTGCGCTACACATAAGACAAGTTATACACAATCATATAACACATGGCATAGCATGACATACATAACATTCAACACATCCATGTCACACATAACACAAGGCCATTAGCTTCGTCCTTACCTAAGGCGACGCCGGGCTTGGAGCACGCTCCTCTAACTCCTTAGGGCTTTGGTCGGGGTTACCTATAAAAGGGGAAAATGCTAAGTATTAGTTTCCCTTATAATTACTATCAAACCTCATTTTAGTTTAAGGTTAGGGTTTTTATTACTAAAAAGGGTTTTATACAAAAACTAGGGTTTTTACTTTAGAATTAGTATACTAAATATTAGTAGTCAAAATATGTTTATTTTTAATACCTATTGTAATACCCCGTATTTTTAAAATCCAGATTTATTAAGTCTAATGATTTTATTAGCGTAATTTGATGTAAATAATTAATTATTCTAATTTCGTTTCGTTTTACAGATTTATCGATGATTTCGAATTCATAATTGAATGTAATTAATCATTGTCGTTGCGAACCATTCTAGACAAATTCGTTCATGACAGTGATTTTATTATATTCTTATGATTTCGATCTTCGATTAAAAATATATATTTCCGTTCTTTCTCGTATTTTGAGTTTTAATATTTTTAATTCGTTTTCGATTATATCTTCGTTATGTGATTACGACCTTGTTTTGAAGTTATATTTCGTTAACGAAATATATTATTTGAATTATAGAATTTCTATTTAAATAGTTAAATGTATTTTAATAATTTTATCCGTAGAAAATATTTCCGACTTTAAATTTATTCGTTTTCGGTAATCACTAATATTTTAGGAAAGTTTTAAATTGAAGAGATTTTCAGAGTTCATTTATGAATTTCTTTCTGGAATTAATTTTATTTCGTTTTATGCTTTTGGGTTGCGGAAAATGGATTTCGGAAATTATTTAAATTAATCTTGATTCATTAGAATTTTACTTAAATATTTTATTATATGTTTTTAAATATTATTTCGGGGTCCTATAATGTATTTATATAAATAATATAAATTTGTATATTCGTTGATAAATTCTTCCGAAAATGTTTTCGAAATTCTTTATATAGCTTTTTTTTTCTAAGCGTTTGGATCGGTTCGAAATAATTTTCGTTTGATAAATTTTAGATAAAATCTTCCAATATTAATTTTTAAGCTTTTAATATTTTATGTGATACTTGTTTTGTAAAAAAACAAAAACAAAAAAAAAACACCTGCACCCGTGCCCCGACCCCCCTTCCTTTTCTTTTCCCTCTTCTCTCCCTTCCTTCGGTTTTCCCTATTCCCCGACCCCCTGCGCCTTGCCCTGTCCCGCAACCCTAGCTTTCCACCACCGCCTCCTCCGCTCCGCTCCGGCCAACCTCGCCAGCCACCACGGGCGACGCGACCGCCGGCGACCAGCAGCAGCCAGCTCGACCGCAGCAGCAGCAGTAGCAGCGACCACCAGCAGCAACGCGAGAGAAGCAGCAGCAGCGCGGGAGCAGTCGCAGCAGCGGCGAGCCACCGTCCGGCCACCGGCGCACCACGCTGACCACCGGCGAGCAATCCTTGGCCTTCGACGAAGCTTCCCCGGCCCTCCTTTGCCCCGATTTGTCGATTTTTCGTTTGGTATAATTTTCGAAAAACCCTAACCTTGTTTTGATTAATTGGGTATGAATTAGCTTATAAAAAGCTAAATTGATTGTTTGATTATGTATGAATATGCTGTAAGATTGATTTGGATAGGTTAATTGCATGGTTATGTCGAGATTTTGGAAAATTTGGATTTTTAGCCGGATTATGCCCAAATTTTTCGGATCCACCCGTTTTTGCGATTTCGGACAAATTGATTATATAATATGTTTTAAAATGTATCCAATTTCGTTTTGGAACTGTCAATTTGAGAAATTTATGCAGGTTTTGTCGGAATTTGATTCCTAGGTCAAATTTTGGGTGTAATGAAATTGGGTCGTATAATTGAGCCATTTCGCTCAATTGATTTTATAATATCGTTTAAAATGTATTTAATTTTGTATTGGAAGTGTTGATTTGAGAAAACTGTGCGTAATTGACCGGAATTGGATTTTTAGGTCAAAACTCCCGCGGGTTTAAATTGGTTTGGGTAATCGGGTTATTTTATTCAATTGACTATATAAATTACATTAGAATATGTTTAATTACATTTCTGAACCGTCAATTGATATGTTTTGGCAAGAATTAATCGGATTTGCGTTCCGGGCCCAAAAACCCTAATTGGGCTAAATTGTGTATTTCTTTTACTAGTTTTGAGCAATTGATTATTTGATATGTTATAAAATGTGTTTAATTGCATTTATAAACATTCAATTTGATTGAATTTATAGAATTTTAATGAATTGTATTTTCGGGCCTAAAACCCTAAATTTCAAGTGAGATTATGAAATCGATTACTTGTATTGTTGTTTTTCTAAAATTGAATGTATAGAAATGGTTGAAATGGTATTAATTGCTTTCTAATACCTTTAATTTGAATTGATTAAATTGAACTACCTGAGTTTACGCCGTGGACTTTAAAACCCTGATTTTGAAAATTGATCATCTGGAATTGATTTATCGGAAGATCGTTTTGTTGAAATTGATTGTCTAGATTTATATAAAATTAGTTTAATTGTGTTTTAAAACTATCAATTTGAGGTAATCAAAGTGATTTGGCCGATTTGTGGTTTAGGCATTAAAAACCCTAATTTTTGGGGATGATTTTATAAAATTGATTTTGCTATGTGTATTTAATCTAATCGAATTCTATCCTTGGGTTTTAAACCATTTAAATTTTGTTTTAACCTAATCGGGTTGGATTTGGTTCTATGTAAATGGTTAGATTACCTATTTAGTTGTAAAACCTAATAAATAAGTTATTTTCGATAAATTAACTTATGATCGATTATTCCTTCTCGGGCTTTCCAAATTAAGTCGAAATGTCCCAAGTGATATTTGTATTAATCCGTTTTGATTTAGTTTTAACCTTAAATCTTAATAAAGCTATGCTTATAAGTTCTAAGTTTTGGACACGTTTTCTAAGAAAGATCATTTGTGTCGTTTGTGTTTATTTAATTAGAATATGTGGATTATGGATTGATAGGATAATTTCTAATTTAGTTTTCGATTTCTATCGGGTCTAGGAAAGCTTTCTCGTGGACCCACGAACTAGGGATCCCTCTCCCTCTCATTTCGCTTAGCTAGCTTCGGACCCAGGTAAGTCTCTCTACTTACCTCTACTTATGGGTATTTAGTAAGGACGAAGCTATGGCCTTGTGCTATGTGTAATATTATGAGTTGATGAATGATGAGTAAGCCATGTTGATGAATGATGAGTATGCCATGTTGATGTGTATTATGCATGTGTTATGAGTAACCTGTTTTGTGTAGCGCAGCATGGATCATGAGGTATGTCGTGTGTGCCTTATATTATACGTGTATGACATGTTCCATGTTTGATGTGGATGTTGATGATGTGACTTGTTATGACCCTCTAGGACATGCATACTAGGGTTTTGAGTAGCAAGAAATGATAATAGAATAACAACGGAAAAGTGGTTGTTGGGAAGTTGCATGAGGGAACTAGACCTTGCATGGGCGTGATCCTTACGTGGGAAAAGTTGATTTGGGTTGTAAGTAAGAGTTTTGGAGAGTCTGAGAGTGATTGGATACTCGTTGTAAAAATAGTACGTGAGTTGGTACATAAGAGACCTGATTAGGGTTTTGCGAGTAAGTGTGTGTTGGGGAGTCTGCATGGAGTATTTAAATTATGCATGGGAATGAATCCTACGTGAGGAAAGTTGATTTAAGAAGTAAATAAGATAATGTCAAAGTTACGGGTCCATTGGAGGCTTGGGTGCAAAATTTCACGTGGGTCGATGTAAGGGTATCTAAGGGACCCAATTAGGGTTTTGGGAGGAAATAAGCAATTTGGAGGGTATAAGGGTAAATGTGATCAAGGAGGGTTGGAGTATAGAGTTGAGAGTGAGGACTCACTTATATAAAAGATGAGCGGGGGTTTCTAAATGAGAGAAGAGATTTTGGGTGAAAGAGGGAGGTTACTTGAGGAGGAAGTAAAGTGCTAGGATTTGGCGGTCACATGCGGAGTTGGGAATAAAGGGATATATATTTGGGAACTTCTTAGTAGAGACGGGGTGCAAGACAAGGAACAAAGTAAAGTTAGGATGAGTAAGGAAGAGTTGGGCCATATAGGCCCACATTAGGGTTCTCCAAGGAGGAGCCCTAGAGGGGTGAGGACACGCGGGACCGATACCGTGGTGTTAGGGTGATACCCACATTCTCGGGAAGAGTGTGCCTTTACTACGTTTCCTTATGTATAAGAGTAAAAGGGAATGGATGTCGGGGTGTGATAAGGGGCGCAGGAGTCTCAAGATATGGGACGGCCCCCTGGGGAGGAAAGAAGTAAAGGGTAGTTGATATGCATGTCAAGGGCGGAGCCCTACTTAATAATACACGAATAAGACATTAACTACTTAAAGAGTAAGATTGTTGAGCCGGGCCCAGACCGATCCACCGGCATAATAGTGGCCAGGTGCCGGGGTGCCCTGGAGACCGATCCACCGGCGTATAATAGTGGTTAGGTGCGTTCTGCCCTATACGTGACCGATCCACCGGCTATAATAGTGGGGGATCCCGAGCTCAACAAACCAAACAGTATGTTGTCATTAAATCACGGGAAAGATACTATATACTTACAGTGGAACACCATGTGAGTCGGGGCCAGACCGATCCACCGGCATAATAGTGGCCAGGAGCGTTGTGCCCTGGAGACCGATCCACCGGCATATAATAGTGGTTAGGTGCGTTCTGCCCTATAAGTGACCGATCCACCGGCTATAATAGTGGGGTTCCCGTACTCGCATGGATTAACAAAGATTATGGTGTGAAATGACTTATAAACAAATAATGGAAAGATACGTTATAATCACAGTGAAACACTATGAGAGTGGGACGACCAGACCGATCCACCGGCATAATAGTGGCCAGGAGCGTTCTGCCCTGGAGACCGATCCACCGGCATATAATAGTGGTTAGGTGCGTTCTGCCCTATAAGTGACCGATCCACCGGCTATAATAGTGGGATTCCCGCCCTCTCATGGATTCATAACGATTATGACGTGAATCTACTATACTTACCAGAGATCTAAAGAATGAGTCTACCCGGACCATAACCGGCTTTTATTATCTGTATTACCCCATGCTGCTTATGTGCATAATGAGTTACTTACATTTTGGTCATAACACCCTTATATGTTTCAATACGATGTTACATATGTTTCATATGTTACTATGTGGGTATGGTAGGACTTGTGATGGGGGTTTGAGTATGCGTAATAATGTGTCAACGTTTTGTATCATGATTTAATACGCACTTGATGTATAGTTATGTCTCTCCTATAAGGTAGGGTAGCGAGACTTACTCAGTATTGGACCCGTACTGATACTACACTGGTTGAATGGGTCCTGTGATGATCCACCGATGGTGGGGAGCAGACCTCTTGTGCAGGTTTAAGATCGGATACTATTTTGGGGTGGAAGGCTTGCCCTGAGTGAGTAGGCGATCCGGATATTTATCCTTCGGGATTTATTTTGTTTAATTGTATTCACATTTGGAAATTGCAAGTATTGTTTTCAGATTTCTAAGGGTTTGTGATTGACTTTAAATTTCTCGTATTCTGATAAGTGTTTACTATTCGAATTTAATTGTTTGATGGGATTTGAAATTCAGATTTAATTGTTTGACAGGTTTTAGCCTTGCATCTAACATGAGATAGATGGTTGACATTATCTTGTGTTAGATGTGGCGGTAACATTTTCCAAATCCGCTCCTAGCTTCCGCTTTAATCTTTCAAAAAAAAAATTTCAGGAGTGAAATTTGGGGGTGTTACACCTATTGTTACACTTATATTATTAGACCCATTAGCCCTATTCTTATAATAATAATGTTCATGCTAACTATAGAAGAATAGTGATAATAATAATAATAAAACTAATACTAGTGACACTAATGTTTATAGTGAGAGAAACCCTAGCATTTTTAAGGCTAAGTCTACTAATGGTGTCATATTCGAAATAATATTATTATAAGGTCACAATATTACAAGAAAACTATTCTTAAGGGTGATAATGATAATAGTTGTATATTCTTGAATAATAAAAGGGTTCAAATGCTTTTGATTACAATAATAAGGTAGTGATAGTAGTAATAATAGTAATGGTTAATAATAGTGTCATAGTAATGAGGTTAGGGTTACTGTTAAATGGTATGGTAATAAGGTTCAAGTACTCTTCTTAGTTAACAACCAAATGATATTTACTAGCTTGAGTTAAGTAACATGGGTAAGACAAGGTAGTATTATTATTAACAATAGTGATAAATGTGTTAAGTATAATAATATAATAATAATAATAATAATAATAATAATAATAATAATCACAATAGTACAACCAATTAAGGCTAAGCAATAATAATAATAACCATAGTAAGGATAATAGAATAATAATAATAAAAATGTTAATACTAATACTTATAAAAATAAGACCAAAGTTAAGTATAATATAGGTTAGGGTTTAAAAGAGATGTTAGTATTAGTAATAAAATAAGAACATTAATAATAATAAGGACAATAATAATGGTAATAATGATGACGATGATAATAATAATAATAATAATAAAAGTAATAACAATAATAAAAGTAGTAATAATAATAATAGTAATAATAAGTATATTAGTATTAATATTAGTAGAAAATAGTAGCAGTTATATAAAAAGGGGGTTAGGGTTTGGATGGGTGGAGAACCACCTAGGGTCGGTGGTGGTCCGGCGGCGGCGCGTGGCGGCGACGGCGGCGGCGGTGGAGGAGGAGAAGAGGGGGAAAGATGGAGGTGGCGATTAGATGGGAGGGGAAAAGGAGGAGTTTGAGGTGGGGAAAGAAGGAGCAGGTGAAGGGGAGTGGAGTGAGGGTGGTGGGCGTGGTAAGGGGCGGCGCGCGCGCGGCGACGGCGGCGACCGAGGGTGGTGGAGAGAGGTGGGAGATGAGGGAGGAAGGAGGAGAGGGAGGCAGGGAAAGTTGAAGGCAGGGAAAGGTAGAGGGAGGTCTGCTGGGCATTTTGGAGGGTGGAAGGGTGGCTGGTAGCGGCGGAGGAGGCGGCAGAAGGCGGCGACGGGCTGGAAGTGGTGGTTTTCGGGATAGGAACTTTGCACGACGAAGGCGGCACGTGCAGGGCAAGGCGGAGGGTGGTGGTGGCTCGGTTTTGTCGAGGGAGGTGCAGGGATGGTAACGGTGGCCAGAAGTGGCGGCGGTTGTCTCCGGTGACGGCGAAAAGCCCGTCTGTTTGAGGCGGCGGAGAGGCAGGGTTTCGGGGTAAAAAAAATGAAAAAGGCTGATCGGGGCTGCCAATGGGGGGTATTTATAGGCAATTGGAAGGGGAAGACGACAAGGGGAGAAGGAGGCGTGCGAGGCAGGTGTGCAGGTGGCCGGTCGGTGGCAGGTGGTGTAGGTTCTGCCATGGCAGGCTGGGTCGGGGAAGGGGGAGAAGAAAGGGAAAGAGAAGGGCACGCAGGAAAGGGAGAGAGGGACTTGGTCGGGGTCGAAAAGAGAAAGAAAACGACGGGAGAGAGGCAGGGAAGGACGGTCGGCGCTGAGCTGGTGGCTGCCGGCGAGTTTCGGGCTGCAAGGCGAGTTGCAGGTCGGCGTGCAGGTCGGGGAAGAAGACAGGGCGGGGTGGACCGGTCGGTCCAGGGAAAAGAAGGAAAGGAGAGAGGGAGCGGTTCGGCCGGCGTTATAAAGTTTTAAGACAACACGCGGCGTTTTGAGGATTGTGGGACGAAAACGTCGCGTCGCGTCGAAGGCTGGTAACGGTCATAAGGTCGTTTAGTGTGACGCGGCGTTTCGACGATACTTAGGGCAAAACGCAGCGCATGAGTGCATGGGGGTTGGCGTCGCACGGCGCTGGGCCGCGGGTGAGAAGAAGGAAGGAGAGGCGGGGGGCCTGGGCTGCGCAGGCCGGGCGCGCGAAACGGGGGCGAGAAAGGATATTTGGGCTGACGGTTGGCCCAAACCAGGGGAAGGAGAAGAGAGAAAAAAAATAAAGGAAAAGAAAAGGAGAAAAAGAAAAAAGAAGAGAAAGGAAAAAAAAAAAAAAAAAAAAAAATGGGAAAATGGAGAAATATAAAATGGTTGGGTTGGAGGTATTTGGGTATCTATTTATTTATACAATTAATTTATATTTATAATTTTAATAATAATTATCTTAATTATAATAATTAAATCCATTTTTAAATTAGTTAGACTATTTTGGATAAATTTCCTTAACCTCCATGCTAATTAGAGAAATACCCAAATTTTCTTCCAATTAGATTCTTTATTATTTTTCCTCTTAATATACCTTAATTAACTCCCTACATCTTAATAAATGAGTTTATATAATTAATTTTCCTAATAATCCCTTATTTGGCCATAATTTCGGAAATTAGGATTTTGGGATATTACACTTACCATGTTGCATCAACACACAATCTAATCCATATTTTGATGCATTAATATAGACCTCAAATTTGTCTGATTCCACTGGTAATGTCAAGATCGGCATTGTAGTCAAATACTTTGTTACAAATGATGGGGTATATTATTCAAATGATAGGGTATGGTATACAAATGGAGTATTATGTTCACATCATGTGGTATGTTATTTAACTAATGGAGTGTGGCATAGAAATAATTGGTTATAGTGTTCAAATGATGAGGTATGGTGTATAAATGATAGGGTATGATGTTTAAATGATGGGATATGATGTACAAATGATGAGGTATATTGTTTAAATAATGAGGTATGGTCTACAAATGATGGGATGTGGTATTCAAATTAAGAAAGTAAAATGAAAATCTTATAGAAATATGTCTAGTCATTTAATGTTTTTTCTTACATGAAGATATTGAAGCACGCCAATCCATTAAATGTGTTTATGGAGCTTATATTGAAACACGCCTAATGATTATGAGTGTTTACTCTGAATTAAAAAACATTTAGTTATATTTTTAGTTGTAATGGCTATTTTAGTATTTGATAAATATAAATGAACCATTTTGATATTTGATTTTATGTTATTTTGACCGTTGACTTATAAAATACTTTAAAATTAAAATGTTTTATATACAACACACGTCTCCATGCACCTCTATGGGTCTTTATGCACAACAATGTACAACTTAAAATTTACTACTAAATTATATTTTCCCTCTAAAAATTATATACACTAAGTATACTTATCCTATTATATAATTAGTCAGCCTCAAGTAGGTATGGTTTAAAGCAAATTTTTAAACGGTCTCATTATATGCAGACTATAGTAGCTACAAAAAAGTGTAAATTATTAAGCAACAATGCGATTGTACAATTTACTAGTCATAGTTTGATATTATTTTTCTTCTTAAATTGTTGCATTGTGCGAGCTAATAAATGATCTGAATGATAATATCATAGTAAATAATTAGATGTGCGTAGGTATTACTGGGCAATCATCAACCATATGCTAGCTCATCAAAACTAGATTAGGGATCGTGGCATGATTTCAGCCATGGATGTGTACACGAATAGTGCCAGAAAACTATCCTGAAGTCAGACTGGTGATGGCAGATTAAGATTAAAAAAAGGACAAAAAAAGGGCTGTGTTATTTAGTAAAACTAAACGCACTGAATGGATATTATATGCACAACACGCAAATTAACCAAGGGTAGGGGAGGAGCATATATATATATATATATATATATATTATAAATACATATATATTGTAGTGTAGTAAGGATATTGGTAAGAAAATCATTTGAGTCAACTCATACAATGCGGAAAGGATTGATAGCACAACTCGAGCACAACTACTTGAATTGAGGCTTGAAGGATAATTAAAGTTGACTAGAAGAAGATGATGAGTAGAAGAAATTAACACACGTTCGTTCACATGGTCCATCCTTTATACATCGCCTTCTATTTTTTTTTTTTTCTAGCAATTAAACATCTACAAAATGCATAACGTCTACTTTCCCTTAACCATAAATCTCTCTCTCTCCTTCCCTCCTCGTAGTTGACTTACTTTCCAAGCCTTGATCTTCCCTCCCCAAATACCCGCCGCCTCTTCTCAAAAAATATCCATGGCTTCACACCCCATTTCCACCGCATCCCGTTCATCCTTTGATCCTCAACCACCCAACAGAAGATAGACGGACGGACGGAGATAGATAGATAGATAGATAATGAACGCCACATCCGACGACAACGGATTGTTCGGCTATAACAGCGAGAGCGGATTTAGCTATGGAATAGGAGTATCTATAGGAATCCTTATCCTCATCACGACTATAACCCTTGCGTCCTACTTCTGTGCGAAGTCGGACCAACCGCGGCGGCAGACGGCTAACGAGGGCGGCGGCGACGACACCGGCCGACACGTGATCGAGGTCGGGATCGACGAGGCTACGCTGCTGAGCTATCCAAAGCTGCTGTACCCGACTAAAGCGAGCGACGGCGTTACTCATCCGGAGAAAGACTCCGCCGCGAGCTGCTGCTCTATCTGTCTGGCTGATTATAAGAGCAACGATATGCTGAGGCTGCTGCCCGACTGCGGACACATATTTCACCTCAAGTGCGTCGACCCTTGGCTTCGGTCGCACGCGACGTGTCCGCTGTGTAGAACGTCTCCGCTGCCGACGCCGCTCTCCACGCCTCTGGCTGAGGTCGTCCCTCTCGGAAGCAGGCGAAATGGTTGACTTGAAATGTTCTGTGTCTGGATTTTTGGCAGCGCATAGATACATATAATTAAGGCGGATCTTGTGGGAAGAAATTATAGCGGGAGGATGGATCACGAACCCTCTTTTGCGATTTGATCGGTGAGGGGCTGATCAATCGTCATTCTGTATCCTTTTTCTTTTTTCTTTTCATATAATGATAGTTGAAAGTTTGAAGTCGCAACGCGATCTTGTAAGCATTGAAATTTAAAATGAAACTGTGTATATTAAACAATTTTTTATTTTATTTTTTATGAGCCGATCGAGCGTCTTCATATTTGGTTTTGTTGGCTGGAAATATATACAGACACGACATTTTACGTTGATGCGGAAGCTTAATTATGTCTTGAATGATGATTAGCGGAGTTATTAGTTACGTTTTTAAGATGCTTTCCACGTGCAATGACAGAAGGGATTGGCAGAGAGAGAGAGAGAGAGAGAGAGAGAGGCGCTCGTTCGTCGTCGTTGCCGTTGGTCCAGACGGGAATCGATGATCGGCTACGGAGGAAAAGGTTGGAAGTGGCGTGCTCTGTTCAGTCGGCTTGTCGACGGTGTTGCACCAACGGTGACGAGCGAGAAAAAGACGACTTTTAAATAATAATAATAATAATAAAATTAAGTGATGGGAACGTTAGGAAACGTCATCATCGACTGACCCACAACGACGATGGAGCAGAACAAGACGGCAACAAGGTAACCGACGGCGGGATATGGAGAAGCGGTCGTTTCCCTCAGAGCTTAGCATCTTATTAGGGATGCAAAAAACACACCATTCCTGGCAATCCCATGCATCTGTCTTTTGTCAGTCCTTGGAACTATATTTGGGGTTTTTGGGAAGAGACGGTGCTTCTAGGATGAGGAAATAAACGGTTAAAAAAAGCGTATTATCTTTTGCTTTTCTTTTAAAGTTTCTTCTTCTATATCTTTTTTAAACAAAATATTTATTGAGTTATTCCTCAATAAGCAGCTCTCTCTCTCTCTCTCTCTCTCTCTCTCTCTCTATATATATATATATATAATATATATATATATATATATATATATATAACTTCATTCTTATTTCCTAAGGTAAAGCAAACACAAGTTCATAATATCTTCTATCACATACTTTTCAATAAATATGTTTATAAAAAGTTCGACTATTTCAGTAACTCATGCTATAAATATCAAACGACATTTTAAGCAGATTTTAGATGATTATACCAAATACCCCCCCCCCCTCCTCAAAATGGCCACATCTTTAGCAGCTCTTGAACCCCGATCATCCCCGTCGTGTCTTAAGGGTTGAGACTGCTTGGGCTACAAAGCCGTGGTATTCCACTTTTTCTTTTAGACAAATCTCACTTATATAGTTGATATTTACGCTAATACTTTACGGATATCTTTTCTTAATAATTCAATTTAAACATCTTCACATTTCATATACTTTTATGATCGTTTATTTCCTCTCATTTTTTTTGTTAAGTTCTACCATTAATTTCAACTTTTCAGTTATAATCAACATCTAAGTAAGTTGAATTTCATCAAATCCAACTCGTAATAGTGATTTTAACAAAAGAAACAACACATGGGACTGATAAATACATCACACACATTCTTGTCATAATGATACCAAAATAGACTTAATTCAATCCTAGCCAAGATATCTACTCACTCATAATTTTAATAAAATGTGAGAAATGAAATACAAAAATAGAAATGAACATGAAACATATTAAATAACAAGATAAAGATAGAAAAATAAAACTATAGATTAAGAATGTTGAATCTATCATCCAATGTACATATGCAAACAATAATTAAAATTAAAGTTTAGATAGAATGAGGGAATTAAAAAAAATACAAAGATGGATTTTTGGTTTGCATAAAAATAGAGAGAATAAAAGTCTACGACCTTCCACTTTCCCTCTCGTTTTAGGAAAAATCTGATGAAGAAGGTGAGCAAGTCGTGTACATGATCATGGAGTAATAGTCATTGCATGGTTGCGTCTGTCTTGCACAGCCAAACTGAGCAACTTTGTTACTCTCGATGTCCCTGTTGGTGCATGGTTGTGCCTGTCTTGCACGACCGAACTGTGCAGTGTTTCTTCTCTCGGCTTTTATTGATTTATGCATGGTTGTTCCAAGACAATGCATTGGACATCGCATAGCTATGCCTTAGCTAAATATGTGGCTTTTCATCCTCTTTTTGACTCCTTAGCTTTTCTCGTTTTCCTATATCGTGTAAGATTGGATTCTCTTTCATCAATGCCTTCCACAAATAACCTCTCTCCAAATCTGTGCTTCACTTCCTTAATTTTGTATGTTTTTGTGCAAGTCCCTGGAATGTAAATACCAAGAGAGAAGTGGCTAGAAGAAGTGACAAATACTACCAAAAAGTTCATGAATTGTATGAAACAAGGCCACAAAATGGAAGAAAGGCAAGGTGAAAACGTATGAAGTAATTGGTTTATCTTACACCCCATCAATGAGTTGAGTTTGTTGAGTTTAAGAGTTAAAAGAAGATAAGGTATGTAATGACATGGATTATATATTACACCTAGAATAATGCTTATGATCATATATACATTGGTTTTCTCTATAACTAATATGTTTTTAGAGATAGAAGAAGAGCCAAAAAGCATAATAAAACATAAAGAAAAATGGTTACCCTCATAATAACTCACACTTCGTCAATAATGTTGCAAGAAAGAAGTTGGTAAGAAAATAAATTAGGTCAGTATACATGGATTATTATTATTTTCAAACTATAACAATTAACTTGATTCTTAAATTGATTTTAAAAAAGAAGGAGGCAAATGATTGTGTAGAAAAAGAAGGCATGCCATATGTACCTTATACACGAGTGGATGTCTGGGTGAATGTTAGAATGTACAAAAAAAACAGGGAAGGCTATCAATGAACTAACTAGAAAATCGTTGATAAAATTAACATGTTATACTTCTCAATAATATTTGGATATCATTTCTTACCCTGAACACAATTATTTATTTGATAGGATGACGTAAGGGCAATAGGTACAATACTGATAAGTGGCTGAAATGATGTCCTCATTCAAGTTTTGGGCACTAAAGATCATAGTGGTCAAGTCTGACATCTACCACATGGTGCCACATTGTTTAGTGCTCTTGGATAACTCTCTAGTTTCCACACTCCCAAAGAAGAGACATATCATCTAAGGACCAAAGTGGATAATTTAAGAGCATTACAAGCTAAGTTAATTGGTAAGCAAGGAAGGATGGAGGAGAGAATACTAAAGTTCATGAATGAAAGGATATCATCGGCGATTAACATGATAGTACCCACTCCTACAACCCCTATTATTAGACCTATACTTAAAGTACCAAAGTTAATAAACTTTAATTTTAATTATTTTCTTATTTAAAGTGTATTTGTAGTTAAGATGTACATATGAAATTAATGAAACTATTAAATACAGGGTGATCATCCATGTTATCTCAAGAAATTAGAGGAATGGGTTACTATCACCCAAGGAATTGCTCATTTCTTTGAGGAGAGGTCATCGGAGGTCGATAGAGTTTGATTGACTCTCAACAACATCTATGATGAATATGCATTATTAAACTTACGTTTTTAAAAGGATGACAATCGAGATCTCTTATTCTTTAGAGGGGAGTCATTTAGATGGTCATGTCATTAGTTATTCTCAAGGGCATGATAATATTATTAATAACCAGATTTGAATTAATTAATTTCTTAGTTATTTTTGACTATGATGGTAACATTTTATGAAGTACATGAGTCTTAAGAAGCAACAAGAGAAGAAATTAGAGAAGGGAAGAGAGACATTATGTGCAAAGCACAACACGCCTCCTATCAACTATCAAGCCTTTTCCCCGTAGTATGGGGATATATTTTGATGAATTCTTGATCAATGAATATTCGAGCATATAAATTGAAATACCACCACATTTATTTTCCAAGACTAAATAGGTTGATCTATTTTTTAGAAGTTGAGGATATATTCTATTTGTTGGCTACAAGTCTAACATATAAATTCATACATAAGGTATAATTTCATTCAATATTTTAAAATATAATATATAGATATATTCAACAATACTATTATAATTTTTTTAAATAATTATTAATACATAATTAAATAATTATTTTCTTATAGGTTATTAAAATATATATTTGTAAGTGAAGAGGATGAGCATATATTTGAATTCTTATGTCCTTAGTTAACATTCTGTGGGGAATGCCACAAAGAAAAAAGTAGAGTATGTGATCAAAGCAATGAGAAGGAATTTGCATTGATATGGTTTCCCCCATTTTCTTTAATGCACATTTAGTTTTGATCATTTTATATGGTTTGACCTATTAAGTCTAAAATGACTCGACATTCCACAAAATTTTATTGATAAGTAATCAATTGATTTCTTGATTTAACGGATTTATTTCATGATTTACTTATAATATTATATTCTATAATTAATATGTCTATATGCATAAATTAGGCCATTTAAGTAATAATTAGGAAAAAAAGGTAAACCTAAATACGTATGGGCTTACATGGTGTGTATGTAATTGTTTTATATGTTTTAATATTTAGTATATTTATAACAAATTAATATGTGCATTTCACTTAATGTAGTGTATAAAATAAGGAGATAATGATAGTTATGTTTATTTTTTCATGAAAGATATGAGAGATGTCATTGTAAGATAATGGATAGGAGATTTAGAGGTATGTATTGATCATCATATATATATTTATTAATATTGTTACTTCAATTTAATACTAATCATGCAAATTATGATCAATTTTTCTCTTAGGTATATCAAAATCATGATGTGACATTTTTAGATAGCCAAATTAATAAGGTCAAATAAGAGTGGCTAGATTGTGCCTTTGAACTAGCTAGTCGATGACTTCAGTTGAAGGTAGTTTTTTTCATTAATGTAGATACATGCTTGTAGACTTGATTATTTGTTGGATTATAGGTCTTTCATCGACGTAGATAAGTCTTAATCAATGGGATACACATAACATTGATACTTGTGCATTAATTTTTTATGTATGATCATGTATACTTGATTACTTTTATTAATGTAAGAGCTTTTGTATGTATGCTCATGTATATACTTAATTAATTTTGATAAATGTAAGAGCTTTAATTTGTATATATGCATGAGATACACAACACTTGTGTTTGTGTATCAATTTCAAATATATGCATGCAAGTTGTGTATGTGGTACAAGTAGCAAGTTATGTTTTTATCTATAAAAAAACAAGGTTATAGATAGATTTTATGATAAAATCATCATATGTATCTTAACAAGAAGTTTTAAAAAATTGCTAAATGAGCAGATAAAGGTTTTAATATATAATCATTGCCTTTAGTTACGTTTAGACAACGATTATAATTTAAAATTATCGTTTATGCCTTTATGTAATTTCCTTAAGTGCCCTTTTATGTCGTTCTTTTAGTCTAGATGTTTATGTTATGAATCACCATCTATAGTATAGATGATTTTAACATACACAATTGTTGGGCACTACCATCTTTTGTCATTTACCACTGCCATTTATGGCTGTTTCTATAGTAGTGGAAGTATATTGATATGAATATCTATTTATATAGAAAAATATCATAATCGTTGTGATATAATTTTGTATTTGGTAACATAAATTAAAGATAAAATAATTTAAGAATACCAAAAAATTACCTTAACGATACAGACCATGTGTAAGTATGTAATCTAATTTAAAATAATTTAAAATTACCAAAAAACTAGCTTCACCATGCACACCATGTGCAAATGTGCGGAAACAACATAAAATCACCAAATTTCAACATAATCACCAAAATGATTAACATAATTACAAAAATATTGACATAATTACTAAAATTATTGACACGGTGCCACATGAGTCTTAATTTCACTAAAAAAATAAATACATAATGGCATGCCAACCCAAGTTTGTCTAATACTCTGTGGTTCTACAATAGCTCATTTAATAAAGTGAAAAGAAAATACAACCAATAAAAGGATTGTTGTTTATGAAATCTATATTTATCTAGCATAGGTTCATTTTCTAACAGTACTATTTTTTAAATTATTACTTTATTTTAGTTGATGTCACCAGTTGATTTACAAAAGAAGTATAGTAGTATCCTCATATTTCTATTATAAGTCGCTATAATTTAATAATTTACTAGAGTGCTTCAAGTAAATAAAAGTTATTAAAATGCGTAGCTAATAATATTAATGTACACCATTTCATTTTATCCTTATTTTAGTAAATTATTTACCAAACATGCCACAGATCAAGAGGATTAATATGATAATTACATGGCATAACACTGAATGCATTTGGTCATGATTGATTTAGGATGATGATGTATACAATCCTTTATTTTTTTTGGGATAAATAACATATAATCATGTGATTTGATATGATTTTGAACTTTGTCCCTATGATTGAAATGTTAACACTATATCACACTCAAGGATAGTGTAATTCACTAGATGAACCCGATCTCCATCTAATTTTAAACTTTATTTTCTAGGTTACCTTCACATGTGATCAAATAAGTTCTCTATTCCCGTTGGATAACCTTATTCACATGACTTTAACTTTCCATCCCATGACTCTTAACACCTTCAAAATTAAAATATGTTTACCATACAAATGATTATTATTATTTTTTAATAAAAAGAATCATAAAAAAAAACATAACCACATCAACAATATACTAAAAGAATAAATTGATCAATCTTTCTTATCGAGACACCAAAATAATTATTTTGAGAACCATAACATTACAACATAATCAAATTCACCAAATTAAAAAACTTAATAATAATGCAACTAAATTTGTAAAATTGATGATTTTTTAATGATACAATTTTTTTCCTCAATGAAACTTCCAAAATAGTTATAATATCAAATTATATGACAACATCACTAAACTATTACATGCATTCATATTTTTTCATAGATAGTTATCTGCTGAATTAAATATATATTCAAATTCATAAAAATAAATTAAAAAGAAACAAAAGTATTCATAAAATACAAAGTAATAACTATTGCCACTACTAATAAAATTACTTTAAATGAATGAGTTGTGTAAATAAAAAGAATCATAGTGGGCGTGAAAATGGAGGGGGCACATAGTGAAAGGTAATAATGTTTAACAATTGATAGATAACTTGAATGAGCAATGAAAAGCCCTTGTCGATTTTCAAAAATAAAATTTGACAAATGAATACTTGACTAGTGGAGAGGGATAAAGAGTTAACTAAAGGTTAAAGAGAGTAAGAAAGGATGGAGAAGGAAATTTTGTGATAGTATAAAATTTAATTTAAGATGATGATGGATTAACAAAGAAGGATAATTTTGGGCTTTAAGAAAAAATTATAGAAACTCATGAAAGAGGTTAATTTTTAGTAGTCTTTTTTTTTATTGTGAAATAAATTATAGTTACTCTGTAGGGGTGAATACACTAATTTACAACAATAATATGCTTATAAAACTCTTATCTAAAGGTAAGCATGGCCTATGTTGGACCAAGGTTTGGATCAACACGTTGCATTATTCTTCTTAGCGAAGAATAAATGAAATATTTTCTTAGAAGGGGGAGCATTGTCGGGTTTCCTCGACATAGAAAGTAACTTGAGGACTAATGTTAAGACACTAAGTCGGTCGGTCGGCAAAGTGTGTCTATCGATCAACTAGAAGGTCCAACCTTCCTTAGTGCATCAATCGACTAAGGTGACTCAACCATGGTGTGTCAACTGACAAAGTGGGTTGACCAAGTAAAGTGTGTCAGCATCACATGAATAATTGATAGGATCAATTGGTAAACTAAACTTGAGAAGATTTCAACCAAGTTAATATTGAGGAAAACTTCTCATCTAGGTCATCTTGGCATATTGGCTAAGGCCGAGGAAAAATACATGGATACAAGTAGAGTGAATGATGGGAACTACATGATTGGTTAGGAAATTTCGTCTTTTGAGAATTTTTGTGCTCATCAACTGGTGGGTTATGATCGACAATGTCGATTCATAGGGGTAATCATTAGGTGATAACTTGTGCACTTCTTCTTACTATTATTAATATAAGGTAGAAACTTATACTACGCTTATTGGTTGATGAAGTAGTTTGTATCAGTCTACACTTGATGAGTGAGGGTATAAAATACCCTCATGTTGATAATTTGTAGCTTGTGTACAATCTCCCAATTTCCACACTCAATACAAAGTCTCAATTTCTTCCTTCCATAAATATTTATTATTGCGCTTGAAATTTTTGTTTTATATTTTCTTATAATTGTGCTATTTAAATCAACAATAACAAACTTGATAAATTAACCCATCTTCTCACAAGAAATGTATGTGCCTATATTTTATCTCTTATTGCAAGACACACAAAAATATGTATTTAATATGGAATGATACTCATCCAAGACTTGGATGTCAACTTCAGAATCATATATTAACAAGTGTTCAAAATCAACGACTTCAAAATTGAGGGATTTTTCTATTTTTAAAATTGAGTTTTGGGAGCTATTTTTACCAAAAAGTTGATTAACCCACAATAGGAATGGAAATTTTCCCCGCATGTTCGGGGCCCGGTCGGAGATTCCCCATTCGAGTTCGGGTTTGGAGAGAGAATTCGGGGATCGGGTTTGGGTTCGGGGATTTTTAAAGGAGATTTTTTCGAGCACGGGGCGAGGACGAGTTTAGGGTCCCCATCCTCAAACCCGCCCCGAATAATTATATATATATATAATATAAATAATTTTTTATAAAATATAAATTAAAAGTATAATATAAAAACAAGGTTTTAGGGGCGGGGATAGGTTCGGGGATCGGGTATAGAGTCGGGTTTCGGGGATCGGGTCAAGTTTTAAGGTCAGAAAATAAATCGGGGATTGGGTCGGGTATGGGGATTTGATCCCTGCAGAGATCGGGTCGGGGAATCCCCAATAAAAAAAATCGGGGATCGGGTCGGGTTCGGAGATTATTTTCCTTATCGAGTTTGGGGAGGGGTCCCCGTCCCCAACCCGCCTTGTTGCCATCTCTAACGTACAAGGTCAACATATTGAAATTTCTATATAATTTTTTTTTTTGCACTAAGGGTCTTTTATTATAATTTCACTTTATTTTGATACCTTATATGCTATTAATTTCTAAAATCATAATATCTATGTTGAATAATAATATAATAATGGAGATAAAAGCACACAATTATGATATCTATTTTTCTATGAGTGTCTAATAGTGACACTATTATAACTTCTTAGAGTAGCAATCCTTATAAGCCCATATTTTCAATTTTAAATAATGATGTTACGTGACAAAAATGTATGAAATTAGAATACCTAATATGCTAATGATGTAAATTGTATCTTATTAAAGATATTGATGTCAGTATTAATTTATGATATTGTGTGACTAAATGTACAAAATTAGGATAAATAATATTGTTTATATTAAATAATGGGATTATTGGGTCTTATCAAAAATATTCTCATCGTATATTTATAGCATCAATGTTGATTAAAAATGTTATATAACTAAACATAGTAACTAATATATTGAAAATTTTAAATAAAAATATTTTTGTAGTTTATCAAAGATACCTACCTTAACAAACACTATCCTACGATAAATGAAAATTAATAGTGAAATATGAGTTATTGATATTCTTAAATAAGCTTATAAAATAGTCTTTTAAGATACTATAGCATTTAGATAGATTTTTGCTAAAAATTGACAAATCGTTTTTTAATTTCTAATATGTTGATAGTGTTTAAGTAAGTTATAAATGTTGGATGTTGGTTGTTTTATTTTATTTTTAAATAAATATTTTATTTATTTATTTTTAAATTATTATTGAAGAATAGTTGTTGGGGACAAAAAGGCTCATTGAAACACTCTTTCAGCTATAAACTCATAATGCTTATATGGTATTTGTGTGTAGTTGTCATTATTAAGTAGCATAATATTGCCTTTCATTTGCTTAACAATAGTTGTTGCAAACGTATTCTCTTTTAATTTCAAAATACAATATAAATATATGCATTTATGTATTAAAAAAAGGGATCATTACATATTTACATTGGTACTTGCAAAATTAACCTAAACTAGAATATACCCTAAAATATAACCTCGTTGGACAAAAATCTTTAGGAATACACTTACCTCGTTAATATACCAACATGAAGAGTACCACGAGAATGTTTGAAATATGAGGGCAAAGCCATGCCAAGTCACATGCATGGTTATTTGATGAATTATCCCTTTTTTTGGCATGCTAAATTTTAAATCTATAATGACAATGATTAATGATAATATTATGTAGCTTAAAGTATATAAGTAGCATAAATAATAGTCTATATGTTTTGAACAAATGATATAGTTATAGATTTGTAGTTTATCAGAGATACTCGTATTTTATATCATACACATGGTCATCGGTGTCATTATTTGTAATTATAAAAATATCGTAACATAATTAAATTAACCAAATTATTCGTTGACAGTCACCACACGTGTCAATTATCTATGTCTTTGTTATCATCTTATTCTCCTATCAACCACCTTCACTTTAATTTTGATCGCTAAACCTTCTTATTCAATAAATTCCACAAACATTCCAATATCATTTTATAAGCACGGAAAGTGGAAGTCTGAAACTCTCACTAAGGTGATAGAAGAAGCACCAACATAACCATTTTTGGAATTCAATTCACCCATTGTAGTAAAGGAATTGGGAAGCTTTATTAGGGAGAGAGAGGAAGAAAATGATTACAATGAAACTGCATGACTAAATTATTGGATGTGAAAACAATGGATGAGGGTGGAGGAATTAGTTGTCTTATGCTGGATTTTTGGCAATGATGGTTGTGGTTAATATGATCATTGGTTGAATGAAGTTAGAATTCTTTCTATGTATGAATGAATCATTTGATTTTATCTCTTTCAAATAGTTCTACTGTTCCCTCAATAGCAAAATACAATGGTAGTAATAAGGGAGAAATAACTAAATTTGGTCCATAAATTGTTCAGATTCATCACATAAAGTGTTTAGATTCAACCCATAAAATATTTAGGTTTAGTATTTAATGTCATTTTGTTGATAATTAAAATAAATGGTTTAGGTTCATTACACAAATCATTTAAGTTCAGCCCATAAAAAACAACGATGTTATTTTATGTGCAACCTGTAAAATTCCAAGATTCATCACATTAAACACATAGGTTCATCGCACATAATTGATATGTTCATCATACTAAATGCATATGTTCATGACATACAACAAGGAATGTTCAAGTTCATTGCATAAAACACACAAAGTCATCATATATAGCGATTAAGTTCATAAAAAATGCTCATAATAATAATAATAATAATAACAATAATAATAATAATAATAATAATAAGCCTAGGTTCATTACATAAAACACATAGATTCATTCTATATATATGTCATGTTCAACGCATAAAATGTATTGGTCCGTCACATAATTTTTTCCACTAACATCATAGGATTATATTCATAGTATAAAACTTGCAAGTGCATGAAATAAACATAGAAATTTATGACACGTAAAGCATAGATTCATCTTTTTATAGCAATTAAGTCCACAAGAAAATAAAACTCGTAGGTGTAGAGCATTAGATTTTTACGTTTATAATACATACAAGTTCATCACAACAAAACTTCCATATTCATAACATAGTACATACATGTTCATGACATATTCTTAAACACATATACATAGTAAGAGTTATATAATTATAAAAAAAATGACCATGTATCTATAAATAAAAATTATAAATTTTATCCTGTATTCATCATGATTGTTAAACACATTCATCATAAGAAGTTATAAAATTAAAAAAAAATGACCCTGCATTAAGAAATAAGAATTATAAAATTATAAAAATGACCCCATGATTATAAATAATAATTATAAATTACAAAAAATGCCTCCATTGTATATGAGAATTATAAAATATAAAAATGACCTTGTGTACCTAAATAAAATTATAGAATTATAAAAAGTACCCTTTGTATCTACATAAATTTTATAAAATTACAGAAAATGGTTTGAGGTGCACCTTGCAAGGTGATCTTGGGTCCATAATATAAGAATTGAGATATACTATCCCTACATATTTATACTTTTGATATTAAATAATGATACTACACAATTAAAGTCAATTATCAAAGTATGCTACCTTTGATATTTATTCCATCAATGGTAAATCATAACAACATTTAATTAAATGTGTATTCATTATCAATGTTAAATAATGAAACTATATTGTGATTTAATAAAGATATTGGCATTAAAGATTTATATTATCAACATTAAATAATCATATTATAATTATTTACATGTATAAAATGAATATAAATAGCAGGTTATAAGTGTTAACTAATAATATTACATTATCTTATTATAGATTTTTGTATAGATTTATAGGGTTCTGTAAAGGTAAGTATAAATCACCATATAAGTGTACGTTACCATAAATATGAATACTTAAAGAAGAGGGAATGTAATTTAAACCTAGGACCTCTAGTATCCAGGAGTTCGTCTTTACCACTTGATCAAACCTCATTCGTTATTTTATCATAGATAACTAACCTTATAAAGTCTTATTCTATATCAACGATGAGAGATATTGTCAAAGGTATAACCACTGTGAAATGATATTCTAATTTTTAGATTAAATGGACTACGTATATCATATAAAGCATATCGATAAATATTAAATAATATATCTTGTTTATGTGTTGTTTTAATTAAATATGTTGACTCGATTTTCTAATTTGTTCAAATCCATCCAATTTTTTAATTTATATTTATTATATACTGGAGTCGTTTGGTATACTTACAGTTACTTCCACAATAGATACAATTTTTAGGAAAGTTAGATATTAGGAAGTAGTTCCCTGAAAGAAGTATTTATTTGTGTTTGTTACGTATATATACCTCTTGAGAAGTATGATGACTTCCTTAGTTGTTTTGTTTGGTTTATTTTCTTATTACTTAGGAAGTAGACATAAAATTAAATTAATATCCTTTGTTAATAAATATCAACATTTATTTTTTCTATCTACTTTTTTACATGAATAAAAACATTATTTACCACTATAAAAATATAAATAATTATAACGAACAATAATAAAATATTATAAAAATATCATCAAGTAATTGAAGTAGCTCCTTTATCAAAATTTATTGTAAAAAATTAATAAATGTAATGACATAAACTAGAATGATGAAATTATTCTAATACAATACTAAAAAAAACGTATTGAATGATAGTAATAATAATAAATAATAATAATAATAATAATAATAATAATAATAATAATAATAATAATAATAATAATAAATGTGACAGGAATATTTTAAACATCCGAAATCAACAAACTGATAATATATATCCTTCGATAATCCTCGTCCATATTAAAGAAATTATAGGTAGTTCAGGATAATTAGGTAATTTATAACTTAGGAAGTATTATTTACCGAGTCTCACCTCAAGAAGTAGCTTACTCAACATATGAGTGGTTTAGAATTTTAGGGGAAGTAGTTTTTTCCTTTGACTTTTTACTTCCCTTAAACCAAACAATAAGGTAAGTTATACTTCCTCCATCTACTTCCTTGATACCAAACGACCTCACTAGTTTAAGATCTTCTTCACTACACAAATAATTTTATCCAAGCATTTTCTTATAATTATGATTAACTTGTCCATTTTTTTTTACTAACACATCCAAAAATATATATCTAGATGCATAACACTTAATAAAATAATCTAACTAATATTTTTATATACATTTAATTAATCAAATAATATAGTCTAAAAAAATAATATTTCAAATTTTGGTTTGGATATAAGAAGGAATCATGGAGAAAATATCATTTGATGTATCTATGAAAAGTATCAAGATGTATTTTAAATTTAATATTTTAGATACATCCATGAAAATATCAAGATGTCTAGCACTTAATAAATGAATCTAATACCCATTTTATTAATCAAATACAATACTCTGAAAAATAATTTTAAATATCAGTGGGACAGAATAAGAATATTACAAGCATGAGAATAATCTACTTGGGTTATGTAGAAAATATCATTTGATAATTAATTAATTAGGAAGGTAAAAATAGGAGATATATAATTTATTTAATAATTATAAAAAAATATAAGAATTGAAATAAATATTTTTAAGAATGTTATAAGTAAACACGAGAAAATCAGTATTTTCATTATATAGATAGATAGAGAGAGATATCTCCAATTTTTTCTTATTATGATATAAAGATTATTAACTTAATATAAAAAATATTGTGAAACACGACTATTTTGATAAGAATTATATTACAGCTGAAACCAAGTAATTTATAAGTAAAAAACAATAATATAAACCTAAAACCTATGCGATACAATTATACAAGCCTAAATTTTAGTAAAAAAAAAAAATTCATTATATAAAAAAGTATACGACAGTGCGCCACCAACTACGAACTACCGTTCCTGGCTATAACTAAACGCCCGAGACGGCATAGTACAGCTCATTATTGTTCGTCTTCTTCTCTAGTTTATCCGTAACAATCTCTGAAATTAAGCCAGCGGAATTTTCAAAGATGGCTTCGTCGACGATTATATTCTCCCTCCTCTTGTCTCTCTCTATTCTGGCTTCTTCAACTCGAGCCAACGATGTTCGCTATTGCGGTAATTCTTTGCTTCCTCTTCAAGTTATTATTCCTTTTTATTTTTCTCTTAACTTGGCCGATTAATTCCTAAAATCTGTCTCCCTGAAGTTGTGTGCATAACTTCATAACAATTAAAGACATCTTTTAACTCGATTATTTACGCGCTTTGACTTTATTTAGTATGAGTTACTTGCATAATTGAGTTGTCAATTTTCGACCAATTTTGTGGCTTGAGTTTATATATTAGTGAACCGGTTGTTTGTGGCTGATTTTGGCCTTCATGGAATCATTAGTCAGAAATTAAAGAGTTTATCAGGTTAGATCCAGGATGGTTGACCTTTTTGCCGACTGTGTAGTAACTCTTTTGGAGGAGTTTTTCTGGTGGGTGAAACAACTAAATTGTGTTGCGATTATTGTAGAAACTAGAACACGGATAGTCAAATTGTGGGCCAGACTATTCAGTTTTGCCTGATTTCAGCTATTGAGTAAAATCACAGTGGGATCGAACAGAATTCAGCCTTTTGGTTCACGATTCATTATTTTAGAACTTAATGTTTGATTGCAGTCGTCTCATTATTCTAGCCAAATGTTAAAAAGGGACCCTATCTTCCACCTTCCGTCCGTTGGAATTTTATTGAATAGGGGAAGTTGATTTGTAGTTCTGTCTACTTAATTAAAGATTCTTTGTCATGGATTTTGTGAAATGTATGACATTTTGAACTAAAGAATTAGGCCTTCAAATTTATTATGAGGATTCGATATTTAGTAACGATAATAATCTGTCAGTGTTTTTCCAAGAAAGAATATGATAATAATCTGTCAAAAATAAATGAGACTAAAGTGTATTTAAGACTACTCACTCCCATTCTCAGCCTCCTTTCCTGCTGTGCTGGTGACTGAATTCCTGAATTCTAAGAATTCGAGTCTGTTTTGAATGTTTACAGATAAGAAGGCTGACTATGATGTGAAGGTCTCAGGGGTTGATATATCACCAAATCCGGTTGCAAGAGGGCAGCCAGCTACCTTCAGCATCTCTGCATCTACAGGTAATCTATATGAATTTAACAAGAGGTTCTGCAATTTGTACACGGCATTCCATTTATATTATTTATGAACTCCAAGGTTCTTTTCTCTGAATTGTTGGTATTCGCTAAAGGCTAATAGTCATTGCAAAAGATTGCATTTCTTAGATTCTCGTAGCATTAGATTGTATCTCTTAGGGACACAGCTTTCAACACCCACAATGTTCAATAATACATGTTACAATTTCTACAAAATAGTTGTATCTTTTGATGGACCATGAAATTTCTTACTCATAGAGTCTCTTGTTATGCTAGAGGTTGTATTATTGGAACGTTTACCTATAAAGTTGGGTGGAATATGTTGTGAAACAGTTAGGGGAACAATCTGATTATTGATTTCCATACTATATGTTAAACAGAATCTATCCTATAGAAGGATGATTCTGCAGGCGGCCAACAAATGCAGGCTATTAGAACAGGAAGTTCCAGATTGTTGATTGTATGATTTTAATTTTTACCATATATAAATTATTAATTTAAAAATGAAATAATGATGAATAAATTATTTAAAATCATTTTGTGAATCATAAAAAAATTACAAAATAATCATTTTACTTAATTAATAAAATCCTTACAAAACTAGACAACAAAGAGCCAAGACGCTGGGATGATATTAAAATAAGAGGCACCATTCCTTTTGTCATTCTTTCTGACCTCATGTCATTCATCTTATGCATCACCTTCTCCAGTGATAAGATTCAGCTTTTCAGTGTTGATGACCCAAATCTTCCATTAGATTACATTGATTCCAGTGCCAAGGTAGAGCAAATTTTGAATTATTTGTGTTGTTTAATCAAGTTATGGATCATTGTTTGTAATCTTTATGTTATACAATTTTTTGAAATCATATCGTAGATAATTTGTTTGATATTGCTCTTCATAGAAGGCCAATGGCTATTTAGACTAGACGGCCAATGACTATTTAGACCAAACATCTGTTACTAATCCTTTTGGTTACAATACAGGGCCTATAATGTTTTACAATACAAGTCATTTTATAAAAAGTATAAAATATTAAACGCTATATTGCCACCTTCACCCTTATTTTCTCTTTAGTAATTAGTATTTAACTTGAAATATTGATTAAAGGCCCTCTATTCGTGTAAGGGTATACTAATGAGTTTATTTTTCAAAGTTTCTGCAGGGAGAGTCTCTTGGCAAACAAAAAGAAAGCAAGTTTATTTAGGAAAAGCCTAATAATTTAATGAACAAGTCTTGGAATTCTTTTTTTTATTGACCATTTTCCAACCTTTGTTCTTCTGGGAGACCTGCAAATGCAAAAAGGAAACTGGATGGGCACTTTGGTGATAGTGACAAATCTGTTGGTGCAGTGCTGAAGATTCCTAATATTTTTAATTCCTTTGATTTGTCCAGCTTACATGATATTCACAAGAGTGGAAATGTGAAAATTCATCCAAATGCAAGAAAAACCATCTCACCTAATATGAAAACCTTTCTTGCGAATTTATCGAGTAGCATGACATTAAACAAATATTCATGATATCATTCATTATTAACTAGTCGATCATATCATTTGCTAATGCTTCCTAATATTAACAGCATGCTTCTTAATACTGACAACATGATCCTTAGTCTATATAAGATTAGCCAAATAAATTATTATATATATATATACGCACATATATACATAAGAGAACTATTAATATAACAACAAAAAATCTCATATGTTAAGTTTTGAGGTACCAATTCGATTTTCTTAGCAACAATTCCTCGTTGGGTTTTCGTAACACTTAGCTTAGTTTTCATTGCATTTTCCTTCTACCCATAAATTTTCACACTTTCATTCTTGTGAGTATCTTTTATGGAATCACTAGTGATTCAAACATATTAAGAATATTAGATGTTACACTAGGCTTGTTCACTAAATCATTAAATTTTTCCTGGTCGAACTAAGATTCTTTATGTTTGACAAGGGGTCTCTCTTCAATTTTCATTATCCTTATCAATCCTAACTATTGTGATATTTTTAGTAATTTTTTCAAACTTGGAGTCCAGTGAAACTGCTGCTTTTTTCTATTATGTTCATTGAATTACATGCATTGCTATATAAATCGTGGCTATCCTTAAATGGAACAAATACATATTAATTGGTATAAGTGTGTCCTTAACTTCATATGACAGTGTCAACAGATTTTACATAACGATGATAATGCATAAGGTGTGGGATCGAGTATGGCTCTTCACACTCTTCTTTAATATCAGTGCATGTAAACAGCATACAAAGTAATCAAGCATTGCAAAGAATGCTGAAGTATTATATGAATTAAAGTCATCCATTTCTTCATGGGACATTAACTTAAACCACATATTCTTACTGTATGATTGATAATTTGAACTTAATATAATACTTATTCTGGTAATACAAATAATAAAATTTAAAAAATGGAAATTACCACATTATTTAATTTAGCAGAAGGTGAGTTAATTGAATTTGAAACAAAAAAACAGTATAATATGATTCCTGGTTGAATATACTGGCATACGATAAATAATGTTTGATATAACACAAATGTTTGTCATTTTGCAATGAAGAATCAGTCACTCGTCAAATCAAGCATCTATTTTTAATAATTAGATGTTTGTTTTGAAATAATCATGTCTTCTGCGAACTGCAATTTTGAACTATGGTATGCTTTCATAAAGTAATCTAATGGTAATAGTTTCAAAACATGAAAAGTTTATATAAGAATCTAACGATTAAACACAATGGTACATGCCGTGATTTAGAAACACAAAAGATTCATAAGTTAAACATTGCTTTACTTCTTGTCACCGCAATTAAAATAATCCAATGAAAGATTCAGTCGTTGACGCCAGAAAGAGATGGAGAAGATAGATGCAGCCAGAAAAAGAGGTCGGAAAGGATGATGAGAGGAATGATGCCTATGATCTAGTAATTTTTTTTATAACTCATAACCTGGTTTTCTTCATAAATCTGGGGCTTGAACCTTTTGGGGCACAGTGATTCTGATTTGGCCTTGTTATTTGCTTTACAATTTGATGCTCACAGTTTTGTCCTTGTACATAGAGAGGGCATAATTGATATGGGGCAAAGAGCCTAATATATGCTGTCAGAGGAGGTGGAGATCTTTGATGGAGCCTAATGTCTTTGCATGTAGAATAAGTTGATCCATACCATGACACTTGTTGAAGCTGTGGACATGTAGCTAGAATTCTGTAGTTGATGGCAGCCTGTGGTAAAGCAAATTTTGTAGCTTATGGTTCGAGAACAGATGTTGCAGTACATAAATACATTGATTTTGATGTGGAAGAATATCCTACAGTTTGATCAAAAGGACTCAAAACAAAATAAAACCTAGAAGTAAAAGAGTGGGATATTGTTGATCTAGACTAGACTATAAGCTATTGCATTTAGTGCTATTGAAACAGAGTGGTTCCTGATCCTTTCCTGTACTCTAAATCCTGAGATGCTTTTTCTTGTACTGAAATAACTAGAGACGGTGAAGGTGAAGGTGAAGGTTACAAATACTTATTGCTTTTAGTGTTATTGAAACAGAGTGGTTCCTGATCCTTACCTATACTTAAGGCTGTAAATGAGTTGAGCCAGTTCGGTATTCGGCTCGTTAAAAGTCGGTTCGGCACTTTGTTTAATTAAATGAGCCGCCCGAGCTAAAAAAAGTAAGGCTCGATTCATTTTTTAACTTTGGCTCGTGAAATTAGCTCAGCTCAGCTCATTTGTTTAGTTAAACGAGCCGAGCCCTAGCCCGAGCCCAGGGGTGTTCGGCTCGGCTCGATTCGTTTACAGCCTACCTGTACTCTAAATCCTGATATGCTATTTATCGAACAAAAAGTAACTAGAGACAGTGAAGGTTACAAATACTTATGGATCCAATATATTGGAAGTTGAACTGTTGGGTGCCTTGGTGGTATAACAAACTCTTTACAACCGGCCATTGGAAGACTATGGATTAGGAGATGAAGGATAGGTGTGGTGGGGCTTATTGGAAGAAGTGAAAACAAATCTGTACCTACAGTATTTTGCCTCAAAGGGCTTTCTTTATGTAAATGGCAAAGCTATTCAGGAGTTAAAACTTAAGTGCTTTGTATCAGGTGAATTGTAAATCTTGCTTGCTTTTGAACGTTCTCCATTAGATGAAACACTTGGCAGCTGATTTGTATTTACTGGACAGCTGAAGATGTTAGCAAACTTTATTGGATCTTTCCATTGTTTGCAACTTCAATCATTGATGCACAACTTTTTTATTAGCTAAGTATGCATTGCATTCCAAAAATCAACGAATGACTTTTTAGTGACTCCATAGCTGTTTCTCAATTGTGTTGTCTCAAGTATCAAAGGTAGTGCCAAATTTGGGTAAACATTGTTCGGGTAGAGACTTTTCTTGTCATACCGCGCTCTTACATTGGGTCATGTAATTTTATTTTTTTTCCCTCTTTGTTATAATGTGAGCTGATCACCTTTGTTGCTGGCGATAGAAAATGCAATCACAGGAGGAAAATTGATCATAGAGGTTTCATACTTTGGATGGCATGTGCACAGTGAGACGCACGACCTTTGTGCAGAGACAACTTGCCCTGCATCTGGTGATTTTGTGATTTCTCATTCTCAGGTTTTACCAGGATACACTCCACCGGTGAGTCATGTTCAATATTAGGACAGTATTTAATGATTGAATTGTGGGAATTTAATGAAGCCAGAATAAATGAGTAGAAAAATATCAGTGCTATCAGTCGATATACTCCACCAGTGAGTCATGTTCGATATTAGGACAGTATTTTGTGATTGAATTGTAGGAATTTAATGAAGCCAGAATAAATAAGTAGAAAAATATCAGTGCTATCAGCTAGCTGCATGGTTCCAACACAAAGTGATTTTCCATCTTCTGAACTTCTTATGATGTTATTTGTGTTCCGGGTACCATACCCTGGTCCCTGATGAAATTGCCTCTGGCCAATTCTATGCAGTAAAGTTTTTGACAAAATTTCAAGAGAAAAAAAAAACCAAAAAAAAAAGGAATGTGATATTACATATATACTCCTATATTTTGATTGATGAAATTACACTAGATATCCTTGCCTCAATTTTTTAGGGCACCAAATGCTAATTTTTGTTAATACAAGACATTACTTTAACAAAAAATGGGGTAAGGGCATATGGTATAATTTTATCAAAATACAGAAGTATATGGTACAATACCCCAAGAAAGAAACAAAGAAAATGTAGAAACCAGTAGTAAACGGAAGAAATGCCCTCTAAGCATGATTTGTGACTATCCATTTTGTCCTAGCAGTGATCTTTAAGATGCAAGTGGACGGGATGCCATCTTTTTCAATCCTTTGCTTGTGACAGTGCTTAGAAGGCATGCAAATTATTAGTTTGTGATATAGATGATTTGAACTTAAAAATTAGCTTAATGGTGGGTTACGAACTTTCCAGACAGCAGTTTTTTTCAACTTGTAGTAGTATTGCTTGATGGGGTTGGATGTTTCTCTCTCTATTATACCATAATGCCATGTGATTGAAGGGAAACACAATATATTAATATTATTTTGTGTCAAAACGAATATTGACTGTGAATGGCTTGTGTGTCGTTTTTGGGAAGATGAGGGAGGTACATTTTCATGTTTTATTTTAAATCGTATTCACTTTGGTTTGGTGATTGATGGTTACAGGGTTCTTACTCTCTTAAGATGATCATTGTGGATGAGAAGACAAACCGACTCTCTTGCATTGGCTTCGATTTCAGCATTGGCCTTGGGTCTTCAGTAGCTGCCCTTTAAATTGCCCTGGGGGGTTATATTCTGCCAGTACCAGCAACAGACCCCATGTAAATAACACCTTCAGCCACAGACCCCAGTTATTCAGTTCTGAAGCTGCATTATCTGTAACGGTACGGAGAAGGAAACTTGCCTTATAGATGTCATCTTGTGTGTGGAAGTTATAATTTCGTTGCTATTGCTTTTACTTAAGGTTGATGCATATAGTTGGATTTCCTCGTACCATGTTGGTGACGAGATATTATTGTCTCCGTATTCTGTCATTATTTAAACCATACAATTAACAAGCATTTTGAGTTCCGCAAACACGAGACATGAACGATGAAACTACGCATAAAATTGAACTGGCTACGCTCAACACCCTAAAACTACTGGCTAATTTCGTGGCGAAAATGCTGTATAATTCCTCAATTTGAGGGTGAATGCATATGCGAATATGAAGTATCTAACCGGAAGTGACGTGTTGCACATCATGGGAAGCACACTTGATTCTTCTCCTTTGTCACCGCAGGTGGACGAAGTTGATGTTTTTCATGAGAGTGAAAGTAGTACTGATCTTGAGGTTGATCCATTGCCCCGAGCTTTCTTCTCCTCATCCTCCCAACAAGATGACCTGTGTAAAAAAAAAATGGAGTAGGATAAAAGTGGAATAACACTTCTGCTCAACTTTGAAGACAAGTGTTGCCACCAGAAAGGAAAAAGGATAAGTCATACACTATAACAGGAGTCTTGGAGGAATAAGGAAGACATTCATTGGGGGGAGAGCCCAAATTCCTTAAACATCAAAAAAGTAAATAATCAAAGGCCATGCATGACATCGACCCAACAATAATTGGGCTGGAGTTTTTGATGCGACCCACCGTTTCCTGAGTTCTGATAAAGGTTTAAAAGATATCGGATTTGCACAAATAAGACTTGAGAGGGAAGAAAAAGAATAATAATAATGATAATGGTCACAATAATAATAAGCAAAATAAGTAAATGTTGCAGAATTGTTTGAGCCAGAAAAAATGGGACATAGAAAGATGGAACGTTATGTTATAAAGTCGTAGTTCCATTATCCATGTACAAACTGAACCTCTCCAGGATAAATATTGTTCACCATGAAAAGCTAGGGAAAAGTGAAAAACGGAAAAACACGCAGAGATAGAGACCCAGAAGGCCAGAACAGAAAAGATGACAATGAACTGCATTTCCATACAGACGTGCGACCTCCTTAACCATTCATCATCAAAATGGCCATCCAAAAGCACTCAACTCAAGAGCGTTATCTCTTATCACTTCTTCGACATTTCATCCGAGTAGTTAATCACTTGGTTCGTCAACAAGGAGTAGAAAAAAGCAGTTAGAATAGTTACAATTCCCTGAAAATATTATGGTTGGAACCTCCCTAACCAGCATCAAAGGTAACATCAGCTTCTTCGGGAAGATCTTCAAACCCAGCAAGCCTTGAGATATCATAGGACCTGGACTAATGACAATGTACCCCAGACTTGGCAAATGTAAGAGTCCCGCAGGCCTGGGTTCGGTTCTTCTTGAGCCTGTCATAAGGGCCTGGGTGTGTATCATTACAAATCATCAACGAGAAGGCAGCTTCTTCCATGCTCCGTGCTTGAGTCAACTGAAACAGATCTATTAGGACCATTACTAATGGTACTTAAGTTTGTGGTTGACTCAACTAAAACAGGCCCATTACTAAATAATACTTGGAGGTACTGCCTGGGTGTAATGCAACTCGATCTGCAGTCGATGATGAAGCGGGGTGGTCGCTAAAAAACCTTTCTTCAGATCAACCAACAATTCTCTTATTGGGATTGCGGCCAAAAAGTTCTTTATGTACTCCTTGCAACACTCCTTCCCTTCACAGATCACCTCCTCTTCTTCGCTCTTACTTTCACCACTGCCCTTAGCATCCATCGGCCATGATGCAACACCTTTAATGCTGACATCCTTATCCTTGATCTGTTGGGACAGCTTGTTTCCTGATTCCACCCCTGGTGTAGCAACCGTGGGCTGATCTGCAGCTGGTTTTCCTTCTGAAGATGACTCCGAAACATCAGGCAATTTGCAGATCCTTGTATCTTGGTCAAATTTAAGGATGTAAGCCTGGTTGCACCCTTCAAAGAGTCGCTCGCCAAGCGTGTCAATTATATAGTAAGCTTCTGCTTCAACCTTGAGGATGAAGAAATGATCATTCCAACTGACAATGTAAACATTAGACTCTGATCCAGCAGTGCGGGTGATCTCATCCCACATGCTGTCAAAGGACATTGCACCATGCAAAAAGTCAAACCTTCCCTCTTCCATTTCAGCAGGATGAAAGAATCCAACGAAAGATTTCCCAGGGTGGACGGAGAGTGCTCGTATTTTTGATTGGATGACAGTATCTAGATCAAAATGCTTGTCCGGGAACCTTTCCCTATATGTTTCATCCTCACAGAGTTTCCTCCATTCCTGGGATCCGTCTCTTATCAGGCTATCAAACTGGGATTTGATGGGCATAAGATCACCATTGTTCTGGAACCAGTCTGCGATGACAGCAACAAGGGCTGTACATGCACTTTCACCAGCCGCCCTCTCACTTCGTTGATCAATAGAAGCAAAAAAGACCTGACCACAAAGCTTCATGTGCCCATCACGGCTTGTAATTTCCCTCTGCTCCCAACTGCCCACAGCAAAACTATCATCTCCGAATTCAGAAACCAAAGACCCATGTGCAGAAGAATCTTCGTCTGCCTTATGCCACTGCAGAGTAGAAAAGTCACAATCAGATTCTGGCTCTGCGCTGACCAAATAAATATATATGTACTCGCAGTGTTGATGAAGAAATGCACAGTTTATTGTTTCAAGCAACTTCTTGTATATTCAGTTTCACAACACACTAAGATAAATGTAACAAGTACGAAACATATGATCGCATTTTTGGCAAGAAGGAATACAGTACTCACCCCTGAAGGAAGGGCCTCATCAGAGCTCAGCAGTCGGCGGTCATAGTCAATATCATCACCACCTTCTTCTGCATATGCCTTCTTTAGCAAGGGCTCTCCTTTTGCTTTGGGAGATCTGAAGCCCAGCTTCCGCTTCCTCCAAGGAAGAATACTACGCTTCGAAGTTGGCAAGACTGATGGATCAGAAGAAGACACAGATGGATCATCAGCAACCAGAGAACCAACATTTCTGTTGCTGTAGTAAATCAGATCCTCATCTCCACCGTCCATCCTTGTGGTGGATAAAAATAATCCTCCAGCATAATTAGCATAAGGCAGTGTATCGTAGCTAAAAGATTTCCTAATGATACCATCCACTTTTGCTTCATCCACCTCCCCTTCATCGAATTCTTCTAGGGAGTCCGAATCAAAAGGGTAAGCACGATATCCGTCCTCACTGAGAGCAGAGTCTCTGCTTTCACTGCTGCCCTCGTCCACCTCACGGAACGCCTTCTTTACTCTCCTAGCTGATACATACTCTGTAAGGATTTTCACTTTCCTTAGTCCGGCTTTCAATGCAGAGAGCTCGTCTTTCTCAGCTGGAGGTGATTCACCGGACAATGGTACTGTGACTATTGACTTCGGCAGTGAGTCTACCACATCACGTGCGGTTTGCAGTTCAACCAAACTCAGCAATATCTGAACATAGGCAAGATTTAAGTACTAAGGAACTTTGGAAGCACATAAAGAGCAAAAGGAAGACAAACATAGGAATATCTACAAGAAAAGGAGCCTAGAACTGTATTTGGTCAGATCAACATACATTAAGTGATGGAGGAGGATTGGTAGCAACACCAGCAGACACCATGAGAGGAACGTTCAGTTCAAACTCTTTCTCAATTTGAGAAGCATAATCAGCCAGGTTTAATGAAGCAGTTCCAATTGCAGGCACCTTATTCTTTAGCCCCGGTTTCGTACCCTGAGAAAGCAAATGGTGTTCTAAGCAACACAGAGGAAAGAACAAGATAACTTAATTTTTGATAGTATGAACATAATTCACTTGACAAAACACTTACTATCATTCATATAATACCAATGAACCATATAAATCAAAGAAAACACTAAGGATAAAATATATACACATTAATAACTAACAAATATGAGAACAAACAATCATGTTAATGGAGTTCGTTGGTACCCTCTTTGGAGTGTGTGCTATAAAGAATAACATATATACACATTAATAACTAACAAATATGAAAATATTGATTTGTCTTCAAATCTGCAAATTAACAACTAACTGAAAAAGGGAGGGGAGGGATCAAGAATCCATTTATTCCAGATAGGAAGAAGTTCCCATGGAGTAGCTCAATACTGGACGAAATGAGTGATAGGTTTTGAAGACAAGTCTCACACACATACATTGAGAAAATGATGGAATATTTTACTAGCAATAGACTATAATAAGTTGTGAAGATTCAGGTGGAACAAGTGGGTAACATAGATGATGTCAACTCCAGGCCAGTTCCGGATAATCAAATCATAGCAAAACTAGAGGTAATCATGGTTGATTCTTCGAAACTCATTACCCAAAATCTACAGAAGCACTACTAAGACTCCATGCCGATCCATTTCACACATGAAAGAGGAACTCTTTGATCCATTCTCATGTTCTCTATCCCATTCCACAACAGTTCTCAACAAATAAATAAATCCAATCCAATCTGGGCAGAAACAACCAAAAATTGTAGACCCAGAGCTCGTCAAATAAACAAATCAAATACAGAGGTCCAGTCCAAGCCCTAGTCCAACTAGGCCTAAGGCTTCTAAAACTTCAGAGCTCCCAAATTGTTATTGGTATATATATAAATGAAGAGACGTTTAAACATGTTTCTGCCTCATAGTAGTTGCCACTTTTTATTACCATGGGAATGGGGGCGGGAGTTCGAAACTCTGTCCAACATTTTTAGACTTTTCAAAACTTAAACCCCCAAGATACACTATATAATATAAGAAAAGTCAAGGCCCCGCTACATGCATATGTGAATAAAGTTACGAGTTTGTATTATCAAATGAATAGTTGAAAATTTGTTGAATTAGTGTGCATTGCACCAACATAAATAAAATTACTTTTTTTTATATATAAGGGCCCTTTAAGAGTTTTGCCTGGGCCCTAAAATACATCTATACTATTTATTAAGCCAACAAGGCTTAAGTAACCCACGCACTAAAATCACAGTAGCAATGTTGGAGCGTCACGGATGATAAATTATATATTGCGGTTATTGTAGCATAAACTTGTATTTTTATTTCACCATATGCTCTATTTATGATCATTTAAATATAAGTATTCAATAAATTAGTATTTTGTATTATATTAGAAACATTTAAATAAATCATTATATGTTAAATTGATCTAATAACCCTAAATTTGCCTTGGAATGAAAAAAAGACATATTATCTAATGGTAGATAATAAATAACAATATTTTATTATAATTCAATAGTAACTTGATTTAAGATATATATAGTAAATGAATAAGAAAAAAAATATTATACATGTCTTTTTTAGTAGATGTAGGAATTCTCAATAAATAGCTATAATTTCACGATTTATTAGCAATTTATCCACCGATAAAGTGTGAAAATTTAAAACCATAACATCGCGGCTGGCCTAGAATCCGCCACATAGTGGCCGCTGCACTATAGCAGCATTGCTATTTAATTGTATGATGTTACCGCCTCTTTTTTAAATAATTTTGAAAACTAGATCATTCTCATAAAACTTGCAACACATTTCAAAGCTAATATGGCTTCCCTAATGTATAATTTTGAAAAAAAGTCTCTTACTTAAATCAGTAAAATGAATTATCTTTTTACCACACTTTACATCAATTGTACCGAGCGTTATACATTTAGCTAGTAACTACCCCCACTAATAAAATTAAAATACTAATTTAAAAATATCAAAACTAAAATCCCTCCTTCATTATCGGTTTAAATAAAATTTAAAATTTTCTCACCTGATACCTCTTTGGCCCTATTTGGTAGTTAGTGGATAGCTAGTAACTATTAGCATATTATATTTTATTAGTTGATAGGAAAAATAAATTAACTGGTTTGAATAACGGATAATATTAACTATTTATATAAAAATATTTAGTAATATTTGTTCATTGTAGTAGTTCTTAATGAATTGAAAGTATAAACATCTTTAAAGAAGCTAATTTAAAATAAGTTAATCCAAAACACTTCTATTTTGAGCAAACCCCTAATACAAACAACTATTTACTATTAGGGCTGTAAATAAGTTGAACTAATGCAGTATTCGGCTCAGCTCGTTCGTTTAGCTAAATGAGTCAAGCTTAAGTCTCACTTTTGGGCTCATTTATTAAACGAGTCGAGCTTGAGCTCGAAAAAGTACGGCTCGATTCATTTTATGGCTTTGGCTCATTCGTTTATTCAAACAAGCCGAGCCTGAACCTTATTTTAGTCTCATTTAGTTAAACCTAAGAGTATTCGGTTTGGCGTGACTCATTTATTTACCATACACTAATATTAGAGGTTCAATATAGTCAAATATTTAATCTATCTCAAAACTGCTAAAAGTTTTCCAAACCGCCCTTTATCAAACCGGACTTTCTATCTTATTAACCACCCTCTAATTCTATTATTTAATTAAGTTAAAAAGAAAATCCATAACTTAGGGGAAAGAAATAAATCAACTTCCACATTGCCACCCTTTTTTCGGGTTTTGTTGAATTCCAAATTTTGATCTTCTTCCTTCAAAGTGGAGTACACATCCATTGAAGATATTAATCTTTCCATGAATTTGGGATGTGAGCAGCCAATCAATGATACCAGCAATCATGGAAATATTTCCATCATAATCATAAAAGTCAATTTAACTCTTCAACACCAGTTCTTATATGCTCCATTCTTCGATTTTGCTTCCTTAAATTCATTGCTGTAAATCTCAGATCAATCCTTACGACACATAACTACCATTTGAACATTTTTAGAACTAACTAATGAAACAATTGATTGATGTTTTCATTTTGCTAAAACAGTTTACATCCCCTACATTGAAACTAATGATAATATTTTTCCTGTTGACATCTCATCTCAACGAGAAGTAAATTATATGACCTGCATAATCTTCTTTTGATTTTATGTTTATTTCATCGTATTGTGCATGTACATAACATATTCAGCACCATTTATTGGATCCGTTGTGCTTAACATTTTGTTATATTAAATAGAGGAGATATTATTGGCCAGCAACTAAAGTCATGCTTGAAAGCAAATAAAAACAACCTTTCAATACTTGCAGCTTCATCAGTTTATGAAGAGTAGGTATGCAAATTTGCAGAGAGAAGGTTAGTGTCTCAATTAATTATGTAGTGCTATTGTAACTAGTATATGTAAATCCAACTTGCCTCCGTTCACATCTACCCGGGGCCCCTTTACAGCTTTCATTCTCAAACCGGTCTTAACAATCTAGATGGATAATTTCTTATCTCAAACGGCGATTGAGATAGAGAAATTGGGATTGGGTTAACAATTTATTACCATTATCTTTTTTTTTTTAAAGTAAACAAAAGTCAATGAATTAAAGGATATCTCCTCGATTCACAGTCTTACTTACTCTAACGAAAATGGTACAACAACTCCTATAAAGGGGGGCCCCCCTTCAGATTACAACCTTTTCTCTAAATCTTTCTATTTCCTTTCTATTTTTCTACCTCTAAACTAATACCCCCCCCTCTCCTCCTCTTTCTCTTTCTCCTTCTCCTCCTAATTGACCAAACAGAACCAAATGCAACATATAATCACACGATGCATACATGTAAATTGATGAAATCACGGGCAATATTTAGTTCCTAATTTCTCAAGTAAAATAAAATTAATTTCAGCGAACAACAAACAACAAAAAGGAGGAAGGGGAGGGGGGTTGATGAACTTACAGTGTTGAGAAGAGTGAAATTGATCTCCCAAGGAAGAAAGACATTACTATCCTTATAAGCGGAGAGATAACATTCATTCTGAAACTCTTCTTCCCATAAGAAAATGCTACCGTTACCATCTCCTCGTTCAACTTCCCTGACATCCTTAGTGGAATCCCTCCTGTTCTTCCTCGTACTATGGTTGTTACTGTCACTACCTGCCTTCTTCCCCCTCCTCCTAAGTACCGAACTGAACAAAACCTTGGACCCTTTCCATTTGATTTCCAACCTCAGCCCTGATCTCGATTCACCGCAATCAGTACCAGCTTTCTGATTCTGATGTTGCGATTGGTGATCGCCATCGCGTACCGATACACCTTCCCGCACGTGACTATTGTTGCTGTTGTTAGTCCAAGAAAATCCATCTATTCTATTCACAACTAATTTAACCTCGTACTTGTTCGTGACTAACGGTGGCCATGGCCTCCACTTCATCATCTTAACCACCATTTTCCCACTCTAGTACTGCCTTCCCGGGAACTCGGAAAAGATGCCGCGCTTAACGCGTCGGGAGAAATCGTTACGAACTGATCTTTTTTTTTTTTACCTGATTGGTCAAATTGATATCCGGTTCCAGCAACTTTCCGCTCTACATTCTTTGGAAGAATTCCGGAAATGGACTGGTAGGACGTCTGGATCTTTGAAAACTCGTTGCGTAAAGGGGATTGAAATATTATTTTTTTTTAAAATAATAATAATAAGAGAATATTATTGTGATTTGTGACTTTTTTGGGGGAGGGGGGTGGGAAGGGGTCGGGAATATGCCGTTGATTTCTGCTTCTCAGGACTCAGGAGAAGAAGAGGAGAGACTGTAGAGAGGAATGTTGGTGGTAATGCTTTTTGAGTGAGTTGTGCGTCTTCGTTAAGGGAGGAGGAGTTCCGTCTGCCTTTTTAAGAGCGAGGGTGAGAGAGCGACCGTGTTTTGAGTGTGGGCAGGCAATGGGGCAGGACTCGGGTTGCTTAACTCGAGGGTAGAGTTAAAACTAAAACTGGTTAATTTCATCATTTTCGCTTTTATTTGGGGCAGCAGTTGAAGTAGGGATCACGGATCCAACTCAAATTGTCAAAACTTGCATTATTAATATTATTATTACTATTATTTTGCGGGCACTGAGTTTAAATTTTTTAAATTCTAGAAATTTAGTTCATACATATCTAAACAAATTTAAATCTAGGTTCAATGGGTCCTTGTCTGTTCACACCCTTTATTTTTCAGTTATATTTTTATATATGTATTTTATAAATCATCTAATAAAATATTTTATTCTAAAAGTATTAAAATACTATTTAAAATTTTAACTATAAAATATTAATTTTTTTCATCGGAGGATTTTTTTTTACGAGAATCACATACTATTAAACTATATATAATATAAATATATCACTGTTTATATAAATTATTTATTTATTTTTAAAAATAAATATTAAATTTACTTAAAATCGTTTAGGACTTATTTACTCATTAAACTCGATAGATTTGAATCTGCACCTAAACTTTCAAGATAAAACCGATCTAGCTTAAATTTAGATCTAGGTATCATAAGGTAGGTTTAGGTCTAAATCCGGTTGATTATTATTGGTACGTAGATGTGTTGCAATCACCAACTCGGCATGCCTTGTCATTTGTGTGGTGTTGTTTGGCTCGGAAGAAACCAGTAAAGTTGTCATTACCCAACAGTTGTCCATGATTATGGTTTTGCTTAATACTCCTTCTCTAACTATATATTTGATGTTTGGGATTTTCAGGATAAATTTGAATGTTAATACCTTCTAATATATAACGATACAAATTATAAATAAATAAAATTAATATTATAAAATTAGTTTTCAATACGAATATAATATTCATATTTTTAAATTATAATGTTATTTAATATAATAGAAATTCATGCTTAAAGTTTATTTATGATATTTAAGGCGTCAAATATATATCTGCAAGGGAATACCGTAGTTTTAGGGTTATGGACAAGTATTTAATTTTCTTTCTGAAAGTAGCATTGATTTATAAAATGCATGACATATACATGTTTGTTTGATGTTAATTAATAAGGAATATATAGTTTGGGGAGCATTTTAATTTTCCATAACTACTCTTCAATCATGTTCTTTGAAAAGTCATACAAAATAATAAGTATATTCTGTAAATATGATTTTTTTTTATTAAAAAAAAAAAAGGAAAAATTCAGCACCTAGAGTTTACCCAAAACACAACGAGATGCTAAATATTTTTTTTTCTTGTATTTTAATCATAATCTTTGAGCCTATCATTAACTGGTTTTGTTCGATTATAGTATAATAAACACGCACACACCTAAAAAAAACACTTTATAAAAATATTTTTGTAAAAGAAAATTAGCCTGAATTTTCAAAGAAACTATTAAGTTTTCCAATACCTTTAAGCTTGTGGCTAATTTTATCAAACAAGCACTATGTCAAGCCAATTGAATGCGAGAGTCAACCTCTTTAATGAGATGATGATGATGATCCAGCGCAGGCCTATCATGTCTAGTATCTTACATTCTAAAACACAACGAATAATAGCCCCTTGACTGCTTGTACGCCACACAAGGAGGAGCTTTATAGTCGGGCGGGGACATCCGAAACTCGTGAAATTGTGATGGATGATGTTCCCACGCACCACGCACAAGGCCACGAGGGCCATGCAAACCGTATATAGGGTCTATCGATTTTAAAGGGGGGGGAGGTGGGGGAGTGTCTATTTCAACACTACACGGTGCTACGGATCGGCAGATGGCGAACCGATCTTATAAAGTCTTCCCTCGATCTCGTCGACAAACAGATACGAACAGTACTTGTGATCTTTGAGTTGCATGTTGTAGATTGATTGCGTCCTCATCTTAGGATTGATGACAAAAAATATGAGTCAGAAACCTGATCTCTATTTTATATGCTTCATGATGGGAACAAATTTTCCGGGTACTTCTCAGTTCTCAATGCGTATTTCTTCATCTGTATTATATATACCATAATTTTAAAAATTAGATCGATCATTAAATTAATATTATAATTAATTAAGTGGTTGGATTAATAATTTAGATGATTAGATCAGTAATATATATTGAGCTAAAAAACATAAAATATATAAAAATTTAAACTGTACATAAATTTCGTTAGCTTCCTATGGATTTTTTGATCAGCTAGTTTTTTAACCGATTTATCGATATTTATTGATCTAATTGATTTTTTTTATACATATTTTCACTAGTTACGAGTTTCAAATAATCGGTACACAGAATCTGAAAGGTGACCTAATCGGTTTGCTACTCACTAGTCAAATTGGCCAGTCCAATTTGATTTTTATAACTATGATATATACTCTCTCCGTATTTAAAAGATTGTTGTGTATTGCGAGTATTAATTTTGACAATTAATTTATTTCAAAGAGTAATATATTATGATAAAAAATATATATATAAAGAGTATATTCATATAAAAACTTATTTTTATAATACTAGTTTTGTTATCAATATACATCCAAAAAATTTAATAATAAAATTTTATTTTTAAAATATGCAGCCAAAATATTTTAAATATAGAAAAAGTATAATCTATTTTTTTTAATAATTATGTGAATTTATTAAAATGTAACAATCTAATAATAACACAAAATGAGTAAGCGAAAATGAAACACCGGTCTATTATATAATAAACATAACTTACATAACATTGTGCTATTGAAATTTGTATCTAATAAGTAATAGGGTTGATGATATCATGTTTATACAAAGCTTTATGATTGAAAAGGAGCCTCTCACCAATTTTAACTAACTTTTGTTTACTTTGGACTTGTATAATTGTTATAGCGAGGTTACGTAAGCTCTTTATCTTTTACGATTGGTTAAGTAAGCTCTACCATTGACCTTTTTTTCTCCTTTTTCGGAGATTTTCAAATGTTATACTTTTTCGGAGGAAAATCTCCGTTTTTCATCCTTTTTTGGAGATTTTCAAACGTTATGCTCATTGTGAGTTAGTGAAACGATTCTTCTTAGATTGATGGTTATTTGTATGTGTGGTTTCTCTTTATAATATGAATTTTGTACCATCATTTGATATACTAAAAACTGAGCATTCTCTTTTGATCTCTCTACCTCCATGTTTAATGCTTACTAGACAAAGATCTACCTCCATGTTTGTATTATAACCTTGAGAAAATTTTATTCTAGCATTACACTAATTCCTTAATCTCAAAATCTTAACCTAATCCTAATCTTTGACTCGGGTAATTTATATTTATTAACCCAACTTAATCCCGACAGATCTATATATTTAATATTACCTATTTTAGCCAATCAAAATTTAATCTAAATCCTAACTTAAGCCTTTTTTATGGTTTTCCTTTTCTTTCTCCTTTTTCCTTTTCCCCTTTTCCTTTTTCCTTCCTCCTACCCCTACTTCTTCTCCTCATCCCCCTATATTGTGTGTGTTTCTCTTAGTTACTACAACACACAACTCTCATCTCAACCATCACCTCCCACCATCTTTCCCTCACGCCTCTACTACCATGTCGTCAATCATTTGCCATGTTTTTCTTCTTCCCTTCTACTCACCCTCGTGCTATGTTGATCACCATCATCATCAACCTTCCCCTACCATTCCCCACCGCACTCTACCATGCGCACACACATACACACACACACACATATATATATATATAACACCTCCATCTATCTTCCTCCCTTACTTGTTTGCCTCATTTTGCCCATTTTCTATCAAGATAACAGCCTTGCCCAAGCCTCTCTTCTTCGTATTCTCTATTTCATGTGCTTGAACCATCACTTTCATCACCACCAGTGTGCTTGGTGGATCAACCACCCAATCATTCCCCCTCCCCTTTGTCAACCATCACCGCCCACCATCATCGTTTTCTCCTCTTCTTTCCTCGTGCACTAAAACATTTTGTGAGGTGCACGACTCATGCACAGTCGCTCGCACAGTCATGCATCAACATCACATACTTGTGCATGCTTGCATAGTTTTCCCGTGCATGCTCACACAGGCAACGCATTGTCCATTACACACCCATGCATCCCTATTCTTTTATACATGTGCATGTATTACATGCGCACGATCGTGCCTCCTTCGCACAGCCTACCCGTGTAGGTTCCCAAATCTAAAACCTAAACATGTACAGCTTGTCGCATGCCTATACAATCCCCCTTTATTGATCATACATCTCTTTTTACACACTCAAACGCCACCATAACTCCACCATACCTTCCACCACACTTCCATGCAACTCAAGCTTTCCTTTTGACTTCGGTTATTTTTATATTTCCCCTCCTTTACCTTAAAATTTTCCTCAATTCTAATATTTTATCCTAATCATTTATTATCTTGTTTTCATAGGTGATATTTCAAAGAACTCGAAGGAGGGGTGAAATACCCCAAAATCCCTATTTTAGAAAATCATGGCCGAATAGGAGATTATTAGGGAATTTATTAAAATAAACTACTTTTAGTGAAATAAAAAGGAATTAATAGGATAAATCAAGAAGGAAATTATAAGAGTGTAAATAGGGGAGATTATGGTATTTAAGTTAATTAAGGTTTTCATTTTTGGAATTTATTAAGTACCTTAAATTATATAAAATAGGGAGGATAAAATAGTTTCAAATTAATATAAAATATATGAGTAATTTAATTAGAGGAAAATTTAGGGGTTTTGTTAATTAAAATAAATTTAGGAAGATTTTTCCATAAATCCCAAAATTTACCTAAAGGTAGAAATTAATTACTGGTTTTGATAATTATATTAAATACCCTAAATTATCCAAATGATATTAATTAAACCAATCCCAAAATTTTCCCTCTTTTTCTTTTTCCCTTTTTCCTTTTTCCTCCCTCCTTTTTCCCTTTTTCTTCCTTCCCCTTCTCTCCCCTATTTTTCCCCCCGACCTGGGCCGGCCTGCTGGCCCAAACCCCTTCCCTTTTCCTTCTTCTCGCCGCGGCCCAGCGAGCCCGGCCGCCCGTGACCCAAAACGCGGCGTTTCGACACTGAAGTCGCTGAAACGCCGCGTCGCGATACAAAGGAAATTTCGACCGTTGCCTGACGACGCGAGCGCTGCGTTTTCGCCAAATACCGCCCAAAACGCAGCGTTTCATTTAAAGGGAAAAGAAACCGCGCGGTCCGGCCGGTTTCCTCCCTCTCCTTTCTTTCCCTGGACCGCCGGTCCAGTCCCTCCCCTTCTTCTTCTTCCTCGCGACGCCCCGTCCCGCCTCTGCAACTCGCCAGCTCGCCGGAAAACGCAGCGGCGAGCGTCCCGTCCCTTCTCCGTCCTTCTCTCCCGTCTTTTCACCCCTGACTGACCTCTCCTCTTGACATGACCCATCGGGCAGCGTTTCCCCACACGCAAGCCCTGACTTTTCTTCCCCGACAGGGTTTGGTCTGCGCCGGCAGACCTGCGCCGGACAGCTCACCGGACCTAACCCACCTAACCTCCCACGTGTCCTTGTCATTTTCCCGTCCCAATCCCTCTATAAATAGCCCCAACCCCTGGCCTGAATCGGGTTCGATTTTTGGAACCCAGAAATCCAAACCGTCGCGCCGCCCCACTTTCAGCCGCCGTTTCCTCCGCCCTCGGCCACCGTTGCCGCCTGCCCTCGCCACCACAATTCTCCCTACACTGCCCTCTACGCAACCAACCATCTTTGCCACCCTAACTCGCGCCGCATGTGCCGCCCTGGCCGTGCGAAAAACCCTTCCCGAATCGGCCCTTCCAGCCCTGGCGCCACCTTCGCGCCGCCACCGCCGGCCACGCCGCCGCTTGCAGCGCCACCACCACCCTCCAAAATGACCAGCAACTCTTGCCCTACCACCCCGCACCTCCCTTTCCCTTTGGTTTCCCTTCCCTAGCCTCCACCACCATTTTTCCCTCTTTCCTTTCCTCCACCGCCGCCGCCGCCGCTGCTGCCGCCGCGCCGCCGCCGCCACCACCACACCAGTCAGGTTGTCAACCCCCCCTGAACCCTAAGTCCTAGAAAATAAAATAAATAAATAAATAAGATAAGTAAATAATAATAAGGGTTAAATAAATAAATAAAAGGTGATTAGTGGGATTAATATTATTAACTAATATTATGAGTATTATTATTATTAATATTAACACTATCATTATTATTACTAATACCATTATTACTACTAATACTACCACCCATTCAATTATCATTATTATTATATTATTGTTATTATTATTATCGTTATTATTATTATTATCTTTATCATTATTATATTAATATTATCATTATTATTATTATTCTCATTACTATTATTATTATTATTATTATCTTATTATTATTATATTAACATAATTATTGATATTATTATTATTATTATTATTAATGTTATTGTTGTTATTCTTATTATTGATATTATTATTATTACTATTATTATTATCATATTATTATTTTTATCCTTATTATTATTACTATTATTATTGCTATTATTATTATTGATATTATTATTGTTATTATCTTTATTATTATTATTATTATTGTTGTTATTATTGTTATTATTGTTATTATTATCCCTATTATTATTATTAAGTGTTATTATTACTAACGTTACCATTAGGGTTAGTATTATTATCGTTATTAATATTAATATTATGATGGTTATTACTATTTATAGTATTACTAGTATGATTATTATTATTACTATTATAATTATTATTATTAATATTATTATTGTTATTTTTACTATTGTTATTGTTAGTACTATTATTGTTATTATTATTCTTACTGATATTGTTATTATTATTGCTATTATTCTTAGGGTTGTGTTATTGTTATTATTATTACTATTATTATTATCATGGTCATTATTTTACTATTAGTATTATTATTGTTATTATTGTTATTTTTAGTATTATTATTGTTAGCATTATTATTGTTATTATTATTATCATGGCTATTATTATTATTATTGCTATCACTATTACTATTATTGTTGTTAGTAGTAGTGTTATTAATATCATTATTATTATTGTTGTCTTTACTATTTTCTTACCAACGTTATTAAAGCTGTTGTTATTTTTATTATTATTATTACTATTATTATTAGTATCATTATTATTATCATTATTATCATTACCATTATTACCCATATTACTATTATTATTGTAATATTATTATTATTACTTTCATTACTATCATTAGTATGGTTATTATTATTATCATTATTATTCTTATCATTGTTTTATCGTTATTGTGTTTATCGCATCTATTATTTTATCGATTATTACTGTTATTCTTATTATCCTTATTAATATTATTCTTATAATCGTTGATATTATTACTAATATTTTCATTGTATTTATTATTATTATTTGTATTATTATTGTCTTCATTCCTATCATTATTATTATTATCCCTATTATTGTTAGTAACATTATTATTGATTTTGTCACCTAAGTGACTATGGTTGTACTAATACTTTATTATTAATATTATTATTATTATTATTATTATTATCAATAATACACTATTACTAATGCTAATATGATTTCAATTATTACTATTATCATTATTATCATTATAGCTATTATTATTTTTATTAGGAGCACTATTATTATAAATAGTATTCTTATTATGGTAGGTATTATTGGTAATTATTATTAATGTTGTGAAAACCCTCTCCTTAGTATTGGATTGCTAAAATCTACTTAATTAGTGGTAATCCGTTTAAGTTATCGTAAGAGTAGTAATAACCTACCCTTTATTTATAAACCCCATTTTAAATAGTAGCCTTGGTATTAGGCCATGATAGGGGTAAGATAGGAATTTGATAATTCTGGAAGAGGGAGATTAACCCTAAGTATTTCCCTCTTATAGGTAACCGGGTCAAACCCCAGGAGGTGTAGGAGCGTGCTCCAAGCCCGGCGCCGATTTAGGTAAGGACGTAACTAAGGCCACTTGTGTGCTCTGCATGTTTTAAGTGCCTTATATGCTTTGTATGGTTGTATGCTATAACCTGTACATTATGTGTATATTTGTGAAGCGCAGCATGGATCCAAGGTACGTCCCCGTACCCTTGTCTTCGTGTACTAATATGTTGTGGTACAGGTGTGATGTGGTGTGATGTGACGTGACCCCTACGACATGTAGGTTGGGTGATGTGAGGGAGTGTGGTGAAGTGAGGGGACTTGAAAAAGAAAAACAAGAGGTTAGAATGACCAAAGGGGAGTATGTTGGCTAAACAAGGTAAGGACGACCTAAGGAATTCACCATTTGTGAGATAATGAGGAGAAGGTGGAATTAAGTAAACAAAAAGGTGGGTATAAATTAAGGTTGCATGGGGAAGTCTGTTGCTTGGAGATATGATGGTAGTATTGGAGTTTATATAATGGTTTTAATGAGTATTTGGTGGTATTAATGACCTATGGTGGTATTAGGGTTTGTAAGGTGGCATTAGGGTTTATATAGTTGTTTTAATAATTACTGGGTGGTATTAACGACTTATGGTGGTATTAGGGTTTGTAAGATGGTATTGTGGTTTATATAGTGGGTTTAATGATTTCTTGATGGTATTAATGATTTATTGTGGTATTAGGGCTTGCAAAATGGTATTGTGGTTTATATAGTGGTTTTAATGATTTCTTGGTGGTATTAATGACCTATTGTGGTATTAGGGTTTGGAAGATGGTATTGTGGTTTATATAGTGGTTTTAATGATTTCTTGATGGTATTAATGATTTATTGTGGTATTAGGGCTTGCAAAATGGTATTGTGGTTTATATAGTGGTTTTAATGATTTCTTGGTGGTATTAATGACTTATCGTGGTATTAGGGTTTGTAAGATGGTATTGTGGTTTATATAGTGGTTTTAATGACTGATGGTGTCATTAGGGTTTTCGTGATGGTATTATGGTCGTTACGGTTAAAGAAGGTTAAGAGTGGTTAACCAGGGCTTGGTGTGGACAATCATGGTTCGTAAGGCTGTTTAGAGTTGTTTGGTGTTACTATGTGTACTATTGAGTAAAGTATAGTTATGAATGTGGAATTTTACCGTATGTGATGTGTAATGACTTATGCATGTCAAGGACCTGATGTGATTCAATAAGATACGAATAAGACATTAATTACGTAAAGTGAAAGACTGATGAGCCCGACCCAGTCCGTTCCACCGGTTAGAATAGTGGCCAGAGGCGTTTTGCCCTGGGTGTTGATTTCCGGTCCACCGGCTATAATAGTGGCCAGAGGCGTTCTGCCCTGGGTGTGTATTTCCGGTCCACCGGTTATAATAGTGGGGGATTCGGGCTCGACAGACCCAAACGAATAAGTTAATCCACGGGAAAGATACTAATCACTTACAGCGGAACACCATGTAAGTGCGGGGTCAGTCCGTTCCACCGGTTAGAATAGTGGCCAGAGGCGTTTGCCCTGGGTGTTGATTTCCGGTCCACCGGCTATAATAGTGGCCAGAGGCTTTGTGCCCTGGGTGTTGATTTTCGGTCCACCGGCTATAATAGTGGGGTCCCCGTACTTACAGGGTTAAATAAAGAATGTGTGAAAAGAGATTATTATCATGATAAGGAATGGCAGACATAGTACAAGCATGAATCAGCCCTCCGCTTACTCATCCTGGTGTATGGCTGACGTATTGAGCATGTGTCTTGTGTATTAATGCATGTTGCTTTTATGATTGTGTGTGATTGTATGCTTGGCCTTAGCATCTACGCCTTACTCAGTACTGGACCCGTACTGATACTGCCTTGATTAACCGGGTCCTGTGATGATCCACCGATGGTGGGGAGCAGACCTTTGATGCAGGTCTTGATCGTTTACTAAATTGGGGTGGAAGGCTGGATATGAGTGAGTAAGTGGTCCGGATAATTACCCTTCGAAAATCGTGTGGTTTAATCGTATTTGTCTTTAGAGGATACAAATGTTGTATTTAACTTTTCAAGGGTTTTATCGTATCTTGCTATTCCGTTATTTTAAGTATTCTGATATATGGACCTTTTAAATTGTATTTCGGAATGTAACTTTTACCTTCGCACTCTGATTTGTAGAACTCGTGGTTTATGAATGGTTGTTCTGGTTTTATTTCTTTCTAGCCTTAGCACTTGGTATCGGGTCGGTAGTTATGGATCGATCTGGTACTAAGTGTGGCGGTAATGCCCCTGAGTTTACGGTTTTAGTTCTCTTGCTTCCGCAAAAACTTTTGAGTTAAACGAAATTTTTCAGTAGTAAATTTGGGGGTGTTACAAGGGGGTTTAGGATTTACGTGGTTAGAGCCCAATGTTCTTGTTTGTAAGGATATTGGTCGATGTTTAGGGTTTTGTGTTAAATGCTTAAATGGTTATGTGTTTTTGCATGTTATTGTTAGTATATTGTTACATGTATGTTGTTAATGTTGTGTTATGATAATATGGATTAAATGATAGAAAGAGAGTATGAATGTTGAAAGATATGCTGATATGAGGTTGTTACGTTAATTAGTAATATTTTATGGAAGAGTAATATGAGCCAAATAAATTATGATAAGTGTAAAATAAGTATATATAAGAGTTATTAAGATAAATGGAGGCTTGAAAAATAATGAGTATTGAATATATAAGAATTTTATAAAATAAGGGTTATTGGTTATCTTTGAAGGTGTTTTAATCAATATGGGTTGATATGAAAATTTCGGTATTTTAACTTGTTAGGGGGATTAAGGTGTGATAATAGTACCATGAGAAGTGTTTGGAGTGATTATTAAATGTCTTAGATTTCTCAAAATAAGATAATTGCCTAATTAGGGAATGGTAACCTTAAAATGATAATGTTATTATTACATGTGTAAATGTTAGAATTGGACCACAAATTTTGGATATGTTTTTAATTTTGGTATTTAAATGATGTATATCAAATTTGGGTAATTATATGAGTATTATGGGAAGAGGTATGGATTACTTGTAAAACTATAATTTTGGGAGCTTGGTAAATAGTAACTTTTGAAGATGGCCTTGATATCTGTATGTCGATGTTGTTCTTACCTTAATTATGTTTTGTATTCATCAAACCAATCATTAATAAGATACGAATCATTTAAGTGAAATATCACATGATTCGGGACCAGTTGCATTTGTTTGTTCTATCGGACGAGAATAGGAGCCAGGAGCGTTCTATCTCGGAGTTTTACATATTGATAATTGTTCTATCAGTAGAGAATAGTGGATAGGAGTGTTTTATCCTATAATTGTATAATTTTTTTATAATTGATTCACTGGTTGAGAATAGCGGGGTCCCTGAACTCAATCTAAAATAAATCTTGAGAATTATCATAATTATGGATAAGATACTAATCATTTTAAGTGAAAGACTACATGAGTCAGGACCGATTGTACATATCCATTCCACCGGGTAGAAAATAATGGTCAGGAGCGTTGTGCCCTAGGGTTGTAAAATTTGGATAACTGTTCCAATTGTTGAGAATAATAGGGTCCATGAATTCAATGTAAATAAAAGAATGGATCACGTTATATTCTGATGGTATGAATCCAGAAATAATAGTTGCCATGTTTTGATTGTTGTATCTTGCATGTTAGCTACTTTCTGCAATGAATGCATGTAATGATTTGTATTTCCTGTTTCATGGGTGTTGTTTATTTCCATGAGTAGATGACCCGGATATTTATGTGTAGGTCGATGAGGACCGGATGGATAATTTTGAAGCTTATGATGTTTTGTATGGGTTGGGGTGATTTTATGTATTAGGGATTTTGGATATAAAGTCATATTATCCATATGTTGGTTTTACCCAAATACTCTTTTGGGACTCTTAGACCCATAGTATTTCTTTTATCTCTATTTTGGATTATTGTGCTCAAAGGTAATCTCCAAACTCGTATTTAAGTTTATAAAACTCCTCTCATTTTCCTTTTTTTTTTGATTTATCATTTTAAACTATTTTACCTTGTGATTGACATAGGGATGGGTTGGTAATCCACACTTATGTCAATTACGGCGGCAACACTTGGTTATTTGATTTTATACTTCTATTATAAAATAAAAAAAATTTAATAATAAATTTTGGAGATGTTACAGATATAAACCATTAATTGTGGGTAAGGTTGTTAAAATTGAGATTCTACCTAGAATTGATAAGGGTTATCAGAATCTAATGGTAGAATTTGATCATAAGATCCAACAAATATCACAAAAATATGACCTAGATGTACTCGTATGCAATAAAATCCTATAGCTAAATTTGAAAAACACTAAAGGTTTTAGTCTTAAACTCTTATTTGGTCACTAATTAAGTTGTAACAATACAAATTATCAATTACATGCATACAAAAAATATTTTTATCTAGACTAAGCATACATTAGAGCTAACAATACCACAGAAGAAAATAAAAATGATAATTATAAACTAAATAGAAATTATTAAAAAAATAATCTCACAAATTTAATATATTTGGTTTGCTCTATATCTAGAGTTTGAAATTTTCGTAAGTATTTTTTTCCAACAATTGATTTTGCTATTGTCCTCTTATGAGTTATTCACAGTGATTGGTACTCAATACATAGTATGTATAAAATAATAGGGTTAATGCTTAGAGTTAGGGAAGAAATATAATGAAAATAAGGAAAAAAATAGATTTTATAGATAAAACAAATTATAGTCGTCATGTAGAATCGTAAGGTTCTACTGATCCAACATGGGATCATAAGATTCTACGTAGGATTGTTGATCATTTAATAAATTTTTTATTATAGAATTATAAAATCCAGATCAAGAGTTTAACAACTATGATTGTGGGTGGATTATATACCTTAGCTAGTGTTTGGGTTATCCCTCTAAACACCCACTTCAGATTACTATATGACCATGTAATAAGTTGGTAATAACACGATTATTTCTCACTTCCATAACATGATAAGTTGAGTGTAAGCTAAAACACTATGAGAGACATCATCGGGGATATTAAGATGAATAATGTGTTGGGTGTAAGTTTAAACCTCTGCTAGTGAAAATAATGAATTAAGTACCGTATGAAAATATTGTTGTTGACCATGAGTCAAACTCCGAGTAATCAAATATGAACATATGATCATGACGATGTATGAAAGAGTGGATGAGAAAAAGAAATTCAATTCTTAAAAATGCCTTAAGGGCTTTACAACTAATAATGAGGAACATGTAACTTGATAATAGCTCATGGATATTTTGTGTTCACATATAGAAGTATGATAATATCTACGATAATGGTCATAATGTAGGTATTTAATCCTTAACCTAATATGAAACATTCTTAAGTGTAGATAGAAGTAAGGTCATATTCAAGGTTGTTAGAAATTAGAATTCTACCTAGAATTGATAAGGATCGTTACAATTAAGTTATAGGAAAGAAGGATCCTATAAGTACCATAAAAATAAGACCATGATATATTTGACTGCTATAAAATCTCATAATTGAAGTTTAAAAGCATTATAAAGCACATTTTTAAGCTCTTATTTGATAACTAATTATGTTGTAGCAATAATAAGCAACAAAAGTTGTTGATTACATGCATACCAAGAAATATTTTTACGTGGACTATATGCATACAAATAAAGTTAACAATGCCACAAAAGAAAATATAAAAAATATAATTATAAACTAAATAGAAATTAGTAAACAAATAATATCACAACTTTAATATATTTGTTTTATTTTGTATATAGATGTTGAACTTTTAGTAAGCATTTTTGTTTATAATAACTAATTTCGCTAATATTTTGCTTGTGCTTCTTCCATATTAATTGAGGCTCAATATATAGTATGCACAAAAAAATAGGGGTTAATGTTTAGAGCTAGGAAAAAAAATATAGCAGTAATAAGAGAAGAAATAGATTTTAAGATAAATAGATAAAAAATTATAGTCAGTATGTAGAATTTTACAATTATACCTAGGATCATAAGGTTCTACTAAACCTATATATGATTGTAAGATGTTACTATGATTCTACTAATTTAATATTTTACCTAGGATTATGAATCGTTTAGTGATTTTTGGATCGTAGAATTGTAAAATCCTAATCAAGAGTTTAACAACTATGGTCTTATTCGTTACTTTATTGTATTGATGTCTTTGTGATAATACAATGAACCCGACTCATTCGAGGTAGTAGATGGTGTTTTTTGCGGGTTGAGGAATCACATGGTGATTACACTATGAGGCGTGACGTACTTTGCCCTATTTCGAGCCATTTATTAGTTTCATGATTTTGTTACTCTCTATTTCATTGTAATATTGGTTTGTATAAAGTTACACTCAACATTACTCGGTAATGTTTTTCAATACTAAAAGTTTATATTGTAAAATTTTAGTTTTTGTACATGTTAGCCTTGTATTGAGCACAATCGAGTTAGGTGAATTGCCACACATTAATCCATGTTTAATACAATAGTTTTTCATCCTTATTTTCTTATTTTGCTTTCGCATATATATATTATATATATATTCTATGTCAACAAATAATTTTGGCCTTGAAAAAATGGAGGCGTTAAGTAATCTTAAATGAAAAAGATGTTTATAATATTGAGTTGCAGGGTCATTTAAGAGAATGCAACAATAAGTATATAATTAATTAAAATAATTATAATTATAATATTAGTGGCTTAAAAATTACAATTATAATAATTGATATAATTACAAATACAATTGTTAGAATCAATTAATATAATTATATTTGTGATATATTTAGTAATTAATAGAATTATATTGATAACTACTATAATTTTCTTCTTTTTTTATATATACTGATCGTCTATTTTTTAAGTAACAATTATTTATATTTTAAAGTGATGGTTTATCCTTTTTAACGTAGTGAATATTTTGTTTTTATTGTAGACTATTTTATGTTAAATTAGTGTTTATATTTTTACAACATGTTCATTTAAGTCTCTAGTGATATAATAATATTTATGATAATAATAAACTATTATTATAAGTACATACTACGGCTTTGTTATAGCATAATCACTGCCCTTATTATTATTATTATTATTATTATTATTATTATTTTCCCCTTCTATATAGCACATGAGAAATATTTTACTAGACGTTGTCCGCGGTATCAAACACATTTTGCCTCCAGAATATCCCAAAAGTCCATGATATCCTGAAGACGATGCAGCAACATTTAATCGATCAAAGAATGATGATGTAGTAACTATACCCCACAAGGTCATTGGCGCGGGCAGGCGCGGCCTTACTGATACGCCTTTGACCCAACCACCGGTCTGCGTTGAGGTCGCAACCCCAAGTTCTTGTACACCCTGCGTGACTACAAAGCTGTTGGCAGAGTCTTAGGCGGACATCGGACGACATATTGAGTGATGCTGAAACACGCTTAGTTTCCTGTATACTCTTTTGCTGATCTTTAATACCATTATAATAACTATTATTATCATTAATTTTCATGTTTTTAAAATTGATTGATCTAGACTCATTAGAGCTGAACCTGCTTAAATTTATTAGAGAAGTAAAATTAGCCAAATAGGTATAAGATTCTAACGCAGTTGTGAAACCGGTAATTAAAGCCTTAAACATCATTATATTATAAATAAGTTAAATAAATAAAAGCATATGCGTATGCAGGGTATCAGCCAAATACAATTGATTGATCTGTTTTGCAATTGAAAGTGTACATATATTATGGGTTTTGTTATTTAGAAATTTCATTTTTACTTGGCCGAAAAACTTTTCTAATTTAATCCTTGCCGGCAAAGTCATAAATGCCGCAGATTCTCCCGCCCCACCGGCGGAAAATACTGCACTCCCCATTCTCTATCGGCAGAAAATGCCACAATCCCCCTCCCTCACCGGTGTCGTACACCCTCCTCTGCCGGCAAAACATGCCGCCGATCCCCCCCACTGGTTGATTTTGCTGAAATATCCAAAAAAAATTATTAGCCCTTAATTATTACAGGAAACGTGGTTTATGTAATTTTTTCACTTCTACCGCCACAAAATACAAAAATTTATCTTTAATTACGTAGTTTGGCATGTTATGGGGAGTGGTTGCACGCGTTAGGTAAGGATAAAAAATTTGTCAGGGCAACAAGGTATGGTCAGGTCGGATAGGCATAGGTTTTTAAACAAATTTGTCGAATACAAATGTATTGTTTCGATTTTTATAATTTGAATGCACATATATAAGCAAACAACTTTAATATTTTTATTTTTTGTTATAGATAAATTAAATATATGTTTCATTATAAATTTTTCATTTGAGGAAGTATTTGTTTAATATTCCAATAAAATTTCACATTATTTTTTTAAACACTTACAGTGAATAATAAATATAGAAGTCCTTCAATTTACAACGAATTCAGAATTTCAATAAACTTTAAAAATGGAGTCACAACTCCAACATACTACGATGATGGATTTAGAATACCGACAAACTATGGATACGCAGAAAAAATACAAATAGATTCTTCAAATATTAGTTACCACTTAGATGAAGAGGTCAATTTTATTTTTTTAATATTGTAAATTGTGTCGACAGATTAACTATGATGAAATTAATATTTCTTTTTATTATATTATTATGATTAACTATTTTTTTAGGATATGAATAATAAATGTTTTATGAGCCAAAATTATTAGATATTTTTTATAACATATCAAATATTTTATGACAGTGAAGAACTTGTAGCATGGGTTAAACAAATGAGTAAAACTCATAAGATAATTTTGATCATCAAACGTTCTAGAAAAAGGAAATGATGTAGGGGCGGTTAGAGTCTTGGTAAGATGTAAAAAAAAAAAGTGGAACATACGTCCGTACTAGACCTATAGATACCGAATGTGCACGTAATACAAGTTATAAAAAGAATGATTGCCCATTTTTTTATTATTGGTGTTGCAAATAATAATATTGGATGTCAAGTGGTAGTTAGGAACAAAACATACAATCACAAATTAACAAATTATGAATAAGGGCAGGCTATTCTAGATAAGTTGACAGAAAATTCAGTTCAATTTGTTAATGAACTTATTATAGCTAACGTAGAGCTACGACAAATTATACCGCTTCTTCAAAAATAATTTGAAAAAAATGTAAGTATGATAAGGTATATTTATAATGCTTGACAGAAGTTCAGGTCTGAAGAAATGGACGGTCAAATAATGTTACAGCATGTTATGAGTATGTTAGTTGAGAATCATTATTTTCAGTTATATTGAAGTGAGCCAGAATCAAATGTAATAAAAATATATATATTTGCATTTCCCATATCTGTTAATATTTTATGTGCATTTCTTTTTGTTTTACAAATAGATTGCACACATAAGAAGAATAGATATAGAACACGCTTACTTAAAATTGCTGAATTAGTACCAGCACAATTAAATTTCAACGTTACGTGTGCATACATGTCATCTAAAAAGGAGAATTTTGTATTGTGGGTACTTGAGAGGTTGAAGACCTTAATGGATCTATCTATACTTCCAACCATCACTATTATCGGCTGAGAACTGGCTCTAATTTTAGTTATGGAACACATTTTTTCCATTTCAAAACATTTATTATGGAGGCTTCATGTTAATAAAAATGTGGAGGAACGGTGTAAGAAATGAAGTCTATAGTCATTCATCATTTGTATGTGGTTTTATGTCACAATGTAAATATGTGATAGATGTTATGGATGAACAAAAATACAAAGGATGACTTTTTTCACTGATGAAATATTACATAAACATGTCTAGCCTAACTTCATATCTAAAGACGAATTAACTACAACAATAAAAACAAAAAATAATTGCTGCTTTCTTCGGTGACGCGTTTTATATCCATCAGATTACAACGAACAGATATGAATGTTATTTTATCTCCTACTATAGTTGCTTTTAATTATGTTTGGTGATAAAGTAATATACTTATTTTTTTTACAACAGGATTGAAAGTGCTCACGGATCTTTGAAGAGATTTTTAAAGACATCACAAGGCAACTTCAACATAGTGTTCAAACAAATGCATACATTTCTTGAATTGCAACATAATGAGATAAAAATATCGCTAGATAGATCTCAGTTCAGTACTCCTCATTTCACTACAAGTGCCATTTACACCAATTTGAGAGTCCACATTACTTTATACACAATGGATTTAGTTAACAAAGAGTGTCAAAGAAGTGATTATGTAGGTATCAATGATGATTTATGTTGATGTTACATGCGGCGTACGCACATGATACCATGTACGCATGAGATTAATACATACATTCATAACTACATGTTAATCTCCCTCTCGGCTATTCATACGTTTTTTAAGAAACTCGACATAGATGGGTCGATTAATCCACCGACACCGCAATAATAAATAAAGGTTGCATCTCATTTACTCTATATTTCCATGGAAGCTGTTATGAACCAGCCACTGACAATACAGAATTAGTTGGCCAGAGAGATATTTAATATTGCAGTTCCCCAAAAACACCTCTCAAGGAGTCACTGACACGATAGCATAGGGGCCGCCAACCGAACTCTATCAGAAGGGAACAATCTAGTTGGAAGTATACATAACAATAATTTTCTAGTTGTTCAAGATCAACATAAGGTCGGGCCTAGGGTCAGGGTCGAGGATGACAATCGACATTTATATCTTTGGGCCAATTAAAATGTTCATATATGACTAAGATGAATCGACATATAATTTTGTATATTAGTACCTAGTATAATGTGTTAGGAGGTGAAAGTTGTGGTTTTATAGCATTGGCGTATATTATACTAAAAGATGAGGAAAAGTGGATTTAGATTGATACTAACTTATATCATGAGATATTGGTGAAATGATAATTGTAAGAGAACGTGTTCGTATATGACAGCGTTAATCAAGTTCTTAATACTTTTACCCACTAGGAGGGGCTAGCTCCAATGGCTAACTGGATGGAAATGTTAGATATTGGTCATGTCAGCAGCTCGTTATTGTGTTTTATTTACATATTACTCATTGAATGCGTGTAATTTTATTCCTACCTCTAGTAGCACAACATGGAATCCAATATCCTGAAAATGAAATGACTATATGTTTTTTGCAAGACATGCATCACTGCATATCGGTAATCAAGTGTTTTATGACTTTTTTCCCATTTCAATATTATATCAATTCTGGTTGTTATATTTTTGTGCCTAACAGGTATATCTTTTGGAAAATTTTCCACTTCCACCACTACATGCAAATTAGAATAGATATCATGATAACAATCTTTCAACATGGAATACACTGTATTCTTCAAGATTCCAACAATAAAGCTCATTGGTATATGATGACACTCAAGAGCCACATCCTCTGTCTTCAAACTCGACTTATATCTATAATTGCTGTAATTTTTTCTTAGTTTGTTTATGCTTACATCCTTTGAAACATTGACACGATGAATTTTTACAAAATTGTGATTTTTTCTTGTTAGCTTTCCATGATAGCCTAAGTAACTGACCTATGGTAATTGGATATATTTGTACTTTATTCCGCTTAAGTATCTTGGAGTTCGACATAAATAATGTGGATTGGATAATACTTTCAATGAATAGATATAAAATAAAAACTATCTAGCATTAATTGTAACAAACATATTTTAATCAAAGTATATAACCATACAGTAATACATCAAGGTCATTGTAGACGCCCACGCCCACACTCAAACTCAAGTAGAGTAACTCTTAAATCATGCACAAGGTTTTCAATACATGTACAGATGTACCTAGTTGCTGATAATTTGGAGCTAGATATCATCCCAATAGAATTGACAGATAGTTTTATGTGCTTTGTTCAAACGGCTTTCAGTTGGAATTTGATGCTCGTCATTCGGATGTTCAACTAAATATTCTTCTGTAGTTGTCAATAAATACCTATGAATTCTAGGAGCATGTCAATCTATATAGACACAAGCCACGTCCCAGGGGTATTGAGATGTTGGTTCAAAAACATCTGAGCCCAATATGTGTGCACCCCTCAAGAACCATTGGCTAAGCATGTATGTATATTAAACTTTGTACTTCTTGAGGGAAAGAATTTTGTACGTGTTCCTAATGGGCTTGATAATTTCCTCGGGGATCACCTATGTATATCTGAACTAACCTGTGACTCTATTTGACATATATGGTTCCACTTTCTCCAAGTAACGTAGATAACCATAATATAATGCCATAAGACAATCCCTATATGGATCGACTACTTCGTATGGATCCCGAATAAATTTTCATAAAAAAATTAAACTAAATACAGATATCGCTAACATAATACAATAAGAATATGATAATTTGAGCATATTTTTTATGCAGGCATAAGATCAGTCTTTTCTCAAAAATACTCGAGTGCCTTTAATTTATTGTCAAATGTATGTCCAAAAAACCATCTCATACAATGAGGATGGTTTGGATCATATCTAGATCGTTCCACTCCAAACCCCAGAAAGTGTTCATAAATCCAAGTCTGTTATAATATTCGGTTGTTCAAATTATAACTAATGTATCCAAGTATATAACATATATATGTATATGATAATTGTAAAATAACCTATAATAGAGGGACGCATGTCAACATTTGAGTAACGTCAGCTCTGGAAGTCATCACAAGTTATCGATATAGAAAAGCAAGTGTGGTTGTGCTCCACATGTAACCTTCAACCCGACTAAGCTCTTGAAGAAAAATAATATAGTACGGATTAACTTTATCAACCGACTTAGTGACAAACGCCAATAAGTCAATCAACCATAATAGATACCCGATCGCTTTTTCCTCATCCCCTAATCAGTATGATTCGCATACTTCTTGTAGCTATTTAAATGGAAAGCCATCATTTTGAGTGACTTTATTCACTTGCATTTCCTCCATCCCAAACAAGCCACCTATTACACCAATCAATTGCCCACACTTATTAGCTATCATCTCCAAATGTAGCAGATTATCATCAACTCGTAGCCCTAATAGGTGATGTACATCTAAAAGGGTGATTGTCGTCTCACCCCGTGGCATGTGAAAGCTATTGGTGTCCTATTGTCATCTCTCAATAAATGTTGAAATAAGTGATACGTTGGCATGTTCAAATATGCAAGCGGGGAGATATGACAATCTTGTTTAGTGTATCAAAGCAAGTGTCCTTTCATTAACGATTCTGAGAAAAGTTTTCAGAACCACTTGTCTCGTGTGGATCCTGGGACAACCACGATATTGAAAAATAAAAGAAACACATGTAATGTATATATACGTGTTTGGTTACACATAAAATAAGAAATATTTAATAATGAGCATGATAAACTTACATTTCCTAACCATAAATCTAAAGTCGTGTGACCGCCAAAGCTTGGGATTAAATCAGGGATAACTGGACTTCCGGGACATGGCCTGAGCAAGTACCATTCATCATTCAATTGTATATCTTTTTCATCTTCACTAGCATCACCAACATCCCTATCATCATCATCATCATCATCATCTCTGTCATCATTATCATCGTCGTCATAATCTTCATCATCATCACCATCATCATTATGACACATATCATCATCAAGACGCACACATGTTGATCACGATGGTTGATCAGTAATGTGGGGGTAATGTTGCTAGTAAATCTAATGATGATCTAGAACCACCAACAACAGGTGGATGAATTGGGGATGATGGTACTTCTATGTCAGACTATGTCGGTGAGGTAAGAAAATTTACATATTCTGTAGATAATGGAAAATCTCCATACCCAAAATCTCCAACCTCCAACCCCCAAACCATCATACACCAAACCTCCAAACGCCAAACCTCTACCCCCAAACCTGTAAACATTGAATGCCCTACCCCTAAACCTTTGGACCCATAACTTATAAACCCTTAAATGCCAACATCAGCCATAAATGATGGACGACTTGCACAGTCAACAAATGTTGTAATAGTAGGAACTTTATGACTAAACATTGGTTGTTCGGGAGCTTCTGCATATTCTTATTGTTTCGACGCTTCTTCCGGTTCTTGTTAACTAGTTTTATTACCTCATCGTAATCCTGTGGTAAGACTTTCTTTTTCTAGAGTTTTCAGACGAGACATGGGAGTAGGTTGTTCCATACCCGTTCTGTTATGTCATAAAGATGCAGTAATATGGTGACATTCAATTCTATCTACTATTTTATCTTGTCTGCTACTCATTTGAATTTCAATAAGAAAACTAATCTATTATCCAATTAATATAATTAAAAACCAATAACCCCCACCACGTAACAATATTTTACATATTTAATAAAAATATAAACAAATCTAATAAATATCAAATCACATATAATAATACAATAAGATAATTAACAGAGTATAACAAATCTAAAAACATAATGAACAAATTTAACCTTATTAACTATAATTAAAAACCACAATTAACAAACTATAATTAATAAGCATAATTACCCCTCCGAATGACAACCAAAAATCCTAGAATACCGATAATTTTTGCCAAAACCATATTTAATTAAAATAATATAGCATTAATTACAGAGTATAAGAGATCTAAAAATATAAATAACAAATTTAACCAACTTAACCATAATTACCCTTCCAACCGAAAACCCTAGTATACCAGTAGGTTTTGCCAAACCCATATTTAATTAAAATAAAAGAGCATAATTAACGGAGTATAAGAGATCTAAAAATATAAATAACAAATTTAACCAACTTAACCATAATTAAAAATCATAATTAATATATATAATTACCCTTCCTAACGATAATCGAAAATCCTAGAATACCAACAGGTTTTGCCAAATCCATATTTAATTAAAATAACAAAGCATAATTAATAGAGTATAATAGATCTAAAAAATATAAATAACAAATTTAACCATAGTTAACAAATCACAATTAATAAATATAATTAATCCTCCTAATGACAACCAGAAACCCTAAAATATCTGCAGGTTTTGCTAAACTCATATTTAATTAAAATATTAGAGTATAATTAATAGAGTATGATAGATCTAAAAATATAATGAACAAATTTAACCAAATTATTAATATTCATAATTAAAATATTATGATTAATACAAACATAATTAACAAACAATAGTCAATAAACATGATTATAAACATAATTAATAGACCATAATTAGATTACCTAATTAATACAAACATAACTAAAAACCCATCTAGCCAACCAAAACCATTCCCATGTCACAAACCTTAATTATTAATTAACGAACTATAATTAATACAAATATAATAATAATTAGTAATTAATAACTAACACACACATATTTAACAAAGCATAATTAATAATTAATAATGGGTATTGTTATATAGAAAACATATTTTTACTTCGTGGAAAACAAATTCCGAAAGTGACCTTGACATCGGTAATTTTTGCCGAAAGCCACGATTAGCATCGGCGATTTCAGCCGAAACAATGGATCAGATTCGGCAATTTTTACTGAAACTGGCCGAGGCCGTCGGCACTTATTGCCGAAAGTAGGCCAAGGCATCGGCAAAAACTGCCGATGCACCAATTTTTTTTTTCAATTTTGGCCGAAATAATAACAATAAATATGCTGACTTAAATTTTTCGGCCGAAATTTAAAAAAAAATATATATGTATATATATATATATATGCTGCATCGGTAGTTATTATCGATGGGATGGCCTGGTTTCGGCAATAATTGCCGATGACCTGAATGTTAATTTACTTATTTCGGCTGAAATTGAAAAAAAAAAAATTTGGTGCATCGGCAAAAACTGTCGATGCCTTAGCCTTGCTGTAGAGGGTCAAATAGGTATTCACTGCGCAAATGTTTTCTGCGCAGTAAATACCTGTTTTCCAAATAACAGGTACGTTAATAATAACCATTCCAACGGCAAGAAATTACGTTCGATTTCTCCAGCTTTTGTAAAATCTTCAGATCTCCCCCCCCCCCTTTGGCAACTTATGCCATTTGATTTCTACCACCTTGGGCAAAATAGGCCAATTTCCCCCTCACACTCGGCAAATTTTGCCGTTCATAACAAACATAATTAAATTTATAGAAATTACATAAATAATACAAAAACTATACAAACCATAATTATTCATTAACAAACCCTAATTAATACAAACATAGTAATAATAAACAATTCATAATTAATAAGAATATAATTAATATACACATATTTTACAAAACATAATTAATATCCCTCATCTTCAGCACAATTTGCCAATCTACCTCCCCCCCCCCACTCGGCAAAGTACATCGTTGAGAACTCTCCATCGGTAAAATTGGTTGATCTTCTCCCTCTCGACAATTTTTGCTGTTTATTTTTCTATACCATCGTTAAAACTAGCCGACCTCCCTTCCCCTCACTCTGCATAATTCGTCATTCTTCTCCCCTCTAAATGAAAAAATATGTTGACACCAACATTAAGGGCATCCAGCATCTAGATCTACAATTCTCGGTAGCCCAAAAAATGAAAAAAAAAAACACTAACGATGTGCATGCACCAATATCTACATTCAGGGTAGCTGGAAAAAAAATCAATTACACATTTGAATGGTGAGGATGAGAGATGAGAGAAGGAAAAAATGAGAGAAAGAGAGAGATTAAGAGAGAGTAATATGAGAGACAAAAAATAAGAGGGTAAAATTGTAAAAAAAAAATTTGTTTTTTAAGGAGGAAAAGAAAGTTTTCTAAATAATAGGTAAGCATACCTATTTATAAAACTAACCTACACCTTTCCGTATAGAAATTTCTTCCATTGCGCACGCGAGCCACGCCATTAATATAATAACTATCGCCGACCATCAAGAGCGGAGTGGATCAAATTGAGGTGCGAATCAAATGTCACCTATATGCCCTGTCAGGTTCATTCATAAAAGGAGAAAACACCTAATCGTGCGAAGCGACCGGAAAAAAAAAATGCGACAGCGAGAGAAACCAACCGAGGACGGTAAGAACTACGAAGTGTGCCATACAGATCCTTGAAAAGGACACAATCCGAAAAAAAAGTGGACAAAGTAGGGACCAAACAAATGGAAGGCGAGGACACCTAATTAACGTTTTATACAGCGACAAGAGGAGAGGAGAAGAGTGCGCATGCATGAAAATGGACCGGAAAGCGATGACTTGACTTCGGGCGGCCGGCTAGCTAGCTAGCTTTATTTTGGCACCGCATATATTGCGGAAAGAAACGACGGATCAGTTCAAGCAAAAATAGATAGAACCTGGAAATGACGGAACAGACCGTTTGAAACATAATTTGCAATGAAATAATAACCTCTTATTTATATGTAAAGTAACACGAGTAATATCATTTTATAGTTCAAATCAATTGATATGTATTTATAATTTTTGATATTTTTTATTTAATAAGTAGCGATAAATGAATGTATTTAATAAGAATATAAGGCTAATGATGTATGATAGTTTAAATATTTAATAAAAACTAATGAGTTATATTCATGAAGTAGTATAATATAAATGATATTTTAAAAAAATATGTAAAATAAATGGTATGAAATTAATCCGAATAAATAACATAACCCATAAGATGTTAGAAAGGGGATGAGATGTAATTCAATGAATACGAAATAGCTTGCTCTTAGGTGAATATGAATACGTCTTTCTGGGGATAGTCGAAGTATAAGAATAACCTTATTACTAAAATTCTTTTTGATAAATGGAAATTGATTGAAATGAGATAAAACTCATCAACAAAAAAAAAGATTATAATTAGAGACGGACAAAAAAGATTCAAAACTCTTTTACCGTCAATAATAATAGTCAATCAATATATATTTATTACTTCTATATTATTATTTACTTATAAAGGTAAGCTATTTATTAATAGAAATGACGTCTTGCCACAGAAGTGGTGCTCAAATTGCTACGAAAGGTGAAGGTGCTCGTATTATTTCCTAATATATTTTCTAGCTTTTTGACCCTTCTTATAACATCTCAAAGTTTAATACAGAAATTTTTTTTATGAAAGTTAAACATAAAATAATTAAATGTTACCGTTATGCTAAATGTGAGTTTGATTCACTATGTCATTCACGTACGTATCTGGTATTATGAACATTAAACAAGAGAATAATAGATGTTTCGTAAAACAAATAAGAGTGTGAGATAAACTCCAAATACAATGATAACCAAAATATAACAAAATGGACTCTTATATAACTAAGATTCCATAAGGTATTTGGACAAAAATGCTAACTATCGTATAACTTCAACTCTATGTCCAATACCCATACAAGAGTCGCTCCTCTAAGGAAAATACATCAAACTTATCAAAGAAGTTGTCAAAAACTTGTGCATCAATAACTAGGTCGTATGCTCTTAGAAATAAGCAACACCCGTAAAAATAATGGTCAATACTTGTGTATTGAATCATGTAACAATGCACATCAATAGCTAAAATGGCATGCATACCACTCAAGGTTACATAAAGGGAATGTTGTACATGCACATTTCTCACCATACAAGATGATATAAGATGCAACCGTATTAAATTTCATACTCAGACAATCAATCACATTTATTTATTTAAACTCATTGAGACTAGAAAACCAACAAAAATCTATGCTCTTGTATTTCTTTTGTAGATGGGAGAAAGATAGTTAGCAACATTAATACCCTCACATCTAGGGTATAACACACCCGATCCCCTAATAAATCTCTTATCCTTAAGAGGCGTACTTCTATAAGCATGTGGATCGGAATAATATAAAGTATATTAGGTTCCTATGGTTTTGATAGAACCTGTCAATGATTTTAGTTTTTTCAAACAATTGGTCCTAACTTTTATGCTTTTCTACTTTAAGTATTAATGTTTTATTAGTTTTTTAATGAACACTTAGCATATCACATAGCATTACTTGGTCTACTTAAGGTCATTGTACTTTCACTTTTATTACCATTTACTTGTTATATGGGAAGCAACTCATCATCTTATTACAAGGAATGCCAATTTTCATGAATTCATTCCAACAATTGTATTTACTAGAAATGACTAGAATTGCACCATGGTTAATCACATTAAGCATTTAAATGCCACATGAAGTAACAAAGAGGCATAAGGATGGATAAAAAGTATAATAAGGGAGTCATCACATCACACAAGTGTGAAGATCATAGTGCCCTTATAAAATATTGATTCACAATTACACCACAAGTCCCTATACAAGGATCACCAACTCACTAAATTTAACACGTTGTCTCAGTATATTATTATGAACACCATGTCTGAAAATCAAAATTTAAATCCAACGTTTCACACATAAAATAATGGTGTTATATTATCGCTTGTTGTTCCCTAATTAACTCATCTTCCTAATAATGTGATGCTTATGCTACCCCAAATTCTCTCAAGTACTTTGCATACCACAATTATCATATTGGCAACCCAAAAATACTTACACGGCCTAAAATTTTTATATTTCACCTAAAATGACCATAATGCCCATAATTCACCGAAAGACCTCAAATATTTCTAGCACAACGTAATCCATACTCCACGAAACCCTATCATATTATATATTAAATTTTATGTAAAAAAGAAGAAGAAGAAGAAGAAGAAATGAATGGTTACAATACTATGCTTTTTTTTTACAAAAAAAAAAATCACAATTTGACTCAAATGCCCTTAAGGTTAAGGGTTACCCAACATTCCCAAATTCCAACGTTTACCAAACTTCACAATTTGACTAAAATGCCCTTAAGGTCGAGAGTAGAAGATAGAGAAGGAATTCATATGGGAGGGTTGCTTGCAAGCAATAGGAATGATAGGAGTTATTGGTAGGGGTTAGAAAGTGTGAAATAATTGGTGGAAGATGATGGAGTTGATTATAAATGAAATTTTAGTTGATTAGGCAAGGATGAGCTAATATATGATCATAGGGTGTGAAAGGGTAACAATTTTGAAGTGAGAACCCCCGATAAAGTCAACAATGAATACAAATAATTTAGGCAAGGTTGAAATTCCAATAAATATGAAAAATCAGGGGAAGGTGTGGAAATGACTTGTGAACTCAAATATGTAAAAATATTTAGAATAATAACTAATTTTGAGTAAAAAGGAACTAAAATAAGCAATTTATGCACAATTTCCCAACACTTGGTTGATTGTCGAAGTCCCTAGATGAGGGGTTGTTCTACTTATAGGTGGGTCAACCATTGGTTGAGAAAGCTAGAGTTTGAGTTTGAAGGGTTTTGAGTTAAGATAGAGGGTTTAGTGTAATACCCCATATTTTTAAAATCCAGATTTATTAAGTTTAATGATTTTATTAGCATAATTTGATGTAAACAATTAATTATTTTAATTTTGATTCGTTTTACGGATTTATCGATGATTTCGAATTCATAATTGAATGTAATTAATCATTGTCGTTGCGAACCATTCTAGACAAATTCGTTCACGACAATGATTTTATTATATTCTTATGATTTCGATCTTCGGTTAAAAATATATATTCCCGTTCTTCCTCATATTTTGGTTTTTAATATTTTTAATTTGTTTTCAATTATAACTTCGTCATGTGATTACGACTTTGTTTTGAAGTTATATTTCGTTAACGAAGTATATTACTTAAATTATAGAATTTCTATTTAAATAGTTAAATTATTTTAATAATTTTATCCGTAGAAAATATTTCCGACTTTAAATTTATTCATTTTCGGAAATTGTTAATATTTTCGGGAACTTCTAAATTAAAAATATTTTCGAAGTTTATTTATGAATTTATTTTTGGAATTAATTTTTCTTTCGTTTTTATGCTTTTTGGTTTGCGGAAAAACCGATTTCGGAAATTATTTAAATTAATCTCAATTTATTAGAATTTGACTTAAATATTTTGTTATATGCTTTTAAATAATTTTTTTCGAGGCCTTATAATATATTTCCGTAAATAATATAAATTTTTATGTTCGTTGGTAAATTCTTTCGAGAATGTTTCTGATATTGTTTATATAGCCTCTTTGTTAATTTTAAGCCTTCGGGTCCGTTCGAAATAATTTCCGTTAAATAAATTTTCGATAAAAGTCTTCCAATAATAAATTTTAAATGTTTATTATTTTATATTGTGCTTGTATTTGTAAAAAAATAAAAAATAAAAAAAAAACCCGCGGGTCCAGCCCACCGGTACCCTTCCCCAACCCTCCTTCCTTTCTTCTCCTTTTCTCTTCTCTACCTTTCCCGAGCTGCTTCCCGTTCGCAGCCCAAAACCCCAGCCTCCCTCACCACCTCTTCTCCTCAGCTCCCCCCAGCTCCTCCTTGCCAACCACCGCCGGCCATAACGGGCGACTTGACCAACCACCGCAACAGCTGCAACCGACACAGCAGCAGCCAGCTCAACCGCAGCAACCAGCAGCAACGTGAGAGAAGCAGCAGCAGCGCGGGAGCAGCCGTAGCAGCGACGCCACCGCCCGGCCACCGTCGACACCTCCCGACGACCGGCGAGCCACCTCTGACCCCTGAGGAAGCTTCCCCAGCCTTCCTTTGCCCCGATTTGCCGGTTTTTCGTTTGGTATAATTTCCAAAAAACCCTAACCCTTGTTTTGGTTAATTGGGTATGAATTAGCTTATAAAAAGCTAAATTGATTGTTTGATTATGTATATATGTGCTGTAAGATGATTTGGACGAGTTAATTGTGTGGTTGTGTTGAAATTTTAGAAAAATTGGATTTTTAGTCGGGTTATGCCCAAATTTTTCGGATCCGCTCGTTTTTGCGATTCCGGACAAATTGATTATACAATATGCTTTAAAATGTATCCAATTTCATTTTGGAACCGTCAATTTGAGAAATTTATGTAGGTTTTATCGGGATTTGATTCCTAGGTCAAATTTTTGGGGTGTAATGAAATTGGGTCGTATAATTGAGCCGTTCCGCTCAATTGACTTTATAATATCGTTTAAAATGTATTTAATTTTATATTGAAAGTGTTGATTGGGAAAAATTGTGCATAATTTATCGGAATTGAATTTTTAGGTCAAAACTCCCGCGGATTTAAATTGGATTTTGTAATCAGGTTATTTTATTCAATTGACTATATAAATTATATTAGAATATGTTTAATTACATTTCCGAACCGTCAATTGGTATGTTTTGGCAATAATTGATCGGGTTTGCGTTCCGGGCTCAAAAACCCTAATTGTGCTAAATTGGATATTTCTGCTATCGGTTTTGATCAATTGATTAATTGATATGTTATAAAATGTTTTTAATTGTATTTCTAAACATTCAATTTGATTAAATTTATAGAATTTTACTGAATCGTATTTTCGGGCTTAAAACCCTAGATTTTAAGTGAAATTATGAAATTGGTTATTTGTGTAGTTGTTTTGCTAAAATTAAATTTATAAAAGTAGTTGAAATGATCATAATTGTATTTTAACGCCTTTAATTGGAATCAATTGATTTGAATTAACGGAGTTTGTGTTGTGGACTTTAAAACCCTAATTTTGAAAATGGATGGTCTGGAATTGGTTAATGGGAAGATTGTTTTATTGAAATTGATTATCTGGATTTATCTAAAATTAGTTTAATCGTGTTTTAAAACTATCAATTTGAGGTAATCAAAGTGCTTTGGGCGATTTGTGGGTTAGGTATTCAAAACCCTAATTTTCGGGGATGATTTTATAAAATTGATTTTGCTATGTGTATTTCATCTAATCGAATTCTATCTTTGGATTTTAAACCCTTTAAATTCTGTTTTAACCTAATCGATTTGGATTGGTTCTATGTAAATGGTTAGGTTACCTATTTAGTTGTAAAACATAATAAATAAGTTATTTTCGAGAAATTAACTTATGATCGATTATTCTTTCTCGGGCTTTCCAAATTAAGTTGAAATACCCCAAGTGATATTGTATTAACCCGTTTTGATTTAGTTTTAACCTTAAATCTTAATAAAGCTATGCTATTAAATTCTAAGTTATGGACACATTTTCTAAGAAAGATTATTCGTGTTGTTTGTGTTTATTTAATTAGAATATGTGAATTATTGATTGATAGAGTAGTTCCTAATCTAGTTTTCGATTTTTATCGGATCTAGGAAAGCTTTCTCGTGGATCCACGAACTAGGGATCTCCCTCCCTCTTATTTCGCTTAGCTAGCTTCAGATCCAGGTAAGTCCCTACTTACCTCTACTTATGAGTGTTTAGTAAGGACGAAGCTATGGCCTTGTGCTATGTGTGATGTAATGTGTGGGTGAATGATGAACATGCCCTGTTGATGTGTATTATGCATGCGTTATGAATAACCTGTTTTGTGTAGCGCAGCGTGGATCATGAGGTATGTTGTGTGTGCCTTGTACTATACGTGTATGACATGTTCCATGTTTGATGTTGATGTTGATGATGTGACTTGTTATGGCCCTCTAGGACATGCATGCTAGGGTTTAGGGTAGCATGAAATGATAATTAAAAGAACAATGGGGAAGTGGAAGTTCGGGGAGTTTGCATGGGGAACTAGACCTTGCATGGGCATGGTCCCTACGTGGGAAAAGTTGACTTGGGTTGTAAGTAAGAGCTTGGGAGAGTCTTGGAGTATAGGTTTGAGAGTGAGAGTCCACTTGTATGAAGGATGAGTATGGGCTTCTAAATGAGAGAAGAGGTTTTGGGGTAAAGAGGGGAGGTTACTTGGAGAGGAAGTAAAGTGCTAGGGTTTGGCGTGGTCAACTAGGGTTTGGCGGTCACCTACGGAGTCGGGGAAATAAAGGGATATAGTTTAGAAATTTCTTAGTAGAGACGGGATGCGAGACAAGGAACAAGGTAAAGTTAGGATGAGTAAGGAAGAGTTGGGCCATGTAGGCCCAAAGTAGGGTTTTCCAAGGAGGAGCCCTAGAGGACACGCGGGACCGATACCGTGGTGTTAGGGTGATACCTACATTCTCGGGAAGAGTGTGCCTTTACTACATTTCCTTATGTATAAGAGTAAAAGGGAATGGATGTCGGGGTGTGATAAGGGGCGCAGGAGTCTCAAGATATGGGACGGCCCCCTGGGGAGGAAAGAAGTAGAGAGTAGTAGACATGCATGTCAAGGGTGGAGCCCTATTTAATAATACATGAATAAGACATTAACTACTTAAAGAGTAAGATTGTTGAGCCGGGCCCAGACCGATCCACCGGCATAATAGTGGCCAGGTGCCGGGGTGCCCTGGAGACCGATCCACCGGCGTATAATAGTGGTTAGGTGCGTTCTGCCCTATACGTGACCGATCCACCGGCTATAATAGTGGGGGATCCCGAGCTCAACAAACCAAACAGTATGTTGTAATTAAATCACGGGAAAGATACTATATACTTACAGTGGAACACCATGAGAGTTGGGGCCAGACCGATCCACCGGCGTATAATAGTGGTTAGGTGCGTTCTGCCCTATAAGTGACCGATCCACCGGCTATAATAGTGGGGTTCCCGTACTCGCATGGATTAACAAAGATTATGGTGTGTAATGACTTACAAACAAATCATGGAAAGATATGTTATAATCACAGTGAAACACCATGAGAGTCGGGGCCAGACCGATCCACCGGCATAATAGTGGCCAGGAGCATTCTGCCCTGGAGACCGATCCACCGGCATATAATAGTGGTTAGGTGCGTTCTTCCCTATAAGTGACCGATCCACCGGCTATAATAGTGGGGTTCCCGCACTCTCATGGATTCATAACGATTATGACGTGAATCTACTATATTTACCATAGATCTAAAGAATAAGTCTACCCGGACCATAGCCGACTTTTATTATCTGTATCACCACATGCTGTTTATGTGCATAATGAGTCACGTATTATTTCGGTTATACCACGCGTATATGTTAACTGGGATGTTGCATATGTTTTAAATGTTACTATGAATGTATGGCAAGATTCATGCTGTGGGTCGTGAGTATGTATGATATTATATTAACGTATTGTACTATAATTTAATATGCTCTTGATGATATCTCTCCTATAAGGTAGGGTAGCGAGACTTACTCAGTATTGGACCCGTACTGATACTACACTGGTTGAATGGGTCCTGTGATGATCCACCGATGGTGGGGAGCAGACCTCTTGTGCAAGTTAAGATCGGACACTGTTTTGGGGTGGAAGGCTTGACCTGAGTGAGTAGGCGATCCGGATATTTATCCTTCGGGATTTATTTTGTTTAATTGTATTCACCTTTGGAAGTTGCAAGTATTGTTTTCAGATTTCTAAGGGTTTTGTAATTGACTTTAAATTTCTCGTATTCTGATAAGTGTTTACTATTCGGATTTAATTGTTTGATAGGATTTGAAATTCAGATTTAATTGTTTGACAGGTTTTAGCCTTGCATCTAACATGAGATAGATGGTTGACATTTATCTTGTGTTAGATGTGGCGGTAACATTTCCCAAATTCGCTCCTAGCTTCCGCTTTAATCTTTCAAAAAAAAAATTTCAGGAGTGAAATTTGGGGGTGTTACATTTAGGGTTTTAGATAAGGTAATGTGAAAAGTTGTTAGGGAATAATTACAGAATTAATCACCTAAAATTAGAGTTAGGGAAGTTCGGGGTATTACATCTCACTTATAGCCTTTTTCCTTGACCTCCCTGCTAGCGTTGGCAAACACTATATATCTCCTCCGAGTGCATCCCGCTCATTTTATCAAGACTCATGCACCTATCTTAACTTCTCATTTAATGTGTTTTGTATTATTATTTGATATTAGATTTGTTAGGAATTTTAAGCCCCAAAACAATCATAGATACACTAATGATAGAAACGAAGTCATAACAAGTGTGTGTATTATAATAGAAGAAAAATGCAACCTTACATTTCCTAATTCCCTTCGTCTCCTAAAATTTCTTCTCTACATCCTATTATTCTTTTATGAGGATAATAACTACCATACTCTCTTCATTGATTCAAATTCTCCTAACAAAATTACAAAAGCTCGTATGAGGTTATTCGCCTAAAAACAACCCGATGAGACCTAGGGGTATTCCCTTGACCAACTAGTAGCCAATATTCTCTGCTTCACACTCTATTAAGCTAAATAGGTCATCAAATGGATGTACAGTGGTAATAATGCTATCAAAATGGATAAGTTTTTCCTTCTTAAATAAATGCACATATCCAAAGGTCTATTAGGGTGAAGGTTAATTTTTTGAGTTAATTACATTTTTGGTTCATTAGACATGTTTTATTTCTTATTTAGGTTAGGCATACTATCTTATACAAATTAGGCCACTTTTTAAATTTAACATTTCTATTATACCCTTTTTTATCGTAATTAATTTAGTTTTATTACATATCTCTATATAATCTTCCACATCATTAATCACTCACACAAAAAAGGTACTGTTATAAATTTATAAAATTACTTTAATTTTTTTCCATATAAATATATAGTAAATTAGTTACCTTAAACTATTGCATTTTCAATATTTTCTCATTGTAGCCTGTAAGGCACCAGATACTATACAAATCTTCTTTATATTTGACAAAATATGTTATATAATGTATATACTAAATGTTCATCAAATATATTATGTACTTTACATTGTTAAAAATACATTTGTGATATACATTATTTTTTAAAGATAGTATATCCTATATACCAAATAAAATACAGAACACGCTCATTAAAGATAATATATATTGCATGTCAGTTAAATAAACTATATAGTACTAGTTTGTTCAAGATACTATATATACATGTCCCTTAAAGATACAATGTATTATACATTTTGCAAAGATATTACATACTATATACTATAAGCTCGCTAAAGATACCATACACATTAATGAAAGATGCTATACATATTGCTTAAAGATACTACATACTACACAACCCTTCAAAGATACTATATACACTACACTACTAATTCGTTAAAGATAATATCGTGTTCTTTAAAACAAAATAATATATATTATATTCTGTGTATTGTTTTTTGAAGTCATTAAGTTTAAAATTTAAAAAAATATATATGATAATATTGTGTGATATTATTAGTATTGTAGATAGGGAAATTTATTTGTTGAGGATAATATGGAAAAAGAAATTAAAATGTAATTGTTGTAAAAATATAATTTGCTGTAGTAAAAAGTGTAGTAAGAGGAAAGTTAAAGTTAAAAGTTGACCTATTTGTGCAACACACACACACACACACTCTAATTTGTAATTTACTGTCATTTTTTATGAAGACTTGGTGCAGAGGATATTGGATGGTTAGGTGGAGGAAAGATATAGCTCAAGAGAGATAGAGCTCTTGTTGAGATGGTTTTTTAGTTACAAATTGTCTAATTCCTCCAAAGTGGGATTGGACTTACCAATTCTATGTTAAGGTTTGGGACTAAAATTTATTTTACATCCATCCAAATCATTTCTTAAAGAAAATTAGGGATATTATTATAATCAATATCAATTGCATTATATTTCTAATTTCATTCGCCTAATCGGTTGTTGATGGGGGATATGAAATACCCCCAAATCCTAATTTTAAAAATTATAGCTAATTAAGGATTTATTATAGAAATTAATTAAATAAATATTTTATTTAAAATAAGAGGGATTAAATAGGGCCAAATCAATAGGAAATTTATAAATAATTTAATTGGAGAAAATTAGAGTAATTTGCTAATTAAAATGGAATTTAGGAAAAATCTTTCAAAAATCCTAAATTAACCTGAAAAGGAAATTAAATATTATTTTATTAAAATATTATTATTTTTAAATATCCAAAAATACCAAAATATTCTAAATATCCCAACCCACCTATTTTTCTTTTTCCTTTTTTCATTTTTCCTTTTTCCTTTTTCTTTATTTCTTTTTTCCTTTTTCTTCCTTTTTCATTCTTTTTTCTTCCTCCTCCCCGACCTGGGCTAGCCCAGTGACCCATTTCCCTTCCCCCTTTCTTCTCCTTTAGCGCGGCCCAAGGCCCTGTGTGCTGCATTTTCTTTTTCCCCCGTCGCCCGGCTAGTCCACCTCCTCTTCTTTTCTTTCTTTTCTTTTTCCCGGATCGCCCGATCCCCTACCTTCTTCTTCCTTCCCTTTTGCAGCCTACAAGTCCCTCGAGATTCTTGTCACCGACCACGCCGCTGACCAACCAATCTCTCCTCTCTCTTCCCTGCTAACTCGCCTACCGTTCGACCCAACTAATCCTCCTTCCTTCTCGCTCACCATTCTCTTTCTCCCTAGCCAATCACAGCCAGCCTACCGTCACTGGCTGATGAGCTCTAACCTACCTGCCCTTATTCTCCCGTTTCCCCTAACCTTATCCCCTCCTTTAGCTCTATAAATCCCCCCATAACCAGCCTTGATCGAGCTTTTGATTCCAACCTAGACAAGTCACTCCTTTGCACCACTACCCAATCAGACACCTTTGTTGCTACGGTCCTACCTACACAAGCTCAATAGGTCCCTCTACTCGTGGGAATGAGTATGACCCATGAAACGGGTGCTCATTACACTACGTACTGAGCAAGGTAACCATAAAACGAAGGCCATACATAGAGCAAGTAACCATATAGATAAACCATACAAGAAATGCAGATAGTATAAGTCGTGTTACAATCTGGTTAAACTTAATCATCAGATCTTTGGTCAATGTACCCATTTCACACCATTCTTATTATCAATTCATGCGAGTATGGAAACCCCACTATTATAGCCGGCGGACTGGGAAACACCCAGGACAGAATGCACGTGGCCATTATTATTCGCCGGTGGACCGGTCTGGCCTCGACTCTTATGGTGTTTTATTATAAGTAGATATTATCTTTCCATGGTTTATCGTCATTAGGTTTGGTTTGTTGAGTTCAGGATCCCCCACTATTATAGCTGGTGGACCATAAAAATACCTAGAGCAAAATGTACCTAGGAATATTATTCGCCGGTGGAACGGTCTCCATGGCACAAGGCACCTAGGCACTACTATTTGCTGGTGGACCAATCTAAGTCTGGCTCAACAATATTTCTCTTTAAATGGTTAGTATCTTATTCGTGTCTTATTCGCTCAATACTTCCGCCCTAGACATGCATGTCCTTGGGGCTAACCGCTCACACAACCCGTCTACCCTTATCCTCTTGAAAGGCGCCTGTCCCATATCTTGGGACCTCTACACCTCTTAATACATCCAAACATCCCTTTCCCTTCTCCTCACTTACCACGAATACCCAAATCTCAAGTACGTGGATCGAGGCTCACTTTCCTATATCTCTAAGTTGGCTCACTTTCCCACATCTCTATTGCCCTCTAGGGTTTTCTTCAAAAAACCTTAATTTGGCCTATATGGTCCAACCTTCATCTATCTCACATAGCCCATGTTTTCCTTGCCCCCAACTCGTCACCTCACTTGATTCATCCCCAAGCATTCCACTTTACTTTCCATTTTTCACATGTGACCACAAAAACCTAGTTAGTCACCCCAAACCCTAGCACCTCTCTTTTCTCATATGTTATCCCCCATCACTCTCACTTACCATCCCCCTTTTCATATGACACACATTCACCCTCCATATGACATCCTTCCACTCTTACCCCATATTTCAATCCTCTCCATTATTTCTCCCTTCCACAATCTCCTCCACTTAGGGTTATCCTCCCAAACCCTAGCCAAGTCCTCTGTGCACCTTTATACCAACCTACGTACTATTTTTCACCCATGGACTCCAATTACCCCAACAACTCTTCTCTTACCTTACTTAACTCTCAAGTCATTTTTTCCCACGTAAGGATCATCCCCATGCAAAGACCGTCCATCCCATGCAAATCCTAGACTCCCCATACAAAATTCACTTCACTCTCTTATTTTATCCATATTATCCTTTTATTTGTCTACCCATAAGTCATGAGGTAATTAGGTCATTCTCACTTCTCTCTAGTTAACTCACTTCCTTTAACCCTTTTATATTTCCATCACCACACCATATCTTTAAAGCCTTCTATCATGCATGTCCTAAAGGGTCACATCACATAAGTACCACAAAGCACAACATACATATCATTTTACACATGTTGTAAGAGAACACATACACTTACCTTAGCTCCACGCTGCACTACAAGTAAGTAGTCATAATCACATAAGGTACACAACATATCATCACAGATAACATACAAAGCACATAATACACATATTAGGCCTTAACCACATCCTTACCTAAAACAACACTGGGCTTGGAGCACGCTGTTATGCCTCCTTAGGGTTGGACTTGGTTCACCTATAAGAGGGGAATACTAGGGTTAACTTCCCTCTTACCAACATTTATTAGTATATTTATTAGTTAAAATGAGGATATTATCCTTAAAATTGTCAATCATGCTATTATTAGCCAAAATAGGTATAGGTAGTTATACTAGTTAATGACAATATATTATTAACAGTATTAGCAATAATAATGATACTAACTTTAATGATAATAATAATGATGACGACGACGACGACGACGATGATAATAATAATAATAATAATAATAAAGTTAGAATAATAATTACACTAATTATACTTAAGGGCTAGGAAGGTTAGGGCACAACCTAGTGGAGGTGGCGGTGGCGGCGGTGGAGGAAGTGGGGGGTTTGGAGAGGTGGCCTTTTAGGGCTAAAAGAGAGAGAGTGAGATGGTGGTTGTGGTGGTGGCGGTGTAGCAAGGGTGGCGGTTTTGGTGGCTGAGGGTGGTGGAGAAGGATGAAGGAGAGGGAGAAAGGAAGGTAGGGGAGGCTCTACTGAGTGGATTGGGTGGTAGGAGAGGTGGTGATTGGGGTGGAGGAGGCGACGCACGGCGGCGAGAGGGGTGGCAATGGGTGCAAAGTGGTAGGTCGAGCATCCAACTTTGCACGGTTGGGGTGGCTTGTGTAGGGGGAACTAGGGGTGGTGAGTGGTTTGGTTTGGTGGAGGGTAATTTAGGGAAGGGTTTGGGTGGTATTTTGAACGGCAGTGTTGCGTGATAATAGCTGGGGTGGCGTTTGAAGTGGTAGTGGCATTAGTAGGCTAAATTTTTTAGGCAGAGTAAAGAGGGCCAAATGGGATCAGTAGGAGTTATTTAAAGGCCATTGGAGGGAGGATAAGACAAAGGGAGAAGAGGACAGTGGGTAGGTAAGGCAAGGCTCACCGCCCGGTGGTGGCAGGTCGGTACGAGCCTACAAAATTGCAGGGTGCAGGCGTTAGGGGGGAGAAGGGAAAGGGGAAGGGTCACACGGGGAAGGATGTATAAGGTCGATTGAGGCTAGGAAGGGAAAGAAAAAAGGATGGGGGAGAGGAGAGAGAGGATCAAGCCGATGGTACGGTGGCAGGGCAGGTCAGGTGGTGCAGAGTTGCAGGCTTGACCTGCAACGCATGGGAGGGAGAAGGGAGGAAGAAGAAGAGGGGGTCAGCTGGTTGGTTTGGGGGAAAAAAAGAAAGAAAAGGGAGGGGGAGAACCGGCAGGCGAGGGAGGAGAAAAAAAGAACGACGAGCTGGGCCGAGTGGGGTAGAGAAGAGAAGGAGGGGGAGGTTGGGCCCGACGTGGCCTAATCTAGGGAAGAAGGAAAGAAAAAGAAAAAGGAGAAAGGAGAAAAAGAAGAAAGAAAAAGAAAAAGGAAGGAAAAAGGAAAGAGGAAAGGGAAGAAAGAAAAGGAATAAAAAATATATATAATATTAGAAAAATAATAATAATATAAAATAAATAATATAAATTAAATTTTTAATTATATTTAGGATATTTTGGAATTTTTTTTCTAAATTCTATTAATTTAGGAATAGAATTCTAAATTTATTTTTAAATAGCAAAATACTCTAATCTTCTCAATTAAATTCTTTATTATTTCCCCCTTTTTTTTATCTTAAATACTCCCCTTATTTTAAATAAAATAATAGATTTAATAAAATTTTCTAATAAATTCCTATTTTATTATATTTCTTAAATTAGGATTTTGGGGTATTTCACCTATACAATGCATAACTTTGATCCCCATTATGCTAAAAAACTGTATGATGTGTACTCTACGCTTCATACCTCTTCCTCCCAAGTAGGACCTGAAAGTGTTCTTGCATGAGCTTGGAGGCTTTACAAGCTCACTCGTACAAGGATGTTAGATCATGAAATGTCATAGCTCCTATAATCCTTTGTATAGCGAATGATAAACGCATTTGGAAATAGAAAATGGTATGGGACTAACTCACTTGAACATCTGGTGTGAACCTTAATAACTCCATGAATCTACCATGGTACTCTTGTACCATTATACTACCCTATAACAACCATAGAAACTCCTCTAGCATGTCATTCTTTAGGGTATCTAAGTAGAAATGTGCTTGTGAGGAATTCTTGAAGAGATCCCAAGTAATACCCAAAGATCCTACTCCCTATGATTGATCCACTGGTTGTCTATAAGTGCACTAGGGGTGTGCATTGTCGGATATCCGCATCCGAATGTATATTTTTTTTGGATATCCGATCTGACCGGATATTCGATATCCTATATCCGAATCCGCATCAGAATACTCCAAATATCCGAAACATCGGATATTCGAAATATAGGATCGGATTTTAGATATATCCGATTATTAAAAAAATATATCTGATTATTAAATTTACATATATAATCTATAATTAAAAATTTTTTATGTAGAAACACTTGTTTAATTATTCAATCAGCATAAAAAAGATATAATACATGATTAATCATATCCACAAAAATTAGTGATCAAGATTTGCGAACAATGACGCTCTAGAACCGTGAAACGACCTAAGTTAAGAGGCTCAGCAAATTTAGGATTTTTTTTTCTGGTCTGGGTGCTTGTGTGTGTGTGTGTGTGGGCTGTGACTAGGGCTGTAAATGAGCCGAGCCAAGCCGAAGACCCCAAGGCTTGGGCTCGGCTCATTTAACTAAACGATCCTAAAATGATGTTTGGGCTTGGCTTGTTTAACTAAACGAATGAGCCGAACCGAGCTTTTAACGAGTCGAACTCACGAGCCAAAGCCAAAAAATGAACCGAGCCGAGCTTTTTCTTATTTTAGGCTCGTTTATTAAATGAGCCAAGCCTGAGCTCTCAGGCTCGGCTCATTTAACTAAACGAACACGCTAAACCTAGCTTTTAACGAGCCTAAGCGAGCCGAATACCAAACTGGCTTAGCTCATTTACAACCCTAACTGTGACCTATTTGACTATTTGTAGAGTGTGGATGTTTATTTTAGACTTTAGTTTAGTAAATTATTTTTAAACTTATGTACTATAGTAAAAAAAATGATCCAAACTTGAAGATTGAAAGAAAAAAAATCAGATTATAAATTAAATTATGCCTAAATATAACTGGCTTATTCTTAAAACCGTATATTTTTGGTGGATTGGATTATCCACTAAAAAATCGGAGCGGATATCCAAAATTTCGGATCGATTTTTTGGGATACTGGATCAGTTTTTCTGCACATCCCTAAAGTGCACATAGATTTTACCTTACTGTATAGGCTCTCTTGTGCTTTAGGTAATTCACGACCTCGAATGTACGATCAAAATCCTTGATTCCAACTGGATTAGGTTGCAATACCCCACTTTTTGTAAACCCTAATTTAGAACCTAATTGCAACTTTACGTGTTATGTGAACATGACCATAGATATGATAGGTGGATATTATGTGTTAAGGTATTTAATATGTGTGTTTGGGTTGGGGTGGAATATGGATTATGATAACTAGGTTAAGAATGTAGTATTAATGTTTTGGTGCTAAACACTCAATTGGATATTGTGGCCCAAACGATTAGATGTGAAGGCAGAGTTAGTAGTACCCGGGGGCCTAGACAGACAACCGGTGATCAATCAAGGTTTGTTTAGGTGTCAAGCCGTATGATTTTTATGTTATTTTTTAAGGGTCTATTCCTATTATCCTTGTTGTCCTTCTACCAACCTCCCCTCACCTTGGATTAGATTCTCACTTGTTCCCTTTCTTTTGTATAAGATCTTAGCCATAACGACCTCATCTCACCTCTCACCCACTCTTTTACACTTTGTACTCACACTCAACCTCTTATTCAAGTGTTGGAAAAGCAAGCGTTGGCCTCCCCTCCTTGTTGTTGTTCGATCCTTTTATGATCCTTTGGCCTTTATTTTTTCCATTCTTTCTTTGATCATCAACACTTGATATTTTGTGCACTTTAATCTCTCTCTTTTTTTCTTTGAGTTTTGCCTAAGTGTTGAAGAACATCTCCTCCTTTATTCTTCAAGATGAAATCAAAACCCCTCCATATTTTCTCTTTATTTTCCTTGTTGGTTCTTCTTTTATTGATCTTTTATCTATCCTTGTTATATTTTTCTTAATTATATAAGTGTTAGATTTGGGAGAAAATTGAACAGTTGTCTCCTTAGATTTCTTCTCTTCTTGTGCCAACCATTATTTGGGTATGGCTATTTTCCCATTTGGTTTTGATGATTATTATTGTTGTCTTATTATTTTGTCGTAGTCTGGTTATTTTTGTCGAGGTAGATTCTAATGATCTTATCAGATTTTTGTGTTTTTAAGGATAATGATGTATAGTTGGGAGCTAGGGCTCGTGGTGATCTTTTTCTCTTTTTTCATTTTTTATTGGAATGAGATATTCTATATTATCCTATTAATTGTGTAAAAATCAAGTGATAGCATGTTTTAAGATTTCCATAAAATCTATGCTCAGGTGAAATCTATACTCCCTTGTAATTCCATAAAAATATGCATGCACATGGTGTTGTTATAATCTTTCCCTAAGTATGCAGTCACATAGATTTGTGCAAGAGCATGGCTAATTTTATGTATTTTAAGGTATGTATGGTAGTATGCTATAATAGGGTAGTTGTAGTACAATAATTATGTTTGTGTTGTAGGGGTGGCTTGACTAAGAGCTAGTTGGTCATATCCAATACCTCCTTTGATATTTTTGATATTACCATTAGATTATTCACATGTTTTACTTAAATTTTGATATATAATATGTTGAGATTTGGGCATGTCTAGGTAAAGTTATAAGTTATTCAAGCTTTGTATGTTTTGGGGGTATCTTGGTCTTTTCACTTGAAATATGTAAGTTTTCAACATGTATGCCTAATATGTACTGTATTATATTGAGCATGAGAATCATGTGAAATAGGGTATGCATGATTAGAGCTTTATCAGCTAAATGAGCTTAAATGTGTAATAGGGGCAAAATGGTAATTTTTTCCATTTATGAAATTTTCAAGAATTGTAAATTTATGCTAAATTGAATATTTTAGTGTTATTTATCCATTCCATACATCTTATTTAACTCGAACAACAAATGGTATTAAAGTGAGAATTTAATAAGTAAACACCTATAAGGGTGTCTTGGTCATTATGACCAAATGAGCCTAAATATGAATAATTGGATTAGGATGATCTTAATGGATTCCTAGGCCGACCTTAGTTTTTTCTTTGATTTTTGGCCTTTGGATTGACTTAGATAATTAGATATAAAAAAAATGGTTAAGTATGTAATTAAGTTTGCCGCGTATTAAATGACATTGTATGATCACCAAGTAAAGTATTATTATTTAAAGTGGAGGACCTTGATATTAGAAATTGTTTCTCTCTATGGCTATCTACCCTAGAGATGAGGTAGGAGTCGTTGATTTGGTTTGGTTTTAACGGTGTACAATAGTGCCCCTATAAAGTCCTGGTCTATTCCGTAGGTGACCTACAAGCTCTATAGGGGATATTGATACTTAAGTATTATATGAACTAGGTTGGAGGGTACTTTGTTGCCATTAGTGCTCTAGTGTGATTGGTGTGGTGTTATGTCTTTGAATTAGATGGTTGGAGCATACTGTGATGCTTCGAGCGCTAGTATGAGTGGTGTACTGTTATATTTCTAGGTTATTTGTTGTATCCCCTTGATTAATTGAAAATGGAATAAAATTATTGTACCGGGATTGAATTGGACCGTACTTGGTTGTTGGTTTGGTAGCTATTGTTGTGCACTACTTGGTTCGATTTGTTGGTTCGGTAGATGTCATTGTGTACTTCGTGGTTTGGTAGTTGCTAATGTGTACTACCTGGTTTGGTTTGTTTGTTTGGTAGATGTTGTTGTGCACTACTTGGTTTGGGTATAGTGCATGATAATTATAGTATTGATTCCTTATTATGTTTATGAGCGGTATAGAGTTTTTTATTAGAACATTGATCAATTATTGTTTAGTATATTCCAATTCCTACGATACCCTTTTTATAATTGTATTAAGAAAACAATTATAATATGGTTAAGTTGGATGTGATGAGTATGTGGCATATGGTATGATATAAATTATAACATGAAAATGGTATTTAATTATATTATGTATTACTTGATGTGTTGTGGCATGATTTCTCTTATGACACCCTCTATATGTTCCATGAGACCTCTGCACAATTAGTGTCGTGCCGTGGGTCTACTCATTACCGTTGTGCTGATGGGTTTCGTTTTATATCCCTGTCTATTTAATCACAACTTTAGCCTTATAAGTTTTGTTGGCAGTGGTAGTATATTCGGTTTGAAACAAGAGTTGTTAGGGTTATCTGGTCTCTCTCTGGTTGTATTGTCATTGTTCTTATTTCCCTCCATTAGGTCATCAAGTGTTGTAAGCTTGGTTAAATATATTTAAAGTCTCTATCTCATGCTTCTGTTTGGTTATTGTTAGTTTTGCCTTAGATTTGGATTAAGTGTTGATTATACTTTAATCTCTATGACGGGGTTGTTTTAGCCTTGCAACTAGCACAAGTTAGGTATTGGATGTAAGATTAAAATTACTCACATCTAGATATCGGGTGTGGCTAGCACTTAATCCCAGATATATAAGGAACCATATTGAAATGAATAACCAACGAAAACAAGAACAAAAAAAAATATTTATTTATATATAAAGAAAGTCAAACGGGATACAACAAATTTATAAATTAAAACAATAAACCAAAAGTATAAACTAAACCCCAACCCAGATTATACTCGACAATCCATGTCCCAGCACAAACCTCCACAATTAAATCTGTAATATAGAATCAAAAGAAAAATAATTGTATCAGTGTGATAAATGTACCGAGTAAACATAATTTACAAAAATTGATAGCATGCAACACATAATGCACGCATAATCATGCTGGAGATTGAAAATACTATAAAGTATGCTGATGGAAGACTCATAGTCAAATCTAATTTAAATCAGTTATTCACATCATTCATACTATTCACATTATTCATACTATTCATATAAAATCCTAAAACCTCATGAAACACTTACAGGCATCTGAACCCTCTGCATTTGGTACTAAATGTGTCGAAATGATAGAACACACACACACACACACATGTGTAGTTATAACTCATACTTGCATCCTAACACATTGTCATGCTGTTACAATGTATCAAACATGTCATGAACCAAGGAATATCCAACAGTGGCGCCCTAAGTTGGCCTCTACCACTCAAGGGCATGGTATAACTTACTGTTGATGACAATGCTTTGTCCAATCCAAGGAAGAATGACGGTGGCGGTGTAGGCGATTTAGCATGAACTCCCAGGAGTCATTTGAAGAAGTTACAATTAAGTTATACTATATAGTACTCCATCTATTTCTAAAAAAAAAGTTTTTTTTTTCAAAATAAAAGTTATTTAAGAAAAGTCAATGATTGTTTTTCATTTTTATCCCTATGTTTTATCTTTCTTCTTCTATAAATTACTTATCATTAAGGGTGTGCATTGTCGGATATCCGTATCCGAACGGATATTTTTTTTAGATAGCCGATCTGACCAGATATTCGATATCCTATATCTGAATCTGCATCCAAATACACCGGATATTCGAAACATCGGATATCCAAAATATCGGATCGGATTTCAGATATATCCAATTATTGAAAAAAATATCCGATTATTAAATTTACATATATAATTTATAACCAAAAAAAATTTCTGCAGAAATACTTGTTTAATTATTCAACCAATATATTATTAATCATATCCACAAAAATTAGTGATTAAGATTTGTGAACAATGACGCTCTAGAATCGTGGAACGACCTATTTTTTCTGGTCTGGGTGCTTGCGTGTGTGTGGGCCGTGACCTATTTGACTGTTTGTAGAGTGTGGATGTTTATTTTAGACTTAAGTTTAGTAAATTATTTTTGGACTTATGTACTATAGTAAAAAAATGATCCAAACTTGAAGATTGAAAGAAAAAAATTAGATTATAAATTAAATTATGCCTAAATAAAACTGGCTTATTCTTAAAATCAGATATTTTTGGCAGATCGAATTATCTATTAAAAAATCGGATCGGATATCTAAAATTTCGGATCGGTTTTTTAGATTTTGATTTTTCTGCACAGCCCTACTTATCGTATTATTTTTCAACAAAAGATATTATTATTATATTAGGGATGTATTAATTACTTTCTAAAATAGTGTGTAACTTTTTGAAAAGGTTTTTCTTTAGAAACATATGAAGTATATAGTAACTTAAAAGCAACTATCTTATTTTAGGGACTAGTGCCGTCGCATAAGCTTGTGGACTTCTTAGCCAGCAATCGGGGACCCACTTATGAGTTCACAACGATAGGGAAATGAACTGAATTAGCTAATCAAATAACGCATAACCTTGATTTTGGGGTTCAATTTTATGATATCCCCTCTAGCATCATCTATGACCAAAATGTTTTTGACTCAGTGGGGCGGGGTTGCTCGAAGAACCATCCTTCTATAATTTTGCTTTGATCATTTGGATTGTAAGCTTGCAGATAGTGTTTGTTGATGCTGTAACTGAAATGCCTTTTCTTCTCATGACCAAATTCAAATGAGAAGCGAGGAAGGGAGATCTTGACTGGTTGGTCATAGACCTCAGCGGACCGCATCTATGTTAGAAATATTACTGGACCGCATCTGTCCAAACCAAGTCAGAAAAGCCCGCCCAGTCCACCCCTAAACTAATAAAACTCGCATTTCTATCTCCCGTCATCACTCTATATCATATACCCCCACACAGCCACACTCGCACCATATACACGCACCACACTCGCACTCCCCAGGATTCATTTCATAACCACGCGGTCCGCGCCCCGCCATAATCTCTTCATCTTTAAACAAATTTCAAAACTAGCTCCTGCCTACCATCCTCTCCGCCCAGCTCCAACAAACTACTTGCTGCTCGAGACCTTCTTCACAGTCCGCCTCTACTCTAAGCTAATAATGTCGCCGTTTCACCGTCTACATAGCCGCTCAATTCCCTCTCTCTTTACTTCAAATCTTTCATTTCTAAAACACTTGTATATTCTCTTCTACTTCATGTCTGATTTAGACGACGACGATGACGACGACGACGACGACGACGAAGACGACTGGTATGAGGCCTACCTCGATAAACTCCTCGGTCCTGATCGTCTTAAATTCCCACGCTCTGATACTGTTCGCAAAGCCGACGTCCTCAAGGTTTCACGCTCCGATGCTGATGACCTTCTTTACTTGGTTCCTTACAGGTACGCTTACTATAGTCGTCTTTCAATTTCTTGGAACCGTAATAAATCTTTCTTGCTGCGGCAGTTCGCAACTGAGATCGCATGGCTGCCTAAAGTTTTAGGGTTTCAATTAGGGGGTGACAATTGCGATGCCAATGATTCAAGAATCGAGATTGTGAGAGTGAGAATTGGGTTTCTTTATTTTTTTCCAGGTGGTGGAAGGAGGCAAGCGATCACTGTTTCACAGATGGTGAAATAATTAAGGGCATCCGGTTCCGAATAAGATCTTATCATTCTGCCTCAGACTTTGAAGCTGAAGTGCTAGATCACGACTCGGAAATCTATTTTGATATGGAGAGGGAATTCATTGTTATTAACCAGGAAGGATTAATTGACCACACATGTGCTCTGCTCTGTGAATACATGTGGTCTAAGGCATTGAAATGGTGAGTAGATGAAAATGGTATTCTTCAATGTCTTTTACTTGTTCTTGTTTATGTCCCTGTTTCTATTCTCGTTCATGCCCTTGATTTTGATCTTCCTAATGAGCAATTTTACTATCGCAATTTTTATTTGGTGGGAGTATAAGCACTTGCCAAATGCGAACACGGGGTTATTTATTATAACTGCTGTTTTTGTCCCTACACTTATTCAATATGCCAGCGACGACCCCCCTTTTTTTTGTGTAAACTCTATTTACGTCTTCTGGTAACAGATCTTGCTTATTCATTCACCACGCATCTTTCTCCTTCAATTGTGTCCTTGTTCTTGTTTGTTGACGATTCTTGTAAACTTCTACGTGTAAATGAGTGTGAAATCATCTGGCCGTTCTTTTGACAGGCACTCTGATAATAGCACAGAGATTGAGGATATGAAAGATTCTTTTTCCGTGGAAGATGCTGACTTCCCTATCTACATTAGAATCTCTTCTTCACAAAAACTCCGCACATTGTTTGTCAAGATCAGGCGGCGGGTGAGTCCTCGTGTTTTCCGCCAACTATGACCAAGACCAAGAAACAGCTTGCTATTAACGATGAATGCACCCTTTTCATTTTTATTTCTTTTTACAGGACAACGTTATGCAACAATTTGACAGAGCCTGTTGGATATTCGATCAGGACACTGGGATGGTATGGCAAGTTACATTTTCTACTGTATTATGCATGTTCTGGTTTCAATAGGTTTCTTATGGTGTTTATGTGGACAGGTACGGCTTTGGGATTACACCGGGAGGATCATTAAGATATGGGATGCCAACGAAGCAGCGGTCCAAGGTCGGGTCCAAGCAGATGATGACATGGAATTGGCCGTCATATCGGAAATGGAATATGATCGAGCTAATGAAGATAATATCCGCTCCTCTATGACCGCTCTGTACAAATTAAGATATTAGCTTCTTTGATTGGACGAGTCACCAGCACATATTTGGATTATTGTTTTCCTTGTTCCATCTCATGTGTTCGGTATTTGGTTATTGACTCTTTTGTTTGACATTTTATCTCGTATGATTATGCAGGTAGCGTTAGCGTTTAAGGCCTATGGGCTGGTAGATATTGGCAAAAGCACAGGAGAGAAGTACAGGTCTTCCTCATTATATGCGCCCCATGCATCGCCACTCGAAAGAGCATTTAGAAAGACTGGCCCGTTAGGCTTGATTGGAATCCGTAACATAGGGAATACATGCTTCATGAACTGCATCATCCAGTGCTTGGCTCACACACCAAAGCTTGTCGATTACTTCCTAGGAGACTTCAAGGAAGAAATAAATCCCGACAATTTTCTTGGCGCGAGGGTGAGTAAAGCTTTTAGATATGTTCTTATCAACTACTGTTTATGCACTACACAGAGGCTTCTTTACATATATCAGACATTTTGCTGCACTTTCTGTTTTGTACTCTGTTTGATGATGGTTTTTATTTTTTTAGGGCGAGCTTGCTTTAGCATTTGGAGACTTGCTGAGAAAACTATGGGCTCCTGGTAGACGACCAGCAGATCCTACTTATTTCAAGTCTGTGCTAAATGAGTTTGCTCCTCGGTTTGCTGGGAACGAGCAGCATGATTCTCAGGCAAGTGATGGACTCTGTCTTCTTTATGCTCTTATTTACAAATCATCCCTGCAGATGGATTGAACTTGTGAGCGTAATGACCATCAATGGGATGCCGATAAGTTCTGAAGTGTTCTGGTCTTTTCAAAACCAGGAATTTTTGGCATTTTTACTTGATGGGCTGCACGAAGACTTGAATCGTGTGAGGAACTTGTTTGCTGTTGAAACTTTATTAGTCCCTGAGGATGTAGATGCTGGTCTGGATGAGGTAGTGGCTGATGCATGCTGGCAGAACCACTTGGCTCGTAAAGACTCCATAGTAATTGATTTGTTCCATGTAAGTTTGGATCATCTAATATATTAATTGAATGAATAGAACTCTAGTTGTCGATTACTATTTTTCTTTTAATGGTGTTGTAGAGCTTAGTTTTCTGGAGGTATACTAGTAGTCTAGTAGGCTTTCCTTAATACTTTCGGCTATAGTGATTGATTTGTATAGGTTTTGTTTGGTAGGGGAGGGGGGATATTGGGGAGGAGGAAATGTTTTACCAAAGGGGAGAGAGAGTGGTGTCAGCAGGTGAGAATGACCCAAGGGAAGATAAGGAGATTTCTAGAGGTTGGATAATGAAGTCTGGTAGCTAGAACAAAAAGGATGAGAGGATCAAGGGGTAGATGATGGAGGATAAAAAGGAAAGGGAGGAAGGTGGTGGATAATAGAGGGTCGTTTTCCACCTTGATTATAATTATGCGTGTCATTACTCTTTGATCCTCTACCCCTTACTCTTGCTGTGCTATAATTCAGTTTTTGACCGGCAGCTGGTGTTTGGTTTGCATGGTTGTTCTTTTTAGGGAGTATACTTGAATATTGCATTTATGCCAACCTTGAAATTGTCATTCGGGCAATCTCTTAATATGCTGGAGGTTGTTAAGATTGTTGCTTCCCTTGGCTGTTTTGGTCAGGTGCATGACATTATCTGTTTGTATGCTGCATGTTTGTAGGGCCAGTATCGTTCAAAACTGGAATGTCCTGTATGCAAAAGGGTCTCATCTAGATTTGAGCCATTTGAACATCTGTCCCTTCCTTTACCTCCAAGAATGCGTTCAATGACTGTTACCGTGCTTAGCACTGACGGCATTGCTCCACCATCTGCATTCACTGTAACTGTTCTTCGATATGGAAGATGCAAGGATCTTCTTGCGGCTCTGAGTACAGCATGTTCTCTATCTAATGAAGAAGAATTGTTGTTGGCTGAGGTATGTTGGATACTTGCAAAGTTTGGATGACTTGTTCCTCTTGCATATTGTGTCTTTGATGCTTTTGCCTTGGGTTTATGATGCTTTTAGCTAATATTAATTCACTGGTTTGTCTCAGAAAGTTGGCATGTCAATATAGATCCCTTCTTTTCATGGTATGCATAGCTTACTTCAGATGCCTCCAAATTGTGTTTTTGTTTGGCCTTTTAATGTTGCCTTATGGTACAAATTCTATGTAGTTGCGATGCAGGATGCTTGAAGTAGTATTAGTGGAGCCAGATCTCTTGGATCCAATTCTAACATAAAAGACGAGAATGTTATTGAAGTCAAAGATTTATAGCAAAGTAAGCATCATACAATTAAATAGCGGTTCCACTATAGTGTAGAGGCCGATATTTAGCTATTTTTAGGTTAGCCGCGATATGAAATTATAGATACACTATGATTTTAAATTTTCATATTCATTGGTCGATAAATTGAGAAATATCAACGATAAATCGGAATAAATTAGTGATTTATTGAGAATTTTTAAATATATTAAAAAAGCATGCATGATAATTTTTTTATTCATTTACTATATATATTTTGAACTAAGTTACTATTAAACAATGACAAAGTATTGTTATTCGTAACCTTTACATGTCCTACTAGGATAATTTAGCATATAACTACTTACTTAAATACTTCTAATATTTATATTCAAATGATCAGTAAATAATAATTAGAGTATATGGTGAAATAAAAATAAAAACTAACATTATAGCAACCGCGGCATATAATTTATCGTTCGTGACGCATCAATACTGCGACACCGCGACCGCTGTTTTATTACAAAACAAGATATGTAATTGCGTCATAAATGATATATTTTTTTTTGAAAAAAGAAAAGATAGGGGCCTGGCAACACATTTATTTAATGAGAACCATATTTGTTAAATTGAGTTATCTTAAAGCAAGAGATATGCAAATTGTCATGTTGGTGCTACTGGAGTGCAATGCTTTTCAGGTTCAGGTGACTGTAGTCCTAGGCAAAAAGGTTTCTGTCCATGCCTAAAATATGGGGAAATTTCTTTGTAGTATATTTAGGTGAAACTAATTAGTTAAAAATCAAAATGGTTCCAAAGTATTTAGTTATAAGTTCAAAATATAATGTACATATAATTACACTAATATGTACACCTAATTATATATAAATGTACAGGTAATATTCTCTATATGTACATGTATATTAGAATACCAAAAAAACTGGACTAAACACTAAATAAATTGACCAACTTTAATTATTTTGGTCCAAGTGGACCACCAACTATTTTTCTCCTAAAATATTTCACACGAGTTTTGAACTATTATAGGGATAAAAAATATCAAAATACCCTTGTCCTGCCGGGCTGTGATATCGCTAGTGCGCACCCTCTATTCTCGAGATAACAGAAAAAAATGTCTGTGGCGTTAGTATTTGATGTATCATATTTACCCATACTTTGCTGCATTGAGTCTCTAGTAATGCTTTTCCAATTTTTTTACTCTGCTTCAGGTGAAAGATAGCCGCATCTTCCATTTCCAGACCTGCCCAGCTACTTCCTTAACCTTTTTAAGAGATGGTGCCCGGGTTGTTGCCTATCGCTTACCGAAAGAAAGTGAGAACCTTCCCTTGGTTGTTTTCCTGCACGAAAGGTATATTTTATAGGTCTATTTTATTCTTTCCCAACTTTTTTTTATCATTTCAGTATTTTTTTTTTATCAATTCTCCAAATTTAATGGTCATGGTGTTACTTCCAGTTCCCCACCAGTTTAAAAACTGAGCAGTTCAAAATGTGCACCCAAGTGAGAAAACTAATCTTGCTAAAATTTTGGCTGACTAACCATACTTTTATTAAAAATAAGCAGTCCAACTTGCAGAAAAAAGGACAAATATTGCAGGTAGCAAGCTTTCATGTCATTATTGGTTCTCTCCTTTTCGTGAAAAAATATTTATTCTGTCATTCTAAGAAATTACTTTTATTAAAAATGAGGTAACTGTAAAAGGTGTTTTGCATGTATATTTCTATTTTGTTTTATTTGTCAGAGGTCGCATTCGTTATTGCACCATTTCCTTCATGCAGGGAAGACGGGAAGAGATTTGGCATTCCTTTGGTTACCAGAATTTCCTCTCCTCCAAGTGAATCTCAGATACGTGGAGTTTTTGTGAAATTACTACGTCCATTTCATACAGCGAATGACAATGATATTGGAGAGAGTGATGAAGACGATACTGCAGATAGCGGTTATCATGTTACTGGAGAAGGTGATAATAAAGATACCACGATGAAGGAGGCCATTGGTACCTTGTCCGATGCTTCAAGAGCAGATGATCCGACAATTCAACTGGATTCGGGTGTTGGTTTTCAGTTTCACCTAACAGATGAGCGAGGTGAAACAAAGGGTGCCAGGATAAAGTTCAGAAAACCTTTGGATGTATCTGCTAAGGCTAAGCAGGTGAATGTGCTTGTTAGCTGGTCCAAGCGAATGATGGGGTGCTATGATACTGAGCGTCTGACCTTGTTGCCCGAGGTTTGTAAGCTTGGTAACTCTTATAGCAAGACTGATGGATCAGTTTCCTTATACAAATGTCTTGAAGATTTCTTGAAAGAGGAGCCTCTAGATCGAAAAAACATGTGGTCAGTGTCTCATATCCCAATTCTCGATTTGTAGCATATACCTATGGACACACACAAACACACACATATATATTCCTTGATACATATTCCCTTCTGAAGTTGTTCTTTTTTATAAATATAACCTCCAAGCTTCCATATTGGATATGAGAAATCATCTTCTGCTGCATTTTAGACTAGGATACTGGTGGATCACTTGCGTATTTTGCCTTGCGTGTCTCTGTTGGGTGACTTTGCAAACAGCTGGTATTCAGTTTGCTCGTGTGGTTTTGGGAGTAGAAGTCTCTCTCTTTTCAGCCTAGTTGGGCACAGCGTCAAAGCCATAGTATTCAATAGCTTGTGAGATGGATCGATTGTATGTGGAATTTCCCTTTTGACGTATGATTACTAATCTTTTGTTCTTTGCCAGTGCCTAATCTGTTTTAACACCCTGCTGTTTCCGATCCACCTGACACCAAGACCCTGTTCTTCGTTTAGCCACTATTGCTATAATTAATCCAAAAAAAGTCTGAACCTTCTATAAAACCTCTTTGGATCCAAGAACCAGTGGCTAGTAAGGACCAACGAGGCTAATAAGGACAATCGATTAATTCGTTATCTGTGTTGTCCCTTGGCTTTTACTAAACCTACATACTTGGTCTAATTTGAAGATTATGTTGTCAATACTGCTGTTAATGTTGGTTTTAAACATTACCTGGAATGATCATGCTCTAGGGAGTGCCCTAGCTGCAAGGAGCATCGTCAAGCAATCAAGAAGTTAGATCTTTGGAGATTGCCTGAAATTTTGGTGATTCAGTTGAAGAGATTCTCCACCGGGTGGTTTTTGGAAAACAAGCTTGAAACAGTTGTCCACTTCCCCGTTCATCAGCTAGATCTATCAGGTTATATTGCCCGCAGGAGCCCCTCACCTTCAAATAATTACAGGCTATATGCAGTTGCTAATCACCACGGGGGTACTCGGGGCGGTCATTACACAGCTGTCGTGCTCGTGAGTCTCTTCCTCTGACTCTTCCTCCATTGCGTTTGTCTCCCCCCGCCTTCCTTCCCCTCGTATGCATATATGGTTTAATGGTTTCATTAAATGAAATCCTTTACGTGCAGCACCAGGGCAGATGGTTTGTGTTTGACGACACCGTTGTTAAACCCACGGATGAGGACCGTATAAAGACATCCGCAGCCTATCTTCTATTCTACAGGAGAGTTTCTGAACCGATACATAGTCCGTCCAGTGTCTAGTTTACCCTTGTGTTGTACATACAACCACCATGAGCAAAGGCTTAGGATGATTCATTGTACGCACAGCGTCTAGTTTATCCTTGTGTTGTACTATATACAAATATAAACAAAGGAGTAGGATTGTATATAGTATGGCGAGACACTGAAGAGTCCATCCTTTCGTTGTATGGGCCATCTATTTTCGTGATTGGGCTGTATTGAAGCCGTAGTTTCAGAGGAAGAACTTGGCTTCTACTCGGAAATTTTCGAGGATTGCAGACCTGGGTAGCATGTGACCCATTAGTTTAGTAGTTACTGGTTTTTGATGTACAGTCCGCATAAATTTTGTTTGAGGTAATTCGATTGTACAGTTGAATACTTGAATGAGACGTTTCCAACTGCGTATGTGGCTATGTGCTAGCTTGGGACATCACAGTTCAAATCTCCTCGAGCCGGAAGCAGTCTATTTCTGTGCCCAAAAGCATTGCTCTCGGGTTTTTTCGATGCGCGTGGGGTCAGATTCAGATTCGAATCTTCGGGGCATTTATTCTTTCGGGTTTCTTTTATAAGAGGAAGAATGACAATTGGACTAGTTTCATTTAAAATCTGACTGATTTTATCCGTTGGATATGTAAACGGATATGGATATGGGTATAGAGAAATAAGAGAAATATTTATCGAGTTTGGGTATGGATATAAGTAAGGGATTTTTAAATCCGTATCTGTACCCGCATTCATTTATTAGATATAAAATTATATTTTTATCTTTATTTATGTAACCTTAAGTATATTTTCTATAGCTAAAAGTAAAGATATGATTAAATTTTAACAATCTAAGTATATAATTATAACATTAAATAATTTTTACTTCATGTTTAATAGATTTTACTTGAAATCCGATGTGTTTTATCTGATGAATATTTAAACGGATATTGATATATATATGGATGAGGAAAGAAAAAACCCGTTGGATTTAAATACGGATATGGACATATGTTTTTTTATCGGGTTTGGGTAACGGATAGAGGGTATCCGATCTGTACTTAATCCATTGCCATTCTTATATGAGAGCTTGATTTGATGCCCAGGAGGAAGTACTTATGTGTCCTAATCTAGTTATGCATTGCAATTACATCTCGGGATGGAGATTAAGAAATAGAAATGGAGAGAAATTAGAAATGTCATAAGTTAAAAAGTTAGAAAATAGGGATAGAAGAAAACGATAATATATATTTATTATAATAAAAAATTATATTAAATTTAAAGTTTACATAATTAGAATTTAATTTTCAAACTCATTAAATTACTAACAATGATAAACTCAAATGAATTAAATATAATATTTATTTTCGTTAATGACTTCAACTACTTCTTCTTCTTCATCTTAAATCCTTATTTCGTCAAAAACTATTGCCTCTAACTTGGATTTATCAAGAAAAAGAGAAGTAATATCAAGCAATTTAATATCTTTAAAAGAACCAAAGTCATCATCTATGTAAAAGAAAAAAAGAAATTAATATTGTCGTTTAATAGTTGCCACAACTTACGATGTAATATGGGATTAGTAAAAAGGAGAAAATATTACTATAGATATCTCACATCATTGATTTTTGTTTCTTATATTCTGGAAGTCTTCTTGTTAGGAGACGATAATTGTTATAAACATACACCAAGTCTTTGACACGCTTAGGAAACAATTTATTTCTCTTCATAGAATGAATAAAACCATATGTGCTTCAATTTTGTTCAGTGCATGAAGAAGAAGATACTTGACCAAGTAATTTGAGGGAAATATCTTGAAGCAATGGTGCACTTGATCCATGAACCATCCACCAAGTATTTGGATAAAAAACGTCTATATTATAAAGAGAATTAAATTTTCCAAATGGACCATGTTTAAGTGCAAAATTCGCAAACTCCATATTAACTTTGGAGTGAGCTTCATGATTACGGAAAAGTCTTTTAAAATACTTGTTCCTTTCGATGCAAACCTCTTCATCTCTAGAAAGAGAAACTTTAGGTGACTTAACATCTAACCAAACATCAGAATAATGCCTTCACTCAAAGGAAGAAATCAATAAGATCATAGATACTATTATTAGTTGTTAAATTAAAGAAATAAAAAAGATAACACTTCAATAAAAAAAGAGAGGTTACCTTGGGTTTTATAAGTATGCCAAACAATGAAGGAGTGTATTACTTTTGGTCCAACGAGCTGTGAGTATGGTATATACCACTTGAAAGAAAGAAGACACTTCTCCAACCTCTTTTTTGTGGTCAGTATTAACTTGTGGTTTGGTAATAGCCTCCGTGCCTACCGTGGTTCAGTAGTAGCCTTTGTACCTACCCGTGGTTTGGTAGTAATCTTTGTATCTACGTATGGTTTGGTAATAGCCTTTGTACCTACCTATATTTCTGTAGCAACCTTGTTCTTACTTGTGGTTCAACAGTAGCATTTGTGCCTTCTTGTGGTTTTGGTAGTAGCCTTTGTGCCTACCTGTGGTTGTGGTAGTGTCCTTTGTGCCTACTAGTGATGATATGTGTTGTTATTGGTTTGTGCTGGTTAGCTTACCTGTGTTATGAGAGTTGGTGGTGCTGATAATGAGATTTGTGACCATGGTTATATTTTGAGAATGATGTTGTTCCTAATTATGCTGCAAAGAGCATCTCTTCGATGTTCCATTGGTAAGTTTTAGTTTATTCTAGCTGAACGAGCATTGGTAGTATATGGCCTTGATGTTATGTGGTTATATAAATTATTATCGTATTTCAATTAATATATGCATAATTAAATGTTCATGTATTATTGTGATGCCTCTTTATGTGTTCTATACGGACCTTTTATATTAGTTTTGTTTAATGGGTTACCTAGTACCGTTGTATCGAAGGGTTTCTTTTTATAGACCCCTACTTATTCAATGGGAAGTGGCCTTTATAGGTTACTTTGCAAGATCTATTGAAGGCTACTATTTGGGTTGAGAGTGTAGGGTTATCTAATGTTCACAAGGCAAGGCATAGAGGCAATAAGGAATCTAGATAAACCTTGGTATGAATACACACACACGCATGCGTGCGCGCTCACACACACACACACCCCCTCTCTGCCATTCTTTTATGATCTAATATTGTTACTAAGTACTTTTACTTGATGCAATAGGAGAAACAACTGATGGAGTAAGCAGAGCTAACATAGATCTCATTTGTACCCCTAGAGCAAGCTGGTATTTGGACATATGCTAGGGTAAAGAATGAAAAGCTTGCCAATAAACCAACTCAACAAATGGTTGAGAAAATTGTAAAGCGTACAATATTTATCTTTACATGGTTTAATATGGTTACATATTTCTAACTATTTTTTTTACTTTAAATAGGAGGGTTTGAGAAAGGACTATATGGTCAGTGCTTTTGATTGAAAAGGTCTTAACGACTTTTTGACACATGCATTGGGCACTCAAGAGCTTGGTGGCCAATGTCGGACATATAGCTACGGGTTTAACCTATCTAAGGTATATGGACGTTGTTCTAGTTGTCGCCCTTTGAAGGATAAATTTGAACAGATAGAGAAAGAAGCAGTATCATTAAAGGAATCACAAGATGTAATCCTTAGAAGGTTGGATAGTATGTCCTCATATTCACAATGTCCATTTAAACTCTCCACATCTAGTTTCCCTAGACCCTTTTCGAAAATTAATGAAGTAGTATACTAAACTACACTTTATGTACTTGAGTGTTTTTTTTTTGCCATAACTTGAATATTTTAACTATTAATAACTACAGGGTTAGTATCCTTGTGACTTGCAAGTTATAAAGGATGGGTCTATTGTAGCAAATTCTACTGCATTTATTGATTCCAACTCAACCCTTTATAATCGACTATTGGGGGTTGATAAATTTTGGGTTTCAATTCATAATGTATTTGAGTCATATTTAATGGAGTCACTTCCACTTGATGCGGCATATAATCATGAAGAGGCAGATATGCCCGTAGTGCACTTACTAGTTGGGCAATTTGTTGGATGGCCGAGTAACCTTATAATAATTAAGAATGAAGAATCCAAAATTATTCAATCTTAGGTTATATTCTTGTTACTCAACTGATAATATACAATCTAATGATTATGCCATCCCCTCTTTCTTATTCAGGGCAATCATATTCCCACAAAAAATATTAGTAAGGGGAAAAAAAGATATAGAATATACGAAAGCCCAAAAAGCCTTGGGAATGAAAATAATAATCAAGTGTTATGGCCAATAACCTCAATTTAGGTTGTATTTGGACATGATGCTTTCATTGGATGACAATTCTATTATGATTCCTTTTCTAGCAGATTTGCACATGAAATCATAAAATATGAATATCTGGATTAGGGTAGAGGATATCTTATATTTGTTACAAGGTGAAATGTTACAATGTCAACATACAATTGCATATACGAGGTAATTTAAATCATTTTAAGTTTGAATTTATTTTAATTATTAGAAAAAATTAATATTTTAATACTACATATGTAATTTATTCTTTCATGGTCATACATGATATCTAATGACAATGATAATATTGAACACGTTCCATATGTGATTAGCATGATGAAGATGGCTTCACAGTCCCTCTTGTTTGATCCATTTTTATTTGTGGAATGGTATATATTTATCTATATAATGGTATTAATTATAATCACACACACACATAATTTTTTTTATCATATGGTTACAACATCAATTAGGTCCTTCAATACTTATTTTGGGTCATAAAAGAAGGGAAGGGCACTACCCCCTTATGTTTGTGTTGTTTATGTCATTTAAGAATAATTTTTATTTTATATTAAGTATTTAGTATGAGAAACTAATAAGATAATGTAATATATATTTTATTTTTTAGTGTCCACGACAATAAGATAATGTAAGTTGTGGATATTAAGTCATGATATTCATGAATGAAATTATTTACAAACATTGGACAGGACAAGGAGAATTATATACATTAATACTAACATGGTCCTTTCCATATTTTGTAGGTTTATCAACCTTTTGAACTTTGCAAATATGATAATAACAAGATTAATGAAGTTAGAAAAGAATTGTTAGTTTTTATTACAAGTTTTTATGATGATTGTTTTTAGGATCATATGTGCACCTGTAATTTTTTGTATCTAGAGTGTAAATATAAATGAAAAAAATTTTGTATAAGGTTTTGTATGCAATTTAGATAATGAAATTATATAATTTTTTAATTATTACTAGTTGCTTATTGTTTTAGATGAAGCAAATACTCATAATGCTGATGAAAGCATGTTTGAAACATATGCAGGTTTTTGCAAGAAAAAATGCGGTATGGAAATAATTAAAACTATTTAGTAAAAAGAAATAGTGAATATAAGATGGTTATTAGCCACACCCACCATGTATACATGTACACTCCCAAGAGTTGTTGAGAGAGGGAATACACTGCGGTTGTGGCTAATAACTGCCATGTATTGTATATATACACGGTGGTTATTAGTGCCAACCACTGTGTATACCCATCAGACTTCTAGCAGCTATTGAGAAGGGGATTACATGACGATTATGGATAATAAATTTTGTGTATGTTTACTTATAAACGAAAGTGTTTTCAAGTAATCTATTGTATAAATTATAGCTCTAGTGATTTTCCTGTCAAATTTAAATAATTATATGACGGTTTTTAGAATCATAGTGTATAATATATCGTCATATAAATTGCTATGTATACCACTTTTTCAACTATTGTCTGTGTTTTTTTCTACAGTGGTGAAAGAGAGAGAGAGAAGAAGAAATATTGTAAATCAATTATTACTTTATGGTACATGTAATTATGGGTGGTCAAAATAATTTATTATGATGTATCAAAGAGAGTAGTTGGAAGAAGTTCTTTGATAGAAGATGGAGCTTGTGTGGGTATTATTGATATTGCTTTGAGATCTTTTGTTTTGCATATATTGAACCACTAGTTATAGGCTTTTAGCTACATTCCCATATATCTATCCTACCCTTTTGACCCTAGTCCTATTACAACTCAATAAAAAACTTTATGATTTTTTTACATGCATTAGTTTTCAAAGTTGTGGAAACTTGACATGATATGCAAACTTATGGATTGAATACATCTATTTAGAATAATTTTTAGTGACATAATTCTACCCTTAAGCACATGAGAGATTAATAGCCCATATGCCCTAAAGCAGGGTCTACTAATTTTACTACCTGAATGTCTCTATTTTACTTCTTCCAAATTGAATCTAGTTACATGGATTGATTTCTCTTACTTTGTCTTGAGGACTTGATGGAAAATTTTATCCTCGACTGGAGAAACTTGTGATCATAGATAAAATTTCAATGTGATTTTATTGAAAGCTATGAAAATTGCTTTGTAAGTCCCTATGAAACGTATTTATCTTGTGATATGTTGAATATTGGTTATAGGATTGATGAGGGGGTGATCCATATTCTATTAACTCTACCTCCTTTTATTGTCCTTATTGATTATTTTATTGAGGAAAAGAAAAAAGTCTAAATTTGGGGGAGTTGATAAATAAATAAAATATGCATTATCTTAGTGTGTTTCAAGCATGATTTATGGGTATTTGATGCATATTTCGTATTTGAATTGGTGATATTGCTTTGATTTGTATTCTTATATGTAGGTATTGGCTCAATATTGAAATATTGAATGATTGTTGGAAGTAAAACAAGAGTTTGGAGCTAAAACGAGATTCAGAATTCATGGTTTGAAAAGAAAATGGATGCACGTGTATAAAGAACTGAAATTTCAACCATGATTCAATGTGAATCTAAACAAACTTAAAAGCCAAACATTGTAGGTCTCTTCAATAGATTTCCAACACAACTTTAATCACATCAATCCAAGGTAGGAAGAAACCGTTACAATCAAAATACCGAAGATTGTCCAAACAAGTACAAATTAAGCAAGACAACATGTGCCACACATATGGTTCGTCTACAAAATTTATGAAATTGTTTATTTCTTTTTAGATTTTTAAAACCTATATATATATTAGCTTATGGTTTAAAGTATCTGTATTGGAGCTTTCTATTAGCCGCCAAATATTATTTAGATCTAGAACTCAAGTATTGGACCTCGAAATAGGACTTAGATTAATTTAGGCTAATTCACCCCTTTTAATTTAAACCAACCCCAAGAGTTGAAATAATTCATTACTGAGTACCGAAGTTGTGGTAAAAGCCCAATGACGATCATTTATTATATTGAATTTCACCTGATTAGCTATTATTTTATTTTTATCATTTAATATTACAATTTTATTCTCTTTTACCTTAGTTATTGGTTTAGCTAGTTAAAAACATAAATTTAGGCAATTAACCCCTAGTCTCTGTGGGATCAACCATGATAGCAACAATGAATTCGTATGCTTGCGAATTTCCCTATCAATTGGTTGTCTCATTTCTAAATGGGGATATTTTATTTTATTTTATAATTATGATTTTGGTTTTTCTTTTCTTTGAACCTTAAGAAAAAGTTACTTAAAAACTATAGTGTATTATATGAGGGAAAAATAAATCTTAAAAAGGTAATAAGAGTGTAGTTTAATTAGGATAATTTCACGACTCAGGCATAAGCTGAGTGCCGCTTTTTTGTAGATGGTGTGGGTTCGAGTCCCATTGGTGTCACCCAAGTGAATTCTTCTATAATACCCCCAAATTTTGGGACTTAAAAATTTCATTTAAATAGTTAATTGCTGAAGCCAAAACACAAAACGTAGGGGCGTCACGTCGCATCTAACATAAGGAGGCACTCCTTATGCCTTGTTTATGTTGGATACAAGGCAAAAGTAACCTCGTACCTAGGAATTAGGTGTGGGAGGTAACTAATTCCACCACTATACAGGATAAAAAATAGAGAGAAGGAAATATTTTTAATAAAAATAGAGGATTAAGAGTCCATGGAAAGGTAGAGATATCTAGATAACCATACTCTATACCTTTCCGATTTAGCATTCACCCAAGGCAAGCACCTTAAAAGTAGAAATCAACACTCACACACAAAATAAGGTGGATCTACTTGTAGGAATGATCAACGCCCATAAAAAAGATGATCAATACGCTGCGTACCGAGTAAGGTAACAATAAAGTCGAAAAAGGATACAAAGAGATACATAAGTTCACATCAAGCATAAGCACATATGGGTGATACATAAATCAACGTAAGGTAAATATTGATTCCAAATCTATTTATTAGATGTAAAATAATTCAATATTTTATTTAAGTTGACTTTAGTGAGCCCACTATTCTTAATATGGTGGAATAGACCGAAACACCTATAGGGAAAAACACGCCTGCCTACTATTATTAAGCCAGTGGAATGGATTCTACACCTCCCACGGCAATACGCTCATAGCCACTATATTTAAACTAATGGAACATTTTGAAGAATCTCCTTGGGCTAGGATCGAACACTCTTGGCCACTATTATTGAGTCGATGGAATAGATTCCTACACCTCAATCTTAACTCACATAATCTTTTACTTTAAGTGATTAATGCCTTAATCATTTTTTATTTATTTCAGAACCATATTATCATTCATGTTGAGATTAGGGTCCCACTATTATTAATTTGATGGAACTTAATGATGCATTAGAGGGAAAAACACGTCTGACCACTATTATTATTAGATGGAACCGACATGTAAAACACCTCAACTTAGCTCACATGATCTTTCACTTTAAATGATTAATATTTTATTCATTTTTATTCATAATAGGTTATAAAATCATATGGGACTCACATAGATATGCACAACCCATAATTAAAACATGTAAATCACAACCACATAGTTATCAAGGCTGTTCTCACATAATAGGTCCATTATCTTCCCCAAAAACTCTAATTTCACATTATGGGCATAAATTATTCCATATTGATAATTTATCCATAAAATTTAGCACATATTACTCAAATATTATTATTATAAATATACCAAAAAATCAAGTTCTAAATTCAACGCCTTACACATATGATAACAACCCTATATCAAAAGTTACTATTTATGATGTTTACAAAACCCTAATTTCACAAGTAATTTATAAGTTCCTACACAAGTCTCATATATTAACCAATTCAATATACATTCCTAAAATTCCAATATTAACAACATATCCAAAAATTGTGGTCCAACTCCAACATTTTACACATGTGATATGAATCTATTTCTTAGGGTTACTATTTCCAATTTAAGTCATTCATAAATACCTCAAACATTCCAAATGACAGTCTTAGCATATTTTAACCCATTCAATGCATTAAGATACCAAAATTTTATGTTTAACACACATTGACCAAAATACCTTTGATAATAACCAAACACCCTTTATTTCACAAAACCTTATATGTTTGATGTCCTTACTTACAAATCTTCAATTTATTGCATCACCATACATCTTAAATATACTTATTTTCCACTTACCATAATCTATAAAAACCACATTAAAATAGGATATATCATCATATATTGTAATCACAACCACCTAACAAAATTTATTTCAAAAGATATAAGTGAGTATTTTCCTATCATTCTTGAATTATTTTTGTAGAGAGTCTAGAGAAGATAAATAGGTCATCACTTGGGAGTTATTGAGATTTTAAGGCTCATAAATTAAGAGAAGAGTAATCATAAATATAACAAGTCACTATTTCAAAATCTATAAAGGTGAGCCTTTTGATTGTGGATGTAGAAAGTAATATTCTCTAGATTTACAATCTCTTATAAGTGCATACTTTTCAAATTACTCGCTCTTCACCATATAATATCACATTACCATATTATGATATTAGCAATAATGAAATTAACAACATATTCATAACAATATGATAAACCCCATAATCATACATAACATTTATCACATAAAACCTAATTATGACTAATATCCTTACAAAAAAGGATACCGATCTTTAAGCACGTATATCTCATCTCCTAAGAGAATAATAATAAATTACAATTAGAACTTAATAATATGCATAAGGAAATTCTAAGGCAACATAGAGTGTAAGAAGGAACAAAAACTAAATCAAACCAAGGTACAACTTTAGTGGAAACTTGTACCAAAATGGAGGGGGTAACAATGGGTTTTGCCGAGGTAAGGGAGTAGAAATGACATTTTGTGCCATTACTAAGGGGTGGGGAAATGTGTAAAATGCCAAAGGGTTAGGGCGAGGATTGGTGGAGAAGGCCGAAATGGTGTAGGTTGTTTCGATGGATGATGTCAAAGGAAAGTAGGGGTTGCGGTGGTTTTGGCCGAAGGGAAGGAGGAGGGCATTGGTAGCTTTGGCCTAAGCGGGGTGTGGAACAATGGCTTTGGCTGGTGGTTGGGGGATGGAACGGTGGTTTTGGTTGGTGCACTAGGGAGTGATTCAGTGGTTTTGGCCGAAGGTGGTGGGTGGTGAAGAAAATGATAAGGATTTGATGGTGGATGGTGAAGCAAATAGGGAGGTTTCTATGGAAATTACTGAAGAAAAGGGGGAGGGAACGGTGAGGGAAATTGGTGCAAGAGAGTGTGGTGTGTGGGAGAGTTGTAGTGCTAGGTTGTTGTGGTGTTTTGGCAACGGTGAGAATACGGAAGGAAAGGGGAGAAGGGCTTGGTGGGTGGTGCTATTTTTTGAAAAAAATAGAGGGATGAAGGAACTGGTTTGGGGCATTAAATGTGCTATATATATACAAACACATGCACATAGAGAGTAGAGAGGGCAAAGGAAAGTATAGCGTGCAATATTTTCATCCAAACCTACAAATGAAGGACATGGGTGATGATGAGGGTAGGGTGTAGGTCAGGGAAGTACGAAAGAGGGCATGGTAAATGGGAGTTGTTTAGTGCAAGATAAAGGAGAAGTAGGAAAAGAAGGCTCAGAAAGGAGGAAAGAGAAAGGGAGAAGAAAAAAAGAAGGAGAAAAGGAAAAGGGAAAAGAGGGAAATCAATTAAGTAAGGGTATGATTAGAATTATAATAAAAATAATTTAGGTTAGATTATATGGGATAAATTAATTATTGACCATCCAAGGTTAGGTTTAAGTTAAAAATATTAATGGCCTAGAATAAGTCCAGTATTATGTTAAGATTTAGGATTACGGATTAGGGTAAGATAAAAATATTAATTTTCTAAAATTATATTTAGGTTAAGAGATTAATTACTTGGGATTAGGATTAACTATCATTTCGGGTACTATATCCTCCCTATCCTCACTTATAAGCCACCCCTTGTACTCAAAAAAAGAAAAAAAGAGTGCGGTTTTAATCACCATACTAATGACTTGTTTAGATGATGGTTAAAATATGTTAATGGAGGCTAAGTTTTTAGTTTAACTTGTTTGACAACTTATTTTGAGACTTAGTGTAATACCTCAAAATTTTAGAACCTAAAATTTAATAATTAATCATAATTTAGACTAATTTAATTTTTTTACTATTAAATTAATAATTTTATTGACTTTTGATTTATAAAAATGGATGTGATAATTTAATAAATTAAAATAAATATATTATTATTTTATCATACTATTTTTTTAAATAAATTTTCAAACCCACATTTTACTAAAATTACCCTATTAAATTAATATATTAAATTTTAAGTAAATTAATTTATAAAAATAATTTACCCATTTAATTAATTAAATAACCTACTTTTAAAGATTATTTTATCTTTATTTTTCCTCTTTTTTTTTTGCTTTCCCCTTTTTCCTTTTTCTTTCCTCTTTCCTTTTTTCTCTTTCCTTCCCCTTTGAGCCGCCTAGCCCACTTCCTTTATTTCCCTACCTTCTCGCCCGTCCAGCCCGCACCCATCTTTCTTCTTTTTTTTTCTTTCCTCTTTTCCCCTTTACTGGGCTAGTCCAACAACCCACTCCCTTCCTCTTCTCCATCACACTAGGGCTGCCCATTTGATCGGCCAACCCCCTTCTTTCTTTTTCTTCTTCTTCCTTCCCCGCCTACCATCGACCTGGCGCCTGCACCTACACCTACACCTGCACAAGCCAACCTACCCTCTCCCTCTTTCCCCCATCCATTTCCTTTCCAATTCAAGCCCAACCCTCCCCTGCTCGCTTACTCCCTCTTCCTCCCTTTTTTTCCTTTGCCGTCTACAGGATTGGACCCTATAGCCCTACACTAGTTGTCACCGCTGACCAGTAGCCGCCTGCCATCCCACTCCCTTTTCCCTCACCTCAATCCTCACCTATAAAAGCCCCCTGTTTCCCTTCTTTCTCTTCTTTTCCCTCTGCCCATCATCCCCCGAAATCCTCCTTCGCCGCCCCAACCGCTGCCGTCCAAACCTCCACCCACCCTCTTCCCTACACTACCCTCTACCAAACGAGACCCCTCCCTACCTCTAACTCTCCTTTCTCTGATCTCCCTACTCATGCAAAGTGGGTAGCTCAAGCTGCCCTTTGTACCCTGTTAACGCCACTTGTGTCGTCCTACGCCGCCTCCTCTGCCACAACTGCCACCCCTACTACCTCCCTCTTTGCCCAAAAATCATTCTCTTATCTTCTCATACCCACCTTTTCCTTTTTATTCCCCGCCTCCTCTGCCACAACTGCCACCCCTACTACCTCCACATTCGGCCACCGCTGTCATCATGGCGCGCTACCACCACCACTACAACCCCCTCTTATCCAGGAACCCTACCACCTCACAACCACCACTCCTCTTCCCTTTTTCCAACCCCAAAATTGTGTCTTTCTAAGTCACCACCACCACCACAACTGCTGTGCGCCTCCCTGCCATTACCGTGTGTCATTGCCGCCACCACCCCAACTGCTACATCCACCCCTGGTTGTACCCTAACCCTTATTTTTACTTAAGTGTAACTTATTTTACATATTTTCTATCAATATTACTATTGTTATTACTACTACTACTACTACTACTATCATCATCATTATTATTATTATTATCACTATTTCTATTATCATTATCATTATTCTTATTAATCTTATTGTTGTTATTATTATTATTATTACTATGGTTATCATTATCATCATTATTATTATTATTATTATTACTATTATTATTATCATTACTATTACAAGTATTTTTTTCTTCTAATATTTAGTTAGAGAATAATAAACGAAGGAGTAAGAGGGAGGTTAACATTAGTGTTCTATTCTTATAGATGAACCAAACGATTCCCTTAAGGAGGTGTAGGACTTGTGCTCCAACCTTGGTGTCCTATTAAGTAAGGATGTGGTTAAGGCCAAATTGTATGTTTATGTGTTCATGGGTGTTTTGGATATGTGATTGTATTATATGTGAGTATGGACTAAATACCTGTAGTGTAGCTTGCTATGCATAGAGCTAAGGTGATTGATGTATGTGTTATGATATTTGTGACATGGGTGATATTACTTGTATTTTGTGATATGCCCTTATGTATAGTTTCCCTAATATTACATGCATGCTAGGAGGCCTTAGGTGGTATAATAAGTTTGGGGGGGGGCTAAAAGAAATAAATAGGGTGGAGTGATTAGGAAGAAGTGAGAAAAAGCCTAAGTACCTTATGATTCATGGGTAACAAAATAAAAGGATAATATAAATAAAATGAAAAGTTGGAGTAAATCTTGTATGAGAAGTGTAAGGCTTGCATGGGGTGGATAGCCTTTGCATAAGGGTAACACTTACACAGGAAAATGTGATTTAAGGGTTAAGCATGGTGAGGGAAGAGTATTTTGGGTGATTGGAGTCCATGGGTGAAAAATAGTACGTGGGTTGGTAGAAGTGTGCATGAAAGGCTTAACTAGGGTTGTAGGAAAAACCCTAAGTGTGGAAAGTGTGAGGAGAGAGAGTTGATGGTGAGTGGTTGGAGTGAGAGTTGAGACTAGGAGGGTGTTGTATAAAGGGGGATGAGTCAAGTGGAAAGGAGGGTGGAGTGTGTGTGGATGGGGGAGATGACATAAAAGAGAGGATAATTACTAGGGTTTTGGGTTGGCTAACTAGGGTTTCATTATCACATGTAAAGGATGGTAAGTAGGGTTATGATGTTTGGGTTTGGTTTGAGTGGTGAGATGGGTTGGAATAAGGGGGCATGGGCCATGTATGTTAAGGAGAGGTAAGGGACACATAAGGCATATTAGGGTTTATGAGGGAAATCTTAGAGGGCGATGGTGAGCTAAATTAGAGATATGGGAAAGTGGGCCTTGATCCACGTACACGGGAGTTTGAATTTTCATAGTGAGTAAGGGAAAGGTGAGGAAGAAGTCTTGGAGTCATAGGGTGAGTAGAGGTCCCAAGATATGGGATGATGCTATTTAAGGGAATTGGAGTGAAAAGGGTGAGAGTGGAAGGTCCAGCGGAGCATGCATGTCTAGTAAGAAGGTACCTGTTGAATAAGACATTAACCATTTAAAGCGAAAGATTATTGAGTTGGGCTCAAACCGTTCCACAGAAAAAAAAATAGTGGCTGGTGCATTGTGCCTTGGAGATCAATCCACCGTCGAATAATAGTGGCCAGGTGCATGTTGCCCTAGAGTGTATTCCGTCCCACCAGCTATAATAGTGGGAGATCCCGAGCTCAGTAAAATAAACCTTAAATGATAATAAATCTTGGGAAAAATATTAAACACTTATAATGGAACACCATGAGAGTCGGGGCCAGACTGATCCACTGGCATAATAGTGGCTAGGAACACATTGCCTTGGAGACCATCCGCCAACGAATAATAGTGGCCAGGATCATCCTGCCTTGGGTATTTCTGATCCATCGGCTATAATAGTGGGGTTCCTGTACTCATATGGACCTAAATTGAGAGTTGTGTGAAAATGAAATTAATGGCCTGAATTCTAATGCTTATGATTAATTGGACTAAATCGCTACATGCATTATCTACCCATTTATGTTGTAGGTAGGAGATGATGCATGTGATGGCTTTGATGCCTACTATGCTTTGGGTGGGACTGAGTGATGGCCTGATATACTTGTCATAGGGTTTAAGAGGGTGTTGTTTGGACTTACCTCTATCTGACTTTCTTATCATTTTAATTTACCATTTTGTTTCCCCCATAGGAGGCATTGTTGTAATCACTTTCCATTTCTGTATCAACTCTTAACACTTGCACACTCAGTTTTATTTATAAAATGTTGGAACTATTATGGTTTTATTTATTACTTGTATTAATACTTTTAAATTTTCTAGCTTTGTGGTTGGTATAAGATTGGCCGGCAATCAATCTTGTGCTGATTGTGGAGATTGCACCTCCTGTTTTAGTGTCTGGTTTTCTGCATAAACAAAAATTTTCAACTATAAATTTTAAGGGTGTTACACTTAAACTAGTTCAGGTGAAAAATTAACATATTTTAAACTCCATTCACTACAATATGTTAACCACCAAATCGGTGGTTAACAGAAGTTAAAATTAATTTATTCATAAAATTTAGCTATTTTCTTCCATTTACCTCCAAGCAAGTAAAGTTATGGCATATTCACCTAGGCGAACATAATAAATATCTAAATTATTTTAAAATATTCACCTAACCTAGGTTCACTTACCTCATTTAACATAAAATAATTAAACCTCTATCCAAACAAACTCTAAAGTATCATTCACTACAAGAATTATAGTATATTGTATCTATTTGGTAACAAATTGAAGGAAAAATCTATTTAAAAAAAATACATTTTTAATTAGATTTTTAAAAATTATTAATTTTAAAATCACTTTATGTAACACCTCCAAATTTATGAATTGAAAATTGTTTTTAAAAGTTAATTGTGGAAGCTAAAACAATAAATTACGGGATGTTACCGCCACATTTGGTGCAAGTCTGATTTCCTCTTCTATTCTATTACCAAGTGCTAAAGATAAAATATTTTTACACTTAAATTAATAACAAAAATGTAAATTAGATTAGTGAGAGAGTTAAAGCAATTTAACATCATTTCAAATATAATCAACTGTTAATGGTTACAAGTGGTTATAAAATATAAGTGAAAGGAAATATATGTAGACAGTAAGAATTACAAAATCTTTTGGATCAAAAGATACTGGACAAAAAATTAGATAACACTACACTCTCAACCTAAATAATAGCCTTCAACAGATGTTGTAAGCTAACTTGCAAATGCCACTATCCATTGAATAAGTATGAGCCTATAAAAAGGAACTTTATAGTAAAATGGTACTGAGTAATCGATGCTTGTTTATCAGGAATAAATTGGAACTTACCAATGGAAGATCTAAAAGATGCTCTTAGTAGTATAATTAGAAAGTGACATCATTTTCAAGTCATAAACATGGTCACAATACTCATTATCAAAACCCACAACTCTCATAACACAAGTAGGCTCACCAGCACAAGCCAATAATAATACATTACATCATAGGTAGGCATAAATAGTGCTACTGAACTACAAGTAGACACAAAGGTTACTACCAAGCCACAAGTAGGCACAAATGTTGCTACCAAATCACAGGTAGGAACAAAGGTTGCTACTGAACCATAGGTAGGAATAAAGGCTACTACCAAACAACAGGTAGTCACAAAAAGCTGCTACCGAACCACATGTAGGCATAAAGGCTACTATCGAACCACAGGAAGGCACAAAAGCTACTACTAAACCACAAGTAGACATAAAAGCAACTACCAACCAATCCAATAAACATTTCAAATCAAATAATAATCATTTTCATTTTTATTTACTCGAAGGGAGATCATATCAACTCGAAGACACTAAGATACTATGGTCATACCAGCGCACAAAGGTAGAACAATATCCTACTAATTATCAACCCAAGAACACGAAGGTAACTTGGCCACACTGGTACATGAAGGTAATACAATATCCTACCGGAAAGGACATCTAATCCATAAGTGTGCATATCCCTATTAGGTTCGTAGAGCTAAATAAAGTAAGATATAGGGTCTGGTTGGGGCACTAAGGCACACCAAAAATATCCATAAAACAATTGTGGGCTAACCTACCTCTTTAGGTTAGCAACCTCTAAAGAACCACTATTCCCAATTTTGAGGTTTTTTACTTTAATTATTAGTATTTTATAATAGTGACCACGGAACCACATATTAATCACATGGATCCAATTCTTCATACTAAACCATTTTCACTCATTTCCAAATATTCTGAGACAACCATAATTAAGTTCATTACCAATGTCAACATTAGAAATCTACTAAGGCCATTCACACTTAGGCACTTTAGGTAAAAAATGACCAAAATATCCCTAAGGCTAAAGTTACCGCATTATCATCCATTTCCATTACATATTTCATTTTAATTATCTGTAACACCCCCAAATTTACATAATTTTTTTTTACCATACTTATAACTTAAAACCGTAAATTCTGGGGATGTTACTGCCACACTTAGTACCAGACCGGTTTACTCCTACTGTTCCAATACTAAGTGCTAAGGCTAAGAAAGCAACTCATAAAATTTATAATAGTTTCAAATTCATAAACACAAAAATTAGATATGCACAAGTCCTTATTCAATTCAAAATACGAGAGTTAGTTTTTCAGGGAAGAGAGATAACTCCGAACATAAAATTATTTTGAAGCGCTTAACATAAATTAAAGAAAATAGGAAGAAAAATCTCAATGGAAGTCCGACCACGCCACTCTGGAATGGATTCGGCCCAATCATCACTCGACCCCACCTGATGTCTCATGGACATCAATCGCGTCAAAGAAAGCATCACCTACCTGAAACACGTCAGACGGGTCTTCTGCTCGTGGGAATGAGCAGCACCCATGAAAGGGGTGATCAATACGCTACATACTGAGTAAGGTAACCGAATACTAAGGCCAACACATAAACACATAATTCATGCAGGACATAAAAGAGCATAATCATAAATGCATATGATCAGCCAGGTAAAAGTAAAAAGGCCCGTATATAATCCAGATTAATCATTTAATTAATCTCTTATCAGAATCCGATTCACACCATGCCTTTTATCAATCCATGCAAGCATAGGAACACCCCCTATTATAACCGGTGGGCCGGTCACAATAGAGCATCATGCTCTAACCACTATTATTACCGGTGGATTGGTCACAATAGGGTCAAACCCTAACCACTATTTTAACCGGTGGATCGGTTACACATAGGGTAAAAAACCTAACCACTATTCCTAACCGGTGGATCGGTTCAGTTCCTCCTCGCATGGTGTTCCACTGTAAGTAATTAGTGCCTTTTATTTGCCTTAGCAAAACTCTGGTTTATTTCTATTGAGATCGGGATCCCCCACTATTATAACCGGTGGGCCGGTCACAATAGGACATCATGTCCTAACCACTATTATTATCGGTGGATCGGTCACAACAGGTAAAACCCTAACCACTATTATTACCGGTGGATCGGTCGCACATAGGGTAAAACCCTAACCACTATTACTGACTGGTGGATCGGCTGGTCCCATCTCAATATCTTCCACTTTACGTTATTAATAATTTATGTATCTTATTCGGATATTCATTTCAAAGCATGCAAATCAAGTTTCTACCATGCTTAATCTAACTCACATGAAAACCCTAGCTTCACGTAGACAACAATTCTATACAACCCTAATCCACATGCAAACCTTAAATCCACGTACCACACTTCCATGCAACCTCAATTCATATGCAAACCCTAGCTCCACGTAGTCATGCTTCCATGCAAGTGCTACCATCATGTTATTTCATGCAAACCCTAACATCATGTTATTTCATGCAACCCTAACATCATGCCATTTGTGATATAATTAATAATAGTGAACATAAAAAACATGGCATATTAAATACACAGTGCATACAAATACATAAATGGCCTTAATAGACCCTTACCTAAAACGACACTGGTCTTGGTGCACGCTCCTATTCCACTTGAGGGGTTTGAATGGGTTCACCTATTATATAAAATTATGCTAGAATTAGGCTCCCTTATAAAATTTTATTATTCTGTAACTTATTCTAATATTTAGTTTTTAATTAAAATAATATTACATAATAATTAAATATACAAAATATTACATAAGAATACAACTAAATTACTATTTCCATTCGAAAAGGGGTGGTGATATAAGGGTTTCCACCCTTCACCAAAATAGTAATAATAATAATAATAATAATAAAGTATAATATTATAAATGATACTTTTATTAGTAGAAAATTAATATTAATAATACCAAAATTCTTAAAAATTACAAGGTGGTTTTCAAACCTCCCCAATTTAATAATAATACCATTCAAAATTGTAATAATGATATTAAAGTTATATATACTTATAATATAAAGTTAATAAAGATGATAATAATAATAATATAATTAGAAATAATGTTAAAAAATGTTAATAATATTAATACAAAGTAAAATTGCGAGGCTTAATTAGAATTTGTGTTCTCTGCCCCTCCTGAAATAATTACAACCTTAATTAAATAGTTACACTAATGATAATAATATTAAACATGTAATAATTCCATTAAATAATCAAAATTCGAGAATAATAATTTATCTTACTCAATAATACTTCCAGACCTGTCAACAAAATTTAGAAATTAAGGTACAGTTGATAACAATTATTATAATAATAATAATAATAATAATAATAATAATAATAATTAAAATCGAATTAACATTAAAAATTAGGATAAAAGCATCATAATTATCAATAAATCGAAGGTAAGTATTTAAAAGGTTTAGGGTTTCACCTTGAATTGGAGGGTATGGGTGGCACCGGCGGTGGTTCCCGGAGGTGGCCGAAAAATGGATCTAAGAGAGGCAAAAATGAAGAAAAAGAGGGAAATGGAAAGGAGAAAAATAAAATAAGCTTATGGTTCAGTGGAGGAGACCCTAGCAGGAGATATTGGGTGGTTTATAAGGTGGCAGAAGTGGCGTATGTGGCGGCAGACGGTGGTTTAAGGTTTCGGGGTAAAAATGCTGGCGAGATGAGCAGCATACTTTGCACGCTTATGGCAGCTCGTGCAAGAAGAATCGAAGAATGTGAAGGGTTTAGTTAGCTAGAGGGAATTGCAACGAAGAATTTAGAATGTGGTGGTAGCGCTGAGGTTGGCTATCGGCGTCAGAAGGTGCGTCTGAAGTCACGGTGGCGGGCGGTTCTCACTTAGGGTTTAGAGAAGGAAGAAGCTTCAAAAACATCCACAACCAGGCTATTTATAGAGTTTAGATGGGTTATTAGGGTTTTAGGGGTCCCATGGATGGTATTTAATGCTAGGGTTTTGGTGGCCGGTGGAAAAAATTGGCCGGTGATTGTTTGGGTCAGGGTCGAAGTTTCGTGAAGCAAATGAGAGGGAACGAGCGAGAGTTGAGGATAATCGATCATTCCAAGTCAATGTGAGAGTCAAGAGGGAGAAAAAGAGAGGTGAATTGGTCGGTCAGGGTCCTTGTAGCCGGCGCCGCCATTTTTGGGGGCGGAAGTTGCAGCAGCGTCGACGGAGGAGAGGGGAGGAAGAAGGAAGGAGAAGGGGGAGTGGACCGGTCGGCCGGGAAAGAAAAGAAAAGGGGGAGAACCGGGCCGGTCGCGCGCGGAGAAATGGGTCCTTAAATGAGACTCAACGTCTCATCCGGAAACGAGTCAAAACACAGCGTTGAAATGCCGCATGAAGGAGGCACGACGCTGGGCCACGGAAAAAGGAGAAGAAGAGGTGGGTTGGGCTGCGCTAGGCCCAGCCGGCGGAAGAGAAAAAAAAAGAAAGAAAAGAAGGAAAAGAAAGAAAGAAAAAGAAAAAGGGAAAAAGGAAAATTTAAGGTTTTGGGTTTAATAAATTAATTTGAATAATTTAGGTATCTAAAATAAAACATTTATTTAAAATGATATTAAATTTTCTTTTTAGGCTAATTTAGGGTTTTTAAATTATTTTTCCTAAATTCCTTTTTAATTAACAAAAGCTTAGTTTTTCCTTTGTAAACAAAATTCATAAGTTCCTATTAATTTTCCCTAAATAAATCCTTCTTATTCCAAATAAAATAATAAATTAATTTAATTTTTTATAAATCCTTATTTAATAATATATCTAAATAAATAATTCTGGGGCATTTCATTATCAACTTGTTATAAAAGGATAACATGCCATAATTAAATTATTTATCATGTAATTAAAATATTAAATACGCTAAATGATCATTTTGCCCTTATATATAATTTTACATGTAAAACCCTAACATGCATTTCTAAAATATCAAAATACGTATTCTCATATTTAACTACCAATAATATATATCAGGCATGCTTATTAGAATAATTATCAAGGTATATTCAAAGTTACCAAAATATCCCTATGCCATATAATAATATAATAATAATAATAATAATAATAATAATAATAATAATAATAATAATCATCATCATCATCATCATCATCATCATCATCATCATCATCATCATGTTGAAATCCGTGTTTCTAAAATAGTAAAACATCTATTCTCATGCTTAAAAATAAATAATACATATCAAACATGTTTATTAGAATAATCATCAGGGTACACTCAAAATTATCAAAATACCTCTAAGCCATATAATAGTAATAATTATGCTGAAATATGTGTATCTAAAACATCAATTCACTTACCACCATACTTAAAAATGATTAGAACATGTTAGGCATTTTGATTCAGATTAAATATCATGATGTGCTTAAATGACCAAATTGCCCCTATGGCACATGGATAATAATAATAATAATAATCATGCTATAAGTATATCTAAACATGCTTAACCTAAAATTTTTTACTTTTACATATCATACAAAATCTCTTCCCCACATTAGAACCATTTTAATCACACTTTTGTAGACATGATATTTTATATAAGATAACATGGTTCCTTTTTTTTTTTATTTTCATGATAAACACATAATTATTAGTAATGAATCATGCTTAATAAAATTTATATACCAAAGCCCTAATATGCTATCATACGATATCCAAAAATTTTAACGAACTATAAAGGTTACATGATTTCTAGCAAAAACACAGTTTATCGGTAACCTCCTAAAAATTATTAGGTTTGCTAATAAAAATTTTTGTACCTAAAAATAATATCACAAATAACATATTAATATATTATCAATAAAATAAATTTTTTATTAAAAATAATTATTAAATATAAAATTACTAAACTACCCTTACATATTAACAATTACCAAAATCATTTAAAAATTAAAACATAACTCACGCTGCATGTGCAGGGTGAGCCATGGATATGTAGGAGGTATTGGGTTTGGTTGGTTAATGGTTGGAGATGGTGGTTGGGTGGTGTTGGTTTGTACGGTCGGTGTAGGGGTAGTTGTGGGAGGTGAAGGTGGTAGAGGTTTTAGTGGCTAGTGCAGGATGGATGAGGGGCTGCGATAGAAGGCGGTGTAGGGCTGTAGGAAAAGGTGGCAACATAAAGGAGGGGAAAAGGAGAAGAAGAAAAGGAGAGGAAGAAGAAGGAAGAGTTGGCAATGGGGGTGGCTGCAGGGGTGTGTGTACTGCACGGGCTGGTGGAAGGGTGGCCATGAGCTGGCTCAATTAGGAGGAGTTGTAGTCAAATGGAGGGTGGTAGAGGTGGAAAAAAGGAGGCACGATGTAGGAGCAAAGGTGGCTGGGTGGTGGTGAGGTTGTGGATTGGTTGTGTAGGGAGGATGCAACGGTGGAAGAGGCAGTGGTTGGTGTTGAATGGAGGGGATGGCAACGACAAAAACTTTTGTTGCCTAGGGTATTGCTGTGGGAGAGGCAACTGGTGCTAGGGGTATGGATAGTTATAATTTGCCATAGGGGAAGGGAGGAATAAATATAGGGTGACAAGAGGGAAGGAAGAAGGAGGGAAGAAGAAGGTGGCTAATGGTGGATGTTGGGATGCTGGTGGCAGTGTAGTGGTGCATTGGCTTTGGTGGCAGGGAGGAAAAAGAAAGTTAGAGGAAGGGGATAGAAGGAGAAAGAAAGGAAGAAGAGGTAGAGTACAAGGGAGCTGAAAGAAGAGAAGAAGAATAAGAAGAAGAGGTGGGAGATAGGGCTTAAGTGTGCTAACGGGGTAGGTAAAAATTGTAAGGGAAAGGTGTAGGGTGCAGGCAAAGGTGCAGGGAGGTGGGTAATGGCAAGGAGGTCACATGAGGAGGAAGGTAGGTGATAAGGTGTAGGGAGGCAGAGGGGGAAGGTTGGCGTACAAGATCCATGAATGGGAGGAAAAGGGTGTGCAAGTCTGATTTGGTTAAAATGGGAAAGGAAAAAAAAAGGCATGCATGGTAGGGGTTAGGGAATGTTTGGTGCGTAGGGGGTGCAGAATAGGCATGCTTGGTGTAGAAGGAGGGCGTATTTGGGAGGTAGGAAGGGCAAGGGAGGAGAAGAAAGGAGAAGGGAAGGTGGGTTGGGCTGTTGGATTACTAGAAAAGAAAAAGAAAGGAAGAAAGAGAATAGGGAGCAACAAAGTAGCTTGAGGAAGAGAAGGAGAAGAAGAAAAGAACAAGAAGAAGGTGGCAAGAGGATTGGATTGGCCGTGAAAGAAAAAGAAATGAAAATGGAGGAAGAAAGAAAAGAAAGGGGAGAAGAGTGGGCTGACTTGGGGAAGAGAAAGAAAGGAGAAGAAAAAGAAAAGAGAAAAGAAAGAAAAGGGGAAAGGGAAAATAATTTATTTAGGGTTAGAATTAAAGTTAGGTTAAATTTATATTTTTTAGAATAATATTAATTTATCGAAATTTAGGTTATCCAATTAATAAAAAAAATTAGGTAAAATAACTAGTTTAGGGCCGGTTTAAATAAAAAGGGTATGATAAAATAATTATAATAATTTATTAAATAAATTATCTAAATTTGTGGGTCAAAGGTTAACAATACTAATTAAATTAATATTTAAATGTTAAAATTTTTAAATAAAAGGTTAAACGTGTTAAATTAAGGTTATGAAAAGTCAGGGTATTACACTTTATGCCTCCAACCTGTTAGTAGTTATCCCTATCTGTCGATATTACTAACCACCTCTATATAAATAATTAATATTATTCACCAAACAAATTAACTAATGCAATATGTTATAAACTAATCATTATTATAATTTGTTATAGGCTAATTATCAAATAAGGTCATTGTGGTTTACAATTATACCACAATAGGTTTTATATTTGTGGTAATAATTTTTTGTGATATTTTTTCGATAAGGTTAATTTATAAGTTTCATATTAATTAATTCTTGATATGTGTATTCCCTAAAATCGACTCTTGGACTTCTAGAAGTTGGCCCCAAAGGCAAAATCAACTCGAAAAGAACCTTGGATCGGCCTCCCAAGCCTCAAGGAAAAATTGGCCTTATCGGTCCTAAGGTCAGCCTCGATCTACTCACCTAAAATAACCTAAGCAAACTTCCTGGGCCATGTGACTTTTACAATTCTCTTTGAATCACCCACACTAAATTAATCTCCTCCCCTTACCCTTGGAGGTCCACCTCTATACATAAAAGACTCTAATACATACACTTATATTTTGCTCTCTCCTCTCTCTACATCTCTTTACCCCTTAAAGTGCCTATAATCCTTGGTTGGCAATCTTTACACAACAAGGCCGATAATTTTTCTCTGTCTTTTACAAAGAGGTTCTCTCCTATCATACATTCGGGTATAATTTGCCTAAGTATAATTGTTGCTCTTGTAAGTATTAACGCATTCGAAAGTGAGGTTAAAAAAACATTCTTACATGGTTATATACTTGAAGATATATGAATGGATCAAACGTCAAATATGGATGGCTCTTAGTTTTCAAACCATGTTTGTAATCTTCAACGTGTTCTTTATGGGATCACATAAGCACTCTGTGCTAAGTTTTATAGGCTCAGTGATTTTGTTATCTCTTTTAGTTTCTTTTGTAGTCTTATTGACCCTTCTATTTTTGTTTGTCACTCTGATCAAAGTATCCTTACTTTGCTTTTATACGATGATGATATGGTCCTTACAAGGTCTTTCATTGAGCTTTTCAATTCCTTCGTTCAAACCTTAAAGTCATGGTTCACGTTGAGCACTCTTAATTTTCTAGAATATTTTAGAGCATTCTAGAATAATGTAGATATATGTAAAAGATATAGGAGACTTCTATACTTATATGGATGGTTCTACACGGGAATATCTCTAGAACCCTTATATTTTATACACACCTGTATAGAACACTCTATATTAACCTAATGCGTTCCAATGGAGCATTCTAGAGGAATAATGATCTAACCCTAAAATGCCCCGAAAATTTATAATTTTAAATAGTATATTTAAATGAGGTTTTATTATAAAATTTAATTATGTATATTATTTTATTTAAAATAAAATAAAATTAATTAGGGAAAATCAAGAATAAATTTATAAGTATTTTTATTATGAGAGAATTTGGGTATTTTAACTAATTAAAGATTTTAGTTTGGGAATTAACTAAATAAATTATTTTATTTAAAATAAGAAGGAGAAAATAGTTCCAAATTAATATTAATTTTATAAATAATTTAATGGAAGAAAATTAGGGTGTTTTGCTAATTAAAATGAAATATATGGAAAATCTTTTAAAAATCCTAATTTAGCCTAAAAAGGGATTTAAATATTATTATTTTTAAATATTCTAAATTTTAAGATTAACTTAATTGGCTCTAACCTATTTTTTTTCTCCTTTCCTTTTTCCCTTTTTCTTTTTCTTTCTTATTTTTTCCTTTTCTTTTTCTTTCTTTTTCTTCTTTTTCTTTTTCCTCTTCTTTTTCCCCGTTTGGGCTGCCCTCTCCCGCGGCCCAATCTTTTTCCCTTCTTCCTTTCCCTCGGCCCAGCCTGCGCCTGCGCGACGTCCTCCTTCCTCTGACTTCATCGCGCCGTGTTTTGCCTCCGTTTCCACCGAAACGTGTCGTCTCACTTAAACGCACCCTCCCTCGCGCCCGACCTCCCGGTTCTTCCTCCTTTTTTTTCTTTCTTTTTCCTTCGCGAATTGCCCAGCCAACCGTCTTCTTCTTCCTCCTTTCCCCGTCGTCAACGACACTGCAACGCTGGCCGTTTATTGTCTCATTGTCTTCCTCTTAACTCCAGGAATAAATTTGCATAATTATTCGACGTTATCTCTCGCCCGTTTCTTCTCCCCAGCCTCGCGAAAATTCGAAGCAAACCAAACGATGCCCGACCGTTTTCTGCCACCGACCACCCAAATTCTCGCATCTAATGCCTTCTTTCCGACCCCCAAAACCTTATTATCCCATCCACCATCTATAAATAGCCTAGTTATGGAAGTTTTGGAATTTTTCTTCCCCAAAAACCCTAAGCCAGAGCTGGCCGCCACCTACTTCAGACGCCGTTTCCACCACCGTTAGCCAACCTCTGCGCCACCGCAGCATCCCAAATTATTCCCTGCAACTCCCTCTAGTTAACTAAACTATTTTCAACCTTCGATTCTTCTTGCACGGGCCTCCCTAACCGTGCAAAGTTGGCTGCTCATTTTGCTAGAATTTTTACCCCGAAACCTTAAACCACCATCCGCCGCCGTGCTCCGCCACCTTTGGCTGCACCACCACCATCATTTTGTCCCTATACTCCTGGGAAACCATAAAAACCTCTTATATCACCTCAATTTTCCCCCATCTTTTTCCCAACAACCATCTTTCCCTCTTCTCTTCTCTTTTTCCGGCCACCGCCGCCGCCGTGCACCACCACCTGTGCCGCCTATTCCCACCATCCTAGGGTTGAACCCTAGACCCTCTCAACCGTTTTCCATATTAGTATATGCCTTGATTTAATTTATTTCAATTATTTGCATATAAATACCATTATTATTATTCTTAATATTTCTATTCTTAATATGTTTTATTATAATTAGTAGTAGTATTATTGTTTTATTATTATTTATGTTGAGGGCTGAAGCCTTATTGTACTTTAATTCGATTTTATTATTATCTCCCTTATTATTTCTTTTATTACTATTATTAATATTAATATGTTATAAGTATAATTATTATTATTATTTTATATTTAAATTTTCTATTATTCTTATTCCATTATTATTAATGCAAATATTTTACCATTAGTATTGTTAATAATGTTATTATTGTTATTATTATTATTATTATTATTATTGTTGTTGTTGTTGTTGTTATTATTATTATTATTTATATTCTCATTGAAATTAGTTTTATTATTTTTGATATTATTATATTAGTATCATTATTATTATTAGGGTAAAGTCTTGAATCCTATATTATTAAGGTTTATAATATCTCTATTATTTTTATGTCATTAGCAAAGTTAGAATTTTGTTAAGGTTATTTTATTAATATGTTATTATTCGGTCAAAGCTCTAAGGAGGCGTAGGAACGTGCTCCAAGACCGGTGTCGTTTTAGGTAAGGGGTGCTAAGGCATTTTGTGTGCTTATATGCATTATGTGCCTCGCATGCTATGTATCCTATGTATTATTATAATCATTATATATGTGATATAACGTGGATGATATAACGTGGAGTTGAAGAATGTTTTGCATGGCATGTCTATTATTTATGTATGATGATATGTGTTGTGATACTGTAAGACATGCATGTGAGAATGTCGATGTGGTTGTGTGGGGAAAAGGATGAAAAATAAGGATGGAGAAAGAAGTTGATCAAGCGATATGAGTTGACCTAAGTATTTTAATGATTTATGAGAGGGAGAATAAAATGGGAAATGTAGGGTTTCGTGGGAGACAATATAATTTATGATGTTATATGGGAGAATTGAATTTGTGGTTTGTTAGGGATAATCTAATTTATGATGTTATTTGGGAGAATGTAATTTATGATATTAAATGGGAGAATCTAATTTATGATTTAATTGGGAGAATCTAATTTATGATTTGTTTGGGGAAATCCAATTAATCCAAAATATGGTTTTGCTCGGGAAATTCTAAATTATGATTTTATGTGGGAGAATCTAACTTATAGTCTTGTATGGGGCAATCTAAATTGTAGTTATGAAAGGGGAGAATCTAATCAATTGTATTATGTGGACAAATCTTGGGTTTTGCTATGGATTGAATTTAGGGTTTTATATGGCAGAATCGTGGGTTGAATGGTGGTACTAATGGTTGCATGGTGGTATTAGGATTGGTATGATGTTACTAAGGTTTGTATGGTGGTATTTATGGTTATATTGTGGTATTAGGGTTTGTATGATGTTACTGAGGTTTGTATGGTGGTAATTATAGTTGTTTGGTGGTATTAGAGTTTACATGTTGGCATTGATGGTTGGATGACAGTATTAGGGTTTGCATGGTTGAAATTAGGGTTTCACATGGAATTTTAGGGTTTGCATGAAAAAGGTTCGAAGGTTTGCATGGGGAGATTAAGGTCTGCATGGGTATGAAATTTACATGTGGAAAGTTAATTTGGGATGTAAGGAAGGTAATGTAAGTATTATTCGGGTGTTGAACTATTTTGGATGAAAAATAGTATGTGGAGCATTATGAGGGTATGGAAGAGATTGAATTGGGGTTTGGAGTAATGAACTCTGGGTTGTTGTGATTAATTAGGGTTAGAGTGGATAATTGTGGTTTGTTATGATTAACTAAGACGTGGAGTGGCTAATTATGGTTGTTATGGTTAAATAGGGTTTGGAGTGGTTAACTATGGCTTTTTTGTGGTTAATCGAGGTCTGTGGTGGCTGATTAGGGTTTTTGTATTATCTTGTGCATGTGGTAATTAAAGTGTAATTATGATGGTGGAATTTTATGATTTGTGATGTGTGATGACTTATGCATGTCCGAGGTGAAAGCCTTTGAATAAGATACTTAAGACACTAATCATATAAAGTGGAAGATTATTGAGTCGAGTCCAAACTGATCCACCGGTCAGGAATAGTGGTTAGGACGCGTAGTCCTATGTGCGACCAATCCACCGGTTATAATAGTGGTTAGGACATGAGGTCCTATATGTGACCGGCCCACCGGTAATAATAGTGGGGTGACTCGAGCTCAATAAACACAAACCAAAACCGTAAAAGCTCTTGAAAGATACTAGTTACTTACAGTGGAACACCATGCGAGGGGGAACCGAACCGATCCACCGGTTAGGAATAGTGGTTAGGGTTTCTACCCTATATGTGACCGATCCACCGGTAATAATAGTGGTTAGGGCAGGATGCTCTATTGTGACCGATCCACCGGTAATAATAGTGGTTAAGGCGTGATGCTCTATTGTGACCGGCCCACCGGTTATAATAGTGGGGTGTTCCTCTGCTCGCATGGATTGATAAAAGGCATGGTGTGAATCGGATTCTGATAAGAGATTAATTAAACAATTAATCTGTATTATATGGGCCTTTGTACTTTTACCTAAATTGTTCATATACCTTTATATTGTTATGTTGGATTATGCCCTGTTATTAATCTGCATGGATTATGTGCTTATGTGTCGGCCTTAGTGCTCGGTTACCTTACTCAGTACGTAGCGTACTGATCACCCTTTTCATGGGTGCTGCTCATTCCCACGAGTAGTATGCCCTTCTGGTTTGTGCAGGTGGGCGATACATCAGTTGGGGTTGTATGTTGAGCATGTTTGGCTCGAGGATCGAGAGTGTCATGGCTGTATTTCCTCTTCATGTGATTTTATATCTTTGTGTTATTTTTGGTGTATTAAATCACCCTCTTATGATTCATTATTTGTATTAAGTGTTTCCAATACATCTTTTATTGATTTTAAGATTATTTCCTTCGAGGAATTTTGATTTCGCACTATGATTCCTATTCTATTATGGTTCATAAACGTTTATGCGTACTCTGATTTTAATGTATGATCTTTTGAGTTCTTTTATGAACCGCTGGTTTGAGTTAATGTAAATCTTTTCTTAGCCTTAGCACTTGGTACTGGAACGGTCGGAGAGAACTGGCCTGGTACTAAGTGTGGCGGTAACATTCCCAGAATTCACAAGTTTCAAGTATTTCTATTTTAATTGCTTCCGCTTTTCAAAAAAAAAATAGTGAATTTTGGGGTGTTACAAACCCACTCTAGAATGTTCCTCGATATGGATAGATGATGATGCCTTAACTATAAATAGGGGATGAGGGGTCTCATTAGCACCATCCACAAGTTGGAAGCTTTCAAGATTTTTCTCAATAAAGCTCTCATTCTCTTGTGTGTTACTTTGTGAGTGTTAAAGGCTTTACATTAAGTAAGGTTTCCTTGCTCAAGAGTGAGTTCTCTTGAAGTGAAATATTGACTTAGTCTTCCAATAAGTGGGGAAAAGGTTCAGTGCTCCAGAAAGTTGGCTTAGGGAGAAGTTAGACCATGACATTAACTTGTGAATTCTCCAAGAAGAATCTCAGACCAATTCATCATTTTCTTAGAGTTGAGATCTCCGCTACACTTGAAGGATTACATCTCTCTTGGTCACACTATGCCCTTACCATTCACGAGCTCTCCAAAATGCTAGACTACAAACCTATGCCTACTTCATTGGTCATCAAGCTGAGACCTCTTGAACTTGTAACTCCTCTTATAGGTCCTAGTTTTTGTCATGGGATTGTTGGAGCTCTCCATTACCTTCTCTTATGAGTCTAGATCTCTCTTAGTTTCATGTGGGTCCTACTTTTTGTCATGGGATTATTACTTGCTCAGAGCAAATATATCGAACTACACTTCCATTTTGTATGTGAATGCATTACTTTCGGGCTACTTGTCACTTAACATATTCCTTTGACTACCCAGGTTGCTAATATTTTTATGTTCCAAAAGCCACACTCTCTTACTTTCGCAACGAACCATGCCTACAACTCCGACTTAGTTTGCGGGAGTGTATTTGCAAGCTCGGTCTAAACATCTGAGATTTAGGAGTTATAAGATATATCCCACGGTGTACAGAGACATAAAGAGATTATGCTCATTCCAATATCTATTTAAAGAGTATGACTATGTGAAAGACTCTTAAAATTAACACCTCATGGTATTTTAGTTAACAAAGAAAATTTCAGCATTTTAATAATTTATATTCAAACCCTTTTACTACTTTTTACTACGTTAGAATACTCTATTCAAACACGTTGATTGCTAGTCTTAAGAAATTAGTTCAGAAAATTTGTATATTCGTCTACTAGAAATTTTGGTATTATTATATAATAGTAATAATAATAATATTTATTATTATTATTATTAGAGATCGTAAATTACACAGATAGATAGATAGATATAACAATTTATTCGAACTACCCTAATATCATAGTATCAGCCATTTCTCGTTTTCAGGGGCCGTCCTATATTGGTCAAAATAGTAAGCATGGCAGGAAACATGGTGGTATTGATCTATGAAAGAGTCATCGGACTCGAATTCTATCCTGTAAAAGTCCTCGGTCAACTTCTTAGCTTCCTGACTAGTCAAGCACTGCACGAGAAACAGGCTCCCATGTTCGATTTCCGTCACGAACTCATGAAGAATGGTCGAATCACCCCTTCATTCTCTCAGTGAGAAACTAAGCTTGTTGTAATCTTCAAAACAGGCGTCTTCTTCGTTTTGGTATATTTCATCGTTTGAGTTGCGTCTCGCCTCTGCTCTCCATTGGAGTTCCAAGCAGAGCAAGGCAGGCGGGAACCTGACGTACATAAACTCCCGCTTTCGAGGTATGTATGATTTTGTTCTGCATACTATAAATTGTATGTTCAGATTTTTATTTTTTTTGCTGTAAATTCCTCAACTCCATTTTTCATCTTTTTGATTATCGATGTTATAGACACATATTGTGGAGCTATCTAATGATAAATTGAGGTGGTTTGTGTTATTTCGGTATTTAGGTCATTAAAATTTATGGTTTTGCACTTTGACTTAAGAAAAATACCTGCGAGGGAGGCAAAGTAGTAATAACTAATAAGCCCCCCTAAGCTTATTTTTGCAGAGCTCATCGGTTCTGAATTAAAATTTTAAAATAAGTTATTATTTCTATCTTATTACTATTAATGTTGTAATTAATCCTTTTTTTTCTATTAGTATTACTAATATTGTTATCATTAGCACTATTATTATTATTATTATTTTTATCAGCAAAATTTTAATTTGATCTAGCAAGTGAGAAAGACCCCTTTTGTAATGATTTCAGTACGGTAATTAGAATTTTGAGAAAATTAATTTGAAATCCAATTGGATGAAATTAATAGGAGAAAAATCAATATAGTCTTAAAGTATTTGGTGTTAAGTATAAAATATTAAGTTAATATAATTATACTAATATTTCCACGCTTTAGCTGGAACTTTAAAATAATTTTTATCAGGGTGGGAAGAGAAATGGGAAAATGTTTTTGGATTCGGTGAAAACGTTTTCATGGTTTCCACGGGAAGTTGTTGGCGGTTGTTGCAGAGGAAATATATATATATTTTAATTTAACTTATTTAAAAATAGACTTATTAAATTATGCAAAAGTTCCCAAAATTGTACGTGGAAAGTTGTTGGGCCGTAGGGCTCTTCCGAACCCCCAGCAATATGCTTGACCTACGAGGTAGATCCAAAAATTCTGCCCTCGCCCGCATGTGTTTCAGGAGTACCTATTAGATAAATTTGTGTATTATTCTCTCCCAAACCAACCTGGGTCTCAGATGTGACCGGAAGGTTCATGAAATTGCGTGTTGTTCTCTTTTTCATGGGTTTCTATTCTTATTCTTTCTTTCTCTTGTAGTACGTTTTTTCTTCTGTAGCTGTTGTTTGTATGTACTGAAATAATGAAGATGGTTGGTACGTGGTTGTTATAACTAACGGGTGTAATAGAACCTACTTTTTTTGTGATTTTCTGTTCATGGATGACTTTCCCTCTCAACTGCCTTTTCTCTTGGTGGCTAAAATTGTACATTTGTTTCATTGTCAAAATAATATGGGAGGACATCATCCGTCCATCTTACCGTCTGGTATGAAAATACTAAACTTTGGAGCAGTGATGGATCAGATTTACTTATTGCCATCCATATGCTACTGATGCAGAGAGTTTGATGATTTGGGTTTGGTCGGCGACGTACTTGTGAATAAAATGCTTAAAGAAGGCAGAACTGCTCGTTATCGGGAAAAGTTGGATAAGACACTGGCATCCGACGATCTCACTGATAGAAGAAGACTGACGAAGCTGGTCAAGGAACAGCTCCTGCGCTCATCCGAGCATGCAAATGAAGGTTTAGTCTTTCTACCGGTCTGTTATGCACTTCTTCAAGGTTCAGTTATAAGCTTTGGGTCGGAGCTGCTTCGGCATGCATTCATGAATATTCTCACATATATATATTATATATATATATATATATATGTTGCAGGATATATTGACAATGTTTTGGCAAGAAGGACGGATGAGTTGTCAAATATGCTTGAGATGTTGAAGAGTGCTTCCGACAGTTACGAGACGCTCCCGAACGCGGTGCCTCGTGCCAGTTGGAAAGTAAGCACTCTGTCTGCTGCACTGCATACATAGGCCTCTTTTGTTATATTCGTTCTTCAACTCCCCTTGGTTTTAGCCATTTCTTTGTAGATGGAAAAAAAGCTAATTTCTTCACGTTTCCCCCAGTTCTTAATGAGCCGACGGCCGGCCGGTTTCTAACTTTATATTATCCATCAACAGTTAAAACAAGATAATGAAGAGTTTCGTGTTATGTATCGAGAAGGACCAGAAGGCTCCCCATTTCACACACTCCTCGTCGAGGGTTATGTTGATGCACCTTTATATGCTAGTAAGTAAGAGAAGATTGAAAAAAAAAAAGAAAAAAAAAAGGGTACCATTCTGATTGCTGTTTTGCTGCATCATTGGCGGGGTGTATTTTGCTTGTGGTGTTGGTGTCGATTTTAAGATCAGGCCATGCTTCCTGTGCAGGCTTATGCATCTCCTGGGAAACAGAGCTCTATCCAACTTGGTATGAACAACTATTCTCATATCATTTTTCTTTGGTTTATGGCTCACTGCAGCTTCATTCCCCTTTATTTTTGTTATTCACTGCTCTTCCATCTCTTTCCTCCCAACCTAGCGATCTGCTTAGTTAGGAACGGTATAATGAGCACCCTACTTTAAGAATCTGAGAGCAACATTGAAGCTTCAAAGCTTTGATATCAATCTGAGAATGCCTCGTTTTTTAGGTTAATTTCTGGGTCTTGGGTGTAAGCAATCATATTACCACTGATGCTCGATATATCATGCTTCCATGTCGTGCGCTCCTTAACGCAGTCAAGCCGCGTGCTTTTATGATGTAACAGTACCTCTCTTTTTGATGTAATGCTTTATTAGGTTCCCTGAAATAAGGATCCCGACTTTCAAGGTCATCTGTGCGAAGCATTTGCAGAAGATCCGCATCGGGGAACAAATATCTTTGTTAAGGTTTGTGTGCCATGAACTCGAATGATGATATTTACATAGTTTGTCCGAATCCCTCTACAGCCACACGTTTCTGGATACTAAGTTTCTTATTAATCTTGGAAGAAAGAACGAAGCTCTCATGGCCGCTATCAAACAGAGAGGTTCTTCTTCACTATTCCGAGTTCGAGTACTTCGATGGAAATCTAGTCGTTGTTATGGTAAACACGGTAATTACTTGTAAGCCTTTCATGTGCTTTAGCTCATCCGTAACTCAATTCTGTTAGATTTCTTGATTGTCAACCTTGTTATTCCTTGTCGAATCTCTGCATGGGATCAAATACATTAACTATCCCCCCAGATTGATGATGTGGAGAATGTCAAGTTGGAGACTCATGGGTTCACCAATGATGAAATACCTGAAGCAGGGGAGATGGTACGAGTTGATTTGGTAGGAGGATTCGCTTTGCAAAAGGTGTCAGAACACACAACCTACTTCCGGTAAGTTGTACTAACGTCGTTGAAATATAAGCTCATCCTGCCGTTTGGTGTGTTCTATCTTTCTTTTTTTTTCTTTTTTTCATCTTTTCATGGGAGGGAATTTCGATATGTTAATTAACATCTCGTCTGCCTTAGAACTTCTCATAAGACAGAAGCATTTGTTTTCCCTCCTATTGGACCGTCTTTTGAGAGAAAGATATAGGAAATATCTTGTGTAGGAAGCCTTGTCTCTTCGCTCGTTCATTCATTCTGTTTTTTTTTTTTTTTTTTTTTTGGGGGGGGGGGGAGGGGGGGTTAAGTATATTGAACGCCTCTTCATTCATTCTGAAGGGTCATCAATCAACCGATTGGCTCTAATGTGCATTAACATGTATATGAACAAGATAGAAAACTGGGGTCAAGATAGGGATGTCTTGGTGAGGACAAAAGTTTGAAAGGGCTTGGTTATCAGCCTGCTAAGATCATTCCAACAAACGGCAGCAGTAAAATAGAGCTGTCTTTGGGTTGGAATTGTACAGATAAGTGTCACGCTACTAGAACCTGCACAATTGGCCTCTAGAATCCCACACAATCCTGGGGGATGTCGGACCTTGACGAGGACGTCAATGATTTTTGTGAAAGATATTATGACACTAATATTGTATAATTTGATCAGCAGTAGGTATGTTTAGATGAACCTTTTGAGTGAAGCCCAACATAGTGACCTGATTATGGCTTGGTGGTTGGCTAAATGCAGTACAGGGCTGATCCTCCGGACACTTTCTTTATGTTGGATGAGACCTTTGTTTGAATTTGAGGTACTGGGGCATGATACTTTGTTGTGAGCATGGTTTTATGATCTATATAGTCTATCATTTCTGTCGAGTATTAGTGTGTTCAATGCATGCCACCGGCTTTGTGCCTTAGGAATCAGGGAAAGCTTCAAAGTTAATGGAACCCTCATCGTGCCTTATTGATTACTACCGTGTTATTTCTTGGCGTGGCGTCATGGCCTTAGATTAAGCAGTATGCAGCTGGAATATTGCAACCTGGATTCTGGCGAAAAAATTGTGGTTACCCTATGGCTTAGTACACCTTTTCAACTCAATGGAGCTCCGCAATGTCCTAAAACATAGAGCCTATTGTGCCACTAGATGATATCCTTCTCAGCATTGATGTTAAAAGTTTTCGTTTCTTAGAGTTCTTAATTTCTATGATGCAGGATCTTTTTATTTGTGTGAATACTAATATATATAAAACGTAATGAACTTGCCATACCGTTGTCCATAATGTTGAGTTCCTATATTGAAGATGAGAATGCTCTTCGGTTTTGCTCTTGATAAATTTCTTCTACTCTTCCTTCTTCTGTTATGGTTTCTCTGATGGTGGTGGAGAAACCGAAAATCTGTGATAAAAAAAAATTACCCCACTTTTCTGTAACTGTTATCTTTAAATAGGGAGAGTGGAGGGATTTTAAACCCAATGACCCAAATTACCATTATGCCCAACCGACCATCATATTAGACCTTTTATATTTGGTCATACTTTAAATAACAAGGGCCACTTATGTTAACTAATTTAACAATCTCCCACTTGGCCATGTTATGACATGATGAATCAATAACGAATAAGTGTGCACCATACTCTGAAATCATCAAACCATAATACCTGATTGAATTAAAATGATTGGATCATGGCGGTCACATATCTTTTAGCGACATGAATCCTTCCATGTATCACATAATCATCATAATTCATAATAACTTAATCGAGGAACATTGAAACTTTAAATTGTCATTTCTAAATATGCTACCAGTTATCTCATAACCATAACTGTATACAACTTAATGTAGATAACAAACGCAAACAAAACCATAACCTTAATTGAATTCACAAGTGTCACAATAATACGAGCAGTACAACACATTAATTTTCAAGAGAATGATGACCTGTCCAAAATGCCCATCCGTTCAACATGTCCAGTAAATGTTTTCGGTGGCAAACCTTTAGTTAACGGGTCCGCTATCATCAATTCAGTACCAATATGCTCAATGGACACTCTTTGGCTTTGCACTTCTTCCTTAACAGATAAGTATTTCAAATCCATGTGTTTCGCACCTTTAGAATACCTATCATTCTTAGAGAAGAAAACAGCTGCAGAGTTTTATCACAATAAATTCTTAACGGCTTCTCCATATTGTCGACCAAACGAGCCTTAAGATAAAATTCCGCAACCACAATGCATGAACAGTAGCCTCAAAGCATGCTACAAATTCAGCCTCCATAGTGGAAGTAGCAATGACAGACTGCTTCCCACTTTTCCATGAAACTGCTCCTCCAGCCAACAAAAACATGTAACCAAATGTAGATTTTCTCGAGTCTACACATCCAGCATAATCTGAATCCGAGTAGCCTACTACTTCAAGATGACTTGATCTTTTATAAGTAAGCATATAATCCTTGGTGCCTTGTAAGTACCTAAGTACTTTCTTTCCAGCTTTCCAATGATCTATTCTAGGGTTGCTTTGATATCGGCCTAACATTCCAACAGCGAAACTAATATCTGGCCGAGTGCATGTTTGAACATACATCAAACTTCCAACCAGTGATGCATAGGGAATGGATTCCATTGATTTTCTTTCCAAATCATTCTTTGGACATTGTAGTTCACTGAACTTGTCCCTTTCTGAATTGGAACTATTCCTGTAGAGCAATTTTCCATTTAAATCTCTCTAATACTTTATTGATATAGCCTTTCTGAGACAATCCTAACAATCCTTGTGATCTATTGCGAAGTATTTCTATTCCTATCACATAGGATGCCTCATTCATATCTTTCATTTCAAAAGTTTCAGAAAGAAATTTCTTGACATCATGTAACAAACCTATGTCATTAGCAGCCAAAAGAATGTCATCGACATATAGGACTAATATAATGAACTTGCTCCCACTGACCTTCATATAGATACACCGATCAACGGTGTTCTCTACAAAACCATATGACATAATGGTATTATTGAACTTAATATACCATTGTCGGGAGGCTTGTTTCAATCCATATATCGATTTCTTTAATTTACACACCAAATTTTCTTGCCCTGTGGTTATGAAACCTTCAGGTTGGTCCATATACACTTCCTCTTCTAAGTCACCATTTAAAAAGGCTGTCTTTACATCCATTTGGTGGAGCTCTAGGTCATATTGAGCCACTAAAGCCATAATAATTCTTAAGGAGTCTTTCTTAGAAACCGGAGAGAAAGTCTCCTTATAGTCAATACCATCCTTTTGAGTGTAACCTTTGGCAACAAGTCTGGCCTTATACCTTTCGATGTTACCTTTTGAGTCTCGCTTGGTCTTGAAGACCCACTTACAGCCAACTCGTTTTGATCTTTCAGGCAACTCTACTAGTTCCCAGACTTGATTTACATCCATTGATTTTATCTCTTCCTTCATGGCATTGAACCACTTTTCAGAATCATTACATTCCATGGCTTGCTTAAATGAGACTGGATCTTTATCAATGCTTAATTCAGATTCATGCTCAAGTGAGTAAACCACGTAGTCATTCGATATAGCTGGCCTTTTCTGTCTTATAGACCTCCGTAATGCCATTTCTTGTGGTATCGCTTGTTCATTTGTATCTTGCACATTGTCACTTGGTTCATCTCTTATGTGTTCACTTTGTATGTTTCGAATATCAATTTGTTGTCTATGCATATCGCGTAACTGTGATGCAACAAAAGGAACAACAACTTGAGTAGAAACGCTAGGTGTGGGCATAACAACTTGAGTAGAAGTGCTTACTGTGGATCTTTCATTTTGTAATTCTCTAATATCCAGTTTTCGTGATTCCCCACTCCCACTGAATTGACCATTTTCAATGAACCGAGCATTACCAGACTCAACTATTCTAGTAATATGGTTGGGACAATAGAACCTATACCCTTTGGACCTTTCAGGATAGCCAATGAAGTAACCACTAATGGTTCTTGCATCAAGCTTTCTTTCATGTGGATTATATATCCTTACTTCTGCTGAACAACCCCAAACATGAAGGTGTCTTAAACTGGGTTTCCTACCTGTCCATAACTCATAAGGAGTCTTAGGGACAGCCTTACTAGGAACCCTATTTAGCAAATATGCAGCAGTTTTTAATGCATGCATCCACAAGGATAAAGGTACAATACTGTAACTTAACATGCTCCTAACCATATCCATAAGTGTGCGATTCCGCCTTTCTGCTACACCATTCTGTTGTGGTGTACCAGGCATTGTATACTGTGCACATATGCCTCGACTTTCAAGAAGTTTTGCAAATGGACCAGGACATTGTCCATTTTCATTGAATTTACCATAATATTCACCACCCCTGTCTGACTTAATCACTTTCACTTTTCTATCTAACTGCCTTTCCACTTCATTAATAAACACCTCTAGGGTGTTTACTGACTGAGACTTTTCATGCAGTAGATATAAATAACAATATCGTGAGTAGTCATCTATAAACGTGATGAAATATTTCTCACCACCCCATGTTGGAATATCAAAGGGGCCACAAATATCAGTGTGTATCAGTTCTAAAGGTTCATTACTTCTCATGGCTGGTTTCTTTGATGTGTGTCTTGTTTGTTTCCTTTTATACAGTCAACACATACCTCCCAATCAGTAAAATCCAATTGAGGCAGGACATCACCTTTTATCAACCTCAATATCCTTTCTTTGGATATATGACTTAATCTTTGATGCCATAAGAAGGCAGAACTATCATTATGTGCATTACGTTTGTTACCTATATTATGCTCAACAAGAAATAGAGAATCAGCATACATAACATCAAGATTAAAATGGTACAAATTATCAACCAAAGTACCAGATCCATAATAGTATGAATGTCTATACAATGAAAATATACCGTTTCCAATCTTAAAGTTAAATCCTACTTCATCCAACTTTGCAACAGAAACTAAATTCCTAGCACATTCAGGAACATAGAGACACTTTTCTAGATCCAGGTGACACCTAGTATTCAAAATCAATCTGTATGTCCCTATTCCTTCTATTCGTGCCTTCATTCTGTTTCCGATGTAAAGGAACTTTTCAGTTCCTGTTATGGGCTGGATTGAAAGGAATCCCTGCATAATATGTGACACATGAATAGTAGCTCCAGAGTCTAACCACCAAGTATTATTAGGTACTTCAATTATGTTTGATTCAAAACATACTGATATACAGTACATACCTTTCTTTTCGAACCAAGCCTTTCTCTTTGGACAATCTTCTTCTTGAAGTGACCTGTCTTCTTGCAGAAGAAGCATTTCTGATCCTTATGGATCTGACCTCCAGTGAATTTCATAGAAGCTTTGTCCTTCTTCTTATTCTTCTTATATGGTTTAGACTTGCTACTGCCAGCATCATTATGAACAGCAAGATGAATAGAGTGATCCTTCATCTTCTTTAATCTCCCTTCTTCCTGAACTAACATGGCTTTAATTTCTTGCAGGTTCCATTTCTCTTTGATAGTGTTGTAATTCACTTGGAACTGACCAAACTCAGGAGGGAGTGAGTTGATGATGAATTGAACTAAAAAGGATTCACTCACATCCATACCCATTGACTTCAACTTTGCTGCTAGATTAGCCATACTAGTCACATGATCATGAATAGGCTGTGACCAATCAAATTTCTTGGTCGTTAGCTCACTCATTAGGCTCCCTACAATGGATTTGTCAGCTATATCTGATTGTGAGTACTCCTTAATTCTCATCATAAATTCCCTTGCATTTTCCGTTTTAGGCATCGATGGCTTGACATTTTCAGCTATTGTCATTCGCATCAAATTCAAACTCAGCCTATTAGACCGTTCCCAAGCCTCATAAAGAGACTTATCAGACTCTATACTGGTCTCAGTAATGGCAGCAGGCTTTTCATCTGAGATGATTGCTAAGTCCAAATCCAAAATACCCAGATGAAAATGAATGTGTTCTGACCATTCTACATAGTTCAGCCCATTGAATTTGATCATTGTATTGCCCAAGGCGAATAAATTATTGGAAGCTGTAAACATAATCCAAATTTACACATTAATGCTTTGAATAAACTCAAATGGATTCAGAAACATACATTACAAACTTTGATTATATATTTAAGTTCACCTTTGGGTGATCCTCGAATACATAACTTCAATCAATAATGATGCTAATTTAGACATACTTTGATAGATCAATTAATCATACTGGAGTTAACATGAATGTTATCTTTGGATATGCAATCATATTTACTCAGTATATCAATGAATCTCTTTTAGTATCATTAATTATAAGCAATGATCCATCTTTGGATGATCTCCTAGCCTTATAATTAATAACCACAATTGTTCATTTCAAATCTGTACAACATTTTTATTAGCATCTAAAGAAATGAACAATTGAAATTCATAATTAAATATTTAAATCTTTCCAAGTTAGGCCACTTTGGTGACTAACAACTTTCAACATTTGATTTACAGTAACATGATCTCAACAAATATCAATCAACTATCAGTAATGTAGAAGACAATTTCATAATATAATATATATATATATATGCACTTATAAATATTCAATTGTAAACTGGCAGCGTAGGGACAGCGTATAAGAAAATTTATTCTGCGGATATCCAGCGCCGGTCAAATGCCGGCAGCGTATACCTTCCAGTAGCCGGCATACATACAATTTTTTTAACGCCGGCCATATCTCTTTTATACGCTGGCAGCGTAAACCGTTTTAATAGTCGGTGTACAACATTCCGTAATGTTAATGACGATTGAAAGATCATTCGTACAAATTTTCCAGATTTGATTTTCATGATACAAATCTTTAATACCAACATAAACATCACACATGGCACATAGCATATTCGTAAAGCATGAATGTACTGCGGAAAGTTCAATGAATGAATATAGATACTCCACGGGCAGAAGCAACTTTAATTTTCATAGAAAATCATGGTATTCACAAACCCGCTCCGATACCATTTGTTAAAAGTTTTCGTTTCTTAGAGTTCTTAATTTCTATGATGCAGGATCTTTTTATTTGTGTGAATACTAATATATATAAAACGTAATGAACTTGCCATACCGTTGTCCATAATGTTGAGTTCCTATATTGAAGATGAGAATGCTCTTCCGGTTTTGCTCTTGATAAATTTCTTCTACTCTTCCCTTCTTCTGTTATGGTTTCTCTGATGGTGGAGAAACCGAAAATCTGTGATAAAAAAAAATTACCCCACTTTTCTGTAACTGTTATCTTTAAATAGGGAGAGTGGAGGGATTTTAAACCCAATGACCCAAATTACCATTATGCCCAACCGACCATCATATTAGACCTTTTATATTTGGTCATACTTTAAATAACAAGGGCCACTTATGTTAACTAATTTAACACATTGATGATGACCTTTTCTTTTCTGACATTGTGAACACCTCACTCGTGCTACTTGATGATATGGTATTTGGCTTTATCAAGAGATACCGTTTATCTTTTCTCCCTATAAAATTAATGCCCATTGGGTTGAGAAAACCTGGAAGTACGATCGGTATTTCCATTGATTGGCATGGCGCTTATAAATTTTCAAGTAAATGTATTAATTTGATCCGTCGCCATGATCCATGACAGGACAATAGCAAACATGGATGTAAAGCTGGATTTCGTTCCTCCATCGCTTATAAATTTCGTATCGAGGCAGCTGATAGGCAGCGCTTTCAAACTGTACAAGAAGGTGAAACCCCTGCCCTCTGGAAATCATCACCTAATCACGTCTCACTTTTGATTATCTTGCTATCTCCCTGTTCTTGTGGCTCACCTTTTTACTTCATGGGCCGATGGGTGTTTTCCGTAGTCGGTCCTATCCATATCGAGAGACGATTCGAGTTTTTGGAAGGCACTGGATGATACCTTGTACAGCCGGATAACTGAAGCACTGTATTCCCACCATCAACCGGATAAGCATGCGGAAACAGGATCTGTTCGAGGCGAAAAATACACCGAGGATGATAACGAGAGAGTTTTACGGCATGATGTGGAGAAAGCTCAGAAGACCGTCAACGAGAATCATGCTTATAGCTCTTGTTCGCCACAATACGAACCGTCTATAAACCAGAAAACTTCGTCCAACATCGAGAACGAGGGAAATGAAGAATGCGAGGTCGTTGAAGAGGATAGCGGATCACGAAACCATGAAACAGAAGGAGAATGTAGAAAGCCAACCGCTGTTATACCGGATGTTCGTGGAGGTAGGGAAACTGTCTGCGTCGGGAAGAAGCTCCAAGTAAGCCCTCCGGTTGAACAAGCGATTGAGACACTGGAGCAAGTCATTTCTCTTTTGAAAGAACGCAAAAAGAGCCAGCATGCCTCTCAAACCGACGCTATTGAAGTGTATGACAAAATGGAAGCTATTGAGACTAAGCACTCGGCTGTCGAAGATCATGGGAATGTGATAGGCTCGGATAGTAGTACTAGAGGTTCTCGAGGACAATCATCGGCGGAAGAAACTGCGGAAAAAAGCTTACAGGAATCGCATGAGACAAGGTACCAATAAAGAAAAGAAACAGCTGATAATGAATCTTTTTTAGGAAAAGCATAGGGCGGTGCATGTGTATCCTTCTCTTCTGTACTCTTAACTTTTTGCTAAAGATTGCTAACGTTTGCAGGCCTGAAGGGTCGAGTTCGTACTTAAGCATAGTCAACCTCCAGGAAACGACTCGAGAATCCCCAGAAAGTAATGTTTCCGGTGCTGGTGCAATTCATCAAGTGACTTCCCCATTTGTTGAAAATGGGTTAATAGAAACACCTAGTTCTAGTGCTAATTACAATACTCCAACTCCTGACAACGGCATCCATGAGAAGCGCCTGACCGGGAAGAATAAGTCAGGGGAGAAGAAGAAATGGAGGTTCTGTTGCTTGCGGATTATTTCTGGACGATTAGTCTCATCATAATGAAAGGTTATGGAACTAATTGGGGGGGGGGGGGTAGGGGAAAAAAGAAGATTCTTTTTGTTTCACACTTTAGAAAATTTTGAATAGCTTAGAGTTCAGTAATAAGTGTTGTACAGTTTAAACAAAGTGTTAATTAGTGGTTAAAATTAAAGGATTTGGACACATGAATATTTCAAATTTGAATCCAATTATAAGCTGGTCTTTATAATTCTAGCTCATGTGTTAGTAGATATGAGTTACTACATGTGATCTTGCGTGCATCTCTAATGCGTTATATCTTATCAAATAAGAGATTTCTGTTTGATTCTTCTTTTACCTTCATTTTTTCTAAAGAAAAAGAAAGGGTGTGCCAATTTGCAAAATTTCAAAGAGCAACAAATTTAGATTACCTCTATGGTTAAAAATTAAGGCTAATAGTTGGAATTTAATGAAATGGTCACATTATTTGCCACAATCTATTCATATACGTTGCTATTTTTAATTTTCTTGTTGATAAAATCTTCTTAAAAAGTTAGGTTAAAGTTTTAGCTCAATGAAAAAATATATAAAATAGATGATTTGATATTTTATTGAACTCAAAGGTTTTTGAGTTACTTTTTATTTGGGATGATTATGCTATGTATTACAAACAATGCCATGAGTCATTCTCATCAAGTTTATAAAATAGTTATAAAAAAAGGAGTAAAACACCATTATTAAAATGTAAATTTTGTAAGAAGTGGCACACCCTCTACAAAACGTTCAAAATTGGTGTATAATGTAAGTTCCAAAAATAAGAAATTTTGATATTTCATTAGAGACAAAAAAAAAATGGTAGATTGATTTACTTAGAAATAGAGAGTAAAAAAATATTAATGGTTGATTATTATGGTAGCAAACCAATAGTTTAAATGCAGGTTAAGTTTTGAACCAATAATTGCTAGGGCTTCACAATGAAGAAATGTGAGAGAATGGGATCAAGTGCAACATAAGAGGAGGTGAAAGCACTTAGACGATGGTTGTTGCACATATTTGAACCCTTGTGTGGCCAAAATGATGTATTTTCGGAGGGGCTTGTAACAAAAAAAAACATGAGCTCTAGTAGGGAATCTTTACAAGTGTGGCTCCTCGACTAGGCCCACCACGAAAAAAACATCCATTTTTTTTTCCATTTTTCACCTTAAACAATTATTTTTTAATTAAAAATTATATACTTTATCTATAAATAGAGGGTTGGTTTAATTCATTTAGATATCAGACCATTTTTCTATAAAATTTGCAAGTTCTACTCTATTTTCCTTTATTTAAATTTTAATTATTTTATCAAGATTGAATAATTTCATCACTATATTTATTATTATTAATATTTACTAGTAAAAACACTTTAATTAGTAATTATATATGTATTATTTTTATTGTTAATATTGTTATTGCTTGGTACTTACTGTTATTATTATTATTATTCTTGTTGTTGTTGTTGTTGTTAATATTGTTATTTTATTGTGTGTAATTAGTGTTATTGTTGCTATTTTTGTTGTTATTATTAGTTTTATTGTGAGTGTTCTTTTTAATATTGTCATCTTTAATTATCAATTATGTTATTATTGTAGAACTTAATATTATTTCTCAACATTAGTATTATTAACAGTGGAAGTAGTACTATTTTTTTACTATTTTGATTAATTTTGATTATATTTTTTAATAAAAATTTGGTACTAATTTAGAGTTAATCACCTCATCAATGACTTCACATATATTCTCTCACAAAAACAAAACTCTCAAAATTGAGAGAATCCACACCCAACTATACCAAACCAACTATCTTCTTGTCAAATTTGTCATCCAATCAAACAAAACCAACTAGCACCTTACCAAAACATTCCTGATTTATAAATTCAATCTCCATTGCAACCATTCCAGAATTATCCAAACGCTGGAGTAACTTCAAATATTCAAATCCCTTATTCTTCTTAATTTATGAACACACTAGTATATCCTAATACCTCATTCCCTAACATGTCCCAACAAGCCTTCTAATGGAACAATTATTCACCTTCAAATTTGCATCCTCTTCTGCCCCAACTATCACAATTCAACCAAGGGTATTTTCCAATGGGAGTTCCGAGAAGTTCTTTAGCTGATAATGTTGTGGGTAGCTTGTCACCTTCAAAATTTTCCTCTTTTTTAACATAGCTAAATATGTTCACGCAGATGTTGAGGAAGATTTAGTGATGAATCAACTCCTCAAAGAGGAAAATCCACAAGATCTAGGTTGACCATAAATAAGAGAGTCACCTTATGTAAATCTTGAGATGAATGTAACTATTGGCAATTAAGTTGGTACAAATCAGACTAGGCACCAATTTTAGGGAAAAAAGGTGACATATTGTTAAAATGAGTTTCTTGGTGATGGTAATCCACAAAATATGTGCCAATTAGAAATCGTTTTGGGAATTTCTCAAAAGTAGGTACGAAATTCTTTAAAGCTTACAATCAAACATTAGATATCAAAAGAAAGCAAGTGAAATGGCAAAGATGTTATTAAGATGGCACATGATATTTATGAAGGTGATATAGTAAAATGCCTCACATTAATAAGTGTTTGGCAAATCCTTCGACATATACCTAGGTGATGGGCTCAATATGTTGAGACAAATCATAATTTAGAAAGTATTGGCTCAAATCGGAGTTGAATTAATGAAGTTGGTCATTATTTGAACTTATCATTCAACATCAAAATACCCTCAAGTGCATTTCTAACTCAACCTCATGGCACTTAAGCAACAAAAAAAGGGGGAAGATATGTAATTTAAGAATCTCAATATGAAGATTTAAGTGAGAATTCTATTAAATCAAGGCTTAATCGATATATGAACTTTGTAAAAATGAGGTTTGAGGAGGGCAAAAGGAATTGAGTATTTAGATAGTGGGAGTGGTTGATGAAAAAGGAAAACAAATCAGAAGAAGAAGATGATGATTGTATGAGGTTGTATTGTGAGTTATTTAAGTAGAAGAGAAAATGGATGTTTATTACTTGAGGCAAATGTTACATTTTTGTTTGTGTTTTTTCTTTTTGAGTTTGTTATTTGCCTTTAAATTTTATGTTGTGTAATATTTAATGCATGTTTGATGTATCTAAAAAAAATTGATGCTTATTTGATCCAAAAAAATATATATTTGTTGCTTACCTTTAGATTTTTTATTATTGTAACACCCCCAAATTTACTACTAAAAATTTTCATTTTAAGTGGAAGCGTATAATCAAACTATTTGGATGTTACTACCGTAATTGACATAAGCTTGGCTTACCCCACCATCTTTACGTCAATTGCAAGGTAAAACGATTAGAAAATTTAAAACATAATTAGAAAGAGATGAGACAACTTTTAATAACATTAAATAAGATTTTGGAGATCAACTCCGATTACAATATCAAAATATAACAAAAAGGAAAACCCATCTTAGTTCTAAAAAGGTATCTGAGTAAAACTATCATCCGGATAACCTGACTCTACGCCCAAATCCTGATATGAGTGAATCACTCCTCTACATATATAATATCAAAAGCTACGAAATTATCGACCTGGTCGTCATCGACGTGTACATAAACATATGAGTCATATACTCGTTGGATTGAACAACGCCTATGAAACAAATGATCAGTATACTACATACTGAGTAAGGTAAAATTACAGTCAAGCAGGGTTACACATAATACAAGGATTTTTATAAGCAATTCATACATATGCACATAGAAGAAAGCCAGATAACTATTGCTTCTAAATATTTTATTAGATATATCATATTCTAATATTTTATTTATGTTGAGTTCAGTGACCCCACTATTCTTAAATCGGTGGAATGATCTGAAACACCTCTTGGGGACAACACACCTGAGCCACTATTATTATCTGGTGGAATGAATCCAACACCTCTCAGAGTAAAATACTCCTGAGCCACTATTTATCAAACTAGTGGAATGGTTTGAAGTACCTCTCGGGAACAACACACCCGAGCCACTATTATTTTTCGGTGGAACAGACTCAACACCTTGGTCCTGGCTTACGTAGTATTTCATTTTAAATGATTAGTATATTTTTATTTATACTTTAACTCTTAATTGTATTTTCATTTACATTGATTATGGGGCACCACTATTCTTAATCCAGTGGAACATAATGGAGCACCTCTCAGGGACAACACACCTGAGCCACTATTATTATCTAGTGGAACGGAGCTATATAAACACCTCGGCTCGACTCAAGTGATCTTTCACTTTACATGATTGATATCTGATTCAGAGTTGATTGTACATTATCATGCCAGCTCAAGACATACAATTAAACACATAAGTGTGACCACGTAATTATCCTCAAATGACCATAATACCCTTAGGGAAATCAAGATAATCGTATTCTCCCAAAGCCTTATAAAACCCAAAGCATATACATTTCCAATCATTATCTGAAGTTCATATCATTAGTTTTCCATCGGTATCTTACATCCCATATTATACCCAAACATGTACCTACATAATTATATTATTTTCAAGATTATCATTCCATAGCATTTTCATAATTAAATTATTCAATATAACATACTCAACACACAATCATATATAAAAAAATACATGGAGCACATAAAAACCTAACTATAACATATATCCTTACTGACGATGACACCGGGCTCTATGCATGTAAATCCTATACCTCCTTCGAGATCACCGGAAAATGACCTATGAAACAAGATAAAATATGATTAGGATCAAAGGTTAAAAATTAAGAGGGAGATTATGGTAGAGAAGGATAAAAATGGAATTTATCAAAGTTGAATGGAAATTTGAATTGTATGGAAGTGTAGAAATACGTGTGGTGGAGCTATGGTTAAATTTTGGTGTGTTTGGACAAGATTTGAGGTAAAAATAAGGTTGTATGGCTAAAATGGGAAATTGCACGACCATGCGGTGCAAGAATTGCACGGCTGTGTAGTAACAATGCACAATAGGTTAAATGAAGAAAAGATGCATGAATAGGAGGTGCAATAATTGCACGGTTATGCAGTACTGGGCGAAAGAAAAAAGATGCATGGCCAGACAGTGTAAGGGTTCCACGGCCAGACGGTGCAAAGGTTGCACAGCTGGGAAATAGCTTATTTGAGTGTTTTCATGGCCGTGCACTCTGAAACTCTACGATGAACAAAGGGAAAGAGAAGGGAAAGGAGGCAGCGGTTGGCAACAATGGCCAGTGACAGCAAGGGGGAAGGTCAGGGCAACCTTGGTGGTCGGTCCACAAGCCAAAGGGTGGCTAGTGGTGGCTTGGGTGGTGCGGATGTTGAAAACAAGGAAGAAGGAGGAAGAAGAAGGGGGAAGATGAAGGAATAAGAGGAGAAGGTTGGGGAGATGATGGATTATAACAAAAATGGAGGGTTGAAGGGGTATTTATACTAGTAGATGGTGTGCTAAGGAGGAAAAAAAGGTAGAGAAGTGACGATGACGATGACGATGAAAATTCTGCCTAGAAGAAGAAGAAAGAAGAAAGAAAAGGATAGGGGAGATGGTGATGGTTGAGATGGAAGGGAGTCAGGCAAATGCACGAGGGGGGTGATGATGGAGAAGAAGACGTGCGCGAGAGGAGAAGGTAGGGAGAAGAAGGAAAAAGAAGGTGGCAGACTGGCTGAAATACCCCGAAAATTCCTAATTTATAAATTATATTTAAAAGAGGTTTTATTAGAAAATTATTTAAATAAATTACTTTTATTAAAATAAAAGGGTATCTAATTAAGGAAAATCAAGAAGAGATTTATAAGTATTTAATTAGGAGGAATTTGGGTATTTTAGCTAATCAAGCATTTTATTTAAAGAAAAAGTTAATTAAATAAATTATTTTATTTAAAATAAGAAGGAGAAAATAGTTTTAAAATTTTTAATAATTTTATAAGTAATTTAATTGGAGAAAAATTAAGGTGTTTGCTAATTAAAAAGGAATTTATGAAAAATCCCTTAAAAATCCTAATTTAGCTTAAAAAGGAATTTAAATATTATTTTGTATTCATCAAATATTTTAAATAATTTAAATATCCCATATTATTATTCTTCCTTTTTCCCTTCTTCTTTTTCCTTTTCTTCTCTCTTTTTCTTTCTTCTTTTCTTTTTCTTTTTCCTCCCCTTCTCCCCGTTTGGGCTGCCCCTTTTCGCGGACCAATCCCCTTGCCTTCCCTCCTTCCCGCGGCCCAGCGCTGTTCGGCCCGCCCTCACACAGTGAAATGCAGCGTTTCGCCCCCCCATTTCGCCGAAACGCTGCGCCCCGATAAATGAAATAATCGTTGCCTCCAGCTATGCTCGACGCCGCGTTTTGCCCATGAATTACCCAAAAAGCCGCGTTTTGGTAGAATCTTTCGACCGTCGCCGAACCGGCCGGTCTTCCCCTTCTTTTCTTTTCTCCCGGACCGCCGGTTCGGCCACCTTCTTCTTCCTCCTCGCGTGCGCGACCTGCAACACGCCGCCCCCCTGCTCCGGCCGCCTGCACGCCGCCTCCCCTTTTCTGCCCTGCCAGCCACCCTCTCTCGACCGACCTACACCCCCCATACACCCTAGGCCACCCACACCCTTTTCCTCCCTTTTTCCCAACCAGCGTAGAGGTCTGCCATAGCAGACCTGCGCCGACTCCCCTACTGGCCGGCGTGCCAAACGCCGCCAAACCGTACCTCCCTCTGCCCCCCCTCTCGATCCCCTCCCCATTTTGAGCCTATAAATACCCTCACGAGCCCAACCTCGGGCTTTTTCTAAGACCCAACCCAGAAACCATTCCTTGCGCCGCCCCCACTTCAGATCGCCGCCCCATCACCGCCGCCCATCTCTGTCGCCCGAACCACCCCCGAAACCCTTCCCTGCAGCACCCTCCACCCAACCAAGCCTCCCTCAGCCCTCAAATTACCCTGCACGCGCCGCCCCAAGCGTGCGAAGTGCCCTTCCCGACCCAGCCAACCTCGAACCCCGCCACCCTTCGCACCGCCGCCCACCGCCGTGCCGCCACTCCTAGCGCCCCCTCTGCCTCCTAGAATCACCCAGGGAACTTCCCCAACCCCCTAGGCCCTCTATTTCCCCTGCCAACCCCTCCTTTTCCTTCCTTTCCCCTCCACCACCTCTCTACCCTCTTTCTCCCCCCAACGCCTCCGCCGCCGCCGCCTGTGCCACCCACACCCTAGGTAGTTCTCTAAACTCCCCAACCCCTAAACCTTTATTATATAAGTGCTAATTATTTTAGTAGCACAATTAATATTATTCTTACTATTATTATTATTATTATTATTATCACTATTAATATTATTATTAGTATTATTAATATTATCATTATTCTTATTACCATTATCATTATTATTATTACTATTGATATTATTATTACTATTGTTGTTGTTGTTGTTATTATTATTATTATTATTATTATTATTATTATTATTACACCTAACCTTGAAACATTTATAACTATTGGTCTTACTAATACTAGTGGCCCATAACTTTATTATTTTATTTTAACATCATGATCGTTATTTTTATTGCTAGTATTACTATTATTATTATTATTATCATTATTATTATTATTACTATTATTACTATCATTATTACTAATACTATTATTATTACTACTATCATTATTATTAGTAACATTGAACTACTACCATTAATAATAAATATTATTAAACTACTTTAAATTATTGTAGCTATTAAGACCTACTTTTATTAGTAGTAGCATGATTAACTACTTTAAGAATATTAACCATACTTCACTTATAAAAGTAATATTACTATTCTTAGCCCTAATGGTAAGTTAAAGAACAGGGGTAAGGTAGAAAAAAATAGTGTCTTGGTCGAAGGAAAAGTAACCCTAGTTTTTCCTCTTATAGGCGGATCAAGTCGACATCCGGAGGAGGCGTCGGAGCGTGCTCCAAGACCGGTGTCGTGTTGGGTAAGGACGAAGCTATGGCCTTGTGCTGTGTGTGATGTAATGTGTTGATGAATGATGAGCATGCCATGTTGATGTGTATTATGCATGTGTTATGAATAACCTGCTTTGTGTAGCGCAGCGTGGATCATGAGGTATGATGTGTGTGCCTTATGTTATACATGTATGCCATGTTCCATGTTTAATGTTGTTGTTGATGATGTGACTTGTTACGGCCCTCTAGGACATGCATGCTAGGGTTTTGGGTAGCATGAAATGAGAATAAAAGAATAACGGGGGAGTGGACGTTTGAGAAGTTGCATGGGGGAACTAGATCTTGCATGGGCGTGATCCCTACGTGGGAAAAGTGGATTTGGGTTGTAAGTAAGAGTTTTGGAGAGTCTTAGAGTGATTGGAGATTTGGTGTGAAAAATAGTATGTGAGTTGGTGCATAAGAGACCTGATTAGGGTTTGGTGAGTAAATGGGTGTTGGGGAGTTCGCATAGAGTATTTGAACTCTGCATGGGGAGGAATCTTACGTGAGGAAATTGATTTAGGAAGTAAATAAGATAATGTCAAAGTTATGGGTCCATTGGAAACTTGGGTGCGAAATATTACGTAGGTCGATGTAAGGGTGTCAAAGGGGATTCAATTAGGGTTTTGGGAGACAATGAGGAATTGGAAGGGTACAAGAGGAGAAATGATCAAGGAAGGATGGAGCATGGGGTTGAGAGTGAGAATTTACCTATATAAAGGATGAGTATGGGCTTCTAAATGAGAGAAGGGATTTTAGGGGTGGAAGAGGAAGGTTACATGTCGAGAAAGTAAAGTAATAGGGTTTTGGCGCGGCCAACTAGGGTTGGCGTGGTCAACTAGGGTTTTGGGTGACCAACTAGGCTTTCGTCGGTCATGCATGAACTTGGGAGATAAAGTAATACATTTGGGGAAATTCCTAATAAAAATGAGGTGCGAGATAGAGAACAAGTAACGGTTGGTAAGTGAGAAAGAGTTAGGCCACATAGGTCCGATTAGGGTCTCCGAGAAGGAACCCTAGAGGGATGGGGACATGCGGATTCGATATCATATGTGTTGGGATGGCCTATATCCTTGGAGTTTGTGTCTTACTATATGCTACTTTACCTAAGTCTACGGGGGATGGATGTCAGGGTGAGAAGAGGTATGAGTCTCAAAATATGGGACGGTCCCTCTGGAGGGGAAGAAGTAGAGTATCAACGCATGCATGTCAAGGGTGTGATGTGATTCAATAAGACACGTATAAGATATTAATTACGTAAAGCGAAAGATGTTGAGCCGAGCCCGTGATCCGGCCCACCGGCTATAATAGTGGATCAGAGGCGTTCTACCCCGTGCGTTTATTTTTCGGTCCACCGGCTATAATAGTGGATCAGAGGCGTTCTGCCCTGTGCGTTATCTTCCGGTCCACCGGCTATAATAGTGGGGGATCTCGTGCTCAACAAACCAAACAAATAAGTTAATCCGTGGGAAAGATACTAAGTACTTAAAGTGAAACACCATGTGAGTCGGGGCCATGATCCGGTCCACCAGCTATAATAGTGGATCAGAGGCGTTTTGCCCTGTGCGTTTATTTTCCGGTCCACTGGCTATAATAGTGGATCAGAGGCGTTCTGCCCTGTGCGTATATCTTCTGGTCCACCGGCTATAATAGTGGGGCTCCCGCGCTCACATGGGTTATTAAAGAGTATGTGTGAAATGGACATATTATTAACGAGGATAAATAATAAGTCACCAGAAAAGTACTCAGGCCTTATCTCGTGAGTTATCACATGTTACTTATATGATTGTGCTATGTGGGCTATGGGTTATGATTGTATGCACGGCCTTAGCGCACCTGCGCCCTTACTCAGTATTGGACCCGTACTGATACTACCTTGATTGTTTGGGTCCTATGATGATCCACCGATGGTGGGGAGCAGACCTTTGATGCAGGTTGATCTGTTACTAAATTGGAGTGGAAGGCATGATCTGAGTGAGTAAGCGGTCCGGATATTTACCCTTCGAAAATTGTGTGGTTTAATTGTATTTGTCTTTAGAGGTTACAAATGTTGTATTTAATTTTTCGAAGGTTTTATCGTACTTTGCTATTCCGTTATTTTAAGTATTCTGATACATGGACCTTTTAAATTGTATTTCGGAATGTAACTTTTGACCTTCGCACTCTGATTTCGTAAAACTTGTGTTTTATGAATGATTTTTTCTGGTTTTATTCTTTCTAGCCTTAGCACTTAGTATCGGGTCGGTAGTTATGGATCGATCTGGTACTAAGTGTGGCGGTAATACCCCCGGATTTACAATTTTATTTGCTTGCTTCCGCTACACTTCTTTTAAATTTAACGAAATTTTTCAGTAGTAAATTTGGGGGGTGTTACAATGGCAGGGCTACAAAAAATAGGGCGGCTAGTAGGGAGAGGAGGAGGAGGAGGAGGAGGAGGAGGAGGAGAAGAAGAAGAAGAAGAAGAAGAAGAAGAAGAAGAAGAAGAAGAAGAAGAAGAAGAAGAAGAAGAAGGGGGACAACATGAGGGAGTGATAGGGTTGGCAGGGATGGTAAGAGGGCACGTGGGAGGCAAGTAGAGGGAGTGCATATGCAGGAGAAGCAAAAATTCTCACACCAAAAATTTTCAATGTAGAGAAAAGGAGAAAAGAAAAGAAAAGAAAAAGGAAGAGAAGAGAAGAAAGGAAGAAAAGAAAAGGAGAAAGAAAAGGAAAAGGAGAAATAAAAGAAAAAGAAAGAAAGTTTAGGGAATTAGGATTAGATTAAGACTTTTGAGATTAGCCAAATAATTTAGATTAGCAGAAACTTTACCTGGTCTTGATTTTGGTTTACGAATTTCGGTTTATTCGAATCAAGGTTTCGATTTTAGTTAAAGTTTCAGAATTAATAAATTTGGTTAAGGCTAACAATAATATTTATTGAGATTAGAATCAAATTAGGACTAATGATGTGGGATTATGTTAAGAAACTTTTTTGGGTATTATAGTTATGTAATATTTAATGTGTCTTTAATGTATTTTTTTTTATATAAAAAAATGATTACATGTTACAAACATTTTGGTGCTTTCTTGTACATTTTGGAACACATGTGATTGATAAATATATTAGTGATTCAAGCATAATGGAGTCATATGCATAAAAGTAAAATCATGTGCAAACTAAAAAAAGGGCATACAAAGTCCAAATGACAAAGGTTTCCAAAAAACAGTTATAAGTAAAGACCTAGTACCTAGCCTTTATTACCAATACTCTTTACATTCCATCAATTGTGAGTATATTATGTTCTGCACCCATATGAGGGTCTTTGTTAAGCATGTAAAAACAAAATAAAAATAAATAAATGACATGTAAACAAATAATTTCACATACATTCAATAATAATAATATGGATACACAAAATATCTACATATATATAAGCAAACTAACATGCAAGCAAATAAAGTCACATGCCTTTTAGATTAATAGAACTATCTATACCCAAATAACCAACAAAGTTAAATCAACTGTCTATTTTTTCATGCATCCAATTAAAATAATGGATGTATAAAGTAACATGCAAAAAAAGTGAATTGCAGCTACTATAATGGGCATACAAAGTTAAAAAAAAAAGTGACTCATAAACAAATAAAATGAATTCACATGTAAACTTTTGAAAGAAAAAAAAGGCCAATAAATTCATTCCAATACATTTCAAGCACACCATTCCTAACAATTAAATGAACAAATACATATATACTCCATATTACAATCATGTCTTCAAGTTCTAGTTTGAACTTGCACAACCATAATGAAAATGAAGAAGAATTCAATGATTACATAGACATAGATGGGCAAATTCAAAGAGTGGTGGAAAAATATATGTTCAACCTCTTAGTCTCAGATCATTAACATTGTAAGAATAAAATCATGATGGAAATACTTAGATCTCAACAAGTATAAATAAGAGTTTGTTAGCGTAACTATATAGAGATGAATCATTTTGAGGGTCATGAAGGCTTATATTCAAACTAATTTTTAGATAATCCAATATATACTAGCCAACATTCTTGCACTAGATCTTGAATGCAAAAACATGTCTTCATTCCGGTAGTGGAAGATCTTGGTTCTCATACTCCTTATTTTTAACATTGATTTGAAGTATGTGGGAGATCTGGCTTATCATCACTGCAAAAGTACATTGTTGTTATGAGAATGCTTGCTTATGGAATGTCTGTTAATGCATGTGATGATTATGTTCATATTAGAAAATCAATATCAACTGAATGCATGAATTTTTTTTGCTGAAAGTGTGGTTAATGTTCTTAGATACTAGTATTTGAGAAGTCTAATAGAGGATTACTTCCAACCCTTGCTTTATGTTGGGGAAACATGTGGTTTTCCTGGTATAGATTGCATGCACTAGGAATGGAAGAATTTCTATTGCCTTAGAAAGGTTAGTAGGCCATAGGGGATAGAAAGGTAACAATTGTTTTTAAAGTAGTTGCTTTATACGATCTGTGGATATGACATGACATGCATTATTTGGTAATCCAAGTTCTTGTAACGACATATATTTCGTAAATCAATTTCTAGTATTTAACAATATTTATATAGGAGTATCTCTTGTATTAGCATTTATGATTAATAGTAACCAATATAATTTAGGTTATTATTTAATTGTTGGTATATACCCTTCATGGGATACATTCATTTAGTCCATTCAATCACCACAAATTTATAAACATAAACTCTTTACTCAACATCAAGAGGTGGTAGGGAAGGATGTTGAGCGTGCGTCTTGTGTGTTGTTTCCATGATTTGTAATTATACATGCCCCAACACTTATGTGGGAGGATGCTAATTTGGAGAAAATTATAATTGCTTGTATCATATTACATATTATGATCATTGATGATAAATGATATATTAACGGTTATGTGTCCAATGTTTCTGACTATAATTAGACTAATGTTATAGATGGTAGCTCAACATGGACATATTTTAACAAGTATATTTCAAAGCATGTGAGGTATCTTCAATTAAGGTGTATCATTTAGATAGGGAAACTAATTATTGTCTGATGCATGGTTTAATTAAAAAATTATAATACCATGTTCTATTGGATAACCTGACTTATTCATTATTTAGTATTGATGAAAGTTAATTTTTATTATTTGGGTGATTTATCAAACTCTGTTGTGTTTTTAGAATGTTTTGCATAGGATTTAATGTCATTTCTTACAGATTTGTGTTCCACAAGATTTCTGAGCCACCTTTTGCCTCTGAACTATTTCTAAATTCTTCTTTTATACTAGTATTTGAGACCTTCATATTTTCATGAGTCTCCTAGGATTTTTCAAAATTTCAAACCAATTTTTTGAAAAAAAAAATTATATTATTCATGTCTCAGTTGACCTTATTTTAGTGTTTTAAGCCCCTTTAAGCATTTTTTTGGTTATCTAAATTTCAAAAAACTTTAGATACCATCTTATATTATTATTATTATTGAGATAAAAATGATCCAAAAATATTAAATTATTATTCATATTATTTTTGGAGTATTTTAGATGTTATTAGATGTGTATGCATCATCAAATTCAAATTCAAATTCTCTTCCTCTATTCACTATTAAATTCGGTGAGAATGATTTCTATCCATTCCTTATGGATAAGGATAGATGTAAGCCATCCATTTGAACTCCTTGGGTTGGCGCCACCTCCACTTATTGTGGTAAATTTGGGTTTTTCCTTCTTAAATACTCTTTTACCCTTTGTGTGCTGCATTAAGTTTCCTAAATTCTAACTCATTCTACTCTATTTATATTTCTATCATTCAAAAAATCTTGGGAGCCCTCTTAGAGGCCTAAAATTGTGTCCCCTCCTTGTAACATTAAATATTTTATAAAAAAATCTTATGAAAACTTAAGCCTAAAGCCTTGTAACCTTAGTTAACCTTGGTCATTTTTTCTTCCCCATCCTCTTTCCTTCACTAAAAATTATCTTCTTCTTCTCTCTTCAGTTTCATAGCCTTCGTGGCTAATTTCCACCATGGTTGAAGGCTTGAACTCTTCAAAAGCGTTGAGGATAAGTTCTTTCCTCTTTTCTCTTCAATCATTTTCCCTTCATTATTATTTTTGTGAACTTATTTCTCTAATCTTTTATATGGTTGTTCTAGGTTGTATTTCAACATTTTCTCAAGGATAAATATTAGGATTAAAGTTAAACCTCTAAAATTCTAAGTAAATATAATTAATATGTGTTATTTGCTTTGGTTTCAAAATTAGCATGATTTTTGGTGGTTCGGCCTTTTGGCCATAATTTGTAACTTATGGTCTTTTTATTGTTAAATTAATGAGACTATGCTAATCATGGTAAATTGTGGATCAAATTTCATATATACCATGACATGATTTGATTATCCTTAGCATGAGTTATGATTAATGTAAGATTTGAATAATATAGGGGTTTTGGATCCTAAGGTTAATTTATGAAACCCATGATATCATTTTGTAGGTTGTAATTTGTAGATGAATTTTTATATATGACTTGTATTGATTTGAGTGAGCTTTCATGCTCTAGTTTATGGTTGAAATTCAGGAGGATTTACATGTTCATGATCATGTTCTTTATGTTCTTCGTAATATTGAAAGTTTTCTTGGCTAATGATATCTTAATTTTTCCTAAATAGGATTTTATTTAGGATTAATTTTGTCACAAGTATTTTCACTAAAATGAATAGTTAACTTAAAATGACCTTTTTAGCATAATGATCACCCTCATTGACTTTGACCCTCATAAATAGTAACTAAGTGTAAATAGTAAATTATAATGAATAATACTTTTTGGTAAAAAAATATTTTATGATTTTTGGAATTACATTATAAAATAAATAATAATTACATTATAATAATTTTTGGTAACTAACCTTTCTTGTTACTAATGAATAATAATTTCATCAATAGTAAACTTTTCAAAAAATGACATGCAATCTTATTTTATAGTGTTTAAGCATAATATATATGATATTTTTCTATTGTTTCTTTTGAGGTCTTTTTGGCTAAAAGTGGTATCTTCGGGATAATTGTGATAACTAAGCTTGTTATATGGTTAATGTGATCAACAAACTTGTTATATGGTTATGTGTGGCATTTGATTCATGTTAGATGTACAATTTTGGTGTGTCGGGTGAAGTGATTTTGCTAAGCTTTAAATAAATGAAAATATGTTGGCCTTAGCCGATTGGAAGTTGATTTCGAAATAGTTGTGGAAAGACTTGTTGATTTGTTATTTGTGGACTTTTGTATTCTTGGTGATGATTAATTATTCTTGATAAAAAAAATACTAATGGTGACTATATAAATTACAATATATTTAATATTTAAAGGAAATTGGGTTAAAAATTAATTAAAATAAAAAATATATATTCAAAATTCATATAATATAAAAAAATTATTTTAAAAAACTAGATTTAAATTTTATAAACAAAATCATTATTAATACAAATAAAATATGATTATATTAAATTAGGAAGGATAAAATTGATGGGGCCATAAAAAATTGTTAGAGTTTTTACCACCGTTGAAATATAATTTATTTGGATATGATAAAGAAAATTTTGTATTATTTTAGTATTAACTATTATTCCGGCTGTTATAAAGAAGATATATTACTTCGAGATCTTTTGGCGTGTTTTATTTTACTCCCCCCACACGGCTCCCCCCTCCTCCCTCCATTTCTTTTCTAATTCTCGAAACAAAAAGAAAAGCAAAACAAAGACGTAAGAATTGAATTGGCGTGAGGCCAGCTTCCTGGCTTCCTGCAGCTACCTACAGACTGCAATCCAAATACGAAGAGGTAGCTGCCTGCATCAAACTCTCTAGACCAGAGCAACAGAATCAAGGAAAATATGCATCTGAAGAAACAAGTTTGGACGCAATTTTCTACCCTTCTCCACAATAACGCTCGAACTAGATTAATTCCATTTCTATACACTTACCACAATCTTCAATCTCAATCTTCTTTATCTACTCTCATCTTCCCATCATCAACCCCGCACAATTGTCAACAACCTAGGGTTTCTAATGTCTTCTTAGCGCGATTTCCCGTGAAACCCTTCTGCGCTCAATCTTATGAGCAAGGAGGAATCACAACATGTTGGAGTTGTGATTCCGTTATTAGGTCCTCCCTGCCTTTAGTTTGCGACTCTTGTCGCTGTATTCAACCGGCTAATCATTCCATTGATTACTTCCAATTATTCGGATTGTAAGTTCCTTGTTTTTTCTCCCCTCCTTTTGGGAAAATTCTTAAGCAATTGCGATTGTTTTTCTTCCTTCAGAATTGAATACTTGGTTTCGTAGCTGAAGAATTTTGATCAGCGAGGTGCGACATCGTGATTGATTATAGAATAGTGTGCTGTATTGAATGAACTTATCGAGTAGTGTGCTTGTTTCCTGTAGGGAGAAAAAGTATGATATTGAGGTAAATAATTTGGAGGGTAGGTACAAGGACTGGCAGAAGAAACTACATCCTGATTTAGTACATTCAAAATCTGAGGTCAGTATTTTTCTTTTTGTTGTAGGCCGGATTGCGTATTTGATTCAAATTGTGTTTGTTGGACTAAGCCATGGTGGTGTTTTTGTTAACAGAGAGAAAGAGAGTATGCAGCTGAGCAATCTGCACGAGTAATTGATGCATATAGGACCCTGATTAACCCATTAGCAAGGGCCATATATCTTGTGAGTAGTAGAATTCCAGCTCTGTGTATTATGCTACTTACTTGTCGAAAATCAAGGTTTCTTCTATTTTTTGATCCTTTTTCTTGTCCTTTCATCTAACTATCATATTTTACCCCTTTACTAATAAAATCCTCCGCTAATTTCGGCAGATGAAGTTAGGAGGTGTACATTTTGATGAAGAACAGACAGTCGAGCACCCGGGCTTGCTGGCAGAGGTAAGAATAGAATTGGTGATGGTTTTATGATCATTTTGTTCTGCCTTCTTAAGCCCTGCACTAAGGATGACATATTTGTCCTGTGACTGTTTGTGCTGTATGATTAAAGTTGACATTGGGAAGCAATATGTGTTAGTGCTATGATGATACCCTCCCTTCTAGAAGATTATCATAATTCATATCCCTTTCCTAACAGCTTGCTGGAAAATGGGAATGATGTCAACATAGGCTTTTCAACCATTTTCATACTAGTTTTCTGACATAGCATTGCTTGGAATCATAAAAAATTAAGAGGGACTTTATAAAATCATCCATCATTTAATATAGTACAATAAATACCCATCAAGTAACAAAGACTTGCCAGATGTGCGCATCTTTTGTCATGTGACCTTTATTCCGGCTTATCATTGTAAAACTTGGTAATATAATGAACCTATGATCAAAATTTTCCTCTTCATATCTTTTGAAGCAAGTATTTTTCAGAAATGCTATGATGCTATCTAAATAATTTAGCCTTTTATGGTTATATGGTAATAGAATAAGTTAAAACAAATAAGTGAATTAATGATTTGTATTATAATAAATAAAAATAAGTTAAATTTTAGTGGAAAAATTGAATTAAGTTATAGTAATTAGTAAATATATATAAGGGAATGAGGTAATGAAGGGAAAAAATTTAATTAGTATGGTAATAATATGCATGATGATGCAATGTAACCTAGGTGAAGTATGTCCATGTGTCGCAACTTGGTTAAAAATATTTCTAATTTATTATATAGTACTCCCTCCATGGCTCTATAAGATTTCGTGTTTTTTAAGGAGTGGATAAAATTAATGTTAGTCATCCAATTATATCCTTTAATTTTTCATTTTCCTAAGTAGAGAGATAAAGAGTATATAGTATAATTAATACACTTAGAAACTAAAAGATATAGGGATAAAAAGTATAATATAATTAATACATCTAGAAACTACGAGATATAGGGATAGTTATGTAAATTAGTCATGGACTTTTTCAAAATGATAATTTTTGGATGCAAAAATTTGTGTCTAAATTGACTTCCTTCTATATATGGAGGGAGTATGCATTGATCTCATTACTCATATCTAGCATTTTTGTCATTGGCTTAGGGTGTATCCTTTTTTTTTTTTTTTTTTTTTTTTGTGTGTGTGTGTGGGTATGTATGTAATATGCACCCTAAGCCAATGATTGATGGGAAGAAGAAGGGAAAGAGGAGAAAGATGGGACTATTAGAAGGTAGAGGAGGAAAGCAGGGAGAAATTGGATATACTCAATAATCACTCATTCATTTAAAATCTCAAAATTAATCTATGCCCAGGGCTATATATAGGCCAAAAGACTACAAGATAAACATAAGATAACCATAATCTAAACCTAAGATAATAATCTTATTCCTAAGAGATAATTATTCATGAGTAAATAGTGTCTGACCTAATATTATCCAAACTAAATGATATATCAATATTTACTAAATACATCCATTAAATAATATCCAAAAACTCTCTAAGTAATAACTGTATCTGCATCAGTGAGACTCCTCTCTTTAGCTGACTACTTGATTTTGACATCATGGGAAATCCAATTTTTGGCCTTTCTTTATGATGATTGACTAATACTGATTTTGCTCCATTGGGAGGATAAAGTATATTTGGTTATATCAAATTTTCATGATAGAATGCTCCCTGGATAGGCATTCTGTTGGTATATGTTTCAAAACTTAAACCAAACCCATAATGTAAGGACTGATGAGAAATGGAATCTTTTATCTTATGATGGGAGACACATTAGTAAGAGATAGCCTTGGAAGAGCATCCCGTCTTTATAAAGACAGCTTTACTGTATACATGTTCATCTGGTTCTACTACATACCTTCTTGAGGAAAGCAAGCTTCACATTCTTGTGTTGAGGTCCTAATCAAATGAGTAAAAAAAAAGATTATCTTGAGTGAGCACTCCTTATCTTATAAACTGGAGAGAGGGTTTCAGTCTAGCTCTTCCATCTTTCCGAGGGCAAGCCTGGCTCATATCACTATATTGCCTTAGGAGTCCCTCTTGGTCTTGACAACTTACACCCTGGTTACTTGGCTTCTTTAGGCAACTTTAATCGACTAAACTTATTTATCCATTCAAATGGCTAAGCCTTTTTCAAGGCTGTGGCATGCAGTAGAAAAGGGTAAGAATTCAGTATATAAGCTGTTTGTTTGGACTATGATCCATCAGCAAGCATGGAACATCCTGTTCTGCAAGGAAATACGATTATTCATTGGAATGTGATTCTTTTCTCTTCTCAACTTTTTTGCAAGTGGTAGCTGTAATTCCTGTCTTAGTCAGCACGAGTATAGCTGACATAAGGGAAGCCTGCTAAGGCTGACATATACCAATTAGTTGAAAGAAGTTTGAGATAGCAGTCCTTAAGCCCCATAAAGATATCAGTTACTAGACCCAAAACCCTGGTAACGATTATGCGACAGTGACCTTAGAAGGGTGGGGGTAAGTGAGCCTCCTGTATACAATCTATGGCTAGAATTCTTTTCTTGTGCTTCTACTGTTAAGATGGACGTGTATAAAAATTTCTGTGTTGGCACTTTTGACTCGCATATACAAGAACCGAAGTAATTCTTTTTTCCCTTTTTTAATATGTGGGAATAGATTTGGGAAATAACACCATGGAGATTGTGTTTGGATTTACTGGTTTTGGATTTAAAAACTTGCTTTTTACATTTGAAGATAGTTTGAATTTGTTAATTTTTGACTCGTGGAATGCTTTTTGCATTTTAACCTGTAAGATTGTGATGAAATTCTTTTGAAACTAGCATAGATTATGGAGACCAGGGAAGCAGTTGAAGACGCATCTGATTCCCAGGCATTGAAGCAGATCCAATCACAGGTATCATTACATATTTATGAATGTCAACTGTCAAAGTGAAGGTTCTCATGCTCATTTTTCATTGTATTAGTTTAACCTGTAGAAGCCTGTAGGGTCATCTGCTGTGATCACTTATATAAATGTAGTGCCTGACATTTTACTATAGCTGGAACCGAACTTTTCATCCATTTTGCGAGAGTTTCGAACATAGTGTCATTTAATCTTCGGGGCAACACTGCCCTCATCTTTGCTGTTGGTGGATAGCGTGTTGGCTTTTATGATATTTATTTGCTTGGTTTACTTTAATTTTCAGATTCAAGAGAAACTCAAGAGGTGTTATGAATCTTTTTCGGCTGCATTTCAAAGTGAGAACACTGAAGCAGCTTTAGATTCCATCTGCAGAATGACATATTATGGACGTGTGATTGAGGAAGTTGTCAAAAAACTTTGATATTGATATAGATCCCTATGGCATTTTGAATACTGCGGCTTAATTTCATAATTTTTTTTCCGACAGAGGAATCCATATGATGGGATTAATGTATGCGTCTGGGTTGAGCAGGATATGGATGGCCAGGGAGCAGCGTGATTCTGGCCAGGTCATATCACAGCTGCAATAGAAAGCTGGAGTTTTAGATATTTATCTGATAGGTAGGAGACTTGCTGTTTTGTCCTGGATTAGTGACCTTGTTAGCGAATACCGATACAGTAATATTGACCTGCTATCTTCTGTGCGTTCTCAATGCCACAGAAGACAATATTTACCGTTACCCTTTGTATTAGAGTTGGCTCGACATATAAAAACAAGTTGAAAACTGTATAGATATTGGAAGATTGAAAACTGCTTTTAGAAGCTTATCGGGAAAAAAAAATGTCATTCGTATACTTCTACAAGGGTTTTAGCTTTAATAAGCTTATTAACACCCCCCCCCCCCCACACACGCATGGATTGTTATGATATTGAAAAATTCAAATTGTAAATAAATCAAAGAAAGATAGGATGAGATGAGATGGGATGAGATGAAAGTCTTTTTCTCTTCATTTCTCTTGTGTACGTTTTCTTTATATATATACCAACCATCCCAGACAATCTATATCAATAAATAGATATAGGTACGGACTTATGGAAGATGAATTGGGAGATTGAGATGTTGAGGTGATATAGAGACAAAGAAGGTATAGTTGTTACATTAGATAATGATATTGTAACATCTTTATTATTCACTATAATTTTTTTTTTGTTAAAATAAGTTACGGAAGGAGAAAATACTTTGAAAAAAGGGATATTATCGTCATACCTGATATAAGATAGACGATCGCTGCCTACTTTATATTGGATACAAAACTAAATCAACCAAACATCAAGAACTATAGAGTGCACAAAATGATAATTGATCAAACAATACTAAAAGTGTTTACATCAGACGATCCTAATAGGTTTCAATCAAATCATTACAAGTACATACTTACAAAATATGGGTTGGGGCATGATGTCCAAATAGAACTATGATCCTCCACAGATCCTACCAAAACTTTTCGGATGTCCTCACTCACAAGCTCTAACCCAATTGATATAGGTTTTTTACTGACCATCTCAAAAAACCTACATATAGTCCTCTACTTATGGGAATGAGCCGGTGACCAAGCAAACGGGCACATTAGTACGTTACATACTGAGTAAGCCAAGTTGCTCTCTCAACGTACACAAGTATGCTAATCTATCATTCATGAATATAATGTACAATATGCATTATGGTAGGACTGTTTATGTAAGTAAGAGTGTATAATATATGCTATCATATATAATTTCAGCACTGTAGAACATCATAGAAGGATAATATACATTATATATATAACACTAGAAAATCATACTTGGGAATCATAATACTTTTACATAACCACTTACATGAACAATAGGAGAGAATAATCCAACAACCTCAAGGGTTATTTCCATTTATCCGATTCCATTAAGATATACCATCCATTTATCCATGTAAGATATAGGTCAATCATCTCAATTAATATTTCATTTCATAACCAGTTAGTCAAGTGCATAAACCGACTCTAACCATTTGATCAACCACATCATTACTTCCATTTCATAGCCAATTTTCAACCATTCATTTGATTACCATATATAATTATAAATCAGTATTTACCAACCATATTTATTATCATCGAGCGATGGATTGTGTACTATCCTATGGTCTCACATACCATGGAAGCCTATCCAACAGGGACATAAAGTTCAGGCCAAATCCAATCACCACAATGGACATAAGTTCAGGACGAAGCCAACCAACATGGACATAAGTCCAAACTAAAGTCAACCACCTAGGTAACCAGACGCTTTAATATTGATACTTTCTAGTACATCATCAGTGTCTAGAGTCAGTAAGGCACCGGGACTTCTCAGGATATTGTCCAAAGAAAAAACTTGAAGGCATAAAAATGCTTGAAGATAAACTAACCTCCGGTAGCTAATCGGGGATCGGGTAATCCATACCCATACTCAACTCAAATATCTTTTGCTTTACATGATTAGTGTTTTATTTATAATGATAGGTGATCATATAAAGCTTATACAAAGCAAGCAAGTCAACTTTCCATGTTAATTCATGTTAATCTCTTTTTTTTCATTTTTCCAACCATGTGGGTTTAACATTTATCGTTGGCCAATGTTATTCATATCCATAATTATACTCATTCCCAATCCAAGTTGATTTTCATTAATATTTTCTCACTTAGTCTCACTTACTATAAGTGGAATGCCCATTTGGTCCCTTTTACTACTCATTGAGTATACTATAATTCATGATCCATTTTGATCTTTTAATTATACCCATAGTCAATGATAAAATATATATTTTATCCCATTAATAACCATGATATAATACCAATCATAATCCCAAAGCATAACCGAACTTAAAAGAAGCAAATTAAGCAAACCAATCGAACTAGTCAGACTAGTCAATCGGTCTGGACCAACCAGTCGATCGATTGTACCAACTAGTCGATCAGTTTGGGTCGACCAATAGACTAGTTTAACTCAACCAGGCCATGCTTTCCTCAAACCAATTGATTGTTCATAGACCAGTTGATGGATTTAAATAGAGAGCAAGACCAAGGTCTCTGCAAGCATACCAGTCAATGGATTGGGTCAACTAGTTGACTATTCTAGGAACCAGCCGATCGATTTGATCTAACCAGTCTATTGGTCTGCCCTAATACATCATCAAACCATAAACTTCATGCAGATTCTTTCATATAAATTGTTTCTGATTATGTTAAAACATGTATCAACAACAACTGACATATTTCTAATCAAACTATCATGCATTTCTCACCATAATATCATCATAGCCTATTTTATCCATTTTCACGCTCTTTACTCAATTTATGTCACTTAAGCATGTAATTCACGCATAAAGCTACATTTATTGCTACCAATATGTATCAACCAACTAAAGATATCACTTATCATGTAAGAACACATGCTAAATATTTTAAGAGCAAGAATTACCTATTTGATGCAAGCAAAATTTCTCTTAAAATAGGGATTCCAATATAGGAAATTCTTAGCTTTAAAAACCTTAAAATTAAATTCTCGAACATAGAAATTTTATCAAAATCTTATAAATTTTTGAAATCTTAAAAATTAGAAGAGAGTAAAAACTTCCCAACTTAAGGTCAAAATAGAGAAAAGCCAACTGAACTACTTAAAAAATTTTCAAAATCTAACTCTATGAATTAAAACAAGAAATAGATATAGATAGGATTAAAAGAGTGTGTGGAAGTAGATTAATAGTACTTGAATTGTGGAGAGAAGAGAGGGAAAATAAGACATAAGGAATTTCGGTGGCTAGAAGAAAGGTAAAATGAAGGGATGATTGGACTATTTATAGCCAACAAATCAAAATAAATTATTGAGGGTTTGGTGATCGACTTAAAACCCTACCATTAACTATTTGAATTCAATCAGAGATTTATCTAGGATTTGCTGACCACTTCTTTATAGTTCAAATGGTATCTCTAGAGAATTCAGGTTAATTAGGCTAGAATTTGTGTTCACGAATGGAGCAATAGGAAGTTAGCTTGGATGGAATCTTCCAACTTCTCAGAAGCATGCTTGAGATCAAAGCATTCTATCTCAGAATCACATAGAAGAGAGAGGAAGAAGAAGACAATTGTTGAGGTCATTTTTCCCTTCTTGTGTCCCAATTATCCCCAAATTAAATCGAGACAATCTTTTGGGTTAAATTCGTCATAAAAATGGTTATGAATATTTATGAATAATCTTGCATGGGTTGATAAGGTTTTAATTTAGTGTAAGGGATTTTTTAGAAAAATTAAACTCGAAAATGTGATTAGCTCAACAAACCAGTTAATCAATTTGTATTTACCAGTCGATGGTTCAGATATCAATCAATCGGGTTCATTGAGGAACCTAATGTGTCTAAAACAACGAACTAGTCGACCGGTTCTTGCAACCGGTTGATGGGTTTGGCTATAAAAATCAATAAAATTCATTTTGCAACATGATTTCAAATTAAAAGTTATTTCAAATCAAATCATAACATTGAATCAAAATCAAAGGTCCTAAATTTGACAAAAATTCTTATCCATCCATTACACAAAAGTGTGAGGTATTACAAATATAAAGACGTAACATTCATATTACTAATAAGGTGTTTAATCCACTTCCTTTTATATGCAAGTATTCTAATATTTACTACATCTAGTTACTAAGTATTATACAATTATACATAAGGATGTAAGATAGCGAAAATATATGTTTCCATATACAATGGTGTTTTGTTCACCAATATTCAATATGTCTTCCGAAAAGCACACATTTAAAATATTGTCTAGTTTAAAATCTTGCTAGAAAATCATAGTATATATTGGTATTTCGTTCATCAATATTTGATATGCCCCCTAAGAAAAAGTTTATATTTTTCTCCCTCTCAATTTAGCATTTCTTCCATCATAATTCACATTATGATTGATTCAATTTGTATGTATAAACACACTTCAATAGTACTTATATTTGAAAATTGGGTAGTAAAAACCTCGCCACGGAAAAAATTTGGCTTTTGTATACTAACATGTATGACCAACTTGACTTTTCAAATAATTTTTTAGCACTTGTCTTTAGCCAATCGGTCCGACACTTTTAAATGTTAGATTTCATATCCGTATAAAAAAACCACATTCATTAATCGGATAAATTTATCTTTCTTACGTCTATTCCAACTCATTCAATCGTTTATCCAATGATATTCTATAGTGAATCGAGAATAATTTTCACTTTTATCCATTATCAATTATAATTGTTTTGGTAAATACATTACCTATGTCTATCTTATATTACCTTGTACCGGTGTAAGAATAATTCATAAATATTTTGTGAGAATTTATCTTTTATTTTTCAAGGAGTATAACTCCTCTTTAAATGGTTTAACTATTTGGACCGATATTATACAGTTATAGCATGCCTATAAATTTCTTACCATTAGCTTAATAAGAGTCACTACAAGGAATTCTATAAGTTAGAACTTTAGTCAGCACATATGAGTTTCATAATTTCTTGGTCATAATAAATGCAAGAGGTAGCTAAGCTACATTTAAGCATAATTATCATCAAGTGCACTTTGACTTTACCTTTGGGTCCTTATATTATGGAAGCCACCTTCTAGGTATTTACATGCTTTATAATCTCAATTTCTTTTTCTCTTCCTTAAGATTGAGAAAACTAAGATTCATATCCTTCTCTATAGCTTACTTTTATATCTGTGGATAAACACAAGCACATATAAGATACATCCAAACTTTTAATATAAACATAAGGTTTATTGCAATTAACTTGTCATAAATGATAATGTAATATGTATCTGGTACTAAGAAAAAATTTTCATGCATAAATACATATAATTTCTAAACCACACTAACAATGGTCTAACATTCAAATATATAATCAAAGACTCTATCAAGTCTTTATGCTTCTAAATTTAAGTAAGATATTAAATTATCCCAACTTCATGGTTATTCAATTTGTGTCAAAGCAACAATATTAGTTACAAAATACAATATGTGACTTTATATTGATGTTTCATTATATACCATGATATATTTAAATTATACATATGTGCCCACTTAAATTATATCGAGAATAGGAGATTTTGTGTTTTTTTTTTAATTACGGTGACTTAATTGTAAATTTGTTAAAATGATAAGTTGTTCATATGGGATCACTAATTGAAAGAATGTTTGGGATTTTTAGTGGGTTTTCGTGCATGTTTCAATGATCTTGTCTATCATTGTTGTACCAACATGGTTTCATTTCTCATGCCACAAAGGTAATAATATATGATATACTAACTTCTAGTTAGTGAAATTTTTTGTGTTTTTGACATATACAAAATGCACACTTTGTGCATTTATTCCTAGCTTACTTTTAACTGGTGTTGATGGTAGCAATATCATCAAATACTCATATACCATAATAAGTTCTCCAAGAATTTAGCTATGATATCATGCATAATTTTGATATCTGATTGTTCATTTAATAAAATCTTTAATAGATTTATCATGCCACATACATTTATACATTAATTCTCCCCAGTTATAAGCTCATAAAATTTGATATGTTAAAATGTAATGTGCAATGACATTTCAATTGAAAAGATCGATCTTTTAGATCATATTTATGTTTCTAAGACGAGAAGTATTTAACCTCTACCATTAAATTAAGTATATCAAATAAAAAATTTCACATATCGGCCATTAAACTAATCATTGAATGCGAAATTTTAAGTTTCAACTATCAAATTACTTATTGGATGTGAGTCATTAGGCGTCAACTATCACATTTTTAATACTCCAATTTTCAAAAATCTTAATTTAATTATGATTTATATTATTGAGAAAAAATGCATCTCATTTTGCATGATTTCTTACATCCTTTAAAGAATTAGAAACTATGGTTTCGTTTTTAAAATATTTTGTTCACACTTTCTTGCATTTATTTTATGGTTTTGGGTTTTGTGATACTTTTGATCATCAAATTTCTTCCAAATCATCCTATTTTTTTCATATTATAGTTCCTTGACATTTTTCTAGGTCTCATAGACATTTTTAAATTCATAAATGATGACTTTGATGAAAAAGTATTTTTACCTATCTTATTTCCTATGTCTAGTGTTTTAGGCCCTAGAATAGCCTTTTTGGCTATTAGAAATTAACAATACTTTATTATTTATATATTTTGATGTTATTGAGCATAAAATGATCTAAAATTTTATATGATTATTTTTAAATATTTTTTTATTTAATTTGATATTTTTTGGACATAATAAGTCACCAAATTATACTTTTATTCATTAAGTCTTATCTAAACATTATGAGAATAATTCTTAACCTTTCATTTTAATTTATTTTGGCTAAGATAAATTATTTTTGACTTCTATAGCTAGCGCTACCCCCTCCCTTGGAGTGACCAAATTGAGTTTTTGTTTCTTTGGTTACTTTACCTTTTTACAATTAACCTTAGGTACAACTTCTTCCAACCTCATTTCTCCTCCACTTTCTCCACACCACATTTTCTTTCTTCTTATCCATTTACATTTTGTTTCTCCTCCTATTCTCCTTCTTCCTTCATTGTTTTTCCTTACTTTTTTTTATTTCCTATTAGTTTTGATTGATTTCTACCATGTTTTAGGTGGTTTTGTGCAAAGATTTCAAGAGGAGGCATTGTGCTTGAAAGAGGATATTCTATAGCGTTTTTAGGAGATTTGGAATCTAGGTAAACATAATCTAACTAAAAGTAGATAAAATTTGAGATACCAGCATAATTATATGTATTGTTGTGCTAAATATGTCATGTTTGGGTTTTGTAAGTTTTTTTTTATGGGTTACTGTCTTATGATGGCTTGAAGATTTTAGGAGCATGTTCTTGAGGTTATTTAGGCCATTTTTTTATATCATTTTTTGTTTTGATCGTGTTTAGGATATGTTTGATTCAATAGAGTTTGAGAATGAATAAGGTATTCTGTTTTTATATTTGCATGTTTGTATTGTTTTTTGTTTGAATGATTTAAATTTCATGTTAATTATATGTTTTTGTATGTTTATTTGTAATTAATTTTATTGTTCTAAGTTTGTGTATTTGAAATTAAATTGGATATAAAATTATGATGTATAATAACATTTAATGATGAATGAATAATGATTAATAATAAGAAAGTTTAATGGTTAATGTTAATATGATTAATTCTAAGAAAATACATAATGGTATATATATTATATTAATGATTTATGATAATTAAATATTAATTAAGTTTTAGCATGGAAAAGTGATTTTGGTACATGCAAATTGAATATGTTATGGGTTTAATGTGTTCATGAATTTAATGAATGATATTAAAGTTTCATTGGGTATAGACTTTATTTGTTGAGTTATATCATAATTTTGCTTTGATTTAAGGGTAAAGGTGTCATTTTACTTGGTTTATGAGTTTTCGGAAATAAATTTTAAGTGTAAGGTGCTTTTTTTAATATAAAAATTATTTTGCTAAGATTTCATGAAATATATGAGTGTTTACAATTTTAATTAGATTTTAGAATTTTTTAAGCGTTTTAGGACATAAATGCCATTTATTAAAAGTATAGGATATTTCATAAGATATTTTGGCTACTTTTGGATATTTTGAGATACTTTATCATATTTTATACTATCTTAAATAACACCTTTTGTAAATAGTGATTTAACAATTTTGATTGTGAATAATATTTTTTGATAATAAATATTATTGGTTTTTAAATATCAACTTCTTGATAGATTTCTATAAATTTCTTTTTATTTAAATAGTATTTTAGTAAATAGTAGTTTATTCTAAGATTGGTGTGTGAGCTTATTTTAGGGTGCTAATTAATACTATATCTAATATTTTTAATAATTTAAGGTTATAGTATTTTATTATTAGATGTGGTTTATTTATTAGTGTTACTTTAGTGATATTAAATTTCCTCTTCTAAAATATGATTAAATATAAGATATACTATAATTTTTTATATCTAGAAAATATGTTAATTCAAAGAAAAATATTACTACCTATGTATTAAAAAGAAAGTCTTTCTATCATCAAATTTTTGTTTAAAAAATAAAGATATTTTAGAAAATTTAAAGTCTATTTTTCATTTTTATCCTTAATTTTTTTTAATTATATATGTATTAAATGCTTTGTTATTTTTTAATGAAGAGTGTTAGTGTAATTTTAAGACTATTTTTATTCTTTTCTTAAAAAGTATGCGAAGTAATAGAATGGTGTTCTTTTTGATACAGAGGGAGTATAATTGAAATTAATAGGATCATTTGTTAAGATAAAGTTGTTAATTTAAGGATCACGTTTGTAGACACTGTGCATATGCAATTTAGTTTAACCTTAAGACGTCGTCCAAGATATGATAGATTAGCTAACATCAATAAAGTTAGAAACACGACCTCTCTCTACTCTATAGATAATTTATGAGCCTCATAAGTCCCCTTACGGGGATGATATCAAGTGTCATAAAGAGTAGTAGGTTCCTTAATCAATGCAACAAGGTTTACAACCAAAATTTCAAGAGACTCTTGTAAAAAGGAGTAAAGTGTTGGTGTCCTGAGCAAGTGATATCAAAATAACAAATGTAATATATATGTATGATCACAATTAGTAAAAAGAATGAATAAGCACTTCATATTGCTTGTATGTGTGTTTCATGTTATAAGTGGAAAAAGTTGTTCGTAAAATCTCAAATTTCACTTTTGAAAATTTTATTTAAAAGAATAAATGATACAGAAGCAAAGATAATAGATTATAAATGATACTGCCACACCTAACATAAGACAGATATTCTGTAACACTCTAATTATTACTATTAAAAAAAATTATTTTATAGCATAAACAAATAAGTAAAATATTGGGTCTTACCATCGTAATTGACATAAGTCTAGTTGTCCAACTATCCTTACATCAATTACAAGGCTAAAATCATTATAGTAAAATAAGAAAATTATAAATGGAAGAAACATTTATAATACAATGTGAGTTTGGAGGTTAACTTCGAATTATGATAATAAAATACAAGTAAGGGATATCATGGATCAAAGAGTCAAAAAGGTATCTAGGTAAATACATCAATCGGATAACATTACTTTTCACCCAAACATCTAGTACAGATAATAGGTCACTCATTCCCTCATAGGACATCAAATGATGCATAGGCATCTAGCTGTTCTTCTGAGACTCACACAAAAGAATTAGGGTCTCTTGCTTAAAGGAATCAGCAGCACTCATGAAATGGGTAGTCAGTACGCTACGTATCGATTAAGGTAATAATACTATTGAATCAGGGATACAAATAGCACATGCATTCACAATCGATGATAAGTACACACTCAAACTAATGAACATCTCATAAGATAAATACTTATCCAAACCTCTTTATTAAATATAACCATTTTTATTCTTTTATATATGTTGAGTTCAGGAATTAAACTATTCTTAAACCGATGGAATGATCTGAAGCATCTTCTGAAGGACAACACACCTAAGCCACTATTATCATCCGGTGGAACAGATTTGAAAAAATTACCTTCTCGGGGTAAAACAATCCCGAGCCTCATGTTATCTCCATTGGAACGATTATATAAAAACAACATTTTGGTCTTGACTCATGTACGCTTTCACTTTAAATCCTTAATGTCTTATCTATAGTTTATATAGTTATATTTTTATTCACAATGAGCAGGGATCCTACTATTCTTAATCCGGTGGAACGGACTAAAATACCTTCTTGGGGCAAAACACTCCCAAGCCTCTGTTATACTCCAGTGGAACGGTATATATAAAAACATAATCTTTTCGGGGTAAAATGCTCCTGAGTCACTATTATCCTCCGGTGGAACGGATATAAAAATATTATTTTGGCCCTACTCACATGATCTTTCACTTTAAATGATTAGTATCTTATTCATGATAGGTTTATAGGTACCAAACACAATAAGGCAAATAAGCACATAACACAATTCATAATGTCAATCTCCAGAGACGAGATCCTTAATTTCCCTCAACCATAATATTACACTCCTAGCATAACTTCTCTTATATTGATCATTCAATCACCAATTGTAGCATATCATCCTCAAATATTATCATTGTTATCATACCCGAAATTCATGATCTAATGCCCACGTCTTAAACATACAATAATAGCCTTATCCTAAACATTACTCATAGAATTACCGAAACCCTAATTTTATAGGTAGTCTTAGTTCTTCCTATACGACTTATATGATTACCAAATTCAATATACATCCTTAAAATGTTTGGGATAACATTAGCAACATATCCAAAATTTGGATAGACTCTAAGGTTTTACACATGGATTAATAAGATTTTTATTTTAGGTTACTATGCCATAATGAAACCATTATTTCTTTTTTAAGAACCTAAGATAAACAATAATCCTTCCAAACACATCTCAGGATATCATTATTATATTTTAATCCATCTAACACATTATAATACCAAAATTTCTATATTAACCCATAATGACCAAAATTATCTTAAGGATTACCGATAGCCTTTATTTCATAAAATCATGTGCCTTCAACAACCGTTATTTTTCCTAAATCCGCCCTTTATCATCATATCTCTTGAATATGCTTATTTCCACTTATCATATCTTATTTGGCCTATATTTCATGCCATACAATATATTTCCCACAAATATGACTTAGTATAACAAAATCATATCCATACCTCTTACCTATACTTACTTTCTTTCAAATATATATTCCATACCATCACAACATAACATCAACACCATACATTAAATCATATAGCAATAATATCATAAAAATACACATATCCATACAAGTATTAAACCCAAAATCCTAAAATATCGATTAGTATCCTTACCGGGCTCTAAGCAGATAAATCCTAGACTTCATCCTCCAAGATCACCTGAATATCACTTACAAAAAATAATATAATACACGGTTAGGCATGAAGATTATAATTGAGGGAAAAGTTAAAGTAAAGAGGGTAAAAATGAAAATAACCAGAGTCAAATAGAAGCTTGAGTTGTGTGGATGTGTGGTGGAGTTATGGTGAAAATTTGGTAGTGTTTGGATAAAGGTTTGGGGGTAAAAAACAATGGTGCATGACAGAAATGGGGAGCTGCACAGGCGTGCACCAGATAGTGCACACCTAGGTTGTGTGTTGAGATTGTAACACCCCCAAAATTTACTACTGAAATTTTTTGTTTAATTAAAAAGGTTTGATGGAAGTGAAATAATAAAATCGTAAATTTGGGGGGCATTACCGCCACACTTAGTACCAGATCGGTTCACTCCTACCGTTATAGTACTAAGTGCTAAGGCTAAACAGGTTAACGCCAAGCACAAGTCATTGATAAAAACATAAGTCATTAATAAAACACAAGTTATACAGAAATTAGAGTGCAGTTTAGGATTATAATTCAAAGAGTAAGCAACTAGAGTTTTCCAAAAACATAAAAAATCGCATGACATGACATAACTAAAATAAAACGATACATGGTCAATTCAAAAGAAAAATAGAGCCCAACCGAGTCGCTCTCGATCCCCAGGTTAGGTTTAGGCTCAACACTCAGCCTCGTCAGATACCTCGTAGGTGTCGTAGGTATCGAAAACGTCGTCCCCTACCTACACAAACTCAAACGGGTCTTCTACTCGTGGGAATGAGCAGCACCCATGAAACGGGTGATCAGTACGCTATGTACTGAGTAAGGTAATCATGTGCTAAGGCCAAACATACAAAACATACAACATAGCATACATGGAATACTCACATAAGCAACATGTAGTAATACAGATGATAAAGGTCAGTTATGGTCCGGGTAGACTTATTCTTTAGATCTCTGGTAAATATAATCAATTCACATCATAGTCTTTATCAATCCATGTGAGTGCGGGAACCCTACTATTATAGCCGGTGGACCAGTCATGAAAGGTAAAATGCTCTTGACCACTATTATTCGCGGTGGACCGGTCATGCAGGGCAAAATGCTCTTGGCCACTATTATTCGCCGGTGGACCGGTTTGGGCCCAGCTCAACAATCTTCCTCTTTAAATGGATAGTATCTTATTCGATAAGTATTTCACCCTTGACATGCATATTACCAACTTTCTACTTCTATCCTCTCAAGGGAGTCTGTCCCATATCTTGAGACTCCTGCGCCCCTTATCACGCCTCGACATCTATCCCCCTTTACACTTATACATAATGAAAACCAACTCCTAAGGGAGTGGGTTAAGGCCCAACATCTCATGACATCAAACTCCACCTACTATCACCCTCTAGGGTTTTCCCTTGAAAACCCTAATTGGACCTATATGGCCCAACTCTCTTTCACTCACACTACCATTACATCATTTATTGCCCCACACCTTATCTCATTAAGATCTAATCCCAAATCACATCGTTTTACCCCTCGATTCCACATGTGACCGAAAAACCCTAGTTAGCCACTTCAACCCTAGTATCTTTCTTGTCCCACAAGTATCATCTATCTTTTTCACCCAATATCTCTTCTCTCCCATGGCACCCATACTCACCCCTTATGAAATAAATTTCCACTCTTAACCCGTACTACACTCTCCCTTAATCATTTTTACTTCCACATTTTCCAGATTATTACTTCATCTCAAAACCCTAATAGGGTCCCTTATACACCCTTACCCCCACCTACGTACTTTTTTTCGTCCCAAGTCTCCACTCACTCCACAACTTTCCCCTTAGCTTATTTACATCCTAAAACAACTTTTCTTACGTAAAGATCATCCCCATGCAAGTTTCATCCACCCCATGCAAACCCTCGAAGTCCCCATACAAACCCTAGAATTCCCATGCATGGTTCCCATTTCTTTTTCATTTTGGTCATCTATTTCTCTTTATTTTCCTCTCATGGATCATGAGGTATTTTGGTCGACCTCATATCCCCCTTAGTAAACTCACTTCCCATTTTCTTTCTTTTTATTATTTCATTCCCATATCATATTAACAATCATCCTAGCATGCATGTCCTAGAGAGTCATATCATATCACATCATAATCACCCATATATACATATCATACTCATGCCATAAGGAACACATAAACATACCTCAACTCCAAGATGCGCTACACATAAGACAAGTTAATGACAATCATACGATACACGACATAGCATGATATATATATCGCATCCAAGACATACAAGTCACAGAACACACAGGGGCCTTAGCTACATCCTTACCTAAAACGACGCCGGGCTTGGAGCACGCTCCTACGCCTCCTTATGGTTTTGGCTTGATTCACCTATAAGAGGGAAAAACTAAGGATTTGTTTCCCTCCTACAAAAAATACTATTATTTCTTATTTTAGTCTAAGATTAGGGTTACTATTATTAAAGGGGGCTTTACAAGTAAAAACTAGGGTTTTTATCCTTAAGTTAGCCTAATAGATATTACTAGTCAAAATATGTTTATGTTAATATTTATAGCTATATTTATATTATTAACCTAATGGATTTATTTCTTCTAATAATAGTACTAGTAATAGTTATAGAAAAATAGTGATAATAATAATAATAATATTAATACTAATGCCCCTAGTAATAGAAACCTTATTATCTTTAAGGCTAAGGCTAATAATGGCTTTAAGGATAAAATAATAATATAATATTAGTAATACTAACCAAGCACTAATATTACTAAAGGTAATAGTGATAATAGGCATATTTGAAATAATGATAATATAAGGGTTCGAATATTTTTACCACAATAATAGTAGCAAAATAATAGCAATAATAACAACAATAATAATATTATTATAGTAATAATGTTGGTAATAAAGGCATTAGGAGTAATATAAGCACTATTCAAATATTAAGTAATAATGATATTAAGGCTTAAGTATTCTTCTTCCATAATAACAAAATGATAATATGCCAACTTCAGTTTCAATAACATTACTAATAATAATGATGATGATGATGATGATGATAAGAAGAATAAGAATAATGATAACAACAACAACAACAACAACAACAACAACAACAATAATAATAATGATAATAATGATAATAATAATGTTAAGCATAATAATAATAACAATAACAATAATAATAGTAATCGAAATGATAATAATAATATAAGGGTCCACATATTTATATTAATAATAAAAGTGATAATAAATAAAGTTAGTATTAACAATATTAGCAAGAAAATAATGATAATGGTAATAATAATGATGATGATGATGATGATGATGATGATGATGATGATGATGATGATAGTAGTGTAGTAGTAGTAGTAATAACAAGGGTTATCATGATAATACTAAAATTGTAGATCTCCATTAATAGTAGCATTAGTTATAAATATTTCCAAGGTTAGGTTAAGTAATAATAATAATAATAATAATAATAATAATAATAATGGCATTAAAAATAGTAATAATGATAATAATAATAATAACACTAATAATGATAATAATAATAATATTATAGATAATACCATTAATATTATTAAATAACTAATACTTGTATAAAATGGGTTTAAGAGTTTGGAAGGTTAGCGAACCACCTAAGGGTAGTGGGTGGCACCCGGCGGCGACGCACAGCGGCGGCGACAGATGTGGGAATTGGAGGTGGTGGAAGGAGGAGAAAGGAGGGAGGAGGATAGGGAGGTAGGGAGAAAGGGAGGTGTGGGGAGGTAGATGAGGTTCCCCTTGTTGTTTTAGAGGGTAGAGGTGGCGTTGGTGGAGGTGGAATTGGCAGCGGGCAGCGGTGCAAAGGCCGGCAGGGGTTGAGGTTGGTTGATTGGGAGGGAAATTTTGCACGGTGGGGTGGCTCAGGGGGAATCAAGGGACGAGGACGATAACCATCTATAACTTATGGGCTTGAATACTGCATGACTTTATAAATTGGGGCTCTAGGCGCGAGCCTACAACTGTAGTACCCAAAGGTCTCGGTAAATTAAGCCCTCTTGGCTGGGTAAGTATGATGTCTCTTGCGAAACGACTGGAACTTTGCCACGAAGGCATGAATGAATGTAAGCATGAGTCACACTGTTCCTTTTATTTATTTATTTTTATTTTTGGGAGCGCATATGGTTCTTTTTCAAAAGAGAAAAAGAGAAGAAGAAGGAGGGACCAAAAAAAGAAGGGAAAAATAGTGTGTAGTCCTGCTGGCCCAAACTAATTAGGCAAACAAAAATATACGGTCATTAGTTGATGTATTAGGACTTGGTAAGTTATACAGTAGTATACAGTTACCAAACCTAAGGTTCGTAACCAAACCTAACTGTGTACGTAATTAAAGAAAAAGTACCTGATCTTCTCACTCCTACTGCTCCTGTCCATCTTCTTCCTTCTTCGTTCTGACTTGGACTCTGACCGGCGGTTTCTTGCCATTTTCGAACTGTTGACAACAGCAGAAGTCGTCCTCCTGTTCTACTTCCCTGGACAAGAAGAACAGACGCAATCCACTCGTGACGTGATTTGGTGTTTCAGATAGGGCAATTTTTGTTGCAGATTGATAACTTCGGTTGAGAAAGATTGTGTGCTTCGTAAGCCATATATTTGAAGTGAGTACATCTGTTTGTTTTCGATGGTGTTATCATCAATATAGACGAATGCTGAAGTCTGATTTTGATAATTTGATGAATGAATATGTATTGAAATATCGATTCTGCTGAATTGGCTTATTGGCCTGCCCTAATTTTTATGCATGTATGTCAATGGCTGTTGGGGTACATTTTGCTATACGTGGGATATGTTGTTTGATATATTTAGATGTTAATCACATGTTGCAACTCTCATGGTTACTATAATTAATGTTCTGTTGTTATGATAATATTTGAAATGCTGACAATGTATTGTAGTTAATTGTTGTAGGTAAGTTATAATGTTGATTTTAAGTGCCTTTGATAAATTAGTTTGTGGTGTTCTGAAGTGATGATATGGTTTTTAATTAGAATTTCTATACAATTTAAATTACATATATAGTGTGGTTAGTTGTGATTTAGTACATTTTGCTAACCTGTAGAGAATAGTAATTTTATTTGGTTTGTGAAATGAAGATAATATGGAACCAATCGATCGTAAGAAGCGGAGGATCGTACGTCGTCCCGCAAGCGATCATATGGGCGTTAGGTCCATTGATGAGAAGGTACATACATATTAGTTTAATTTGTTTAATAACCCACTCTATCATTTGTTTGTTATAATGAAGTTATTAAATCATATGATAAAGGATTGAAAATCAGAATATTTGTGGACAGTTGTGTTACTTTGAAATCATTTTTATTGACAATTATTTTTAAGTAGTAATGCAGGTGTTAGGAAATTTGTGTTTGAAGTCAGCTAGTATGAATATTACATACAAATCAATGTCCACAAACAGTATTTGGTTCCAAGTAGAAAATATTATGTACAAATAAAGATATTATATGTACACGTAATTATGCAGTAATGTACACATGATTTTATGAAAAAGTACATGTAAATTGGATACTATTAAAGGTGGCCTGAAAAACGAATAGACTGTACACCCTTAAATAGTTTGTCTAAGTTCGCGTTTATACTAAATTTTCCCTTCATAAATCATTGGTACATTTACTTTGAGGTGAATTTAAGAGAAATGAATAGGTTAAAAGTGAATATTCTCGTATAGTATGTGGTTGAGTACAAATTATTATGTACATATAACTATATAAATTATGCAAAAAATGTACATATCATATATATCTATATGTACATGTAAATTGGTAATCGAACTGAAGGTGACCTGAAAACCGAATAGATTGTACAACGTTAAATGGTACGATATTGTTGCAGTTTATAATATTTTTCCCCCTGATATATGGGAAAATTAGTCTTAGGTCATTGGCAGATAAATGAGTAGGATACAAATCAATATCCACAAACAGTATGGAAATCCAAGTGGAAAATATTATGTACACATAAATAAGCTAATATGTACACCTAATTATGCACTAATGTACACATGATATTATTAAAAAGTACATGTGAATTGGTTACCAGTAAAGGTGGCCTGAAACTGAAAAGCCTCTGCACCCTGAAATACAACTTGACTTTGGTGGAGTTCATACTAAATTTTCCCCCTCATAAATGGTGGGTAGGTTTAGTTTGAGGTCAATTTAAGAGAAACGAATAGGATACAAATCAATATCCACAAACAGTATGAAATTCCAAGTGGAAAATATTATGTACACATAAATAGGCTAATATGTACACCTAATTATGCACTAATGTACACATGATATTATTAAAAAGTACATGTGAATTGGATACCAGTAAAGGTGGCCTGAAAACTGAATAGCCTCTGCACCCTGAAATAAAACTTGACTTTGGTGGAGTTCATACTAAATTTTCCCCTCATAAATCCTCAGTAAGTTTAGTTTGAGGTCAATTTAAGAGAAAAGAATAGGATACAAATAAATTTCCACAAACAGTATGGAAATCCAAGTGGAAAATATTATGTACACATAAATAGGCTAATATGTACACCTAATTATGCACTAATGTACACATGATATTATTAAAAAGTACATGTGAATTGGTTACCAGTAAAGGTGGCCTGAAACTGAAAAGCCTCTGCACCCTGAAATACAACTTGACTTTGGTGGAGTTCATACTAAATTTTCCCCCTCATAAATGGTGGGTAGGTTTAGTTTGAGGTCAATTTAGAGAAAACGAATAGGATACAAATCAATATCCACAAACAGTATGAAATTCCAAGTGGAAAATATTATGTACACATAAATAGGCTAATATGTACACCTAATTATGCACTAATGTACACATGATATTATTAAAAAGTACATGTGAATTGGATACTAGTAAAGGTGGCCTGAAAACTAAATAGCCTCTGCACCCTGAAATAAAACATGACTTTGGTGGAGTTCATACTAAATTTTCCCCTCATAAATCCTCAGTAAGTTTAGTTTGAGGTCAATTTAAGAGAAAAGAATAGGATACAAATAAATTTCCACAAACAGTATGGAAATCCAAGTGGAAAATATTATGTACACATAAATAGGCTAATATGTACACCTAATTATGCACTAATGTACACATGATATTATTAAAAAGTACATGTGAATTGGTTACCAGTAAAGGTGGCATGAAAACTGAATAGCCTCTGCACCCTGAAATAAAACATGACTTTGTTGGAGTTCATACTAAATTTTCCCCTCATAAATCCTCAGTAAGTTTAGTTTGAGGTCAATTTAAGAGAAAAGAATAGAATACAAATCAATATCCACAAACTGTATGAAAATCCAAGTGGAAAATATTATGTACACATAAATAGGCTAATATGTACACCTAATTATGCACTAATGTACACATGATATTATTAAAAAGTACATGTGAATTGGATACCAGTAAAGGTGGCCTGAAAACTGAATAGCCTCTGCACCCTGAAATAAAACTTGACTTTGGTGTTCATCATACTAATTTTCCCCCTCATAAATCCTCAGTAAGTTTAGTTTGAGGTCAATTTAAGAGAAAAGAATAGGATACAAATCAATTTCCACAAACAGTATGGAAATCCAAGTGGAAAATATTATGTACACATAAATAGGCTAATATGTACACCTAATTATGCACTAATGTACACATGATATTATTAAAAAGTACATGTGAATTGGATACCAGTAAAGGTGGCCTGAAAACTGAATAGCCTCTGCACCCTGAAATAAAACTTGACTTTGGTGGAGTTCATACTAAATTTTCCCTTCATAAATCCTCAGTAAGTTTAGTTTGAGTTCAATTTATGAGAAAAGAATAGGATACAAATCAATTTCCACAAACAGTATGGAAATCCAAGTGGAAAATATTATGTACACATAAATAGGCTAATATGTACACCTAATTATGCACTAATGTACACATGATATTATTAAAAAGTACATGTGAATTGGATACCAGTAAAGGTGGCCTGAAAACTGAATAGCCTCTGTACCCTGAAATAAAACTTGACTTTGTTGGAGTTGATACTAAATTTTCCCCTCATAAATCCTCAGTAAGTTTAGTTTGAGGTCAATTTAAGAGAAAAGAATAGGATACAAATAAATTTCCACAAACAGTATGGAAATCCAAGTGGAAAATATTATGTACACATAAATAGGCTAATATGTACACCTAATTATGCACTAATGTACACATGATATTATTAAAAAGTACATGTGAATTGGTTACCAGTAAAGGTGGCATGAAAACTGAATAGCCTCTGCACCCTGAAATAAAACTTGACTTTGGTGGAGTTCATACTAAATTTTCCCCCTCATAAATCCTCAGTAAGTTTAGTTTGAGGTCAATTTAAGAGAAAAGAATAGGATACAAATCAATTTCCACAAACAGTATGGAAATCCAAGTGGAAAATATTATGTACACATAAATAGGCTAATATGTACACCTAATTATGCACTAATGTACACATGATATTATTAAAAAGTACATGTGAATTGGATACCAGTAAAGGTGGCCTGAAAACTGAATAGCCTCTGCACCCTGAAATAAAACTTGACTTTGTTGGAGTTGATACTAAATTTTCCCCTCATAAATCCTCAGTAAGTTTAGTTTGAGGTCAATTTAAGAGAAAAGAATAGGATACAAATCAATTTCCACAAACAGTATGGAAATCCAAGTGGAAAATATTATGTACACATAAATAGTCTAATATGTACACCTAATTATGCACTAATGTACACATGATATTATTAATAAGTACATGTGAATTGGATTGAAGCTAACATATCCTGAAAACAAATTACATAATGAACATTTAATTGTGGGATCTGTTTGTTGGAGTTTACAATAATTTTCCGATGAAAAATTATGTGACCGTAATTAAAGAAGATTTTGTGTTGGCATCACACCAGAAATTATTAAATTATTATGCTAAAACCTATATCTGTGGCGGTACAGTATTATGCATTTCTTTTGTATAAATGTATTACTCCTTTGTGGTTGCAGGCCCCCTTTAGCACTCGTTGCTCTCCGGCCCATTTTCTAAAAGTGGTTAGCAAACATGTGTTAACCAACGAAGCAAAGGTCGATGCATTGAAAGATGTTGGTTTGGGGACCTCCTGAAATTATGTACACCAATTCTACAAATACAACTTTGTAAATGGATTTGTGTACATTTTGACTTTGCTTATAGTCGTCTAGAGGTCGGTGTTGGGAAAAATTTGATAAAATTTGAGGAATCGATGTCCATCAAATTCTGGGTATCCCACAGGGTGATACAGCTGTAAATGTTGAAGGCCCATGGGTTGATATTCAAGACATGGCTGCAGATTTTGGTCTGCAGAATGTCAAAGGAAAGACGACCTCGTGGAATCACATATTGGGATTTATTAAGGAAGACCGATCTGACGGGGTCTTTGTTCGTGCTTTCATTATATATTCTATGGCTGTGTTATTAGCCCCAACTTCTAGACGGGAGATCCGTTTACAGTTCTTGCATTCGTTACGAGATTGTTCCAAAATAAAGAGCCTGAACTGGTGCCAATATGTACATAGATCAACTGTGAATGGCATTAAAAAATGGCGGCAGGCTCGAGGGAGAGAGGGGAATAGGAGAACCTATGCCGCTGGTTGCATGTATGTCCTCATGGTATGGGAAATTTTTCCTCTACTTATTAACATACTTATACTGAAAAAACGATGGCAAAGGGTATCCACATCTACTGCAATTGTTGTTATTTTTTGATTTAGATATGGTACATGAAGAAGACGTACATTGAGGGGTTCAGTGTGCCGACCAAATTTCCCCTCTCATCTGCATGGACGGAGGAGCTTGTTTGTGAGAGATTAACGCTGGAGCTGAATTATTTCAAAAATTTTGGCCTTGTCGAGGTGAGTCCAATTATAAATTTAATTATTTAAATTTGTTAGTTGGTTTAAAATTTTTACATTTCTTATGCAGCCGAGACCAAGCAATGTCCGTAATCCAACATATTCTGCTGATCACAATCGTTTCCGTACAGACCATAATGACGCATACCCAAGGGAAATCCCACATGAAGACGTGCCTAGTTCTTCATCAGTAATATTACCCTTTGCATGCTAATTTGATTTTATTTCTTCCCCCTTTTTATGTATCTGTTTGTACTAATTGGTATCTATAATTGTATGATATTTTTGGTTTTCCTATTTCGCAGGACCCGTACACAAAGATTTATTCAAATATTCAATCATTGAAACAATGCACCCATTCACATGATGTAGCCGTTTGTAATTATATACAACAGATAGAGGAACAATTAACGCTGTTGAAATCTCAGCAGAAACCTCAATCCACTGAGCATCATCCCAACATGGGGTTTGATACAGTGGAATCACCGTCTGCCTTTACTTCAAATCCACCTCAGCAACCAACTGAATCACCGTTTGTTGATTCACTTAGAGCATCCCCTACCCACCATTCTTATGACGGGGAACAATCAAGTCCCCCTCATCACAATCAATCCACATCTGATAATCGATCAGGTGGGCATGGTTGCAGTGCATTCGGTTGATGAGGATGGTGATCCTGTACATGATGTGGAACATGTACATGTTGCTGCCGAAGAGTTGTTTCACAGGATGTACGAAGATTAATCGTGGCTGTTGGCAAGCGTCGAGTGACTAGATCCGCTGCGATTAAATCACCTTTCGTTTGCTCAGTCCAGGCGAAGACGATGATTCCAAACCCTTCGTTGAAGAAGTATGTTCACAGGCTTAATGATGCATCAATTCAGTCAGAGTGAGAACATACTCTTCAAGGCTTGGTTTATAAACTTTTCTGATATATCCTATATTGATGACGTTTTCATCTACATAAATGGTTGTGTGAAGTTAATCAGTTATCATGTTGCTGTTGTTCAGTGAAAATTGTGTGCGCAATGGCGAATTTTCATCTTACGAAGGCTGAGTTGTTGTCATTGATGCCTAAACATTGGGTTAACAACATGGTAATGTTATGGCTCATATTCTTGGATATCTATGTACATTATGCTGTGATATTAGTAAATTGGATACTATTTGCAATAAGTATACTTTTGCATCATAATTATACATATGTCTCTGTCTGTGTAGGTTATTCAGATGTTCTGTGCAGTTTTCAATCAGAGAGTTGATTCAATGGGAAATAAAACTCGAAAGATATAACATTACCCCTGCACAAATGGTAAGTAATAGCTGACCCTGTAACATGATGATGGAATATTTTCAGTTGTGATGATACAAACCTCTGATGAACAAGCAGGGAGGAATCATAAATCAACGTTTGTCTCCTAACTCGAGAAAGCAACTAAGGACAGTTTGTAATCCCATATTGAGGGATTTTCCACTAACTGATTTATCCGTAGTTGAAATGGTATATTCCTAATCACTGAATGTAAATGTTACTCTCATCTACATTACGTTGTTACTATTTGTAGGTATGTGAAGCTAATATTTATACATCACCTTGTAGGTGTTCTTCCCCATCAATCAAGGAAACCACTGGTTTGTCATTGTTGTAAACATTCGAGATGGCAGATGTGACATCCTTGACTGCCGAAGTGGGAACCGTAATTTCCCAGGACAATCTCAGCTTCTGAAGAACTTGGTTTGTCATGCTTTTCGTTTTATAGCATAATACTACTTATTACAAATACTAAGACTATGCAAACCACACATGAAATAAGACAAAATGGCCAAACCCCACCGATGCACATAATTTCCATGTATACACTTGCTTAGTCATATCTGTTACATGATAATCATTACTAAAGTCAATGCAATCATGTTTGCATGTCACATATACAATTGTGGTGGGTCCCAGCAACCTTATTTTGCATAATAGTTGGTACATTTGTTTTTTTTGCCATTCCTAACGTCGTTTCTTACGTTGCACATAAGACTATTGCAATGGGGTATGTTCTCCAAGAAGCAAAACACGACAGAGCAGATGTAGTTTCACACTTCGGAAGACATCATGGTGAAGTACCAAAGTGTGCAACAACGTAATACTTTCTTTACTATGCTCGTATTATACGTGCTTACCTAGTATGACCATGTGTGTAGTTCGGAAACTACTAATATTGTGGATGATGAATATCATGTATTTATAGGGACGATTGTGGAGTATGGTCAATAGCTTATATGGATTTATGGGATGGCAGGATGACATCTCAACTTGATGTAGTAAGTTACTTTTATGTAATATAATTTCCTGTTAGTAGGTTTGAATCGTTTTATCCGTTTTATGATTTGATTGGTATCCTCGTCCATATTGAGATATGATACATAATCGTTGAGTTTGACTTCTGCAGCGCCATGGTATCCACTATAGAATGTACTATATCGGCTCCTATTATCTGCAGAAGCAAACACCGTCCGGGATAAAATATTTGCCGCATGTGTAACTCCTTAAATGGTAAGATTCTGAATATGTAACATGATCACGGACCTTTTAATAACAGATTTCATGAATAAGTGTGAAGATCTTACTTGTCTGATGTTGGTGTAGGTAATGGAGGGTGGTGCATGGATGGAACTTTTGATAGCAAATCTGCCTACATATCTGAAAAGGATATGCAGAAGTTGTAATCCATCATAACTTCGTGTAGGTTGTTTATGCAATGGTCAAACATTGTTCCGCATCATTGTTTAGGTGATAGCAAATGTGAAGCTGGACCAGACCACTCTTTCAATGGTTGTGTTTCACTTGACGTTTGTAAAAAGTACAGAGGATTTGTTCAGCATGATAGGACGATCGGTGCGTGTAATTTGCGGACTACGTAAATGTATATAAATGTAAATGTACAGCTAATGACATCCTTCACTTGGTTACTTCAAATTTAAACCATTTGCTTCAACTGACGGGGGAAAAAATATTCATGTTAATTGCATAATATCGGTGACAGTAAGAAATGGTATACCATCGTTAAAGCCGAAAGACAACCAACAATATTTTGCGTAATAGGGTGCGTTAAATTGTCCGACGCCAGTTACAGTACTTCTAATATGATGTATTAATACATAACGTTCATATACAAATTTAATTACTGTGGTTGGCTGCATAACAAAAATGACAATGTCCCCCATAACGGTAGCTTAGTCATCGTTCAACCAGCAACTGCAGAATGTAAATATCACCAAATTTATGATAGAAAAACATGATAGAAACGCCTCACAATCCCAACAAAATCTTGATAAACAATATATTACTTACTTCAGGACATGTCCGAATGTCATGATCTGTTTTACCACATCGACTACAGGTTCGAACTCTTTTCTGCAATGACGATGTAAGTATATTATACACATACATATTTTCTATGAAGAAACTGTTGAGGGAAAAAAATGAATCTATATATATGTTTGTAACCTTTGACGTCGACGTTGCGTGGTTGGGTACAAGAGGACAATGTTCGGTCATAGTAAGAAATGGTTTAGCACCATCACATCCATGTGCGTCACACCATCTTGATCGCCAACATTTGCGATTGTTATGGCCCAATTCACCACATAGTGAACAACGGGCCAGCCTAATCCCGAGACCGTCTTTGACACCACCAACGTGGTTGGTGGCTTTCGAATAACAAGCCAGTGATGAAAAACTACCTTTTCAGTTGGGGATTAAAACAAACAAATACCACCCACAGACATCATAGTCAGTGAGAAATGTACATGTAACTACTGTAATAAAACTAACATCGTTGCATATAATTACCTAGCGACAGCTTATTACAGTAGGTAGATAAAAATCCACACCAATCGTGAAGTTGCCAACGGAGTGCATATCTTTGAACATTGTAATAACAGACTCCCCATTGACAATCGGAATTTTGTCTCCGGAAATTTTTTCATAATGTAATTTCATAACCAACCCACATATGGGCACGTGACACCTCATGCACAGATCTTCGAAACCATGTCGTAGATCATTAAAAGACCACACTTTCGAAGTCACTCGGCCAATTTGCACAAAAATACCATCCTTTTGTAATTGTAGTGAATATTGTAATGATAGAGGGTTCACTAACATGACTAAAAGAGAGAACAAATTACATCAAAGAAAAGGACTTAATTCAACCTAAATAATAATTAGAAAGAACATGATAAAGGATTACCTAGAAGTTCAGTTATCCAGTTGAATGGGAAGACAACCGGTTGCTTGTGCATAGAGTGTATAATTTGTATAGCATGCTCTCGCACATAATATGAATGTCAAACGTAAGAAGTCAAAAAATACGTTTAAAGGGTAGGTCAATATAATAAGGATAAATATAACTTATTAAATGTTATAGCCTAAATTTTCTGTTGGCAGGTGGTGTAGTCATTTAATAATAGTATTGGAAAAAACGTAACAAAAACTGTCGGCACGTAATAGTATTTCATATAAGATTTTGTTGTACGTTCAAATAATTCATATATGACATCCTGAAGTCATATATGGCCGAAGTCATAAATGTACCTGTAATTTTATAAATGTATTTGTACATTCATAAATGCAACTCAGCCATGTTATGTACGTTAAAACAAATGCTGAAGTCAAACAATTTATAAATGTATTTGTACATTCATAAATGCAACTCAGCCATGTTATGTACGTTAAACCCCATGCTGAAGTCAAACAATTTATAAATGTATTTGTACATTCATAAATGCAACTCAGCAATGTTTATGTACGTTAAAACAAATGCTGAAGTCAAACAATTTATAAATGTATTTGTACATTCATAAATGCAACTCCTTTGGTGGTTGTAGTAAATGCCAGTGGACTTCAATGGTTGTACTCTTACGTCTAATTTTTTTCCTCGCACAGGTAACTTCAATTTCCAGCGACAGCTTATATACTACTTATTTACCAACTGCAGATTTTCCGTACCTATAATTTTATCAAAGGAGCATATAATTTTAATGGCAATTTCATACACCCTCAAAAATATGACACTTCATTTTCAATTTAATTTACGGATGTTGGCCGTAGCGGGACAAGGATACTGTACAATATGTTATAGCCTGTGAAATATTTTGGAGCTCTATAATTACAGGCTGCTAAACATTTCTTCAGCCATATGCACAAACCCCAAATCAAGGGTTAATTTTCCCAACTCGCCAACATCAATACGGGGGATGATAGTATCTGTATTCCCAAAACAGTATTCCCAAAACGAGGCTGCAATCATATGGCCTCCATATACACATTAACTTTCAAGCTACATACACAAAAGTAACCATATACAACAGATTTACACTGCCAAAAACATTCTAAATGTACATAAACATACTGTTATACAGATGGAACTAATAATGGAACACCAGGGGAAGCATCAACAACAAGCTTGTTCAAATCCATGAGCGTTCCGTCGCTAATAACGTCGGTTTCAAAACCAGCAGTCACGCAGGAAATAACACACTTAATTTCCATACGCAGTGGACCTGAAAGCCTCCACAGACGTAGACACTGTAACATAAATGTAAATGCAATAGGAATCAAAAACCTTAATAACTTCACACCTGCAAAAATAGCCTGTACAGCAATGAATAATTAAAATAGGCTGTACACTTCATTGATGTTGCAAGGATAAGAATAAGGCATGTTTGGGCACAGACTTAAACTGGTATGGATTGACAAAAAAATGTTTCCCAATTTGGTGGCATCACCTAATAATTCTGATGATGCCTTTGTTAAAAATGCACCCCATTTCCATACCTTCATTCCAATAAAAATGAAGGAACAAGGACTAAAATGAAAAGTTCATGAAAACACTTACCCACAAAATGCAAACATTTTACCTTATCACAGATACGTATGCAATTTCAAACCATAAAATACATGACAGAAAAGGACCTTATAACTATTTTACCTTCTCCAACAACCTCTGAATACCTTGATGACAATTGTTCCCCTTTCAGATTGAAAGTCATTTACATTTGCCTTCAACTTCTCATCCATCTCTATTACTTTTATCAAAAACACAAGAAGTGAAAATCAGTATGGGATATGTCATCAGATTTATCATCATCATTACTAGTGACATTTTAGTCTTGTATTTTAAGTAACTTTTCAGGTTATTATATTCTATTCTTCAAAGTTTAAGGTGCAAGATAAACTATACCTAAACATGAGATGATATTTTCATCAATATACACCTTAGTGGAAACAAAAAATTTACAACAAGTCTCAGCCAGTGGAGAGGGAAATAGTATAGACGTAACCATAACATTTGTAACACCAAAAATGATATTTCCTACCAAATGTAAAAAATTTAACAATAAATGCTCGAGATCTGAATTCGTACCAAAAAAGTGCCTCATTGACACTACTATCTGACAGATATCGATACGTCATCCTTATAATCTTCAGCCTTCATTTAATTAGGAAGCCAGGTAACACAAAAACATATGTCCGATATTATGGGTTCCCCTTCACCTGATAGAAAAGAAGAACATATAATGATGTCAGTAGGTTTGTTATTTACATATAACTACACATAATGTACTGAACATTATTCTCAACTAATATTACCATATGTTGTTCACAGTCCACATTCTCCAACAGATCAAAAACTGGGAACCACCACATTACAATTTCATACACCCTATGCATCAGGGAGTTCATCCCTGTTGCAAATTACTTGACTCCTGCATGTCCGATGGTTATGTTTAGCTTCTCCACATCGACTGCAGTGCACACTAGACATATCCTGAAACTGAGATTCAATCCTTCTGGTTTTTGGCCTCCCAGGAGTTTTCTTGACAATGGGGGGCAGAATACACAAGTTGCTGCCTTCATAATCATCACCGACCTTAATTATTAGCATACCGGTTGTTGGCTCTAACGAAGGAAGTTCATGAGTCTCTACAGGGTTTATGGAGTTTTGGTATATCAATTCTTGTGCTTCCTTCTTATAGAAAGAATCAGTATAGTCATACAAACTATATTTCAGCTGATCAAGCACATAACAAACATGTGCGCATGGGATTCCGGTGACTTGCCACTCTCCACAACTACAAGTCCTCTTATTCAAGTCCACAGTCAGCTGGGCAGCCATAATTTCAACCTTGAACATTAAATGGGAATACCTAATAGACCTCATAACACATGAGCGCTTCATGTAGTTACAGTATAATATTTTCTCAATAGAAGGACCTATAGGGGTCTGCCATCTACATATTTCATTCTTCACATTCAGCATCTTCGTCGCAAGTTTATCAAAATAGGCTAACAGCAGTGAAGGTATGCTAAAACCTCTCTCATTCCTCATCCACGAATTGAAAGACTCAGCAATGTTGGAGTTCATCCAAGTCCATCGTGGTTTGGAAAATTTACTTCGGGCCCAATGTTCGGGCTTAGTATTCTTCACCCATTCTGCTAGCTTCGTATTAAATGCCTCAAGATTTGCCATACACATGTTGAAATCAACATCTGTACTGGCATATGCAATGGCATCAAATAAATCTGATGCATTTTCCTTCATTACTCTCCTAGTAATCCCTAACTTCATCAGTTCACTGTTAAAGTTCTCCTTCAAATGCCTCAAACAAAAACAATGGTTTTCTTCACCAAAAATTTCAGCAACACTACTTATTATCCCTGGATGCCTGTCCGATAAGACAACTACTTCTAAAGACCGAATAATCAACTTGAGCTGTTTCAAAAACCAATGCCAATTATCGTAGTTCTCACAACTAACAATGCCAATAGCTAAAGGGAGTATTCTGTTATATCTGCATCAACAGTACAAGCAGACAACATTGTCCCACCAAATGGACCACTAAGATGCCCGGCATCCACAAAAATACATGGTCTACAACCGAACAAGAATCCTTGCATACATGAAGCAAAAGATATAAATAGCTGTGAAAATTTGCAATCTTCAACAACAACAAAGGCAACAGATCCAGGATTGCTCTTCTTCACACGATCACATATCCAATCCAACATCTTATAGTGATCCTTTGGATCACCATGGATATAAGATTTAGCACATTCAACTGCAGACCAAGCTTGGGCGTAATTAATCTGAATGCCAGTATCCCTCTCAATATCCTTGCAGACTTTGCTAGGTCTATAGTTAGACGTACTCCTAATCTTACCAAGAATAAGGCCCCCGACTAATTTAGAAGAGAAAGGTGGCTTATGTAATGCACAAATGTCACCCACCTTGTGTTGGTGAGAGTCATTAAATTCCCTAATTTTAACCAATGATGTATTCCGAATAGCATATGCCTTAATGATGAAAGGGCAGTCCTCTAGTGAACATTTCACAATCAAACGGGTTTTTGTATTCTTAACCCATTTATAACGGAACTCACATGCTATAGAATATTTGTAAAGGCAGCTGCGGAATGCATTTGCACTTTCAAATATTTGACCTTCACCACTTATAACATTGGGCATCACACTACCAACCCAAGTACGAGTACCACAAGCAGCACTCCGAACCCCCATCTCAACACCCCTTGAGTTATCAACATGCTCATTTTCATAACTATTCTCATTTACTTTCAATCCATTAGACCCCATATCAGATTTCGAGCACCCTGGGTTATCTCTGATTATGTGGGATGACCTTCAGATGAAATCGAAATAATCATTATTATAATTAACATTAAACTAAAGAACACAGTTCACAAAATATTAATAATATAAATTAAGCATTGTAAAGAACTTACAGCAAGTTATCATCTGTGATCACTTCTACATTTCCTGTTGCAATATAGGCAAACCCATATTCTTCATTGAATTCGAAAATCTCCACAAGGGAAGCATCATCAACCAGTGGCATAAGGATTGACCTATCAAATTTTAAGCTATACCAAACATTTTTCTCTTCGGAAGATATATTAAACCTCTTGCAACAAACAGAAATAACCTCCTCAACACTCATACCATCATCTATTATCGCTCCACTTTTACTACCACCATCATAATCAACGGATTTGTTACCCTTAACAATGAACGACCCTCCATAGTGCAAATACATATACATACGCCTACATCCACACAACTCCATAAACCTATTCATTATTAGCCAACGTATAAGTTACAAAGGTTTAAAACAGCAATAGCAATCTTAATTATCCAATCCCAATCATGTGTATCTATATCAATACTACAATTGAATGGCAAACTATCCTTATTAACTTCCCTCTCTAATACACCAACATTTTATATAAAAGAAATCATCAGAAAATACGAACAATTTTAAATTATGAGCACAACTACTAACCAAATCTTAAAAAAAAAATCCAACACAACAACCACCATTCAAGGAGGTTTCAGCACAATACTCGCACAACCATAATTCTATACCTCCCCCCCACAATCAGTAATGAATACAGAATGGGTGACAATATCTTCAAACCCAGCAACCATCTTCAATACTCGCATCATTATTTACAAACACTATTAATTGTAAGTAATGTCAGCTACAAATTAGCATCTACAAGAACACAACAAATTCAAATTTCACAAAATCTCACAAAAACTATAAACAATTAAGCCATTGTACACAGAAACCGAAGTAGTTGGACAATCATTTAGCAGACAAACAACATCTAAATGGTACATATATTATGTCAAATTGCAAGGTCGAAGGGTTAAAGCCGTTTTACTTCCACCACAAACACAAAGAGGAAAGGGACAGATTCAGGACAAACAACATAAGGGATGAAGAAGGAGAAGAACGGTTGAGGACTGGACTGACATTCATTATAAACGGGACAACATTGGAGGGTTTTCACTCAAGATAAGGGATGAAGAAGACTGCCGACAAATTTACCCTAACAAAGAATCACTGAAAAAACAAATATTTATACACAGTTAATTCCCAGACACACACCCAAGTGGTTTGGAGTAGAATACACTAACGTATTTGGACATATACGTGCTTGGTTCGGGACAAAAATAAATTCCACTCAATACTAAAACACATGGACCCTCAGAAATTAATTTTATGAGGATGCGCTGCAGTCTTTTTTTCCCATTCAGATTTATTAGAAGAAATATTTTCAAATTTTATTATCAGCAAATGAACATAATAAGAAAATACCTAACAAATACCGTTTTGACATGCACTTGTACATATATGTATTATTCATTGTACACTTATAAACTTTCGATGTACATTCAGAGATAATTATATGTTGTTGTTCCATTTCATACTTAAAACTAGTGGGGAAAAATTCGGTCATATTATGGACAAAATTTAATGCAATTCCCTACTTAGTGAAATCAAAAAAATTTAATCTAACTCTATTACAATTTACCTGTGGCAGAAAATCCAAGTGTCCGCCTTACATTTACAACATAGAACAATTACGACTCAACTCATGGAGATTCCTAAACCGTATATATATATATATATATATATCATTTTTTACTATAAAAGATCAAAGACAATTCAACATATCTAAATTCGTACAAGTTGTTTGACATATACAATACATTCTAGGTTCCCTTATCAATATGTTCAGTTGAAATAGATTTTCTTGTTTTAGTATAGTCAATTTTTTTGGTAATTATATATAAATGTACATATAGAGAATATTACATGTACATTTATATATAATTAGGTGTACATATTAGTGTAATTATATGTACATGATATTTTGTACTTGTAACTAAATACTTTTGGACCATTTTGATTTTTAACTAATTAGTTTTACCTAAATATACTACAAAGAAATTTTTCCCAATTTTTTTTTCAATAACTTATAACTAACATCATGTTAATCATAATAACATTTAATTCGCACAATTTTATCTAAGTTTCGATAGGCTAAAGATAGGTATTTTGTATTCATTCCAACTATTGTTGCATAGCAGGACATACAAGGCTGCTGAATGCGATTAAAAAAACGTATGGTCCTTCTCCAATTTTTTTTCACTTTATAATGAACCAAATAAACTCCAAAATTTTTTATGAATTTTGGCCTTCAAAATTACATTTGTTGCTTACTTCAGATCAATAGACATTTAATCGCACCTGCTCAAAGCGAATTACTATAGTCGCAAATCAAGTACGTCGTCATAATCCAAAACTTACGCTTACAGATAGCCATGATATTTCGCAACCTTATCAATTAATGATAACATGTGTGAAAGCAATCACCCGCATCACTTACAGTTACGTATTCTTTGTCCACGAAAATGGGCTTGATAATTCTTCCTCAAACTACATTACAGAAGCACACATAAACTCAGCTTCCTAACTTGATTCTAGTTTCAACCAGATTGAAAATTAGGAAATAAGTAAAAAGTTTAGCACCTGGATACTCTACCGTACAACCCCCAAACTGCAACGAAATGTCTGAATTAGATTCAGACGTAACATTAATTTCAATAACAACTCAACACTTAGAGCAGACAAGACAAGCGAAGTAGAGTACCATTTTTACAGCAGGAAAGGTTGAGCAACAAAAAATGACGGGCAGGAACAAGCCTACAAAGACAGCCGTCAGCGAGCTTCAGTTCACGACGCAAGCACAGACAACTTCGATGCTACGAATAGAAACACAAATGAGGTAAAACGCTGTCAAATGGTAGCAAAAACATGCCCAATCGAGGAGCTAGAGCCACAGACGCAGATGAGTTGCATAAGTTCTTCTACCTCTAGTTTCCAATCAGTCAGACCTGAGCTTCAAAATTTGCAGACGTAGAATACCACAGACGAGAAGCTTCAAAATATCTTCCAGGCCATATTACGAACCAACAATCTGAACATGGCTTGGAAAATACTAACCTATGGTATTCTACGTATAAAATGATGCTTCTGAACAAATAATAAATGGACTCAATACTAGATCTGGTGGACTGAAAATAATTACTTTCAGTTGGGTGGACTCCAGGTTTTTTTTCCCAAAAAAGAAACAGGGTAAGCCGCCGAGTGAGTTCTTCCAGTGGGCCGCATTGTTTTAATCCGGATCGATAGGCAAAGAGCCCAGGCCATACATCTCCTTTAAGTATAAAAGCGCTAATTCGGTCCTCGAGCTCTATCGTAGCGTTAAGCTTTTTCCTTCCTGCTTTCTGGATAAGCGATCCTTCTGGATTGTGCGCCAAGCCACAGAGAGAGATCACAAATCAAAAATGGGGTGGGTGTGGAGAGATGACAATGATGATAATAGACAAACCAGTAACGACGTTGACAATTCCTATAATCCTGGCAGCGAAATTCATGGCCATGTAGATCGATTCTCGACAAGGAAGATCGTAAAGTCTAATTGCAGGACCGAAGAGGTGGAGCCTGGTAGATTTGTTCGTAAGTGCGAGAAAAGTGAGCAGATTCTACGTGATTGTGTTGGCAAGTGCGTCTCTATACACCATCTCTCTTTTTCCCTGCCAGCATGCGTTTTTTTAACTGAAATTAGTGGATATTGATTTTGCAAGTATTAGTAGCTGCTTTGGATTTTGGTATTTTCTCATCTTATTATTTGTAGTCCGATTATCTTATTGTTCATTTCTATAGATACGTGTAATTTTAAGTTTGCTTCAACGTCGGTCTCGGCTTTGGACTTCTATCTTCTAGGTTTCTTTGCGATGGACGGCTTAAAGCCTCTGGCACTTTGTGGGTAGGAAGTTCCACCTTTCGTATTGTTAGGCTTTGATCATTGTGGTATTGGAATGTGTGCTCTTTAAAATTTCTTCATAGCATGTTAGGCCTAGGTGGAAATTACATACGTAGTCGGTACTTGCTAGGTACTTGTTGCCTTCACTCACCCGAAACAATATTCTACTTATTACTTTGTACCTGTAGCATATAACTGATGTGGGATGAAGGTTTAAAAACGAATTGATCCTGCTCGAGTAGAGAAAATGTCACCTTATCTCCTGCTTTAACCAGTCTGCTCTATAATACTTTCCAATTTTTAGTTGTCTTAGGCAGTTATCTCTTTAAAATTCTTTCATAAACGTACCTGTTTGTTTTTGGGCTCTCTTGGAGCTAGGCGTTGACCAGTTACTAGTGAGATGACTTGATATGGCATACTGACAACTAGACATGTAATACCTAATCCTTTGAGAGAATGATAGCTAGATCCTTTGGATATTACGTTACAGAGCTCATAAACTTGTCATGAACAGTTAGATCACATATGCAGGATACATGGTCTTGGGGACCAAATACCTGATATCACATGATTGGTCATTGTAAGTGCTTCCTTGTCAATGTATAATAACACAAGTGATTGATAAAAAGGGGGGGAAAAAGAGAGGAAAGGATGAACTGAAGGAAGGAAGAAAATAGGGATCAAATCTACATTTTTATTGACCAAATATGAATATTAAGTGTTTGATATATGTACCTCTTTTAGATAATCATCTTTCTCGGGGTATTTAGCAATATTAGATGAAGTAGTTTAACTGATGCATGCTTTAGGATCTTTGTTGCATTTTATATTATGGGATGCTGAATATTTGTTACCCTCAAACTGTATCTTAGTTAGAAGGCGTTATAGGTCGCCAACTATTCGAGTAGACATGTATTGCAAGAAAGGCTTAGAGAGAGCAAATGGTAAATACACTTTATTATGGCATGTAAATGGGTCTATAAAGGGCTTCCAACAAAGATTAAGTTTCAATTGCACGGTAGCTTAGCATGGCAGAACTACAATTTATTTTATATATATTTTGGCCGAACAAAACTACCTGACCATCATAGTATTTGATCTTGATTTTCAAACTACTTCATCAGCTGATCATTTGAAATGCTAGCTAGGAACTTGACCCACTGACTGAAATAGGGGATCAAGTTAATTTTAGAAACATTAGAAAACAATAATAGAAAGACCATAAAATATGAAATAAAGGGGGCCTTAAAATATTTATAAACACAATTAGAAAAGAACAATATGAAGTACAAATAAGTCTAATGATCATGAAAAAATATAAGGCTAGTAGGATCAAATGAATAATCTAATAATCAAATTATAGAATATAAAAGTCAATAGCAATCAAACAAAAGAGTAATTGTGGCAGCAAGGGGTCTCACAAGTCATGGCGAGCACAAAAAGATAACTATTAGATGGTCTCTTGTAGTCATGCAATAAAATTGTGATTGCAATTGCGGTGTCTAAGCGCTGTGAACAATAAATTATGTGCTACGACGTGATTTTTTTTTCCAGTAATTATGAATTTTTAGTTTTGTTTCAAAATATGCTCTAATTCTTATTTATTTATTATTTAAATATAGGTATTCAATGAACTAGTATTCTATATTATCTTATAAGCATTTAAATGAGGCATTATATGTTAAATTGTCTTAATAATCATACATTTGCCTTAGAATTAAAAAAAAGATGTTATTTAGTGGCAGTTGTGAAGTTAATAAATAACAATAGTTTATTATAATGCAATTGTCATTGGTCCAAGATATATATAGTAAATGAATAGCAAGAAATTATTGCGTGTGCGTTTATAGTAGATTTAGGATTTTCCAATAAATATCCAATTTATCAGTGATAAATTTGTAAAAAAATTTGTTTGTTATGTATCAGCCATTTTGCATATTGGTTGACACGAATGATGTTGAATAGTGGCTGATATGCTATAGCGAGAACTAGATAATAAAATTGCGGTTACGGTTGTAGTTTTGAGGTGTTGTGAATGATATTTTGTATGTCATAGTTCTTGCAGAGTGATTTTTTTATTTTATTTTTTCACAACAAATATCAGCAAAAATTGATAAATTTCAGTAAAATATCAGCTGATAACTGATATATCGTCAATAAATATGTGAAATTCTAAAACCGTCGTGTATCACTAATTTTTTGTATTAGCTGACCTAAAATTCGATAAATGTCAGTCGATATTGCGTATTAGGATTGATATTTAATTGTATGGCAAGAACGCTATTTAATTGTATGCCTGTAGTTGACCAAGGGACGTTATGAGTAGTGCATTTTGAAACATAATATTAATTAGCAATCCTGCTTATGACCGGGGTGGGCTTCCCTCCATTTGGATTACAATCATGTAATACATAGAAAAATTTCCTACTAACAATTATACAATACAACATGTAAAGCAGAAACAATCAATATCACCAAAATCAATAGTTGATTTCAAATTTTTAGGTCAAAATATGGAATAATTACTTGAAGACAACTTATGTATATAAAAAGACAACTTAGATAGTAAATATTTTATAACATGATATTTGATGAAATACCAAATAATATGCATGTTAAAATGGAGTGGCAGATGGTTAAGTTCCATGCTTGAGATATTGATCGAAAAATGACACCGGCTCACTAGTCGCATAATCGTTGGTTCAAAAAGAGATGTGGGCACTCCTCCTTCACTTCATCCTCTCTCTCCTTTGTAGCTTTTGAAGATTGATTCCCCCATAGAACTTTAACTAGAGAGATTGTTCTCAATCTCAAGACCTATTCCTTCCTATCAATGCTCGGTTGCTCATCATACATGAGATTGGATCTCAACTCTAACGGTTCGTATTAAATCATATGGTGGTTGTTAGATACATATTTCCGAAGCATCAATTCATGTAAAACATATGAAATTTACTTAGGGATGGTAGTAAAGTGAGTCCAAGCCAATGTGCTTACGCGCTCTAGAATACTAAACAGGCCCAATACATGATACACCGTGTCTCAACGTACCACGCTTCTCAAATTGCATCACACCCTTGGGTAAATATACATTCCTAAACACTTTGATATGGTTGTCTTCTTACATCGGTGTAATTCTTTTGATGGGTTTGAGCCGCTCACCTATGGATCTTGCTAGTTGCTCAACAAAACACAAATATCCTAAACTACCACTCATCAATAGCTTTTAGGGTGGAGATAGGAAGGTTTAGGGCAAAAATCGAAATTCAAGCCCACCAAAGCTCTAAATATCACACTCTTCGAGTAACAATCGATGATAGCATTACGAAGATAAACAACTACACTATGCCAAGTCTGAGGTTAAAGTCATGCAAATCTATGGGGATAAGGTCGGTAATAATGCCTAAACTCTAGAATTTTCATAGAAGATTGAAATACTAGCATAGCCACGGTTCAACATCTAATGGAAAATGACAAAAGCCTAACTTGCAAGGAAAAGATGTAGTTAGAAGAGTAGGCAACACAAGGGTCAATGAGTGTGTAAGGAAAGAGTTTTTGTGGATTGGGGTGAGTGCAAATATTTGTCCACAATTTGCATGTGCCTTCCTATCATTCCTTTGTAGTTGTTGTTGAATAGTGGAGCCATTAGCATTTTCTTTTGGTGCTTTCATGTGTTTGTGGGCAATTTGCAACCTGCTGGATGCCACATTCTGACAATTAAAAAAAAAGCCTTGACCTTATGATAACATTCTGATCCAGGATGGAGTCAGTTGCAGTGAGTGCACTTGGTATTTTCTGGACACTTTCAACTAGATGTGCCCACATTATGCTTCTTTTTCTATTTTGATTTGTTTATTTTCTAGGATAGGATTCTACAGGTCTTCTTTCCTCTTCTATTCTCTTTGCCGAGTTGCAATCTGGTTTTGTTCCATTTCCACAACCATAGTTGTATACACCATGTCATGGTATACCTGCTGTCACTTGGGGGCCACTTTTCTCATGATGGAATACTTGAAATCATTTGGCCTTAGTTACCTCATCTGAGATAGCATGCGGAGCAAAGCGAGAAAGATGCATGAATTGCTAGACATATTTAGTCACTATCATGTTTTCTGTAATTAGTGGATTTTGAGGCCTTTTCGTCCTTGTACGAGTGTGGAAAGACTGCTGCAATTTAAATAATTCTTTAAACTTGTCCCAAGTTATCAAAATGTTATCTTAAGACCGGAAACCAACCAAACCAGAACCAGCAGAAGAAGCATATTATGGGCACAACTAGTTGGAGGTATACAACAAATACCAAATGCATTTGCTGTGGTCGATGCCATCCTGGATAAAAATGCTATCTTAAGACTGGAACTCGTTTTAGATGTGGTAGCTTGTAGCATCAAGATGCAAATTTTTCCCCCAGAACATAAAAGCATTGAAAGGTAATGATAATGACTTCATTCCACGACAACAACCACAAGGGAATGACAAGTAGGTACAGGCTATTCGTGGATGAATCTTTGCACTCACTGGAGATGTTGCTCGTAAATCAAATGATGTCAGTGTAGATACCTCATACCCGTGATTTGCAAATACTTTCTTTCTACTACTTTTGCTTGCAATTTAAGCCTTTGTCATTTGCCATTCGATGTTGAACTGTATATGGATGTGCTAGTTGTTTGATCTTCTAGCCTGGTGTTTAGGCAATAAAGTATTATTGCTGATCTTATCCTCTAGATTTGCATGACTTTGATGTCATACTCAGCATGGCATAGTTGTTCATCTCTGTAATGACATTGTCAATTGTTATAGATGAAGGTGCTCTTTAGAGTTTTGGTGGACCCCAATTTCAGTTTTTTGGCTTTAATTCTCACCCTAAACCCCTTTTATTTGTGCCCTGGAAGTTGTTGGTTAGTAGTCATTTAGAGTATTTGTATTATTCGCAGCTAGTGAGATCCAACTAATTAGTAATTAGAGAATGTGTTTGAGAATGTATCTCCAACCAAGGGTGTGATGCAATTTGGGAAGCGAGGTAAGCTGAGTCAAGGTGTATTGGGCTGTTGAGGTAGTGGAGCAAGTAGGTGAGTTGGCTCATAGACTTGTCCTTGAGTGGAGTTAATGATGTTTTTCATGTATTGATGCTTTGCACATATGTATCTTATGACTATCATGTGATTTACAAGTTGTTAGAGTTTTCTGGAGATCGAGAGCAATCCCTCTAGTTTAAGTCTATTAAGAAGAAGTTAAAGAGAAATGCCCACATCTATTTTCAGACCAAGGATTATGTGATTAGTGAGCCAGTGTCGTGTAGTCCTTGGTCTAAAAATCACTGACTGTGTTTATGAATGTGTAATTTTTAGTAAGAAAATAGTCTGTGACTCTGCCTTAAAGGAGGGAAAGCCCCACTAGCCGTGATAAGTGTGAGATTGCTAATAGATATTACTTTTATTTTTTGGTAAGTTATATGATAAACTGGGAAGCACCATGTACGGTGCATTTGGTGTATTAGATAGTTGTCTTTTTTACTATTTACCGCAAAACTTATATTTCTTATTTTTATTTAGTATACACAGTTTATTTTTATTCATCCTATACTCTTATCTTATTTTGCCGTTGAGGAAACAATATTCATTTGTTAGGTGATGAAAATTGTGATCCAAACTCGTAATATTATCCTTTATCTAAAAACAAAGTTCAAATTGAAATTCATAATTAATGAAAATGAGTTGATAGGGAAGCCCAACAACAACATTAAACGTAATTTTACATTTATTAATTATTTAATTGACTAAAAAGTATATGAAGAATCTAATGAAGTTATTCTATGAAGAACGGAATTAAATGTTGTCAATGGAGTATTTGTGGCTGTTTATTCAACTGCATTTGTGTCAATAGGTACTAATAATCATCGGTTCGAGTGACATTAAATAAGGATAATTATATTGTTTGTATATGCACCTTATTTGTAATAAGGCTAGTAATATGATAATCATCAAGTTATGTAATAATTACCAACTTTATTACTATTATTAATAATAAATTATTATTAGTATTATATTATTATTTTCACTAATCATTATGCAAAATATAATAATAATTATTATCATAATAAAAATAACTTTCACCACTAGCTAGATAATTACTAAAGTGGGCATAATTATTACGTATAACTCTATTATCATTTCCCCCTCACTATATAAAGATAATTTATATACTGAATACATGTTTAGTCGTTGAAAAGTTATATCTTGTAAGTATTTTAAACCTTGAAACAGTAATATAGTTTAATTATGTTTTATATTTGAAGGTTTTATTATGTAATCAAGACCCAAAACTTATAAATATTATTGTAGGCAATTTGACATATCTTTTTGGCTTACAGTATTTATGTCTTATTTCAATGGTGGTTATATCTTATTTTTGTGGTGATTATGTTCTGTAGTGTAAATATTATGCTAGTGAAACACAATATGGATGAAAAGAAGAAGAAGAAGAAGATAACATATAGTAAAAGGGGATTGTGTCTTACTTACATGATAATTATGTTTTGTATGCATGCCGATTATGTCCAACTTTCTATTTTGCATGCTAGAATCACCTAGCTAGATGTTCCTGGGTTCATGATATAATAATGGTTGTTTTGTAGTGCCCTACTCAGAATGTGATACTAACCTCAATGTATGACAGAGGACCGCTGATTAGTTATCGTTACTATGCCTTGGCCGCGGGCCTTTTGTGGCCACAGTTACTGCATTGATCGATTGCTATTGATTGGTTTGTTCTATTATTGAATTGTTCATTTGGTTTTACCATCCTTTTTATTGTACAGTGATCAATCGACTTATTTTAATTTCGTATTATTCTTTTCTGATTGTATTTATGAATATTTTATGGTCACCTATATTTCGTGTTTTATAGTTATTCTGCATATTGTTTTCTAATGTTTCTAAAATTAGCTCATGTTGAGCAGTGGCTTTGTTCATCCCTTCTAACATTTTGAATGATGGACGGGGAGTAGTTTTGAGTACTATGATGGCCAGCTAGTTTTATTGAGGCACTTTATATCAACTATATTCTAGTTCTGCATTGCTACTGTGCAATGGAAACATAATTGCTATTGTAACCCCATTTTGGTGTATGCTATAATAAAATATAAGCGTTTGTCGCTGTAATATAAGTGTAGTTGGTGGCAGATAGCGCCTCCCAATCAGTGGCGGAGCTAGGAGTTTTGCTCCATGGTGTCCCCCAATATTAAGAAATTAGACAACTCATTCAATTCAAAAAAATAAATTGGTGAATTAGTGTTCCCAAAATTGAGAAGTTAAATCAATTAACAAACTAAATTTTAATCAATAAAAAATCAAATTCACCCAATATTAAGACATTAGACCACTTAATCAATTAAAAAAAATAAATCGGTAAATGAGAGTTTCCTAAAACTAAGAATAAATCAATTAACAAACAAACAAAGGTTTAATAATTTAACAAATAATTTACTTATGACAACTCAATTAACTAAAGGGATATACCAAATATTACCTGAGAAATCAAATTGGAATTGGACAGATTGGAGTCTGGACGAGTGAAATGGGACAAGGTCAGGTGAGGAATAGCTATACACATGAGGAGAAAGGGGAAAAATATAACCAGCGCTTGTTGGGAATTATTCCTTCGGCCTTTGGTTAAGTAAAGGCAGGACCACAGCGCCCTAACCACCCAGTTGTCTTCAATCTTTTGTATGGTGTCCCTGCCTTATTTTATATATACATTGCCTTTAAAATGTAAAATATTCGTACTTTTTAGCCAGAGCTCCGTGGTGTCCCGTGACACCATGTGGAAGCCCTTACTCTTGAGTAAATAACTGTGTTATGATTGTAATAATTCTATGGCCTGGATTAAGTAATGGGGTTAACATGCAAGACTACTGTTATGGTAATTATAGGCTTGTATGTTACTCTTTTTTTTTTTTTTGGGGGGGGGGGGGTGGTTTGCTTAAACGTGCATGCTTCTCTTGGCCATTCCGTCTCATTTGACTCCCTTTCTTCCTCTTTCTGTAGAATATGAATTAGACGCTGACTAGTCTGTTTCCTTGATTAGAGTTTGTGTTTGGTTTGATTATTTTCTGTCATTTATTAATGTAGCCTTTTTTGTTTGTTTGTTGTAAGGCCTTCTGAAGTGGTGCAGTCCAACAAGGAATACACTGAGGAGGATGTAACTAATGAGATGAAGAACGGTTCGTCGTCTGTTCTTGGATCTCCAGACCTCCGACCCTTTGGATTCCCTAGACTGCGCAATGAGATTGAGTCAGGATCTTCGGACCTCCGACCATATGAGTTCCCTGGACTTCGCAGTGATATTGAATCTATCGAACGTAACATTTTTGGCAGCATCAGTCGCTTCTTTGAAGCTGCAGAAGAGATGAGAAATGGCTTCTTTCGTATGTTTGATGATCCAGAATTGTTCCGTGAAGACTCATCACGGTCAAGGAGGCAGGGAGTACCTATTGATGGCAATCCTCAGGAGGGACCCTCGCAAAAGCTGAACAAATCGGAATCTGGAGAATTCGATCTTTCTGGGCTTGTTAGGGATGTCTGAAACATTCTTGTGGCTATATATTTGTTATCACTTATTTTAAAAATGAATTTTAATTATTAATATTTTTAAATATATGTTACTAAAAATAATATTTTAATAATATTTATAGTATATGATGGCTATATATAATTAGTATATTATAATAGTAAAAATTAATTAAAATTTATTTTTAAAAGACGTAAAAAGTTGATAGTGGAGTTACCAGCATGGTTGGAACCGTAGATCCCCCGAGATGACAGACTTCGCTTGATTCCCATCCCAAGGGCGGAAATGAACATCGAAATTTCAGAGTCAATTGCCCTAATTGCCTGAATTTGAGAGTCAATTGGAACACCAGAATTTGATAACCAACTGTTTAGAATAATATATAAGTATCAAGGGAAAATATTCTTTTTCTGTCTTTATATATTATCCTATATTGGTAGAAAATATGAGTTTAAAAGTGCTTATATACTTAAACTTTTTAATGATATATTTGAGTTGAGGAGTGTGGTTGGACTTTGTGTTGGGTCAGTCTATCTGCACACGCGTGCTTGCCACGGGCGGACATACTAGATTGGATCCGACATTATATTTTGTTGAATTTTTTAAATTTTCTTTTCTATTTAAAAATAATTTTCTTTTATTGTATTTGACTTGTTCTTCCGAAATATTTTTTTGATTCTCACGACTAGTTTGTGTGGAATTAATAGGTAACAATTACCTCTTTTTATTCTATAAAAAAAAACCAAGATACACACACACATATATATATGGCGATCAGAAAAGGTTTTTCATAGATTTTTTTCTTTTGCAAACATTAATGGGCAAAGATATGCATAATTCATCATTTTCGATCTTGAGTGTACGGGATAGAAGATTGTTGTGTTAACCTTATAAGCGAATGACGTCGAAATTACACCACCGGAGGTTTGGCTAATTTTTCAATTTAAGGCAATGATTCTTTTTCGGTTTAACGAAAAACGTTTGATAAGTTTTTCTCCTTTATTTTTTTCTTCACTTAAATTTTACTACATAATATATCTTCAATTGTAAAAAAAAAATGGGATTGTGAGAAGAGTTGATATATGGTATTGCAAGAAAGGGGTAAGGGTTTTTGAGATTGAGAATTTAAGGTGGGTAGGGGAAGGGGAGGAATAGGATTATGAATTTCCAAATCAGAGGTAGGGTTTGGGAGTTATATAACTTACAATTCCTCCTTTTTATTATAGAATAACACCCATAATATGTTTATACCTATATTCAAAAATAATAACTTCTATAAATTTTAACACCTAAATTGACTAATAAGCCCTTACATTAATTATAATACTCTAATTTTATTTGTAATGATCAATACACATAAAGGAACAAAATAGATAATAAAATATTTAATACTCTATACTTTTTGTAATACCTCTTATATTGCAAAATAAATTTTAATAAGTTATGGACTAGTATGGAGTACATATTTTGGGCTATATATTGTGCTAGGCTCTTTAAATTAAAATATTATTTAATTTAGTGGTTAAAATGATAGTGCATAATAAAAAGAATAATATTAAATTATATTTATTCATTAATTTTATTTGTTCAATTTATATTCTTGGACTAGTTAATAGGTTAGCATCTTATTTGTAACACAAATGTTATACCCACCCACCCACACAAACACACACACACACACACACACACACACACACATAGGTTTTATGCTATACCTGTTTTCTAATTAATTTAAGAATTGATTTTTTTTTTATTTCTTTCCGTCTATGTTTCGATATCCCTGACTCTGTACATCACTTGTTGTAACTACACCTTTGCATGCTTCATGCAATCACTTTTTGAAGCTCAACATTGTGATTACAATGCAAGTTTATGAATACTTGCGTTAATCACACCCGCTCGATCCGTGAGTTAGCGATTAAAAGTGCTTACACACATAAAATTCTTTATACGCACCCCTATACCCCTACATTTTTTAAAAAAAAATTTCAAAACTACCCTCCACCATTTCTGAACACATCTGCCATCTCCCTCCTCTCTCCTTTTCTCTTCATCTGTTCCAAAAGAAAATGTAGAGTCTCCTTCTTCTCTCATCTTCTCCTCTTTGCTTGTTTCCCTGTGCATTCCTTGATCTTTGAAATTTCTCCTCTTTGGTTGCTCTTTCCCCAGCAAGAATATCAAAATCAAAATTTATCATGTAAGTAATTTTCTTGTATTTTTTTTTATTTTTCATATCTAAATCCATTATTTGAGTTATGTATGCTTGATTTTCTGAATGAATCGATTGATTGTAATTGAAATGATTATGTTCCGATTGAAATTTGCGAATGAAATAGGGTAAGGGAACGGGTGATGAATGGTAAGGGGAGGGGAACTAATGGCGAGCCACTAGTTGAGCCGGCGAAGCTCTGGGCAAGGCCCCTGTGGGTGCTCCTCAGCTCTGGATGCTAGGCTAGTAGCCCTCCCCAATCCCCACCCTATGCAACAACCCATAGGCTTCCCTATACATACACAACAATGACCCATAGGGCCTCTTCCTCACCTGAACCCCAAATCCTTAACCCTAAACCCTAAACCTCAAACCCTTAATATAACACCTTGAATTTTTATAACCTAAAATTTAAATGTTTAACCTATTATCCAAAAAAATTTAATATTTAAATTTTGATTTAATTATTTTTACAAAATTTTGACTTACAAAAATATATAAATTATTTAATAAATTAATATAATTATTTTTATTATTTTATCTTACTCATTTTATTTAAATAAACCCTAAACCCATAATTTTACCAAACTTATTTTCTTAAATTAATATCCTAATTTTTGGATAAATTAATTTACTATTTTTCCTAATAGACCAAATTTAATCTAATTTTTAATCATAACTCTGAATATATTTTCGTTTTCTTTTTCTTCTTCTTTGTTTACTTTCTTTCTTTTCTTTCCTTCTTCCTTCTTTCCTAGGGGTGTCTTGAACCGCCCCTATTTCTCTCTTTTGTTTTTCCCTCGGGCTAACCCATGCTTCTCTTTCTTTCCTTCTTTTCTTTTCCCTTGGGCTGGCCCAACCTCTCCTCCTTCTTGTCTTCTTCACTCCCACGCATCCCACTTTCCTCTCCTTCCTTCTTTCTCTCATGTGGCCCAACCTTCCTTCTCCTTTCTTCTTTCCCTGCACAACCTAATTTCCCCTTTCTTTTCTTCCTTGTCTGCACCCCTACCAAACGCACCCCAGACACCCCCTTGCACACCAACCCCCTCTCTACCCCATTGGACACCTTGCACCCACCACCACTCTATCGTCCTATTCTTTCCTTGTTTTTGGCCTTGCAGCCCACTAGCCGCATTCCTATGCGCCCCTTCAGCTGCACCTCCCCTGCACCACCACCTACCTCGCATGCCGAACACCCCTTCTCCTCCTCTCCTTCTTATCTTTTCTTCCCTTCCACTGTCTCCTTCGTGGCTTACTCTCTCCCCGACCCTGTCTTCTTTTTTCTTTCTTCTCACCACCCACCTTTTCCTCCCCTCCCGATCATACCTCTCTACTCCTCTCCTCCTTTCTATTCTCCTTCTTTCCTTCCTCTCCTATCTTTGTTCCTTCGTCTTACTCATCCCCGACCTGTCTCTCTTTCTGTCTCTTCCTCTATCCCACTCTCTATTCTCCCTCCATTCATCCCTCCCCCTTCTCTCGGTAGCACTAAACTTGAGCTTCCACCACCAACCCAACCTCCTTCCTTCCTTCCCTCTTTATGTCTCCTCCTTTCTTCGATGTGGCCACCCCTGCCAACTTTCCCCTACCACTATCTATTCTCCCTATATAGCCCTCTCCTCCACTATAGCCATCACCAACTCCTGTACCCTACATCTTCCCTACATGACTGAGTAGGAGACACCCCAGCCTCCCTTGCAGCCCTACCTCCTTTCTTTCTCTTCCATTTGACACCCCCACCCTACATCCACCACCCTTTGGCCACCTCTCCCCTTCCCTTTTCTTCACCACCGTAGCTCTTCCCAACTGCTTGTCGTCAGCCACCGCCTGTTGCACCAATACTCGCAGCCACCCTATACCACCTGAACCTACCATCCCTCTTCCTCTTCCTCTTCTTCTCATTTTCTCCCTTTTCTTTCCTTTCTCTGCACCCTCCTTCCTACATTCTACGCAACCACCACACCGGTCACCTCTTACATCGAATAACTAAAACCAACAGCTCCCACCATCTCCTACAACTAGACACCTTTTGGC